>OW386561.1:18966156-20325371 GCA_936435175.1 Glyphotaelius pellucidus
ATAATCACAATTAATTACCTATCTAACAATGTTTTGCGGCCAAATAAACGCAGTGTTCCCGCCCGCCCGCCCCCTAATACGGCGGCTAGGAACGAGGAACCGAGGAACCGAGGTAGGTACATACCAATCCGCGCGCCAGAACAAAGCGCCCCGTAGCTTGAATGAAGCTCGTAGTAAAAAATCCCAAAACGTTGAAATATGTCGTACTAAACCAGTCATGGGCAAAGTACGGCCCGCGGGCCAAGTCCGGCCCTTCAGGCTAGTCAATCCGGCCCGCGACATTGTTTTGAATAACCCTACCACAATTTACCAATTGACGAGTTTTCGGACGAGTTTGGGATTTAAAAGACGACTCTTTCATGGAAGAAAAAGGAATGGACGAATGTGAACATATGGAAGATATTGTATGGCTTTCAGACTTTGCATTTTTACAGATCTCAGATACATCAATAAATTTAAACTTAAACTCCAAGGAAGAAATCAATTAATCAGTGATATTTGGGATCATATCAGGTATTTCAAAATGCAATTGAATCTATTTTCCAAACAACTAGTCAAGAAAGACTTTACTCATTTTCCAAGACTAAAAACTATTGCAGTTAGGGAGGACCAACTTAAGAACTATGAGAAAAGCGTGAAATGTCTTCAGGAAGAATTTGAACGAAGATTCCAAGACTTCAAAGTTATAGAACAGGACCTGGACATTTTTAGCACGCCATTTAATATAGATTGTGAATCAGTCAAACCAGAATTGCAGCTCGAACTGATTGAGTTGCAATGTAACACTGAATTGAAGCAACTGTTTCTCAACGTATCCAAAATTGAGTTCTACAAGGTCCTGTGAAAATCAAGTTTCCCAAACCTGAAATTTCACGCTCAGAAGATAATTGCGATGTTTGCATCTTCCTACATCTGTGAACAGGTGTTTTTTACTATGAAGCTTCGCAAAAACAGCGTTAGAAACCGATTGACTGACCACCACTGCGAATCAGCTCATCCCAGTTTCTACCAGATTATGAAAAACTTTTAGAAGCTCAGTCACAGTTTCATCTGTCACATACGCCTTCATACTCTTCTAAAGAATAATTAATTTTTGTTACTTTTTGCCTTTGTAGCATATAACATACTTAATATTATGTTTGATGTAAAAATTAAAAAATAAAGTATATCACTTTTAAAAAATTATTTTATTAAATTGTTTTCCGGCCCGCCTAGATAATTTTTTGATTTATCTGGCCATTTCGTTAAAAAGTTTGCCCATCTCTATACTAAACGTATCTAAAAAACGACTAACCGCGCGCCGCACGGCCACCCGAAGATCTTCGGGATTCTTCGGAAATATTCCGAAACTTTGGTTCTAGCGAAAGTAGGGTTTGAACAAGATAATATTAAGTAATAATATTTCTCTTCTAAAACGCAACCATTAGTCAAAGGGTCAGTTATGCGTTCGCACGATTTTATCTTGTTCGAGCCCTTGGGATATACCTTTTTGAGATTATTATTTGTTTGTTTGACAGTTGAAAATGACCTTTTGTTTGTGTGCGTTTTTTGTCACCTATTGCGAACTTTATAGGTCGTCAGTAACAGACAGTAAATACCTGCGACCGCTGGCGATCTACTCCTTTAAGTGAAATGTTTCTTGTGTGTTAATTATTGCGTTTTTAATATTATTGGAAGGTGGAGCCTTTTATTTTTATTTTATTATTTATTTATTTATGTCTATTCTTGAATACACAATTTTACAATTGATTACAGAGGTTTATAAAGGAGTACAAAAAAACGTTAATTTTCAGTAGCAGTAAGCAAAAAGATTTTTTTTTTTTAAGTATTATGTTGGGTGTAAGGTAGGTTTGAGAAGGTAAAACTGTGTGTGGGTAATATTGTATGTTTCGTGAACACCTCACTAGGAGAACCTGTGCTGAGGTGTTGACGTGCTTATGATTAAGTGGGACAAGTATTTATGTGTGTTGTAGAAAATTAGTTATTTAATTATTATTTTTTTTTTTTATACATTTTATTATCGCATACACTGATTATTTAGAATGAAAAAATATGTATAAAATACAAATCCATATATACACATTTATGCACATGTTTATATTTATAGACATACATACATACAAAGTTGCACACACCTACACATATTTATTAATTAAAATAACTGTAAATTGCATATTAATAACTACCTAAAAAATTATATTTAAAAAAAAAAATTAAAATTCAAAATTATTAAACATTTTTGATTAATAAACTACACAAATCTTAAGTACGTTCAAATGTTTTATAAACCTAGTCTATTCCGTGCGAAGGAGAGCGGTTCATCTTGGTTCATGGGTTTAAAAAACAGTCTTTTTTTTTTTTTTTTGTTTTAGGCAATTCACCCTGGAGAGAGTGCTTTGTGCCGGTAATATTTAAAATGGATAAGAAATTTCGGTTAATCTAATGGGAAAATAATAAAACAAATTAAATATTGGACTCATTTAGATCACTAAAACAAATTAAATATTGAATTCATTCAGGTTAATAAACTTACATAAAGCTGTATGAACACGAGAATTGTTAAGAGATAAAAGGTATGAAATGTTAAGGGGGGACTGGTGTGTGATTTTAATAAGCCGGCGGTATATGTTCTTGAAAGATGAATGGTTTTTACAGTTAAAGAAAACGTGGTCGAGGGTTTCCTCTTCCACACCACACTGGCAGAACGGATCATCTAAAACTCTAATTCTAGACAAGTGAGATGCAATTGAACAGTGGCCAATTCTCATTCTCGAGATACATGAAATGAATCGTTTTGAAAGTTTTTTACCGTGAAACCATGGCTTAGCAGGGATATGGTTTTGAATTCCCGCATAGAAAGATCCAGTTCTTATTTTGGAGACTGCCCAATTTTCTTCCCAGGCACGAGTCATATTGGATTTAAGAATCGGAAAGACATCGGATATAGGAATTCTAAAATTTAGTGGAATAGTTCCGGAATCTGAACCAGATTTGGCGAGAAAATCGGCCATCTCATTACCCTCGATACCCAAATGGGCAGGGACCCAGGCCAATATCGTCTCAAACCCAGATTCACTAAGAGAATTGAGAAGATTTTTTATTTTACATATAATATTGTCTTCCGGATAACGTAAAATATTTGACCTAATTTTAGTTAGAGCACTTAGCGAATCAGTACATAGTAAGGCTCGATGAATGTTGAGAACCTGAATTTGATTTAGCGCTTGTTCAATTGCAAAACATTCGGCTGTAAATATGGAAGCTTCTTTCGGTAATTTATAAGTGAGATTGATGTTGAATTCTGGACTATATATAGATGCTCCACATCTTTTATTTTCAAATTTGGAACCATCCGTGAAAAGGATGGAAAATCCAGGGAATTTCGAAGCCACTATGCTTTTAGCAATCATCCACATTTTGAAATTTATTTGGGGAAGATAAAATATTCTTCCGAAAGATTGATGTTATTGTGTTCGGCATAAAAGTGATTGCCTTAAATGGAATATTGTATATAGGAAGATTGGGAACTTCTTGAAGATATTGGAGGGAAGATGATAGAGAATTATAGAGATGAAAACTTTTAATTAAGAGAGGAAAACATTGTTTTTCTCTCAATCTTTTGTTAGAATTCAAATTAACACTTAACCTATTAAGACTTTGTTTAATAGGATGATGTGATAACGATAAAGCCTTGAAAATATATTTATTGGCAAGGAATTGCCTTCTGAAATATAATGGAGGCTCCACACATTCCACCTGAAGCGCATTAATTGGAGAAGACTTCATAGCTCCAATAATCATTCTGAGGGCTTTTGATTGAATTCTTTCCATTTTCTCATCTAGATATTTAGGGAGTGGGTCAAAAAGAAATGAGCCATAATCCAAGTGGCTCCGAACTAGGGAATTATACATTAATTTAAGAGTGGTAGGATGAGATCCCCACCATACTCTGGAAACTGCTCGCATCATATTAAGTCCCTTTTCACACTTTGTAGAAATTATCTGAATGTGTGGAAGCCAGGAAAGTTTATGGTTCAAAAGAAGACCAAGGAATTTGATTTGAGTAGCGGTTTGTAGAGGCACATTATCAAAAGAAATTGAGAATTGGGGAATTTTTCTTTTGCGCGTGAAAGCCACGACCCTTGTTTTAGATGCCGCCAGATTCATCCCATTTAATGACAACCAGCTTTTAATATATTGTAAAGCCAAATTCATTTCCTTAGCTGCAAGAATAATATTTTTATGTAACAAATATATAAGGATATCATCCGCAAAGTAAAGACGCTTGATAGAAAAAGGAATTACTGAGTCTAGGTCGCTTATATAAATATTAAACAACAGAGGACTAATAACAGAACCCTGGGGCAAACCTCTCCATAGTTTGCGCCTTAAGCATTTAGAGGAAGACTCAATAATAATGGACCTATCTGAGAGCAAATTAATAATAAATTGGACTAATTTCGGGGGGATTTGTTTTTTAATTAGCTTTTCTTTCAAAACATTCAGTAAAACATCATCGTAAGCTGATGAAAGGTCAAGGAATGTGGCCAATGTATAAGAATTTAGGGATTGGGAAACTCGGATATCAGTTGTGAACAAACTTAAATTATCCATTGTAGATTTCTTTTTCCGAAAACCATACTGATTTGGTGAGATAATATCTTGACTTTCAACAAACCACTCTAATCTGTTCTTCATCAACCGCTCCGCTACTTTCATCAAACATGATGAAAGAGCAATAGGCCGATAAGACGAAATTTCAGATGGATTTTTTCCAGGTTTTAAAATGGGAATGATTTTTTGAGTTTTCCAATCATCCGGAATTAGTCCTGTTTCAAACATATTATTAATAAGAGATAAGAAATATTCAACCGCCATATCAGAAAATGATTTAATGAAACTATTAAGTATTCCATCGGGACCCGGAGCAGAGTCAGAAAGGGTTCTTATTACTAGTTTCATCTCATCAATGGAGAAAGGAGCATCTAGCCAGTTAGAGTGAGATGGATATGGCTTAATAGAAGGCATTTCTTCACATCCGGCCACTGATGGGGGGGCTATTTTATCCGCAAATCCTATAAGAATTTCTTCTGATATATGCTTGGTTCTCGGCGGAGAATACGATGATCCGAATTTTTTTAAGCTAGACCAAACTGAAGATTGGGGAGTTTCCGGAGACAGGTTCTCACAGAACTTCCGCCATCCAGCGCGTTTTTTATTTTTCAAAATTCGTTTGGTTTCTGCCTGGGCTTTTTTAACTGATAAAAAATTTTCTAGTGACATACACTTACGAAAAGAGGAAATTGCTTTTTTACGAGAGTTGACGGAGCGAGTGCATTCCTCGTCCCACCACGGAGTAGAGTGTTTTATTTTAATGTTCGCATTGCGTTTCGGGATGGATTTTTCTGCTGCATTTATAACCATAGAGGGAAACGTCTCACATTGCAATCTGATGTCTCCCGGGGACGATTTTTTTTTTAAATTAATAAGGTTATCTAGTTCAGAAGAGAAAGTGCTCCAATTCGCATCATTTATTCTAAATTTGAGATTATTTTTAACTGGTGGAGGATAAGTGTTAGATTGATGTTGGAATCGGATTATAATTGGAAAATGATCACTAGAGAGGGGATCGTTTAGGATGTCCCAAGAGCATTTAGATGCTAACGAATATGAACAAAGAGATAAATCAACAGCACTTTTCCGTTGATGAGGGGGGGTGAATCTGGTTGGAGATCCGTCATTTAAAAAACATAGGTTATGGGTATCAATAAAATCTAAAAGATTGCGGCCAGAACGATTTGTTATTTTGCTACCCCAAGAAGGGGAATGTGCATTAAAATCTCCAAGGATCATAAAAGGGGAACAAATCTGGGTTAAGATTGGTGCCCATTCATTTTCAATAAAAGTGGTAGAGGGAGGAATATATATTGATAATATTGTGATATCAGATAAGACAGCTGCTATTATCTGGATATCGTCGGAGGGAGTATGTATATTAATTTGTTTAAACGGGATAGAATTATGGATTATCAGAGCCGTGCCGCCTTTACCATCCGGTCTGTCGTGTCTGAGACAATAATAACCCGGAATTCTTAAGTGAAAGGAGGGATTTAACCACGTTTCAGAAATGGCGGCCACTGAAACGTCGTGTTCGTCGAGTAACTGAATTAGGTCAGATTTGTTAGCGAAGAGGCTTCTACTGTTCCACTGAAGAATTTTGTTCAGTTTCGAAGTCATTGGGGAGGCAAGATAATAAAGATTTAATGTAATCGGCAGCGTTGGACGGTACAGTATTGTTGTTTGTAAGGATAGAAATTAAAAGGGTAATTAAAGTTTGTATAAAAGAATTATTATTCAATATTTCGGGGAGAGCAGGAGGGGATGTATTACTATTAATGGCACACCCATTGGGGGTCCGAGATTTGGCATTCCCATTCGGGCTGGTCAAAATATTATTCAATTGTTTTTTATCAAGGTAAGGAGTATATTTTGGGTTGGGTTTGACTGGCTTGAGAATGGTTTCTCTGTGAGAAGATGACGTTGAATTTAAAAAGGTGGTTGATTGGAAAGGAGCTGAGGACGATGTCATCTCTGCGAATGATTTTTTCGCAGGAGAGAATAACTTTGAGGCCTGGAAGTACGAAATGTTGTCGGTAGCCATTTTATGTTTTATGTTCCTCTGTCTTGTCAATTCCGGACAGGCTAGACTGACCGCGGTATGTGCACCCGAACAGTTAATGCAAATGGGATTATTGGAAGATTTTGGACATTGATCAAATGGGTGACCTTCTCCGCAAAAGTAACAACGTGGAGGGGAGCGGCATACGGATTTTGTATGTCCAAACCGGCAGCAATTGAAGCATTGAACAGTTGGAAATTTATAAACTTCGACGGGAAGCGAGGTATAATAAATAAACACACGAGACGGAAGGGATTGTCCCTCAAATGTAACAACAACAGATTGGGAAGGTTTCCAGATCGTGTTCCCATCAGTAGAATCCTTGTAGTTCAGTCGACGTGCTTTTATTACTTTCGGGGTTCCTTGGGAATTATTCAAAGCATCAACAATTTCAGCCTCTGGGATCTCCGTGGGTATTCCTCGAACAAGACCCATTCTCGTAAGGTTAAATGACGGGATGAACGATTTATATTTATGGTTTGAGAGCGAGTCAATTTTTTTTACAAATCCATTTGCGGAAACGGCAGTATTAAACTCGATAGATAATTTATATCGCCCTTCCGGTTTAATTGAACCGTTAACAATACCAAGGTTATTATTTTTTGAGTCAAATAAGAATTTTCCAAAATCTAAAGGATGAATAAGTTTTCCTTGTTCAGTTCTCTGAACAATTACGATAAAAGGACCGGAAGCGGAAGCAGGATAAAGTAAGTCAGTACTTTTTGTATTATCGCTAGCTAAAGTACTTGTCTGGGTGTTACTATTGGGGTTAAGGTCGTTAGAGGTCGAGGTTTGTTGAATCGGCGGTATAGTTTTAACTTTCGATGGGATGTAAAGGCTATGCGATGGTCGTCGTTTACGAGATGGAAGCGTAATAGAAGCCTGGCTAGTGGTAGATTCCGAATCAGAAAAATCTAATATCGATCCTGGGTCGGGAGGTCTATCTTCGTCTTCTTCCATTGTATAAAAAAAAACTTAACTTTTAAAAATTAAACTGAAAAAATAATACGCAGTCTATTTCATTGACTGTACAAACAAAAACGGATTAGCCGTAAGTAGGAATGCAAACAAATAAGTATACGATAAACAGAATTAAATAAAATGTAACAATAATCTCTTATCTGTATGAGGCACGGGAACGGGCGAACGGCACTAAGCAATAGGTAAGGTACACACAACCACTGTTGACCGCGGCTCGAATCGGACTGAAAAAACAGTCTTTTCTGCCTCCTGTAAAATTTGATAAATGAAAGTTACTTGTTCTACAAATTAGGCCCATGATATGTTAATTTTACCGTGTATTTTGATAATCATAAATAAGTATTCAATATAATTATAATGTTCATATTTTTCACAAATTTTACCACAGTGTATTGGAGGGCGGAACTCGGGATTTATGAGCCTGACGCCCCTTGTCTATTATTGGTTGTCAAGTTTTCTCAAGTATTTTATAATCCCTCGCAAAACAGACGATTTCGAATTTTTCAAGGACTATGGGATCACCTTAAGGCCATTGAAATAAATGATGTTTTGGTGGTTGGTCCTTTGGCTAAAGACTTGACAAAATATTTAAATGTAAATAATTTTGACAATACAAATGCAACACTTCTGCATATCGCCTCCCAGGGGGGCTTTGAGGATGTATGTGACATTTTGCTTAAGAGCAAAGCCAATCCCAATGCTATTGGAAAGGATGGTGAAACTCCTCTGCATTACGCATCCAAACACTCTCATCCAGGAATAGTTGAATCTTTGTTGAAAAATGGTGCAGTATACAACCTCAAATCTGTTAATTCAATGACTGCGTTGGATTTTGCAAAGCATGAAGACATCAAACACCTGCTGCAAATAGTTGCACTCTGTTTCCAGAAAATACAATCTGGCGACGTTACAGTAATTGAAGATATTACCAAAATCAGGGATATAGAAATCACTAAGGCAGTGATGAAGGCTCGCTACACCGATGGCAACTCGCTTGTGGTTTTTGCTATGAAAAACGGTTTCCCCAGCATAGCTGAGTTAAAGCAGGTTTTGCAGCCTCTTGTTCCTCGCATCTTACCTGTGGTGGAAATAATGCTTACGTCTGAAAAATTCACGGAAGCCCTGAATATTTTGAAACCGCTACTAAATGAAAGAATTGAAATATTGGGAGAGGGTAATCCAGGAACGTTGGACATACAATACAAAATAGCGATGGTAATGTTCAAACAGAGTGAATATTCTGAAGCCAAGAATGTGTTGGAAAATATTTATAGGAAGAGGGTAGAAGTATTTGGTCCTAGCCACCCAGACTCCCTGGAGACCAGGAGTAGTCTGGCTTTATTATTACACCGGCTGGGAAGGAACGCAGAGGCGTGGAATATTCTAAAGGAAATTATGCCAATTCAACAGAAAGTGCTTAATGAGGAGCATGAGGAACTATTGCAAACTAAAACCCGCGCAGGGTTTGTGCTGCTAGCCCTTGGGAAGCACGAAGATGCTTTGCAATTGCACACGCAAGTTTACAAAATACATAAAAACAAATTAGGTACCCAGCGCCATGACATTCTGCAAACACAAAGCAACATTGCCATTGTGTTACATGCTCAAGGAAAGCTCCATGAAGCTTTTGCTATGTTTAAAACCATTTACGAAGAAATGAAATCGATTTTTGGTCAGAATCACCCCGAGACGCATAAGGCTAGAAGCAGCATGGCAACTATTCTTATAAGCCAACATAAACTCAATGAAGTTATGCCAATCCTTCAAGAAATATTAGCTATTCAAATGAATCTGTAGGAACTCAATCACGTGATGAGAATTTTGGTTTTTGACACATACATTACATCTCATATGGAATAGGTTCCCAAGGCAAGGTTTGGATATGGGGAATGCCAACACTCCTAACAACCCTGGATGAATAAATAAAAATATTTTTTTTATTATATCCAAAGTGTAGACAATACCGTACTTGATACAGTGACATTTTTATTTTTGTCTTTAACTAAACTAGGAGGAGTAATATCCGAGGGCAAAAATGAATATTTAAGGTCGACACCGCACATGGTACCAATTGCAGTGCTTGGTACCATGCATAGGCACCATTCTTCAACGGCCTAGGGATAAAAAGACATTACAAATCGTATGTCAGCCATATTCAACAATTTAGATGTTGGCCATATCCTTAGAGGATATTATGAATTAGCTCTTAAAACTTAGTATAGTTCAACTTCAGTTATTTTTATGTATATTTCCTACTTTTGAATGCTTTTTTTTAACTATTTTATTCAAACCTATTTTATTAGTTCCCATTGTTATTTTTTACTGCTTTTATTAGTTCTTTTTCTTAAAATAATAATTTTACTATCTTAATTCTGTTTTTACACGGTGGAAATAATGAAGATTGTCTGTGGCGTAGTGGTGGATTTGACTTGACTTCAGCTGGGACAGTAAAAAAAATTATGTAAAAAAAAATTCTGTTGGTAGAGTATAGGAAATTGGGAGAAAGGTTGCACTGTTTTTTCCCATGTTTGGTTATGAAATCAATTTCACTTGAAATTCTATTCAAAATATGGATTCGAAAATAAAATTGGTACCTACATATACATATAAAAACATATATTATCTTCCATAAATTTTGGATCAGCCTTCGAAACAATACTATGAATAAATTTATTTAATAAATTACAATAATTATTGTTACCAATTTTGCAAATATTGTCAGCTATGTAGTACATAGTATGTACCTATTTTATAATATTATTACTAAAACGAGATTTCCTAGTTGAACAGCTTTATTTATTTTGTAAATTGATTATCATTACACTTTGTTGACTGTGGTATTCAAAGTGTAAAAAAAGAATTTACTGTATTACAGCCTATCTAAAATTGTATAGAAATGTATCAAACCTTCATTGTTCATAATATTGACATATTACAGCCTACTTAAAATTGTATAGAAATGTATCAAACCTTCATTGTTATTATAATGACGTCATCTACCCAAAAGTTAATAGTTATTTTCAACAGATGTTGTCATTTTGTATGGAAGAAGTAATGAAACTATTCAATAAGTAAAACGTTATTTAGGTGTAATTATTTATTTATTATGTTATATTTATTATATTATTATATTTTTCAATACTATTACGGGAGAGTGGTATAAAAATTGTTTGAAATTATCATTTTTTTAGCTTTACGAATCGAAATCAATATTAAGGAAACCAAAGCATGAATTTTTAGGGAACTGGAATCAGCTGTTCGACGCCCGCCATTTTGAAAATCAGAATTGGAGCGTTGCGACAGGCATTACAGGATGTTTTTAGACAGTGAAAGTTTTTGAATATTTTAAATAATACAGATAAACTAATAGAGATACTCTATTTTTGATACTGAATTATTTAGGCCTAAATAATGTTTCAATTAAAACAATAACTATTATGTGTCTAAACCTCTGTAAACCAATAACACCGAATGTTGAACGGCTTGTCATTTTTCAATACAAATATACTAGGTGACTGGAGAATTATGGACGCGGTGAAGTCACGCCTCACGAGGGTTTTTTAATGACGCCTTTTTTAAATGGACTTTTTAATAATTTTTTTAAAACTCTACGTTTAATATTATTTAATAAAACTTATATATTCAGAATCAGCGTTTATTGGTCTATATGAGAATATTTTTTTAAAGCCATACATAATATTTTTCACTGGAGTTCCTTATTGCAGACTCTGATTTTTTTTTTCTTTAATATTTTTCTCTCCCGATCCGGCCTGCCCCGCATTAGGTAGGCAGGTACCAAACGTGCCAAACCACTTGGGTGACCTGCAGCAGAGCTGTTGATTATCCAATAAATGTTTCCCGGGGCAGCGGTACCCATTCCCTCCTGCCAGATTGAATTTTCTGTTCTACTAATTATTTATTTTGAACTGAACTGGTTTCAATTTACGACAAACATCTTCAGACTGATAAATTTTAAACTTGTACAAGGATATTTAGTTGAAAAGAAATTTTTGTGGTTTATTACAAAACACAATAGAATGCCACAAGAGTTCAATACACAACACTTATAGTTAAATAATAATTATGACAAATATGGACAAATAACGCTGGACTACATGATACCTAATTGCTTAAATATGTTACGTGTCGAAATTAAAAAATGTACAAATGGTAAAACAAATATTATGTTGAAAAATTGGCTTTCCGAAAAAAATAATTTGTATTAGACTAACACAAAAATTCTAACTGCATAATAAAGTAAAATAAGTTTATATATATCTCCAAAGTAAAAGTACCCATCGACAAACTGCTAAAAAGTAGTTTATTGGGACTTTTCTTTTTTCTGTGTAATTTTTAATTTTTTTGCTGTCATATTGTATTACTTTGTATTTATAATAAATAAATTTTTAAAAAAATGGTTTCGGATACAGAGGTCTGCAACAATTGACTCTACCTGATGTAAAGATGTTACTGACAAGTGACCTCTTAACATTTTATTTTTTATATAAATACCGCACAAGAGTCCCAACTGCTCCCGTCTGGAGCCAGTGAGACTATGGAATTGGGGTATAATGTGAGGCTGAAGGTAGTGGAGAGGGGAAGGAGATGGGGAAGAGGAAGGTGGGAAGTACCTGGCTATTTAGATCTGGTCACCAAACACGGCTAAAGCCATTTCAAGCAACGTTTCAATTCTGAATGGTGGTCTTACACCAGGGCGATACTAAGAGTATCTTCCACTCTGGAACGTGCCGCAAATATACCATATATTATTTTGAATGAATAAATTGTGAAACAACACAAATTAATCAAATAAAATTTATTTGCCGCACGCCGGGATTTGATCCCGCGACCTTCGGAAAGCGAGTCAAGAGCCTTACCGCTGGACTACGCCGGCTGTCAGGTAGAGTCAATTGTTTTAATACAAGTGGTTAACCTCCGATGCAAGCTATTAAATTTCCAAAATGCTCTTATAAAAGACGTAACTGGTTGATTAAACGCCCCAATAAAAAAATGGATGCATCAAAAACCTCCATAAGAAGAACTTACTATGTTAATATATCGACAGTCCCGTCGAATGACGAATCTGCTAAAAATAAAAAATCGCTTTCTTGGCTTATTTTGTTGATTTAAAAGTCTGTATTTTCTGAATTTTTAATGAAATGCAAAATAAAAACGTCAAAAACAGTAAAACTGCAGAAACGAAACTTCAAACAGCTCTACTGCAAAACTATACAACTGTAAATCCAACATTGTTCTTCGGACCATCAATGTTATAATTTCCTCAGGACGTATCTCATCTTTGGGGATGCTGGAGAGTCTTTAGGGAAAGGAAGGAAAGAAAGTTTTGGTCGTCCGTTCTAATTGATCTGCGGCAGGTAAACTAGTCACTGAAGGTGTCCACCTGTCGATCGGATGTACTAAAATTGAAATACCCTAATGTTTTTTTCTAACCTTCAAAACCCATGTAACTCCTTAATGAAACTGTATTTTGCTTTGACCTATTCATTATAGAAAAGCAATAGATATTATAAGCAATTTGTTTTTTTTTTCGTAATCAGTATTTCATTATTGACGGCCGCTGTGGTCCCGAGGTAAGACTCTCGATTCGGTCCATCCCTGTTTTAATTCTCCAGAAGATAACGAATGTTGGAGAGAGCTCGCTAATTTCAAAACGCCAAACATCTTAAGAGGAACGCATGAAAAAATGGGGGTTTTTATTTTTTATTTTGTGCATAATCGCAACTTTTTTCAAGTTTGGAAATAGGTAATAATCTCTGGGAGCCAGGTCAGGACTGTAGAGATATAAATTTTATTTGAATAATTTGCGTTAATTCACGAATTCAGACAGCGATAAAATACCCCCTTGCTTGTTGGTCCTTTTTTGTCAAAACTGCCGCTTTTATCGAAGGAAAAACGTATGAGGATAAGTATCATTAAAGTAATCCTAAAGAAACCCTCCACATATCCAACAGAAACGCTTTTCGCAGATTTCACGGTGCCTCGAGTAGAGAATATCTTCAAGAAAAATGCAATTATTCAAATTTACAAAGATAATATCGTCAAAAAATTTGAAACCCACCAATCAAAAAGATATCAAGATAACATCAAAATACCAAAATTTAATACCAAACTAATGCAAAACAATTATATCTATTTAGGAATAAAGTATTTCAACAATCTTCCAATTGAAATAAAAAAAATCAAAGACATCAATAAACTGAAACTCAAACTGAAGCTATATTTCATCAGGAATAATTAATTAAGTAATTAGCTGTTTTTCTCTTTCTTTCTATTTATTATCAATCTATATTCATTTCTATTATTTTATTTATTTATTAAAAGAAGTTTATACAATGAACAAAAAATTGTGTTAATTCATCCGCAATGCTAGGGATGTCCCTGTGTTATGGCGGATGAAGTTTACAGATTGTGTAGGTACAGTGTACAGTTATAAACTTATGCAATTCATTTAAGTAACATATTTAGTAACAAATTAAGTTAGTAATTTAATTAACACATTAAATTAATTTATTATATTTAGATTTTTCGAATTTCTCTAAAGTGCACAATATTTTAGTATGTAACCATATCCCATTGTATGTACATCTTCACATATAGATGATCCAGAAGTTTCAATTGTTCCCATTATATAATGTTATATAACCTATTGCATAATGTTATTCTATTTCTGTCATAATTAGTGTAACTCGCTCATCAAGCACAAGATCTAGCTTCTTCTTTGATGAGATTGCAATTTTAAATAATTTCTGTACCAATATGTAATTTATATTAACACCACTGTACACTTATATATCTATATTAAATTTTTAAAAAAGTAGGAATCTGGTGGTTAGTGTGTCCAGGAGTGATGGACGTATGAATTCATCCATCCCACTGCGGCGCAAGGCGATGGGACGAGAGTCTGGCTGATCAACCTGTCTCTCCCGATCAAGTCTGCTACGCAGTAGGTGGATACACGCATTCACCACCGAGACCTAGACAAATCTCACCCCATGAACTTGTGCACCCCTGCTAAGTCAAGTCACCAAACGTAACACCACGTAGTGACCTACGGTAGGTGTATTGGCTATCCAATACACGGTTCCCGGAGCGGCGGTTCCCGTACCCGCCTTCCAAATTAAAAATGATGAGTCGCTAACCGTTCAGTCAGTGGAATTATGGCATCCCAATTAGAGGATAAAAGGGACCGTAATGAAAATCTAGCCTCCTTTAACGGAAGCAACAGACCTCTTCCGAACAGACCTCCATCGATATGCTTGGTGTAACTCTAAGTGACCAGCTCAGGTACGGGGGCTCCATCGAAGCTAGAGTTAAGTTAGCCTCTCAGAAACTGGGCGTACTGTACAGGGTCCGCAGATACTTTAATAGTACACAACTGCTAACCCTGTACAAATCGCAAGTGCGCCCCACGGTTGAATTTGGCAGCCACCTCTGGTCTGGAGCCCAAAAAAGTACCAAAAAAAAAACCCTTGACTCTGTGCAGAAACGGGCGGTCCGATTGATAGACTCTCCTAATCTAACAAACGGATTGCAATCTTTAGAGCACAGGCATCAGGTGGGAATGCTGTCCTTGTTCTACCGGTATTGCAATGGAAGATGCTCCGAGGAACTAGCGTCATTGATCCCTTCGGCACCGGTGCATAGTCGGGAAACACGCCAAACACACGCCCAACATTTGTACACGGTTGACATTAGTCACATGAGAACGGGTCGTTTCTACGACTCGTTCTTGAGTTCAACATCTCGGCTGTGGAAGGATTTGCCGGCCTCTGTGTTTCCTTCCTCCTACAACATGGGTCTCTTCAAGACTCATGTTCACTTCTTCCTCTCCTCAAAAACACCCTCTTCAAAGATGACATAGGCCCTGAGGGAAATTATTTTCCTCAGGGCCTCCTGTGTGGAGTTAATGTAAAAAAAAAAAAAAGAGGAACATTGCATGGCTGAAAGAAGTGTGGAATGGAAAGGAGGTGGTGAAAAAGAATGTCATTGAAAGGGCAATAAAATAATCTCTGATCACATTTCTTCCTATATATTGTGTAATATTATTCAGTGTCGATAACAAAATGCAAGACTTTGCATATGAATTTGGTGAGGGGTGCGGGTGCGGCTTCGGGTGCTGGTGCTGATGCTGGGGCTGGGGCTGCTGCGGGTCCGGGGGCGGGGGCGGGTGGCGAGTCCTCCGCAGGTTCCTCCATTGGCCTGAAGAGCTCCAGAGTGGCGGTATACCTCCCTACCATATCTTTTTTCAGCTCCATCTTCTCCGTGTCGCAAGTTACACCGTCTACATTGTATTCTTGCTGTGGAATAACAACACACATCATTTTTACACGCTTGCAAAAATAAGTAAGTAATTTTTATACATGGTGTCCGGAAACTTAGTAGTACAAGCGGGAAACTGCAGAATCCATATCATATTTCTAGTTGATTTTTAGCCACTGGAGCGACAGCGCATTTTAAAACTTTTTTCTCCATTTGCTCGAGATCATTTTTTTAATTTTTTGCCAACATTAAAAAAATCACACCTTTCAATTTTAACATGGAGACATAAAAACTTATTATAAGTGCTATATAGTCAATGAATTAACCTCTGTACCTAAGTTTAATTCGACCGGCTCTCACATACGGACTCCCTGTGTGGTCTAACATCTCACACACGACCTTCAATAAACTGCAAGTTACACAAAACAAATGTTTGAAAATAGCATATGATACGCCCATGTACACAAACCTTAAACGGCTTCATGAACAGGAAGAAATACCTACCCTTCAAGAACATGCTTTTCAAGTAACAACAAAATTTTATAGTACATTGAACCAGGAGAATCCGCTTATCAAAGGACTTGGTAATTATAACAAAACGACGGATCTGAATTTCAGATATAAGCACAAACTTCCTAAGCATATCATAATGCATTTTCCATGAGAACGAATGTATCCTTTTTACACAAAGCCCCCGCCAACAGGTGATCAACATTCCACACAACAGGTGGTCTCGCATTCCAGAGACCCAGTGGCGGGTTGTAAAATCACCGAAATGGGAATCAACCCAGGGGCGGGGAGCGAATTTCAAAAAATACCAAAATAAATACCAAAAATATCAATTTCCAGATTATGTTGTTTTTTCATGCCCACAGGTAGACATGAAGCAGCACCAGACTACAAAAGCAGACAAACAATGAAATACTTACAGTCAGTAAAACATAAAGGTAAAACAGAGTAAAAAGTTCAGAACTTAATGTTTCTTCGTCTTCTTTAATTTGTATGAGGTTTTTTATCCAGTTAAGAATTTTTCCTCATAAAGCACAATAATGTAACATAAATTCAGTCAAGTAAATACAACCATCAGGTGGTAATAGTAATAAGGCCAAATGAGCCGCAGTACTAGTCAGCTAGAAATATGAAAGGGTGTTGCTATAAGCCCTAGCTAGTTAGAGGATTACGAAAGAATCCATAAAATCAAAAAAAAAAAGTATTTTACCCTTTATCTCATATTTGTAGGATTTATAAAAAAAATATTAAAAAAATCATAAAAATTTATAACCGCGCGAATCCTGCGTGTTTGTTACTTTGAAACTGCCGTGAGATGTACTTATTCGAGTCAACATAGAATATTTTCGATTTCTGTATATTGTCTACGGTATACTTGATAATGAAAGGTGGAGGAGAAGTTCTGGGAAGGAATAGGTTATGAGGGATGGGTAGAAATCTAGGGTTCAATGTGCCTAGGAATGAAGAAAGCATGAATCCATCCCACTGCGGTGCAAGGCGATGTTCCAAGAGAGTACGGCTGGAGAAGTCAAAGGGATTCTTTCGATCCAGCCTGCCATGCAGCTGGTGGACGGGCGCATCCACTGCCAAGACCCGGACAAAGCTCACGCCATGAACCCGGGCACCCCTGCTGAGTAACCAAACGTAGCGAACCACTTGGGGTGACCTATGGCAGAGGCGCTATCCAATAAATGGTTTCCGGGGCGGCGGTACCCATACTCGCTTCCCAAATTGAAAAATGTATGTCCATGTCAAGAGTCAGAATAATAGAAGAGTATGTATGAGACGATGTATGAATGTGAATGAGGTAAAGAGCGCGATGGTTACTTAGTTAGTTTTTTTTAATTTTTTATTTTTTATTAGTATCTATAGCAAAATTTGTACATAATGTATTTATAAATTGTATTTTATTAAGGTATTATAAAGTTTTTTTTTTTTTCACAGTCCTCCTCACTAGGGTTCCCTGTTCTAAGGCGGCCTGTAGTTTTTCCACATTTGTATTTAGTATCCAGTTGTCTTTACATGGTCTTCAGTATGTTTGATAGTTCATTTTCACTTTATTCTCTCAACCATATTTTTACTTTTGTTTTAAATTTATTTATTTCTGTTATTTTTTTTTGTTTGAGTTGGTAGAGCGTTGTATAGTTTTGTCGCATTGAATTTCATATTTCTTTGTCCAAAAGATGTTTTCAAACTGGCTGTAGCTAGAGTATTTTGGTTTATTGCCCTGGTTGTGTATCTATGTTGGACAGTGGAGTATTCTGATATGTTTTTTTTAATTTTAAATAAAATATTTTTTGCATAAAGTTTTTGTATATTGTAGACTTGAATGCTTTGAAACAATTCTTCTGTCGGAGTTCTAACCGGTAATTTCAAAATTGTCTTTAGTACTCCTTTTTGGGCTATATTGAGCCGGTCCATGTGAGTGCTCAAGGCAGATGTCTATTGTTCACAGTACTACTAGTATATATGTATCTAGGAGCTGCACACAAGAAGTGGGTGTGAGGAGCTATTGAGGTTTCTGTGCCCTTTGGTATGTTGTCGAATAAAAAGCTAGCATGGACTTGTCAGGGTAGAGGTGCGCAAGATACTGATAAAGAAGTTGGATGGGTAGTTGTAATGTATCGACATGAAGAGCGTGTAAGTAGATTTACACAGGTGTTTAATCGGGAATAGACTAATGACCAGAGAGAATGAGACACGCATTAATGCAGAATGTGCCAAACTTTAAAGCTGACCTGAAGTTGTTACGATCCATTCTCGCGCATAAATTCTCTTAATTATCGCAGAGCAAATAAAATACACGCATAACTTTTTTACATATCAATTTATTGACCCCTCAGGATAATTTGTTCAGTTTTCAGAACAACTCAAATAATCTCAAAGAATTGTTGTCTTTTTTTTTATTGAATATAATGGTACAGAGGTTTCATGTTTTTATAAATTAAATAAAGTTTTTCTTTTAAAAAAATACATTAATTAATAAGTATTACACCTTTTTTTAGAGCAGAGCTCGAGTAAAAAAGGCGGAGAAAACGAATGTAAAGCACAATTTAACAAAAAAAAAAATAGTCTTTTTTTTTATGTGTAAAACAAAAGATAGGAATTTAAAAGTGAAATAAGAAAAATAAGGTCATATATGTAAGTATACACATACACACAAGTAGATATACACACATACCTACATATATACACATATACAAAATGTTATCGCCATTTGTACACACATATAAACACCGTTATTTGTACACACATAAAAACATATGCATATGCGAACGCATACATATATAAAAATCTTACTAGCATGGTTAGAAATATGAGGAAGAAAAAATACCATGCTTTATATTAAAATCTAAAAAGTTAATTGCAAAATAATTAAACCTTTATGAAACCAAAATTTCCGACCGCAATTTGAAAAAAACATTATCTTTGAGAATTTTTTAATTAACTATTTTTTACAAAAAAGTGAGTTGACAATAATGTTAACAATGCATTTGCCTAATAAAACATGTGTGTATTTTTATTTTTTTGTTATCAGTAATTTTAGTTAGAAAAAACGTAAGGTTAGGAGTAAGGAGCCATTTATAAGACTTTTTTAAAATTGCATTAAAAATTTTCATAATTCTAAAATTATATTGACGACCGGCGTGGCCTAGGGGTAAGGCTCTTGACTCGAAATCCGAAGGCCGCTGGATCGAATCCGCTGGATCAGATCGAAATAAAATCTTTTTGATTAATTTGTGGTATTATTTCACAATTAATTCATTTAAAATAATATGTAGTATATTTGCGGCACGTTCCAGAATGGAAGATACTATCAGTATCGCCCTGGTGTAAGACCACAATTCAGAATTGAAACGTTGCTTGATATGACTTTAGCCGTATTTGGTGACTAGATCTGAATAGCCAGGTACTTCCCCACCTTCCTCTTACCTATCACCTTCCCCTCTCTACTACCTTCAGTCTCACAACACACCCCAATTGGGAATGCCATAGTCTCACTGGCTCCAGACGGGAGCAGCTTTGTGAGGTATTCATATAAAAAAAAAAAGATTTTTTTTGATTTATAAAAATTGAAAGTATGTTTTTCAAAACCAATTTTTACTTTTCAGATGCGTTCAGTAATACTTCATTTATTTGGATTTTATTGCAAAGCGGAAATATTTTAACCTTCCTACAAAATAGTCCCGGGGCCTTAGGGGATAAGAAAATTTTTATAAAAGGTAAGCTCTAAGGTTTTTAACATGTTCGGCGTGCTTTTTAACATGCTCGGCCTTATTTTTCACATTAATGTTGACTGCGTAAAACCTTTTCTTTGTTTTTGAAGTATTAAATTTCACAATATCACCAATGCTTGGTGTAACTCTAAGTGACCGAAACTCAGATATGGGGGCTTCATCGGAGCCAGAGTTAAATTAGCCCCCCAAAAACTAGGCGTTCTGTACAGGGCCTGCATATACTTTAATAGTACACAACTGCTAACCCTGTACAAATCGCAATTGCACCCCACGGTTGAATTTGGCAGCCACCTCTGGTCTGGAGCCCCAAAATACCTGAAAAACCCTCAACTCTGTGCAGAAACGGGCGGTCCGTTTGACAGATTCTCCCATCTTAACAAACGGATTGCAATCTTTAGAGCACATGCGTTCGGTGTGAATGCTATCCTTGTTCTACCAGTATTTCAATGAAAGTTCTCTTGTTCATACTATTTGTTATTATATATTATGTTATTATATGTGCTATTATACATTATATGTACAAAGAAATGAGAATAAATAAAGTAAAAAAAAAAAAAAAAAAGATGCTCCGAGGAACTAGCGTCATTGATCCCTTCGGCACCGGTGCATAAAACAACACGCCAAATGCGCGACCAACATACGTACACAGTTAACATTTGTCACATGAGAACGGGTCGCTTCTTCGACGCTTTCTTGTATTCAATAGCTCAGCAAGATTTTCTTTAAATAAAAATCACGGTACACATGCGGAAACGATTAATATGCACTTTTATGTACGTTTACCAAAATCACCAAGTCCACCAGTAATATTATAAAATTGTTGTATAAAACTCCTTTAATTTTATTGTGTAGACTTTACAAAACCCGTAAGCAAAATAGAAAGATGCATAAAGCAGAGAGATGAGATCTTTCTCTCCCCTCCAGCGCACATTTCTACGCGCCAAGCGCGGTCCCTTCATATGGAGTACCTCGTCCTCACCATTGATCCATATCTCAAATGGAATCTTCACACACAAATAATTGCAAACAAAATAAGAAAAACCATGCACTTTTTCAGAACGATACAAAACTTTCTCGACTTACAACACTTAAAAATGATTTATTTTGCAGTCTGCCAATCTGTTATTGAGTATGGTATAATAGCATGGGGAGGTGGCACTGCATCTGCACTAGACCCAATCATAAAGGCACAGAAAATTATTATAAAAATTATCCTTAAGCTACCTCTAATTACTGACTTGAACTTAATATTTAATATTATGAATGTGTTTGACATTCAGCAGATATATGCAAAAAACAGTCCTCACTCATCTATACACAAACATACATAAATACTATCAAAAAAGATTGAATACTCACTTAAATACTCGAAACAATAATAAAGACTTACTACAAATTCCCATAATGCATACTACTTTTGGTCAACGAAACTTTAGATACTTTGCAACAAGACTTTACAACATTCTTCCAGACTTAATAAAAAAATGCGACTCACAAAAAAATTTCAAAGAAAACATAAAAATTTGGATTAAAAGTGATGATAGGGCCTTTACCGGTGCACTCACCCAAATCCGCAATTACTAAAGATACCAATGTATTGGTTGGTACTTTTTGAGCTTATCATTAACCCATTCATGACGATGGTGCCATATGGATCTCGAAAAAGTATTGGCACTCATTTAGTTACATCAAGCCGATATGTTGAAATAGCGGTGCCAAATACAGTTTGATATAGTCTACAGGCATGTACAAACACGTTTGTCATGGTTGCGTTCAGTTCGTTTGTGTGTGCCGACGTGGGCAGACGTGTTTTTACTGAGTTAGAAAAAAACTGCATTTTTTTCAAAATGTCAAAACAAGTGACGTAAGTAATTCATTAAATTTTTGTAGTATGTTGGATTTTTTTCCCCAAAACGGTAAATGATTTGTAGAGAATAAAATTCTCTGCCTATTTACACATACTTTGTTCCAAAAATAATCATTATTGTATCAAAACGAGTACTTTGAATTGAAAGTATTAATTTTTGGTTCCATATGGATCTTTCGACAGATCTCACTATACATAAAATGTAACTTTTCAAAGATTTCATTGTTTTTGTGTTTTTTAGGGGTTTGACTGTTAAAAAAGTGATGTTACTGCTGGAAGGACAATCGGATACGAATTTGGATGATGATGTAGTGGATGTGTATGGTAAGCCGCAAAATGAAAGTGATTTGTCCGGAGCAGATTCAGCTGAAGAAGATGACGGCGGAATAATTGCCAATATCCCCTGAGCGCTATTTTTTTCTAATTGCCAAATTGTTAGGCGTCGTCGACACAAAAAGGGAAAAGGTACGTCCGATTCTGATTCAGATCCAGAGAACCCTGATCTAGGGCATTTAGGAGATGTGCACTTGGACTCATCTTGCAGTGGCCTCGACATATGGAGCGTAGGAAGTGTGGTGAACCCATCGCTCAGGGAGTGGAAACATAAAGCTGCAATAGCCAAGCCAAGTGTGAGCTACCGTGCTCAGGCAAAATTTCCTGGGGAAAAGTGTCACGAATGGTGCCTCCGAGAAACAGGGTCGCATCTCGGAAAATTTAGACCTTACTCCAGCACTCGGGGCTATGCTGGAGTGGACCTTCTGGACCTGGTCACTCGTGGAACAAAAAATTGGACCATTCAAAAACTAGGGGCCTTTGAGGAACCTCGGAGTGTTGGGGCCATCTCTCTGGACTTCCTTCGTGGGTTCTGCAGGAGGAACCAAGAGGAGAAGCCGTGGAGAGGAGAGCTGAGGCCATATCCATGAACTCTTCCCTTGTGGGGCCTTCAGAGAACCAAGGGGAAGTGCACTCTTCCAGCGTGGGGCCTTCGTGGAACCAAGGAGGAGTGAAGTGGAGGGATGATATGCTCTTCCCATGTGGGGCCTTCAGGAAACCATGAAGGAGTGATGAGGAGAAATGAGGCCATCTCTGTGAACTCTTCCCATGTAGGGCCTTTAGGGAACCGCGAAGGAGTGAAGAGGAGAGATGAAGTCCTCTTCCCTCCTGGGGCCCTCGGGAAACCAAGGTGAAGTGGACTCTTCCCTTGTGGGGCCTTTAGGGAACCAAAGGTAGGATAACTCTCCGTCGTGGAACCTTCGAGAAACTAAGGAGTGGAGAGGAGAGATGAATTTTTCTTCCCTGGGCGATGCAGTATGATACCTCCGTCCCGCATTATCCTGGGCCAATTCCAATGACTGAAACTAACAAGTGTGGAAAAATGTCTTGTGTATCTTTTGAAAGCAAGCAGCATATCCGTTGCATCACGTGCAAGGTTGGAATTTGACGCAAAGTCCAACAAATGTTGAAAATTTTACTTTCTGTACAATAAAGTTGAAAAAAGTAAATATCCGACTAGTTATTTGCCGAAAGTGCCATATGGAACTCACCCTTCTCCAGCTTCCTGGGGGGTCAAGAGACGATTTTTTTAAATTCTGAAAAAAATGTCCGTTTTCTACCTCCAACACCAACCCCCCTGTGAAATTACAGCACGAAATTCGAGAAAAAAAAAGTTCGTCATGAATGGGTTAAAGTAACCATCATATTATTAATACAAATGTAGGTATGTTAGTAAGTATTTTAGATTGATGTACAAAATGACTGCCTCAACACAGGCTAGCCTAGTGAGGCAGGTTATAAGAATCTTCAACTATATAACTAACTACACATTAGTATTCTTTAATTTACCTTTGACCTACTGTTCATATGTATACTACTTTCTACTTGTAAACTTTTTGTACTGATATAATCTATTGTAAACTACACTGAATATGTATTTTCTTAGTTATAATGTTCAAAATTTCATTGAATAAAGATATTATTATTATTATATATACAGCGCCCTTGAGGTGATTTTTCATGAAAATGGCGCTTTATAAATAAGCCAAATACTATACTTTGGATGCGGCGCTTTCCTTCCTTTCTAGGCGTATAATAAATATAATAATAAATGTTATTTATTTATTCCGCATTAAAAAAAGCTGTGGGCTGATTTTTTTCTAGCCGTAAACAGTAAAATACTGCAATTTAATGACACCGTCCCAACCTCAGTGGCCAAAAACAACAAAACGCAATGGGCGGACTGGGCCGAAATATATATATATAATACCATTCTCGATGCTCGTGTGAGTCGTGTGTCGAATGTCGCATAAAGCACCAATACCAGCAACAGCGGATTCTCTGCTTCATTCCGCATCTACGATTTTAGAAAAAGTTTGATTTTTGCACATGCGTATTTAGTTCTGCCAGCCGAGATTTATCTGAAGCCGGATATGCATCCCATAGGAGCATCCAACACGCAGAAAATGACTTTAATGCGCGTAGGTATTGTGCACAGAATAGCATAACCAAAACGCGTGGATTTAATTCGCTACTTAGGTATTAGATTTGTTCGTGCTACCATTTTGACAGTTTGGCAGTTTGGCTTGAATAACTGAAGCCGATTCATATGTTGAATATCTTTCGAATATCTACTTAATTAATTTCATTTTAGAACTATAATAATTGATGTGAAGCATAGAGGATTTATATAGCTAATTTGACATACTATTTTTGTCTACTTAGTAATCTTGTTTGTGGGCTAGTATATAGATATTTATATTTGATATTAGGTAGGTATATACTTCAGCATCCCTTATACAAAAAGTCACCGACCGCCACTGCTACTCGCCTATTGTGACGATTTCTGTACCAAAGTCTGGTCAGCTTTTAAGTTTAGCATGTACTATTTTTTTTTTTTTTTTTTTTTTTTTTTTTTTTTTTTTTTTTTTTTTCTTTATTCATTATAATGTTTGTTACATGAATTTTATGATTTTTCGACCACCATGCTAGGCACATGCCCGTGTTGTGTATATATCTTCATATAACATTTACAGGCATTCTTTCTTGCTTGTACTCATTCCCTTTCATACACACATTACAAGGTACCTTGTAGATGGGGCATTTTTCGGGTGGCAGGGGTTGCAGGGCCCTCATGTAGGGCTCCCAGTCGCTGCCCTTCTGCAGGATCTTATCGCAGAAGTCCTCCACCTCGTACAACAGCATGCGGTGGGCTCCCCCGCCCGGCATCTGTCGGTCTATTGCCAACGAGAACTGCAAAACCAGAGCATTCCTGTTACCAACTTCCTTCCGATCTCAAGATGACATGAAGGTAGTGCAAACAATAAAATGAAGACTGAATATTTGAATTTTATAATATCACCAGCTGATGTAACCGGCATTGCCCGGGCTTTACACAGAGTTTTCGAAATCTAATGGTGACTAATTTGGGAATATGCTGTTATTTGAATATAATATTTTTAAAAAAAAGACAAACATTCCCGGAAGTAAGCCGAAAATGTTGCTTGTGTTGTGATGGAGGATTTAGCCGAGGAATCGAACACGCAACGCCCGGGCGGGACTGCGATGCCAACTCAGCCACTGATCGGTCGAAAATAATAACTAATAATCTAATTTGGGAGTCCGGTACGGGTACCGCTGCCCCGGGAACCATACACTGGATAACCAACACCTCTGCCATAGGTCACCCTAATGATTCGCTACGTTTGGGTGACTTAGCAGAGATGCCCGGGTGGGTTAATGGGGTAAGGTTTGCCCAGGACTTGGCGGCAGATGCCTCTGCCCACCAGCTGCGAGGCTGGTCGGATCGAGAGAAACTGGTTGAGGGAGACCTTTTGATCTCTCTAGCAGGACTAGAAACTTGCTCCGCAGTGGGAGAGTTGGATTTATACGTCCGTTACTCCTGGACACACTGACCTCCTGATTCCTCACTACTCATCCCCCCACCCCTCATACCTTTTTCGTTTTCAGAACTTCTTTTTCTAAAGCTCAAACTCTCAAAGCATCCCCAAAGATGACATGAGCCCTGAGGAGAATTATTTTCTTTAGGGCCTCCAGTTTTTTTTTTTTTACATGAGCTCCACACAGTAGACCCTGAGGAAAATAATTTCCCTTTTGTCATCTTTGGGGATGCTGTGTGGAGGGTTTTTATAAGGAAAGGAAGGAGAGGAGAGTTCTGTGAAGGAAAAGGGTTTAAGGGTTGGGTAGGAATCTGGGGTTCAGTGTGTCTTGGTCATCCGCCTCCAAGACCTAGACAAACCTCACCCCATGACCCGGGCACCCCTGCTAAATCACCAAATGTATGGAGCTAATGTAAGAAAAAAAAAACTCTGGCCACTGCAATTGAGGGAAGGGAAGGGAAGGACTGAGGACTGCCTGGAGGCGAATGGTGAATGGCGAGAAACCACCCAGGAATGTACAGAGTGATGATGTAATGATGTTTTTACCATGAGCGGAGGTGTGATGATATCTGTCATTACTGTAAAAGAGCCTTGCAGGGAAAGTGTGGTGACATCGCCTCTGAAGACAGACATGTTTTCCGAGTTGATGTCTTTATTTTCGAAGTCAGGACAGTCGACAAACTTTTCCCAGTCCATGAAAACCTTTTTCTAAAACAAACAAGTAATATTATTTATTAACCTTATGAGAGCTCAGCTTTTACAGATTCATAAACAGAGCCCCGACAGTTGATCTGCCAACAATTGGCCCCTCGAAATGATATTTACTACAAAATTATAATTCTTTATGCAGTTTTTACCAATTTAAAAAGTAAAATCGACTTCAAAAATACCCCTAACCACCGAAGCGACCATGCAAAATAAATAAATATGCCTCGACACCAAAAATCATACCTTCGAATTTCAACATGGAGTTATAAAAACTTATTACAGTGCTATATAGCAAATAAATTAACCTGTATTTTACCATATGAGTTTATAACCGCGCGAATCCTGCGTGTTTGTTACTTTGAAACTCCGTGAGAGGTACTTATTCGAGTCAAAATAGAAAATTTTCGATTTTTGTGTGTTGTCTGTGGTATACTTGTTAATAAAAGGTGCATTTCTATGGAAAAAGGACTTAATTTTAATCGTAAACAGCTAATCAGAAATTCTGTGGGAATTTTTTTTTTTTTAAATTAATTTTTAACGTCGTTTTAAAACAGTCTACGAAGTTTGGAACTCTCGATATCTATGGTCATAATAGATAAAGCATTTCAATAGATTCGTTTTAAAATAAATGGCTGGCCATAGAAATATTTTAATTAATTACAATAAATGTTTTAAGAATGGTAGGAAAATGTAGTACAATTTTGGACCGCTATCAATCGCAGAGAAATAAAAGTGGTCCATTTTTCGACCATAATCGCTCCAAGTTGGTTTGAATATCAACGAATTTATATACGGTGTCGATTTTTTGTATTTATTTGCTGGTATACACAGTATAAACAAGCAGATTTTTCCTTGACGCATTTGAATGAAAATATGTTTTATACTTTGTTATTCGGCGGTACGTCCTCTCTGCACATCCCTTTGGGGTCACTTACAAATAGTTATACTTTGTGTAATTAGGTTTACCATATTTTTCCTAAGCCGACCGCATATCGTATATAAGTATAGGGGGCCAATTCAGCATCTATCAACTATCATGAAACCTTCATAAATTAAACAATCAAGAAATAATTTCTTTTGAACAGCAGAAGGAAACAAGACAAACTTGTATTATAATGTTACCAAATTGCTTGTTAAAAAATTCGCCCGTCCGAATGATACTTATGTTCAATTTTTATTAGAACAACTCTCTTTTTATAACTTTTTAAGGTTGTTCCTATCAATGTAATACGTCTTTGAAGAAGAAGATAACACTAACAATTTTAACGGAAATATGAAAGAGAACAAGACACAGAAAAATAAAAAGATAACGGTCGCAACTGGGACTCGAACCCGAATTCTCTTATTTCAAATTTCAGAATAAGGAACTCCAGTGAAAAATATTATGGCTTTAAAAAAATATGTTCATATAGACCAATAAACGCTGATTTTGAATATATAAGTTTTATTAGATAATATTTAACGTAGAGTTTTAAAAAAAATATTAAAAAGTTCATTTTAAAACAGTTCATTAAAACACCTTGTCAAGTTGGTATTATTGAATTTGTGAGGCGTGACGTCACCGCGTCCATAAAACGCTCCAATGCTGAAATTCAAAATGGCCGGCGATGATCAGCTGATTCCAGTTGCCTACAAAATTCATACTTCGGTTGGTCATGATGACGTCACACTAAATTCGGTGATTTTCGTGGGATCTTGAAAAATTAAAACTTTGACATTTATTTTAACTATTAAAACTAACTTTAAAAATAAAAATGCAGTTATTTAAGTTAGAAGGTCATTATTCATTTAAAAAAATAAAAAAATTGGACTGGAGTTCCTTACTGACAATATTATCTTTGACTATTTTTTTTCTCCATATTATTGGTAACTAAAATTGATTATTATTACTACAGATTAATATTATTATTACTACAAATTGACAAAAATGATGTTTAAAAAAGAGGTCTCAGTAGTCAAATTGGTAAGGCGTTTGTCCCGGTAAGACGAAAGGTTCGGGGTTCGAGTCCCAGTTGTGACTTTTTATTTTTATGTGTCTTGTTCTCTTTCATATTTTCGTTTAGATTATTAGTGTTATCTTCTTTTTCAATTATACTCATACTGCTCAAGAGTAAGTCCGAACAAACCCCAAATTCCATAAACAACAACGTACATCTAGAAAATAGACCTCGGAATTATATTTGAAGAAAAACCAGAATTTGTACACCAGTTAATCACATTACAATAGTATGAAAACAATAGGATTTTACTGGAAACATTAAAAAATTTAATTCACTTCCTGTCATGAAAATTGTATTTGCCTCATTAGTTCGAAGTCAGAATATAATTTCGTTGTTTGGTCACCTCACCATAAAATTAGTATTAAAAATGTCGAAAGAATTCAGAGAAAGTTTCTACGATTTATTAATTTTAAGTTAAGTATCCCCTTCAAATTAACTAGTTCGGGAGGCGTGTGTGAGCACCTCCACCCCGGGAACCATCTATCGGATAACCGACTCCCCTGTCACAGGTCACCCTAAGTGGTTTGCTACGTTTGGCGACTTAGCAAGAGTGCCTGGGTTCATGGGTGAGGTTTGTCTAGGGCTTGGCGGCCAATGCGTTTGCCCACCTGCTGCATGGCGGGCCGGATCGGAAGAGACTGGTTAAGGAAGACCTTTTGATCTCTTCAGCCAGACTCTTTTGATTCATCGCCTTGCACCGCAGTGGGCTGAATGGATTCATAAGTCCGTCACTCCTGGATACACTGATTCCCAGATTTTTCTTACCCCTCATACATTTTTCCTTTTCAGAAGCTAGCTCTTCTTCTTTTCCCTAAAAAGCCCACGACACAGCATCCTCGAAGATGAAATGGGCTCCAGGGGAAAATTTTTTCCTCAGGGCCTCCTGTGTGGAGCTACATAAAAAAAAAGATTTTTGAAAGAGCGCGGGCGATTCCAAAACTGAACGCCCGGAAACCTCGGAACTTGGAAATGGAAATTAACCCACTTCTCAACGTCCGATCAAGCTGAAACTCGGCAGATAGACTCATTGTCAATGACAATGCATTCTATCAACTTTTGGTGGACTGACGCGCACACACGCATTTGTCTGAAATTGGATAACATTATATAAAAAAATTTACCATAGTAAATATGCAAAATAAATGTCGGTGTTATCCAATTAGGATTTGGCTTGGGCGTTGTCTTAAAAGTTCACAGCAGCTTAAGAGCCAGTCCCTGGGAAGGAAGGTTCAATCCTCATTCAAACCAAAAAAAAAATAGCTACCAGCCGCCCCAAGAGACGGCGCAACTAGGTCGAACATTGAAAATAGAAGCATTATAGTAAAAAAACATTTTGCAGATTGACAGCTCCAGATACACTTGAAAATGGACTCTAAATACTAAGAAAGAAAAAAAATGTATGTACTCTTAACTCTAAATAAAAAAAAACAAAAATTGAAATGGTTTTTGCTGAAATTGGGTTTGAATTATTAAGTTTGAAAAAATAAATGGGTAATATTTAATTTGAAGTAGCTTTAATAGGCTTCTACAATTTTTAAAATGGTAATATTTAAATTAAAGCAGCTTTAAAAGGCTTTTCCAATTTGTAAAATGGAAATATTTAAATTAAAGTAGCTTTAATAGGCTTCTACAATTTGTAAAATGGAAATATTTAAATAAAAGTAGCTTTAATAGGCTTGTATAATTTTTAATATGGAAATGTTTAAATTAAAGTAGCTTTAATAGGCTTCTACAATTTGTAAAATGGAAATATTTAAATTAAAGTAGCATTAATAGGCTTGTATAATTTGTAAAATGGAAATGTTTAAATTAAAGTAGCTTTAATAGGCTTCTACAATTTGTAAAATGGAAATATTTAAATTAAAGTAGCTTTAATAGGCTTGTATAATTTGTAAAATGGAAATATTTAAATTAAAGTAGCTTTAATAGGCTTCTACAATTTGTAAAATGGAAATATTTAAATTGAAGTAGCTTTAATAGGCTTGTATAATTTGTAAAATGGAAATATTTAAATTAAAGTAGCTTTAATAATATTTAAATTAAAGTAGCTTTAAATTAAAGTAGCTTTAATAATAGGCTTCTACAACTTGTAAAATGGAAATATTTAAATTGAAGTAGCTTTAATAGTTTCTACAATTTGTAAAATGGAAATATTTAAATTAAAGTAGCTTTAATAGGCTTCTACAACTTGTAAATTGGAAATGTTTAAATTGAAATAACTTAGGCTTCTTTTTACATCCAGTTGGTTAGTCAGACAATTCGGGAAAATCGAAACTTGAGTTGAGTATGCAGTTATTACTCAATTAAATAAAATGTTGATGTTTTCTGAGTCACTAGTAGGATATTTCAAAATGTTATACTAATGTTCTGGATTGTCATGCTTTCTAATTTATTTTATAGCATATTTAATATGTAAAATACAGACAAGTGTAAATGCTATTTGATTTAAGGTGAGCATTGGATTATTGCTTTTCTCACTATCTCAAAACTTAGCATTTGGACATGTCTGACTAATCAACTGGACGATCAATATTTTGGAGAGGCACAGCATTCCCTACCTTATTGCACGAACCGCTACTGAAGAAATTTCTTTAGATCTATGAAAAAATACACATATAATATAAGACAACTACGTAACTCCGAATCAGCATTTCCGAATTACAAGCAAAAAACCATATCTCTATTTCCTCGCATACGTATGCAACAAATACTCCAACTAGGTACATAACCCATTGGCCACATAATTAATTTTGTACCAAAAATTGAAAACCTTCATTCGTGTACTAAATCTATTGTAACTTTTGAATCATATATTCAAATTAATTAATTTCTTTAAATTTGTTTACATTTTGGAAAGGTAAAGAAAAACATAAAAATGAAAATGAAAAAAAAAAATTAAATATGTGTAAATAAGGATACAAACATAACCTTCTCTTTTTCGAAGGTTTTTTTTCACTTTTTTATTCATAAAGTTACAAAAAAACATAATATTCATAAATTGAACATTAATAATTTTTGTTTTTTTACAAACATATATATATATATATATATATACTAATAAATAATAAAATAATTTAGTATGTTAGTCCTCAAAGCAATCAGGGACGTGCAGGGTCACTGCCAAAAACCACTTGCAATTTATTTTGAAAGAAATTAAATGGCGGCTGTTGAATACAAAACTTGGAACATAAATTTCAGGGAAAAAACATAAGAAACATATTATTTGTATGTAGGTGTGAGATAGTACGATATATTATTGTCTGAAAACAAAATTAGTATAACCGAAACATTGAAATATGAACAATTCAAAAAGCAAATTAAGTCCCTGAAATTGGATAATGATATATTGTACCCTTAATTTACCCTTACTTAATCTGTAATATTAAAAAAATATATGTTATTGTTTTTCTAAAATTAAGTTTTTCTAAACTATTTTAAAAAAAATTGTATACCTATTTCAAATAATGTTAGTATTTATTTCAAAAGTCTTTGATCATTGTTTACATACTTCATTAGAATATTATTTTTTATGCATGTAAATACTCCCATAAAAACGAGCTCCCAGAGCTCAACTTATGGAGCAGTAGAATATAATGAATTATTGTATAACTTTGCATAATATAAACATTTGTAATGTTAAAAAAAATTCTTGTAAATAAAATATAAAAAAATATATATTATTGCCAATTCTACGAAATGAATGATTAATTACGTTCGGCATTTAAAATTTTATTCAAAAATATCGCTGTCCTGCTCGTTTTCCGTTTTTTTGGCGGACCTACTCTAACCCGGCAGGCTGTCGGGGTTTGTTTGTTTGTTTGTTTTTTTTGGGTTAACTCGAAAATGCTGATTTCCGGGTTACCTAGTTGCAGTAATTACCCCTCGATGTATAACTTACCCCTTTTGCTTCTGCTCCATGGATGAGTAAAATAACATTAATAAAAATCAATAAAATAAGCCGTCCCATCTTGTTTCCCACTGCCCCTCCGAACTAAACGGAATGAAAGCAACATGTCACCGTTGTCGTCTATAAATTAAATAATAACTGATACCATGAGCAACTTGCATCACATTTTAAAATAATTTTAAAAAAATGGTACAGACAAAAAAATCGAAGACCTTCTGTATTTTTTTTTTATTTTTTTATTGCATTTTTGAAAGAATGGCGATTTTGTGAAAATTTCACTCCATGAAATCGGACCATACTTTGATGGAACACTTTCTTGATGACTGGACAAGATTAACACTAGAGTATACGCGTGGGCTACATATGTAGCCCAGGGTATTGTTTTTGTTTATAACTTCGTGAAATCGCATGATATAACTTCAAGTCTCTAGCTAAGCTCCGATTGGTTGTTGCTCGACGCATTCAGTACCCCATGAGCGATCGACGCTGGCACATGTGCGAAAAATAACGATTTAAAGTTGTTGGGCTCCGTATGTAGCCCATGCGTTCACATAATGCGCAACCAAAAGTGATCGATCTCAAATAAGTAAAAATTATGTGATTTTTTGAGAAGTCTGAAGTTTTGTTAATATTTTAAGTTTAAGAAAGAGAAGATATTTTTTTATTATTTCGGTTTACTTAATAAATGTCATTTATAATAATAAATGTGTTTTATTTAAAAATGAAACAATTATCTTTCATTTTATTTCAATTTAAAATGGGCTACAAGTGAAGCCCACGCGAGCACTCATGAACGTTTTAGAGGTGCGTGTACCGTAGTGTTAATACAATTATGTACTTAAAAAACAAAAAAAAAAAACATTTTGATTCATCTTAATTACTATAAAAGACAACGATTTGCATTTGGGGCGATGGAATAACTGCATTTAAAATTTTAATTATGTAAAATTAAAATTTTATTTCGTCATGTGGGATGGCAGCTGACAGCCATTTACAATAATTTATAGGTATTCATATTCATGACATTTTGTATGAAAAATTTGAATGCAGTCTTTTCCATCGCCCCACATGCAAATACTTATATTGTTAGCGGTCCGATAAGGGCCCACCTACCTGTTGCCGTCGGCTAGCTCGAGTTCGTCGGGCAGGCAGGAAAGTCTCACCTCACCAGGGTCGTAGGTGGCTAAGTTTACATGGGTACATTGTTATTTGCCAAAAGCCCGTCCCCGTAATCCCAATCAAATGAAACAGGTTGTATGGGGGAACATAGTTATATTGTCAGGAATTCACATCTACATCATCGGGCAAGTACACTACATAAATCACAAAAACAAGCATGGTGTCTACGTAATTATTTCCTATTGGCAGGAGCTCTCTCTCAAGTTTCTCTGGGGACGCAGTGTCATGACCCGGAGATTCTACTGTTTCGGACACATTTAAATAACAGAGGGGGATTAGTGATTACTCACAGCAGGTGTTCGGCAACCAGGAGAGTCCGAGGGAGCAGCTATGGTCAACGGGAGTGACCCCAGCGCTCTATTACCTCGTAGTTTGCGGCGGGAAGTTGGTTTGCGGCGGTCGCCATTTCGCGTGTTCGCAAGGGCTACACGGAGCGTGTCCGTCAACACGGCTGTTCCTGTCGGTGGCTGGCGGGCGAGAGGACGAGAGTGGGGACTGGCGTACGCAGCCGGTCTCGCGGGGAAGGGTATGCGCTTCCTTTGCGAGGGCGGAAGCGGCGTGCGCCACTGCTGTTGGGCTTGTGACGTCGTAGTGACAGATGCGTATCGTAACAATATTTTATAATAATAAAGTTGAATCAAACTATTTATTTCAAATAATATTCGTATTAAGCGTGTCCGGTCATTATGAAAGTTTACGAAAAAATTTTTAAGCCGTTAAATCGGAAACCAAAGAAAAATGCAAACTTCACATGATAATCTGTCAAAATTCTGAGCATAGAGCGGATTCTGAGCTGTGTTTTATTTTTTAATCATCATAGACCGGTCAGTGGTTGAGTGGGCATCGCGTTTGGGTACTACCTGGGCGTCCCGTGTTCGAATCCTCGGCTGGCTAAGTCCTCCATCACAATACAAGCAAAATTTTCGGCTTTCTGTGGTGGTAGTAGGAGATTTTCAAACATTGTTGGGTTATTCGTAATCCGGGAATGTTTGTCTTTCTTTTTGAAGTAAAAATTAATTTGATAACTATCGTAGGGTCGGAGACCAAAATGACAATACATAGTGCAAAAATACTTCTGCTATATTACAACAGGAAAAATAATATCTTGATATATTTTTGGGGTATTATGCCATGCTGCTCCTTCTTTAGCCATCGCTTTGGACAATGTTAAGGTGTCCATCATCAGAGCAGATCTGCAATCGATAGTGGTAAAGTGTGTGCTTATTTATGTGGCTGCGATACAGTGTTGCCATTTCCGGTCCTCTACGAGCGGTATTAGAGTAAAATTTTAAATGGTATCCGGGTTTAATTTGGAGGTAGCGCAACACGGCATAATATCCCAAAAATAATTTAAGATAATGCTTTTGGCCATGAAAATCTAAATTTTAGGAAAAAGATTTTTACATTTACTGAGAATTAACAGTGTCAGAATTTTTTTTATGGTTATTCGAGCTCTCGGTCATATCGGTCATCATGAATGTATCTATTTTTCAATTTGGGAGGCGGGTGTGAGTACCGCCACCCCGGGATCTATTTATTGGATAACTGTCATAAGTCACCCCAAGTGGTTTGCTACGTTTGGTGATTTAGCAGGGATGCCCAGGTTCACAGGGTGAAATTTGTTCTGTCTTGGGGGGCACAAGTGTTCACCCACCTATTGCGTGGCAGGCCTGGTTGAGGGAGATCTTTTTATCTCTCCAGCCGGACTCTCCCGATCCACCGCCTTGTACTGCAATAGGATGGATAGATTCATACGTCTGTCACTCCTAGACGTGTTGACCCCCAGATTCCTATCTCAAAACTTCCTTTTTTTCCTTTCCCTAAAACGACCCACAACACAGCATCCCCAAAGATGACATGGGACCTGAGGAAAATTGTTTTCCTCAGGGCCGCCTGTGTGGAGCTAATGGAAAAAAAATCTCAGTAATTTGTCAAACCGTAAGCAAAACCAAATTCAATCATTTTTCAAATCATAATGAACAAAGAAAGGAGTGTAAGGAGAATATATGATGCAAATGTGAATGGTAGAAGATGTCAGAGACGCCTGAGGAAGACACAACACAATAAAGTGAATCAGCTATTTGAGTCAGGCCGTGTCAAGAATCAGAATAATAGAAGAGGATGTAGACTGTATGTATGTGAATGAAGCAAAGAGTGCGTGCCAAGACAAAGTTGTTTGGCAGTTTATCTTAGTAAAAAGATCTATCAAACGATTTTTTTTAATCATTATAAAATGCATGGAAGTGGCCTATTTAAACACTAGGGTGCCAATTCTTGAGTTTATTTGATAGAGAAAAAAGCAACAATAAATATTTTTCAAAAATACTCAACTGTCACTAACCTGGCGACCTCTGCGGCCAAGTGGTTAAGATCCTCGACTTTGTATCCAGAGGTCGTGGGTTCAAATCTAATCAATTTCTTTTAAATTAATATGTATAAGTATATTTGCGGCACATTCACACAAAAGTCCCAACTGCTTTCGTCTGAAGCCATTGGTACCATGGTATCCCCAATAAGGAACTCCAGTGAAAAATATTATGGCCTTAAAAAATATGTTCATATAGACCAATAAACGCTGATTCTGAATATATAAATTGTATTAAATAATATTTAACGTAGAGTTTTAAAAAAATATTAAAAAGTCCATTTTAAAACAGTTCATTAAAATACCCTGTCAAGTTGGTATTATTGAATTTGTGAGGCGTGACGTCACCGCTTCCATAAAACGCTCCAATGCTGAAATTCAAAATGGCGGCGGTCGAACAGCTGATTCCAGTTCCCTATGAAATTCATGCTTCGGTTTCCTTAATATTGATTTCGATTCGTAAAGCTAAAAAAATAATAATTTCAAACAATTTTTATACCAATCTCCCGTAATAATATTGCAAAATATAATAAATATAATATAATAAATAAATAATTACACCTAAATAACGTTTTACTTATTGAATAGTTTCATCACTTCTTCCATACAAAATGACAACATCTGTTGAAAATAACTAAAACTTTTGGCCAGATGACGTCACGGTGGTTTTCGGGGGATCTTGAAAAATTAAAACTTTGACATTTATTTTAACTATTAAAACTAACTATAAAAATAAAAATAAATGAGCAGTTATTTAAGTTAGAAGGTTATTATTATAAATAAATTATTATTAAAAAAATATATTAAATTATTATTAAATTAAATATTTATATTAAATTATTCATGAAAAAAAAAAAAAAAATGAACTCTATTGGGGTATGTTGTGGGGCTGAAGGTAGTGGGGAGAGGAAGGAGGTGGGGAAGACGGAGGTGGGGAAGTACCAGGCTATTCAGATCCGGTCACCAAACATGGCTAAAGCCGCTTCAAGTAAAGCGAGAGTATCTTCCACTCTCGAACGTGCCTCAAATACTCGTTTACTATATATTATTTTTAAAGAGTAATTTGTGAAATATCTCAAATCGATCAAATAGAACCCATGTTGTAGGAGGGAGGAAACACAGAGGCCGGCAAATCGTTCCACAGCCGAGCTGTTGAGCTCAAGAACGAGTCGTAGAAACTACCCGTTCTCATGTGGCTAATGTCAACCGTGTACAAATGTTGGGCGCGTGTTTCCCGACTATATACCGGTGCCAAGGGGATCAATGACGCTAGTTCCTCGGAGCATCTTCCATTGTAATACCGGTAGAACAAGGACAGCATTCCCACCTGACGCCTGTGCTCTAAAGATTGCAATCTGTTTGTTAAGTTAGGAGAATCTATCAAACGGACCGCCCGTTTCTGCACAGAGTTGAGAGTTTTTTTTACGTATTTTGGAGCTCTAAACCAGAGGTAGCTGCCAAATTCAACCGTGGGGCGCACTTGCGATTTGTACAGGGTTAACAGTTGTGTACTATTAAAGTATCTGCGGGCCCTGTACAGTATGCCCAGTTTCTGAGAGGCTAACTTAACTCTGGCCAATGGGTTAATGTAAGTACTAAAGATGTATGATGAAATGCCTACTGGAAGTCTGAAGAATGAATGTATTCAAAAATGGATGTTATCCTTACTTTAAGAATATAATTTTAAAATGAAATGTTTTTTTGTGCATATTAGTTTGTATGCGAAATGTTGTAAAAACTAACTCGATAAATGTACAGTTTACCAACATAAAAATGTACAGTTTTACCACATGTATTGCTCAGATATCTTATTTATTAAGTCTAATTTCATTCTTGAATTTTCCTCTACACAAAAAGCACTAGAATGGCCTCCTAAATTAATAGCCTTTTATTATTTGACCAAATCACGCACGCTTTAAAAAGACCTTGAAAACTGACATGCAATAATTAATTAAAACAATGTATTGACTTTATGAATTGAAATATTTAATTAACAAATATGACAGAAAATATGTTATGTTTCGTAAAGATCAAATTGAATAGATCAATAGATGGTAGGAACTATTATTTTTATCCAAACATGCTCTTCATGTTTAAAAACGTTGATTATAATCCAGGGTTATATTTATGGAAGACCACTGCCATAGGTCATGCCAAGCGGTTATCTACGTTTGTTGACTTAGTAGGGGTAGTTTTGCTGGATACAACATTATTTCAAGCAAGGGCTCATCTCAACACTGGTAATTTTGTTAGATACAACATTATTCCAGACAAGGGCTCAACTCAACATTGGTAGTTTTGCTGGACACAACATTATTCCAGGCAACGTCTCAACTCAACATTGGTATTTTTGTTGGATACAACATTATTCTAGGCAAGAGCTCAACTCGAAATTAGCAGTTTTGTTGGATACAACATTATTCCGGGCAAGGATTCAACTCAACATTGGTAGTTTTGTTGGATACATTATTCCAGAAAAGGGCTCAACTCAACATTGGTAGTGTTGGATACATTATTCCAGATAAGGGCTCAACTCAATATTGGTAGTTTTGTTGGATACAACATTATGCCAGGCAAGGGCTCAACTCAACATTGGTATTTTTGTTGAATACAACATTATGCCAGGCAAGGGCTCAACTCAACATTGGTATTTTTGTTGAATACAAAATTATCCCAGCCAAGGGATCAAATCAACATTGGTATTTTTGTTGGATACATTATTCCAGAAAAGGGCTCAACTCAACATTGGTAGTGTTGGATACATTATTCCAGATAAGGGCTCAACTCAATATTGGTAGTTTTGTTGGATACAACATTATTTCAAGCAAGGGCTCAACTCAACATTGGTATTTTTGTTGAATACAACATTATGCCAGGCAAGGGCTCAACTCAACATTGGTATTTTTGTTGAATACAAAATTATCCCAGCCAAGGGATCAAATCAACATTGGTATTTTTGTTGGATACATTATTCCAGAAAAGGGCTCAACTCAACATTGGTAGTGTTGGATACATTATTCCAGATAAGGGCTCAACTCAATATTGGTAGTTTTGTTGGATACAACATTATTTCAAGCAAGGGCTCAACTCAACATTGGTATTTTTGTTGAATACAACATTATGCCAGGCAAGGGCTCAACTCAACATTGGTATTTTTGTTGAATACAACATTATGCCAGGCAAGGGCTCAACTCAACATTGGTATTTTTGTTGAATACAAAATTATCCCAGCCAAGGGATCAAATCAACATTGGTATTTTTGTTGAATACAACATTATCCCAGGCAAGGGCTCAACTCAACATTGGTATTTTTGTTGAATACAACATTATCCCAGGCAAGGGCTCAACTCAACATTGGTATTTTTGTTGAATACAACATTATCCCAGGCAAGGGCTCAACTCAACATTGGTATTTTTTTTGGATACATTATTCAAAGAAAAGGGCTCAACTCAACATTGGTAGTGTTGGATACATTATTCCAGAAAAGGGCTCAACTCAACATTGGTGTTTATGTTGGATACAACATTATCCCAGGCAAGGGCTCAACTCAACATTGGTATTTTTGTTGGATACATTATTCCAGAAAAGGGCTCAACTCAACATTGGTAGTGTTGGATACATTATTCCAGAAAAGGGCTCAACTCAACATTGGTAGTGTTGGATACATTATTCCAGAAAAGGGCTCAACTCAACATTGGTGTTTATGTTGGATACAACATTATTCCAGATAAGGGCTCAACTCAATATTGGTAGTTTTGTTGGATACAACATTATTTCAAGCAAGGGCTCAACTCAACATTGGTATTTTTGTTGAATACAACATTATGCCAGGCAAGGGCTCAACTCAACATTGGTATTTTTGTTGAATACAAAATTATCCCAGCCAAGGGATCAAATCAACATTGGTATTTTTGTTGGATACATTATTCCAGAAAAGGGCTCAACTCAACATTGGTAGTGTTGGATACATTATTCCAGATAAGGGCTCAACTCAATATTGGTAGTTTTGTTGGATACAACATTATGCCAGGCAAGGGCTCAACTCAACATTGGTATTTTTGTTGAATACAACATTATGCCAGGCAAGGGCTCAACTCAACATTGGTATTTTTGTTGAATACATTATTCCAGATAAGGGCTCAACTCAATATTGGTAGTTTTGTTGGATACAACATTATGCCAGGCAAGGGCTCAACTCAACATTGGTATTTTTGTTGAATACAACATTATGCCAGGCAAGGGCTCAACTCAACATTGGTATTTTTGTTGAATACAAAATTATCCCAGCCAAGGGATCAAATCAACATTGGTATTTTTGTTGGATACATTATTCCAGAAAAGGGCTCAACTCAACATTGGTAGTGTTGGATACATTATTCCAGATAAGGGCTCAACTCAATATTGGTAGTTTTGTTGGATACAACATTATTTCAAGCAAGGGCTCAACTCAACATTGGTATTTTTGTTGAATACAACATTATGCCAGGCAAGGGCTCAACTCAACATTGGTATTTTTGTTGAATACAACATTATGCCAGGCAAGGGCTCAACTCAACATTGGTATTTTTGTTGAATACAAAATTATCCCAGCCAAGGGATCAAATCAACATTGGTATTTTTGTTGGATACATTATTCCAGAAAAGGGCTCAACTCAACATTGGTAGTGTTGGATACATTATTCCAGATAAGGGCTCAACTCAATATTGGTAGTTTTGTTGGATACAACATTATTTCAAGCAAGGGCTCAACTCAACATTGGTATTTTTGTTGAATACAACATTATTTCAAGCAAGGGCTCAACTCAACATTGGTATTTTTGTTGAATACAACATTATGCCAGGCAAGGGCTCAACTCAACATTGGTATTTTTGTTGAATACAAAATTATCCCAGCCAAGGGATCAAATCAACATTGGTATTTTTGTTGGATACATTATTCCAGATAAGGGCTCAACTCAATATTGGTAGTTTTGTTGGATACAACATTATGCCAGGCAAGGGCTCAACTCAACATTGGTATTTTTGTTGAATACAACATTATGCCAGGCAAGGGCTCAACTCAACATTGGTATTTTTGTTGAATACATTATTCCAGATAAGGGCTCAACTCAATATTGGTAGTTTTGTTGGATACAACATTATGCCAGGCAAGGGCTCAACTCAACATTGGTATTTTTGTTGAATACAACATTATGCCAGGCAAGGGCTCAACTCAACATTGGTATTTTTGTTGAATACAAAATTATCCCAGCCAAGGGATCAAATCAACATTGGTATTTTTGTTGGATACATTATTCCAGAAAAGGGCTCAACTCAACATTGGTAGTGTTGGATACATTATTCCAGATAAGGGCTCAACTCAATATTGGTAGTTTTGTTGGATACAACATTATTTCAAGCAAGGGCTCAACTCAACATTGGTATTTTTGTTGAATACAACATTATGCCAGGCAAGGGCTCAACTCAACATTGGTATTTTTGTTGAATACAACATTATGCCAGGCAAGGGCTCAACTCAACATTGGTATTTTTGTTGAATACAAAATTATCCCAGCCAAGGGATCAAATCAACATTGGTATTTTTGTTGGATACATTATTCCAGAAAAGGGCTCAACTCAACATTGGTAGTGTTGGATACATTATTCCAGATAAGGGCTCAACTCAATATTGGTAGTTTTGTTGGATACAACATTATTTCAAGCAAGGGCTCAACTCAACATTGGTATTTTTGTTGAATACAACATTATTTCAAGCAAGGGCTCAACTCAACATTGGTATTTTTGTTGAATACAACATTATGCCAGGCAAGGGCTCAACTCAACATTGGTATTTTTGTTGAATACAACATTATCCCAGCCAAGGGATCAAATCAACATTGGTATTTTTGTTGGATACATTATTCCAGAAAAGGGCTCAACTCAACATTGGTAGTGTTGGATACATTATTCCAGATAAGGGCTCAACTCAATATTGGTAGTTTTGTTGGATACAACATTATTTCAAGCAAGGGCTCAACTCAACATTGGTATTTTTGTTGAATACAACATTATGCCAGGCAAGGGCTCAACTCAACATTGGTATTTTTGTTGAATACAACATTATGCCAGGCAAGGGCTCAACTCAACATTGGTATTTTTGTTGAATACAAAATTATCCCAGCCAAGGGATCAAATCAACATTGGTATTTTTGTTGAATACAACATTATCCCAGGCAAGGGCTCAACTCAACATTGGTATTTTTGTTGAATACAACATTATCCCAGGCAAGGGCTCAACTCAACATTGGTATTTTTGTTGAATACAACATTATCCCAGGCAAGGGCTCAACTCAACATTGGTATTTTTGTTGGATACATTATTCAAAGAAAAGGGCTCAACTCAACATTGGTAGTGTTGGATACATTATTCCAGAAAAGGGCTCAACTCAACATTGGTGTTTATGTTGGATACAACATTATCCCAGGCAAGGGCTCAACTCAACATTGGTATTTTTGTTGGATACATTATTCCAGAAAAGGGCTCAACTCAACATTGGTAGTGTTGGATACATTATTCCAGAAAAGGGCTCAACTCAACATTGGTAGTGTTGGATACATTATTCCAGAAAAGGGCTCAACTCAACATTGGTGTTTATGTTGGATACAACATTATTCCAGATAAGGGCTCAACTCAATATTGGTAGTTTTGTTGGATACAACATTATTTCAAGCAAGGGCTCAACTCAACATTGGTATTTTTGTTGAATACAACATTATGCCAGGCAAGGGCTCAACTCAACATTGGTATTTTTGTTGAATACAACATTATCCCAGCCAAGGGATCAAATCAACATTGGTATTTTTGTTGAATACAACATTATCCCAGGCAAGGGCTCAACTCAACATTGGTATTTTTGTTGGATACATTATTCAAAGAAAAGGGCTCAACTCAACATTGGTAGTGTTGGATACATTATTCCAGAAAAGGGCTCAACTCAACATTGGTAGTTTTGTTGGATACATTATTCCAGACAAGGGCTCAACTCAACTTTGAAAGTTTTGTTGGATACAAGATTATTTAAGACAAGGGCTCAACTCAACATTGGTAGTTTTGTTAGATACGACATTACTTCAAGCATGGGCTTAACTCAACTTTGAAAGTTTTGTTGGATACAAGATTATTAAAGACAAGGGCTCAACTCAACATTGGTAGTTTTGTTAGATACGACATTACTTCAAGCATGGGCTTAACTCAACATTGGTAGTTTTGTTAGATACGACATTACTTCAAGCATGGGCTTAACTCAACATTGGTAGTTTTGTTAGATACGACATTACTTCAAGCATGGGCTTAACTCAACATTGGTAGTTTTGTTAGATACGACATTACTTCAAGCATGGGCTTAACTCAACATTGGTAGTTTTGTTAGATACGACATTACTTCAAGCATGGGCTTAACTCAACATTGGTAGTTTTGTTAGATACGACATTACTTCAAGCATGGGCTTAACTCAACATTGGTAGTTTTGTTAGATACGACATTACTTCAAGCATGGGCTTAACTCAACATTGGTAGTTTTGTTAGATACGACATTACTTCAAGCATGGGCTTAACTCAACATTGGTAGTTTTGTTAGATACGACATTACTTCAAGCATGGGCTTAACTCAACATTGGTAGTTTTGTTAGATACGACATTACTTCAAGCATGGGCTTAACTCAACATTGGTAGTTTTATTTATTGTTATCAAGTTTAATTTGTAGAACTCCATTTTAATTTTTTTATTTCTTTTATATATTTAATAATATTATTATTCAATTTATAAAAACAGTTTATTTATAAACAAGTTCTGCTAGGTAATTATTTTTACACGTGACAGCTGTTTCGCCTTCTGAAGGCATTATCATTATTGACAGTTTGATAATGCCTTCAGAAGGCGAAACAGCTGTCACGTGTAAAAATAATTACCTAGCAGAACTTGTTTATAAATAAACTGTTTTTATAAATTGAATAATAATATTATTAAATATATAAAAGAAATAAAAAAAAAAAAAAAAAAAAAAAAAAAAAAAAAAAAAAAAAAAATTGGTAGTTTTGTTAGATACGACATTACTTCAAGCATGGGCTTAACTCAACATTGGTAGTTTTGTTAGATACGACATTACTTCAAGCATGGGCTTAACTCAACTTTGAAAGTTTTGTTGGATACAAGATTATTAAAGACATGGGCTCAACTCAACATTGGTAGTTTTGTTAGATACGACATTACTTCAAGCATGGGCTTAACTCAACATTGGTAGTTTTGTTGGGTACAACATTGTTTCAAGCAAAGGCTCAATTATATAAAACAGTCAAATGCTTCGGCCACGAACTGCTGTCAATGATTTGCCATTTTGAAAAGAAAAATTTAGTATTGAAACAAAGGAAATATGGTTACTACGGTTACGGATGGTAAAATAGGAATCTGCTTATATTGAAAATTAAATAGAATTACAGAGGCATCTATTGACATATAATCAAAATTAAACAAGAGGTGAAGCATTTATTAAACTGCGACAGGTATTTGCAACAGGTATGTCAAAGATACTTCCGTACTTAGTATTTTTTTTCTTTCGAATTGCACATAAATAAAGTGAACAGGGGATGTCCACAGACATCTTGCTTACTTACCGACGTAGAATACATTCTCCTTATGTAGATGAATTAGCGAGAAACGATCTGTGCTGCATCTTTTTTTTTTACACACTAAATAATAGTGAGACAAATGATGTACTCAAGCGGAGAAATGCAATCATTATCATACATCTCCCTCACTCAAAATAAAGAAATGACACAGCGCGTACCGTCATCGTCGCCACGCCGTTGTAGGGAGAATTTTAGAAGCCCCCATTGTGAATATATTACAATGTCAATTTTAAATAAATTTTTACATTAGCTCCATATAGGAGGCTCTGAGGAAAATAATTCTCTACGAGGCTTATGTCGTCTTTGGGGATGTTGTGTGGAGGGTCTTTTTAGGAAAGGAAGGTCTGGGAAAAAGTATGAGTGGCTGCGTGACAGGTCAAATCGGGAGAGACTTGTTGAGGGAAACCTTTGACCTACCTTGCGGAACTCTCTCGGAACATCACATGTACTGCAGTGGGAGGGATGGATTCATAAGAATCCTACCCACCTCTCATACCTTTTTCCTTCCCAGAACTTCACCTCGTTCTTTTCCTCCAAAAGATCCTCCAAGACCCTCCACACAGCATCCCAAAAGATGCCTCCTGGTGGAGCTAATGTAAAAAAAAAATTATTTTTACCTTTCGATAGATGGGTCCCATGTTAACACAAGAGTCACCAACTACTGTCTACAGCCAGTGGAACTATGTCAACCCAATTTGGGGAGCAATGGCTGAAAGAGGTGTGGAACGGGCAGGAGAGGTGAAGGGGAAGGTCATCAGAAGGGCAGTAAAATATTCCTTGATCACATTTCTTCTCATATATTATAATGTGACTATTCGGCGTCGACAATAAAATGCAAGTTTTTGCACACAAATTTGGTGAGGGGAGCGGAGAAGCCCGGCATGGTGGGTTCCGATGGGCCGATGGGCCTGGAGAGCTCTAAAGTGGCGATGTATTTCCCCACCAAGTCCTTGGTCAGTTCCATCTTGTTCAAGTCATTCTGTACACCGTCAACGTTGTATTCTTGCTGAGGAAAAAAAAAATCATTATTTATTTATTGTTTTTTTACATAAGCTCCACGCAGGAGGCCCTGAGGAAAATAATTTCCCTAATAGGTCTTTTGTCATTTTTGGGGATGCTGTGTGGAGGAAAATTTCCCAAAAAATGGAAAGAAAGGAAAGGAAAAGGGTATGAGAAGTGTGTAGGAATCTGGGGTCAATGTGTCTAAAAGTGACGGACGTATGAATCCAACCCTCCAACTGCGGTGCAAGGCGATGGGTCTAGGTTACGTCTCCCTCAACCAATCTCTCTCGATCCGGCCCGCCATGCAGTAGGCGGACATGCGCATTGACGGCCAAGACCTAGACAAACCTCACCCCTTGAACCCGGGCACCCTTGTCACTAAACGTAGCAAACCACTTGGGGTGACCTATGACAGGGGTGTAAATTATTTAATAAATGATTCCCGGGGTGGTGTTACCCATATCCGCCTCGCAAATTGCCTTTATGCATCGATCGTCCAGTTGATTGGTCAGACATTTCCAAATGCTAAGTTTTTAGATAATGAGGAAAGCAATATTCAAATGCCCACCATAAATCAAATATTACTTATAATTGTATTTTACATATTAAATACATTAGTATGACATTTTTAAATATCCTACTAGTTATCCAGAAAACATTAAAATTTTGTTTAAATCGCTACAAGTTTTTATGCATTATATTTGATTTACAGGCGCTTGAAGAACTGTAAATGGGAGAGAGGAGTAATACCCGAAGACCCTGAGGATCGGAGCACCAGACGCATTCACACCTCAGGCCCGTTCATGATGTTGGGAAATGTTCAATTCGGGGGGCGGTACCGGTACCGTCGCCCCGGGAACCGTTTATTGGATAACCAACAACTCTGCCATAGATCATCTGCCAAGCGGTTTGCTATGTTTGGTGACTTAGCAAGGATGTTCGAGTTCTTGGGGTGAGGTTTATTCAAGTCTTGGCAGCCGATTCGTCTGCCCACCTATGCGTGGTGGGCCGGATCAAATCAGATCGAATCAGTCAGAATCCCTCAAACCATCGCATTGCACTGCAGTTGGTGGGATGGATTCATACGTCCGTCATTCCTGGACACTGACCCCCAGGCTCTTACCTACCCCTCATACCTATTTCCTTCCCAGAACCTCCTTTTCTTTTTCTAAAAAAACCCTCCACCAGCACCCCTAAGATGACATAGGCCTTGAGAGAAATTATTTTCCTGTGGAGCTAATGTAAAAAAAAATTATATCTGTGCAAAATTCAATTGAATTTATTCATTTTAAAAACATCACAAAATTTACATTTCAAAGCGTTTTTAAAAGAGAGAGAATATTTAAGATAACATAAGCAGATTTATAATAACAGCAACAAAGCTACTAATTCATTGATGTTAAACATATCCATATTCAAAGTGATTCTATTTAACAATAAGACAGCTCTCCCAACTGGCATGACCATAGACAACTTAGTTCTGCAAGCCGGGAGATAAAATAGTCTATGCTGTCGGTGACAGAGATAACCATTGGGAATATAGAAACTGATGCTATCCATGATAATAGAGTTTTTGAACCATCCACGAATCAATCTGAAGAAATGTGTTACAATGAGCACATCACTTCTGACCCGTAGATGTTTCATATTGAGCATGCCCAAAAGAAAGTCGGTAGGATAGAGCCATGGGTAGTAGCAGTATTCCCTCAAGCAGAGAAATCTCAGAAATTTCTTCTGAACCTTCTCCAACATGAGGGAATACTTCACCCGGTTGCACTCCAAACCACCGATCCACTCTCTAATCCTAACCAATGCATTGTATTTTACTGTGATAACCCGGGTGTCTCTGTATTTCTTGCAGTGCGTAGGATAAAACCCAGCATTCGCAGTGAAGTACTTACTACACGTCATTACGATGTGCCCGTTCTGGTACATTGTCGCCTGGCTGAATGCAGACACAGGGTCTATCCTACCCCTTTAATGAGGGGATCGATATTACAAAATAAATACTACATACACTTCTCAATTAACAAACTAAAAACACTCCCCAACACTAAAATAATTATCCACAATAACAAATGTAATAAAATCACATGTATCCAAGGCTGTTCAACATTGAAATCAGTATCAGAAATTAAATATCTCGGGGTGATAATAGAACAACATATGAAGTGGAAGAGCCATCCATATCTGTGAATTGGTTCAGCGTAAAAAAAAAAACCCCGATCAAAGTGATCCAGAAGCTAATCATTAAAGTAATCCTAAAGAAACCCTCCACATATCCAACAGAAAGACTTTTCGCAGATTTCACGGAGCCTCGAGTAGAGAATATCTTCAAGAAAAATGCAATTATCCAAATTTACTAAGATAATATCATCAAAAAATTTGAAACCCACCAATCAAAAAGATATCAAGATAACATCAAAATACCAAAATTTAATACCAAACTAATGCAAAACAATTATATCTATTTAGGAATAAAGTATTTCAACAATCTTCCGAATGAAGTAAAAAAAATCAAAGACATCAATAAACTGAAACTCAAATTGAAGCTACACTTCATCAGGAATAATTAATTAAATAATTACCTGTTTTTCTCTTTCTTTCTATTTATTATCAATCTATATTCATCTCTATTTAGATTTTCGAATTTCTCTCAAGTGCACAATATTTTAGTATGTAACCATATCCTATGTATGTACACCTTCAATTGTTTCCATTATATACTTACCTATTGCATAATGTAATTCTATTTCTGTTATAATTAGTGTAACTCGCTCATCAAGCACAAGAACTAGCTTCTTCTTTGGTGAGATTGCAATTTTAAATAATTTCTGTACCGATATGTAATTTATATAACACCTCTGTACACTTATATATCTATATTAAATAAAAAAATAAAATAAAAAAAGTTTAATTCCGCCACTATGGAGCGAACTTGTCAGTGTAACGATGCGCGTGATATGAATAAAGTGAATGGGTGTCCAGTTATGATACCTTGTAGATGGGGCAGTGTTCTGGCGGCAAGGGCTTCAGAGCCCTCATGTAAGACTCCCAAGGACTGCCTATCTGCAGGATCTTATCGCAGAAGTCCCCCACCTCGTATGACAGCAGGCGGTAGCTGCCTCCGCCCGGCATCTGTCGGTTTATGGTCAATGTTAACTGAAAAACAAATTCCTTCTCGTTACCAAATTTAAACTTCCTTCCGATTCCAGGATGATATGCTGGCTGCTGTGAAAAGCAATGAAATGAAGAATGAACAAATAGAGCATCCATAGACCTACTCTGTCGGTAGTTTGACATTTCTAGAGATGTGCAAAACCATTTGAAATGCAAAATGAAAATGGATCAAAACTTTCCCATTTGAAAATGCAAAATGTAAAATGGTTTTTAGAAAAGCATTTCAATTTCAAAATGCAAAATATCTATTTTCAATACGCACTAAAAATGCAAAATGGTTTCTCAGGTCAAACAATGAAAGAGTAAAAACAAACAGCCTTCTTTGAAACTAATAGTTAAATTTTTTAAACAATTTTGTCGTATAATAATTTTTTTTTTTTTTTTAATATGAATATCTCATAAGAGTCCCAGCTGCTCCCGTTTGGAGCCAGTGAGACTATAGGATCCCCTATTTTTGATCTTGTAAGGCTCAAGGTAGTGGGGAGGAGAAGGAGATGGGGAAGAGGAAGGTGGGAAAGTATCTGGCTATTCAGATCAGGCCAATATTCAGATCTTATTTAAGTGTCAATTTATTTGTTTCTAAGAGGTATCAAAATTCTACTTTAAAACCCCGCCATATCCACAATGTAACGATAGGCTACCATGCATTTTAAAACTTCAATATCTCTTTAAATATGTTTAACATTAAATCAACATTTTAGGAACTCCTAAAAATATATATTTATGCAACCGTAAAATATTTAAGAAATGCTTATGATTCTACATTTTTTTTTTTACAACAGCTCCACAAAGAAGGCCCTAAGAAAAATAATTGCCTTGTCATCTTTTGGGATGCTGTGTGGAGGATCTTTTAAAAAGGAAAGGAAGGAGAGGAAGTTCTGGAAAAAATAAGATATGAGGGATTGGTAGGAATCTGGGGGTCAGTGGGTCCAGGAGTGACGGACTTATGAATCCATTCTTCCCATTGTGGTGCAAGGCAATGGATCGAGAGAATCCTTCTGGAGAGACATAGTCTTCCTCGACCAGTCTCTTCCGATCCGACCTGCCACGCAACAAGTGAGCAGAGGCATCCGCCGCCAATTAGAGAAATGTCAATACTTTTATCTTCAGAAGTAAAATCAACAATAATTAAGTTTTAGGATATCAATTTTGGGGTTATTTACATACCCCAGGCTTGCATATTATGATAAAATGATGTTTTTACCTTAAGCGGAGGAGTGATGATGTCCGTCTCTACTGTAAAAGAGCCTTGCAGGGAAAGAGCGGTGACACCGCCTCTGAAGACAGACACGTTTTTCGTGTTGATGTCTTTATTAACGAAGCCAGGACAGTCCACCAACTTTTCCCAGTCCATAAAAACCGTTTTCTAAAACAAACAAATAACTTTTATATATTTGGGCATTTTTGACAAAGTTTATATGTTGCGTTCATCATGTCCCTTGGTTTTGATTTTTTTTTTCATAGTTATGAATACGTAATTTGATACCCACAAAGCCTACTTTCTGTTTCAAAGAAGCCTACCACTGAGCCACTTTGGTCGCCGACACTCTTAAGATGGCCCAGGGAGCTTTCCGCTCAATTCAGTACACTTGCTACTGAACCACTCCAGTTGCCCGGCTCAAGGCAAAGGACTGATTATGAAAACAGTCTCCCTCGATCCGGCCCGCCACCCAGCAGATTGGCGGACGCATCGGCCCCCAAGACCTTGACAAACCTCACCCCATAAACCCGGGCACCCCTACTAAGTCACCAAACGTAGCGAACCACTCGGGGTGACCTATGGCAGAGGTGTTGGTTATCCAGTAAATGGTTCCTGGGACGGAGGAGTAGCCATACCCGAGTGTCAATAATGTTTCATTTAGCCCAACAGGCCAGCTCTGTATCTAACGTAACACCTGCCTGACATCGATATTTGAATTTCGTTAAAACAGTTTTATATTGGAAATTTAACCCGTCAGGCTAATTTGTTCTGTTTTCGGAACAACTCGTATAGGTCTCATAGAAATCATTGTGTTTCCCTTACTATCATAGTGAGAAATATGATATAAACGGTGTTGGAAAGAAAAAAAACCACGCTTGTATCGGACGTGTTATCTGGGAAATAGAAAACGAGGAGTGTCGTCTTCGTTTTTTATTTTCTCGTCGCTCTCTGACTACCATCTCCCTCCTGCCGGCATTATTGAATGATAGTTTTTTTTTTTTTTTTACATTAACTCCACACAGGAGGCCCTGAGGAAAATAATTTCCCTCAGGGCCTATGTCATCTGGGATGCTGTGTGGAGGGTCTTTTTGAGGAGAGGAAGGAATGAACATTGGTCTTGAAGAGACCCATGTTGTAGGAGGGAGGAAACACAGATGCCGGCAAATCGTTCCATAGCCGAGCTGTTGAACTCAAGAACGAGTCGAAAAAACGACCCGTTCTCATGTGACAAATGTCAACCGTGTCCATATGTTGGGCGCGCGTTTGGCGTGTCTCCCAACTATGCACCGGTGCCAAAGGGATCAATGACGCTAGTTCCTCAGAGCATCTTCCATTGAAATACCGGTAGAACATGGATAGCATTGTCCCCTGACGCCTGTGCTCTAAAGATTGCAATCCGTTCGTTAAGATGGGAGAATCTATCTATACGGACCGCCCGTTTCTGCACAGAGTCGAGGGTATTTTTCAAGTATTTTGGAGCTCCAGACCAGAGGTGGCTGCCAAATTCAACCGTGGGGCGCACTTGCGATTTGTACAGGGTAAGTGGTTGTGTACTATTAAAGTACTATCGATTCATACGTCCATCATTCCTGGAAATTCTGATCCCCAGCATCCTACCCACCCCTCATACCCTTTCCTTCCCGACCTTCCACTCCACACACACAAAATAAAAACAAAAATAAAAATGAACTTACAAACTTTCAAAAATAACTTTTCAACAACGGCGAGAAGCAGGAGTCCCCGGTGCAGGCCAAAACTGTTGGTGAATTTCACCAACATTCGCGGCCTGCACAAAAACTTAAACTCTGTCCACCACCATCTTCTCTCCCAACGTCCTAACCTTCTCTTCCTCTCCGAAACGCAGATAGCCGAGCCTCCAGACGCCTCCTATCTGGACTGCCCGGGCTTCATCCTCGTAGGCAAATTTAGACCCAAGGGAGGTGTGTGTCTCTACAGTCGAGCTGACGTCAACTGTGTGCGTCTGTTGAATCTGGAAATCTCCAGATTCGACGTAATGTGGGTGCGCGTCAATCTTGCCAGTACGGTAAGGTTTTATGCGTGTCTATACCGCTCACCTAACCTTAGCGAATCAGACACGTCCGAGCTCTTCAAACATTTAAGCAACACTATTGATGACCTCTTGCCCCGCTTCCCTACGGCAGAGTTTGTGGTCCTGGGGGACTTCAATGTTCATAACGAAACTTGGTTGAAGTTCTCGGGATCAACAGACTCGGCTGGACGACAAGCGGAGTCCTTTGCCCTTTGCCACGGACTGGAGCAAATGGTTCAGGAGCCTACAAGGGTTCCTGATGTCCAGTCTCACCGCTCTAATCTGTTAGACCTGTTTTTAACCACTGTGCCACACGGTTACAAGATTGACGTCACAGCGCCTTTAGGATCGTCGGACCACTGCCTGGTGACGTCATCAATCCCCGTAACCTTCAGACCGCCAAACGAGAGGCTGAAAAGAAAAGTGTGGCACTATAGGTCTGCAGATTGGTTCGGTCTGCGGGCACATTTTAATGCTTTCCCGTGGTCAGCTGTCTGTTTTCGGACTTCGGATCCCTCAAGATGTGCCCAGGAAATTGGTGAAGTCATCACGTCCGCGATGGATGGCTTCATCCAATCCACTATTAAGGAAACTGGTGTGGGCTCAAAGCCGTGGTTCAGTCGACAATGCTCTGAAGCAGTGCGACGAAAAAACGCGGCTTACCGAGCCTACAACACATCTCGAACGTCCGAAAACAGAATATTATACAACCAAATTGCAAAGGAAAGTAAGAGAATCATCAATAGGTCGAAATTCGAGCACGACCTGCAGGTCAGCAGAAAGCTGGCTGCCTGCCCGCATGGTAGCAGAGCGTTCTGGTCGCTTGCGGGCTCTATAGGTCGCAATTTCTGCAAACCCAGTCTGCCACCTCTTACCAGACCTGACGGCTCTCTAGCAAATACCGCCGCCGAAAAGGCTAACTTATTAGGCAAAATGTTCGCGGAAAACTCGACCCTCGATGACCAAGGTGCTATCCCGCCGTCGGTTCCTCACTGCGGTTTTCGTATGAAAAAGCTGAGGATTCGGCATCGGGATGTACTCCAAGTCTTACGAGGGCTTGATGTTAATAAAGCTAGTGGGCCTGACGGAATACCTGCCCTGGTATTGAAGAGGTGCGCTGCAGAAATAGCTCCAATTTTGACGAAGCTTTTCAAAATGTCCCTGAAGTCTGGGTCTGTGCCCTCTGGTTGGAAAAAAGCGATCATTCACCCTATTCCAAAGAAAGGTGACCGCTCTAACCCGGCCAACTACCGCCCCATAGCGATCACATCTGTTCTGTCAAAAGTGATGGAACGTGTGGTCAACGACAAACTACTCACATACCTCGAGAAGAACAAAATTATTAACGACCGTCAATACGGATTCCGGCGGAACCGCTCGTGCGGTGATCTTCTCGCGTATGTGACACATGTTTGGGGGCGGTGCCTGGAACGCTTTGGTGAGACCCAAACCGTTGCACTGGATATTTCCAAGGCCTTTGACCGGGTTTGGCACCGAGGGCTTGTCAACAAACTGCCTTCTTACGGACTTCCCGCTTCCTTGTGTACGTGGATTGCCGACTTTTTGAGGGAGAGGTCGATTCAGGCGGTTGCTGATGGTTTCACCTCTTCCTCGCATTCGATAAATGCTGGCGTCCCACAGGGATCGGTTCTGTCTCCGACTTTGTTTCTGTTGCACATCAATGACCTCTTGACATGTGCACCGATTCATTGTTACGCGGATGACAGTACAGTCCATGATAGCTTTTTGTTTGACAAGCCCCCAAAGGGCTCACAAATCCCAATGGCTCGGAGGGCTTTGAAACAAAGAATGGACGGTTACCTCGAGAGTGTTTTCTCTTGGGGTAAGAATAACCTCGTCGAATTTAATGTTTCAAAGACCCAATCATGTCTGATTACGTCTAAAAGGGATCGGAATGATAATCTAGTCTCCTTCAACGGAAGCAATCTCCCGAACAGGCCTTCCATTGATATGCTTGGTGTAACTCTAAGTGACCAGCTCAGGTACGGGGGCTCCATCGAGGCCAGAGTTAAGTTAGCCTCTCAGAAACTGAGCGTACTGTACAGGGCCCGCAGATACTTTAATAGTACACAACTGCTAACCCTGTACAAATCGCAAGTGCGCCCCACGGTTGAATTTGGCAGCCACCTCTGGTCTGGAGTCCCAAAATACCTGAAAAAAACCCTCGACTCTGTGCAGAAACGGGCGGTCCGTTTGATAGATTCTCCTAACTTAACAAATGGACTGCAATCTTTAGAGCACAGGCGTCAGGTGGGAATGCTGTCCTTGTTCTACCGGTATTACAATGGAAGATGCTCCGAGGAACTAGCGTCACTGATCCCCCCGGCACCGGTGCATAGTCGGGAAACACGCCAAACACGCGCTCAACATTTGTACACGGTTGACATTAGTCACATGAGAACGGGTCGTTTCTACGACTCGTTCTTGAGTTCAACAGCCCGGCTGTGGAACGATTTGCCGGCTTCTGTGTTTCCTCCCTCCTACAATATGGGTCTCTTCAAGACCCATGTTCACTCCTTCCTCTCCTCAACAGCACCCTCCACACAGCATCTCCAAAGATGACATAGGCCCTGAGGGAAATTATTTCCCTCAGGGCCTCCTGTGTGGAGTTAATATAAAAAAAAAAAAAAAAAATCTGCGGGCCCTGTACAGTACGCCCAGTTTTTGAGAAGCTAACTTTACTCTGGCTTCGATGGAGGCCCCATACCTGAGCTGGTCACTTATAGTTACACCAAGCAAACGCAGCGAACAAGGCGACTACCTCCTTCCTTCTTGTATTCATGCTGTGGAGTCAATCTTAATAATAGTAATACATGTTAGATGATAATATCATATAATAAAAAATAAAAAATTCATATCATTAAATTTAATGTAGATCTGAATGTAATGGAATCTTTCAGTTCAATTTTCTTCCACTTTCGGAACTACCGAAATATGTGAATTTTCGCACACTTGATAAAAATGATTGCAATACATACAATAACAAAAATTAACCTAGTTGCTTTATTAGTACATGATTAGCGATTTTTTTTTTGTCTTTTTTAGACCACATTTTTTTTACCTGCCCACGCCCTCATTGTGCCATCTCAATATTCTCAATGCCCCCAATTTTTTCCACAAGGGTGCGTTATCGCCCACATATGATCTAAACCAGAGGTTCCCAAACTTTTTTTTCTCGTAGACCACTTTCAAAATTTTACTGGTCACGGTGGACCCCCTGCTGGTACATTTCTACCATTTTCTCAAAACTCGACACGCGTGACTTTTTCAAACGGGGGCAAAATGGACCAGTATTCGAGATTTTATTTGTCACGACGGAGGGGGCGTAATGAGATATGGGACGGGGGGGGCGCGGGATGGGTATGTTCCCAGTACAGTACACCAATGTCCCATTACGCCCCCCCCTTGCCTAGCTGGGCGTTTTAAGATCACATGCATAACCATGCATAACGTGCGCTGTACGCCAGTCGCTCTGTTATGGAGGGGGCGTCATGGGATATGAGACTTGGGGTGGTCTCAATCAAAACCCGTTCGTAGACCCCCACTTACAACTTGTAAACCCCCATTTCTTTATCGCGTTGACATGGACCCCCGTCGGGTCTTCCTTGGACCCCCGTCGGGTCTCCTGTGGACCCCCGTCGGGTCTCCTGTGGACCCCTTGAGGTCCACTTGGACCACTTTGGGAATCACTGATCTAAACGGTATTGGAAAGAGAAAACAAAACGCAATATATTCAAAACTAAAAGTTAACCGCAAAATTATAAAAATATATACCTTTATGAAACCAAAGTTTCCGACCGCAATTAAAAAAAATAAAATAAAACTTTGTAAATTTTTTAAGAATTATTTTTACATAAAATGGCAAAAAAGAGAGGTGACAATAACATTAATAATTCATTCGTCTAACATAAAATATGTGTGTGTTTTATTTTTTGCTATTAGTAATTTTAGTTTAGAAAAAATGTAAGGTGAACCATTTTTAAAACTTTTTAAAGTTTGCAATCAAAATTTTCATATTTAAAAAATTACACTCTTATTTCTAAAAATAAAATTTGAAAGTGTTTTTCATCACCTTTCAAAAACAGTTTATGGTTTTCGGATACGTTCACAAATATTTCATTTATTTGGATTTTATTGCAAAGTGGAAATATTTTTACAACTTACCCCTTTTGTTTTTCCTCCACGGGTAAGCAAAATAATATTAATAAAGATCCCAGTCAATAGGATAAGTCGCCACATCTTGAATCCAATTGCAACTCCATATGAAACTACATGAAAACAAGAAATCACCATTTGTCATCCATACATTGAACAATAAATGCAATTCAAATACTTTGGATGCCAATTCCTGAGTTTATTTGATAGAGAAACACTGCAAGAATAAATTATTTTCTAAAATAATCAATGGTTGCTAACCTGAGGAACTCTCTGGCCGAGTGGTTAAAATCCTCGACTTTTTTTCTATAGGTCGCGGGTTCAAGTCTAATCAATTTCTTTTAAATTAATGTTCAGTCAATTCTGCTTAAAGCCGCATTTCTACCAATTTATTACATATTTTCTTTAAATACTTTAAGCTTTAAAGCTCTTAAAAAATACATATATGTTTCTTGAAAATATCTTTACATTCCCCCGCTCAAACATCAATTATATGAAATTCCCTCGATAAAAAAAAATCGCAAAGTATGCTCCGAAAATTATTACAAACCCGTTTTTTTTAAATATTTTACAAGTTACATGTATGAAAAACTCAGTGTTCTTTAAATGCTATTTTAGACAATCCCAATGAGATTTTCACTCTATTTTAAACGAGTTGTGTTTTGTTAAACATTTTCACTCTTTTCGCTAAAATATTATCATTTTTAACATAAGCGCGCTCTCTCTAGCATTCGTATCTTCTTCTTTTTGAGCGGGTATACTGCGCCTTAAGTCTCCGTAGTAAGCGTTCAAAAGGAAGAAGAAGATGGTTTGAAATGCTAATACATAAAAAATAGTACTTATTGACCTTTTTACGCGCACATATTACATTGATTTGAATACTCTCGGATGTGTTTTCAAACTTAATAACTTCTGTTTATGGAGTCCTATTACAAAGTGGATTATAATTTTGGGCAACTTTTATAGTATGGACGTAGGGCACACTTTCATAGAATGGATGTTGGAATGCTGTATAAAAAAAAATCATTAAAATTTACATATTATTTTCATAAATGTACACGATTTAAAACAATATCCATTTTCTCAAACAAATTCCTTATTTTGGCCTGAACTGTGTTAATATGCGACATATACTGACTTTTTACAAGTCCAGGATTCTTGGGTACAAGTCCCGGATGCGATTGAATCTTTTTCTTTTTGACATTTTTCAATTGAAAGTGGCTAATATTGTCGTCAACGATCAAAATTAGAAATTGCGGTTTTACTCAAATAGTTATTTCACTAACTTTCCTCTCCCAAATCTATGAAATTTTCTCTACACAAAAGCAAGCACTAGAATAGTCTTCTATTATTTGACCAAATCACGCAAGCTGTGAAAAAAAAACATTGCAAACTGACATGCCATAATTTATTACAACAATGTGTTGACATCCTGTATTAGAACATTTAATAAAACAAAGCATGAAAATTTGTTAAATTATTATTGAATAGATTTCATTGATAGATGGACGGACTATATTATTAAAACCGATTGTCATTTTTGTGCAAACATGTTTCACGTTTATAAACATTTGTTGTTTCCCAATTACAAAGAGTAACACGTACAAGAGTACCAAAATGATAATGCAGAGTATTTTTCAAACGTGTCTGACTTTCACTCTTCAAGGGTGATCTAGACCATCATGTAAAATTATGTAGAGAGGAAACAACGACGTTATATATATACTGTAGACGCGGGGTAGAAATCTCAAAGTGGGAAGCCAAAAGTAAGGCAACTGAATTAGTCTCGATTTCTAGTACTTCAGTACTAAACTGCTACGCGTCGAGTAAGGTCGTGCCTTACCAGCAATTACCAGTAAGTAAATTGCAATTTAAAAAGTGCCAAAATGCCCTCCTGTGTGATGAGAAAATGTTTTAATTACACGGCAAATAGTGGTAAGAGCGAAGGAATAACATTTCATATATAAGTACACGCAAATTACTTATTATTATCGATTATTATAAATATTACAATTAATTTTCATGTTTCCCGCCCGCGGTTTTATGCGTCATTAGAGAAAATTGAAGGCCTACTAAAGTAAAGGGTCTGGACGCGCAACAGCCAAATTACAAAGTCAGTACCATCGCTAAGTAAAATTTACTGTTAATAATAGACTTATAATGACTATATATTTATATGATTGGGATAAAACAACATACAAATCAGCAGTAAAAGAAATACAATAGCAATCAACGCCATGGGCAAACTATCGTTGTTCATTATAGCTTGAAAACTTGACACTTCAAAATTCGACTGGTGCCCAGGCCTCCTACTTTAGTCGACCTTGAGGCAGTATTCGACGAAACTTTTGAATTTTGAATACGAAAATGCCGCCCGCGTTCTATCTTTTGTTTCGTTCGTATGCACGTATTCTTTAAACGTCTATCTCTATCGTAAATTAATAACTTTTGAATTAAGAAATTATTGAAAATCGCTGAAAACAAAAGAGTGTTGCTTAATTGCCACATTAAATTTTGAGTTTGTGAGACTATGGCGCGTCTATTTATATGTATAAAGTCATTGAGAGGAAAGGTGAATTTATATAATATTAATTTTATTCAGATTGGCAAATTTTAAAATTTAATGGAAGTTTTATTTATTTTTATTTAAGTACATAAAACAGACATGTTGCCCAAAAAATTATATACATGGATGATTTAAATACAGAATAAAACAGAACATAAATAATAACAGAAATTAAAACAAAAATAGTAATAAAAATAATTAGCTAAAAATGCAAAAGTGAAAGACAAACAAGAATGAGTTAAAGGTAGAATACAAAAGTATCAGCAACAATTTATTATTGGCACCTGTGCTGATGGGGCAATGATTTAGTAGATAAATATTGCCTGTCTTTGAATAAAGGGCTTCATCACTATATCAGCTTTTTATGATTGATGGTAAAATATATTTTTTGAAGTGTTTAAATGGGTCATTAAAAATGTCAATTTCATTATTAGAGCAGTGTGTAGAGTTACAATGTCTTAATGTTTGTGGTATAGGGGAGAAATATCCTGTATTTGTGTGGTAGGTAGATATATAGAAAATATTGTGCATTCTCCTTGTTGAATTTCTTGATGGTGTGTTGATGTTAATTTGGGATAAAATGTCTGGTGTATCAACTGATGCATGTATAATTTTGTGTAGAAGCAATAAATCGGAAAGTTTCCATCTGACTGTCAAAGAGTGCAGTTTATAGTGTAAAATTCGGTCATTATATGTTCCAAATTGATCAGATAAACCTTCGCGATAAGCAATTACACGGGTTAATTTTCTTTGTATGGATTCGATTCTATAATTGTGAATCTTATAATTGGGAGACCAAATAGTTGATCCGCATTCAAGAATACTTCGCACAACTGATTTACATAATGTTAAGGTTAATTCTGCACTTTTAAAGCAATTTGTGATTCTTAGCGTTAATCCTAATATTTGTGACACACTTTTGGAAATTGTATCTACATGTTTTTTGAAGCTAAGTGACGAGTCAAATATCACGCCCAAGTCTTTAATTGAAGTTATGTTAATAAAGCAACACCGTTAATGTGATGTGTAATTGAAAATGCGTATGTATAATATGTATGTATAATACGTAAAAAACAGACATGTGGAAATAATATTTGATTTTTGGTAAACATTTGAATATTGCATTCCTCATTATCGCAACACTTTGTATTTGGAGATGTTTGACTAATCAACTGGACGATCGATAAATCAGTTTAAAACAAATTTCATGTTTGAAAATTTATTTCTGTTCTTTGTGAAGGAAATTACAGCACATTTGCTTTTATTAAAATACTAGCTTTTCCCCGCGGCTTCGCTCGCATGGTATTACGGGAAATTACTGTAGCGGTTGAACTTTTCAATTATACCCCCTCCTCCCCACCCCCACCCCCTCCCGAATTCCATACATTCATTCCCTTACATTCAGTTTTCAAACATCTCGCCTGCCACCTAAATTTCATAAAGCTATAGCTCAAAGAAAAAAAGAATTATCCAATTTTGTTCATTCATTCGGAATTTATGCGCTTACAAACATTTCGGATGTTTATTTTTAATTAAATATTTGAAAGTTTGTGAATATAATAAAAAATTACAGTATTTATTCAGTTCATTTATTCAGTCTTTATAATCGTTACGAATTATATTTTTAATGTAGGAACTGACATTTATTCCAAAACAGAAGCTTGTCCAAAAAAATAAAACATATTCTAATATTTGAATTTTCTGAAGCAGTAGCAATCGTTTCCATGGAAACGATTTTTTTCTGACGTTAGCAAAAATTTGCTTTAGTTAGCGACAGAAAACGTATAACAAATATAATATATTAATATTTATAATTTCATTACGCCAGAGCTTACCATCATATGCAAAATATAGTCTGCGCATATAATTTAGCTTTCTATTGGTGAATGAATTTTTAAAGTCTTTATATTGTGTTATGCGTGAAAAGGTCATAAACAAACTCGAGCAGTTTCGCATTTATAATATTAGTATGGATAAATCATTTAGTGTGCACCATTCGTGAAGTGATGATAGGTCTTTTTGCAAATTGTTGCAATCTTCCAATGATGTGATTTTTTTTGTACAACTTGAGGTCGTTGGCAAATAGGAGATATTTTGAAAATTTTATTCTTAAAAGAATGTCGTTGATAAAGATTAAAAATAGCATGGGTCCAAGATGAGAGCCCTGCGGAATTTCCAGTGTTACAGTAAAAAGATCCGCGGAATATCCTCCTACAACTACTTATAGTTTTTTTTCAGTAATGTAACTCTCAAACCATTTAAGAGTATTTCCACTAATGCCAAACTTTTCTAGCTTCTTGATAAGAAGTGATTGATTTAACTGGTCAAATGTTTTGTAAAAATCCGTATAGATAGCATCTACTTGTAAATGCTTTTCAATGCTATCATGGATGATTTAGGAGTATAAAAGAAGGTTGGTGGTTGGGGAACGCCGGGGGAAAAATCCGTATTGCTCAATGATAATTAGGGATTGCAATCCCGCAGCTCATTCAATCCCGCGGGATTACTTAATATTTGTATGTTATATAATCGAATTGAAACTACAGAGTTTTGTGTAAAAATCAACTTTTATTAAACATTTCTTAGATTAAGCAACAGAAATTATTTCTTTTCCATTAATTAAGTATAAGTAATTAGTAACCTGTTTTCTTAGATTTATCTTTAAATGTTTGGCATAGTTAAATAGTTTTGTTTAATTTTACCTTTACTCCTAACAACAGTTTTATATTTTTTAGTTCAGTCTTATTCATATTATGACTAATAATCAAATCACAACTTTCTCTTAGATGCTATTACTATGATATCAACCTTTGGTGATAAATTTTGAAAATACGCTCTTAAGAAGCAAATGGCATTTATTGTATCATCTCTGAGCCTGCTTCTGAGTGAACTGCAAATATATCCTGATGCTGAAAACGCTCTCTCGGCTTCCACGCTAGTAGGCTGAACCGTCAGGATATATTCAGAGGCGAGCGTCAGGTACTCTCCTCTGATACCATCGGACTCAAATAACATTTCTTCCTTCAAATTTTTAATTTGCGGGATCCGCGGATCCGCACTTTGAAGGTGCAGGATCCCGCAGATTAATAAAAGCAGCGGGATCCCGCGATCCCGTTTTGCGGGATTGCAATCCCTAATGATAATGTATTTACTTACGTGAGCTATCATATATTATTGACTCGAATAACTTTCCTATGCAGTCAAGTTTAGTGATGGGTCTATAATTTCTAATATCTCTCTTACAACCTTTCTTAAAGATGAGAGTTAAAAAAGCCGTTTTCCATTTAACTGGAAAAATACCATCTTGTAGTGATTTGTTAAAAAATTAGGCTGAGTGGTCTGGCAAGGAAATCTCTGCATGTCTTGAAAAAAATAGGAGGAATACCATCAGGACCTGATACCTTATTCGTTCTTAAATTCTTACATTCAATTAATATCGCTGAAGATGAAATATTGATCTTACCAAGGCTTTCGTCAAAAAATCTTCAGAAATTTGTGGAAAATAGTTTGCATTGTGGGGTATGTAAACAGATTGAAGTACCTAGAAAAGAGCTCATAGATAACTTGGCCTTGGGTAGTCTTATTGTCATTTAAGTGCCATTTTGCCATTTTGGTATGTTGGTTGTGTTTTTATATTTGCTTTTGACAAATTTCCAGAAGTCTTTTGGGTTAGCTTTTAGGTTTTATTTGATTAGGTCTAGGTGTTTATTTATTTATTTTATTTTTTTTATTTTATAAATAGATACATGTATTTTAAAATGATTCTATACAATAATTAGTTACATAATATATATATTTGATGTACCCCCATAAATAAGCAGGGCTTGTGTGTATGGGGGGGGGGTTAACAAACTCTAATCAGATTTTCAGTTCTCGTTCTAATCAATTTGAATGATAAATTATCTAGTTTGTTACCATATTTTTTATATTTTTTGTGAAATTTGTTTTTTCTTTTATCAAACGAATGAGATCTTGTGAATACCAGGGAAGTGTTTTTTATTCTGGGAACATGAGAAGAGATAATCTGGTAGAGTATTCTGTAAAACTGATCGACGGATTGATTTATTTTTCCCTGATTGATGAATTTCCAATGGATCTCACGAAGCAAGACATTGATCGATTCATAGTCGGCTTTATAAAAGTTTGGTCTTGAGATGTTGCAGGTTTCTAGATTTGGTAGAAAATTGAAAAGAATTTTTTTTTCTAGAGCAGGGTGATAAGGATTTTCTTTGCTTAATGGAAATGAAGAGTGAGTTACTGATATGCCTCGTTTATGCGACAAAATGAGATCCAATATATTGGATCGGTGATTGGCTAATCCGTTAAATTGTTTGAGATTACAGAATGACAATGTATCGATGATGTCAGAGGTGATTGTATTTGTGTTTGTGGTGAAAGGTACTAGATTGTTTATTTCATCGGGGCATATTTGGCACCGAGGGCTTGTCAACAAACTGCCTTCTTACGGACTTCCCGCATCCTTGTGTATGTGGATTGTCGACTTTTTGAGGGAGAGGTCGATTCAGGCGGTTGCTGATGGTTTCACCTCTTCCTCGCATTCGATAAATGCTGGCGTCCCACAGGGATCGGTTCTGTCTCCGACTTTGTTTTTGTTGCACATCAATGACCTCTTGACGTGTGCACCGATTCATTGCTACGCGGATGACAGTACAGTCCATGATAGCTTTTTGTTTGACAAACCTCCAAAGGGCTCACAAACCCCAATGGCTCGGAGGGCTTTGATACAAAGAATGGACGGTTACCTCGAGAGTGTTTCCTCTTGGGGTAAGAATAACCTCGTCGAATTTAATGTTTCAAAGACCCAATCATGTCTGATCACGTCTAAAAGGGATCGAAATGATAATCTAGTCTCCTTCAACGGAAGCATTCTCCCGAACAGGCCTTCCATTGATATGCTTGGTGTAACTCTAAGTGACCAGCTCAGGTACGGGGGCTCCATCGAGGCCAGAGTTAAGTTAGCCTCTCAGAAACTGGGCATACTGTACAGGGCACGCAGATACTTTAATAGTACACAACTGCTAGCCCTGTACAAATCGCAAGTGCGCCCCACGGTTGAATTTGGCAGCCACCTCTGGTCTGGAGCCCCAAAATACCTGAAAAAAAACCCTTGACTCTGTGCAGAAACGGGCGGTCCGTTTGATAGATTCTCCTAATTTAACTAACGGATTGCAATCTTTAGAGCACAGGCGCCAGGTGGGAATGCTGTCCTTGTTCTACCGGTATTACAATGGAAGATGCTCCGAGGAACTAGCGTCATTGATCCCCTCGGCACCGGTGCATAGTCGGGAAACACGCCAAACGCGCGCTCAACATTTGTACACGGTTGACATTAGTCACATGAGAACGGGTCGTTTCTACGACTCGTTCTTGAGTTCAACAGCTCGGCTGTGGAACGATTTGCCGGCCTCTGTGTTTCCTCCCTCCTACAATATGGGTCTCTTCAAGACCCATGTTCACTCCTTCCTCTCCTCAAAAACACCCTCCACACAGCATCCTCAAAGATGACATAGGCCCTGAGGGAAATTATTTTTTCCTCAGGGCCTCCTGTGTGGAGTTAATGTAAAAAAAAAAAAAAAAAAATCGGGAATCCAATGAATGTTGACTTATTGAAATCGCCAAACATTAAGATGTGTTGGTTTGGTGTTGTTAGGTAGACATTGCGAAGTTTGCTTAAAAATGAGCTTACATGGATTCTTCTTCAGATTGTGATAGATATACTGTGCAAATATTTAGTTTGATACTCCTGCTCTTAAGATTTATATTGGATGGATCTACAAATCCTCTGCTTGACATTTCCAGTGCGCCATCCTCTTCGCCTCTAGTTTTTTTGGGTGACCGGACAACTCGGAATGAAACCAACTCAGAACCATCTCAGATAAGTCATTTAGAGTGATAAAAACATATATTAAAAAAAAATGGTTAAATAGGTTACGTTAGGTTAGGGTTATCGGCTAATTTAAAATTATTGTTTTCATAGCTTTTAATGAATTTTCAATGAGGTGTTGAGTTGACTTTATTCTCAGTTGGCATGGAATGGTTTTTTTGATATAGCAAACATGACTCCTCACTGGATCGCAGTGGATCAAAGGAAGGTTGGCTATTTTTAGAACCAGTTCCTATCGGATTTATAAAATGGTCACCAACACACTAACTGGGGGAGAGCTGGTTTTTGCTGCCAGCATTTGATTATTACCTTTTGAGAGATGGGTTCCATGGTAACACAGGAGTCCAAACAGTCCAAAGCCAGTGGAACTATGGCTTCCCAATTCGAGGAAAGTTGCATGGCTGAAAGAAGTGTGGAACGGATAGGAGACGGTGAAGAGGAAGGTCATTAGAAGGGCAGTAAAATATTCCCTGCTCACATTTCTTCTCATATATTCCCTAGTTGTAGCCCCAGAATGTTTGAAAACATTGTACACTTCTTTAGTAAGAAGCCAGGTAGAGTATAATTCGCCTATTTGGTCCCCATTTTATAAGACACATTCCGACAATACAGAAAGGGTACAGCACAAATTTCTAAGATTTATTAACTTTAAGCTGAATATTCAAATTCAAAATATTAACTATGTCCCTTTGATGAAACAACTCAACTTAATTGCGCTGTCAGATAGGCGGATTATCTCTGACCTTGTACTATCAAATAAACAACTATCTATAATATTCCATAATATACATGTAATATGGCTATTCAGTGTCGACAATAAAATGCATGTTTGTGCACATGAATTTGGTGAGGGGAGCGGACAGGCCCGGCATCATGGGTTCCCTCGTCGGTTCCATGGGTCTGGAGAGCTCTAAAGTGGCGACGTATTTCCCCACCAAGTCCTTGGTCAGCTCCACCTTGTTCAAGTCATTCTGTACACCATCTACATTGTATTCTTGCTGGGAAAAAACAACTTTCATTATTGTTACACGCTCGCAAAAATAAGCAAGAAATCTTTATGCATTGATCGTCCAGTTGATTAGTCAGACATCTCCAAATGCTAAGTTTTGAGATAATGAGGAAAGCAATATTCAAAGGCTCACCATAAATCAAATATTATTAATACGCATCTGTGCTTAAGAGCCCGTTCACACACAGCTATAAAATATAAAAGATCATCACACGCCAAATAACGCTCTCCGTACAATCCCTTCAGACCGTTCACACTTAAGCGGTTTAAGCGCAGATCAATCATAGACAATACACATCTTACGACGTAACCGCTCCGGAGGCGATATGCTAAAAGTTAAGCGCCCCCCTCTCCGACGAAAACAGGAGAGGGGGTCATTGTAATTACGTAGCTGCCTAGACCGGTGGTTGACAGATATCAAGTTGACAGATTTCAGTACAAAAAATGTACATTCCGTTACCGCTCCCTAATTCAACTGACCCCATCTCCACAGGAAGAAATATTTGATAGCGTCTTGTGAAAGTACAAAAGATAAGCGCTCGCGGTTCAACAGATATCTGCTCGCAGTTTTATAGCTGTGTGTGAATGAGCTTTTACATATTAAATATTCTATAAAATAACACTGGGAGGCATAATTGTCGGGTATGTTAGTGTGACATTTTTGAAATATCCTACTACTAAACCAGAAAACATCAACATTTTGTTTAATTCACTACAAATTTTTATGCATTATAATTGATTTGACAGACGTCAGAAACTGTAAATGGGAGGAGGGGAAACGCCCGAAGACCCTGAGGATCAGGTTACCGGAGGCGGCGCGGAAGGACGCCTATCCCACGCAGCCCGTTCATGATGTTGGGAGGTGTTCAATTATGCGTTTTCAATTCAATTCAATTTATTCATTTTAAAAACATTACAAAATTAACATTTCAAAGCGTTTTTAACCTCCAGGCGGCGAGAAGTCATTTCGTCGTGCTTGCCTCTTTTGCGGGAATCATCTTAAGTCATTTCTATGTTTGAGTCTTCGCTGTTTTGTATACAAGCATAAGAGAATCGAAATTTGTTTGTAAAAATTCCCCATTCATATCTCCAGCGACATCTTTAGAAATATGTTCATTACATTTATTTGTTTATTTTTGGAAAGGATTAAAAGCCGCAGAGTCAGGATTTCCCCTTCAACCGCCTCGGTACAAACGGTCTTGTTGCTGAAACATGCGCCGTTTTTCGTTTTAGGTAGATTTTGCCACGGTTTTTTTAGCAATTGTGAAATTAAGAATTCTATTTGATAATCTCATTCGGAGGAACAAACTTAAGTATTTTATTCAAAGGTTTAATATAAAAACGCATTAGACCTGTTAACCTAAAAAAACACTTTTTTTTTTGAGATTTGCTTCCAGTTTCTGTTACACTGTATTTTGTTTTAGAGAATTTATGTGTACTTTAAAAATAATTCAACTATCGTGGTGCCTTTTTAAATTTTAAATTTATAAAAAAAAATTAAATGTGATAGTTACAAAGGGAAAATTTTTATTCTCGAAGTTTGAAAAGAAAAATATTTGTAAGATTTTATATATTTATTTGTTACGCCATAAAATGGCTTTTACATTCAAGTATTACATGATACAGTGGTACACAGGGGGGGTAACAGTATTTTAATAATAACGAAAATATAATAGTTATACAATATTTAAATAATATACATACTAGGTTTATAAAAGACCTGATATAAAACAATATGATGTACGTGTGATAAAGGCTAGTAAATAGGTATGTGATACAATTATGTATATAAATTGGTTCGTAAAGTGCGGCAAGCTGTGTGTTACATCCTCTCTGTGGCTCAGTGATAAGGAAAGCCGAGCTGAGTATCAAGACAAAGATGGCAGTGTTCAAAATGATATACCGCCCGACGCTTACTTACGGTCACCAGATATGGATGCTAAACAAACGAACGCGCTCTAGAGTCGAAACTGCCGAAATGAGGTTCCTGAGAGGAGTGGCAGAGGTTACAAAATGGGATCATATAAGAAACTCAACGATCCGAAACGATCTAAACTTTGAACCGCTGTTACTCTTCACAGAAAAATCGCAACCGAGATGGCTTGGGCACGTACTAAGAATGTCTGATGACCGGATTCCTAGGAAAATACTGAGTGCGATTCCAGAAGTTAGACTTTCAGTGGGCCGCCCCAGACACAGTTGGGCGAGGCAACTACAGAAACTGTGTGAGGAGAGGATGGGACTGCCACGCCATGCTGAATATTCAGCGCAAGACAGGGGCGTATGGAGGCGCCTTGTCAATGCAGTGGGTCCCCGACCCCGAATAGGATAAAGGGAAAAAGATAATGATGATGATTATGGTTCATAAACAAATCCTTGTTTTTAAAAACATTCACAACATCGGCGCGTACATCATACAATGTCATAGAAAAATTAAAATCTAAACAGAAGTAAGTACCACTTGGTACCGCCGGCCGGTGTTGATATTCAGTGTTGTTTAATTTGCTCGCTAATGTTTCATTTTATTTATGTAAACATCGCCCACAAAAATTATTTTAAGTGATTTATGATTAGAAGATGTGAATGCATGCATTTGAGCAAGGTTTACGTAAAGAATGATAATGTGAGGTATGTTTAATATAGGTTTAGAAAGTATTATTGGTCGGCAAGACAAGACTGAAAAATGTACCGCGTGTTGGTGACATCACCCACATTGTCTGTCAAATAAGAGTAGAAAATATAAAAAATGGAACTACAAAATTTGTAGGCTGGCATCACCAATTTACCTGTCGAATATTATTTTGAAGTGCAATTACACTGAAAACACAGAAAATACAGATTTAAAAAACATTTTTTGTTCTTAAAAAAAAATTTAATTGAAGAAGCACTGTTAAGGTACCTATTTAATCACATAAATTTGATTAAATTGTGTTTTGAAAAGAGATTGGCTTTCATTTAATTTAACATAAATTTGAATTTAACAGTAAGTAGAAAGGAAGAATCATTAATGGTGAATTTGCTTACACTACTTTTAGATCTGAATGAGTTAAATATATTCAGATCTAAAATTAGAGACATGATCTAAAGCCCGGGCAACGCTAGGTACTTAAGCTAGTATTAAATAAATGTGAGCAATTTTTAAAGTGTGCTTTATATTTTATTACAATATAGTTATTCTTCACTAACCCGGCATGCGTTGAAATGCCATTGAAAGAAATGAATTGATTCTCCCTGCATGTTCTTTCCCGTGCGTCCCCGCTTACCTCCCTAATTTCTTTCCTCTCCCGCGTTCCCTTTCCACCTTCCCCGCCTTCTCCCTCCCTCATTACCCCTCCCGCAAACTCCACCTCTCCCATTCCCCCCCTCTTCCTGCCATTCCTCTCTGCCGCTACACGCTAAAATACACACATTTTCATTTATACAAATTTCATAACGCCAGAGCTTACCATTATAAAGCCTATAACCTTCACGGGCGTGCGCACAACATATCACCAAAGTTTCATTGCAATCGGATGAACGGTATGGCAGTGCATAAAATACGAACAAACAAATATTCAAAACTAGAATCAGGGAACATGAACTTTGCTTACGAAATAATAATCACTCCGAATTTGCTAATCATTTAATAGAGTCAGGCCAAAGCTTCATTAAAGAAAAAACAAAGTTTAAACATTGCAATATAAATTCATACTTTAATCTGTGCGCTTTAGAAACGCTCGAAATAAACAAAAAAATTAAATCTAAAATGAATTTAGTGAATAAAATAATAGCGCCTTGCAAATCTCCGTTACTAACCATGTTTCCGTATAATATTGACTCCTCCCACCGCTTTCCCCCTCCCCCAAAATCATTCCTCCCACTACTCCCACCTAATTAATCTTTGGTACTTGCATTTAATTTTTTAATTTGTTTTAATCCTGCTCGTGAATGATACGGTTGTATCGAAACCGGTCGCGGAAAAATTATATTTAAGTAACAAATGTACATTTAATAAAACTCTTCAAAAAACAAAAAACAAATATTGATTTTTATACATAAGATTATGTTAACACAAAATTGCAAAGGTGTAATAATAATATACTTATATGAAAATCTAATTTTAAGATCATCGGGTATCTATATTGCAATGAAAAAATATTTTTTTAATTTTTAATAAAACTGTAGGTTACACAGCTTTAGATAACCACCATGATTACATTTTTAGTATTGCCATTTGAACAACAGTAACGTCCTCCTAAGTTTTCTGCTCTTATTTGACAAACTGTACATTTGAACGCAGCCTAAAGATTAAAAGAGTGATAATAAGATAAGCAGATTTAGACTAACAGCTACAAATCTTGCCGTCTAAAATGTTAAACATATTTTTTTTTTTTTTTTTTTTTAATTTATTTATTTATTTTATAAATCAACAATCCAGTCCCGCTAAGCCAATTGCAATTGGCTTGACAGCAGGTGCTTATAATTCCTTACAAATATATTTAAAGTTATAATTTACATCTTTTATCTACAGTTAAACATTTTTTCATAAATTTTATCAAGCATCAAGTATCAAAATAAATATTCTTTTTCCAATAACCAATTTTTCACCATATATTTAACCTTATTCATAGAATTATGTTGCTTTATATTGTCAGGTAATAAATTAAATATCTTCGGTATGTTGTATTCAAACGTTCTCTGTCCGTACTTATTATTGAATTTCGGAACTATTAACCCGTCGTTACGCGTGAATCTAGTGCTATATTTATGATCTAGTTTCTCTTTATGCTGCGGGGTATTGATATTCGAAGTGATTCTATTTAACCTCACCGGGAGTAAGGCCGAAATATTTCGTCCGCGACTATTGTTCAAACGCCATCATATTTAATGAAAACATTTGATCTGTAATGGCATCTATGGACATCTGCACTTAGTTTGTCGAAGTTTTGGAACACATACCGATAATACCGACTTCACAGTTTTAGTTTGAAAATTATTTTTGCATTGTTTAGCGGTCGTCAGAGGAAGGAAACAGTTTTTTTAAGGACATGTCTTTTTTATGTTGGTTTATTTTCGTGTATTGATGACATTAATTTAATTAATGACATTGACTTATCTCAATGACATTTTAATTCAAAACATAAGATTATATTTAGTTAATCTTATATACAAAAATCAATTTTGTTTGTTTGTTTGTTTGTTTGTTTGTTCGTATGTTGTGTGCTGCCATACCGTTCATCCGATTGCGATGAAACTTTGGTGATTTGTAGTGCGCATGCCTGTGAAGGTTATAGGCTATATATAACGGTAAGCTCTGGCGTTATGAAATTTGTATAAATGAAAATGAGTTAAAAAATATATTTTAGCGACAGGAATGGAAGGCGTGAGGGGAAGGGTAATGAAGGAGGTGGGGTTAGGGGGAGGGATGACGAGGGAGGGGAAGGCGTGGAAGGTGGAAGGGGAATGTGGGGGGAAGGGGACGCGGGGAGAAACAATTTATTTCTTTGCATTGCAACGCATGCCGGGTACCAGCTAGTCTATAATAATTTACAAAAAAAATACTATTTATTTTTTATTTAACTTTTATGAGTAAAACCTCAAATTGTAATATTTAATTAAATGAAGACACTATGAGCGAAACTCAATTGAAAATCCGGAAACATAAAAATCAGAAAAAGATATTTGCACCTCTGGGACTCGAACCCAGGACCTCTCTCTTTCCGGGAGAGTGCTCTGACCACTGAGCTAAGGTGTCGATATCCAATTCGGTCACTTTTAACTGTACCGTACTTCGACTAAGAACCACCCATATTATCTTCATTTTCTTAACGCATATTTTTATTGGCTGCCATCTTTATGTATGATTGCAAGATTCAAACCCAAACTAAATGCAATCTAGATGGTATCTGGATAAAACATAAAAATGGATAAAAAAAATATTAAAAAAATGAACCAAAAAAAATTCACTTCTCACATACAGTTTTGTTGGCCAAAACTCACTCGCTGAGAGGTTAACAACAAAACCATTCTTTGACCAGGCACGACCATTGGCAAGTTAGTTCTGTAAGCCAGGAGATAAAACAGTCTACGCTGTCGGTGACGGAGAGATAGCCGAGTTTTCGAACGATACATGAATCAGTCTGAAGAGCTTGTCAGTGTAAAGGTGCACATGATACAATAAATAAATGTCCAGTTATGATACCTTGTAGATGGGACAGCGTTCTGGCGGCAGGGGCTTCAGGGCCCTCATGTAGGACTCCCAGGGACTGCCTATCTGCAGGATCTTATCGCAGAAGTCCCCCACCTCGTACATCAGCAGGCGGTAGCTGCCGCCGCCCGGCATCTGTCGGTCTATCGCCAAGTTTATCTGAAAAACAAATTCCTTCTCGTTACCAACTTCAAACTTCCAATTCCAAGATGATACGCTGGCTATTTCGTCGCCTTAGTTCTTAATTGTCCAAACGACCATTTTGGTTTTTGCTCAATCTCCACTTTAAAATTAAAAATAAAGTATAAAAAATGATACTTAATCACTTAAATAAGAATTATTTGAACAAATGAGACCATTACCTTTACGGAAATAGCTTTATCTTAAACACCTTTCATAATATTTCATTGAAATAATTAAAGAAAACCTTTTCCTCTTGTAAAATTTTCTAATGTTCGTTTGGACAATTAAGAACTGAGGCAACAATTTGTGAAAAGCAATGGAATGAAGAGTGAATAAATAGAGCGACCTTAGAGACCTTATAGGTAGTTTGATATTTCATACCACACACAAGAACAGTCATTTATAATTGATTGGCTTGCCCTGACTTTGTGCACATTTTTTCAAAATCAGATGAAAACAGTAATTTTCTAATTTAAGTATCAATTTATTTATTTTTAAGAGGTATCAAAATTCTACTTTAAATCTCGTCGTATCCACGATGTAACGACAGGTTACCATGCTCTTTAAAACTTCAATATCTCTTTAAATATGTTTAACATTAAATCAACATTTTAGGAACTCCTAAAAAATATTTTTATCATTTTTATTTATATATATATTACAGTACAATACATTAAAAAATTATGCTTTGTCTGTTCAACTGGGAAGGTTTCCCGTTTCAGGACAGCTAAATTGCAATGGTTTCTTTATGTCCTTGAAAGGATGTGATTCTCACAAGGTCATTTTGGAGAACATTAACCATTGCTTTTAGACAAAGTGATGGATTCTTTCAAGAGATCGCAAGGATGAGATTCTGTCAAGGTCATTTTGGAGAACATTAACGATTGCTTTTAGACAAAGTGATGGATTCTTTCAAGAGATCGCAAGGATGAGATTCTGTCAAGGTCATTTTGGAGAATGTTATAATTGCATAATTAAAATTATAGTATGCACTATAATTTTAAAACATTTACTAAGTACTAAAAATTACACATTTTATAAACCAAAACATATGACATATTTTTGCAATCGTAAAAAATATTTAAAAAGTTTTAATGATTCTATATTTTTTTTAACATTAGCTCCACATAGGAGGCCCTGAGAAAAATAACTTCCCTCAGGGTCATGTCATCTTTTGGGATGCTGTGTGGAGGGTCTTTTAAAGGAAAGCAAGGAGAAGAAGTTTTGGAAAGGATAAGGCGTGAGGGGTGGGTAGGAATCTAGGGGTCAGTTGGTCCAGGAGTGACGGACGTATGAATCCATCCCTCCCACTGCGATGCAAGGTGAGAAGAGTAGGGAGAGAGTAAGGCTGGAGAAGTCAAAGGGACTACCTCGACCATTCTCTCCCGATCCGACCTGCCATGCAGCTGGTGGGCAGACGCATCATCACAAAACGTAGCGAACCAATCGATGGCAGGTATGTTGTTATATTACTATGTTTATGATCATTTCATGGCAATGCGTTTATGATTTTTTTAATGGTTTTTGTTTTTTTTTTTAAAGAAAGACAAACATTCCCGGATTACGAATAACCCAACAATGTTTGAAAATCTCCTACCACCACCACACTAAGCGCAAAATGTTGCTTGTGTTGTGATGGAGGACTTAGTCAGCCAAGGAATCAAATACGCGACGCTCGGTGGGACCCAAACGTGATGCCCACTCAGCCACTGACCAGTCATTGTTATTTATTTTATTTTATTTATTGTGTAAAATTCTTTTCTTTTGAATAATCTCCTGCTGACAAGCTACCTGCTATAGTAGGTACATTATAATAAAAACAAATATAAAACTTTTTTCCCCTTTAATTTTATTGACCGTAACCGGTTTCAGCTCGCTAGAGCCATCTTCAGACTGGTACAAAATAATTTTAGTCTACGGTTTATATACACAACATATGAGGGAGGAGAAGCGGGGTGGTCTTAAGGATTTTAATCAATTATACTAATTACATTTGTTACTAAGTCGTTTTAGACTGTCGAATTTCTAAATATTTTGGTAATTCCAGTGGGCTAATTACTTTGGGTTTGTAGCTCACTTCAATATTGTTCGGGAAAAACCTTACAAGTAATATGAATTATTAATGACCTAATTTTATTGTCAAATTGTTATTATATTTATGATGCATGGGATTTTTTTTAATTGCTTTTTGAAGGGATACATGTTTACATTGGAGTAGGAATGGACATTATATTAACTAAATACATATTTTAATTTCGAAATTATTACGAAAAAAATTGGTTGTCTGTAAAGTCGGTTTATGGACGATAATTTTACGTGATAACGTCGTATAATAACGATGGAGTGGAAGAGAGATAGATGCGTCACAAGCCGAACGCTTGTACCGCGGTCTCGCTTGCACGCTCGGCTCAGGTGGAACGTGACAATGAGTCATACTTTTTTGTGCGGGCAGCCGGCGTTCATCGATTTATAAGACGTTATCACGTCAATTACAATGGATACAAAAGTGGAGACTTAGCAAATGATTCTAATAGTTTATTCATTACAAATTTATGGTCTATTTTTTTAGTTAAGCGGGAAATTTCTAAAGATTGCTTACAATAGCTTAGCGGGTATAAATTCCCATTGTATGTCATTTTTTTACAATAATAAAAAAATAAAAGTAATTATAATTTTTAAGGTATTAACCCATGAAATTTGGGGTTATTTACACACCCCAGGCTTACGTATTATGAAACAATGTTTTACCTTAAGCGGAGGTGTGATGATGTCCGTCTCTATTGTAAAAGAGCCTTGCAGGGAAAGAGCGGTGACACCGCCTCTGAAGACAGACACATTCTTCATGTTCATGTCTTTATTAACGAAGCCAGGACAGTCCACTAACTTTTCCCAGTCCATAAAAACCGTTTTCTAAAACAAGCAAATAATTTTTATATATTTGGGATTTTCGAAAAAGTTTATAATTTGTTGAAAATCCATCATCTCTGCCGTAGGTCACCCTAAATGGTTCACTACGTTTGGTGACTTTGCAGAGGTCCCCGGGTTCATGGGGTGAGGTTTGTCTGGGTCTTGGTGGCAGATGCACCTGCTACGCGGCGGGCCAGATCGAGAGGACTGGTTGAGGCAGGTCCTTTGACCTCTCCAGTCACTCTCTCTCGACCCATTGCCTTGCACTGGAGGGATGGATTAGTACGTCCTTCACTCCTGGACACACTGATTCCCAGATTCTTACCCACCCCTTATACTTTTTTCCTTACCATTACCTCCTTTCCCTAAAAGGATCCTCCACACAGCATCCCCAAAAATGACACAGGCCCTTTTAGGAGGGATTTTTTTTCCTCAGGGCCTCCTGTGTCGAGCTAATGTAAAAAAAAAAAATGTCGCATGATTTTGATTGTTTTTTTTTCATAGTTACAAATACATATATATTTAAATGAAAATCACTTTGTAAAACACCCCTATTAATGACATTGAGCGAGTTTACAAGCTACTATCTGGGAAATTCACTATCTGTTAGTAAACTCGCTCAGTGTCACCGTATTACTTGCTAACTAGCATATTGTGGACAATCTACGAAAAAAGTTGAAAGGTGGTCAACTTTACTCGCTACTCGCCCAAGATGGCGACCTACCAACAGCTGATTTCGTAACTGTCAAAAGTAGTTCGCACGGGAGCCGTAATTCTCGCTACTGGCTAGCGTGTGGCGCTAGCTGCAAGCTCAAGTTTTTAACAAAAAGGCGACCAAATTGGTTCGCGCGAGAGTCGTTATTTTAGCTGCTACTGAGCGAGTAGACAGTTTTGTGTGTCATCATGACAATCTCACTCGCCGATTCACCCGCTTTTAAACTTACCGGCTAGTAGCTTGTAAACTCGCCCAATGTAATCGAGGCTTAAGACTTCTAGAAATTTTAAAAGTACAGTTGGAGCATCTAAGAGTTTAAATAATAATATTTTTTCTGAATTTGTCAACCACATTTTGGAAACTAGTAATTCTTTTGATACAAATAAAGGATTAAAAAATTTACAAACAAACACAACGGGTTTAGAATTAGATGATTTCGAAATTAAAAAGTGTTAATAATCAATTAAATATTATTAATAACCAAATATATATATAAAAATAGCCATCTCTTAAAATTATTTTCATTTTAATACTTATATTTTCATAATAATTGATTTTTATTATTTTGATATCTTGATCATTTTAAAAAGAAAATTAATAAATAATTGCAATTTTTACGTATTTTAAAATAATTTTTGTATTTCATTTTATGTAATTGTTATTTATGATTCTTTTATGTAATTAATCACCTCTCCCATTAATGTTTTGTCTATAGTTCTTATTTATGGTGACCGGACAACTCAGAATGAAACCAACTCAGAACCACCTCAGAAAAGTCATTAAGAGTGGTAAAAAATAAAAAAATTAAATGGTTAAATAGGTTACGTTAGGTTAGGACTATAGGCTATTTAAAAATTATTTTTTTCATATCTTTTAATGACTTTTCAAAGACTTGACTCAGTTGGCATGGAAACCTTATTGGTCTGTACTTGTTTGTCATTACAAAATACATTTTTAGGAAGTAATTGAAATACAAATACAAAATACGTATTTGTATTTCAAATACATATTATATTACTACCATTTCAGACTTGCATTATTATTATTCAATTTGAAACATTGTATTGGCATTTGTGTTGTTTTTTTTTAAAATGACGTGATTTTAAAGGTGTTGTTTTTTTAAAAGTGAATTTGTAAAGATTAAAGAAGTACATATATATATATATATATATTTTACGTAAGCACCACTTAGGAGGCCCTGAGGAAAATAATTCCCCTCGGGGCCTATGGGTCAGGAATGCTGTGTGAATGATATTTATAAGAAAGGAAGGAGAGAAAGACTTGTAAGGAAAAAGATATAAGGGGTGGGTAGGAACCTGAGGATTAATGTGTCCATGAGTAACGGACTCAAAAGTGTGAATCCATCCCTCCCACTGCGGTGCAAGGCGATGTTCCGAGAGAGTCCTGGGTCATGGTAATTTTCTCTGCGTCCTCTACTGTCCCCCTGAAAATTTCAAACGTCCACAAGGGGGCATTGTCGCCCAAGTTGAGAACCTATGATCTAAACCAGTGATTCCCAAAGTGGTCCAGGCGAACCCCCTGGGGTCTACGGGAGACTCGACGGGGGTCTACGTAGGCGTGATAAAGAAATGGGGGTTCACAAGTTGTAAGTGAGGGTTCACAAACTGTTTCGATTGAGACCCATCCCGTGCCCCATATCCCATCCCACCCCCCATTACGCCTGCTCGATAATAGAGCGACTGGCGTACTGCGCACGTTGTTGTACCGGTTATGCATGAGATCTCAAAACACCCAGATAGGCAAGGGGGGAGGGGGCGTAATGGGATATGGGTGTACTGTTATAATGGGATATGGGAAGGGAACATACCCCCCCCCCCCGTCCCATACCCCATTACGCCCCCTCCGTTGTGGGAAATATAATCTCGAATACTGGTCCATTTTGCCACCGTTTGAAAAAATCGTAGATCCAGTACTGCTCCGTTGTGACAGACCACACCTCGCCATTCAATCTTCAGTACAAAGCTTGTCGAGTTTTGGGAATATGGTAGAAATGTAGCAGCAGGGGGTCCACCGTGGCCAGTAAAATTTCGAAAGTGGTCTACGAGAAAAAAAAGTTTGGGAACCTGTGATCTAAATGGTATTGGAAAGTGATCACCTTTCAAAAACAGTTTTTATTTTTATATATATATATTTTAAATAATGTGTTATACAGGGTACATAAAGATAATTTTACATCTAAGGTTTTACTACTCTTCCATTGAAAGCATTTGCTTGTTTATGAGTGAACATACATGTTGTTATTAGTTAGTACTTAAATAATTCATTGTAAATGTATATATGTGTGCTGTAGTATTTATTTTGATAATCAATAATAAATTAACGGATGATGAAGACATCGACAGGCAGAGGAGAGTACTCAGCATAAAATGCAACGTGCTCAGTAGAAGATTTCGGCTTTGCAGCCCACGGGTAAAAAGGACGCTCTTCCTAGCCTTTTGTACCACCTGTACACGTGCGAGCTCTGGGCAAATTTCAAAAAAAGGACCATGGAAAGGTTTCGGGTGCAATATAATAATGCATACCGTCTAATGTTCGGACTTCCCAGGTACTGTAGTGCCTCTTCAATGTTCACAGAAGGGAGAGTTCCAGGATTCAAAGCTTGATTAAGAACAAGGATTGCAGGACTGAGGGGAAGGATAAACCACTCCAGAAATATCCTCATCATGGAAGCCTGTCTGATTCCGGGATCGAGCATAGATGAATATTGGAGAAATACACTGGCTCCTACAATCTGAGATCCGATGGAACAACAAGAACCCGATTAAAGACTTTACTATATTTTACATGAATACCTAGTATCAAATGATGCTTCTCTTATTTTTTTTTATTTATTCATAATAACATATGTAATTATACTCTATATGGGATGTGTGGGATTGCACTCCCCTCCCCACATCCTGGAATAAAGACCATTATTATTATTATTATAGTATGTATTTAAAAAAAAAAAAAGAATGTTATGGAAGACAAATGATATTTGTAAGATTAATAAGTGGCAGTAGATTTTTTCTTAAGAATGTTTTTAAAATGTTTCTTGACAGAGGGCAATATTCGGGTTTCATCAAATGCTTCTGATTTCTTCCGATAGACAATCGAAAAAAGTTCTTCCCTGGTAAGTATAATGATGACGTGACGGCCGGCGTAGCCCAGCGGTAAGGCTCTTGACTCGCATTCCGAAGGTCGTGGGATCAAATCCCGGCGTGGCAAATAAATTTTATTTGATTAATTTGTGTTAGTTCACAAATTATTCATTTAAAATAATATACAGTATATTTGCGGCACGTTCCAGAGTGGAAGATCGTATCAGTATCAGTATCGCCCCGGTGTTAAGACCACCGATCAGAATTGACGTTGCTTGAAATGGCTTTAGCCGTGTTTGGTGACCAGATCTGAATAGCCAGGTACTTCCCACCTTCCTCTTCCCCATCTCCTTCCCCTCCCCACTACCTTCAGCCTCACAACATACCCCAATTGGGGATGCCAGTCTTACTGGCTCCAGACAGGAGCAGTTGGGACTCTTGTGTGGTATTCATATAAAAAAAATGATGTTTTGCAAAAGTAGTATTTGATTTTGGGCATAGAAAAACATTTATTCAGTTAAAAATTGATATTTGCCTTCTTCTTTTATAATTTGAATTAATGAATTATTTTTTGGATACATTCACAAAAATATTCCATTTATTTGGATTTTATTGCGTAGTGGAAATATTTTTACAACTTACCCCTTTTGTTTTTCCTCCATGGGTAAGCAAAATAATATTAGTAAAGATCCCAGTCAATAGGATAAGCCGCCGCATTTTGAATCCAATTGCAACTCTATATGAAACGACATGAAAACAAGAAGTCACTGTTAGTCATCCATACATTGAATAATAAATGCAATTCAAATACTAGGATGTCAATTCCAGAGTTTATTTGATAGAGAAAAATGGCAAGAATGAATCATTTTCTAAAATAATCAATCGTTACCAACCTGAGGAACTCTCTGGCCGAGTGGTCAAGATCATTGACTTCGTTTTTAGAGGCCGTGGGTTCAAATCTAATCAATTTCTTTGAGCGTGTCTGTAAAACATGTTACAAAAAAAGTTTAAAAAATCGTCAATTGATCGTTATAAATCGATTTTTCACCCTTTTTATGGATTATGGAGGTTTTTGGGTCAAAAATAGTAATCTTTGAAGATTTTTTTGACATGTTTGACGTTCAACTAGAAGCTAATACTATAGAGAAGACGTGTGCCAAATTTCTTAAGAATCGGTTGAGAACTTTTTGAGTTATCTTGCCCGCCAATTTAAAAAAAGTAGTTTGGAGAGAAACACGTGTAAAGTATTGACACACACTATGATTAAAACGACTTACCAACTAGTCAGGGATTCCAGGGCCGTACAGAAGTTCTTCGGTGCGTTCGTAGTACTTGTTTTTCTTAAGTTCTTCTTGACATGCTTGATGAGCTTTTTTGGTCGTCAAAGAGCTGTGGCGATTTTCTCGACTCACCCTTTGGTCATCGACTTTGTCTTTGAGTTGAGGCGGAGCACTTCAATGAGTTTTTAATCGATAAATAATGCGAATTTCATTCTAAAAATTTACGGGCAAATTTTTGAGATATTATTTTAACTATTTATGCAAAAAAAAAACGATTTTTTTTTACATGTATCGCCCCACCTTAAAATGCCACATATAATGACTTTTTACAAGTTCAGGATGAACATTCAATTCCTGGGTTCAAGTCCCAGATGACATTTTTGAATTGAAAGTGCTTAATATTGTTGTCAATGATCAAATATTACAAATGGAGGTTTTACTCAACCAGTTATTTCACTAAAAAAATTTAATATTTTTTCATCTTCTGCCAAATCGATGAATTTTCCTCTGCACAAAAGCACTAGAATAGTATTCTATTATTTGACCAAGTCACGCATGCTGTGAAAAAAAAAACATTGCAAACTGACATGCCATAATTTATTAAAACAATATACTGACTTCCTGTATTAGAACATTTAATAAAACTAAGCATGAAAATTTGTTAAATTAATATTGAATAGATTTCATCGATAGATGGACGGACTATATTATTAAAACTTATTGTCATTTTTGTGCAAACATGTTTTACTTTTATGAACATTTACAGCCTTGAAACCTTGTGAAAATTTTATTCAATTGATAAACAACCGCGGTTATGAAAACATTACTAATTTTAAAAAAAATTGTTCATGGAAAGATATATACACTGCTTACACAGCCAGAGAGGGGGGTAGTTTATCTGTTATATACGACTGTTGTATTTATAATTTCTGAACGAATTTTGGAATTTTTCCAACATATTTTAAATGTCTTGTATATTTCTTATTTTTAAAGATGTCGTAAAATCATCATACTTCTATAAAAACTAGATAAAATTGCCTATTAGATTTTTTTATCTGAAATATACGATCGTCTTTGAAAATTGCAGTTTTGCTTCAACATGTAAAAAGATGAAAAAAACAGCTGACCGTAAACATCCATACTAATATTATAAATGCGAAACTGCTTGAGTTTGTTTGTGACGCTTTCACGCATAAAACGATTTTAAAAATTCTTTCACCAATAGAAAGCTAAATTATATGCGAGGACTATAGGCTGTGTATAATGGTAAGCTCTGGCGTTATGAAATTATAAATATTAATATATTATATTTGTTATACGTTTTCAGTCACTAACAAAAGCGAGTTATTGCAAACGTCAGAAAACAAATCGTTGCCATGGAAACGATGTTGATATGTTTGTGGGCTCTATGCTGGTAGGTACTCAGCCCCCTACCTACAGGTCGGCTGCTGCTCCAGAAAATTCAAATATTAGAATATTTTTTGTTTTTTTTGGACAAGCATGTTTTGGAATAAATGTCAGATGAGAGTTCTTACATTATAAATATAATTCATAAGGATTATAAAGACTGTATAATAAATAGTGTTATTTTTTATTATATTTACAAACTTCCACATATTTAAATAAAAATATATATCTCCTAAATGTTTGTAAGGGCATAAATTCTGAACAATTGCACCAAATTGGATAATTCTTTTTTTCTTTGAGCTCTAGCATTATAAAATTTAGGTGGCACGCGAGCTGTTTGAAAACTGAATGTACCGGGAATGAATGTATGGAATGCGGGAGGGGGGATAATTGATAAGTGCAAGCGCTTCAGTAATTTCCACTAATACCATGCGAGCGAAGCCGCCGGAAAAGCTAGTATTCTATATTTTCGGAAAATTAAAAAAACACAGTCCTTTTATTTAACCCATTGGCCACACACCCCGGCAGCCTGCCGGGTGTGCAACTCAGGTACTTACCCACAAATGCCGGCGAGCTGCCGGGCTAGAGTAGGTCCGCCAAAAAACGGAAAACCAGCACGACAGTGACTTTTCCGAAAAAAAATTTAAATGCTGATTGCTCCGTAGGTAGTTAATTATTCATTTCGTAGAATTGGCAATAATATTTTTCTTATATTTTTTCCCTGATATTTGTGTTCCAAATTTATTATGCAGCCAGCCGCCATTTAATTTCTTCAAAATTGCGAGTGGTTCTAGGCTTTTGGCAGTGACCCTGCCTGTCCCTGATTGCTTTGAGAACTAACATACCAAATTATTTTATTAGTTATTAATATACATGTATGTAAAAAACCAAAATAATTCTTGTTCAATTTATGAATATTATGTTTTTTTGCAACTTTATGAATAAAAATGTGAAAAAAACTTACAAAATAAAAGAGGTTATATTTGTATCCTTATGTACACATATTTAAATATTTTTTTTATTTTAATTTTTAAGTTTTTCTTTACCTTAATCTAATATGTAAACAAATTTTAAAAAATTAATTCATTTGAATATATGATTCAAAAGTTACAATAGATTTAGTATATCAATGCAGGTTTTCAATTTTTGGTATAAGATTAATTCAGTGGTGAAGGCCAAATTTTTAGCTCATTAATTCTGTGGCCAATGGGTTAATGAATTTGGAAGGAAACTGTCACCTCACTTTTTCTCGTGGATAAAAAATAAAAATAAATTTTGAAGTTTGCTTTTACTGCCAAATTAAAAGATAGATATTAACAAACAGTTTGCTTTTTAAAATAAAATTTATTAGATATTTAACAAAAATGCAGCCAATATTAGTAATACTATTGGGTAACATCTAAAGTAACTTATTAAAATTCAATTACAATGTGACGATTTTTATTGGCGGGGCCCCATCCGATGAATTTGCCAGAGGCTTCAGAAAGTATAGTTACGCCACTAATTATTGTGATAAAGAACTTATGTTTATTGCCTTTTTAATCCCGTCACAGTACCATATCAGATGCTTCGATATAGTAGACAAAATACGCTTTTCTATTTTGATAAATGCAACACCAATTACAATCAAAATGAATTTATGCAAAGGACATGTAACTACTATAACAATAAATTTGCAAATGTACACACGTGCTGACATATTCACTGCTAGTTACTGCCGTTACAGAACTTCATTGTATAACATTCTAGATGCGAATAACACATATTCGTGACGACAAAATTAATTGTATCTAATATTTTTATATTACTTGCGTAGCAACTTTCCCTTGACCCTCTCCTCCCCTGACCCTTCCCAAACCAAATACTTATTTTGCAGTCTATTACAGTTATAATCACTCTTATTTTATTGTTGTGTATTGGTTTATTATTTAGATTTGTATTTTTATTATTTTTTTAAATTGCTGCTTAATTCAGTTTTTTTCACTTTTCTTAAATATTCTAGTTTACATTCAGTTAGTCTTGTTGCTAAATACCTATCTGTGAACATTAATAATTGGTCTGTTTCTTAATCATCTTCATGTATATTATATTACTAAGACTGTTTATGTTCCATAAATAAATAAATAATAAAAGTGCTCATTGATGATAAAAAACAAACAATTACATGGGAAAATGGAATACAAAGAAATGACAACAAGGTATAAACACTTCATTACATTTATTGAAGGATCAAAATGTATTGAATTCATACAATATTTATTATTATTACTATAGGATTATTTCAATAATATGTACAATATTCAATTTCTTTACAGAGTGTGGTGCTTAGCAAAATTATTATTCTTATGTAATCCCGTGACAAATTATTATTTATATTTAGGACCGCTGCGGTCTAAGTTTTATACATAATTCATTAATAAAAAACACCTAACTTATTCTAAACAGTTTATAACAATTAAATACAAGATCATGGGTTTACAATATTCTATTCAATTATCATGGTGAAACTGTAAGGGGAAATGCATTAAACAACACATTAAACTTACACAAGGAGAAACAATACTAAAAGACAATAAATAGACTAAATAATGGTTTGGTAGATCATTTAAGTTTCAGTTAATCCCCGATTCTAGGCCCTATTTAGAGTCTGGTCAAATTGCGATGAGCTGCAAAGCGCAACAGTCACATTGTTAAGCTGCTCTTAATCTATTCAAATCATATCTTAGCAATAGAAAGCAATTTGTTAGAGTAAACAATGAAAATAGCAATCACCTTTCAATGAACTATGGAGTTCCGCAGGGACTCGTACTAGGACCACTACTGTTCCAAATTTACATCAATGATATTTCGCAATTAGACGTAAATTGTGAAATTTTTTTGTATGCAGATGATACTGCAATTTTCTACTGGGGTAAAGATTTAGTCATCTTATTGGAAAATGCATAAAGATACATAGAAAAAATTAACGGTTGACAATTTCCAATCAAATATGCTAAAAATTAATCTAAGGTCGTCAGTTGATCACAATTTGAGCAAAAGCTCAAATAGACTGAGAATCTGAAACACTTAAAATGTCGAAATATTCAAAATGGTGCACTGATAGGTGACGAGCTGCCAAACACAACGGTCACATTGTTAAGCTCATCACAATTTGATCAAAAGCTCAAATGGCCGAGAATCTGTGACCCTTAAAATGTCGAAAAATTCAAAATGGCGCACTGTGATGATGTCAAATGCGACAGTCAGTCAAACAGCCAGCCCTAAAATTTCATCTGCCCAACCAGAAAGAATATTTTTGTCTTTTTTTATTTGTTCACTTTGTATTTATTTAGGGGGCATTCAATAAATAATTAAATACTAGAAATAATAGTCATTCTGTTTTTAACAACATTACATTATTGGCTAAATAAAAAATTTCACTTTTATCGGAAATATGACAAATGAATTAATTACCAATTTCAGTATGTCTTATGAAATTGTACAATTCGATGAATAATTCAGTGTGTCAAATGCGAATTGCTATTTCAACTACAATATTTGAAATGAAATTAAACAATGTTTTTTTTTTGTTAAGTATCATGTGATTTAAAAATTGAACCATTCGGTTCGAGCGTTGACAATTTGTCCCTAGCCAGTATGAATGTTTTTAGTTATTACTAAACTCCGGAAAGAAGTCATTAAAGTCAGAAAATGCAAATAAAAAAACTCATATTTTAGGATAAATAATAATATATTGTACAGAATGAAACTAGTTCTTTGTTTAAAACCACTTTATTTAAATTTATATTCGTCGACCGGTTTCGGTCGAACTCGACCTTCTTCAGGACAATAAACATATAAACTAAATTAAAGTACAGAGTTAAGATAATGAGGTAAACACAAAAGAAAGAGAGAGCATATAAGAGAGAGAGAGAGAGAGAGCATCAGATAATGGTTGGGGGCGGGGTAGGAGGAGGGGTCAAGGGAGGGTGGGGGTTAGAGAGGGAGAAAGGGAATAACTTTAAAATGGGACTGGTGGTTAATTCTAATTGTTTGTTTAAAATTTGGCAATTATTTTTCTTTGATTTTAATATTTCTAAAGCTTCTAGGTTATTAAGGCGTATTCCTATTTTATTTATATGGACTATTTGGACTCCCGTATTTTTATTAAAGGTATGGTCAGTATCAATTAAGTGTTCGGCAAATTCTGAGAAACCTGTGCTTGTGAGACACCTAACATGTTCTTTAACCCTAATATTTATGTTACGCGCGTAACATAAATATTAGGGTTAAAGAACATGTTAGGTGTCTCACAAGCACAGGTTTCTCAGAATTTGCCGAACACTTAATTGATACTGACCATACCTTTAATAAAAATACGGGAGTCCAAATAGTCCATATAAATAAAATAGGAATACGCCTTAATAACCTAGAAGCTTTAGAAATATTAAAATCAAAGAAAAATAATTGCCAAATTTTAAACAAACAATTAGAATTAACCACCAGTCCCATTTTAAAGTTATTCCCTTTCTCCCTCTCTAACCCCCACCCTCCCTTGACCCCTCCTCCTACCCCGCCCCCAACCATTATCTGATGCTCTCTCTCTCTCTCTCTCTTATATGCTCTCTCTTTCTTTTGTGTTTACCTAATTATCTTAACTCTGTACTTTAATTTAGTTTATATGTTTATTGTCCTGAAGAAGGTCGAGTTCGACCGAAACCGGTCGACGAATATAAATTTAATAAAATAAAATACTTTTTTGTTTAAAACCACGAGATTTATTAATTTTTGAACCGACCGGTTTCGCTTAACTTAAGCATCATCAGGGTACAAATTAATACTAAACAAGAAGTACATAATGTGTGCTTATATATAACAAAATATAGAGGGAGACAACGTGATACAAATATTACAAACAAATAAACGGTCATAAATCATCTAGTACCTCACCTCTTATTAAAAACGTTCTGTACTGGAAAAGATATGTTGATGATGTTTTGTGTATATGGTCAGGGACTGAACGTCAACTTAATTCCTTCCTCAATCTTATAAACTCTTTTCATAATCAGATTAAATTCACGTTAGAGATAGGCAACAATTCAACCTTAAATTATTTAGACCTTACCTTATCGATCGTTAATAACAAAATTGATTTTAACATATTTCGTAAACCCTCTTATACTGACATTGTCATACACAGCACCTCCAATCACCCTATTTCACATAAGCACTCCGCATTCCATTCAATGGTCCATCGTTTGGTCACAATTCCAATGTCCGATAATAATTTTGCTAATGAACTAAAAATAATTAAAAAAATAGCGGTAAATAATGGCTATGAATCACATTTTATAGATTTAATCTTAAATAAAAAACTAAAACAAATAGCCGTTAATCGCTTCTTATTTGCTAGTCCTTGTCCTCAAATCAATGATAATAATATTAATCATCAATGGCGGCGAATTTTATTCATTAATAATTTTTCTACCTTAAGTGTAAAAAACCTCCCTTCTGAAGTCAGACCGGCCTTTTATACTAATAACAATCTAGGTAAATTTCTAATTAATTCGAAAGATAAGGACGACAAATTAAATCATTCGGGAATTTATAAATTAAATTGCAATAATTGTTCGGCTTTCTATATCGGTAAGACAACACGTAGTGTCAATATTAGGATAAAGGAACATCTCCGTTGCCTCAATAATAACGGTTTTTCAGAATTCGCAAATCATTTGATCGATAAAGATCATACGTTCTGTCATAGCACCGGTGCTAACATCTTACATAAAAACGGGCATGGTAACAGACTAAACAATCTAGAGGCGCTAGAAATAAAAAAAGCTGTAAAAACCAAAAGTCATATACTTAATAATCAATTAGACATATCAAGCAGTCCTATATTAGGTCTGTTTCCAATAAACCCTTAAAAATAAAAATTCCCAGCGCTCCTTATCACCATGCCAGTTAATGCTTTGTTTCTCCAAATTTATTATTATAACCCATTACTCTACATAATTATCTTTCTGTTTTTCCCATTACTTGAGTACTTATGTTAATGTATTTTATGACCGTTTATTTGTTTGTAATATTTGTATCACGTTGTCTCCCTCTATATTTTGTTATATATAAGCACACATTATGTACTTCTTGTTTAGTATTAATTTGTACCCTGATGATGCTTAAGTTAAGCGAAACCGGTCGGTTCAAAAATTAATAAATCTCGTGGTTTTAAACAAAAAAGTATTTTATTTTATTAAATATGTCAAACCACAAAGTGATTGCTTTCTACAATAATATAAATTTAAATAAAGTGGTTTTAAACAAAGAACTAGTTTCATTCTGTAAAATGTCAAGCCACAAAGTGTTTGCTTTCTTCGATAATAATATATTGTGTTCAGAGCTGGTTGGTTTAAAATGGTTTATTGTTTAGTTTCTTAAATTTCGCTTAGTTAAAAGGTCTAACCACACAAATCACAGGTATTATAGCTTCTTTCTTTAGTTATAAAAACCTCTTAGTTTAATCACTCGAGTGATAGAAATTTTTGTGTGTTCGGTTTTCGATTCGGCTACGCATATTAATACCTCCAAATATCAATATGGAAATTTATGAACTGCTTACTGCAATTTAAAGCCGTTTAAGGCACCAGACCACTGAAAAAAAAATTGGTTGTCTGTAAAGTCGGTTTACGGACGATAATTTTATTGATAACGTCATAAGAAAACTTTTACAGTCACAAGTGGAACGCTTAGGCCGATCGTGCCTCTCTATCACTTGTTCCGCGCTCTCGCTTGCACGCCCGGCTCAGGCGGAACGTGACAATGAGTCATACTTTTTCGTGAGTGCAGTCGGCGTTCATAGATTTATAAGACGTTATCACGTCAAAAAAATTGTAATTTTTTTTTCTGAAAGATGCATTTGTTAAGAATGCTCTCAATTTGTAAAAATGACGGGAGATACAGCAGTTTATATAAAACCGTTTGAAACAGTTTGTATGTTGAATTATCCTTCAGCAAAACTTTGAACATCGTGCCAAAGACTTAATTTTCAAACAGTTTAAGACTTGGTGCATGCAAATCAGATGTATGGTTTTTTTAATACGTTGTCAACCAGGTTGAAAAACACATTTTGAGAAAAACGCGTCAAAAGTTTCGCTGAAGGATAATTCAGCATACAAACTGTTTCAAAAGGTTTCACATAAAATGCTGTATCTCTGTTAATTTTACGAATTTCTTTAAAATATTTAGTGAAGGCATTCTTATCAAATGCATCTTTCAGAAAATGAAATTAAAAAAAAATTGACAAAATTTTTTTTTTGGGTTTGGTGCCTTAATTCACCTATATTTCATCCCATATTTTTAGGTTTTATAAAACAATTTCATAAAAATCACCTACCCAAATTTGGGTAGCTATCACTTGAGCGGATAAACACTAGGACTCAGTTATTACAAATTCTATCTCATGCATCAAATCGATTTTTAAAATTTTTGACATTTGAACGGTCCCATTAATGGTGATTTCAAGCTCTTTATCAAATTGACTGTTATGCTTGACAACTGACGATGATTTGATCAAACAGGTTGAGAATTCAAAATGGCGCAGAGTGACCATTCGATGGTCATCAAATATTGCAGAGTTTAGAACAACACAACCTAAATGTTTTAAATGATTTTTTAAAAATAATTATTTAATTTAACAGTTCGGCCCTGACTTTATGACCCATTCGGATAAAAATCAGGAACATTAATGGAAATGGAGCTACTATGGATAAAAGAGTTGCTTTGATTTCCTAGCTAATTTTATTAAAAATTCAGTAAAAAATTCAAGACCAACATTAGTTTTTATTAATTTTTTTTTGTACAATTAACTTCTTTAATATTTTTTTATAGAAATTACTAAATTACTCTTATATACAAAATAATATTAAGTTAAAAGTTATACTCAATGGTTGCTGTATGAACTAATGCTTAATAAAGGACAGCAAGCAATATCACTGGGGATTGGTAGCTCTTTAAATATATAATACTATCAGAATTCAATTTAGAATGAAGGTTATTTTTAACGAGGAACATTGGATAGTGTCACCATGGCTAAGTTTAGTCCCTATCTTGAAATCCATAAATCGTTATTATCAATGACATTACAAAACTTAAGACACATTGTAGAGATATGGTGGCAAGCGAAAGATATGATAATTGCAAAGGCAATTAGGAACCTTAAAACAAACATTGTTTTAAATCAAGCTGCTTTCTGTGTCTGTTGAAAAGTGATCATAATAATCTTTGAAATGATCTACTTCTCAATGTGCCACAAACAAAATTTTAATATTTCTTCGCAAATTACATCAATAACAACGTAAATAATTATTCCAAATCTTTCCCCAACTGTCCAACACAAAAACAACCATTTTTGTGCGAGACATGCGTGCATAATGCAAAATCGACCTATGTTTATATCTCCATCTCTTACAACACAAAGATACATCATGCTACCTCCCTCACGGTCATGACCTAAGAGTCTCTATGCTTTTTTTAGTACTCATGCGGGAGAATTTTTATTTCAGATGAAAGACAGAGCGCCATCTCATTTATTGTATGGCGTGCATAGGGACAGAAGATATCAAGGCCGTGGACATTTTTTAAATTGACCCAGCAATTGTAACTAATGTGTGAACGGGAGCTTCCAGTTGAGGAAATAGATGTCATTGCTCGTCACTCGCCGCTTGCTATTTGGCGGTTCATTTCAAATAAAGAATAAGAGCAGCCGATGCGTTGAGAAGTTTGACGCGTAAGAGTTTATTATTTGGGGGTCAAACACTCATTGACCTAAGGGGAGAACCGCCCCTGGCTAATTGCCGCTATTGTGCTATCTCTAACCAAAATTCCCTCCTGTGATGGAAATAACATTTCATTCGTAAATACACGCAAATTACTTATTATTATAAATAAAACAATTGTTTCCCGAAGATTTTAAGCGCCATAAGAGAAAATGAGATAGCAAACTTAGCAACACATAGGTAAGGACCCAGCCCCGGATCTAGGGAGGTGGCAAACCGGGGCGCCTCCCTCGGGCGGCAATTTTAGGGGGCGCCAAAATCGTAAGTTGTATGTTTGATTGAAAAAAAAAAACTTCATTTCAAAGTGTCTGGCATCCAGCACACGTTGTTATATTGATTATTAATTTGATTTTAAAATGCCCAGTTGGTTTTTGAACACATCCTAAGTTGATTTATGAACATATCGTCAATTTTTAACACGTGCATAGTGTACGTGATGTCTCTGCCAGGGGAATCCCCGTTGCATCTAGAACTAGGGGCTACATGAATAAATCCGGGCAGTCGAACATCAAGCGAAGCGACGATCACTCAGTGGGGGGCTCCACTCATCAAGAGGGGGTGCCACAATCATGTTTTGCCCCGGTTTGAAGAAGTCGTAGATCCCGGGCTGCAAGGACAACCTATTGGCAGAACGTCGTCTCATACAGCATTCCATATTCATCGTATTATATTATATTTATCGTATTGTAGTGCAAGCGAGCAACAATATTGTCATCGCAATAAATAAACTTTTGAATTAAGAAAATAAGTGTGTTTGTTACTTGCCACATTTTTTGTTAATTTTGTGAGACAATGACGTGTCTGTATGTTTGTAATGTCATTGGTTATTAGTAAATAATTACTTTTTGAATTACAAATAAAAACAATAATTTATTACAAGTCAATTATTACATGATTACCACTGAATAATAATGATCTTATACATCAGCGACTAATTTCACCCGAAGTAATACAAAATTGACCCTACTTCGGCCACACAGACACACCCACAAAATACTTCTATCGGTTTATCTCTTCAATGATGATTATAAATGAATGTAATCTAATAGACACCTAATTTCAGGAAAACGCCTTCTGAATATGAGTTTTAAATCATGGCATGAACAAGTGAATCAAATACGTATCACGGCTTGAACAAATGAAACTTAACAAAAATCATTACGTGAACAAGTGAATCAAATACTAAAATCATGGCATGAAGAAGTGAATCAAATACTAAAATCATGGCATGAAGAAGTGAATCAAATGTTAAAATCATGGCATGAACAAGTGAATCAAATGCTAAAATCATGGCATGAACAATTGAATCGAATACTTAAATCATGGCATGAACAAGTGAATCAAATGCTAAAATCATGGCAAGAACAATTGAATCAAATACTTATATCATGGCTTGGGCAAGTGAAACTATACAAAAATCATGATGTGAACAAGTGAATCAAATACCTAAATCATAGAATTAATCAAATACTTAAATCATGGCATGAACAAGTGAATCAAATACCTAAATCATGACATGAACAAGGCAAATACTTAAATCATGGCATGAACAAGTGAATCAAATACCTAAATCATGACATGAACAAGGCAAATACTTAAATCATGGCATGAACAAGTGAATCAAATGCTAAAATCATGGCATGAACAAGTGAATCAAATACTTATATCATGGCTCGGGCAAGTGAATCAAATGCTTAAATCATGGCATGAACAAGTTAATCAAATGCTCAAATCATGTGGTTGTGGTGGTAAGGTAAGTTGGTGTACAACAATTTGTTACAAGTATTGTAGCAAACATTGACGCAACACTGTACTTACTCACATATATGCATTGATTGCGTATTGATACTTGAGTCGGGCCATGTCAAAAGTCAGAATAATAGAAGAGTATGTATGAGACGATGTATGAATGTGAGTGAAGCAAAGAGTGTGTGCCAGGACCGAGTTGTTTGGCGGTCCGTCCTCTCTGCCTACCCCTGCGGGAAACGGCGTGATGGTTAGTTAGTTAGTTAGTTTAGCATGTTTCAAACTGATTACCTGACATAGGAAAAGAAAATTCTGATGAAATTGAAAAAAATTTTTTTTTGGTGTTATGCCGTGTTGCTTTACCTCCTTTAGCCAGTGTTTCAGACAGTGCTACAGTGTCTTCAGTGTCAGTGTAAATGGTCTCTTTAAAATGATTTAAGATGGCTAAATTGATAATTTTATGAAAAACGGGATAGATTGATGTTCAGTTTTTCTTTTTTAAACTTGCTTAAATTAATTTATTTTTCTTAAAATAATTCAGTATTGCTTTTCAGTAAATTATATGATAATGCATTGAGAGTATTAGTAATTCAAATTTATGATTAGAAAAGTAGATCTGTATCACAACTTCAACGGTCTGATTATTGGATTTTGTTCGCGGTGTCTTCTTATACACGTAAATATCCTCCGTGTCACGAATGGTGTGCTATTTTGTCTAATTTACCAATTTATTGAAAAATATTTTACAAAGGTCCAAATTGCAGGGCACAATCCAAAACTTTTAATAAAATCGTCCGATTATCCCAAAGTTGAAATTTAATTTTAAAACACCAAATACCTACAATATTTCATGGTTCTTACGGCTTTGGAAACGAATATAAAACATGTTTTCCAAAACTGTACACAGATAATAGATAGAGACAAGAGGAGATATGGCGCTCAAGCATGCTGACCGTCATCGAGCTATGATATCAATGAAAGTTATGTGTTTTGTTAGTATAGCATTGTGGCCCGCGGTTTCATACTAAAAATGGCCCATCTCCCATGTTTCTATTATCAATTATTAATTAAAACAATTTAATTTTCCATATTAACTTTCATTCGTCCATTTTAAATTACTTTCAACGTGAATACTGCACGAAAGAGCCGACTGCTTCAAACCATCTAGAACCAGTGATACTATGACATCGTCATTTGGGATATGTTGTGAGGCCGAAGGTATTGGGGAGGGGAAGGAGGTGGGGAAGTTGAAGGTGAGAAACTACATGCAAATACATGCAAGTACAGAATGCAAAATAAAATTTGTGTTGCCATGAGGGGTCAGTGAAATACCCCCACAAATGTTATCATTATAGGAATACTAAAAACAAGCTGATACATGGATCGTCTTAAACCATGGTGAACTAACTCACTTTGAAATTTTTTAAATTAGAGCTTGAAATGTAGCTCCATCAGAAAGAAGAATCAATCAGAGAAAAACTGTCCATGATTTGTCAGGACAGTATTTCTCTGATTGGTTCTCTCTGGCACAGCTAAATTATGATTTGGAGCCCACATTTCAAGCTCCAACTCAGAAACTACAAAAAGTGAGTCAGTTCACTATGGTTAAAGAGGATCCACATAGAGGATAGAATTTTCAGAGATTTTGGTGACCCCTGTTGGCTACGGGAAGGTTAAGTGCCCACCATGAGATATTTATTTAAATTTTAGCCTAAAAATTGTAATTATACATCCAAGAAGGATTTACCGATCTGTATTTGTGAACCATCAAAAGAAAAGCTTGTAAAATTAACAAAAAATACTACATTTGTTCAAATCCAACTGAATTTTAACCCACGACTCTTTACAGACAGACATTGATCAAAAAGGATGGAATAAACACGTGACTGCACCCAACAGATCTCTTGTGTTGCGTACACAAAAAAATTAGAAGCTACTAATAATACTTTCAACTATGTTTCTTGCTATTTACAACAATTCAGACAATTTTACGCCCATTTTTTTGACAGATTCAAATCTCCATGCTAACTAAAATGTAGCTATTTACACTCTACAACTTTAAACACCATTTTTTCACACTACACATTAAAGCAATTGTAGAATTTACTTAAAAATTACATTAATTAAAAAAGGTGTTTGTCTTTATATCCAAATTTTAACACAATGTGATCCTTGCTAACCTTTTTGTGAGTTTGTAATAAAACATATAATACGAAAGCTCAAATTTGAAATGCTGTCAAAGATAATAAATCCAAAAATGAGTTGAATATCATTTTTCTTTCGATCTGCGTCGTCGAAATATTTATAGGAAAATAAGAGCGTCTTTTATGACGTGCATTTTAAGATTTTTGTGAAAAATTTAAAATATTAAATACTGTATAAGAAATTTACAAAAAATATACCAAGTATTTTGAAAGATCTATTCAATGTTATTTTATGATACAATTCATAATTATGGAACTACAAAAACAAGAGATACGATTTTTTAAAAATTAAAAAAACTTTCTTTTCTCTCTCCTGAATAATTAACCCCTGGAGCGATTTTTGCCATATATTGGCGCCATTTTAAATGTCTCCGATTGCTTTTCGGATAAAAATGGCAATTTTTCTCTTGATTTAACAAAAATTTTTAAAAAATATATTTGTAGCTTCACATTTGTTATTTTAGAATTAAAAAGAAGCTATTGAAATGCTTTATCAATTATGACCATAGATATCGCAAATCCGAACTTCGTAGACTATTTTATAACGATGTTAAAAATTAATTTTAAAAATATTTTTTTCACGCAGAATTTCTGATTAGCTTTTTACGGTTAAAATTAAGTCCTTTTTTCACAGATAATGCACCTTTCATTATCAAATATACCACAGATAATATACAGAAATCGAAAATATTCTGTGTTGACTCAAATAAGTACCTCTCACGGCAGTTTCAAACTAACAAACACGCAGGATTATAAACTTTACGATTTTTAAATAATTTTTTTATAAATCCTACAAATATGAGATAAACCGGAAAATACAGGTTAATTCATTGGCTATATAGCACTATAATAAGTTTTTATGTCTCCATGTTAGAATTTGAAGGTATGATTTTTATAATGTTAGCAAAAAATTTTAAAAATGATCTTCTGAAAATCTCGAGCAAACGGAGAAAAAAGTCTTAAAATGAGCTCCAGTGGTTAAAATTTTGTCCTTTACAGCATTTTAAACAATATGACGCATAATCAAACATTTTTTTGCAATATTATTTATTCCAAAATGAGTAAAAATTGGAAATCTAAAAATAACCAGCAAAAATAAATTAAAAACAATTCTTCATAAATTTTTCCACTTGTTTATTTGCGGTTTAACCCTCAATGGACATATGATTTGAGATGTTCACAGCCAAAAGTGTTATTGTGATTTATTTTTGGGGTATTGTGCCATGTTGCGATATCTCCTCCTTTAGTCATCTATGGACGTCTTTTGGAAAACTCTAGAAAACTTGATTTGATGAACACAAGCACAAACAATTTATTGTGTAGGTTCATCTCGAATGTCACAGCTTTATGGCGCTTTAGCCATTTTTCCTTTCCAGCTTTGATATTAAAATCGCCCCCAAAGTGCTTTTAACTCAAGATCGCCGCACAAGCGACTCAAATTTTGGATATCGTCCAGGTTGAGAATCACTGCATTAGAGGGTTAAATGATATAATAAAATCGAACAAAAATCTAGGTCTTTCTGATATCAATGTAACACAACTGCGTTTGAAAATTATAAAACAAATTTATCATTGAAGACAATATTAGTGACTCTGAACTGAAAATTTGAAACAGAAAAAAGTATGGTTGCATCTATTAACTGAACCGAGGACCTTAGCCTTGCCGGGACTCTGGTCTACCATTAAGTTAATGGGACCCTATCCCTTACGGTCATATTTAACTGTATCATACTTCAACTTAAAACTGACATTATCATCTTAACCGGTTGCTTGCAGATTGCGCGCCGGCGAACGCCAAATAAAACTCTAAAAATTATTTTTTGAAGTGCGATTTTAAACCTTAATTATAAAGAAAACGTATGAAGGATAGGGTCAGAATCGCTTGGGGCATTCTTGTTCTTAAGGTATAGAATGCTTTGAACACATCTATGGAACCCGAATAATTTCTATAAATTCTTTATGGATCTCTGGCAAAGTTTTTTCTGAGCAACTGTCAGTACGATTGCATCATTCTCGTAAGAAAGATCGTAAACATATGAATTCGTCGGATAAACGCAAGTAATGTTGTTATTAGGCGTAGTTTATTGTTCAAGGAATGTGTTTCAGTAAATATTACATAAGATAGCATAAAATAAACCCGCAAAATATTACGTCAAATTCAAAACATTGCGAAATTTTCGAGTTTCCTCCAGAGGCACGGGATGAGTTAATGCATATTTTTATTGACTGCTATTTAATTCCTAGATGCGACTGTATCTTTTTCTGATTTTTCTGTTTCAAATTTTCAATTGAGAGTCGCTAATATTGTCTTCAATGATTGAATATTAGAATTTTATGTTTTATATTTCAAAATATTTTTATAAAAACTTTTGTCATCTTTTCATACGCTGTGTGGGAGAATCCTTTTGAGGAATAGAAGGAGTAATCCTTGGATCTTGAAGAGATCCGTTGTTGTAGGAGGGAGGAAACACAAAGGTCGGCAAGTTATTCCATAATTTGAGGGCTTAAAGTCAAACAAAGTTATCTACAAAAAACATACAAACAATTCTAGGTCTTAAAGTCAAACAAAGTTATCTACTAAAAGTTATACCAATAATTAGTATTGCCATGTTTTTTTTGTAGATAACACTGTTTGACTTTAACCTCTCATCTGTGGCACGTCCGCCAGCATCTACTTTTTTTTAATGCGATTTTAACCTTTATAAATAAACTGTATGAAAGACAAGCTAAGAATTGCTTGTGCGAATGTCAATCTGGGACCTACGTTCTATTTGATTTTTAAGGCTTTTCTAAATGATTTTAAATGAATTAACTATGAAATTTGCGGGTCACTTTTAGCAGCTTTCAATGGCAGAAATACCAATATTTTTCTTTTTCAAATGAGCATATAGGTCATTATTTCATTGAAAATTTCTTTGAATCGTTTTTTCTCATGTTGGGTATGTATTCAGGTTTGTGTAGAAATAATAAAATCAGTTTGTATTTGTATGAATATACATTTATGAAAATTGTTTCCAAAATGGGAGATTTATTTTTTTTTAGTTACATAGTTAGCTATTCTGGAAAAACTTCTTACGGTATTATCACGTAAAATACATGAATAATAAAATATACTACCCGCTAAACAGAAAACAAATGCAAAGAAAAAACATTCGCATTGTATTTATATCGATATTTGATCAGAACTCATCAAGGAAATTTTCGCTTGGTTTTCAAAATATCATAGCACATTCAACAAGTTAAGACCTAAAATTATTTGTATGTTTTCTTATAGATAAAATTGCTTGACTTTAAGCCCTGTTAAACACACGAATGAATCGTCGATGGATGAAAATCCAAAAACACACCACGAAATACAGCAGTTGTTTGATATCAAAACAAAATATTTGCACTTACCACGGTTTTACGTAAGTATATACGGATTGCTTTATGATAAAAAGCAATTTTTAATTGGTTAACATTTTTCTATTTGGAAAAACTTACACATAGTTTTTTTAGTTATTGTTTACGTGGAGTATTATCGCAAATGAATGTTTTCAAAAATAGAATACAGCTTGCCACGGTTAAATTTGCAGTCTAGTGCAGATAAAGCCGAATTTACATTATGCAACTAGTGGCATGCATGTTTCAAATGAATTGCATGACACCAAAAAGTTGGTGAAAATTGCACAAATTTAGTGTCATGCAAACTTCAGTATCACAGCAACCATGGCACCATTAACACAAAGTTGTTAAACACAACTCTCATGCAGTTACAAGGAACGCATGTGTCTGCTTAGTTGAAATGGTTTCACGACACTAGTTGCATCACATTTTTACACTTTACAATTACTTGCGCACCACCAGAGGTGCAGTAATTTCTAATTTTGTGGCATAAAACTAATGTTATGAAACTACTTGTGCGCAACTAGTTGCGTAATGTAAATATGGCTGTAAGGATGGGTTGTTTCACATAATTTGAACAATTCATTGAATTTCAAAGCTAATTTTCAAGTTTCGTCATAATTTAAGTTCGGTGAAGCAACTGGTCAATAAGGATATAATAACAGAGCTTGAATGGGACTTCATAAAACTTGAAAATTAACATTACTCAAATTCTGTGAAACAACCCATTCTAAGAGATAGTCCAATCATGCCTCCTTCAGCCACCTGCAAAGTTAACTGTGTCAAGTTGCACATTCAATTGTTAGCCTAGAGAAGGTTCAATCCGATGATGAAATTTTAGTTTATCATCATAAATCACACAAATAATAATATCGACGCTGGAAAGGAAAAATGGCTTAAGTGCCATCCACCTGGAAAGGAAAAATGGCTTAAGTGCCAACCACCTGGAAAGGAAAATGGCTTAAGTGCCATCCACGTGGAAAGGAAAAATGACTTAAGTGCCATCCACCTGGAAAGGAAAAATGGCTTAAGTGCCATCCACCTGGAAAGGAAAAATGGCTTAAGTGCCATCCGCCTGGAAAGGAAAAATGACTTAAGTGCCATCCACATGGAAGGGAAAAATGGCTCTTGAGCCATACAACTGTATGGCGCTTCAACCACTCTTCCTTTCCAGCTGCATGGTGCTTTAGCCATTTTTCATTTCCAGATGGATGGCACTTAAAAGTGGCTTAAGTGCCATACATCTGGAAAGGAAAAGCTCAAGAGCCATACAGCTGCACGGCGCTTCAGCCACTCTTCCTTCCCAGCTGCATGGCGCTTCAGCCATTTTTCCTTTCCTGCGCCGATACAATGTTATGAATAATTAAATAAAAATAACATTATGCAATGAACATTTTAAAAGTAGCTTATTTACAAATATATTATAAAAAAGAAAACAACACATACAACCATTGAATTAAAAATGAACGCTACAACTAATAGGCTCTTTGACAACAATTGCTACATTGCGGATCCGTCGGCAGTCTATCCTCAGTGCAAACTATCTAAAAAAAAGAATCCCCATGACAAGTACAGCAGTACGATAGAAGGAACTTTGGGAGGCTTCATCCGGTAACAAACAGAGAATGGCCAATGATGATGATGTATGAAACATGGGTAAAAATATGCTAACTCAGATTAGAATAAAATATTATGTATTTAATTTGTCATGGACACTAGTAGACTATAAATATAATTTTTTAAATAGGTTGCATAGAAAATTAACTACAGATTTACAAGATTTTCTAATATGGTTGCTGTTTACTGTTTTCTCTGCTGTTTTTGTACGATATTGAGCACAGAAAACAGAAACAGCATGTCACTTCTCTATCAAGTCTGTTTGTTAAAAATGTTCTCAATAATGATCATGAAAGATATAATTACAAAATAAAACATCATTCATAATACAGTACGCAATGTGAACGAAAAGTGTACTGTAAGTGAACGAAAAATGATGCACCACTTCATGTAAAATTCAGAAACAGGCGGCTAGCAATAACACTCCTTATGTAGATGGCGAAAAGGTTTAAATTCCCGTTTAACACCAGCCGGCTGTTTTGATTTATTCAAGAAAAAAACATGGTCAAAAAGCGTGTTTTATTTTATTTTGTGAAGCTCAGGCACAAATAATTAAATGCTTTATTGTCATTTTCTAAAGAATTTAATTTTCCACATTAAACCGCATAATTGAAAAGTAGATTTTAAAGATACTTTATTTGGTATGCGGGTATGGGTACCTTTAGCCATTAGCCGCTGCCCCGGGAACCATTTATTGGATAACCAACACCTCTGCCATAGGTCACTCTAAGTGGTTCGCTGCGTTTGGTGACTTAGCAGGGGTGCCCGGGTTCATGGTCTGTCCGGATCTCGGCGGCCGTTGCGTCCACTAACGGGAGAGACCCGTTGATCTTTTGACCTCTCCAGCAGGACTCTCGGCAGGATTCGGACCGCAGTGAAAGGGATGAATTCATTCGTCCATCACTTCTCGACACACTATCCCCCAGATTCCTACCCACCCCTCATACCTTTTCTTTCCCAGAACTTCCTCTCCTTTCTTTCCCTAAAAAAAAAACCCTCCACACAGCATCCCCAAAGATGAAATAGGCCCTATATATATATACGCAAATTTTAAAACCAAAATCACTTGATTTTGCATTGCTCGGTAGTGGTGCATCACTTTAAATGAATTTATTTTGTAAATTCAATCTTGCGTAATTTTTCAAAGAGATTTTTTTTTCTTCTTTCTAAAATTTTTCTCAGACTAAATAAGATCGGTGCATAAATAAAGGCGGATCGGTAACAGATTCCGATCAACGATTATGCATCATTAATTATGCACCAACATAAAAACAAGGTGAAAATTTGTACATAAAAGAGTGCCTCATCGACCATACATAGAACGCTGCATATCGTATCGTATAGTTTATATCGTTTTCATAAATCACTGTATATTTTTTTACATAACTGTACACGCTAAAATTACAATAATTATAATAACATAAATTTATTAATTTTGTTGCTTCTTCACAAGGCGGAGAGCTGTTCCCGTTTAAAATAATAAAAATGGTTTAAATGTCTCTGTCACCATTTTGCTTTTTAATTGCCGTTGTGTTTATTCAGTTTAAATAAGTATGGTGAGAGTCCACGACAACGTTCGGGCTCGTTGCCAGGTAAAAAGCGCACAACGCTAGTTTAATTTACAATTTCTTAAATCTTATATACGAATCACATTAAGTCGCAGTCAGTCAGTTTGTGGGGGCGGAACCTCAATCGAAACCTGCAAACAAAAAACAAACAAATTAGTCACAGTCAATTCTTTTTTTTAATTTTTGGGGCATATATATATTTAACGGTAATATTCGTTCGTATTAGAGACGGATGGGTGAGTTCTGCATTTTGCAGGAGGCCTCCGTGTAGTGCTTCCTTTTAAAAGTACTTGAGTTCTAGGAGCAGGTCCTGGGTCTGAGTTCTTTGGTGCGGAATGCTACCGGGTCGCACAGTTTGAGCCGGAGCCGGACTCAGATAGAACCTGCACAAGAATTCGAGCCCGGACAAAAATTCGAATCCGGACAAGAATTCGAACCCGGACAGGAACTCGAACCAGGACAAGAACAAGAACCCTCATTACTCGCAAGTGGCGCGGACACGGGGATGCTCGCGGAGGAATTCGGGTTCCGAGTCCGGGTCTGAATCCGAGTTCCGGGTCTGGGTCCGAGTCTAGGAATGGGTTCTCTGGGAGTAATCGATTTGAAAAAGGAGTAGGAGCTGGATCCGCAAAGAACCCAAGTTCTAGAGCCCACTCCAGCTGAACCTACACATCACTAATTTGTATTAGAATCCTAGATTAACCTTCCATATTAATCCTAGATTAACCTTCCTTTTTAATCCTAGATTAACCTTCCTTATTAATCCTAGATTAACCTTCCTTATTAATCCTAGATTAACCTTCTTTATTAATCCCAAATTAACATTCCTTATTAATCCTAGATTAACCTTCCTTATTAATCTTAGATTAACCTTTCTTATTAATCCCAAATTAACCTTCCTTATCAATCCTAGATTAACCTTCATTATTAATCTTAGATTAAACTTTCTTATTAATCCCAAATTAACCTTCCTTATCAATCCTAGATTAACCTTCCCTATTAATCCTAGATTAACTTTCAATAAGTACTTTCTCACTAATCCGCTACTCCAAAAACCGGTGTGCAATCAGTGTATTTGGTTTTGAAATGAGAATACACAGTTTATAATGTGAGCGACGCTTTGTAGTTTCTTAAGACTTACAAATCGTCGTACCATAAAATGCGTAAATTTTCCTCCAATGAACTTCGCATGGTTCACATTGTTTTCTATGACAATGTCTTTTACATTTTACATGACGCATGGAACAGTGCTGTGCCATGACATACAGACTAACACTCTGAAGCTAAGGGACGTCTGTTTCAATGCGTGTAAACAATTTGCTATAGTTGAATTACCCCAAATACGTTTTTCAACCATCATAACTGTAACGAGCCATTCAACTATTACTACAACTTTTACAAATAGCAAATGTTGAAACAGAGGGTCGGAAGAGGGTTAAACAATTTTGTTTTTTTAATTTTTATTAGAATAACTCTTAGTTATAATCATTTTTGAAGGTTATATATCCATCAATGTAATATATCATTGAAGAAGAAGATAATACTAATAAATCTAAACGAAAATATGAAAAAACAAAAAACAAGACACAGAAAAATAAAACGCTGAAATTCGAACCCAGGATCGATTATAGGGACAAATTAACCAATTCGGCCACTGAGACCTCTTATTTTTAAGACATTTTTGACAATCTCATATTGCAAATTCAGAATTAACAATATTATTTTCAACCCATTTCTTCCCATATTTTTGGCAGCTACCAGTTTTTAAATGATAACAAATATTCGAAGAACTGTTTTGTTTTAACCTAGATAGTGTCTCGGATAAGCATATCCGATTTTATTTACATGGGACATCTATTGACCTTTTTCTAAAAGTCTAAATGAATATTCAATTTTTTTTGAGTCCCAGTTGCGACAGTTACCTTCTTATTTTTCCATCTCTTGTTCTTTTTCGTATTTTAGTTTAGATTTATTAGAATTATCTGTTTCTTCAATGACTAATTTTATTTGTGTTTAATATGCCTTACCTCAGAGATTTTAATTTTAACCGCATTTTGGGTAAATTTATCCAGTTCCCCTCTGATCCCAGAGTTAATCATCCATTTCCTGATATTCTTAAAAAATGTAAAAAAAAATATTAAAATATTCCCTGTTTTTCTGTACCATTATTCCATACTTTGCATAAAAATAAATTTTATATTTACAAATGGATTAGTGCAGCTTTCAAATATTCAACAAGGGTTATAATTGAAATATTTGCAAGCAACTTTTAAAACCTCTGAGGCTTTTGAGAACATGGCCAGAATTAGAAGAAAAAAAATCTGAAAGTCTATCAGAGAAGTGTAAAAATTTATCAAAATGGAACAATTTTTTTTCATTAGAATGGCAACACCCCAAGTGGTTCGCTATGTTTGGTGATTTCTCATCCTGTGCCGCAGCCACGCCGGCGCGCGCGCGCGGAACAAAATTAAAAGTTTTTTTTTTAGAATGCGATTTTAATCCTTATGTATAAATAAAATGTACAAAGAACAAGGTCAGAGTCGCTTGCGGCATTCTTGTTCTTGACGTAACAGATATTCTAAAGACATCTAGCCACTCCGAATAAATTTTATTAAATTTATCTATGACTTCCTGGCTTCATTTTTCCCGCGATTCGAGCTGTCAAACTGTGAGCGTCGTAAGGTCACGAAAAGATCGACAAACCTATGACATTGTCAAATAAACGCCAGTAATGTTGTTTTTATGCATAGTTTATTGTTCAAGGCATGTGTTTCGGTAAATATAATATACAGTAGCATAAAATAAACCAACAAAATATTACGTCAAAATCAAAACTTTGCGAAATTTTTGGGTTTCCTCCCTTGGCATATGACAAGTTAACAGTGTTTTTTTTATGTGTATAATGAGCAAGATTCACAATTGCTCCTGTCTGAACTATGGCATCCCCAATTGGGGCATGTTGTGAGGCTGAAGGTAGCAGGGAGGAGAAGTAGACGGGGAAGAGGAAGGTGGGGGAAGTACCTGGCTATTTAGATGTGGTCACCTAAATGGCTAAAGCCATTTCAAGCAACGTTTCAATTCTGAATGGTGGTCTTACACCAGGGCGATAGATATGGTGACCGGGTTCATGGGGTGAGGTTTGTCTAGGTATTGGCGGGCGGGCGCGTTTGCCCACCTTCTTTGTGGTGGGCCGGATCGGAAGAGACTGGCTGAGGAGACCCATCGCCTTGCACCGCAGTGGGAGGGATGGATTCTGAGGAACATTTTTTTCTCAGGGCTTCCTCAGAAAAGCTAATGAAAAAATTTCCTCAGAATATAATTCTTTCTCATTTCAATAATTTAAAATTATTTAACACTATCTCCACACAGGACGCCCTGAGGAAAATAATTCCAATCGGGGCCTATATAATCTTTGGGGATGCTGTGGGGAGGGTCTTTTTAGGAAGGGAAGGAGAGGGAGTTCTAGAAAGAAAAAAGGTATGAGGTAGGTAGAAATCTGGGGGTCAGCGTGTCCAGGAGTGACGGACACATGAATCTATCCCTCCCACTGAGGTAGAAGAGCTGCTGGAGAGGTCAAAAGGTCTCCTTCAACCAGTCACTCGATTCAGCCCGCCACGCAGCAGGTGATCCACCGCCAAGATCTCCGGACAAACCTCATTCCATGAACCCAGGCACCCCTGCTGAGCCACCAAACATAGCAAACCTAGGGTGCCCTGTGGCAGAGGTGCTGGTAATCAAATTAACGGTACCCGGGATAACTAATAATTTTTAAAACTATTTGATGTCGATATGAAAAAAATTCATTTGAAGTTACATTATTTTTCCTTTGAACCATCTTGGTATTGCCATTTAAAAAAAATAAAGCTATCGCAACGCCCTTTATTTTTGTCTAAACTTTCTCAATGGACGTTTGTCTATAATAAAAGTAATGTTAGTTGCTTACCCATGCTGATGTTGACGGGGCTGGGCTGTCCCTCGTCGGGCGGGGGCGCCGGCGCGCAGTTGAGGAAGTCCCACACGAGGATGGTGTCGTCGTGCGACGAGGACACGATCTGGAACTCGTCAAACTGCAGCCGGAACACACGCCCCGTGTGCTCCTGGGGGGGAAAACCAGGGAGCGGGAACGGGAAGGTCGAGGACACGTTTAATCGAAGACGGAATTATACGGCGCCATTACCGGGCGAGCATAGCGTCGTCAAACGATCGATTGACAGAATGATTCATCACAATCAATGTTTAGACAGTTGATTGTAAATAGTTTGGATTTTAAAGTGTTTTTTTACGGATGGATCAAATAGAATGATCAAAAACGATCCAACATTCAAAAGTGTTTCAGGAAAATAAACAGTTAGTTAAATTGACGAAAGTTTAGATTATTAAGTCATTTTTTGAAGAGTGAATCAAATAGAATGGTCAAAAGTGAACATTAAAGAGTTCATCAAGAGAATAAACATTTTAATGATTGAATTTATTTCAGAGTGAAAGTAATTTTTTGAGGAGTGAATCGTCAAACAGAATGATTTAAAATGTTAGATTTTAAAGTCATTTTTTGGGAATTGCATCATTCGTTGAGCAATGTTGTAAGGTAGAGTTGTATAGAGGTATATTTAGATTCAGCGTTGTGTGTTGCGTGTGTCGGAAGGAGAGGGATAGGGAAAAAGAGAGAAAACACTATATATTCCACTTAGTCAAAGTCAAAACATGAAATACAAATACAGCAATTCAATATAGTCGGCTGTCCCAAAGGCCTCTGGTTCAAGTGACTGTATGACTGAATATTTTTTAGAAAATGGTTATAAATTCATAAGTAAATAATTCCTTAATTTTTTCTGTACAATAACAGATCTGCAGGATTAATTGCATAAGGAGTATCAATTTTATGTTGAACAAGAGACTTTTTGACACCAAACACAATAATGCGTGCAATTAACAAATATGAAATTTTTTAAATTTTATTATTTATTATTGAACATGATTGTATCTCAGTCAATAGTCAGCAATGTTTGGGACACATAAAATACAGCAGCCTAAAAGCGGTTTGTCAATAAATGTCGAGTAGTTTGATAAAATACAGCAGCAAAACAGCGGTTTGTCAAAATTAAATGTCGAGTTATTTGATAAAATACAGCAGCCCGGCAGCAGTTTGATAAAATACAGCAGCCCAACAGCTGTTTTTTTTTTTTCAAATTAAATGTTGAGTTGTTTGATAAAATACAGCAGCCCGAAAGCGGTTTGTCAACTGAAATGTCAAGTTGTTGGAGAAAATACAGCAGCCCAACAGCAGTTTGTCAAATTAAATGCAGTGTTTGATGAAATACATCTGCCTGACAGCGGTTTGTCCAAATGAAATATCAAGTTGTTCGATAAAATACAGCAGCCCAACAGCGGTTTGTCAAATTAAATGTAGTTGTTTGATAAAATACAGCAGCCCGGCAGGAGTTTGTCAAATTAAATGTAGTGATGTTCGATAAAATACAGCAGCCCGGCAGGAGTTTGTCAAATTAAGTGTAGAGTTATTTGATAAAATAGAGCAGCCCGACAGTGATTTGCCAAATTAAATAATTTTCTTAATTTTGTTGATCTTAATCAGTGATTTGTCAAATTAAATGTCAAGTTTGATAAAATACAGCTGCCCAATAGTGGTTTGTCAATAAATGTTGAGTTGTTTGATGAAATACAGCAGCCCAACAGCGGTTTGTCAAATTAGATGTTGAGTTGTTTGATAAATTACAGCAGCCCTATAGTGGTTTTTCAAATTAAATGTTGAGTTGTTTGATGAATTACAGCAGCCCGACAGTGGTTTGTCAAATTAAATGTTGAGTTGTTTGATGAATTACAGCAGCCCGACAGTGGTTTGTCAAATTAAATGTTGAGTTGTTTGATGGATTACAGCAGCCTTATAGTGGTTTTTCAAATTAAATGTTGAGTTGTTTGATGAATTACAGCAGCCCGACAGTGGTTTGTCAAATTAAATGTCAAGTTGTTTGATAAAATACAGCAGCCTAAGATCGAATCTAGAGAACTCAAATTTGTGTGCATAAAATTGTAACTTCTCTAATTCACACCATTCCAAAGATATTTACATAACCACTCGCAATAGAGATTTCCGGGTGTTTGTTTTTCACTAGAATATAAGATAAAAGAATAGTTTCAGATAAGTGTCATTTTTTGTCATTCTTTTTCTTCAATGTCCTGTTTTGTTTACGAGATTAAAATATTTAAGTTTGTTTATTTCAGTGGTTAATGGAAATATGATATCTCGGCTAAACCATGTGACGATGCATGAGAGGGTGATATTTGGCAGTGCCTACCACAAGTGTGCGCAGGCAGAGCTGTGCGGCTGGTGCGCGGGGGTCGAGCGCGGCGGGCAGGTCCCACACCTTGATCTTGCCGTCGTACGCACCGCTCACTATGCGCTTGGCGTCGAAACGGATGCACCGCACCAACTCCTCGTGACCCTCCAGCACCCTGTAACAAAGAACACACTCATATATTAAAACAGCTTGCATTAATGCACTTGTTGCATACATTTTTGAATTTGGCAGCCACTCCTGGTCTAGAGTCCCAAAAACCTTTGACTCTGTGCAGAAACAGTAGTCTCTTTGATATATTCAGCTTTATTATTTTTTATCTTTATAGCACAGGCGTCAGGTAGGAATGCTTTCCTTGTTCTACTGGCATTACAACCAAAGACGTTCCGAGGAACAAGTGTCATTGAGGCACCAGTGCATAGTCTGGAAACATGTCAATGGACACCTTATATCGAAAGTTAAGTTGGGTATTCAGTGTGCTAAAGTGCTAAGATTGAAAAATATGATGTTATTGATGTTGCTGTAACTGTTTTTTTTTTTTCAAAATTTCAACTTTTTGTATGAAGATAAATGAAAATCTTTATACAAAATATCGAAATTGTGAAAAAAAAAAAAAAATCATTTTACATTTCACAATATCAATAACGTCGTATTTTTCAATCTAAGCACTCTAGCTCACTGAAAACTCACGGACCGCCACTGGTATGCAGTTATAAGTAAAAGTGTACCCTCTATCTGGTACAATACTCAGACTACTGGTAAACAAACACCACCAAATCAATTATAATGTAGAAAAACTTGTAGTGAAATAAACAAAAAAATTTATGCTTTCTAGGTTACCAGTAGCAAATTTCAAAATGTCATACTAATGTACCCAAAGATTGATTGAAATACAAGGAGATATGCTATGATGTTCGCCCGACTGTCGGCAGATTACGATCTAATGGTGCCAGTTTGAATACGGAATTTAGTTGATTTTTCGAAGGTGTGCAGTAGTATTGGTTAACGATATCGGCAACATCAGGAAGCACAGTTCCACCAGTGGTTATGCATTATAATATGTTTTCCTATTAAAAAATAATAATTATTAATATCACATATTACAATGATGGTGTTTGGCACGCCCTCTTTGAATAGAGAATTCCAGTCCAATTTTTTTATATGAATAACTAATTAACTATTCTAACTTAAATAACTGCATATTTATTTTTTATTTTTATAGTTAGTTTTAATAGTTAAAATAAATGTCAAAGTTTTAATTTTTCAAGATCCCCGAAAACCACCGAATCTAGTGTGACGTCATCATGACTAACCGAAGTATGAATCTTGTAGGGAACTGGAATCAGCTGTTCGACTCCCGCCATTTTGAATTTCAGCATTGGAGCGTTTTCATAGACATTTCTGGGCAATACAATCGTTTTTTGTACAGTTAAAGTTTTTGAATATTTTAAATAATATAGATAAACTAATAGAGATACTTTATTTTTGATACTGAATTATTTAGGCCTAAATAATGTTTCAATAAAAACAAAAACTATTATATGTCCAATTCTCTATAAACCAATAATATGGAATGCCGAACGGCTTGCGTCTTCATTTCTATTGATTTCTATACAACTTTGACCCTGGTGACGCGGCGCGGTGACGTCACGCCGCCAAAATCCAGCAATAGGGTGTTTTAATGACACGTTTTAAAATGGACTTTTTAATATTTTTTTAAAAACTCTACGTTAAATATTATGTAATAAAACTTATATATTCAGAATCAGCGTATATTGGTCTATATGAACATATTTTTTTAAAGCCATAATATTTTTCACTGGAGTTCCTTATTGTTGGCAACACTACAATGTGACAACACTACAGTAACTGCTAATTATCACTTTCGACTGCAAGATGTAGATGGCTCTCGCTTGTCATTTTTGCATGAATAATGCAGTTCCAACTGTTTTAATAATATATATTATTGGGCCAATTTTGGGCCGAGGGACCGAAAAAACCAAACTTCTTAAGCCACGAAACGTCTTAAGAGAGAACTTCTTAAGAGGGTTTCACTGCATCATTCTGTGGTTTTTGAATTTTGCTAATTCATTCTGAATTTACATCTGGTTGTGTCTTTGACAACGGATTTGTGCAAGTTTCAAGTTACAAAAATTACCGAAATTATACCATGTGTGGATGGAATTGTTCCGGAGGCCTCCGATAAATGCAGAAACCAACCATTAACCGCTAGATTGCCGCTCGTCCGCCGGCGTACCATCGGCACAGGCCAAAATAATCACTAAAAAATAATTTTGTTATGCGATTTTAACCCTTATGTATAAAGAAAACGTATGAAGAAGGTCAGAATCGCTTGGGGCATTCTTGTTCATAAGGTATAAGATACCGTGAACCCACCTAGCGCAGCGATATTTTTTCTTTGAAATTGTTTATGACACGGGCCGGGAACTTTTTCCCGCGTCTCGGCTGTCAGTTGGCGTCTTTCAAGTCTCGCGCCGCAATCGATGAAATGATCGTAAAACGTATAAATTCATTCAATAAACGCAAGCAATGTTATTTTTATGCATAGTTTAGTTTTCAAGGAATGTGTTTCAGTAAATATTACATAAGATAGCATAAAATTAACCTGCAAAATATTACGTTAAAGTCAAAACATTGCGAAATTTTTTCGTTTTTTCCCGTGGCATTTGACGAGTTAAGGCTAGTGAAACCGATTTTTTCATTGAGATATGTGTCGGATGCCGTTGTTCGTGGTATTTTGTTTTCGCACAAGTTTAGATTCATGAATCAGTAATATAGCTCTGAGCATTCATCTCAGAGAGCCTGGGGAGTTTACAGACCCCATGCTTGCATAATTATAATGCAACCAGTAAAAAACTGCCAATAGCCCATCTCCTTATATTTCAATATCTTTGAATGTACCTAATTATGCTTCCCAGTGTTATTTTAAAGCATATTTAATATGTGAAACGCAGACACGTGTAAATGATATTTGATTTAGGGCGAGCATAGTAATATTCCAAACTTAGTAACTGGATCATCGACATCTCAGAATAAGATAAGGTAAAGTCAAGTTAGAACCTGTCCAACCAAAGTGACGAAAGGAGAAACATGTAAGAAGGTTTACCGTAAACAGGCCCCGCACTCGATGTCCCAGAGGCGGATGGTATTGTCGCTTGAGCCGCTGACCACCAGCCGGTCCCGGTACTGCAGGCAAGCGATCCCCCGCTTGTGGCCGTTTAGCGTCCGTACAAATTCACACGAACTCGTATTCCACACCTGCAAACACAAACACGTACAGTCGTTATTTAAACGCGTCACAAACTAAAAGTCCCACGAGAAAATTTTTAATACTGTTTTTACGTGGGGGACACTTTCTGCAAAATATCGCATAAAAAATACAGTGCATATTGCACAGGAAAATGGTAATATAAAATCGCTTGACGTAAAACATAAAACATTGTTAATTCTATAATATTATTGGGGGATGTATTGCACTTGAGTGGAAAAATCTAAGATTCTAATAAGAACGGGTATTATGTGTGAGTCTGTGATGTAACTCTGGTTCAACGAACTCAGATTTGTTTTGGATTTAAGTGTTATTTTCAAATTGGAACTGATATGTGCCAAGAATACAGACAAGCAATAAAGTACTACCTACCGGTTGATGTAATATTTTTTACCAGAAAATTATTTTAATTCTATATTTGAAAAGTTTTTTCTTGTGTTTAAATTTCTTAGGATTTCTTGACAAGTTAAGTCAAATCTCTTGATTTTTTCAGGGGTCTCCCCTTATTATTTATCGCATCCAAAATTTCTTTCGATTCTAAGAACTTTGTTAGTTCACCTCCATGCATTAACTCGTCTCATGCCGTTCGATCACCGGTGATCAATCGACGCAAACCAAAATAATCACTAAAAAATAATTTTGTTATGCGATTTTAACCCTTATGTATAAAGAAAACGTGTGAAGAAGAAGGTCAGAATCGCTTGGGGCATTCTTGTTCATAAGGTATAAGATACCATGAACCCACCTAGAGCAGCGATATAATTTCTTTGAGATTGTTTATGACACGGCCTGCGAGGCTGCGCGTCGCCCGGCTGGACAAAATGGCGGCTGTGAAGTCTCGCGTCGCGGGCGACGAAATGATCGTAAAACGTATAAATTCATCGAATAAACGCAAGTAATATTGTTCTTATGTATAGTTTAGTATTCAAGGAATGTGTTTCAGTAAAGATTACATAAGATAGCATAAAAATTAACCTGCAAAATATTACGTAAAAGTCAAAACATCGCGAAATTTTTTCGTTTTTTCCGTGTTATTTGAAACGTAGTAAAAAGTATAAATTCATTGAATAAACGCAAGTAATATTGTTCTTATGTATAGTTTAGTATTCAAGGAATGTGTTTCAGTAAAAATTACATTAGATGGCATAAAATTAACCTGCAAAATAATACGTTAAAGTTGACGTTTTTTCGTTTTTTCCTGGCTCGTCAGGGGTTAATAAGCCAGTTATTTTGCATAACCAAGGACATTATTAAAAAAGCTATGCATGTTGGCAATTTAATTCAGGAGGCCACGCTAAAATTTGTCGATTTTTGGTTGAAATATTTCTTATCAATTGTTGACCGTGCTCACAAATAATGCCAACTGACCACATTTAACAAATTTATCAATAACGTACTGACCTTCAGGATTTCAAAAGCCGTTCTCAAGTAATAAGAGAAGTCTTTAAATTTCAATTGATTATTGTAAATCATTTGAACATTTTACTATTGTTTAAGAAGAAACCCGGAGGACGAGAAATTTGAACAATGGATATTTTACCAAACTGTCGCTCTTACTCTCCAGAATACTGAACGAAAGGGACAAATGCACCTCAGGCTGATAAAACCCACGTAAAATCATCAGAATCGAATGTTTTAAAAAAAATACATTGTCTGGTTTGTATACTGACAGTCTGTTGATGACGTTCAAACCAGGCAATTTTAACAATTTTTTGAGGGTCCTAACTCCTATATATATGAAGAAAAAAAAAGCAAAACGTACTGACGCACTAGTGGTTGATTAACTCGTTGCGTGCCGAGTACGCACCGGCGCGTGCCAAATTAAACTCTAAAAAATATTTTTTGAAATGCGATTTTAAACCTTAATTATAAAGAAAACGTATGAAGGATAAGGTCAGAATCGCTTGGGGCATTCTAGTTCTTAAGGTAATGCTTAGAATGCAATAGAATGCTTTGAACACATCTATGGAACCCGAATAATTTCTATGAAGTCTTTATGGATCTATGGCCGAGTTTTTTCAGAGCATTTCAACTGTCAGTTCGGTTGCATCATTCTCGTAAAAAAGATTGTAAACATACAAATTCGTCAAATAAATGCAAGTAATGTTGTTTTTAGGCATAGTTTATTGTTCAAGGAATGTGTTTCGGTAAATATTACATAAGATAGCATAAAATAAACCCACAAAATATTACGTCAAAGTCAAAACATCGCGAAATTTACAAGTTTCTTCCAGTGGCACGGGACGAGTTAAAATATATTTGCAGTATTGTCAAAATTCAGAGAGGAAATTGGGGAATTTGTTTGTATGGACAAAACGTCGCCCAGTTAAGCGTTTATAAATAAAAAGACGGAAGAGAAGAGAGTGCGTTACCTTAATAGTTCTATCACCGGATGCCGAGACAATGTATTTCTCATCAAAGTCCACCACGTTCACCGCTGCCCGGTGCCCCACCAACACTCTTCTTAATGTGATCTCTGTTTGTGATGTCATGTCCCATACTGCGATCGATCGGTCCTGGAACAAACATTCAATACTCAATTAGTAGGTGAAAAAAATTCAAAAAATACAAAATTCAAAGGTAAACTTTTGTGATGACTGGACAAACACACTTAATACAAATATTTTTTTAGAAAAATCTTTTGATTCATCTTAAATTACTATAAAAGACAACTATTTGCATTGAGAGTAACAGAAAATATTTATGTTAAAATCCTTACTATGAACTGGGATTCGCGATTGACCTTGCACTATGGCATGTATGACTGAGCGCTCTATCTTGAAAACGGTTAAGTGTATAAAAATTATTTACGACAAAATTTGTAGAGAATTTTATACTTTACAACTTTTATAATGAATGCAAAACGATTCGAGGCAAAGGAAGTGAGATAATTCCAAAAAATTGATTTTCGCGACCTTTGACCTTGAATATATAGACACTCGCACGAGACCTTGTGAGACTTTTGAGACAACATTTAGAATGCCAAAATGAAGGTTTATACAAATTTTCAGCTTATTCCGTTTCATTCTGAGGTGAAACCCTATATTGATTCGACTACTATCATTTTCTTGAGCAACAAAATCGCGTGTCAATCAATTTGTAGGGACGAAATTTTAGTCCTTTATGGAGGATTTTCATCACAGACCTAACCGTCAACCCAACAGCATCTGCATGTTTGTGGGCAGAGTGCTGAGGGGATCGCAAAACAGAAAGCCTTACCATGTCAATATTTTGGAGTACTTTACTGTTCGTTGAAACCCAGCTTTTTTGTCGTCACATCACCAATTTCCCTGAAGTTGTTTACCCATGAAACAACCAACTGCCGGCCGGGAACATGTCCATGGGGCGCAATATTGAAACGGGTACGGAATGCTCATTGTGTTGCAACGATTGAGCGACTGTTAGAAAAGTATGCCTCGACAGCGAACGCGCGCTCCGCCTTCGTCCACTTCATTTATTTATTTACGGACAAATAGTCCAATAATGCCGAAAGTCATTTAGGCTAACATGAAAGTCATTTTAGTCATGATGCTAACTAAACCAGGCAGAGCTACAACTTTACGCCCCGCCTCTCGAAAGTGCCTACCCCCACCCTCCTCGCAATATCCATCACTTCAGGGCGCCAAATTCAAATAAGCAGGTTGCTCTGCCCCGCCCTGTATAATTACTTTACTAAAATTGATGAAAATTAACACAAATAAGGGGTAAATATAATTAATTAAATAAATTAATAATTGATTGACCATTTTATGAACAAAAACACAATCTATGAAGATATTACAGATTAAAAAAGCCGTCACCCTCAAATATTACAGACGACATTAAAAAGGCTGTCATCCTCAATTGCACAATGCATCTTGGAGGAAAAAACCAACACAAATGCTCAAATGCGTGGGATCGTCACTAAATACCAAATGCGATGTTACCGGATTTAAAAAATAGATGTGTAACTAAAACGTCATTTAACGGTTGGGAAGTGATTTTTTTATTAGTAAGGTAGATATACTTATTTTCTTTTTTATACATATTTTTTAAACGCACATGTTGTAAAGCATGTCAGCTGATATAGGGGAACATTTATAGAGACGTACCTTACTGCAGGTGACCATGAGCCCATTGGTGAAGCGCAAGTGCAGCACGGCCTCGCAGTGGTGGATGAGCGTGTTGACCATGTCGCCCGTGTTGGCGTCCCACACTCGCACGGTGGCGTCGGACGACCCGCTTATGATGACGCGCTCGTCGTACTGCAGGCAGAGCACTGACCCCGTGTGACCCGTTAACACCTGGAAACATTAACAATTGATAAGAGACCAAAGTCACCCTTGCTTGTACAGTCAAACTTTTAGTTAACCCCTCAGACCGCAGGCAATTCACAAGTTATTGTAAAAAGAACTAGTTATACGGGTATGGGTACCTCATAACCAACACCTCTGGTATAGGTTTGGCGACTTAGACTTTGGTGACTGGGTTCATGGGGTGAGGCTCTTCCAGGTCTTGGCGGTGGATTCATCTGCCCACCAGCTGCATGGCAGGCCGGATCGGGAAACTGGTTGAGGAAGACTTTTGACCTCCAGCAGGACTCCCTCGGAACATGGCATTGCACCGCAGTTTTTTTTTTATATGAATACCTCACACAAGAGTCCCAGCTGCTCCCGTCCGGAGCCAGTGAAACATCCCCAATTGAGGTATGTTGTGAGGCTGAAGGTAATGGGGAGGGAGGGGAAGTAACTGGCTATTCAGATTTGATCACCAAACACAGCTAACGCCATTTCATGCAACATTTCAATTCTAAATGGTGGTCTTACACCAGGGCGATACTGAGAGTATTTTCCACTCAGGAAACGCCGCAAACATACTATGTATTATTTTTAAATTAATTAATTGTGAAATAACACAAATTATTCAAATAAAATTTATTTGCCGGGATTCAATCCCGCGACTTTCAGATTGCGAGTCAAGAGCCTTACCCCTAGACCACGCCATCCGCAGTGGATTCATACGTCTGTCATTCCTGGACACATTGACCCCCAGATTTCTACCCACCCCATCCCTTATTCCTTCCCAGTACTTTATTTCCTCAAAAGACCCTCCACACAGCAACCCCAAAGATGACAGAGGCCCTGAGGGGAACTATTTTCCTCGGGGCCTTCTGTGTGGAGCTAATGTAAAAAAAAGTGATTCTATAATGGGAGTTGCCTGTAGACTGTCAAGAGTCAAATTATTACCATATTATTAAAAAATCACAAATGTTGGTTACCCCTGTTGGCAAAGGGAAGGTTAATAGCCTATAAAATAAATACTTTAGGGGTTCGTGAGAAAAAGTCAAAATTTTCACCTTTATACATTGCAGGGTATTTCTGTCCCATATCTTGATGGTGTTGTCTCTGAGGCCGGAGACTATCTTGTGGTCGTCGTACTGCAGGCAGTAGACGCCCTTGCTGTTCTCACTGCGGCAGTTGATGCGCTGCAGGTTGTGGCGGCCCATGCGCCAGTTGTTCTCGATGGAGTCGATGTCCTGGATGATCTTGGGGAAGAGGGCGCGGTAGAAACTGTGGCCGGGGTGCAAGCAGCCAGGCTTTGGCTTGAACAAGTACTGTATCCTGAAATATACAATAACATCAATTAACCGCTTGAGTCTTTTTGTGCCTTTTAGTACCTAGTACACCAACACCAGCAAAGTAATTTACAGCACAAACTGAAAAATGTCCTTTCCTATTACTATTACTGTGAAATACAGTGAAAATCTCTTAAGGAATTTTCCAATGACCCGGTAAAACTTCTTAACCTGTTGAATGCCGGGAGTATTTCGAAAATCTGCGTGGATTTTACCTTGTTGCTTTCTGGTACAGAAACACATTAGTTACTAGTTATATTAGTTATTTAGGTACTCACCAGCCTCTCCGTTCGGCCAGCCCTCTCCAGAGTGAGTCGGTGCGCACCTTTCTCTCCACCAGCTTCTTCCACAGCATCCCCTCGGAGATGACCCTCTGCCACTCCCGGCAGACCAGCTCGGCGGCGCATAGCCAGCGCGCGTCTAGGTACGATAGGATGCTCTCCGCTATGTGCTCCAGGCCTTTAACTGGAACACAACACACAACACATTGTTAGATACATTCACAGAGTGCAAGAGTGAAGAAATTACCCAATCACTTCAAGGGATGGAGCGATCACCACGTCAACATATTAAAGGGTCTTCCAATAGGGACTTCCGAACTTTGACAGTTGATAGTGGCCATATTGTTGAAGCGACACCTGTCAAATTGGCTGTCATTTATTCAGTCTGTTTTGCCTAATCACAATGGATGGATTTAGCGTTCAACAACACGTGCAAATGATAAAATTGTTTAAACTTAAATTAATTGCATAAAATTGTTAAATTATAAAATCTCCACGTGATGTGAACCAGCCACCGAGATCGTGCAATTTGACCCCGTTAGACTTTTTCTTGTAGGGTTTTCTTAAGTCGAAGGTCTATGCGAATAAGCCGCAAACCATAGCGGCCCTCAAAGCCAACATAACCCATGCCATCGGTCAAATTCAGCCTGATTTATGCGCCATAGCCATGGAAAATTGGACATTTCGGATGCGCGCCACCCAGCGGCGGACATTTGAACGATGTTATATTCTGTACATAACGGCATCTTTTCTCACACACACTTTGTTTTATTTAAATTTAAAGATAGGAAGCGCTTAATGAAAGACCCTTTAGACATGCAAAGAGGATGGTATTTGTGATTACTGTTTTGCAAGGTATCCGAAAACAAATATTCTTAACCCCTTTTGATACTAACTTTAATGTACATTGGCACTTTGTATGCACTTTTTTAGACTAAACAGGAGCTAATTAGTTAACAAGGTCTTTAGTCGGATATTTAAACCACTTTGTTTCTCCAAGACCGAAAGGAAAAAATTAATCATGTTTTAGATGAATTAATTAAGTTTATGGATCGCGTAAGTGTTATGTGTGGTCAGTCTTGCTGTATGGAAGTGAGACATGGACCTTGAAAGTAAATACTATGAACAGGTTAGAGGCTTTTGAGATGTGGCTTCACCGGAGAATGCTCAAGGTTCCATGGACCGACATGATCACTAACATAGAAATTCTCAGGTGGGCTAGAGCAGACAGAGAACTGCTCACATCAATAAAAGTCAGGAAAATTTCATTTCTGGGTCACGTACTTCGAGGGGAAAGGTATCACTTGCTCCAATTAATATTGAAAGGCAAAATAGAAGGTCGCCGGGGGTCTCGTAGGACACAAATGTTTTGGCTGCGAAATATACGAGAGTGGACCGGCATTAGAAGTGCGGAGGAGCTATTCCGGGCAGCACAATGTAGAGAGACATTTTCCAGAGTGATCGCCAACGTCGGGGGACCCAATAGGGCACACGAAGAAGAAGAAGATTGCGTATATGATTTCTTTCAATTCTAAGAGCGTCTTCACCTCCATTCATTAATAAGCCTAAGCATTCATTAATATAGGTCTCATAGAAATCTTTGTCTCTGTAACGGGGAGGACTGAGGATCGGAGGTGAATGGCGAGGGACCGCAACCAGTGTAGGGCATTTGTGGAGGACTTACTTGGTAATAAGGTGATGAAGTCCCTCTGCAGCATGGGCTTGAGGTATGTGTTGATGTGGCCATGTTGGTAGTGGCACATCCGCTCCAACAGTTGTTTTACAAATTCAACCTACAACACAAAAAAGGGTTAACTTGTAATATGCATACCTACATAACAACCACATCATATATTTTTTTTAAACTAGAATGTCGTGGTTTAGAATATGGTTTGTAAACTAGAGTAGCATGAATATGAATAAACTAGAGTAGCATTATTGACAAGTGTTAACAATGGTGCCAAACCTGGTGTCAAAGCAGTGTTGAGTACTTCATACACAATGATATAGTTTTTGCATGGGGCATGTTGATGTTAAAAATGACAATGAAACCAAAATTATTGGTTCCAAAAATTGGGTTATGTAAACATTAATCAAAATCTAGTATTTTTATTTAAAATCTTGTAGAATACAATTAACAGCCCTGAATTATTGGCGCTCATAAATTTTAATGTGCCAGCCAGAAACACAAGGTCAGTACTACCGTTTTATTGTGGCAATACTGCGACCATGACCCATTTCAATATACCACTACATAGACATCACAATTCAAGTACTAATTCAAGAAAGTGCATTATTTCTGTCAAAATATCGCAAAATGTGTTGCTTTTAATCCTTTGTTAGTTTGCAAGGACCAAATTTGTCTTCCAAGATATTATGCTTTCGAAGCGAGATCACAGAATCAGATGCAAGGAGTTTGGTTATAAAATTACTCATAGGTTGGGCCGAATTATTCTAGTAATTTGTAAGACACACCATATCTAAGAGAGTATTTGAGTACCTAGTACAGACTCTTTCTGAAATTGTGTCCTACCCAACACTAGATCTTGGAAATGTCCAGTGGCAATTGTTTGGGTCTCACCGTAACATTTCAGGCACTGCTCCAAAAGATGCGTCACAAGATCAGGAAGGAAATAAAATTGTTGGAGCACTTCTCTGTATATTCAATGTTTTGTCATGGAACCATATTATTAACTAACACATTATATTATAATTAGAGACACTGATTCATAGCTTTAATTTTTAAGAAATGTAGCATTAATTATTGAAAAAAATAGCTTTTATAGCTTTAATTTTGCGTTTTCATAGCGTTTATAGCTAAATAGGATAACGTCAAGGAATGGGAGTCGGCAAGAGGGGAAAAACCATTAACGAATTAGCAAAATCACTTGAAACATGTTTATTGTATTATTGATTGAAACTCAAATGGAGTTATGTTTCTACAGTAGAGTGTGTCATGTTTGTTCTAGGATCTATCAATACAAGATTATAGCGACTAAAAAATCTTTCTGCGTCAACACTGGGGCCCACACAGTCTTTACAGCTAAGAGTAGTTGAATTATGTCTACAGTGACTCCATCCCTCACTTGCTCTACAAACTGTCTTTGAAAATAGCTGTTACGTTCCAGGAATTTACTGTCATCAACAGATTTGAATGTTGGTGCAAGCCTACTTTTACTTGCTAAAAGAAAAGAGTCTGATCGCTGGACATTCTGACCTACAATCGTAGGATTGAACATTTTACCTGCACGCACAAGAAATAGATTAGTGCTGTTGTCTCGACGGTTCAGCATATGAGATGCCAGTTTCACAGAACTCTTTGAACAACTCTCTCTTATTTGGGTTAAGACAACCTTAACCTCCTGCACAGCCTTTGTACTTTGTACTTTTTGAACTTTTGCTCGCATTACTGAAAAATTCGCATATTGTTGAGTTTTATCATAAAAATCCCTGCTATTTCACGTTTTAACGTATTTATCGCTAAAAACACCATTTATCGCTTTAATTCGCGAAAATTGTTAATGCTATGAATCAGTGTCTCTAATTATAATGAAGTAGAGCATGTACCTGGTCCGCCTCGTTCCATCCCGGGAAGTAGGCGAGACATGCCTCCCTCTCGGCTCTGTGAGCCTCTCTCTCCCTCTCCTGTGTGGCCGTTGAGTCTCTCCGCCTGTTCGATTCCAATAGGACGGTCACCGGAAACTGCAAAACACAATCAAAAATATTAATATTATTTCACACGGTTGTACAATGTCTTAACCTCTTATCTGTGGTTCGCCCCGTCGGTGGGTACAAAAAAAAATCTTTGCTTTTTTATTTAAAATGCGATTTTAACCCTTATGTATAAAGAAACTGTATGAAAGACAAGCCCAGAATCGCTTGCCAATATCAATCTGGGACTTGATCTTGATCTGGGATTTGATTATTGTAGCTGCTCTGAACGCTTTTAAGTGAATTATCTACGGATTTGCGGATCACTTTTAGCAGCTGTCAGTGGCAAAAATAACAATATTTTACGCTTTCAAAAGAGTATCAATGTCATTATTTCTATGAAAACTCCTATAAATTGTTTTTTTGACGTGATAACGTCTTATAAATCAATGAACACCGGCTGCATGTACAAAAAAACATGACTCATTGTCACGTTCCGCCTGAGCTGAGCGGGCAAACAAGCGATAGAGAGGCACGATTGGCCTAGGCGTTCGGCGAGAGCGTGGAACAAGCGATAGAGAGGCACGATTGGCCTAAGCGTTCGGTTCGTGATGTTATCACGTAAAATTATCGTCCGTAAACCGACTTTACAGACAACCAATTTTTTTTTTCATAGTGTATTTAGGTTTGTGTAGAAATAATAAAATCAGTTTGTTTTTTTTTAAATTTGTTTGCTGAATGGGAGTTTTTTTTTAGCTATTCTGGGAAAACTTCGAACGATATTGTCATGCAATGTGTATGAATAATAAGATATATTATCTGGTAAACAGAAAAAATTGGCAAAAAAACAATTGCATTGTTTTTATATCAATATTTGACCAGAACTCATGAAGTACGTTTTTAGATTTTCAAGGCCAAAAGTATTTTCGTTATTTGTTTTTGGGAACGTTATACCGTGTTGCGCTACCTCCTTCTTTAGCCAACGTTTCGGACAGCCTTTTTTTGTTAGCTTCCAAGTACATAAGCACACATTTCACCACTAACAATTACACATCTGCCCTGATGATGGACACTTGTCCGAAACGTTGGCTAAAGAAGGAGGTAGCGCAACACGGCATAACACCCCAAAAACAAATAACGAAAAGAACTCATCCAGGTAACTTTCGCACGGTTAATTAAAATTACCAACAGACATTCAAATTGATAGATTTGTCCTAACATAAAATCTGGGTGTCATTTCGACTATATTTTTGGCATCAAGAGTTCTTTGAATAAACTAAGACAAATGTCGTAAGTTGACTGCCGAAGAGAGCACATCGAAATCGGACCCTCCACAGAAAAGTAAAGTTTGCTAAAGTCTATAGTTTGCAGTGGGACTTTTCGGAAAATACAATATTGGTAATATTTCAATTCCTCTGCCAGTTAAGTCCTCCATCACTGCACAAGCAACATTTTCCCACTATAATAGTGGTAGTGTCAGGTTATGGTACTTAGTAAGTTAAATCCTCGTATTTCGGATGAACGAAGTATGTGTGAAGAATGAGTAAATAATTAAGTAAGTAATTAAGTCCCTGAAATTGGATAGTGATATATTGTACCCTTAATTAACATCTAATAAAAAATGTATTATTGTTATTGTTTTTAGGTCTATTTCAAAAAATATTTGTATATTTATTTCATTCAAGACATTAAGTCTTTGATCATTGCATACATACTTCTCAGAACATTATTTTTTTTTTTATGCATGTAAATACTATTCTAAACACGAGCTCCTAGAACTTCTTGTAAACACAAGCTCCTAGAGCTCAACTTATGGAGTAGTAGAATTATAAAATTAATTATTATGTTAACCTAGGTAATAATATTATAAATGTAAATATTATTGTTAAAATAAAAAAAATGATGAATGTAATTAAGTCTAAAGTCATGGTGTTTGAAAGAGAGAATATGAAACAGTGCAATATAGTTGTGAATGATGAATACTTGGAGCATTTGAACGAGTTTGTGTATCTGGATAGTGTGTTTAAGAGAGATGGGAAAGCTGATAGATATTGAAAGAAGAGTAAATGCAGGTCACTCCAATGGAGGACTGAACGCCGTTGGCACTAACAAAAAACTGTCCAAAGAAGCGAAGTTAGCAGTCCAAGTGGAGTACTGGTACCTGCTCTGATGTACGACAGTGAAGCATGGAGCTGGCAGAGGAAGGATGAAAGTAGACTGAATGCTGTAGAAATGAGATCCCTGAGGTGCACGTGTGGTAAAACCACGTATGATCGTGTGAGAAATGTGGAGATCCAAAAAAAATGCAAGGCTGACGTAAGCGTAATAAGTAAAATTAAGAAAGGGACTCTAATATGGTTTGGGCATGTACAGCAAATGAATGAAGAAAGTAGTGCAAAGAGAATATATGACGCAAATATGAATGGTATAAGAAGTCGGGTACGCCCCAGGAAGACACGGCACGATCAAGGGAATCAGATACTTGAGTTGGGCCAATCAAGAGTCATAATAATAGAAGAGTATGTATGAGACGATGTATGAATGTGAATGACCGAGTTGTCTGGAGGTCCATCCTCTCTGCTTACCACTGCGAGGTGGTTAGTTAGCTAGTTAGTCAGGTTATACACATATTTAAAAAAAAAAAAAAATTTTTACACAAGTCAATCAACAAATCAATTTCGTTTCTAAAATAAACTGTGAAAATTCATTTAAAACATCCAATTTCTTAAATCGATTAAAATGAATTTGCAACACTTTGATTCAATCGAACGAGTAATGGAATCCTAAGTTCATCATTCTGCTAATTCACCGAAACAAGTTGAATTCAAAGAGGTTCATGACATTGAAATTGTGTTGTCTTTGTTTTGTCAGGAAACAAAAATTTCGCCGATCTTTGTTGTTTTCTTAAGGAAGCAAAAATTGACGTCGTTGTTTCATGAATCATCATGTTACTTTTTTGACTTACTTTGCTTTTTTTCGACTTCCTAAACAATTTGTCTCCATATTTCTTTTTTGTCTTTATTTTACGAAGTTTCCATTAAACCATTATTATTTTTACCCCTTTCTTTTATCATAGTGAAAAATATGATCTAAACGGTGTTAGAGTGAGAAAACACCACGTTTTATATTCAAATCTAAAAGTTAACACGATTTGGGAGGCGGGAATAGGTACCGCCGCCCCGGGAACCTTTATTGGATAACCAACACCTCTGCCAGTCACCCCAAGTGGCTCACTACAGAACTCTCCTCCTTTTACTTGAAAAAAAAAAACCCTCCCCACAGCATCCCCAAAGATGACATAGGCCCTGAGAGAAACTATTTTCCTCAGGGCCTCCTGTGTGGAGTTCATGTAAAAAAAAAAGAAAAAAAAAGTGGTTTGAAAATGTGTGTATTTCATATATTTTATGGGAGGAGGTGAGGTTCGCGGGAGGGTTCACAAGGGAAGGGAAGGCGGGGAAAGGATAACATGGGAGGGGAACGGGGACGCATGGGAAAGGACACGCAGGGAGAAACCATTTATTTCTTTGAGTGGCATTGCGACGCTTGCCGGGTAACTTCTAGTTTGTCTAATAAAATATGTGTGCTTTTAATTGTTTTTATTGTCTGTTAAAAAATACAAAAGGAATGCCATTTTTTGGTATGCGGCTAAGTTCATAAATATTCCATTTGTTTGGATTTTATTGCAAAGCGGAAATCCTGACAGTTAACTAACAAATCGGCCACGGAGGTCTTTAATCAAATATTTCATAATGATATCGTTAAGGTTATTCCTCGAGCTAATCCCAATTTAAATAATATTTATCCATGGGAATCGTGCGCCAAGCCAATATAATTCGAAATTGCATTTATTTTTTCATATTCAATCCAACGACAGATCATAACTTTTGCCAGACGGTTCGTTTTATTCAAAATATGCCGTGCCCGTAGCAGACTTTCCCAGGCCATTGTTAAAAGCGTTGCAAACATTATAACGTTCGGAGAAAAGAATATAATTGCCGAAAAAGGTCAGATTGAGATTGCGTTGCAAATAATAAATAATTTTTAATTAAACGAAGACAATATTAGCGAAAGTCAATCGAAAATCTGAAAATCAGGAAAAGATATAAAAAATAAAGAGCGATCTGGGAATCGAACCAAGAACCTAACTGGGAACCAGGAAACTAAATGGGAATCTTCAAGAAAAATGCAATTATCCAAATTTACAAAGATAATATCATCAAAAAATTTGAAACCCACCAATCAAAAAGATATCAAGACAACATCAAAATACCAAAATTTAATACCAAACTAATGCAAAACAAGTATATCTATTTAGGAATAAAGTATTTCAACAATCTTCCGAATGAAATAAAAAAAATCAAAGACATCAATAAACTGAAACTCAAACTGAAGCTACACTTCATCAGGAATAATTAATTAAATATTTACCTGTTTTTCTCTTTCTTTATTATCAATCTCTATTTTATTTAGATTTTCCAAATTTCAAGTGTCCAATATTTTAGTATGTAACCATATCCCATGTATGTACACCTTCACATATAGACGATCCAGAAGTTTAAATTGTTCCCATTATATACTTACCTTTTGCATAATGTTATTCTATTTCTGTTATAATTAGTGTAACTCGCTCATCAAGCACAAGATCTAGCTTCTTCTTTGGTGAGATTGCAATTTTAAATAATTTCTGTACCAATATGTAATTTATATTAACACCACTGTACACTTATATATCTATGTTAAATGAAAAAAATAAAAAAAAAACCAAACCAGAATGTACATTAACCCTTCGAATAATGAGAAAATAATATCTATGAACTTTTGCCTGTCAAAGTTTGCACGCAAAAATTCTCGGTTCTTTCCATGCATTTCAAATGTTCATTTTTATTGGTTATTTTTTAATCTTTTTGAAAAAAAAAATGTTCTAAAATCTAGATAAAATAATCTTTCCGATGTGCTTATCAAAAATTAAGATTTTTGTTGTAAAATATTAAAATTTTTATATTGAAAATGTGAATTAGCTTAAAAATTACGTACCTGGGGTTTCCCCAAAAAAGTACATAAAATAAAAGAAAATTAAAATTTTAAATACAGATTCCTTTTTTTAAGGAAATTTGTAATAAAACTGTCACTTCACTTTTTATCACATTCATACAATTTTATTTTTAAATTAATTGTTTATTACGTCACACAGTGGCGCAAAATAAAATTGTCACTTATGATCGGGTTTGTAAAATATCTGATCAATATAGCTCGTTTATTCCTAAGACAATAAGAAGCAATATTTCTTTCGCTTTCAAATATAAAAAAAATCACAAATTTTTGCTTGACAGGAAGAGAGATATCTAACTTTTAATGATGCTCGGTCGTTCTGGGACAATCTGGGTCTCCTGTTATTATAACGGCATATGATGTTTTGGGACAACTAGGGTCTCCTGTGATTAGACGGGTTAAGAAAATGAAGATTACGTTGGTAGTTCTTAGTCAAGTATGATACAGTTAAATATGTCTGAATCAGAGAGGTACACATTGGCTAAGTTGGTAGAGTTGCGCCCCGGCAAGGCGAAGGTCCTGGGTTCGAGTCCCAGATGTGGCCATATCTTTTTCTGTTTTCAGATTTTTGATTTAATTTCACTAATTTCATCTTCATTTAATTAAATACTACAATTTCAGTTACTCATTAAGTTAAAAATAAATAATAATTTATTACATAAAACAACACAACAAGGTTGTCTTTAAAGCGGCGCTATTCGGCTGAAAAAGAAGATGTGTAATTACGAATGTTGGACAGAGCGCGCTAATATTTTAAGTGATGAAATCGCAGCGAAAATGGCGAAAAAGCTTAATAAAACATGACTCGTTTAAAAATAACTATCTCACATTAATTTACGTGACCATATATTCTATTTTACCTGCTTTGTGTCATATCTAGTGTTATCTATGTTTTGTTTCTTATATCTTATGTTATCTTTTTTTTTCTTACAGTTATATTATGTTTATATTATATTTTGTTATTTCCTATACTTTACCAAAAACATGTACTGCACTTTATGTAAAAGCCCTATGGGCGTTTAAATAAATAAATAAATAAATAAATAAAAATAGAGCAAAAATCTCGTGGAACGTATCTTAAGTATCATTTAAAGAAACATTGTGAATTTTTTCACAAATATAACTTGTAAAATAATAGAAATAGACTTGTTTTAAATAATTTTCGGAGCATACTTTGCGATTTTTTTCTATTGAGGGAATTTTATATAATTTGCGTTTCGGCGTGGAACGTATCTAGATATTATCTTAAAAAATAACATATATTTTTTTAAGAGCTTAAAAACTTCAAATGTTTAACCGGTTGAACGCCTCGGTGTTTACGGATGAAACTCGAAAATTTAGCGATGTTTTGACTTTTGACGTAAATTTTGTGGGTTAATTTTATGCTCTGGTATGTAAATTTACCGAAAAACGTTCCTTGAACAACAAACAACTTTACTTGCGTTTATTTGACAAATTGATAGGTTTATCGATCTTTTTATTACCCGCGGCGCACCCAGTTTGACAGTTGAAAATCGCGGGAGAACTGACATTTAGAAAGTCAGAGAAACCATTATAAATAATAATTCGAGAGGCTAGGTGTGTTTCTTATATCTGTTATGTCAAGAACAAGAATGCCCCAAGCGATTCTGACCTTGTTCTTCATACATTTTCTTTATACGTAAGGTTTAAAATCGCATATCAAAAAGTTTTTTTTTTTTTTTTTGGCTATAGGGCGCGCACCGGCGCGCAACCTGTTAAGGGAGATATGTAAGAAATCGGTCGAAATTTGAATAGTGGACCCTTAAGACAATCATTTTCATTATTTTAAGTGTTAAACATATAGATGATAGAAACAAGTAAGACGGGCCACGAATGTCAGTATGAAACTGCACTCTGCAAATATCGCCGATTTACTACTGCTGCTCGCACCTAAGCACAGCGGCACCCCATTTTTGTTTCTACATACAAACGCGCAACTTTTATTGCTCAGACGCTTTGATAGTCTGCGCAATTTGGTTGTAGCGAGGCGACAGTCGGCACGCTTCCATGCCATACATACTTTGTTTCCATTATCTATGATTCAACCCTAGACATATCGATCGTCCAGTTGATTACTCTGACATCACATTTCGACTTTTATTAGAATAAACATTTTGACGGCCTCCGTGGTCCCGAGGTAAGACTCTGGACTCACAATCCGAAGGTCGCGGGTTCGAACCCGGCGTGCGCAAATAAATTTTATTTGATATTTGTGTTATTTCACAATTTATTTATTTAAAATAATATATAGTATATTTGCGGCACGTTCCAGAGTGGAAGATACTCTCAGTATCGCCCTGGTGTAAGACCACCATTCAGAATTGAAACGTTGCTTGAAAATGGCTTTAGCCGTGTTTAGTGACCAGATCTGAATAGCCAGGTACTTCCCCACCTTCCTCTTCCCTATCTCCTTTCTCTCCCCACTACCTCCAGCCTCACAACATACCCCAATTGGGGATGCCATAGTCTCACTGGCTCCAGACGGGAGCAGTTGGGACTCTTGTGCGGTATTAACTGTAAAAAAAAAAAAAAAAAAAAAAAAAAACATGACTTCACAATCGAGTTAAGTTTTAATAATATTTGGATGATTTATATAACGCCGTTTTTGTGAAAAATCACCTTAACAACATAGAGGTTTGTTCTCAGAGGTTAATAACCTGTAATGTTTACAATATATAACTTTGATTAAATCAATTGCATTAATAAACATACTAATTAATAATAATACATGTATATTTATTAAAAGACATTTGTATCTATAACTCACATTGGTTTATAAATTAGATAAGTACATAAAATTAACCCCTCAGGCTAATTTCATCGCTTTCGGGAAAAAATTAAATGGGTATGATAGAAACCATTTTTTCATTTCCCTCAGGGCATACGTCATCTTTGAAGATGCTGTGTGGAGGGTGTTTTTGAGGAGATGAAGTAGTGAACATGGATCTTGAAGAGACCCATGTTGTAGGAGGGAGGAAACACAGAGGCCGGCAAATCGTTCCACAGCCGAGCTGTTGATCTCAAGAACGAGTAGAAGAAACAACCCGTTCTCATGTGACTAATGCCAACAGTGTACAAATGTTGGGCGCGTGTTTGGCGTGTCTCCCGACTGTGCACCGGTGCCGGGTGGATCAATGACGCTAGTTCCTCAGAGCATCTTCCATTGTAATACCGGTAGAACAAGGACAGCATTTCCACCTGACGCTTGTGCTCTATAGATTGCAATCCTTCAAATCATCGCGTCTCTCTTACTATCATGGTTAGAAATATGATCTAAACGGCGTTAGAAAGAGAAAACATCATGTTTCATATTCAATTCTAAAAGTTAACCACAAAATAATTCAAATTTACACCTTTTTTTTTACCCCCCCCCCCCCCCCCCCCCCCCCTACCTCTTCCACCTTCCCTGCCTTTCTCCCTCCCTCATCGTCCCTCCTGCGAATAATTCCCCTAGATCATTCCCCTTTTCTCCCTTCCTCTCTGCCGCTAAACTATATGAAATACACTCGTTTTTCAAACAACTCGCGCGCCACCTATTGCAAAATTTTTATAAAAATTTCCTCTTCGCGGGCATGCGCACAACAACTCACCAAAGTTTCATTGCAATTGGATGAACGGTTTGGTAACACATAAGGGACAAACGAAGAAAGATTCATTATTATATATTAAGATTTTTACATGAAAAGAAAAAAAAGTGAGTGATTTTTTTTTTTTTTTTTACATGAACTCCACACAGGAGGCCCGGAGGAAATTAATCTCCTTCAGGGCCTATGTCATCTTTGGGGATGCTGTGTGGAGGGTTTTTTTAAGGAAAGGAATTGGAGGAGAATTCTGGGCAGGAAAAAGGTTTAAGGGGTGGGTAGGAATCTGGGGTTCAGTTTGTCCCGGTCATCCGCCTCCAAAACCTAGACGAACCTCACCCCATGAACCCGGGCACCCCTGCTAAATCACCAAACGTAGCGAACCACTTGGGGTGACCTATGGCAGAGGTGTTGGTTATCCAATAAAGGTTCCCGGGGCGGCGGTACCCTTTCCCGCCTCCCAAATTGTGGGAGGCGGGAAAACAATAACGTTGACATAAAATATATGTTTTTCATTTATTTTCGTTTTCAGTAATTTTAGTTTTTAAAAATGTAAGATAAACCATTTATAAAACTTTTTTATATTTGAGTTCAAAATGTTTATTTCAAAAATTATGTTTTTTTTTTCGGATTATAAAATTTGAAAATGTATTTCATCACCTTTTAAAAACAGATTTTAGTTTTCGGATATGTTAATATCGGATTTTTTTGCAAAACGGAAATAATTCAAAATATTATATTTTGAATAATTGAATTGTTGCCAGGCTGAATACAGCAGGGACGGGAAGCATGGGTAAGAGGAAGGATGAGAATGGCTATTGGATCAAATCACTAAACACAGTTAAAGCCATTTCAAGCAACATTTCCATTTGTAATAGTGGTCTTTCACCGGGGCGATACTGAGAGCGCCTTTTAAGAAATTTGCTATGGGCATGTGCAATGGAAAAGAGGAAGGTTGGCTATTAGATCAAATACCATTGAAAATACCATTTCAAGCAAAGTTTCATTTGGCACTCTACTCTTTCAGCGGGGCGATACTGAGAGCATCTATTGAGAAAATTGTGCACTTTTTTCCTTGCTTCGAGAAATATCAAACAAAATTTTAAAATACTCAAATTCTTTCTTGAACAATTTGATTCACCTTTTTTTAATGTTGAATACAAGAGTCCCAACTGCTCCCATCTGGAGTCAGTGAGACTACGGCATCCCCAGCTGGGGCATATTGTCAGACTGAATGAAGTAGAGAGGGGAAGCAGATGTGACAGAGAAAGTACCTGGCTATTCAGATCTGGCCACAAAACACGGCTAAAGCCATTTCAAGCAACCTTTTCATTCCGGGGCGATACTCAGAGTATTTTCCACTCTGAGTCTAGGAGTCAGTAGGTCTTTATTTTGACAACATCAGTTGTCTTTCAAATCAGTATTGCATCACTTCTTGTAAATATCATCGGTGGCAGGCTATATAACAAGTGTAAAAAATGACTCATGGTTCACCGGAGCGAATCCAATCAGAGAGAGTGAACTAATCTAAAGCGACTCAAGGAAACCTGCTTCCTCTTTGTTTCCCGATACTCGAGGAAGTAAAAGTCAATGACTGCGCCATCTTGAATAATTAAAACTTTTTTTATACCGCCCAAGGGTCCCAACTGCCCGGAGCCAATGGGATTTTTTTTCATTGTTGTTTTTTACAATTGGTGTGCTACGCCTGTCTCCTGTGAAATCCTATTTAGAGAACAGGCACAGTTTATAACTAACTAATCATCACTCCATTTCCCTGCAGTAGTAGGCAGAGAGGACGGACCGCAAAACAACTCGGTCTTGGCACACACTTTGCCTCATTCACATTCATACATCGTCTCATACATACTCTTCTATTATTCTGACTCTTGGCATGGCCTGACTCAAGTATCTGATCCACTTGATGACTTCTTCTACCATTCACATTTGCGTCAGATATTATCTTACATTAAGATGGGAAGGGGAAGGATGGGAAGTACCTGGCTATTCAGATCTGGTCTTTCAACACGGCTTAAGCTAGATTTGAGTGGAAGATAGTATCACCCAGATAGTATCACCCCAGTAAAGCCACTATTCGGAATTAAAATGTTAGTTTAAATGGCTTTAGTCGTGTTTGGTGACCAGAACTGAATAGCCAGGTACTTTCCCACCTTCCTCTTACCCTCAGCTTTACCTTCAGAATCACAACACCCCAATTATTAGGAACGCCATAATCTCACTGCTTCCAGACGGTTGGTTAGGAGCAGTTGGGATTCTTGCGCAGTATTCAAATTAAATGTTTTAATTCAAAATGGTGGTCTTTCAGCAGGGCGGTACTGAAAGTATCTAACTCTCTAAAAGACATTTCTGGAGGTAAGAATGTTTTAGATTTTAAAAATACAAATCAATACATTTGTCACAAATTCTGGGCCATAAATTTGAATTTTTAGTAGTGTCGCAAGTTAAAATTCAAATTCGCAAAACAGAGCCATTTATTTAACATCGATGTTGAAACCATAGAGAACACTTTCTAGAAGTGATATCTATACAGATTTTTAAAAAAATTGATGTTGTCAACCTTTCGACTCGTAGACCCTAGACAGCCAATTTGGGAGGTGAGTATGCGTACCGCTGGCTTGGGAACCATTTATTGGATAACCAACACCTCTGCCGTAGGTCACCAAGTGTCTCACTATGTTTGGTGACTTAGCAGGAGTGCCCACGTTCAAGGGATGAGGTTTGTTTGGGTTTTGGCAGCGGATGCGTCTGCCCACCTACTACATGACAGATCAATAGAGGCTGGTTTAAGGAGACCTTTCTCCAGCCGGACTCTCTCAACCCATCGCATTGCACCGCAATTGGAGGGATGGATCCATAAGTCCATTGCTCCTAGACACACTGGCCCCCACATTCCTATGCACCCCTCATACCTTTTTCGTTCCCAGAACTTCCTCACCTTCCTTACTTTCCATAAAAAGACCCTCTACTTCCTCTACACAGATGATAGATGACATAGGCCCTGAGAGAAATTATTTTCTCAAGGGCCTTCTATGCAGAGCTAACATTAAAAAAAAGCTGAATGTTATCGATTATCTGTTCAAGAAAGATTTCACTGATTTGGAGTAAGATAAAATTGACCTTACTTCGAGCAGACGGACATGTCCAAAACACACTTCTATAGGTTCAACTCTTCAGTGGTAGAGAAGGACATGACGAAATGTTCATGTACTCTTGCAAAACTAGACCACATTAGGTAGTCGTCTTTTGTATCTTGAATAATTGATATGTGAATCGGAAACTGTTAAGAGCTAGTGTGACTGTAACATCCCCGATTTGGGTATTTTGTGAGGCTGAAGAGAGTGAGGAAGGAAAGGAAATGGGGAAGATGAAGGGTGATTCTGTATCTTTTGCAACAGCCAGACAGACGTGTTAAATCGGCCGTATAAGACAAAATATGAGTTTTCTTAAATGCGGTATTCTGTACCGAGCTAACAAGCTTGCGTTAAGGGGGGGGTAAGGTTTTAAAACTCATTTTTAAAATTATTTTTTATATAAATGTACAACATGTCGAGAGTATTCTATTATGTCAAAATTTCAAGTAAATCGGAGCAAAAATAACGAAGATAGAGCAATTCTAGTGACCGGCCTTCTTGCTCTATCCAAGTATATTTCGAGTAAAAAAAAAACTTTAAATCGATTTTCTCGAAAACAAATTTTTAAAGTTCGTGAACATCATAACTCAAAATTTAGTTGACCGATCCTTTTAAAATTTTGTACACTATTTTTACATAAAAATCAACAGGTAGTGACAAAGAATTTTTTTTTACCATTTTATATTAACAAATTCACCGAAAATTTTAGCAAAAAACGCATTTTTGACTTCAACTTGCTGCTAAAAAAAAAAAACAATCAAAAAAAAAATGTCCGTCACTACCTGGGAAAACATATCACCTTTTAAATTCATTTAAATTTTTATGCATATTTTCTAGCTTTCAGACTTAACTTTGATTGAGAAAAAACTAAAGTTTATTGCATCTTTTGCAGTTTGGGAGATGGGTGTGGGTACCGCCACCCCGGGTACCATTTATTGGATAACCCACAACTCTGCCGTAGGTCATCCCAAATGGTTCGCTACGAACTAAATGCAATCTAGGCAGTGTCTGGATAAATTTTTATCCATTTTATTTCATACGCGACATCTATTGACTTTTCTGCAAGTCTAGGATGAATATTATTATATTTTTTATTTTATTTTAACCTTTATGAGTAAAACCTCAAATTGTAATATTTAATTAAATGAAGACAATATGAGCAAAACCCAATAGAAAATCTGGAAACAGAAAAATCAGAAAAAGATATTGGCACCTCTGGGACTCGAACCCAGGACCTCTCTCTTTCCGGGCGAACGCGCTGTCCACTGCGCCGAGGTGTCGATATCAAATTCGGTCACTTTTAACTGTATCATACTTTGACTTCGATTTTTCTATTTCCAGATTTTCGATTGAGTTTTGCTCAGTGCCTTCATTTAATTAAACAATAAAAATCTTTTAACATCTCCCCCAACATTTCTTGTAGTAATCAAGTTGAAACAATAAAATATCTCGTATATTCTCAATTGAATGATGAATTGACAGCCGATAACGCACAAAGAACGCCTTCCTACATCCAACGGATTTCGCCTTTTTGCCATAATTGTCTCGAAACGCCGTCTAACAGATACAGAATAAAAGTATAAAAATATTTGACAGCAACGCCTTTCCAAGTACGTCCGGCTTAAAAGGTAGAACTACTCTTCCCGTCCAAAGTATGTTAAATAGACAATAACACCTATAATTATATAGCTCTGAGATAGTCCCACTGAGAATTATGACTTGTAGAGAGAGTAGTCACATAAAAAAATAGATAACACTATAAAATTTACAATCTCAAATCATCACTATTTCTTATCTTTATCTAAAGAATTCAATCTAAGAATATTATAAACAATACTTTATAATTTTTTATTGTTATTGATTGATTAAATATAAAATGCAATGAAGTGTTTATATAAATAATTTGTGAGTCGTGCATTATGAGTCACAATTTCATCACGCTTAGTTCAGCTTGACAGTGCTAACTTTGCAGGGGGCCAATGACCAAATTTTTTTAAGTAAAAACTTATTTAGCACCGTTGAGTTTTGAAACTCGATTGAAACGAAAAATAGCGACACTAGAAAGAGACAAACGCATAAATCTACAACAGCCTGCGAGAGAATGAGATAGTGTAATCAGTCTCCTCTTTGTGCGGTGCTTCGTAGCCTCCCCACTCCTGTTTACTTTAGTTTTCTGAAGGTTTCGCTTCTACCACATGTGAACTGCACACTGTTTTTTTTTTTAAATAGATATATTTTTTTAATTTACTCAAGCTTATATCAGGAAAGTAAATTTTACTGAAAAACAAAATTCTTTGTTGTTTCATATAAAAATCAATTTTTGTTTGTTCGTATGTTATGGACTGATATACCGTTCATCCGATTGCGATGAAACTTAGGCGATTTGTTGTGCGCACGTCTGCGAAGGTTATAGGCTTTATATAATGGTAAGCTCTGGCGTAATAAAATTTATATAAATGAAAATGAAAGTATCTTACATATTTTAGCGGCAGGGAGCGAAGGCATCAGAGGAAGGGTAATGAAGGAGGTTAGCGGCAGGGATGACGAGGGAGGGGGAAGGCGTGGCAGGGGAAGGGGAACACGGGGGGAAGGGGATGCATGGAAAAGGAAATTCGAAGAGAAACAATTTATTTCTTTGCATTGCAACGGATGCCGGGTACCAGCTAGTAATTGATAAAAAAATTCATGAAATTTCATAATTTTTTGTCAAATTGCGATCGGAAACTTTGTTTTTGTAGCGGTACACATTTTAATACTTCTGTGGTTAACTTCTAGATTTGAATACAAAGCGTGGTGTTTTCTCTTTCTAACTCTGTGTAGATCAGTGATTCCCAGTGGTCCAGGTGGACCCCTGGGGGTCCACGGGAGACCCGACGGTGGTCCACGTAGGCGCGATAAAGAAATGTTTCGAGGACCCCCACTTGCCCCATATCCATATCCCATCCCACCCCCCGTTTCATATCCCATTATGCCCTCTGCCTAACAGAGCGACTGGCATACAGCGCACGTTGTTGTACCAGTTATGCATGATATCTTAAAACGCCCAGTTGGACAAGAGGGGGGGGGGGCGTAATGGAATATGGGCGTACTGTACTAGGGGTAAATGTTTTCGTTGACCCATACTTGCCCCACATCCATATCCCATCCCCCCCTCCGCCACGTTCCGAATCGCATTACGTCCCCTCCATCGTGGCAAATATAATCTTGAATACTGGTCCATTTTGTCCCCGTTTGAAAAAGTCGTAGATCTGGTACTGCTCAGTTGTGACAGACCACACCTCGCCTTTCAATATTCAGTACAACGTGTGTCAAGTTTTGGGAATATGGTAGAAATGTACCAGCAGGGGGTCCACCGTGACCAGTAAAATTTTGAAAGTGGTCTACGAGAAAAAAGTTTGGGAACCTCTGGTGTAAATCATATTTCTTACCATGAAAAGTAAGGAAGACAACTGTTTTTACGAGACGTACATGAGCTGAACCCAAAAGCGAAAAAATTAGCCGTTATTAGGGTTTATATCGGAATCCCCAATATTTATAAAAGCTGGCGACACCACCGGCCGCAAAGTTAAGTATGCCAAGCTGGATTTATGACTCATCGCATTGGCATACTTGGAATAAAGGTAACAGTAGTGTTATTTGTTAATTTACACAACAGGTACAGAGTGAGTGTCTTTTAGCATACTAATAAGGGTCAAATGACAGAGGGGTCATTCACATGAATCTTAATATATAAAAATGAATGTTTCTTTGTTTGTTTGTCCCTTATGTGTTCCTAAACCATTCATCCGATTGCGATGAAACTTTGATGAGTTGTCGTGCGCACGCCTGCGAATGTTTCTATATATATAAAATGGTGAGCTCTGGCATTATGAAATTTGTAAAAAATTTACAATAGGTGGTGCACAAGTTGTTGAAAAACATGTGTATTACATTATAGTTTAGTGGCAGGGGAGAGAAGGGGGAAGGAAACCTGAAAGGGGGAGGGGAACAAAGGAGAGAGGGGGATTCACGGGAGGGGGACATGAGAAGGGGGAAGGCAGGGAAAGGGAAAACAAGAGAATGGGGGCGGGATAGGGGACACAAGGCAAAGGAAACGAAGGGAGGGATGACGGAGGGGTGAGGGATGAGGTCTGGACAGAGGTAGTGATTGCAAAATAGACATAGTAACAGTAGGAGATAGCAGGAGTTAATTTAGAAATTCCATGTTTCTCACACGTAAGTGGCTTGCGCACGCATCGGAAAACGTTCTGATTTATTTGTATACGCACCCGACGAAAAAACAAAAAATATTTTGTATCCAAAAGCACCTCAATAATCAGAAATAAAACAAACTTTCTTTCTTTGAGTGGCATTGCAACGCGTGTCGGGTACTCACTAGTACATCATATAAATAAATAAAACAATATTATACAAGTAGCTCTGTGAACGGAACTCGCATCCAAAAAAATATGTTTCAAATTTTCTCTTATTTGATAAATCGAAACCAAAATTTACTCTGAAATTTAAGATTTGTGAAAAAATATAAGATTTGTGAGTAGGAACTTAAATACCTACCCACTTAATTGTAAGCCATAAACATTTTAAGTAAAATTTAAAAAAAACAATTCAAATAAGGAATTATACTATTTGTCCAAAGAAATGTGACCATTTCAAAGACAATTCTTTTTTCAATCTTTCAAGGCCAGGTAGGTACTATAATATTGATTATTCCACAGTTTCAACAGTTCCAAGTAGGAACCGCGATAAAAAGTTAGTATTCAACAAGGCCACCATCTTGAACCGGAACCGGAACAAAACAAAAAAAATTTACAGACAGATTAACGAGTTGTGCCGATTGTGCTCCAGAAACCTTTTTAAATGGCTGAAATTGCCGATGGTGCTTCGTGACTTGTCCTAATACCATCCCCTCTGGAATTTTTGGTGATGCGATTTTAACCTTTACGCTTTGAAAACTGAATAGAGGACCAAATCAAAATTGCTTACGCTAATAACAAAGTCAATTCTACTTTTTATTTCATGAATGTAGCCTCTATGACAGCTACCAAATAAATTGTCTATGAACATCAAAATTCGCTTTCGTAAAACGTCATGGCATAAATGAAAATATTAGAGTTTTCAAATTAGTATAATGGTATTATGAATTTGAAAACAACTTTTAATTGATGTTTTTCGGGTAGACTATATATTTAGGTTAATGTAGAAATCATAAAATCAGTTTATACATTTCTATAAATATTACATTTTGACAGTTGTATCCCAAATGGGAGATTTTTCAGCTCTTCTTGGGAAATGTGTTATAATATAAACATGGAAAATATTTGGTAAACTATCAGGATGACTGAAAAAGCTTTTCATTTACCTTAAGGGGATCCAATAGTCCAGGGAAAAATCGAAGTCGGAATTCACGTCCATTGTGGGAGGAGTTTAAAAATATTTGAGAAAAAGCTTTTGGAACGGTTGAAAAAGGTATTTGAGAATTTTTTTTTACAGGTTGATTTCGTAAAGACCTAAAAAAAACATTAACTCCTTTTTTACACATTGTTTATTGTAACAACAAGGAAATTTAAAATTAATTTCACGGAACCGAGCGACGTGGAGTCACACGTCAGGGAGTTTCTGAATGGAAGTGGGGTGTGGCAAGCCAGTAGTCCTTCGGTGAACGACATAAAGGTCACTTTGAAAATCCACATTTGTCGGCTGCCGGCCGTATTGTGAAATAACAATGCAAATATGCATATTTTATTTTATTTTGTGAATATCGGGCGTAAATATCAATTTTTTTTGCGATTATCATAAAAAAAACTAAATTTGCTACAATAAGCAATAAAATCATATTCGAAAAGATGTTCATAAGTAGGAGAGTTTGCACTTGAAAGTGTTTTTTTAAAGACCTGTTACTTTATTTTTTTCTAGGCTTATTAAAAGACTTATAAAAAAAATGACCGATATTTTTAAGGGCCAAGATATGTTCTATACGCATTATTTAATTGAAGCATCTATAATATTTCTAAGTGATCAAATTTTCAAAACAAAAACACATGATTTTGGGTGATTTTGCATTATTTACTATGGCTTCATCTTAATTACTATTAAAGACAACTATTTGCATTCACGGTGATGGAAAATACTGCATTTAAAAGTTCATTTACGTAAAAAGAAAATTTGCTATTGTCATATGGGATGACAGCTGACAGCCATTTACAATAATTTATGTCAATATTCTATAACATTTTGTATTGAAATTAAGAGAGCAGTGTTTCCATCTCCAAATGCAAACAGTTGTCTTTTAAAGTAATAAAAGTTAAACAAAAGGTTTTATCTTAAATATTGAATTCCTCCTACCATCATTATATCACTTGTGCAATGATGAAGGCCTTAGCTAGCACAGCTAAGGAAACACAACAGTGGGAAAGCATAATTCTGAACTATTAGGAAGAGGAAATTAAAATAGGTAAATGGATTGTCATTTCTTTCAACTTTAAGAAAACCACACAAGAGTCCCAACTGCCCAAAACTTTTGGGTGTGTGGAATTCCCTTCAGAGGATTTGGAGAATAAAACTCTCCAAGCGTCAAATAATGGAAAAGGCACACAAATCTATCAAAATGTACCACCGTTAATAAAAGTACTTTCATTTGAAATCCTGGATCTCGCCTGGTGTTCAGTGAATGAAGAATGTGAAATTTCGTCGAACGAGAGCTGTGGGAGTACTGATTATTGACAAATATTGAATATAATGTGTCAAACAGAAATGCAGTAACACGAATTTGCACAAGGCTAAAAGTAAGTTTTCTCTTTTTGGAGGTCGACGAATTTCGCACGGTCCGTGGCCACAAATTGACGTTTCGCCGGAATATAGAAGCCAACCAAAAAAACTCCCAAAATATCGAAAAGAGATTAAGTTTAAATCCGTTTTTCACAGCGATTTTTACGTTGCGAATGTGGAAGAGGGATTTATTCATGTTTGTGGCGATTCATCGAACTCAAATGAGACAATATTAACGCGATAAAATTGTCGTAAAATCTAGCCTCTGCATTGCGGGACAAATAACTGTAAAACACTCTTTACACTGCACTTATTAATTAAACCATGCGCGCAATTCAACAAAGATGTTATTAAGTTTGTTTTAATCTTATTTTAGGGTCGCAAAGTAGCACAAAGCCTCGGATTCAAGTAGAAAAGAGGCGAAATGTGTTGTTGAAAAGATGGCGGTGCTAGCGAGAGCCTCTGACACTTTGACAAGCGGATTCACATTTAGTTTAAACAAAGGCAAATACCTGCGAATTACTGTTCACATCTTCTATAGTCTTATCACTTTCCATTTTAATCATTATACTTAATGTATAGAACGCACTAACAACGCGGATAATTCATTTATAAAATGTTTGTGTTCGAGTCCACCTGGAGAAGTTCCCACAGTGACGTCAGCCAGCGGCCATTACGAAAAGACAGGAACTAGCGCCAACGTTGAAAAATGTGTAAAGCTTGGCACAAGAGAGATGGTCCCGGTCACGTTGTCTCGGTGACTTTGCTGTCACTGATTGCCGCGATGTTATTTTTCGGGACAATCGGTTATTTTAGAACGGCTTCCAATCGGAATTTTTTTTCCGGTGCCTGGACTGCCTGGGCTCCTATCGCAACTTTACGGACTTAAATGTCTCTCACGCTGAGCTTGAAATTCAACTGAAATACTTAACTCCCGGTAACTTTACAGTCACTGGATCGCTGGATTATGTCAGAGGAAACGACCATTGAAGTGAAACTTTTATAGCACGGCTGTGATTTGGATTTCGGATGAAACGGACATGATGATTACTGCACCTGCGACGCATCAAGCCTGTGAGCTCATTGGCCGCCTTGATTATGATGTCATTTTGCGAGGCTAGGCAATTGGTTGAGATGTGAAGCGGAAATGACCTCACTTTTGCCCTATTGGTTGAGATTGTTTTGATACAGTTGCGCTTCTACCGCATGTGAATTGGACCCTCTAATTTTTTTTTAGAACAGATTGCAATTGGGATAAAGTGAAACGTTTAGACTCTACCGAATTAGGCGGTTTGATAGATTCTATTTGAATGGATATCAGTCTTCGGAGCACGGACGTCAGGTGGGAATGCTGTCCGTGTTCTACGGTTTTTTCAATGGAAAATGCTCCAAGAAACTTCTGTTATTATCTATTCAACTCCTCGACACCGGTGCACGGAGGAGAAGCACGCTAAACGTTTGTCATCTGAAAGCGAGTCACTTCCATGTTTGCGTTCATTTCCCAAAACCGAATAAAATTTGGTGAGTTTCTTCAGCAATGCTGAAAGAATCCTCCTGTCACCGGGAACTGGTTCCAAAGTAGCTAGATTAAGAACCGGTTCCGTTTCGTTTTCTGAACCGCGGTACAGCCCATTTCAGATATCGACCATCTCTACCGTCCAATCATACCAACCTTAATGCCGTAGGACAATATGGGAAACTCTCCTCAAAATGATCCTACATCACTTGCGTTAAAATTAGCAGCGCTCTCCAGCGAGACGGATTAGAACTAAAATATTAACTAAGTAAACAATGGCTCATAATGAGCTGCTTCGAACCTTTTATTCCAACATGTTTCTGGTTTCCATTTGCATTGTTTTTTTTTTATTCCTTGTTTTGTGCAAAGCTTCCATTTTTTTATCAAGAAACTTTCGATAGACTGTTCATCCAGTGTTGCCAACGTAGGCGATTTTTCGCCATTTAGGCTACTCAGAACGAGAATCGGCGACGAAAAAATCTAAAAGGCGACTGGTCGCCTATTAGGCTACTTCAGAGACAAGTTTTTTAAATCAGCCGAATCGCAAATAATTAAGAAAAAAAAAATTAAGGAATCGCATGCAATACCCGCGCTGATCGCCATTCTTAGAATTCGTACCCATATGAATGTAAGAGGTATGTGTTGCAACAACAACTGTCAACCATGCAATCACATGGTTAGTTTACATGCTGGTAGAAAAATGTACGTCTCCGGTAGATCTTGCGCCAGTACTAGCACAGCAACTATATCTAATACTACTGACGACGGCAAAAGTCTTGTTGATGCCTTATTATTGCTAGCAGAAGACGAATCGGAATCATCTTTTTTTTTGTATTTCTTGGGCATTAACTATGTAACACTTTCTAGACATTTTGTTTTTGAAGAGTTTTATTTTCCAATATATATTTTTTACTTAAATTTTTTAAATTTTCCGCGACCGGTTTCGATACAACAGTATCATTCACTAGCAGGATTAATCAGTTTTAATCCTGCTAGTGAATGATACGGTTGTATCGAAACCGGTCGCGGAAAAATTAAAAAAAATTTAGTAACAAATGTACATTGGAAAATAAAACTCTTCAAAAACAAAATATCTTAATCTTTGTTTTTTTTTTTTTTAAACGCTTTTACTTTACTTTCTTTGATACATTACGGTGTTTTAAATTAGGCTTGGGCCTATTTATCAAAACATTATAAATATGTTATAAATAAATTGCTAAAAATTACATTTTATTTATTCATATTGATATTTTGGCGTTTGGGCTACTTTAGGCTCTTGCAACTGAAATTCGGCTACATTAAGCTACTTTGCGTATGAGAAACGGCGATATTGGGCCAAGCGCTGTTGGCAACACTGTGTTCATCCTTCAATCTCCGAACGTGCTTCAAACCTTTGCCGCATTTCGCGGGATAAAAATAAAAAAAAAACTTAAGATAGTCAAGGAAATTGAGAGCGTTACTTTGTAACGACTTTATTAAAGTGAGGGCTACGTTTGGTTACTTAGCAGGGGTGCCCGGGTTCATGGGGTGAAGTGTGTCCGGGTCTTGGCGGCGGATGCGTCTGCCCACCAGACGCATGGCAAACCGGATCGGGAGAGAGGTTGAGGGAGTCCCTTTGACTTCTCCAGCCGTACTCTCTCGGAACATCGCCTTGCACCGCAGTGGGTGGGCTGGATTCATAAGTCTGTCACTCCTGGACACACTGATCCCTAGATTGCTACCCATCCCTAATATCCTTTTCCTTATCAGAACTTCCTCTCCTTCCTTTCCTAAAAAAGACCCCCCACACAGCATCCCCAAAGATGATACAGGCCCTGAGGGGAATTGTTTCCCTTAGGGCCTCCTGTGTGGAGCTGATGTAAAAAAAAAAATAATAATTTGAACAAACTTTAAACATTTCTTCTTCAGAAAAACGTAGAAAGGACACTGATCTAATTTGCATATATTCAAAATTATCAACAGTATTACTGACACACCTGCTTTGTTACAACTCATCCAGTTTAACATCCCTTCCCGTATACTCCGAAATAATGAATTGCTGTTTCTCAATCAACATTCTACTAATTATGGATATCATTCTCCTTTATCCAGAATGTCGAGACTTGTTAACGCAAGTCAAAGCATTGAATTTTTTGGTGTAGCCTAAATGACTTTCGGCAGTCAATACGAAATGTGTAAGTCTTTTAAATCCATATTCAAGCTTTGACTTGTAGTCTTCTATGTTCTTTATATTATAATTCGTCAATGCTCTTCATTTATATGAACTTTCCTTTCATTGTCATCTCTTTTTTTATTTGTGATATTGTTATGTTATTAATGGACTATTTGTCCGTAAATAAATAAATTTGCAGCATGTCAAAAATAGAAACAAATTAAATTGTGATTATAATTTATTGTTTGTGGAATACCCTTTGTGGTTCTTTTGCATGAGGAGATAAAGTACAGGTATCACAACCAGAATTGAAGCGAAACAGTACTTATAGAGATGGTTGCTTGCATTCAACACGTTTCAAACCACAGTGAAATTGAAAAACTTTATTTTTTAGTGGTAGGTACTGGAAAATGATTCAGATGTTAGAAAATGAACAACATCTAAGCTTGTCCCTCTCTTATTGAAATGAATAAGCAGGTATAAACGAGTCACAAGGCTGTTTTCTCAGTGAATTTTTGCAAAGTCATCAATGTCGGAAGTGAATATAGTACATTAAGCACTGATGTACACAATCAATTTGTGAGGTTTACCTCGATTCTGACTGATTGGTCTATGACTATAATGGTTGGGAAACAGCTGGGTAGGGATTACATTAAAAAATATATAAATAAACTGGTAAGTATTAACATATCGCTTGTTGAGGATTGGTTTGTACTATGTCCACAAAACTCGTATTGAAAAATAGAAGTTTTTGAGTTTCAAAAAATTATATTTTTGTTTCCTTTAAAAGCTGGTTCACATTACGCTATCAAATATAAAAGATCATAGCACGCCAAATAACGCTCTCCATACAATCCCTTCAGACCGTTTACACCTAAGCGTTTTTAAGCGCAGATCAATCATAGACAATACACATCTCAGACGTAACCGCTCCAGACGCGATATCCCAGAAGATAACTCTCCCCTTCTCCGACTAAAACAGGAGAGGGGGTCATTGTAATTACGGAGCTGCCTAGATCCGTGGATGACAGATGTCAAGTTGACAGATTTCAGTACAAAAAATATGCGTTCCGTTGCCGCTCCCTAATTCGACTGACCCCCTCTCCTACCACAGGAAGAAATATTTGATAGCCTCGTGTGAAAGGACAAAAGATAAGCGCTCGCGAATCAACAGATATCTGCTCGCAGATATATAGCTCAGTGTGAACTAAGCATTATTTCAAACAAATTTTTTTTTTTTTGTTATAAAAATACAAAAACAGTACAAGGAAGCTTTTGACTGTCCAACTAGGAAGGACTCCCGTTCTAGGACAGTCAAATTGATAGGTTTCAAATGCATTAGGTACATGATGATTAATATATGTAGTGTTAATTAAAATTGAAAAATTACATTTACCTAATTATAATATATGTTACAGTTTTATAATTAGTTAAGCATTGAATATAAAACGTATAGTGTTTTCGAATTTCGATTGAAATAAAAACAGTAAAGGCAAAGAAATTAAACATTTGGGTAACAAAAGAAATATAGTAAATTAAAGTACGTATACAATAAAAACAGTAACGGAAAAGAAAATAAAAGCAATAAAGGAAGAAAATAAAAACAGTAAGGGAAAGGAAATTGCTGTAAAGATTTTTAAAAAATACAAGGGATAATCTACCTATAAGTTTATATATTATGAGTAAAATAACAACGTATTTGGTTGAATTTTGAACAAACTAACATGTACTTCAATTCACAGCATAAAACCTAATAAGTAAAATTTACAAAATTTTAAGAAACCCCCGACACAAAAAAAGGCTGATAACCTTGAAACGCCTGAACAGATTTTCATGAATTGTAGCTAAGGACCATCTCTATTACGTCAGCTTTCAAAAAAAACTGCATCACAATCGGTCCATTCATTTAGGAGCTACGATGCCACCGACAGACAGACACACAGATACGTCAAACTTATAACACCGCTCCTTGCGTCGGGGGTTAAAAATACAGTAGTACAAACCAATCCTCAGCAAGCGACATACAATAATTTCATTTGATGAAATAAAATTCTACTGGCTTTGTGACTACCACTCTTGATATTGCAATAACTAAAAATGTAATTAACATAGTACTAACTTTGTGATCCTTCGAAGGTCCTGAGGAAAAAATTTCTTGGGGTCCATGTCATCTTTGGGGTAGCTGTGTGGAGGGTCTTTTTAGGGATAGGAAAAAGAGGAAATTCTGGGAAGGAAACGAGGTACGAGGGGTGGGTAAGAATCTGGGGGTTAATGTATTCAGGATTGACGGACCTATGAATCCATCCATCCGGTTGGGATGAGTCGAGAGTCCGGTTGGAGATGTTTAAGTTAGGTCTCCTTGAACTGCTCTCTCCAGATCCGGCCTGCCACGCAGTAGGTGGGCAAACGCGTTCACCGCCAAGATCTAGACAAACCTTACCCCTTGATTGATTCTATTTTCATAATAACTTACATGTTTTTGCAAAATTATGTTTTTGTGAATTCGCTTGCTGAGGATTGGTTTGTACTCCTGTATTTTTAGGTTTTTTTTAAACTGTGAATTGAAGTATATGTTAGTTCGTTCAAAATTCAACCAAATACGTTGTTCTTTTACTAATAGGTAGATTAACCTTTGTATTTTTAAAAAATATTTAAAACAATTAGCTTGAAATAAAGGAAACAATAATATAATGTTTTGAAGCTCAAAAACTTTTATTTTTCAAAACGAGTTTTTGTGGACATAGTACAAACCAATCCTCAGCAAGCGAATTGTCTTGCCAGATACTGTGTTTATATATTTATAAAGATATTATATGATTTTTTTAATTGGATACAATAAACTTGACAATTTTAATATATTATTTAATAATGTGAGCCTCACTGGGTGCTGTACCTGTGTGGAGGCCCCCATTTTACAATTTAATAAATTTTATACAATAAAAATTTTTTGACAGCCTCCGTGGCCGAGGGGCAAGGATCTCGACTGGCAATCGGAAGGTGGCAGGTTCAAATTCGACGTGAGCAAGTAAATTTTATTTGATTGAATTGTTATAACAATTTAATCATTTAAAATAATATAAGATAAATATGAGGCGGTTCCATGCCAACTGGGAATAAAGTCAACTCAACACCTCCTTGAAAAGTCATTAAAAGCTATGAAAAAAATAATTTTAAATTAGTCGATAACCTTAACCTAACGTAACCTATTTAACCAATTTTTTATATATATATTTTTTTATCACTCTAAATGACGTATTTGAGATGGTTCTGAGTTGGTTTCATTCCGAGTTGTCCGGTCACCATATGCGGCACCTTCCAGAGTGGAAGACACTCTCAGTATCACCCTGGTAAGGCCACCATTCAGAACTGAAATGTTGCTTGAAATGGCTTTTAGCTGTGTTTGGTGTCCAGGTCTAAATAGCCAGATACTTCCCCATCTTCCTCTTCCCGATCTCCTTTCTTTTTTATAAATTGTACCGTCTTACCAGATAGTGTGTTTACATATTTATAAAAACTAGTGGTCGCCCAATGGTTGAAATTCGGCCGTAATTGTATTGTTTTTTTTTTTAATGTATTTTTTATGCATAATTTAAAAAAAATATTAGCACTGTGCACTCCTTCTTTATATAAACTATAAGTGTGCGAAATTTCATACTCCTCCGTCCGCGCAATTTTCGTATAAAGGGCTACAAAATTTTTGCTCCACGTATTAACATACTGATGATGATAGTATATAATCTACTGCACGTAATTTCCCCAGAAAAACTAGTTATATTCAGAGAAATATGAAAGAGAGAGTACGAAAACAGTGTGTAATATAGTTGTGAAAGATGAATTTATGGAGCAGGTGGATGAGTTTGTGTATCCGGGAAGTATGTTTACGAGAAAATGGGAAGGCTGATAGAGATATTGAAAGAAGAGTAAATGCAGATAATTCCAAAGGGACGACTGAATGCCGGTGGCGCTAATAAAAAATTGTCAAAAGAAGCGAAGCTAGCAGTCCACAATGGAGTGCTGGTACCTACCCTGACGTATGGCAGTGGGGCGTGGAACTGGCAGAGCGATAATGAAAGTAGACTGAATGCTGTTGAAATGAGATCCTTGAAGAGTATGTGTGATAAAATCATGTATGATCGTGTAAGAAATGTGTAGATCCACAAAAAAAGCAGTAGTGAGTAAGATTAAGAAAGGGACGCTCAGGGTTTGGGCATGTAGAGCATATGAATGTAGAAAATAGTGTAAGAAGGATATATGATGCAAATGTGAGTGGCAGAAGAAGTTGGGGATGCTCGAGGAAGACATGGCATGATCGAGTAAATGTGATAGTTTTTTAAAATGTGAAATTTTGTTTCAGTAAATGTGAAATTTTTAGAATGTGATTTTAATCCTTATGTATACAGAAAATTAATGAAGAACAAAGTCAGAATCCCTTGGGGCATTCTTGTTCTTGACGTAACAAATATTCTAAACACACCTAGCCATTCGGAATAAATTTTATTAAATTTATTCATGACTTCCAGGCTTCATTTTGCCCGCGATTCGAGCTGTCAAACTGTGAGCGTCGTAGGTCACGAAAAGATCGATAAACCTATCAATTTGTCAAATAAACGCAAGTAATGTTGTTTTTATGCATAGTTTATTGTTCAAGGAATGTGTTTCGGTAAATATAATATACGATAGCATAAAATAAACCCACAAAATATTACGTCAAAATCAAAACTTTGCAAAATTTACGGGTTTCCTCGCTTGGCATATGACGAGTTAAGGATACGCTGGGGAATAAAAGATTAACATAAATAATAGACTTCTAAACGGTATTAATTCTCTATTATTATAAATGACAATTACAAGGGCTTTAACACAAATTTAGGGGTGTAATGACTGTTTAAGTACTACACAAATAAAATAAATATTTTAAAAATTATAATACTAAATATGACTAAGCTTCTCGGCACATCACCCGAGTTAAAGAATAATACAAGAGGCAAGGAAAAGGCAAAAAGAAGAAAAAGCAAACAAGGCTCAATCAATTCTTTAATTCCTAGCCATCCTAAATTCTATGTTGCCATGTATAATACCGGTCGATTAAACTCCAACCTTCTTGCCGTCCTCAGAGCATGTGTTCTAAATCCTAACATATCAGTGCCTCCTGGTGTACCGGTCACACCGGGACAGGAGTTGTCCTGGTATAATCGTATCATGTACTACATGGATACTTGCTAGGACGTACTTTATAAGACTAAATACTAACAACAAAGTCATTTATTAATCATTATTTCTCAACTTTCCCAGAGTTTTGACGAGATTCTGCAGATTGCAAACGGTGTTCTTCTTCTTTTTTGTGGACTTCTTGGGCGCTTCTGACTTGGAGCTGTGGCACTTCCTGATGTGTTTTCTTTTGCAGCCCGAACTCCTGAAGGTCTGGTCGCATATCACGCACTTGTGAGGTCGCTCGTCGGTGTGGGTGGTGGAATGTGCCTGAGAAATTGGTATTCATTTTAGAAACTTGATTTACGAGAGAATACATGGCCTGACCCCAATGGCCACTCTAGTGATAGATACCCAAATTTAGGTAGGTGATTTTAATGAATTAAAATAAATGTAATTTAACAAAAAAAATTATAAAACTGAAAAATGTAGGTTGAACGCTGAAATCTAGGTGGATTCGTTAGCTTTAAATAATAATACGAGGGTTGTCCAAGAATTAAAGATGACTAACAGATTCGTAGATCACCAAACCACCGGTTCGTAGATCACAAAACTAAACCGCATTAACCCACAGTAAGCAGCTCATATTTATTTATTTATTTTATATATTCAATAATATTATTATTCAATTTATAAAAACAGTTTATTTATAAACAAGTTCTGCTAGGTAATTATTATTACATGTGACAGCTGTTTCGCCTTCTGAAGGCATTATCAAACTGTTAGTCAGCTGACTAACAGTTATGAAGGCATTATCAAACTGTTAGTCAGCTGACTAACAGTTTGATAATGCCTTCAGAAGGCGAAACAATAATTACCTAGCAGAACTTGTTTATAAATAAACTGTTTTTATAAATTGAATAATAATATTATTGAATATAAAAGAAAATAAAAAAATTAAAATGGAGTTCTACAAATTAAACTTGATAACAATAAAAAAAAGCTCATATTTCAGTTGTAAGTTCATCATATTCATATAAGCAGTTCAATTACCCCTTAATATAGGAAATGAAAAAACTACAACAATCACAAAAAAAAAATTTGTAGTACCTTTTTACTTTTTCTCCAGTTTATTGTGTTTTTTATTTTTATTTTTAACTTTTATGAGTAAAATCTCAAATTAGAATATTTAATTAAATGACGACAATCAAAAAAAGATATGGGCACATTTGATCCCAGATGTGTCCATATATTTTTCTGATTTTTCTGTTTCCAGATATTTGATTAATTTTCTCCAATATTTTCTTCATTTAATTAAATATTGTGTTTTGCTTATCATTTCTAATGTATTATCTACATCTTTTCCACATTGTTTAACCACTGGAGCGATTTTGGTCGAAAAATGGACCACTTTTATTTTTCTGCGATTGATAATCAAATTTGGACCACATTTTCCTGCCATTCGTAAAACATTTATTGTAATTATTTAGAACATTTCCATGGCCATCCATTTATTTTAAAACAAAGCTATTGAAATGCTTTATCTATTATGACCATAGATGTCGCAATTCCAAACTTCGTAGACTATTTTAAAATGATATAGCTGGGTTACCCGGCTTCGCTAAGGACAACATTCGAGAGTGTTCTGGAATGTTCCACAATTTATTTTATTTATTTATAGCGGACCCGACAGACGTTGTCCTGTACACAACTGTCGGGACAAACTAAAATTAAAATAGAATAATATTGAATATTCGATACTGCGATGGTAGCGCAGTCTGCCGGATCCAATGTAAAACATTCCAAAATCAACAACTTTTTTTTTTTTTTACGTGAGCTCCACACAGGAGGCCCTGAGGAAAATAATTTCCCTCAGGGCCTATGTCATCTTTGGGGATGCTGTGTGGAGTTTTTTTTTTAAGGAAAGGAAGGAGAGGAGAATTCTAGGAAGGAAAGGGGTTTAAGGGATGGGTAGGAATCTGGGGTTCAGTATGTCCTGGTCATCCGCCTTCAGACCTAGACAAACCTCACCCCATGAACCCGGGCACCCCTGCTAAATCACCAAACGTAGCGAACCACTTGGGGTGACCTATGGCAGAGGTGTTGGTTATCCAATAAAGGTTCCCGGGGCGGCGGTACCCATTCCCGCCTCCCAAACTCCTTAGAAATAAAATAAATTAATTAAAAGAACATTTTCCAGTGGACCAAATTGTGAATCTAAACCATTCTCGAATCCCCTTGAACCCACACAAAAAATTTCATCAAAATCGGTCCAGCCGTTTAGGAGGAGTTCAGTGACATACACACGGACAGAAGAAATATATATATTAAGATTAAAAATAATTTTCTTAAATATTTCTGATCAGTTGTTTACGGTTAAAATTAAGTCCTTTTTCCATAGATATGCACCTTTCATTATCAATTATACCACAGACAACATACAGAAATCGAAGATATTCTATGTTATCTTCTGGAAATCTCGAGCAATCGAGGCAAATTTATTTATTTCACGTGGTCGCTCCAATGGTTAACTTGTTTTGACGTTTCTTTGTTTGTCTCTTATGCACTCCTAAACCATTCATCCGATTGCCATGAAACTTTGGTGATTTGAAGTGCTATTATGAAAATATAGTGTCAAATATTGACAATATAATATAATATTGTTTTACGTAATATAATGAAATATTATGTCAAAAAATATTATTACATTGTGATAAAAAAATTTTGGAGAAATAAATAAGGTAAATTTTCGATCGCGCTGGCCACACTCAATACAAATATTTTTTAGAAAAAACCTTTAGATTCGCTTTAATGACTATAAAAGGCAACTTTTTGTATTCGGGGTGATGAAAACTAATGCATTTAAAATTTCAATTGCGTAAAGTGAAATTTACTTCGCATACCGAATTTGGGGCCATTCTGTCATTTTGTTCTGTTGGTATTCCTGATAACATACGCAGGGTCGTTCGTAACTGACTTCATACATAAACATGAGATGTGCGTAATTATAAAGACAAACATAATTTAATAATATTTAAATACAGAATAGGTTTTAAGCAAGATTATTTTTACTTAAAAAAAAAAAATTTACATTGAAAATTTATTTTAAGTAAAAAAACAAAAAAATAATTGTTTTAATTAAATATTTTTTTCATATTTCAATAGTTTAGATATTCAAGAATATCTCCTCAAGGATTTTTCTAAATTCGAATTATTTTAAAAGTTACAGCCACTTTAGTGTCATGGCAATTCGTGTTTTATACGGAATCTAAATAAAATTCAATTTGGGAGGCGGGAATGGGTACCGCCGCCCCGGGAACCTTTATTGGATAACCAACACCTCTGCCATAGATCACCCCAAGTGGTTCGCTACGTTTGGTGATTTAGCAGGGGTGCCCGGGTTCATGGGGTGAGGTTTGTCTAGGTCGTGGAGGCGGATGACCAGGATACACTGAACCCCAGATTCCTACCTACCCCTTAAACCCTTTTCCTTCCCAGAACTCTCCTCCCCTTCTTTTCCTTGAAAAAAAAACCCTCCGCACAGCATCCCCAAAGATGTCATAGGCCCTGAGGGAAATCATTTTCCTCAGGGCCTCCTGTGTGGAGCTCATGTAAAAAAAAAAAAAAGAAAATGCGTTTTTTTCAAAGCTACTTTTTTCGAAACGTGTGTAACGAAATCTAAAGTTCTAATTGACCGATTTTCTTGAAATTTGGCTTCAATTCTCTATATATAATATCTCTCTACGGTAGAAACTAACAAAAATTTTAAAATTTTTACTATTTTTAAATATTCGGAAAAGTTAAAAAATAACTGAAAAATCAAAAAAAAAAATTTAAAAGCTGCCATTTTGCGCGAATTTTTTTTTCTCATTTTTCTTGGTTCCTACCATAATGACATTCGTACTGATAAAGAAACTACCTTTTTTATTTATCAAATGACCTGAAGGGTTGGAATCGTGACAAGATGGCCACGCTCTTTTTTTCTCCCTCTACTTCAACAGCGTGTAACTTCGTGAAATTTGAGAGTAGGTACTTAAAATGAATATAGAAATTACCTTGACAGCTTCGTTGGTTTTGAACATCTTATTACAGATGGGACATGCAAACTTCCTCTCGTTGGTGTGAGTCGTTATGTGATACTTCAGGTTGCCGGTCTGTTTGAATCTGAAACACAAGCAAATGTTTTCATAACATTTATTTATTCATTTTAAACGCCCTGTTGGGCTTTTACATAAGGTTTAATTAGGTTTAAGGTTTAATTTATTTATTATAAATACAAAGTAATACAATATGACCACAAAAAATAAAATATTATACGGAAAAAAGAAAAGTCCCAATAAACTACTTTTTAGCAGTTTGTCGATGGGGATATAAATAAACTTATTTTACTTTATTACGCAGTTAGAATTTTTGTGTTAGTCTAATACAAATTATTTCTATTTAATTTTTATTTTAACTTTATGAGTAAAACCTCAAATTGTAATATTTAATTAATGAAGACAATATAAGCGAAACTCAATCGAAAATCTGAAAACAGAAAAATCGGAAAAAGATATTGACACCTCTGGGACTCGAACCCAGGACCTCTCGCTTTCCGGGCGAACGCGCTAACCACTGCGCCACGGTGCCGATATCCAATTCGGTCATTTTTAACTGTATCATACTTCGAGTAAGAACCACCCATACTATCTTCATTTTTCTTAACGCATATTCTATTGGCAGCTACCTTTATGTGTGATTGCAAGATTCAGAGTCCCAGAGGTGTCAATATCTTTTTCCGATTTTTCTGTTTTCAGATTTTCGATTGAGTTTCGCTTATATTGTCTTCATTAATTAAATATTACAATTTGAGGTTTTACTCATAAAGTTAAAATAAAAATTAAATATACATCCTAGACTTGCAGAAAAGTCAATAGGTGTCGCCTATTAAATAAAATGGATAAAGACTTATCCAGACACTATCTAGATTGCATTTAGTTCGGGTTTGAATCTTGCAATCACACATAAAGGTAGCTGCCAATAGAATATGCGCTAAGAAAAATGAAGATAGTATGGGTGGTTCTTACTCGAAGTTTGATACAGTTAAAAATGACCGAATTGGATATCGGCACCGTGGCGCAGTGGTTAGCTCGTTCGCCCGGAAAGCGAGAGGTCCTGGGTTCGAGTCCCAGAGGTGTCAATATCTTTTTCCGATTTTTCTGTTTTCAGATTTTCGATTGAGTTTCGCTTATATTGTCTTCATTAATTACAAATTATTTCTTTTGGCAAGCCAATTTTTCAACATAATATTTGTTTTACCATTTGTACATTTTTTATGATTATGATACAGAGACACAATCTATACTAATATTATAAATGCGAAAGTGAATGTGTTTGTTTGTTACGCTTTCACGCCTAAACAACTAAACCGATTTTAAAAATTCTTTCACCAATAGAAAGCTACATTATCAGCGAGTAACATAGGCTGTATATAATGGTAAGCTCTGGCGTTATGAAATTTGTATAAATGAAAATGTGTGTATTTCATATATTTTAGCGGCAGGAAGGAAAGGCAGGGGGAAGGTAGGGTTTGCGGAGAGGGAATAGAAGAGGGAGGGGAAAGGCGAGGAAGGTGGAAGGGAACGGGGACGCACGGGAAAGGACATTAAGTATTGCTAATTTGCTACGGTAATTTCCCCCAAATACCATGCGAGCGAAAAAAGCTAGTGTTTAACTAAAAATAAATTTAAAAATGAACATCTATAAGGTAGGTATAAAGAAGCATGTGAAAATAATATATAAGAAAAGATAGAGGAAAAATACAGAAACCAGTTTTTAAATTTGAGATGGCATAAAAATAATAATTTAGTGTATGTTTAAAAAATTTACAGGTGAATAAAGTGCATGATACAAAATAGAAAACAGAGAAACAAGTTTTTACAATTTAGATAAATAGAAAGAAAATAAAAATATATAAAAAGGGTGTTTTTTTTACAGGTATATAAATTCAAAATGAAAAAAAAACCACATTAAAATAATGTTATTGTCTATGATATTGGTTTTATTTATTAGATAATTTTATGCCATTATTGTTTAAATATGATTTTGGGCATGTGAGCCTAGCTCAAATGAAGCGCAATCGTGAAGTCCAATTTTCGACAACTTTATCGAGCAACTGGGGCCATATATCGGCAATAACACGGCGAATGTTGACTTCCAAATGGTCCAACGTCTCTGCTTTATCAGCATATTCTAGTGACTATATACCCCCAAAGAAAGTAATCTAATGGTGTGAGATCACACGATCGTGGAGGCCAGTTCACAGGTCCAATACGTGAAATTATGCGCTCACCAAATGTTTCCCGCAATAAATTGATGGTGGCACCCGCCGTTTATTTATTGCAAATTTGTTTTCAAAATAAATTTGCAGGATTTGCAAGCGCTGTTCTGACGTCAGTCTATTCAGTGTGAAATGGCAAAACGCACTGACTACAAATCAATTTTCAACTGTCAAATTGACAGTCTGTAGAAACGATGTTGCTAGTTTAAAAATCAAACCTCTAAAAAAAACACCTTAAGCTCCTACGCGATGCTCCTTGATTATAAAACTTTGCTACATAAAAATTTCGTTCAGGTATTTGTTAAATAGGTGCTGGTAACTTTTATTAAATAAGTTGGTTTTTTGGGTGAATTTATTTCCAAGTATGTGAAAGAGAGGAAGATGTGATGTACATGGTAGTTGGTCCGGGAATTACAGGTGGGGCACATTTAAAAAATTTGTGTATTTCATATATTTTAGCGGCAAGGAGGAGAGGAGAGAGGGACTCAAACATCTGGTTTACCTCTTATCGCAGTACGGGCAAGCGTAGGGACGGGAGTCGGTGTGCGAGCGCATGTGCGTCTTGAGGTCGGTGCAGGCCTTGCCGCACTGCGTACACACGTGAGCGCCCTCCCTCGCGTGCAGCCGCTCGTGGATGATCATGTTGCTCGACAGCGCAAAGCACTTGCCACAGGTCTGGAAATACAAAAGATAAATGAAAAAGCGAAAGAACGACTGGGTTATATCTGTATTAAATAATTCATAGCCACAATAATAACACAACAAAACACACTATTCTACTGCAGCATTCATAAGTGGAACTACATTGCCCACTCTCCGATACAACGATTTCACACTATGGGAAATCAGTACTTAGGTGATGTTGATATATTTAATATAAACTTGGCGAGTTTTGTGGATCTTGTAAAAAATATATTCCACCATTCCTAAACATATCTGAATTCTTGTATTTTCTATCTAATTTTATTTGTACTATTTCTTTATTTAATATTTCTATTTTTGAAACTGATAATTCATGGTGGAATTCCATTATAATATATTATAATAAAAACAAATATAAAACTTTTTTCCACTTTAAGTTTAATGACCGTAACCGGTTTCAGCTCGCTAGAGCCATCTTCAGACTGGTACAAAATATTCTTAATCTACGGTTTATATACACAACATTTGAGGGAGGGGAAGCGGGGTGGTCTTAAGGGTTTTAATCAATTATACTAATTACATTTGTTACTAAGTAGTTTTAGACTGTTGAATTTCTAAATATTTTGGTTATTCCAGTGGGCTAATTACCTTGGGTTTGTAGCTCACTTCAATATTGTTTAGGAAAAACCTTACAAGTGGTATGAATTATTAAAGACCTAATTTTATTGTCAAATCGTTATTACATTTATGATGCATGGGATTTTTTAATAGCTTTTTGAAGGGATACATGTTTACATTGGAGTAGGAATGGTCATTTTATTAGCTAAATACATATTTTAATTTCGAAATTATTATGAAAATTACAATGGATACAAAAGTGGATACTTAGCAAATGACTCTAATTGTTTATTAATTACAAATTTATGGTCTATTTTTTTAGTTAAGCGGGAAATTTCTAAAAATTCTAGTCTATAGAGCTGAAACCGGTTACGGTCATTAAACTTAAAGTGGAAAAAAGTTTTATATTTGTTTTTATTATAATATATTATTTCTTTATTTATTTCAAAATTATCTGTCATGAATTCATTGTTTTACCAAACATGTAGTACACAACTGCTAACCCTGTACAAATCGCAAGTGTGTCCCACAGTTGAATTTGGCAGCCACCTCTGGTCTGGAGTCCCAAAATATCTAAAAAAAAAACCTCGACTCTGCGCAGAAACGGGCGGTCCGTTTGATAGATTCTCCTAACTTAACAAACGGATTGCAATCTTTAGAGCGCAAGCGTCAGGTGGGATTACTGTCCTTGTTCTACCGGTATTACAATGGAAGATGCTCTGAGGAATTGGCGTCATTGATCCCCTCGGCACCGGTGCATAGTCGGGAAACACGTCAAACACGCGCCCAACATTTGTACATGGTTGACATTAGTCACATGAGAACGGGTCGTTTCTACGACTCGTTCTTGAGTTCAACAGCTCGGCTGTGGAACGATTTGCCGGCCTCTGTGTTTCCTCCCTCCTACAACATGTTCACTCCTTCCTCTCCTCAAAAACACCCTCCACACAGCATCTTCAAAGATGACAGGCCCCGAGGGAAATTATTTTCCTCAGGGTCTCCTCTGTGGAGTTAATGTAAAAAAACAAAAAATGTAAAAGCCCTCTGGGCGTTAAATAAAAATGAATAATAAAAAAATTTTAAATACTGATTTCAGTTGTGCCTTAACTCCGGTTCAATGAACTCTAAATATCTGTTGGTTGTGTGATTCTGTAATACGCATAAGATAATTGATAACAATTGTGTCTCACCTTACAAGCGAATGGTTTCTCCCCAGTGTGTTGCCGCATGTGTTCGGGCAAATAGCTGACCGAGACAAACTTCTTTCCTGTAAACAATACAAATTATTAATTCTACACTTGTAAGAAGACAAAAGGTGGGTCAAATCCCAGCGCAGAAGGATGATTTTCTATCTTTCGTAACAGCTTAACGCCTGTTATATTGGCCGTATATGACACATTTTGACAGTTTTCCTAAATACGGTATTCCGTTTCGCGCTAACGAGTTAAATACTGTGCTTGTGTTAAGACAATAACTCTTAACCCCATCAGGCCTCGACAATATTTTGTCAGAGAGTCAAAATATTTCCATTTTGTAATAAAATCCAAATAAATGGAATATTTCTGAACATATCTGAAAAATAAAAACGATTTTTGAAAGGTGATAAAATACGCTTTCAAATTTTAAAATTCGAAACAAACACATAATTTTTGAAATATAAAAAAATTCCTTGCAAATATAAGAATGTATTAAAAATGGCTCACCTTACGTTTATTCTAACTAAAATTACTGTTAATGAAAAAAAAATAAAAACACACACATTTTTCATTAGGCAAATATATTATGAACATTGTCATCAACTCACTTTTTGTCGTTTCATGTAAAAATAATTCATAAAAAAATTCACAAAGTACAAGAAGAAAGAAGGTAGCAACCCGGTGCCACCAGGTATTTAAATACAAATTTTACCACAAAATAAAATCAAACCATCACATTTTGGCTCCTATCAATCCCTCACACCTTTTCCTCACCAGAACTTCCTCTCCTTCCTTTACTTAAAAATACCCTCCACACAGAATCCCCAAAGATTTTTTTTTTACATTAGCTCCACACAGGAGGCCCCGAGGAAAATAATTTCCCGCAGGGCCTATGGCATCTTTGGGGATGCTGTGTGGAGGGTTCTTTTTAGGAAAAGGAGGAGAGGAGAGTTCTGGGAAGGAAAAGGGTTTAAGTGGTCGTTAGGAATCTGGGGTTCACCGTATCCTGGTCATCTACCAGACCTAGACAAACCTCACTCCATGAACCCGGGCACCCAAAGATGACATAGACCCTGAAGCAATTTTTTTCCTCAGTGCCTCCTGTGTGGAGCTAATGCAAAAAAAATATTTTTAAATTTGTAAACTGTCACCACTTTTTAAGCAGATAAATAATTCTATACATGTAAGAAGTCGAAAGAGAAGTAAATAAAGATGAATAGTTTATTAGTCATGCCATGATGTGACGTACCGCAGACGGTGCACTGCGCCCGGCGCTCGCCGGTGTGCGTGCGCTTGTGTCTCGCCAGGCCGCCGTGCGTGGTGAAGGCTCCCCCGCACAAGTCGCACACGAAGGGGTGCTCCCCGGAGTGGCGGCGGCTGTGCGTGCGTAGGGTGCCCGGCTGCGTGAAGCTAGCGCCGCATTCTTTACACCTGATCAATTAAATAATTAAATTAACATTACTCATCGGAGATGAAGAAATAAAATAAAAAAGAAAAACATTATTATTTAAATACAGGTACATAAAAAGGGGTGACTTCCTCCAGAGATCCTGGGTTCGAGTCCCAGTTGCGACCGTTATCTTTTTATTTTTCTGCAACTTGTTCTGTTTCATGTCTCCGTTGCCGGGGATGAGGTGGCACTGAGATGAGATGATCCATCATCAGGGCAGACGTGTGATGATGGACACTGTAAAGCTGCCCGAAACGTTGGCTAAGTAAGGAGGTAGCGCAACGCGGCATAACACCCCAAAAACAAATAACGAAAATATATATTAAACTTAAAAAATTATATCCTGAAACTAAGGCTGTAGCAAGGGCTTGCTTGGGTTTAAATAGTTCAGGTAACCATGGTAAGTTGAAATGACGCATGATGAAATCTGTGAAATGAATCTCACATCGTGAGAAGGGCAGGACTCCAGAGAATTGGCTCCCAGCCAGAAGGACCCTCAGCATCCGTCCAGGATGATTTCCAGTCCGCTCCCAAGATGGCGAGTATCACGACCAAGGTCCACAATCATAATTGTAGCGACCTTCAAAAAGGATCCGTCGTGTTGCAGTCGAGAGGACAGCCCCAAAGCTCTCCGCTGCCCCACAAAGAATGCCTGGCTTTTTTTCAAATCTGCTGATTTGAATCTGTGCAGAATCAACAACTGTTGAATTCCAAAATATGCAGGGTTCGCAATATAACCAATGCCCAAAAGTCAATGGGCAAGCACTAGAGGTGCCACACACCGAGACCATAAATAAAGTGTATATAAGAGGGTGCACACACCTTGTTACAAATACTTTTATGTAACATCTCGTTTAGATTTATTAGTATTATCTTCTTCTTCAGTGGCTTATTACATTGATGAGTATAAACTTCAAAAGTTAGTAAAAAGTTATTCCAATAAAGTTAAATAATTGGAGGTGTCTACTAATATCTAAAGGAATTCCAAAAACTGAACAAATCGGAGTAATATCTATGAGAATCCATGTTCTGACTAATATCTATACGAGGTATGTTGGAACAATATCTTTGGGAACCAAAGTGAGGACAAATATCTACAGCTCAAACTGCTGACTAATATCTATGGAACAGGTGATGTAGACGAATATCTACAGCACTGGCAGAGGTTGGGTTAGGTTAGGTTAGGTTGCTCAGCTGCCCTCTGTAGATATTAGTCCCACTGGGACCGTCATAGATATTTATCCGACCTTAGCTCTGTAGATATTAATCTTTACTCTGTAGTTCATAGATATTTGTCCAACATATGAGCTGTAGATATTAGTGGAGTCAAATAATTAAACTTTGGTTGCATGACAAAGCAGAAAAGCGGCTAAACAATTAGTGCTTTTAAAATTACCATTACGATTCACTGTTACGGTACCGTGACGGCATAAAAAAGGCAATAAACATACATTCCATATCACAATAATGCTGCAGCTCTTTCAAAAGATGAGATGTAGGTAGGTCTGCTTCCTCCAAAGGAAAAAGTCATAATTTTCTTGCATCTTTCTCTACTAGCCGTGACGATAATTTTGATAGTATGGAATATAATTACAAGGATAATATTGAAGTGTGAGTGACTTCCAAAAAGTCAAATGTCAATGCACTGATGGTTTTGCTTTTGTTCTTAAACATATAATGCAGCAGCTCTTTCTTACATACTAAATAACAACAGTCATAAATGAGACAAACATTGAATGTATATCTGCACCCCCCGAAAGGAAACATACAATAATTATCATACATCTCCCTCAAACATATAAAGAAAATTTAATGAAAAAATTCCCATCGCCGTGGCTGAACCATAATACGATATATCCGTTTCATCCAAAGGAAAAAGTAGTACTTATGAAAAAATAGTCTCATGTATTTTTTGTGTCTCATCTTTTGTCTCACCATTGTTTAATGTGTAAGAGAGAGCTGCAGTATTATAAAGAAAAGGAATGTATATTTATTGTCTTTTTGTCATCATGGTACCGTAACAGTGAATCGTCACGGTAATTATAAAAGTGTCTAATAGGTTAGGTTAATTTAATTTAAGTTTATTTATTTATTTTAGGTTAGGTTGTTTGTTGTGTAATTTTTCTACATTTTCTATTTTGTATGTTGTCTATGTTGTGACCAGTGTCGTGATGATGAGATGAGTTGTAATAAGTGTTGCAGGGTGTGGGGTACTTACTGGTAGGGCTTCTCTCCGGTGTGCGTGCGCATGTGTACGCGCAGGCCGGCGGTCAGGCTGAACAGGCGGCCGCACACGGGACAGGGCAGGCGCGCGCCATCCGTGTGCACCGTCACGCGGTGACGCTCGCAGTCCGATGCGCAGATGAACGTCTTTGGACAATTCTCGTCGGGGCAAGCCCACGGTCTCTCGCCTGCATAAAGAAAACATTAACAAATGATCGTTAACGTGGTATCACAAACACCGAGACATCTTTTACTCAGTGATAAAGTTATATGTTCAACCGCCCGGTTGCCAGTTGTGCGCCGGCGCACAAGCCAAAATGTTAAAAAAAAAATAATTTTGGAATGCGATTTTCACCCTTATGTATAAAGAAAATGTATGAAGAACAAGGTCAGAATCGCTTGGGGCATTCTTGTTCTTAAGGTATAAAATACCGTGAACACACCTAGGGAGGCGGAATAATTTCTGTGGAATTGTTTATGCCCTCCGGCTGAGATTTTCCCTGGCATTTGAGCTGTCAGATTGGCTTGCGTTATTGTCGAGTCGTTCTCGTGAAAAAGATCGTAAAACGTATAAATTCATCAAATAAATGCAAGTAATATTGTTTTTATGCATAGCTTATTGTTCAAGGAAGGTGTTTCAGTAAATATAATACACAATAGCACAAAATTAACCCACAAAATATAACGTCAAAGTCAAAAACAGTGAAGCTTTATAAAATGAATATCAATCGGGAATATTTCTAAATAAATCTAACAGATCTTTAAGTAGGCCTTACATACATCCCTCCAATTGAAGGCGATTTAGGGAACTCTCCCATTTTACCCCCACTACTTGGTGGTGGGGGTAAAATCGGCATCTTCTGTACACACTCATCCATACCACAGTGTGAAACTGATCGTGCAGCAAAGCGCTCGTCGACAAAGATGCCGCCAACACTTTCCAAACATCAAAAACGTAGGATAGGCAGTGCTTAACCTTTTCGTCCCAGAAAGAAAAAAATCACACACAATCCGAAGGGGAGTCACTTGGGTCCCCCAATTTATTTTGCTTTTTATCAGGTGTTAATTCATAATTTTGTGTATTTTGTTTTGGTAATAATTATAGGGAAGTATATTCATAATATTTCAGTAGTCATTATCAAAAGCATTTGATAAATAAAGTCATAATTAATATCTTAATGGATTTAGATCATAACGCCTACTTTTTCCATAGAAAACAGAGAAGGCGGGCCTATAGCCACCATGACTCCTTGTTTCCGAATCTCGCCTGGCGATTGGCGATTACAGCGTCCGCCTTCATGACTAGTTTGTTGCACAGGGTGGAGGGGATAGGAACGGGGTAACGCCAGGCGATCTAATAGAGACAAAGTGAGGCGGGCGAGACAGATACTCCGCCGGAATTTGATTGAAATTATTTAATATTTAAAAAAGAAGTAAAGCGATATACATTATTTAAATGCAGATCGATAACCGAATAATTTTTCTAGGATTACCTGAATTATTGGGTGTGTAATTAATTGTACAACTTAGATACAGCATAAAACTCTAATTAGTGTAAGTGCGTTCCCCCGGTCCGGTACGGAAGTTTAATGATGATGATGACCAAGATAAAGCTGTTATGTAAAACTCACCGGTATGACGTCTGATGTGAATAATCAATGCACTTTTATATCTAAACAATTTTAAACATTCCGAGCATTCGTATTGTGAGTCAGCAGTGGTGGGGTATATTTTTCTCCTTCTCTTGGGTTTTACAGTTATTTTAACTTTGGATTTCCCGCTTCTGGCGAGCAGTAGAGAACTCAATATATCGACCTTTGGTGAATCTAAAATAAAACAGCAAAAATAATATGAATTATTTCTAACTAGCCGAAGTCCCCGGCAGTGCGCGTGCTTTACACAGAGTTGTTACCTGTTTTGAAGGTCACATGACGGCCGGCGTAGTCCAGCGGTAAGGCTCTTGACTAGCATTCCGAAGGTCGCGGGATCGAATCCCGGCGTGGCAAATAAATTTTATTCAATTAATTTGTGTTATTTCACAATTTATTCATTTAAAATAATATATAGTTTATTTGCGCCACGTTCCAGAGTGGAAGATACTATTAGTATCGCCCTGGTGTAAGACCACCATTCAGAATTGAAACGTCACTTGAAATGGCTTTAGCCGTGTTTAGTGACCAGATCAGAATAGCCAGGTACTCCCCCACCTTCCCCTTCCCCATCTCCTTCCCCTCCCCACTACCTTCAGCCTCACAACATACCCCGATTGGGGATGCCATAGTCCCACTGGCTCCAGACGGGAGCAGTTGGGACTTGTGCGGTATTCATATAAAAAAAAAAAAAATGTGCAAAATTTCATCAACCTCGGCATAAAACTGTAGATTTGCATACAAATCAAATCCACACCGCCCGCTTGCCAGCCCGCTCGTCCATCACGTACAGACATTATCTTTTGTATATTACTTCATGACCTACCTATTTATAGATATATATTAATACTTAAGTTCAAGCTTTATTAGCATCATTAACACTCCTACCAGAGTAAGCAAAAACTCAGAATCATGTATAGATCACTTTATGGTAAAATCAAAAAGTCCAATATGTAGTGCAGTATACGAATCCACAATCACAGATCACTACACAATTATGATAGGCCTAACTTTGCTAACTAGAAACTCAACTCTCCAAAACAATACCACAAAAAAAATAATTGATTACGTTAACCTAAAACAATGTTTAGAAATAAAAACGTGGGAACATCTTAGAAATTATAACTCGGCAGAAGAGGCCTGGAATTTCTTTTTAACTTACCTACAAACTCTCATTACCCAAAATACCAAAACGGTATACATACCTATTCCACACCGTAAAGTAAGACTTAAAAAATGGATTACCCAAAGCATCATAAATAGCATTAAAAAAAGGGACAAATTACACAAACAAGTCAAACTGAACCCATATAATACCTCGCTATATTTCTTCTACAAAAGGTACAGAAACATCTGTTCTTTAACAATACGTAAAGCCAAAGAATTATACTATAGAAACAAACTGATAACATCAAACTATGACCCTAAAAGCGTATGGTCAATACTGAGGGAAAGTTCGCATTCACAGAAGAAAAAAGACGATACCATAAAAAATCTACTCATTGATGATAAAGAACTCCACTTTCATGACAACCCTACACGTATCCTTAATTACATCAACAAACACTACACAAATATTGGAGCTAGCCTAGCTGAAAATATCAAAATTACCCAGCCTCCCCAAGATATTCAGGAACCTCAAAACAATACATCTAACATAAGCAATGAAAATTTTAACAGACACTTCAAATTACAAAATATTACAGAAGAAGATACCAATAAAATAATTCATTCACTAAAGATTAACAATACTGCGGGTCCTGATGGTATAGACTCTAAAACTATCTTAACATTAAGCCAACAACTACTTATACCACTCACATATTTAATTAATCGTAGTCTAAAAGAAGGAATTTTTCCTAGCTTACTAAAAAAAGGCCTTATTATTCCAATTTTCAAATCAGGACAAAAAAATAATGTTAACAACTACAGACCCATTACGCTACTAAATACCATTTCGAAAATCCTGGAAAAAACTATTAAAAAACAGCTCCAACACTATTTAGAAGCAAAACAAATACTCTCGGTAAACCAACATGGCTTCAGGAAAAACAGGAGCACAGAACATGCAATAGCTACCGTAACGGACTTCATTACACATAATCTAGACGCTAAAAAAAAAGTTATCTCTATTTATTTAGATCTATGTAAAGCTTTCGACACAATTTCACATAAAAAACTTTTCAAGAAGTTAAAAAACATTGGCATTAATGGAGTAGAATTCAATTTAATTAAAAGCTTCATGTCTGACAGAACGCAACAAGTTAAAATTGACAACAAGACAAGTGAACCACTTTCAATTACGTACGGAGTCCCACAGGGGAGTGTACTTGGCCCTTTATTATTCCTCATTTATATAAATGAACTGTGCGACATTAAAATTGAAGGTAAAATCGTGACCTTCGCTGACGATACAGTTCTTCTCTGTCAAGCAGCCACATGGAAAGATGTATTTATAATAGCCGAAAAAAGTTTATCAATCGTCAAAAAATGGCTAAACAGTAATACTCTTACAGTTAATACAATCAAAACAAAATATATAACTCATAGTATTACACAAAGAGGTCAACCTCCATCAAACATAGGCTTGATTCTACATGACTGTACTTTATCCAACTGCCAGTGCGAACATATAGAAAGGGTAAAACATACAAAATACCTGGGGGTTATTATTGATTCACACTTACGCTGGACTGACCACATTAATTTCATCACAAATAAACTGAAACGAGTAATGCACCTAATAAAGTACGTTAAAAACATCTTCCCACTAATAATACTAAGATCGATCTATTTTGCACTTTGTCAATCCATTGCCACATATGGAATACTAGCTTGGGGAAGTGCTACAAACATAGCAATTGACCCAATTCAAAAAATACAAAAAGCAATAATTAAACTCATCCTGCAAGTACCATTTCACACAGATTCTAGCGAAATCTACAAAGCATTAGAAGTCATGTCAATAAGACAACTTTATGCCAAATCTGCTATAATATACCTTGTCCAAAACAAACAACACATTCCAATTCAACCAAAAACCATAACAAAAACCAGGTCCTCAACAAATAAAACACTGAACATACCGATAACCCACACCACACATGGACAAAGACACTTTCAGTATTATGCAACCAAACTTTTTAATTGCATGCCCATTACTTTGAAACAAATACTATCTGCAAATACATCTACAAACATTCATAAAAAACATATCACTGACTGGATTAAAAATCAAGATATTAACTTTATACAAAACATTATTATTCCCAACCAAACATAACAAAACTATAAAAAGTATAAAATTAAATAAACCTTAAAATTAAGTAGTTTTTCAAGTATCCAATAACTATACATACACTTACAATTTATATATGTGTGTACATATATATATGTGTATGTGAATGTGTATGCGGATGTATACGTATTTATATATATATATTCATATGCATGTGTGCAGGTACATGTATTTATATGGATGTGTATGTATGTATGTGTATGTTTATATATATATAATTTTTTTTTATATTCCTCTAATATATTTAAATACTTTTTTTTTCTCTTCTATATAACCAATGTACAATAACTGTTAAAATTTGAAAAAAAATACATATAAAACTTTATATTACAACACATAAATACTTGTCACACATAAACATAAATAAACACGTAAACACCTCAGCACAGGTTCTCCTAGTGAGGTGTTCACGAAACATACAACAATACCTATCCACAGTTTCACCTTCACAAACCTACCTTACACCCAACATAATAAAATTATAAAGGTAAATACTGTAATGTATAGAAATAAATAAATAAATAAGCTTACCAATTTTTCCATGTTCTAAATTCAATATTTTTTCACTGATATCTCTACTCTTTGTCACAATTTCCTTTCTTAGTTTTATCTGTGAATTCGACAAGGGATGATCCGAATCTTCTTGTAAATCCGGAAATGAAATATTGTCATCGGAACTTTGTTGCAAAGCATCGTCAGTTTCCACTTTAATATCTTGATTTAAGTCTTCGTCTTTTACATCAACTTCAATCCACAATTTGTCACCATGTTGTGAAGTGTGAGGGATGTTTTCTAATCCTAGCTTTGTTCTTAATTTTCTGTCGGAATGTTCGATTTGCTTTTTAAAATTGTAGGCATTGTTTAAATTTAGAATACACGGGTGGCATATCAATGATGGCATTTTATCTTCAGGTGAAATCTGAAAAATTAAAGAATTTAAATATCAATAATAATGTATAATCAATATAATACTGGATGCCCCGGTGAAAGCGACCCAGAGTGTTGAAGATGGCTGCAGGAAGACTGAGAACATCACATAACTGAGTGAAAGCATAAAATCAAATAAAAACATGACAGCAAAATTATTTTAACTTTTCAGTGTAATTATAAACTAAACTACCTCAACAGATGCGCAAGCCATCACTTTCTCTGCATAATGCATATCATTTTCAAAATTGAAGATCGACTGAAAGTCTCCATTTTGCAGGCACAGGCGGCAAGTGTCGTTATTTGATAACATAGTTTCTTTCATTTTGCTTTACTTTTTACAGAAATATGTAAACAATCATAATATCAACAATGCAAATGTCTCAAATATTATTATAGTTTGACACGGTTTGTGGTTGTGGTTTGACAGTTGTGTTTATTGTTTACCTAACCTCAATTTTTGTAAGTGTTGCAATTATATAAAATTCTTTGGTAGTAACTGGTTCCTGAAAAAGCGCCTAAGCTCGTATTAATGATATCAAATTTCAGCTGCAAACGTTAGAAATCCACAATGGATTTCTTAGCATATACTAAAGCTTTAGATACATTGCAACAAGAATTTATAACATTCTTCCAATTAGAATAAAAGAATGTGATTCACAAAAAAAAATTCAAAAACAGCATAAAAATTTGGATAAAACATAATAATAGGGCCTTTACCGGTGCACTCACCCAAATTCGAAATTAGTAATGAATCCAATGCTGTTATTATTGTACCAATGTGGTTTGTTATTATTAATGCAACCAATCTATTGTGTGATATAAATGTAGGTATTGTATTGGTATTGTGTATGTTCACAAGTATTATATATTGACTTAAAAGACTGCTTCAACACAGGCTAGCCTAATGAGGCAGGTTACTAGAAAAATAAATTTATAATTATTAATTTCTATTCTTGAAGTACCTACTGTTCAAATGTATATTTATTTTCTGCTGTTTATCTTTTTTACTTACAAAATTTATAAACCATTGTAACGTGTACTTTTTTTAGTTATAAATCTTGCAAATCTTCATTGAATAAAAATATATTATTATTATTATTCGTAATAAGTAATTACAAATATTGAATCAGCTGACAGATGTCAAACATTAAGCGTTGGCACAATAAAGGTTAAAAAATTTAATCATTTCGGATATTTTTGTTCACGTTTATTAAAAAAAATCCATGAAAAACCGGTTACAAAAAAAGCCGGCTCCGCAATAAAATAAAAAATTGGGCGATCCAGTGACAGCAAAGTCACCGGGTCTGTAATCGGGACCGGAATATCGACCATCACTACAATTACAAAACTGAGCTGTCAAACCATGAATTTGTGTTTCGTGAGCGATAAATCTTTATTTGGGTGTCTTGGTTTAATTTTGCTCTTTAAACAATAACCCAAGTCTTCATTAGGTTTTTTTTATGATTTACTGTTTATAATGTGAGTATTCAATACTTTTGTAACATATTTCTTTTGTATATTATGGACAAGGGATATGGATAACGTAAGGATTCTGAACATGCTTGTAATGTTGTTTTTGGGTTCTAGAATTTTCTTGTGATAACGCCCTTTAGATTGTGTTTTATCTGCATACTATGAATACCTTACTTATTACTGCTATTCATTGAATTACCCATTAAATATTTCCCTTATAAAAACCTTTGAAAGTATTCTTTCATCTGAACTCTATTTTATGAGATTTTATTGTTTGGAAAGTGACGAACCCAGAAATATTTATGGTAAACATTTTAAATCACTGGACACGCTTAAAATGAATATTTTCTAGAAAAAAAAAACCTTTAGATTCACCTTAATTAGTGTAAATTACAGCTTTTTGCATTCGGGGCGATGGAAATATTGCTTTCAAATTTGCTTTCGCTATTTATTGTTTTGGTTATTATTCTCCTAACTGCTACAGTTTTAGGCACATACTATGAAAATTACACCTCGTTTCAACAATTACTACAAGAAACAACTATTTACATGCATAAAATAGGTTATTAGATTCTTAGTTCGGGTTAACTAAGTAATTTATGCATATAATACACGCCAAACTTTAATACCGACCTGACGTTGATATAGAAATCGTCGCAATAGCCGAGTTTAAGGTCAGAAATGCTGCATGCCTCCCCGCCGACATCTTTCCCTGTCGCACATAAGTTTTATGCATCTTTCTCTTTCGATCATTGTAAAGTCATACAAATGTGCGAGAATGGATCGTATCAAGTTCAGGTTGGCATTCAAATTCAGCGTGTACTATAAATAGATTAAAACGAAACTCGCGCAAATCTAAATCCATACAAAAAAATTAAAATGGTGGTAAAGGAATCGTTTTATATGGAAATTTAGAACTTTGAATAAAAATGGAATTTTAATGCATCTTTTACCGTCTATCCAAACCTTATTAGTTGTTTCTTGTAGTAATTAAGCTGAAACACAGTTTAATTTAAAAAATCTGTGCCTAATAAAAGTGCGGCGGTTGGTGGAATATTTACCATCATTTTTAATGTGAATACCTTACAAAATTCCCAACTATAAACCCAATTGTCCTGAAGTAGGGAAGAGAGGGAGATGGCAAAGAGGGCTGACGGGCTATTCTGTATCTTTTGCGTTAGCAGGTTAATCGGTGTTAAATTAGTCGCTTGTAACGTACATCGTCAGATCTGGTCACCAAACTGAGTTAAAGCCATTTCAAGCAGCTTCGATTTTGAATGGTGGTCCTTCACCAGGGCCATCGGTACTAATCTTGTGACAATTTTCTTTCCTTTGCATAATCTGCTATCAATGCTAACATGAACAATTTACCTCATCCACAGAATCATGTCTCAACTAACGTCCAAAAACCTGCCTGAAGTCAACAACGAGGAGATCATCAACGACCTCACTAAAAACCTGGAATCCTCATTAATTACCTCAGAAGACATAGAGTCACCAACTTCTTCGGTTGAGGATTCCGGGGACTCCATCCCAAATTCCGCATCGCATCCGGACTTCGAAACCGACTACAAAAAACCACCGGATAAGACAGGATTTGATCCAGAGGACTTCGATGCCAAAGAAAAAGACGATCAATCAGATCAAAGCGATTCGGAAGACCAAGATGAGTTGGCTCTAAAAGATCTGGAGGTCACCCTAACAGACTTAGAGAAGATAGAACGGAAGGTGCAAGCGGAGAAGCACAAGATAGAAGGAAATGATAGGTTTAAATTGGCTGAATTTGAGACGTCCGTGGATTGTTACAGCGCGGGATTGAGGATCTGTCCGCTTGCGTACGCCAACGATAGGGCGGTGATGTATTCCAACCGTGCGGCCGCTAAGATGAAACTGGATAAGAATAAGGAAGCGATAAAAGATTGTACAAGAGCTATAGAAAATGATAATTCTTACATCAAGGCGTATTATAGGTAAGATTTATATTTTTAATACATTTACCCCACGCAGGAGGCTCCGAGGAAAAGAATTTCTCTCAGGGCCTATGTCTTCTTAGAGGACTCTGTGTGGAGGGTCTTTTTAGGTGTGAAGGGAAGAATAGGAAGTTCTGGGCAGGAAAAAGGTATGGGGGACGGGCAGGAATTTGGGGGTCAGTGTGTCCAGGAGTGACGGATGTATGAATCCATCCCTCCAGCTGCGATGCAGGCGATGGGTCCAAAGAGTCTGGTTGGAAAGGTCAAAAAGCCTCCCTCAAACAGTCTCTCTCAATCCGGCTTGCCACGCATCGGCCGCCAAACCTTGACAAACCTCTCCGACAAATGACAAAAACATGACTAAAACAGAGTGCGCAATTCACATGCGCTAGAATTGAAACCTTCTGAAAACTAAAGTAGACAAGAGTGGGGAAGCAACGAAGCACTGCACAAAGAGGAGACTGATTAGTCTATCTCATTCTCTCACAGGCTAAATCCTATAAATATATGTGTTTGTCTCTTTTTAGTGTCGCTATTTTCCGTTTCATCGAATTTCAAATCACAACGGTGCTAAGAAAATTTTCACTTAAAAAAAAAAAATTTATGCAAACGTTCCCGTGTTACAAATAACCTGACAATAATGAATTTTTTTATTTTTATATATACCGCACAAGAGTCCCAACTGCTCCCGTCTGGAGCCAGTGAGACTGGCATCCCCAATTAGGGTATGTTGTGTGGCTGAAGGTAATGGGGAGGGGAGGGAGATGGGGAAGTAGAAGGTGGGGAAGTACCTGGATATTCAGATCTGGTCACTAAACACGGCTAAGGCCTTTCCAAGCAACGTTTCAATTCTGAATGGTGGTCTTACACCAGGGCGATACTGATAGTATCTTCCACTCTGGAACGTTCCGCAAATAAACTATATATTATTTTAAATTAATAAATTGTGAAATAACACAAATTAATCAAATAAAATTTATTTGCGCACGCCGGGTTCGAACCCGCGACCTTCGGATTGTGAGTCGAGAGTCTTACCTCGGGACCGTCAATTGAATTCACCTTACATTCATCATTTTGGTGATAAAATGTTGCTTGTGCAGTGATTGAGGATTAAGTTTGCAAAGAATTAAACCTGCTAATAACCGATCAATCTGTGCTGATGCTGTCTTATCAATCTTTTTCTAGGAGAGCCCAGTGCTACGAGCTGACGGAGCACTTAGACGAAGCCCTCGCTGACTTCAACAAGATCCTGGAGTTGGATCCGGATCACCAGGAGGCCCGGAGAGGGGTGCTCCGACTTCCGCCCCTCATCGAGCAGAAGAACGAGAAGCTCAAAACGGAGATGCTAGGCAAACTGAAAGACCTCGGAAACCTGTTTCTTCGGCCGTTTGGCCTCTCTACGGAGAACTTCCAAATGACGCAGGACCCAGAAACTAAGGGCTATTCTATCAATTTTAATCAAGGAAAGAAATAGTAATAATGTGTTAATTATTGCAAAGAAAATAGTTTTATTGTAATATGAGACAATTTAAAATTTAAATTAAAGTTTTTGGCTTATTTAGTGTACGTGTTGGTGGATTTAGTCAGCAGCAAATTGATTGTGGATAGTTTACCAATAATTTAAATGTATGGTTGGGGTGTTTGCAGAAATTCAATGTAACATTGTCATCAAATTTTGTGACATTTTGTTTTTGAAGTAAAAACTTGTTTAGCACCATCGTGATTTGAAACTCGATGAAATGAAAAATAGCAACACTAAAAAGAGACAAACACATAAAGATAGTATAATCGGTCTCCTTTTTGTGCGGTGTGCTTTGTAGTCTCCTCACTCTTGTCTACTTTAGTTTTCTGAAGGTTTTGTGGCAGCCCTGCAATGCACAATGAATAACGAACATTCTAGAAGCTAGGGTAGTATTAAATTTCGCTGATAAAACACTTGCACACGCGCAGCGATAAGTGCTGACATTCAAATGTTTTCAGGAATAGTCTCGAAGATTCTCCATCGTGAGAAGCACTTATATAATCAGTGTATCAGCCGCCTACTGGTCAGTTCTGAACTCGCCGCGATACAAATCGCAGGCCCTACGATGGCCTAGTCAGTCGTCGTTAAATCATCAAGTCAATTCACACCGCAACATGTAACATTCAAGTGCCGAGTGCATCTCGCTTCCAGAGCTGCTCCTTCGAGGCCACCGAGTTCCGTCATATCTCGCAGCCGCTGAGATCACTTTCTTCGCCTCACGAGGACTACCTGCAGATGGCTTCATTCACCGAGTCACCGCCGCCCTATCTCCGCAACTCACGCGTTGAGCGACGGCCTGGAAGATCAGGTCATTCTCCACCATTCACGGTGCCGAGCAACATGCTGGTGACCTGCAGACACGAGGTCTGCTCCGTCATAGCATCTTACTGACCCTCTGCATCAACATAACCTCCGTGCACCAGCAAAACTTCATCATGGCACTTTTGACTACATCTCTGTCACCTCTTCATTGACCTCTCGCTACGTAGCCAATAAACGACTCCACTCACAACACTCGACTGACTGCCTTTCATTTATCTCTTGTCTCTGCCAATCAGGAGTCTACTCCCTCAGTTTCACTTCTACCGCTTGTGAATTGCACACTCTATTTTCTTATGGTCGGTATGGCACCGATTGGCTATTTGATAACAATATTACATTTGAATGTCTGTGAAACACCTCAGCCAAGTTATTGATAATAGTCATGAATGTATTCTTTACCTTTGTGAATATTGCCTAGCAAACTTCAATATTCATGTTGGTAACATGCATTACTGTTACCTGAATGTTAATGATTAGGATAAAAATTATATTTTCTATTATTTCTTAGATTAAAGTGGTCTTAGAATTTACAGCGCGTAAAGTACCGCTTTCTGTCATATTCTGTGCATTGAACGATTCCAATTGTAACTCTATTTTGTATAATATGTAGGTAATGTACATGTAAATTTATCATAGTTTAAAAATTACTTATTATAGGCATCTGAAGCATCAAAGTGATAAATTATATTTGTAGAAGCTTACAGCAATATTTATTTATTCACGAATAAATTTAATGCATCCTATTGATGATTTTTATTACTGTAATGACGGGGGCGTAATTAGAGGTTCCAGACGCCCTAGGATAGCATGCTGATAGCGCCCCCATCCCTCAGTATATCTGACATTTTATAAAAATGTCAAAACTTAAAAAAAATATAGGTAGGTACACAGAAGAAGCCAATATCAACCACTTTGCAAGTTATGCTTTAAAATATTAACACGCAATATGAATGTGAATAATAGTTTTGCCCCTATACAAACTTAATTCTTACAAGAAAAGCATACAAATATCATACATTAACCTATACAGGATCTATAACAACTTTCGGGATGTTGTGTGGAGGGTGTTTTTGAGGAGAGGAAGGAGTGAACATGGGTATTAAAGAGACCCATATTGAAGGAGCGAGGACACATACAGGCTGACGGATCATTTCATAGTTGAACTGTTGATCTTAAGAACGAGTCATAGAAACAACCCATTCTCGAAAGGATCAATGATGCTGCTTTCTCAGGGCATTGAAAAACCGGTGGAACAAGGACAGCATTCCCAACTGACGTCTGTGTTCAAAAGAGTGTAACCTGTTTGTTAAGATATGGGAAATCTATCAAAAGGACCGTCCGTTTCTGCACAGTTAAGTGTTTTGAAGCTCCAAACCAGAGGTGACTGCCAAAGATTTAACTAAAATGCATGAACCGAAATCAACACGTATTGCAGCGGATGACAGTATGCACACAGATGAATTGCTTGCAAACGACACATTGCAAACTTGTTTTGTGACTTCAAGAAAGATCATTCCAGTGAACAAAAAACACCAAAAACTTTTTGGATAGATTTGCAAATATGACTAACTCACCCTTTTTGTTCCTTTCTAGCTAAAAAAAATTAAGCAGGCGTAAACAAGATAAAAGGCTGTTTCTCAGTGACTTATCTGCTGAAAGTTAATGCACGTCCACCGTTACACACAATTGAAGTGTGTTGTTCGCTTCAACTCTAATTGTGGGTCCTGTTACGACATCAGTTGTTCTAATCTGTACAGTTAAATTCTCCGAAGTGAACTGTAATGTATTGAAAGAGCTTCTAAGTGATGCCGACATGGGCCAGCAGGGAAAAAGTGCTTCTATCGATTGCCAACAGGAGTGCCCAAGTAGGCGATGGCCGTCGAGAGTGGTTTGGGCCAACCTATCGTTCAGATTCAATTAGCCGCTAGTATAGACAGGTTGTGTGACTTGTAGCAAAATTATCGTAAATACATAAACTCATAATAAACTTTATTCCGTATTATTAACTGTAAACATAATTCTGTTTTAATTGTATTCAAATGAATATGTATGTTACCTTAAGTGTTCTTGTAACTACCAAATATATTCCTTAAATATGTTCTTCTATGTACCTCCGCCTGTCTCGACACAGGTATATCCTAGTGAGACAGGCATCGAAAAACCTAATGTAAATATACTGTATATAGATAAATAAATTTAAAAAAAAACAATGCGTAAAAAAGGAGACAATGTTTTTTACAGGCCTTCCCGAAATCAACCTCTGAAAAATATCTCTCAAATACCTTCTCCAAAATCTTCTTCTCGAGTATTTTTAAATCCCTTCCAAAAAGAGGCGTGGATTACGATGTCGAATTTCTCCAAGACTAGTGGATCACCTTAAGGCCACACTTCCCGGCGCAAAAAGAAGAAGATGGAGAGATAAGAAATTAAGAATGTTGGACAGAGTGCGCTAATATTTTCAATGATAAAATTGAAACGAAAATTATGAAAATGCTTAATAAAACATGACTCGTTTAAAATCTCGTGGAACGTATCTTAAATATCATTTAAAGAAACATTGTGAATTTTTTCACAAATATAACTTGTAAAATAATAGAAATAGACTTGTTTTAAATAATTTTCGGAGCATACTTTGCGATTTTTTTCTATCGAGGGAATTTCATATAATTTGCGTTTCGGCGTGGAACGTATCTTCAAAAATAACAGGTTTATTTTTTTATGAGCTTAAAAACTTCAAATGTTTAAGGGAGATATGTAAGAAATCGGTCGAAATTCGGATAGTGGACCCTATAGATGAAGACATACTAAATAATGCAAAATCATACAAAATCATATGTTTTTGTTTTGAAAATTTGATCGCTTAGAAGTGTTATAGATGCTTCAATTAAATACAGCGTGTAGAACATATCTTGGTCCTTAAAAATATCGGCCTTTTTTTTAATAAGTCTTTCAATAAGCCTAGAAAAAAATAAAGTATTAGGTTTATAAAATACTGTCAAGTGCAAACTCTCATACTTTGAAACCCCTTTTCGGATATAGTTTTATTGTATAATGTGGCAAATTCAGTTTCTTTTATGATAATCGTAAAAGAAAGTTATATTTACGCCCGAACTTCACAAAATAAAATAAAATATGCATTTTCACGTTGTTATTTCACAATACGGCCGGCAGTTGACGAATTTGGATTTTCAAAGTGAACTCTATACCGTCCACCGAAGAACTACTGACTAACCCCACCCATTTTCTGTCATTCCACCCTCGGCCGGAGCGAGGATTACACGTTTAGGCTCCGCGTCGCTCGGTTCCGTGAAATTAATTTTAAATTTCCGTTTTATTACAATAAACAATGCGTGAAAAAGGAGTTAATATTTTTTTCAGGCTTTTACGAAATCAACCTGTAATAAAAAAATCTCAAATACCTTTTTCAACCTTTCCAAAAGCTTTTTCTCAAGTAATTTTAAACTCCTCCCATAAAGGGGCGTGAATTCTGATATCAATTTTTTTCCTGAACTATTTTTAAATTTCCGTTTTATTACAATAAACAATGCGTGAAAAGGAGTTAATATTTTATTCAGGCTTTTACGAAATCAACCTGTAATAAAAAATTCTCAAATACCTTTTTCAACCTTTCCAAAAGTTTTTTCTCAAGTAATTTTAAACTCCTCCCGTAAAGGGGCGTGAATACTGATTTCAATTTTTTTCCTGAACCATTGAATCGCTTTAATTATAAATGCATTCAATGGCTCTCTAACACAATAACCAGTTTATATATCTCGATATTAAAAATCGGAGTTATGATTTTTTTTAATGAGGACGGGAAATTTACAAATTGGACGCTCAGAAATCCTGGAAGTTGGACGCGTATTTCAATTATTAACGCCAACGTTCGAATCTGGTCAGTAATTCCAATTATGTTTATTATTAGGTGAATTGTTTGAACTGGTTGAGCGCCCCAGACTAGATGTCACACTGACAGTTGATAAAGATGAGCTCTCCTGATTGGCCACCGACCGACCAATAGCAGCTGGTAGGCGGGGCGGAAATTTTCACCCCACATTATTTACACGGAATTACTACCCCCTAGAAAAATTCACAAAAGGTGATCGATCACCTGATCACAATGAACTAATTGTTCTGTGAACAGTACCCAGACCTTGTGTCCAAAAAAGCATATTTCTAATATTTTTTTTCATAATTATTAATCAAACTAAAATTCCCCCCGGAATCATAAGGTTTATGTGTAGGTAGGTACTTACTATTACCTTAATTTATTTTAAACCACACATTTTATGTAACATTTAGGGTTTTTTTTATGTGAATATCTCACAAGAGTCAAGCCGTTAAAGCTGTTCCATTCTGGAGTCAGTGAGATTATCGCATCCCCAATTGGATTATGTTGTGAGGCTGAAGGTAGTGGGGAGGGGAAGGAGATGGGGAAGGTTGGAAAGTACCTGGCTATTCAGATCTGATCACCAAACACGGCTAAAGCCGTTTTAAGCAACGTTTCAATTCTGAATGGTGATCTTACACCAGGGCGATACTGAGAGTGCCTGTCTTCCACTCTGCCTCTGTTATTTTAAATTAATTAATTGTGAAATAACACAAATTAATCAAATAAAATTTATTTGCACACGTGACTGTCGGATTACGAGTCAAGAGCCTTACCTCTAGACTACGGAGGACGGTATTCCAAGTAAGGCATTAGGATATACGTGTGTCCAAGGAAACGTCACTAGGCATCTCATTTCAAACAAACGTTTTGGAGGCGGGTATGGGTACCGCCCTCCCGGAAAACAATTATTGGATATTCAACACACCTGCCATAAGTCACCCCAAGAAGTTCGCTATGTTTGGTAATTTAACAGGGATGCCCACGTTCATGGCATGAGGATTGTGTAGGTTTTGGCAGCGAATGCTTTTGTCAATTTACTGCGTGGCGGGCCGGATCGGGAAACTGATTGAGGGAGACCTACCTTAGACTCTCCAGCCGGACTCTGTCGACCCACCGGCGTGCACTGCAGTTGGAGTGAAGGGATGAATTCGTACGTCACTTCTGGACCCATTGATTTTCCTTTCCCTAAAAAATGCTCCACACAGCATTCCCTAAGATTACGTTGGCTCTGGTGAAAATTATTTTCCCCGAGACCTGTGTGGAGCTAAAGTACCTACCTAAAACAAAAAAAAACTGTCCCGCTTCAAAAGGGTATTTGATTCACTTGATCGTACCGTGTCTTCATCGTTTCCTCGGGCGTCCCCGAGTTCTTCTACCATCCACGTTCGCATTATATTACATTCTCCTCACACTCCTTTCTCAATTCATTCGCTCTACGTGCCCAAACCATGCGTCCCTTTCAGGCTTACATCAGCCTTGCATTCTTTACGAATATTCGTTGATCATAACACACGATCATACCTGGTTTTACCACACATACGCCTCATTGTTCTCATTTCAGTAACATTCAGTCTAACCCCAACTACACCCAAACATCATAATTTATTTGGTAAGAAGTGTTTTATTTACCAACTTCAAACCTAAAATCGACTTCGAAAACGCCTTTGGTATGGACATTTATTTATTTATTGTTTGAAACATTTACAGAGTGTTGACAATTATTACAATAATAGAATTGCTGTTGGGATGTACAATGTACATAGATATTAACACTCCAATCAGAAATGTTCACAGCATGAAAAATCAATGTTTAGTTGTTACTAGACGGAAATGCTTGTAGTGATAACAGAAATTATGAAAATCAAAATAAAATATAAAACATAGTAGTGTCAAATATAATAAATAACCTGCAGAGAAAGAGAAAAAAGAAAGAAAGGGATATGACAATAAAGCAGCTACATAACTGTTCTCCATGAAGTGTCATGGTAGGAGTTCGATAATTTGTTTTTTTTGAAATATGTGAGATTGTTTGCGTAGATATCATCTATATGGTCTCTTATACTTGGTCGATGATATGGTCACATTCAATGGTATTATATAGACGACACAATCGAGACAGTGGATTGAAGTACACGATATTGTTATTAAATAATTCAAGATGGAATATTTTATGACATATTAAACGAATTTATTTACAGCGTCAATTTTTTGTACTAATTCGCTGGTTTATAAACAGTATATAGACTAGTAGTTTTATCTTTGATGCATTTGAATGAAAATATTTGTTTAATAATTTTGTTATTCAGTGGTACCCCTCTCTGCAAACCCCTTTGGAGAGACTTAGTTATATTTTGTGTCAGCAGTCAGGGCCGTAGCTAGGGGGGGCATTATGGGGCAATGCCCTACCTTAAAATACCTGTGCCCTACCTTTAGAAATACCATCGACTCTGATAATATACTTGTAAACTATTTGTTCATAGTTTGATATGATTGGATAAATATGCGAGGATAAAACGGAAAGCACAATGCATGCATTTGTGCAGGCAGCGAGAGCTTCGTATAGAGATTCGTATGAACTTTTTGCATCTGTGGCGACAATTAATAGGCAGCGTCACTCCTGTGTGCGAATCTACATTGTCAATATTGACTGCAATGATTAGGCCTCAGAGCAGTGCCGGATTTATACTTTTCATAAGTATAGGCCACTTTGCGCCGCCCCTTTCTGCTTCTTAGAATCATAATCACTCACTTGTGAGGCTTTTATTAGGCGACACACAATTTTCAAAATGAATCCTTAAATATAGGTCGAATAGGAATTCAAAAATGAAATTAACGAATGAATTAGTCATAAGTAAAAGACCAAAAATTACAATTTTTTACGGATTTTTTTATCGACAAAATCATCTAGAATGTCTTCATATTTTATAGTTTTCATTAAGTCTGCTTCTACGCATAGAAAAGCCAAAGAGTTAAGTTTTTTCTGGGACGAAGAAGACCTTTGGTAATTCTTCACTCGCTTTAAAAATTCCTTTCTCCAGAACAATTTGTATATGTATTATATCCAAGTTCGGGTAAACGTTGCACATAGATTATTTCCTCAAGAACTTAAAAAGATTCAGTTATGATGTAGATTCAGGTTTCTGCCGTTTTGTAACATAAACTATCTAGTACAGCATAGGAATGAGTACTGGAAATAAGCGACTGTAAAAGTCAAGTTAAATGTGATTTAAAATAGAAAACTCTCTGTATACACAGTGATTTTTTATTTTATTATTTATAATCGCACACAAACTTAACGGCTTACTAAATAAAGCGAGCGAGCGCCGCCCCCTGAACTCTGCCGCCCCTAGGCCGCGGCCTATAAGGCCTATTGACAAATCCAGGACTGCCTCAGAAGCTGTCAATGGGTCACGAAAGAATGGCAGGCATGGTGTTTCTAGCCTTTGAAAATAAAAGAACTAAGTCAGTTGATCTAAATGAAATACTTCGTATTTTTAATTATATGTCGAATCGAAGAATTCGATTGTTTTGTTTGTTGTTTTCGAAGGAAGGACTTTTTATTATTTTTTTTCTTTAATTTCAAATTATGTTTGGTACCTAATATAAACCTTAAAAGCCATTGATGCTGCAGTTACTGTTAGCAATGATCAAGAATTACCTTGTGTACAAATACTTGTTATCTAACCTGGTGAAAGAACACAAGGTAATCCTTTATCATTGTTAAATAACTAAATGTTTTGATCATTCACATGTACGACAGAAAATGGTTCACAAGATCAGATCAAGTTACATTTTTACTTGTGCCCTACCTGTAATTACCGCTGCCCTATCTCTGACTACGGCCCTGGTATACCGAAATCAACATATGAAAATGATCCAGTAGTATTTTCTCTGAACCGACTGCATATTGTTTAAAGATGAACTGTCATGGAATCGTTTTATTTTTGCCAGTTGACAATTTCTACCGATCGACTAAGATTCTTAATGAGGAAAAAGTAGTATTTAGTTTGAAATTCATCTGATTTTTTCCAGTTGAGTTTCACATTGCAAAAATTTGCATATTTAGTATTCACATCATAATTTTTGAAAAATACAAATAATTTTGGCTAAAAGCTACAACCCACAACGGAACATACAGTTACGCACTCCTTGCTTCATTCACATTCATACATCGTCTCATGCATAACTGATTTTCTATTATTCTGACTCCTGACATGGCCCGACTCAAGTGTTTCACTCACTTGATCGTGCCATGTCTTCTTCGGTCCTCCCCGAATTCTTCTAGCAGCTCTTACGTAAGTCACTACACCGTCGTAAAGGAAGTTGCAAAATCGGTTCTAAAATCGTTGAAAGTTTAAAAATCGACGATTTATTTTCAAAACGATACATTTTTATTACAAGAAGAATAATCCATTAATTATAGTTGAATAGGTAGATATCAACTTATCTGTTTCACCACAGAATAGATCATACACACTAGAAATGCCTATTGGGAGGCGGGTATGGGTATCTCCACCCCAGGAACCATTTATTGGATAACCAACACACCCTTGTCGTAGGTTACCACAAGTGGTTCGCCGCGTTTGGTGAGTTTGTTGCTCGGGTTCATGAGGATAATTTTGGCTAGGTCTTGGAGGCGAATGTGTTTGTGGGTCGGATAGGGGGAGACTGGCTGAGAGAGACCTAATCTCCAGCCGGACTATCGACCCATCGCCTTGCACTGCAGTGGGAGGTGGGAGTGATGGATTCGTTCGTCCGTCACTCCTAGACACATTGGCCCCCAGGTTCCTTCCTAGAATTTCCTCTCATTCCTTTCCTTAAAAATACCCTCCACAAGGCATCCCTAAAGATGACACAGGCCCTAGGGAATTTTTTTATTTTTTTATGTGAATACCTCACAAGAGTCTGGAGCCAGTGAGACTATGGCATTCCCAAATTGGGGTAAGTTGTGAGGCTGAAATTAGCGGGGAGGGAAGGAAATGGGGAAGAGGAAGATGGGGAAGTACCTGGATATTCAGATCTGGTCACCAAACACGGCTAAAGCCATTTCAAGCAACGTTTCAGTTCTGAATGGTGGTCACTGGTCTTACACCAGGGCGATACTGAGAGTATCTTCCACTCTAAAACGCGCCGTAAACTTACTATATATTAATTTAAATTAATTCATTGTGAAATAACACAACTTTATCCAATCAAATTTATTTGCTCACGCCGAGATTCGATCCCGCGACTTTCGTATTGCGAGTCAAGAGCCTTACCCCTAGATCACGCCGGTCGTTTTCCTCGGGGCTTCCTGTTTGGAGCTATTGTAAAAAAGTGTAGATATAAATGAAAACGGACGACGCCTTTTTTAATTCTAGCCCATTGAGAACGTCTTTTACACTGGACATTGTAAAAATTCATCCCATTTGAATTTCACAACTTTGATGAAACACAATTATTTTGTATTGCAATTTTAAGGCCCGATTGGCCAAACTTTTGAAAAACAAAACACGCCCACACCATATTTCTTGCGATCTTCTTTTATTCTATGTCGAATACCAACTTATCTGTTTGACAAACAAGGTGTCCCTTATACACTCAAAACGCCCACCAATAGAGTCGGAGCCACGCCTTTTGGGAGGCTGAGAGAGGGACCGCGCAAAGAGGGGGGACCTCGGTCGAATCTTGTCGACAAACGAAATATCAATTTTAATTCGGTGTCGAGTTTGACGGGTCGCGTCAACGGCAACGCGCGGGAAAACATATCCAAAACACATTCGATCAGTTTTGGAATCGCAACACAATCAATAAAAATAATAAATTATTAATCCGATATTTTCGGCGTTTAAATAAAATTAACACATGGTAATAACGGTTCCACGACAAAATATAACAGTGACAAATAATAACATTGAAGAAAAGTGGCGGAAAAACTAACCTAACCTTATCTTAATCTTATTTAATTTAACTTAACCTCATTTCATTTGAAAATTTCTCACTTCAATTTTGTAACTGTTTTTGTGAAATATCACAATAAATTGAGTGGACACAAACACACACACACACTGATTGTGTGTATTGGTGCATTTGTATATTCCTTCGACAGTGATATCGTTGCCAAACTCACTAAAAAACAGCCTACGAACTACTTGCTTATGAATACTTCTTATTGTTTTTGTAATTTAAAACTATTCTTTTTAAGTCTGTTCCTAATTGATGAGGATTGTAATCACTACCAAATTTAAAACTATTTATAGGTACCTACCTACCTAACTGAAAATACGCTCCACTTAGATTCCATAGATAAACGATAACAGATAAAAAAACATTATTTATAATTAATAAGTGACTCCCCAATCTAATTTTATCTTTGTTTAAACATTAATTTGCTTTAAGCATGTGTTTTCTTGTTATTACAATGTAAAAGTATGTATCAAATGTGAGAAATCGGTTAATTCGTGTATTATTTTATAGCAAAAGTTACAAGAATCGATTGGTGAAATTGTCCCCTAGGAAAGCTTTAAAAATAAGATAAAATTTAGACAGTTATGAGAATAAAAAAATGTGGTGGTTTTTCTATATTTTGTGAAGTAAAACACATAATTATGTTGTGAGGGAAGATTCCAATAAGAAACATTTCTTTACTTGGGTAAGTAGAAATTGTTTTTATCTAATTTCATTTCATCTTTTCCCCCTTGTTTTTTTCCTGTCATTTCATCTTTGTGGATGCTGTGTGGAGGGTTTTAGAGGAAAGGAAGGAGATGAAGTTCTGGGGAGGAAAAAGGAATCAGGGGTAGGTAGGAATCTGGGGGTCATTGTGTCCAGGAGTGACGGTCGTACGAATCCATCAAATGCAAAGCAGTGTTCTGATAGAGTCCTACTGGTCCCCCTCAACCAGTTTCTCTCGATCCGGCCTGCCACGCAACTGGTGGGCAGATGCGTCCACCGCCAAGACCCGGACAAACCTCACCCCACGAACTCGGGCATCCTTGCGTAGTCCCCAAACGCAGCGAACCACTTGGGGTTACCTATGGCAGAGGTATTTGTTATCTAATAAATGCTTCCCTGGGCGGCGGTAGCCATGCTTAGGTAATACTTAAGATGAAGCCATGCGAAATAATGCAAAATCATACCAAATCATGTGTTTTTGGTTTGAAAATTTGATCGCTTAGACGTAATATAGATGCTTCATTTAAATACTGTGTGTAGAACATAAAATATCTTGGCCCTTAAAAATATCGGTCATTTTTTTGTTTATGTCTTTTAATAAGCCTAGAAAAAATAAAGCATTAGGTCTATGAAAAACACTTTCAAGTGCAAACTCTTAAAGTGGTAAATTTAGTTTCGTTTATAAAATTCGCAAATGAAAATGATTTTTACGCCCGAACTTTACAAAATAAAATAAAATATGCATTTTCTCGTTGCTATTTTTGACATTAATCAATACGGCCCGCACTCTACGAATTGGGATTTTTAAAGTGAACCTTATGCCATCGGCACAAGAACCACTTGGCACATCCATTTCGTATTAGTTATGCCCCGCCTGCGAAGAGGTATAGACGTCCTAGACTGTCGTCCTAGTCTCTTGGTTGGTTCCGTGAAATCAATTTTTAATTTACTTGTTATTACAATAACGTACTAACTCGTAGCGAAACACCTTTACTTCGAATGGTTTATATTATGAATACCAAAAAATATGCCTTGGAAATATGAAAATTGAAATTGTTACCGCCGCCCCGGGAAGCATTTTTTTGGATAACCAACACCTCTGCCATAGGTCACCCAAGTGGTTGGCTATGTTTGGTGACTTAGCAAGGGTGCCCAGGTTCATGGGATGAGGTTTGTCCGGGTCTTGGCGGCGGATGCGTCTGCCAACCAACGGTGTGGCAGGCCGAATCGGGAGAGACTGATTAAGGTAGATCTTTGATCTCTCCAGCAGGGCTCTCTCTAAACATCACCTTGCACCACGGTGGGAGGGATGGATTCATTCGTCCGTCACTGCTGGACTTACTGAGCCCCAGATTTCTTCCAACTTCTCTTACTTTTTCCTTCCTACAACTTCCTCTCATTCTTTCCTTAAAAAATACCCTCCATACACCATCCGGAAGGCCTCCGGTGTTTTTTTTTACATGAGCTCCACACAAGAGGCCCTGAGGAAAATAATTTCCTTCAGGGCCTATGTCATCTTTGGGGATGCTGTGTGGAGGGTTTTTTTAAGGAAAGAAAGGAGAGGAGAGTTTTGGAAAGGAAAATGGTATGTGAGAAGGAATCTGGGGTTCAGTGTGTCCTGGTCATCCACCTTCAAGACCTAGATAAACCTCACCCTCATGAACCCGGGCACCCCTGCTAAATCACCAAACGTAGCGAACCACTTGGGGTGACCTATGACAGAGGTGTTGGTTATCCAATAAAGGTTCCCAGGGCGGCAGTACCCATTCCCGCCTCCCAAATTGTAAAGCTAATGAAAAAAAAACTTGCCCGCTGGCATTTGAACCCGTGACCTCCGAAATCGTGGCCAAGGGTCAAGAGGGGAAGCGAATGAAATAGGGGAGAGGAAGGTTGGGTAGTGTCTAGATATTTTCATCTATCTATCACTAAAACGTATTTTTTTAATTATTAATGAAGCACACCTTCAACGCAATAATATCATTTAGTGACAACAACGAATACATAGTTCTAAATATAATGACACTGGCAAAAAAAAAAAAAAAACTAAATTTCACAAAATTAAAAAGAACCTTTTGTTACCTTTCCTTTGCCGCCATTGGTCGACCCTTTGGGGGTATAATTTGTCGGTAGCCAATGGGAGTCAAGCTCGCCTCTCCTAGTTTACCTGGGGTGGGTTTTTCTCGGGATTTACCTAACAAGGGTTTCTTTTGAATTGGTATTATCAATTTACCCCAACCTAATGTTAATGAAATGAGATGACTATAGTGGATTACACTTAGCTATGAAGAAGACTTAGGACGGGTTGTTTCAAAAAATTTGATGGATTCATCAAATATTTGAAGTTGATTTTCACGTTCTGTATAGGTTCTATTCAAGTTCTGTTATTATATCGTGATAGAATAGCTGCTTCACAAAACTGAAATAATCACAGAACTTGAATAGAACTTACACAGAACGTGAAAATCAACATAAAATATTTGATGAATCCATCAAATTTTTTGAAACAACCCGTCCTTAAAAAATGTTTTAGTCATTTTAAATCTGTGAAGAAATATACCGATATATGTATGTTAATTTGGGAGACGGTTATGGGGAGTCATTTATTGGATAATCAATACCTCAGACATAATGAGGTCACTCAAAAGCCTCAATTACATTAAGCTATCAGCTGGTAAGTTTAAAAGAAGGTGAATCGGCGAGACGACACACAAAACTGTCCACTCGCTCAGTAGCAACAGTAGCAGCTGAAATAACGACTCCCGCGCCTTGCAACTCTGTCGACCTGATATGGGAAACTGACAGCTCGTAGCCAGTAACTGCTTCCGCCCGAACTAATTGTGACGGACGAAATCAGCTGTTGGTGGGCCGCTATCTTTAGGCAAACACCAGCGAGTAGCGAGTAAAGTTGGCCACTTTTCAACTTTTTTCGTAGATTGTCCACAATCTACTAGTTGGCAAATAAAACGATGACACTGAGCGAGTTTACTAACAGATAGTGAATTTCCCAGATAGTAGCGTGTAAACTCGCTCTATGTCATCGAGGCTTAAGTGGCACGCTACGGTCGTTGACTTAACAAGGGTGCCCCGATTTATGGACTGATGTTTGTCCAGGTCCTAGAGGCGAATGGGTCTGCAACCAGCGGCATGGCGGGCCGGATCGGGAGAGGTCGGTTGAGAGAGACCCTTTGATCTTTTGAACGTAAAAGTAACGGAATGGAATGCGTAAAAACACGTAGTTACAAACTTAAAGGAAAAAGCCTTTTGATGGCATCCAGCATTCAGCCTACATTTAACTTTTCTTTGCCAGCTTCTCACTGCCATACATACTGTTTCTACAGAGCTGGTATCAAAACTCAAATATGAACTGCTAGCCTCGCTTCGCTTCGCCAGTTCGTGATAGCTTTTTGTTTGACAAGCCCCCAAAAGGCACACAAACTCCAACGGCTCGGAGGGCTTTGAAGCAAAGAATGGAATCGAGAGTGTTTTCAAAGACCCAATCAATCATGTCTAAAATGGATCGAAATGAAAATCTAGTCTCCTTCAGTTAATGTAAATAAAGCTTTTTATTGGCGCTGTTGCATCAAAAATTGCTTTATTTATTAACAGCTTTAGATGCATTTGTAATGGACTGTACCTAAATACTAAAATGAAAATCAAGAGGAGAAATGGTGTTTGCTGAAAACTGGATAAAAATATGTGTAGGAAAAACAAGGTATATACTGTATCTCTGCGAAGGAGCACACAACACAACCACAATGTAGTTACATAGTTCCACGATACTTTGTTTTAATTATCGCCACAACAAAACGATATTAAGTACTTCCAAGCCGGTAAAATTCCTACATTTTAATTAAGGCGGCACTATCTGAATTTCTAGCGATTTATAGCATATCTCCCTTGAACATTTGAAGTTTTTAAGCTCTTAAAAAAATATATGTTATTTTTTAAGATTATATCTATACAACCCCCATGCCGAAACGCAAATTATATGAAATTCCCTCGATAGAAAAAAAAACGCAAAGTATGCTCCGAAATTCTTTATTTTCAAGCCTGCCTCTATTATTTAACAAGTTATATGTATGAAAAAATTCACAGTGTTTCTTTGAACGTTGCTTTAGACAACCCCCACGAGACTTTTGCTCTATTCTAAACGAGTCGTGTTTTATTAAACATTTTCACAATTTTCGCTTCAAATTTATCGCTCGAAATATTAGCGCGCTCTCTCCAACATTCATAATTACATATCCATCTTCTTCTTTTCGATCTCAGGTAAGGGGCCTTAAAAACGAAAAACAACTTGCTTCCAAGATAGTTCCAAATCTTCGAAACAAATGCACTCGAATTTGCACTATGTTTCTTGTCATTGTTCCAAATTTCAAATACTTTTTTCAACAAGGTGATTGATGTGGTTAGGGAGAGGTAGGTACTGGATAAATGACATCCCGGTAGGAACCAAGCATAAACTCCTTTCAAAACCAAACAAGCGTCTACCGCTAGAAATATAAATTAAACTGGATAGTGTTCCGAATTATGTCCTCTGCGTGAAAACTGAATCTAAATTTCTCCAATAAACAATAACCAATGTTAATATCAAGTGACCTCCCAGGTAAGCATAGGCCTGTATATTTTCTGCCTGCACAGAGTAAAAATAAAACAATATATATGTACATTTTTCACGGCATCGCGTTCATTGATAAAATGCATTGTACATATAGTTTTGTATTCAGAGGAACGTATGCGCGGCCCATTTCAGCCAGTTTCATACAAACCTTAAATTTGGATTTGAGATCAAAATACACAACCAAACTGAAAAATAATTTTTGTAATCAAAAGGTATATCAAATATATAATACGGATGAGAGCTACTTTATTTATTTTTGCTTTAAATTATAAGATATAGGCCATTAAAGATTTTAGTGTTTCATGATTTTAGAGGCAACTTGGTCAATTATTTGTGAGTGAATGAAAAACAATAAAAAAATAATCTTTAATGGCCTATATCTTACAAATTAAAACAAAAATAAATAAAGTAGCTCACATCCGTACTAGATATTTGATAAACCTTTTGATTACAAAAATAATTTTTCAGTTTGGTTGGGTAATTTGATCTCAAATCCAAATTTAAGATTTGTATGAAACAGGCCGAAAAGGGCCACGCATACCTTCCTCTTAATGATCGATGAATCGGTGGATGCAACCTTTTAGCCATAAGTTGTTATACCTAATGGTTTGCCTAGTTTGTACTTAGAAGTACGATTGTAAAAATGTATTATAAATTTGTGCAGCGCCCTTGAGGTAATTTTTCACAAAAACAGCGCTATACAACCATTCAAACATTATTAGATGGTGACCTACAAAATATAGATAAGCTACAGGTATCATTTTTTCTTCAAGATGTTTTTTCAAAACTGAAAGTTATTATTTATATTATTAATATTTATGGGGTCTGCCCTAGAACCTAAGGATTAGTTGACTCCGTCACGGTGTGTTCCTCCCTTTGCTGACAGGGATTAGTAGGAGCGGAGGATGGACTGGATGTCGATGGGATTAAGGGATGTAGAGTTATAAAGCCACACACGTGGAACGGAAGTGTTTTGACTGTTATTTATAATAATATTGTCAACTTTGCACGCTTACAAGTCGAAATAATAATAATACATATCTTTATTGAACGAAATTTGCATGATTTATAACTAAAGAAGTACATATTCAGAATAAATTTAGGTTTCTCGTAACCTGCCTCACTAGGCTAGCCTGTGTTGAGGCAGTAATTTTAAGTCAATTGATAGTTACGAAATATGTGGGTTGTGAGACATAAGAAAAACTGTCTCTAATCTGATTGTAGCCGAATGGTTCAAAGCGCCGGGTTTGTTCCCAGGCGTCGCGGGTTCAATCTTTTGCAAGTTAGATAGATAGTGCTTTTGTTCTTTTTATTTATTAAAGCAACCGTTCGACCGGGTACCGCTGCTCCTGGATCCATTATTGAATAACCAACACCCCTGCCATAGGTCACCCCAAGTGATTCGCTACGTTTGGTGACTTAGCAGGGATGTCCGGATTCACGGGGTGAGGTTTGTCTAGGTCTTCGCGGCGAACGTGTGGCTCGGGGTCGTGATTGAGGGAGACCTAACCTAGACCTCTCCAGTCGAACTCTCTCCCCCCAGATCCCACTACCCACCCCTCATAACTTTTCCTTTCCAAAACCTCCCCTCCTTCTTTCCCTAAAAATACCCTTCATACACCATCCCCAAATACGACATGGACCCCGAGGGTCTTTTGGGTCTAATAAGCTAATGTAAAAAAACCGTAAGTTTAAATTTTCTTTTCTGAAGTCGAAAACCAATTTTAAAACATGCTGTATACTACATGAGCTCCACACAGGAGGCCCTGAGGAAAATAATTTCCCTCTGGGCCTATGTCATCTTTGGGGATGCTGTGTGAAGGGTTTTTTTTAAGGAAAGGAAGGAGAGGAGAGTTCTGGGAAGGAAAAGGGTTTAAGGGGTGAGTGGGAATCTGGGGTTCAGTGTGTCCTGGTCATCCGCCTCCAAGACCTAGACAAACCTCACCCCATGAACCCGGGCACCCCTGCTTAAACACCAAACTTAACGAACCACGTGGGGTGACCTGTGGCAGAGGTGCTGGTTATCTAATAAAGGTTCCCGGGCGGCGGTACCCATTCCCGCCTCCCAAATTAAAATACTCAATCAATGCACCTGTGTAATTTACCTTCCTACAGCTCCTAGTGTTTGCATCAACATTTGCTGCAATATCTATTGGTACCTACAGATCGAATTATTTCAAATCAACCGGTAACGAACCCTCGTTCGCATAATATAACCCCAAAACCCAAGTCTGTTATAAAACATTTCTGTCGTGTTATTTCATATCTTAATCTCCCCTTATCAATAATAAATGGTATTCAAATAATTCCTACATCATCAATGAATGCAAGATTTATTGACAGTTAAAGGGTCTACGCACGACCCAATTTCTAGTCACTTCTTGCTGTTCTGCATGCAGAGTCTCTGCAAATCGGGTGGTTAGTAGTCACAACCGCCGGCCGTATTGTTATTATTCTCCAGCCGTATTATTATTTACCCTCTGCCGGGCCCCCACTCTTCCAATTTGGCTGCAGAGTCTCTGCGTATCGGACCGTTAGTAGGCAGAACTCCCTGCCGTATTATTATTTCCCTTCTGCGGTGTTATTCTTATTCCGCTGCCGGGCCAGCGGCAGAGGCTTCTTTCCAATTTGCCACCAATCTGCAGAAGAACCGACTTGTTTCTACTTGCCTCAGCCCCGATATTTGTCATTTCTCACCGGGAGCGTTCAGGGCGGTCGTTGGCAGCGACTTATATTATTTACGATATAAATATTATTAATTTAGTTTGCATCATGCTTGAAAAGGAAAAAGAAATTTATGGATGGCCCCTAATTCCTAGAAGGAAGAATATTTTTTAACATTATTTTTTTTTGCCTGTAAATCCCAGAAGAAGGAATAATATTTTTTTACATTATTAATATTATTTTGGCCTATAAATCCCAGAAGAAGAAATAATAATTTTTTACGGACTTTTTTAACGGACGGCCGGCGTAGTTCAGCGGTAAGGCTCTTGAGTAGCATTCCGAGGGTCGCGGGATCGAATCCCGGCGTGTTAAATAAATTTTATTTGATTAATTTGTGTTATTTCACAATTTATTTATTTAAAATAATATATAGTATATTTGCGGCACGTTCCAGAGTGGAAGATACTCTCAGTATCGGCCTGGTGTAAGACCACCATTCAAAATTGAAAAGTTGCTTGAAATGGCTTTGGCCGTGTTTGATGACCAGAACTGAATAGCCTGGTACTTCCCACCTTCCTCTTCCCCGTCTCCTTCCCCTCACCACTACCTTCAGCCTCACAACATACCCCAATTGGGGATGCCATAGTCTCACTGACTCGAGACGGGAGTAGTTGGGACTCTTGTGCGGTATTCATATAAAAAAAATTTAAAAATCCCCAAGAGGGAATAAAAATTTTTTGCCACTGTTACTATTTTTACTATTATTGTATTCTTAACCCTCAAAAGCTATTTGTTCGATTTAACAATTTTTATTTCGAAACAATTCATAAAAGTCTCACAGAAATCAAATGTACACAAACGAAATAAATTTATGAAACATTGTGAATTATTTTTTCATGGAACGATAGAGGTGATAATAACGTTTATTTTTAAATTAAATATGTCCTTTAAAATATGTATGTGTTTTAATTTTTTTGTATACGATGATATAATATGCAGTCTGTTTAAACACTCAGGCTAATTTGTTCGGTTGTCGGAACAACTCATATAGGTCTCGAAGAAATCAAATCATGGTTATAAATACAATCTAAGCGGTGCACTAAATACAAGTTCAGCAGCCCATCATCAATTTTCTGAGTGAGATTTCGTCGGATCCAGTTATCTCCAGATTAGGGATACTGAACAAAAGGACAGTGAAAACAATTCCAAAAAAAGTACTCCAAATACTTAAGATACCAGACCCGACTACCGGGAATGATTCGGTAATTGAACCAAGTAGTGATGACGATGGTGTATTGTCACAAGATGATGAAGACGATCTTTTCTGTGTATAAATATAAATAAATAGCTTGTGAAATGAAGTTAGCATTAAAACTGATTTAATATATTTTTCATTTTTTTATTTTATTTTTGTACTAAATATGTGTGACTTTTCGAACATTTTTTTTCAATTATTTTTATTAACATGTCTATACGGAACTAAAAATCTAAAAAGGTGTGATGTAATTACAACCACTGATTTGATGCCAACTTTCGGGGTCATCCACCCCATTGTACGGTGTTAGAAAAAGAAATTACCACTTTTTTTATTCAAATCTAAAAATTAACCGTAAAATAATTGAAAATGTACGCCTTTATGAAACTTAAGTTTCCGACCGCAATCTGAAAAGAAATTATGAAACTTTGATAATTTTTTATTAATTATTTTTACATGAAACGACAAAAAATAAGTGGACGATAATGTTTGTAGTAGTTTATAGTAATTTGCCTAGTAAAATTTGTGTATATTTTTTTCGTAATCAGTAATTTTAGTTGGAAAAAAAGTAAGGTGAGACATTTAAAAAAAAAAATTATGTTGTGTGCAAAATTTTTATATTTCAAAAATTATATGGGGTGTAACAGCACGTACCCGAGAGATTTTGACCAGCGATTCGTGAGCTTATTTAGAGAAAAAAATGTTGATATCATTTTTCTGTTTTTCTATTAAAAACATTCAAAATATCACACGTCGCAACTGACTAGTTAGGATGTAGCGCGTTTATAACCTAGCGACCATTTGATAAGCGTTGCGTCTCGTTCTAGCAGCACTTACTTTACAAAAGACAAACGAAACAGCGCTAGTTCATCGTGTCGGAATATATCGTGATGGGATCAGTAGCGGCATGTGATTAAAATACTTTTTTTTTGTTTTTAATAGAAAAAAAATATCATCCGGCAGCAAAATGATATCTACATTTTTTACTCCAAATATGCTCAGGAATCACTGGATAAAATCCCTCAGGTACGTGCTGTTACACCCGTACGTTTATTTCCATTTATAAAATTTTAAAGCGTATTTTATCACCTTTCAAAAACAATTTTTAGTTTTCGGATACCTTCAGAAATATTCCATTTATTTGGATTTCATCGTAAAGCGGAAATATTTTTACCCTCTGAAATAATGTGATGTTTATGTGGCTAAAATTATGCCTTTCGATTAACCATTTTTTTGCCCGATATTTTTTTTTACAAATCGGATTATTGTCTTTTGTCAATAAAGCCAACGCTAATCCAATACGTTGACATTTGTAAAGTGACAGCGCCATGATACAGCGCGAGCGCTCCGAACACGTCCGCACAGCGCAAAATCTACGACCTCTCTGCAAATCGGGTCGTCTGGTGGCAACCTCCAATCTACAGCACTTCTTGCAGAACAGCAAGAAGGGACTAGAAATCGGGTCGTGCGTAGACCACTTTAGCCGCGGACCCTGAGGACCGATTGCAAAGTAGATAGTGAGGATACAATGCTCTCCTATTGTACAAGGAGTGTTCAAATTCAATACATCTGTAAACTATGTGGGTACAAATTAAGGGGAACGGATGCGAGATCCGTTTCGTATAAATCTTATTTTTGGACTTGAAGCCAAAATACACGAACAAACTTAAAAATTACTTTTGTAATTACAAATATATCAAATATCTAGTACGCATATAAGCTACTTTATTTATTTGTGTTTCAAATTATAAAATATAGGCCATTAAATATTTAAATATCTCAAGATTTTAGAAACAATTATTTTTGAGTAAATGATAAATATTAAAAAATATAAAAATATGTTGAAATATAAAACGTAAACTAAAAATGTTGATGGGTGTAAATTAAAATTACAAAAATGACCTATTTATGTCGGAACTCAACTTTGTCGTAAGTATATAAATTGAAATTACGTTGATCGGACAACTCAGGTTTATGTAACTTCAACACATCCTTTAAAAAGTAATTAAGAGTATTGAAAAACAAAAACACATAAAAAATTTTTGTTTTTTTTTTTTTTTTTTTTTTTTTTTTTTTTTTTTTTTTTTTTTTTTTTTTTTTTTTTTTTTTTTTTTTTTTAATAAACATAAAAAATTGTTTTAAACGTTAGGTTAGATTAGGGGCTATTTTTGAAAAAAAAAATTCTTAATTATTAATTAATTTTCAAAGAGGTGTTGAAATTGCACGATTCTCAGTTGTCATGGAACCAAAATTACTCCAAAAGTACGTTTTTTTATGATGCTTTATCTTTTATTTTATTTTTCGTCGGGTGGGAATGCTTTTCATGTTCTACCGGTATTTCAATGGAAGATGCTCTGAGGAACCAGCGTCATTGATCTCTTCGGCACCGGTGCATAGTCGGGAGACACGCCAAACGCGCGCCCAACATATGTATACGGTTGACATTTGTCACGTGAGAACGGGTCGTTTTTTTGACTCGTTCTTGAGTTCAACAGCTCGGCGGAACGATTTGCCGGCTTCTGTGTTTCCTTCCACCCACAACATGGGTTTCTTCAAGACCAATGTTCATTCCTTCCTTTCCTCAAAAAGACCGTCCACACAGCATCCCAGATGACATAGGCCCTGATGGAAGTTAGTTTCCTCAGGGCCTCCTGTGTACAGTTAATGGTAAAAAAAAAAATTAAATTGTGTTAACACAATAAAAAAGGCAAAACATTGTTTTTGATTATTATCCTAATTAACGTACAAAAAAATTCTAAGTTTCCTCCGAAATGAAGCAAAATTCAATTATTTAACTACCCACTAAAACAAATTACAAGTGTGCAGTTCAAATTACACGCGGTAGAAGTGAAACCTTCAGAAAACTAAAGTAGACAAGAGTGGGGAGGCTACAAAGCACCGCACAAAGAGACTGATTATACTTTCTCATTCCCTCGCAGGCTAAATCCTATAGATGTGTGTATTGTCTATTTTTAGTGTCGCTTTTTCGTTTCATCGAGTTTGAAATCACAACGGTGCTACAGAAGTTTTCACTTCAATAATAATATTATTCAGTTCCAAAATTAAGTTTTGTATGAAACGGGCCGAAACGGGTAGCGCCGCCGTTCCTCTTAATGATAATAACAACGAAAGAATAATAATCGATGCTTGGTTCAAACATTGAAAGATTTGTGTACAGGTAACCACTTCCTAATAAGATATTAAGAATCGATTATAATGATTTTTATTATTGCCCAGAGAAAAGGTTCTATTGTTGGTGTTCATTCCAGACAGGTTAGTGACGGTTTGATATTGTTTGATGACTTGAAAAGGGTGCTGAAGGGACCCGAGGTCAAAATCAATGACCGTTATTTTTTGCGAAAGGTTCGTCCCGCATAATGATGCGAATTAATCAAATTTGCATGACAAAAGTCGCCATGAGTAAAATACAAAAGATATAAAGTGACAAAGGAGAAGACTAGACGAAGATGGGATTCTGCAGGGCGTTGATTTTCCCCGTATGTCCAGATAGTGTGGAAACACGGATAATAAGGAACTCCAGTGAAAAATATTATGGCTTTAAAAAAATATGTTCATATACACAAATAAACGCTGATTCTGAATATATAAGTTTTATTAATTAATATTTAACACAGAGTTTTAAAAAATATATTAAAAAGTCCATTTTAAAACGTGTCATTAAAACACCCTGTCAAGTTGGTATTATTGGACTTTTGAGGCGTGACGTCACCGCGTCCTTAATTCTCCAGTCACCTGGTCATATTTATATTGAAAATTATGACAAGCCATTCAACATTCCGTGTTATTGGTTTACAGAGATTTAGACATATAATGGTTCTTGTTTTTATTGAAACATTATATAGGCCTAAATAATTCAGTATCTATCTAAATATAGAGTATATCTATTAGTTTTTCTATATTATTTAAAATATTCAAAAACTTCAACTTTAGTTCATCTAATAAATGTTATCGGCATTAGCTACGACCTATCTCAACTATAAAAGTATTGAGTTAGGCATCAATAGGTACTGATTCCGATATTGACCAATGTCAGCAGTTGTTTTATTGACTTTAAGAATTAAACAAACATTACGAAATTTTAGAGACAGCTAATTTTGGAGAAATTCGTCTCGTGTTTATTTATTTTGTCTGCGATGAAAACCTCAAGAAGTCTTTTATTGATTCGAGAATAATTTTAGAGAATTTTTAGGAAAAATAGTCGATTATCGGGGAAGAATTACTTAAGAATTTCTTCTTGATTCTTTCTGTTTTATCTCTTCCCACACTACGTTATGATCACACTACGTTATCCCCTGACCGTTGGCCCTCCAAAATTATAAAACTAAAACTAAAACTACAATTAACAATTTCCAACCTAAAATTAACTTCAAAAATACCTTTGATAACAAGTTGTTATGGATATCAAACGAATTTACATACAGTGTCGATTTTTTGGGTTTCCTGACAGTTACCCTCCCGGGATACTTATTTCCAACGAAGTCCCGATTCTGAGGTTTTTAGAATTCATCGCAGGTTTGTGCAACCGTTGTGATCCAAAATATTCCAGGATTGGTAATCTGACAAATGCACAGTGGTCAAACGTTGGCGCGTAAATGCTGTAGGTGCCACACACCGAAACCGTAGATATAATATTCCTATAAAAAAATTGAAATGATGCATTTGATTGTCAGAATTATTGCGTTGATAAGCATTCGGATTCCACCATGTAATACAAAAGTAGGGATTATTTTAGTGGAGAAGTTCTGGAACTAACCACCATACTAATTACCACATGTATTTCTCTCTTATTTGTACTGTAGATTTTTGTATGTTATCGCATCCCTGGTGTCATTTCTCTTTCAAACGCCACAATTATCTGTTATAATCTTTATTTACTGTTTCTAATATGATTCCTATGAATTTTGTGACATGTGTGCTTATGGTATATTTATACCGTTGATATTAAATAAACATGCTCTTTGTTTCTTTCACATTCATAGATCATATCATACACGTAGTCTCACGTTGTCCTGACTATTGACTCAAGTAGTTAGGTTTATGCTTCAATTGATCATGTCATGTCTTCCGCGGGAGTCCCTGACTTCTTCCATGAAATCCACTTTCGCATCATATATTCTCCTTAAAATATATTTCTTTGTTTATTCTCATTTATTTATACTTACTTGTCCAAACAATCTAAGCTAATAAAATAAGATATAATATTTTTTCATAATATTGTTTATTACGTTAATACATTAATTAGTCTTGGATTCATTCTGTTCTCAACATACGTAATATGGTCATAGGTGGTTTTACCACGCACGCGCCTCAGGGATCTCATGTCTACTGCATTCAGTCTACTTTCATCCTTCCTCTGCCAGTTTTCCAAGTCTTACTGTGGTACATCAGGATTTGGTATCAGCACTCCTCATTGTGAATTGTTACCTAAGTTTATCTCATGTTACGTTTACTTTAAGTTAATTATACAAATTTACAAATCCGGATTAAAAAGTGTCACTTATTCAAGTCAGTGCCATCAAGCGACGACATTTTGAAATGGCAGCGGGTTGTGTGTATTTTTTTACCGCAAGCATATTAAATTAAACTATTTTAAACAACGAAATTTACTTAGCGACACCGACTTCGTAAGTTGGCGATCGCACGCCCAGGCCTGAACTCTAGTGGTCCTTGCAAATCCGAATAGTAACTATTTCCCTCTTATCTATCCTCTCTAATTTAATTTTGGATTATATTGAATATACATTGCTTTCTTATCTGCATACACCTACAACAACACGTATTACCCAGCAGATTAGCAAATAAAAATAATGCTGACACCAGCATAAAAGTCATGCAAACTCAGCTAAAACATTTCCTCGTTTACCTACTCAAATACATTCAGGTATTTACGACAAAAATCAACAAGCATTCACTGCAAAAACTTTAGCCAAAGTTCTAACCTTGACAATGTAAAATACAATAATAAAAGCAATTATTCAATATGTCACAAAATAAATTACTCTATTGTTTTAAAAAGCTAACTTCACATTTATAATTGTGTACCTAACATTTCCCCCCATTTTACTTACTTTTAATGAGTTTTATTTTTATAATGAGTTCAGTTTGTTTTCAAAATTTGCTACTGCAACAAGTGTCTTAGATAAAGAAATTAAACAATTGTGATGTCTGTTTTAGTCATTGATTCTTTCTAATTTATTTAAATTTAGATGTGAAATTCATATAATCGTTTAACATTCAAATAATAATATTTTTTCAGAAATTTATTTAACTGAAGTGGTCAGTCAAAAAGTGGAAATGATTGATTATAATTTGGATGAAATTAAAATCGAGTTTCTGTTGGGTTATGAAAAACGTGAATGTAAGTTGATTTTAAAATAATAAATGTACAGTAAGGTGGTCCAGGCCCTCATAGTAAATATTTTTTTTTTCAAATATAGTTGTCGCCACCCCCTTGATTTGTTACACGTACCATTTCTATTATGTGTAATAAATTTCAGCCCCCTATCTTATATACAAGAGGGTGCTCATCGAATTAGAAGTTTCTGCCAAAAGTTCAGGATTTTAAGTAAAACACGTAATTTAAGGTTTATTAATATATTAAGTATTTTATATATTATTTTATATATTATAAGTATTTTAATCAAATAAGTACACGAAGTGTTTAAATGTGAACGAAATTTGGTAACAAAGCAATAATTAACATAATATTGGTCACATTCTCTAAAACCATGTTTGTTAACTCCTTTTTGAGTGTTTCAGTAGAAATGATTTTTCTGTTTTGTTCAACGATGTGAAGTAAAAATTGCTTTTCTTCCTCATTCTTAGTGAGTATCGTGTTGTAATCTTCAAATAGTTTAACACCTCTCTCCGCTGTATCATTAACAACACGTAAATTTTTGACACAGCTTTGCCTTGAAGGTAATCAACATTGTCATTCCAAGTATCAGGGGGTAATTGCAAGAAAGTGTGCTTGATATCAAGAACTGACAGCGTTTTCAACGTTCTTTGTGTTGCAAAAAGCTTCTAATGTAACCTCTAAGGCAAGCTTAGCAGAATCACCTCGTACTGAACGATTACCGCTATCAGAATTTATTTTTGGATAATGGCCTGTTTCAGTATCAGACAGCTTGTCAGAAAACAAGGCAAATGCAACTAGCTCATCTGACAAATACCACAAGTGACGCTCTAAGACACCCCTAGCTGCTATACTGATTTTGGAAACAATGGCTTCGTACAATTTTAAGTTCTTCGATAGTAATAAGCCATTTACTGGTGCATCTGCTGCCAAAGGCTCTTCGATCCAAACTTTGGTGTAGACGAGCACACCAAAATTAACAAATCGAACAATTTGTTTTTTTTTTCTCTCTTGGTTAGTTTGAATGCTTGTAAATTATTTCGAAAGAGAAAATCTTCAAAGCATACAGCAATTTCGCCATCCAACGAGCATGATGAATCGAACCTGGAGCGCTCCAAAATATCTTCGCAGGTGGTTTGTTCAAAACAATCATGGTGAGCTTTATAAGCTCTTCGTAATCATCACGAACTTGATTATCTCCAGATAGAGCCATTTCTCTCGCATCTTCAGATCTTTGTTTCCGTTTTAGAGAACGTTCTTTGACCTTTTCTAGTTTCTTGACGATTGAGTACGTCTTCTTACGTTCTACTCTTTGATCGATGAGAAACGCTCTGCCCTCCGCAATTTTTATCAAATTCAAAGCGCTTGCATGGGCAATATCAAAAAGTTTGTCTACTTCTTTTGTAAACAAATACTCTCTTTTTCTTTGTGCTTCAGAATTTCTTCCTTTATTTTTCATCAATAGCAGCCAGTTTTCATGAAACTTAATCAATTTTTCAATGCAGTGATTTTGTTGTCTGGTCGGAATACTAGATTCACTCCATACTTCCATGAGTTCTTGAATAAGTACCTGCACGGAATCTTTCACATTTTTGGAGTCATTTAATATGTGGTGATAATGGAGTAAAACTTGCCGAAGAGTAGGAAGCTGGTTAAGCCTCACAATGGCTTAATATCTCGAACCCCAATTTATTTTCAATATCTCGAACCCCAGAAAAATTTCGTCTTAGATGAACACATTTTATTGCACTGATTCACTCCACAGTCTACTAAATAAGTATCAAAACTATTAAAATTTCTCTACAGAACTCTTCAGTAGTGTATTTTAATATTTATTTATTTGTTTAACACGCGAAATTGTGCTATAACAAAAAGTAAAAATTAAGCATTTTACACAAAAAATTTAAAAACAACACTCAATTGAGCACCCCTTTCTACTTGATATATCTCGCTAAAATGTTATTATGTTGTTACTATGAATACATGTAACAAATTCACGGGGTGGCCAAATGAAAAATAAAAAATAAAAATTTTTGTACCACCTTAATGTACAGCATTACTTATAAAAAAATAGTGTTTTAGTTACGCATTGGATAATTTTGTATTTCGAATTTTGCTACTAAAAATGATTTTACTCTGCTGTGAAAGAACTGGCAACATTGCATTTTGGTACATTTGCGCATGCGCGTGATTTTCCCAGCAAAAAGCAGTTTGGTTTGTTATTGTGACAAACCTTTTTTGAAGTCAAAACTTCTTTAGCACCGTTGTGATTTGAAACTCGATAAAACAAAAAATACCGACAGTAAAAAGACACAAACACATACATCTATAGGATTAAGCCTGCGAGAGAATGAGATAGTATAATCGGTCTGCTCTTTGTGCGGTGCTTCCTTACTTCCCACTTTCGCCTACTTTAGTTTTGTGAAGGTTTCACTTCTACCACGTGTGAATTGCCCACTGTTTTTTTTCGTAATTTCTCTTCTAAGTTAATTTAGTATACTTAATTCAATATATTTACTGTTACTTATGTTATTTTTCGTCAGTTTCTTATTTCTATAGTCAGGTTTTCACATACACGGTTGTTTATCAATTGTATAAAATTATAACCACATTTTTTTAGTAAGGCTGTAATATTTAAACTGTTATTTAAACTTAACTAGTATAAAATAAAATTTTTCAATGATCCCGATGTGTTGCTACTGATGGTGAGGGTCTACTTACCATCCAATTTGCAGAACTGCTTGTAGGACTGCATGCAGGGTATCTGCAAATCGGATCGTTTGCAGGCAAAACTGCCAGTAGGAATAATACAATTCGGTTGGCGGTTCAGCATGCTGTCCTTCAAGCAGTTCTGCAAATTGGATGGCGAGTAGACACATCGGGATCATTGAAAATCTTTATTTTATAATTATTTGTTAAATTTAAATAACAGTTTTTTGAGTAAATTAAAAACAATAAAAAATAATTTTGCTATATTTTATCATAGAAATATAATGAAATATAAAATAAAAAATTAAAATTTAAAAAAAAATTCATTTTGATGGGTGTAATTAAAATTACCTATTTACGGCGGAACAAAATTTTGTCGTTTATATATTAAAATTACTACCCAACAAATTCATTCTTAACGATGTTTTATTTTTTAATATTATTTTTCATTATATTTTTAAAATAAATACAATAAAATCATTTTTTCATGTTTTTCATTTACTCACAAATAGCCTATATCTTATAATTTAAAGCAAAAATAAATAAAGTAGCTCACATCCGTTCTAGATATTTGATATACCTTTTGATTACAAAAATAATATTTCAGTTTGGTTGGGTATTTTGATCTTAAATCCATATTTAAGATTTGTATGAAACTAGCCGCAATGGGCCGCGCATATGTTCCTCTTAAATAAATAAACAGAATTGAAACACGAACACTTTCTTTTTTGAGTGGCATCGCAACGCACGCCGGGTAATTGTTAATAAATGATATAATACTAGCTTTTCCCCACGGCTTCGCTCGCATGGTATTACGGGAAATTACTGTAGCGTTTGCACTTATCATCCCCCCCTCCCGCATTCCATACATTCATTCCCTTACATTCAGTTTTCAAACATCTCGCCTGCCACCTAAATTTCATAATGCTATAGCTGAAAGAAAAAAAAATTATCCAATTTTGTTCATTCGTTCGGAATTTATGCGCTTACAAACATTTCGGATGTTTTTTTTAATTTAAATATTTGGAAGTTTGTAAATATTATAAAAAATTACACTATTTATTATTCAGTCTTTATAATCGTTACGAATTATATTTTTGATGTAGGAACTCTCATCTGACATTTATTCCAAAACATATGGTTGTCCAAAAAAAAAACAAAACAAATTCTAATATTTGAATTTTCTGGAGCAGTAGCCGACCAGTAGATAGGGGGCTGAGTACCTACTAGCACAGAGCCCACAAATATAAAAAAAATCGTTTCCATGTAAACGATTTTTTTTCTGACGTTAGCAAAAACTCGCTTTTGTTAGCGACAGAAAACTTATAACGTATATAATATATTAATATTTATAATTTCATAACGCCAGAGCTTACCATCATATACAGCCTATAGTATTCGCATATTATTTAGCTTTCTATTGGTGAAAGAACTTTTAAAGTCTTTTTATTGGTTAAAGCTCACGCTTAGCAAACAAACTCGAGCAGTTTCGCATTTATAATATTAGTATGGATGAGAACAGTAAAAAGAAAATAGCAGTAGATTTAAAATAGGACGTAATCTGCCACACTATTAGGTATGTTTTATTGTAATAATATGTAACTTCTATTAGTATTGCACCCGAGCCATTATTGTGCTACAGTGTTGCATTAATGTTACAATAAAACACCTCACGAATCGTAAACTGTTTCTATTGTTTCAATAACAATTTATTATTTTTCCTACTTATATAATATCCCTTTGTTTGCCGTAGTATGTGTAAGAATCGCCTATTAGTTTTTTTTTCTATTTGCAATAATATCGCGTAGCAAAACTATAAACAACTTGCTAAACTAACAACGATGTTTAACGCGGAAGGTAAATATGTCAACTTAATCGTTATTTCCGTATATATGCATGATATAGGGTGGAAGATACTCTCAGTATCGCCATGGTGAAGGACCACCATTTATAATCCAAAAGTTGCTTGAACTGGTTTTAGCCGTGTCTGTCGATTAGATTCATCGTCATCATCACCACCATTTATAATCCAAAAGTTACTTGAACTGTAATAGAAATAGTTTTAGCTGTGTTTGTTGATTAGATTCATCGTCATCATCACCACCATTTATAATCCAAAAGTTGCTTGAACTGGTTTTAGCTGTGTTTGTTGATTAGATTCATCGTCATCATCACCACCATTTATAATCCAAAAGTTACTTGAACTGTAATAGAAATAGTTTTAGCTGTGTTTGTTGATTAGATTCATCATCATCATCACCACCATTTATAATCCAAAAGTTGCTTGAACTGGTTTTAGCTGTGTTTGTTGATTAGATTCATCGTCATCATCACGTACGGGTATTGCTTAATGAAATACGTTTGGTAGTTTTGAACAGAAGGAATTTATTATCGTAAAACAAAAGCATGTAGGTACATTGAGCTTCCCATTACTTATCCTAGATGGCGGTAGTTGTATTATTTCAACTATTTTATTATCATAGATTAATACTGCCGCCCCGGGAACCATTTATTGGATAGCCAACATCTCTGCCGTAGGTCACCCCAAGTGGTTCGCTACGTTTGGTGACCTATCAGGAGTGCCTGGATTCTTGAGGTCAGATCTGTACGGATCTTGGCGGCGAATGCGTTTGTTCATCTACTGCGTGGCGGGCCGGATCGGTAGACTGGTTGGCGGAGACCTAACTTAGACCTCTCCAGCCGGATTCTTTCGACCCATCGCCTTGCACCGCAGTGGTTCCTACCCATTCCACATACCTTTTTTCCATCCCAGAACTTCCTCTCCTTCATTTTCTTAAAAATACCCCACAAACGGCGTCTTCTAAGATGACATAGGGCATGATTGAGATTATTTTCCACAGGTGTGGATGCTATGTGGATGATAATGCAAGAAAAAAGATTGCTACTAAACCAGGTACTTCCCAACCTTCCTCTTCGCGTCTCCCTTTTTTATTCCCCATTCCTTTCAGCCTCATTGAATGTGCACCTTACGATGTATGAATGTGTGGAAGGCAAGGAGTGTGTGCCAAGATCGAGTTGTTTGGCGGTCCGTCCCCTCTGCCTACCCCTGCGGGAAACAGCGTGATGGTTAGTTAGTTAGTTAGGGAATGTTTGTCTTTTTTTTTTAAATAATAATAATCATCGCTTGGTGGTTGCTTAGGTTTAGGTTAGGTTAGGTTAGGAGTCATTTAGATACTTGCTTGTATCTAGATTGCATGCAGTTGACAATACTTTCTCGGAAGGAGTAGAGGTGTTCAACAACTGTACAAAATGTAGTTATAAGAATGCTATAAAAACATACCTTAACCATTGCCTGGTGGTTGTTTAGCTGGTACCTAGATTTAGGTTAGGTTAGGTTATCCATTTAGATACTCACTTGTACATTTGCAGTTTGCAACACTTTCTCGGAAGTAGTAGATGTGTTCAACTGCACGGAATACAGTTACAAAAATGCTATAAAAACATACCTCATTAATAATAATCAATGCGTGGTGGTTTCTTAATTGGTACCTAGGTTTCGGTACCTCCCTCCAATGGTGAGGTAGTCCCGTCAGTATCACCCTGCTGTGGTGGCCTCACAGGAGCCGATGGTTTATCACTTGGGTAGTTACTAGGTACTAGGTAGATGGGCTGTGTAAACAGTAAAGGTGGAAACATCACGAACCCACGTACGCTACCAATTCGTCATTGCGCTTTTTCTAGGCGGCACGTTCCACAACCGTTTTAAATAAATATACAATGCACAGCTCGGTGAGTGTTCCACTTATAGAATGACACGTATAACTTTGCAGGCAATTGTTTACCTTGTAAAAATGCAAGATCACTATCAGAAACATCTTTCCGTACAATCCAAATTGAGAAGCACCATTTACACACCTGCCATTGGTCTTCCCAAGAGCTCGCTACGTTTGGTGAATTTGTGGTGTACAGGGGTGCCCGGGTTGCGTATTTCCAAAACCTATACCGGTTCAGTCGCGGTGGCGACAATTTACATTTTCAATATCAAAATTTTAATATTAAGAAATAAAATGATTAATTCCTAATACACACATTGTAAAGATTATTTTATCTAGATTCTAGAACAATTTTTGTTCTTGCAAAGTGATAAAAAATAACCAAAATAGAGGTGTATTTACAATAAATGGAAATAATATCAAAATTCAAAAATTTAGAAATAAAATTATTGATTTCTAATACACACATTGGAGTGATTATTTTATCTATATGTAAGAACAATTTTTTTTGCAAAGTGATAAAAAATAATCAATATACAGGTGTATTTAAAATGTAAAATGTCGCTACCGCGACTGAACCGGTATGGTTTGGAAATACGCGCCCGGGTTCATGAGGTGAGGTTTGTATAGGTCTTGGCGGCGCATTTGGATCAAGAAAGACTGGTTGATGGGGACCTTTTTACCTCTCCAACCGGACTCTCTTCACCCATCACCCTGTACCACATGAATTGATTCATACGTCCGTCACTTCTGGACACATTGATCCCAGATTCCCATCCTTCCCTCCTGCCACCCTCCTCTCCTTCCTTTCCCTAAAAAGACTCTCCACACAGCATCCCCAAGGATGGCACAGGCCTCAAGGCAAATTGTATTCCTTAGGGCCTCCGGTGTGGAGCAAAAATTTTTTTTTTCTTCCCCAATTCTTTTAGCTTCATAACATACCACAATAACTAGGAATGCAATAGTCCCACTGGCTCTGACTGGTGTGGTGTAAGATACCTTTAAAAAAATACTTGGTTAGACTAATTCGACTGGTTTAACAGTCAATTATCAAAGCGCGACAAAAAACATCAATTTAATATTTTGTTAATCAATTTGGAAATGGCTACCGCCGCCCCAGGGACCATTTATTAGATAACCATTTATTGTACGCGATGGTTATCTCCGTCACCGACAGCATACACTGTTTTATCTCCCGGCTTGCAGCACTAACATGCCAATGGTTATGCCAGTCGGGAGAGCAGTCTTGTTGTTAAATAGAATCACTTGGAATATCGATATGTTTAACATCAATAAAGCACAATTTAGACAGCAAGCTTTATGGCTGTTAGTCTGATTGTGCTTCATTGATGTTTAAATTGTTTAATTTGTTAAAATTATTTGAATTGCTTAAATATGCTTTAATCTTAATATTTTCTCTACTTTAAAAACGATTTGAAATTTTAATTTTGTTATATTTTTAAAATGAATAAATTGAATTGAATAACCAACACCTCTGCCAAGATCACCCCAAGTGGTTCGCTAAGTTTGGTGACTTAGCAGGGGTGCCCGGGTTCACGGGGTAAGGTTTGTCTAGGTCTGGCGGCAATATATTATCGTATTATTTTATCAAAATTATTATTGAATCCATTTTCCTCCCTTTTACAAGGACTAAACTCTAAACAAAGCACTTCATAGAACGTCGTTCAAATTTGAAATCCGAATGTTCTTTTAGTAGGTACCTAGCGCCCTTCCCGCGCTATCCTGAATCCCGCGCGCCATGGACAAATAACGAGGGAACAAAAAACAACAGAATTATGCATAGACACGCGCCACCATTCTCTATGGTCCCCCACTTAACAGCATCCATCAGCGGGTAGGTACCTAAAGATTGACACGCCTAACTTATCAGGCGGGCGTCGCAAGTGTAGATTGATGTAAAAAATGTTAAAACTGCGCAAGAGTCCCAACTATTGAAACAAGTGAATAACCCATCATAATTTATTTGAGATATGAGAACAGGTCGTTTCCTCGACTCGTTCCTGTTTTCAACAGCTGTGCTGTGGAATGATTTGGCGGTATCTACGCTACGAGGAATACAAACGCTAGAAATATTTCGATTCTCATGCCTACAAAACTAAAACCCCGCCTCTTATTTGCACGAGGCAAGTTAGCAAAAAAGCGGTGTTTATTTATTTTGTGCATAATTTTATAAAAATTAAAAAATGTTAGAACATACAGGGGCGTAGCGTGGGTGTCTGCCGCCCGGGGCGGAGGAAAATTTCGTCGCCCCCCCCCCCATTATTTGGGTTCTTCCAAATGGATATTTTCAAGCGCCGAGGGGAGGGGGGGGGGGGGGGGGTTAATGGAAATCCATTCTTTTGTTACAACCTCATTTGATGCTGATTTTTATTATCACATGTGACTAGTATTCTTCCAATGAAAATCATGTTAAAGAGTTCTACTACAAATTTATAACTACCCTCGGAAATCGAGAATGGTATCCATGTAATAGGATTTTGCATCTCGAATTGTTTAGAACACAATATAGCTTTTAAGTTAAGATTGATCAGTAAAGATCAGTAATATTGATAAGTAAGAGTTCCCAAATAATAGTTACACACGGAACAGTCAATTTTTCAGAATTTCGCAGCATTTGCTATGCAACTCAAATATTAGGCTTCACTCGGTAAACGATGAATCTGCAACTTGTTATTTATTTTATCGTTATATTCTGAACACAAAACAGGTTTAAATTTAATCTGTTTGCAGCGAATTTAAACTACACTCAGAACATGAAAATGGTTTTTCTTTGATTCTGGTAGCCATTGACCTAGTATAACCTAGACAAGCCGTCTCATAGTAAAAATCAGAAAAAAATAACCCCAAGTATCAGTAATTTCGCAATACAACTCTCCTTCGAATTCCGCCGTCTTGCATGCGAATTCTCGGCAATATAAATCTGAGCACCGATTAATCCCATTGTGTGATTTGTCGAACTAACACTTCAATAGGTGGCCACGTTTTGCATGCGTGACGTTTCGACAAGCTGTGTTGTGTACAAATGGTTTTCAAAGTGGGGATCGCGAGACATTCATAAATTTAATTAGACAAAAATATTTTTTTACTTTATTATGACAAGCGATTCAATTTCGGAGGCGAGTATGGGTACCGCCGCCTCGGGAACCATTTATTGGATAACCAACGCCTCTGCGTATAGGTCACCCCAAGTGGTTCGCTACGTTTGGTGACTATGCAGGGGTGCCCGGGTTCATGGATTGAGGTTTGTCCGGGTCTTGGCGGCGGATGCGTCTGATAATTTTTAAATTTTATTTTTCTGATGAACCGTATGGCTCGTTGTCAACCACCAAGCAGCAATTTCGTCGAAGTTTCCTGTTGAAAGCGGTGTACACTGCAAACCATACTTTAGATTCGTGTACAAAAACTTGTACACAGTCCCGTATATGTATATATTGATCTTGAGTTTAAAATAAAAAAAATCCATTCATCGTTTGCTTGAAAATAATTACGAAAAATTGACCCTTTTACCGCCCACGCACCGTGGGCTGCCCAGGTTGGTCGCTTATCATTAACACAGTGATGAGCAACCAGCAGCCCGCAAGCCCTTTTACTGCTTTCCGGACTTTTGACTACAAAAATTTCAAAAAAATTGCGCTAAAAAATATTCAAAGGCTTCTAATCCGTTTTGCAAAATGTCTTAGCCGAAAACTATAATTTTTCTTAAAAGTTTTGAATCAGCTGCTCAATCATTAAGTTTTTTTTTGTTATAGGTAATAATTAAAAAATGACAGAAATTCGTAGTTAATTAAAGCCCGTTAGTAAGCGCTCAAAAAGAAGAGGAAGGTGAGATATGTAAATACGAATGTTAGAGGGAGCGCGAAAACGATAATATTTAAGCGAAAATTGTGAAAATGTTTAAAAAAACATGACTCGTTTAAACTATTTTAAAATAGAACCAAAATCTCGCGGGAAATGTCATAGTTTAGAAAAAAATGAATTATGATTTTTTTCATATATATAACTTGTGATGTAACAAAAATAAAGTGCTTATAATAATTTTCGAAATATACGATAATACGATTTTCTTCTTTCGGAAGAATTTCATTCTATTACCGTTTCGGCGTGGCAAATGTATAGATATTATCGTCAAAAACAACATATATTTTTTTAGACACTTACAAACTTTAAGTGTTTTAGAGAAATATGTCGTAAAACGGTAGAAATTCGGAATGCTATGGCTTAAGATAGGTTAACTTTCGACCTTAATTGAAGAATAGTGCAGCGGTTTTTTGTTAAGATCTGCATTTAATGTATTTTAAAGGTTTCCGTTTTATACAAACCGGGTTGCGTTTTTAAAAAGTTTAAAAACCACTGCCATACCGTGATGCCGGCCCTTCGTCTATGTGTTAGTATCGGTGTGTGGTGACGTCACAAGCATTTGGGTGATTAAGTGACGTCAGAAACTTTGCTTGCCAAAAAAATAATACGTCAATATTATTACATTTATTAAAACGCTGCCTTAAAGCTATCGGTAAGGCATAATTTTTTTTATGTATTCAGGTAGCTTGTTACATTATCGAAAATAAAGTCCGCGGACTGTACCTTGTACAATATTCGGAAGTAGGATATTTTTGTGTTTGAAAAAATTAATTCCGTCAGGACGGCTGGGACAGCAATTAGTTTCAGTGTGGACCGATAAAAGGTAAAACACAAAGCACTACGCGATCCAAATAGTACGAAACAATGCTCGCACTTTTTCATAAATGGGCCTTGAGCCAGTTTTATTTGGTTTCTGGCGTCATTTTTAATTTCACAGGGCATGTCTTGATATACTTGGTCGAAGCTGGTAGCACATGTATCTAGAATTTTATAACTGCACTTCGAATGAGAGTATGTTATCCTTCGAAATGTGTCAGCAGATGAATGTGAAACTGGAATTTTACATTTTGAATACAAAACTGGTTTAAGTTAAATCTGTATGCGGCGAATTAAAACTACACTCAGAACATGAAAATGGATTTTATTTCATTCTGGCAGCACATAGATAGTCTGCAACTTGAATAACTGCACTTCGAATGAGAGAATGTTTTTCTTCGAAATATGTCAGCAGATGAATCAAAATAACTAGAATTTTACATTCTGTACCCAAAACTGGCTTAAGTTAAGTCTAATCTAATGTTGTGGCTAATCAAAACTACACTCAGAACATGAAAATGGATTTTATTTAATTCTGGCAGCACATTAATTGTCTGCAACTAGAATTTTATAACTGCACTTCGAATGAGAGAATGTTATCCTTCGAAATTTGTCAGCGGATGAATTCGCAACTGGAATTTTACATTCTGATCACAAAACTGGTTTAAATTAAGAGTGAATCTGCTTGCGAGTCTCTAGATTTAATTTGTATTATTCTAATAATATGCGCAAGGTTTTCCTACGAATAACAAATTTTGAAGAATGGTTTGAAACCATATTTTTAACTCCACTCGAAATATTACAAAGGTTTTCTTCAAAATGCGTCAACAGATTAATCCGCTACTGGAATTTTAACAGATCATTCGGAACATGAAACTGGTTTTAACCTAAGTGAATCTTCACGCCAGTCCTCAGCTTTAAACGATACTACACCCAGAACAAAAAATGGTTTTCCTGCTATTTTTGCACTTGGAACACATGAATGGTTTGATGATCTACCGGAACACATGATGATCCATGAAACTTTGTTAGAATTGTCGAAGCATCGCCAATGGACCTCTCCTAATCATTCTCACTGAATATAAGTCTTAGACATTCCAAGCGCAAAACAAAATTCGGGGAATTCTTGCAATTCACTACAGACAGTGTTGCCAGTTGCTAGAGTGATCAATTATACATTATTATACATTCATTTAAAGAAAGGGGATCCCCCGATTTTGTCCGAATAAGTAATGAAAAATGCCGTACCCATTTCAATCCGTCTGAATCGTAGGTGCGACCAAAATATAAGTTTCCTACAAGATATTTACATTATTTGTTTGGAAATTTTGCCGCCCCCCTAGAAGTGCCCCCCCCACCTCATTACAATTTTTTTTGTATTTCTTGGGCATTAACTATGTAAGAATTTCTAGGCGTTTTGTTTTGAAGAGTTTTACTTTCCATGTACATTTGTTACTTAAATTTTAAAAGGGAAGAATAGACAGTCCTAATTTAACTAAGCTCATTGAATTTCATATACCCACGAGAGCCACTCGTTCTAAAATCCCTTTTAAATGCTACAATAACCGGACTGAGTATACTTGTAGCTAGATTACATGAAGTTACTAATATATATGCAGATGTGGTAGATCTATTTAACTGCATGGAAGGTAGGTACAAGAGGGCTATACTATCATAACTTTTCAATCAATACTAATTTTATTTGTACTATAGATTTTTGTATGTTATCGCACCTCTGGTGTTATTTCTCTTTCAACCGCCACAATTATCTGTTATAATCATTTACTATTTCTAATATGTTTCCTATGATTTTGTGACATGTGTGCTTATGGTATATTTATACCTTTGAAATTAAATAAATAAATAAATTAAACAAAATTCCTTATCTACTACTTATTACTAAACACCTCACTAAGTGTTTAAGTTAGGTATGCTAATGATATGCGATGGTCTAGAATTCTAGAACAAAGTTTTTTGCCGATTTACATAACATTGTATAACGTTTTTTCCAATAAGTGCCGATTTTTATCAATTTACTTAGTAAATAGGGAGCTCTAGTTTAAATAATCCATACGAATGTAATCGTAAATCACTTTAAATTAATATTTTGTACAGAATCACCTGTGAAAATGTGTACCTATAAGATGTCAGAGATTCTGCAGGTTAGGAGGTCTTAAAATCTAACTTTACAGGGGCAATAAAGTTGCCAGTGAAGTTCGGCCAGTTTGCCGAGAGGAATTTCCCAGTTTCTTAATCCGGTGGGGAACACGCAGTCTAACAGTTCCCACGCGACGCTTTTACCACTGGACCGCCGGAAACTACCTCTTATTCCAAGAAAAGTCTCTGAGATTTACAGAATTACCGTTGCAAAAGTGTACCTTCAAACTCCTTCAAATTTGATGATGGTCAAATGGAAACTCAGCGCCATTTTGTATTCCTTACTTTTCTTTTGTACGGTTCTTACTCGTCAGAGGTGGGATTTGAACATGAAATTAAACAGGATTGAAAATATACCTAGATAGTAAAAGGAAAATTTTCAGTTGTCGGTGCATGCATTTTGTGAACTATTTCTACGTATTCACGCATAATCTATATACATAAATCGAAATATACTATGAAGATGTATTATGAGTTTTCTATGTATTGCTATATTAAGCATAGGAAATGATTGAAACATTCAAAATACCTTCTTTCCACACCCGCGAAGGTTTCTGGATTATTACAACCATATTTTTTTTACATGAGCTCCACACAGGAGGCCCTACGGAAAATAATTTCCCTCAGGGCCTATGTCATCTTTGGAGATTCTGTGAGGAGGGTTTTTTTAAGGAAAGGAAGGAGAGGAGAGTTCTGGGAAGGAAAAGGGTGGGTAGGAGGATGGGGTTCAGTGTGTTCTGGTCATCCGCTTCCAACACCTAGACAAACCTCACCCTATGAACCCGGGCATCCCTGCTAAATAACCAAACGTAGTGAACCACTTGGGGTAACCTATGGCAGAGGTATTGGTTATCCAATAAAGGTTCCCAGGGCGGCGGTACCCATACCCGCCTACCAAATTAAAAATGCATCACCATACACCTGAAAAGTTTTTTAATCGTTACAAAAACTCTTACGAAATTGTCAAAAGTGTCACAAATTTAAAATAACATTTTGCAAAATTATTGATTGAAATTAATGATTGTTGAATCTAAAGTCAATTTTCGAAACTCTTTAAATTTATGAATTTATTTGAACACCTAATACTCTGAATCGAAACAAGAATTATAGATATTTGTAATAAATGAAAAATTAAAATTGAAAAAAAAAATTGCAATAGGTTAAGCGCGAGCTGTTTGAAAATCTGAATGTACTGGGACTGAATATATTGAACTCGGGAAAGGGGAGGGGATCGCGGGAGGGGGATTTGCAGGAGAGGGGAGAGGGAAGGCGGGGAGAGTAGAGGTGGAACTTTCTTTACTAATGGCATTGCAACGCATGCCGGGAACTCGCTGGTGCTTATAATATATTAATCATGTTCAATGCACTTATAACTTCCGAAATTGTTACTGTTAATACAAACGATACAGTAGGTAGATACTATTCTTCTAAAAAATTCTTTATTTTGTCTATGTCTTTAAATTGTTTAAATGTTTGACAGATGCTTTATAATGTCATGGATAGATGTGTCACTTTTTCCATTTTTACTGTCATTCGGAAGTACCTACCTAAATTTCTTAGTACCTAAGGCTCCCCTAGATGATTGGTTTTATGCCACATTTGCCTCAGGGATCTCATTTCTACAGCAATCAGTCTACTTTCACCCTTCCTATTCAAGTTCCACGCTTTACTGCCATACATCAGGGTTGATCCAAGTATCAACACGCATGTTGAACTGCTAGCTCCGTCTGTTCGGTCAATTTTTTGATTTACACCAAGTGCATTTACCCTACTTTTAATATCGCTGAAAGTCCTCTTCCATCTCTCGTAAACATCAACACTTCTATCGGCTTATCTGTAAAGTCAATAATCAATCGAATAACCTACCTATCTAATTCATAACAGCGTGAGAACATTTTCAACAAACTTAAACAGTGCCTAATCACTCATAAATACCCCCAAATACAAAAGACCCAGTGTTTGTCCCTTGAATGATTCCTTCAGTAATCCGTTTCAGGTGTAGCTAAGGAAGTTTAGTTGTCCAAGGTCCGGTCATTAAGGTGTTTAGGTGTTTATGGTCGGCATTAGGAAAGCCCATTCAACGTCAGTACCTTCGTACACCTTGCGGCAGGGCTTTGCAGATGATTATAATAGTGACTTAATTGTTTTCGCACGTGTTTAGGCGTTTATTGGCCGGTTGTTGTAAATATTTTTAGGGTATTTTTACTACGCTAGGACCGTGGGACCAGATGTTACAAGACTGTCACACATTTTGGTTATTAATTTTCTATGGCACTAGGCCTTTGATATTTACCTACCGATTTGAAAGATAGAAAAAATGTCGCTAATTTATTAAAACCTTTCGACTCCTAGGCATAGTTTCATGTGGGTCGTCTTTTCGGTGACTGGACAACTCGGAATGAAACCAACTCAGAACCATCTCAGATAAGTCATTTAGAGTGATAAAAAATATATTTAAAAAATTGGTTAAATAGGTTACGTTAGGTTAGGACTATCGGCTAATTAAAAATTATTTTTTGCATAACTTTTAATGACTTTTCAGTGAGGTGTTGAGTTGACTTTATTCTCAGTTGGCATGGAACCAATTTATTAATTCCTTTCTACTCCAAGGCTTATACATATTTCACATGGGTCGTCTTTTCATACGATTAATGGGATAAAAAAGGATGTGCTTTATTTTGGTATCGATTTTAGTACAGTTTTTTTTAACAATAGCTCCACACAGGAGGTCATGAGGAAAAAAAATCCTGTATGATCTTTGAGGATGCTGAGTGGGGGGTATTTTTATTGAAAGGAAGGTGAGGAAGTTCTGGAAAGGAAAAGGGTATAGGAATTTGGGGGTCAAGGTGTCCAGGAGTGAATCCATCTCTTCCACTGGCAAGGTGAAGGAAGGTTGGGGAAGTCCGGCTGGAGAAGTCTAGATTAGGTCTCCCTCAACCAATCTCTACCGATTCGACCCGCCACGCAGTAGGTGGGCAAATGCATTGGCCGCTAAAGTCTAGACAAATTCACCCCCTGAACCCGGGCATCCCTGCTTCAAGTCTTCAAACGTAGTGAACCACTTGGGATGACGTGTGGTAGGGGTGTTGGCTATCCAATGAATGGTTCGCGGGGCGGAGGTTCATATACCAAAGGTAGTTTCATAGTTCAAATTAAAAAGGTAAATAGGAGTGAAAAAAAAAGACGTCGCTTCGAGAAGACAATGATAGGATAATTAAAATGGTGACCGGACAACTCAGAATGAAAGCAACTCAGAACCTCCTTAGAAAAGTCATTAAGAGTGATGATAAAATAATATAAAAAATTGGTTGAATAGGCTACGTTAGGTTAGAGTTAAGGGTTATTTTAAAAATAATTTTTCATCGCTTTTTGACTTTTCAAAGAGGTGTTGAGTTGACTTCATTCTGACTTGGCATGGAACCAATTAAAATGTCGTCTACTTGTTCGTAACCGGGAATATTCGTCTTTCTTTTAAATATCAACCCCCCAGACCTCAACCATATTCTGTCAGAGGGTCAAAATATTTCCGCATTGCAATAAAATCAAAATAAATGGAATGTTTCGGAACATATCCCAAAACGATGAATGGTGATAAAAAATGCTTACAAGTTTTATAAATCGAAATAAACATATACTTTTTTGAAGAATAAAATTTTTTGGTTGCAAACATGAAAACATTTTTACAATGGCTCACCTTATGTTTTTTCTAACTAAAATTACTGATAATGATCAAAATGTATTTGTCTAAGTACGTTATTGTTACCCCACTTTTTTGTCGTTCCATGTGAAAATAATTAATAAAAAAATCCCAAAGTTTTATAATTTTTTTTCAAATTGCGTTGCGAATCTTTGGTTTCATAAAGGTGTACATTTTATTTATTTTATGTATAACTTTTAAATTTGAATATAAAGCGTGGTTTTTTTCTCTTTCTTATACCATTTATATCACATTTCTCACTATAATAGTAAAGGAGACAAATGATTTATATAAGACATATATGAGTTGTTAAGAAAAGTGAACAAATTAGCCTGAAGATTTAAGAAGAACGTATGCGCGGCCCATTTCGGCCGGTTTCATAAAAATCTTAAATCCGGATTTGAGATAAAAATACCCAACCAAAATAAAAATTAATAAAAAAAAATCATTTTGATGGATGTAAAGTTAAAATACAAATTACCTATTTACGGCGGAACAAAAATTTGTCGTTTATATATTTAAATTACTACCCAAAGAATGCATTATTAAAAGTGTTCTTTTTTTATTTTATTTTTCATTATATTTTTATGATAAATACAGTAAAATTATTTTTTTATTGTTTTTTATTTACTCACAAATAATTGTCCAAGTTGCCTCTAAAATCATGAAACACTAAAATCTTTAATGGCCTACATCTTATAATCAAATTCTGCAAGAATGTTTAAAAATAAAATCGTAACGTTTCCATCCCTTAACATTTAACATCTGTAAACTATTTCTTCTACCCTGTGCGGGTGGCATCTTCGTCCCATTCCCATACCCTAATCCCTGCACGATTTTAATATGATTTTAATCCCTGAACCGAGAATCGGAAGTGCAGAGGCAATCTGTCTTATTTTAAAGGGATGACATGTTGTTTACACGGGATTAAAGGGATGTTTTCAACTATTTGAGGGTTGTTTCTCATTGCACTCATCAATTATTATTTTTATCTGTTTGAACAAGATGGCGCTTATTGAAACAGAATATACTCTCTGCGCAATGACAAACTAAATTTATAATAAACCGATATAACAATCGTCCTGTTGATTAGTCAGACATCTCCGAAAAACCTAAATTAGAAATGAATATGGGTCGTTCTTCATTTTAACCTACATAAAGTAGTCTCCACCAGTTAGTGGAGAAAAATTCAACTGAATTACCAATATTATTATTTTATAATTACTTTAAAATCTACTGTACTAAAGACGTAACTATTGTGTGCGTTTTAAAAAAATATGCGTTTATATTTTGTAGTAAAAATTACATTACAGACCTCGTGATAGAAGTATATTTCATACAAATCACAGTTGTCTTCTGCCACCTCGACTTGCGTATGTTCTATAATGTTACAAAAAATGATATGACGACATAAAATATAAAACAATTTTTAAATTCCAAAAGGTATAACCTATCAAGTAACAGCGATTATTATTTTTAATGATGTTCAATAAAATATTTTTAAAAATCTCATAAACTTTCACGTCGTACGTTAATTCTATCACGTGGGTTGTCATTCGAAATAGGTATACACGCAGCTCGTGTTTGTCACCCCCAATGGGCATTTTAGGCCTCCTTCCCCCCTTGCTACAATTTCCCCTCTGAGATCTAGAGAAATTCATTTATAGTAAAAACAAAATGTGACAGAGTGGTGGAAATGTGACAGAGTGGTAAAAGTAATGTAGGTTAAAAAGAAGAACAACCCATATGCAGTTATATGTAAAAGTGTACCCTTTATCTGGTACAATGAACAGATTAATCATGAATAATGCACAAAAACTTAGTGAATTAAACCAAATTTTGATGTTTTCTGGGTCACTAGTAAGATATTTCAAAATATCATACTAATGTGTCAGATCATTATACCTCCCGGTGTTATTTTATAGCATACATAATATGATAAACACAGATACACGTAAATAATATTTGATTTATGTTGAGCATTCGAATATTGCTTTCCTCATTATTTAAAAACTTAGTATTTGGAGATGTCCCACTAATCAAATGGACGATCGATAAGTGTGTTGCGGGCGTGTCCGTGATTGTCCATTCAATGTGATTGATTTGTATTATTTCACAATGTTATTCACTCAAAATAATATATTTGAGGCATGCGGTAGTTACTTTCAGTATCGCCCTTTCGTTGAAAGACCACCATTCAGAATCGAAACGTTGCTTGAAATGGCTTTAGCCGTGCTTGGTAACCGGTAGCAGATCTGAATTCCCATCTTACTCTTCCTCATCTCATTCCGATCCCCAATACCTTCAGCCTCACAACATACCATTAACATTAATCACATGAGAACGGGTCATTTCTACGACACGTTTTTTAGTTCAATAGCTCGGCTATGGAACGATTTGCCGGCCTCTGTGTTTCCTCCCTCCTACAACATGGGTCTTGAAGAGACTCTCTTCACTTCTTCCTCTCCTCACAAACACCCTCCACACAGCATCTTCAAAGATGACATAGGCCCTGCAGGAAATTATTTTCCTCAGGGCCCCCTGTGTGAAGATAATATAAAAAAAAAACAATTAGGGATGCCATAATCTCACTGATTGCAGACGGTTGGGAGCAGTTGGAACTCTTGTGCGGTATTCACATTAAGTCACTCGCTCCCACACCACACAATGCAGGACTTCATTTACTGATGTCACGAAAGTCGTTCAGTTTCATATTGATTACCGGCTGAATCTTCCCGGAAGAGATTTTTCATGGTTCCCTCATTCCCAAAGACAAATGCGGAAGAACTCCAAATAAAAAGGACACAACCGCCTCCTTCTCACTCCCAACATGACACAAACAAACACGTATGTATATATGCCCTCCGGTTTCTGATGCTGTTTGCTGATGTTGATGCTGTGCAAAACATGCAATTTTAGTAGGGTTTTTAGATAACAATTTTTCCCTACCGATGAAATACAAGACCTCTAAGTCTATAATAGCCAGGTAATATTTTTAAATACCCACACGAGGTAAAATTTGTGAGGCGAAAATGACGCCGTTCTATTTGTATAAAGAACATTAACTTTAAATTCAGTAAATTTAAATGATTCACCTCTTCAGGGCATATAAGAATCTAGTAAATAAAAAAAGATCATTAATTTATTTGGCTCATCTGGGGCCAAAAGCCGCAAATTTTGTGAATTGACGACATCGGGATTCTTTAAAATCGGTGTAGATCACAATCTAGTTTAAAAAAAAAATCTATTCCCAATACCTTTAAAAAGGTTGTTTAAAAAAATTTGAACAATTCATCAAATATTTGAAGTTAATTTTTACGTTCCGTAAAAGTTCTATTCAACTTCTGTGATTATTTCAGTTTTATGAAGCAACTGGCCTAACATGATATAATCACAAAACTTGAACAGAACCTAAAAATTAATTAAAAAAACGAGTTGATGAATTTTTCAAATTTTTTAAACAACCCATCCTATACAAAAGGTGTTCCCAAAGAACAGTGACTTATTTAGTAATATTATCTAATCCTCTTAAAGAAACGGATATGTCAGTTTTCTTTCCTATATTCTTTCACGTATATCATTGTTGTTAGGTGATATATTTCATATCATCTTCCTCCCCTTGTTATTTTGGTTCAGGGACCAATCGCTTCGACGGGCGCCTCCAAGCGTCCCTGTCCAATGCAGGCCGAGCCTCTCCTCGCACAGCTTCTGATTTGCACACTCCAATCGGAGGTTTGCTATCATCAGGGCAATCCAGACCTTTCGTTACTATCGAATAGATAAAAATGTATTATTAATTTTCGCCTTCCGCACAAAATCATCCAAGGGGAACGACTGCGCTGCCTTTTTCAAGCAAAACTTAAATTTGGATTTGAGGTCAAAATACCCAACTAAACAGAATAATATATTATTATTTTTTATTTTATCTTTTATGAGTAAAACATCAAATTGTAATATTTAATTAAATGAAGACACTATGAGCGAAACTCAATCGAAAATCTGGGAACAGAAAAATCAGAAAAAGATATTTGCACCTCTGGGACTCGAACCCAGGACCTCCCTACTTTCCGGGTGGGTGCTTTTATCCACTGAGCTAAGGTGTCGATATCGAATTCGGTCACCTTTAACTGTACCATACTTCGACTAAGAACCACCCATATTATCTTCATTTTTCGCATATGATCGCATATTTTTATTGGCTGCCATCTTTATGTATGATTACAAGATTCAACTCGAACTAAATGCAATCTAGATGGTGTCTGGATAAATTTTTATCCATCCAGAGGTGCAAATATCTTTTTCTGATTTTTCTGTTTCTAGATTTTCGATTGAGTTTCGCTCATAGTGTCTTCATTTAATAGAATAATATATTTTCTTAATCTAAAGCAAATTTCTAGTATGATTATTAAAGTAATAAATTTGCTTTTCATAACTATACAAATATAATGAAATATAAATAAAATAGTAAATAGTACATTATCATTAGATTATTACAATTAATAAGCTTAAAAAGCATTATCATGGGCGTAAATTTAAATTAAAAACAACCGATTTACGTTGGATCACAATTTGTGGAATTTAAATTTAAATTTTCGCCCCTAATATGCGTTTTTTCTCGATAGCTTTTACTAAAACATGGAATATTTTTTATTCTTTAATATAATTTAATTTATCAGTTTTCGTCTTGGCAAGTCAGGTTTTGAGATTTGACAGGTTGTTACCCGCCATACAGTATTGTTTATTTCTTTCTCAGATCATAAACAATAATTCTGTAAAGTCGTAAATACAATAAATTGTAGGTGTGTTTACCTACAAATAAACACGTTCAAACACCTAAGAGGGATGGGATCCTGTTTTAAAAATTGAATAACTTTAACTTAAGACAACAAACAAAACGAAAATAATGTATTTTGGGAACTTAACCTTTTGAAAAACACACGTTCGAATCATTGAGGTGAGTTTTACTACCCTAGAAACGTGGAAATATGCCTAAGGTACGTATTAACCCTCAAGTTCCTAAATAGGAGACTACGTGTCTACGGCTGCAAATACCTCACTATTTAAGGGTAGTTTTTTTAACGCCCTTCTATGAAGTGTTGCGTTTGATGTAATGGGATAAAATGCAAGCAGGCATTGGTAGAAAACATTTGGACTATGTCTTCTTATATACAGAAATCAAAATATGTTTTCTAATATGTATAATAGATAAGTGGGTTGTCTATGTATTGCTATATTAAGCATATGTAATGTTTGAAACTTTCAAAATACCTTCTCTCTACCCCGCGAAGTTTTCTGGATTATTACAACCACACGACAATACATCTGAAAGTTTTTAAACATTACAAAAACTATTACGAAATTGTCACAATTTGAGAATGACAATTTGCAAACCATCGATTGTTTAATCAAAATTGAATTTTCAAATAATCTTAAATTAATGAACTTACTTGAATACTAAGTAAGTAAGAATTATAGACATTTTAAATAGGTACCTATGTTGGGCACCAAAATTGATTGATTGTTCTTATTAGAAACAAAATGAATATTTGTAATACATGAAAAAAATGAAAATTTGAATGAAAAAATTGTTCCAATTTGTTTGAAAACAGAATGTACTGGGACTGAATATATGGAACGCGGGAGGGGGTTGGTGGGAGTGGGGAGCAGGGCAAGGGAGGGAAGGTGGAGGGGGAACGCGTAAGGGGAAGGGGACATGGGAGAGGAAGGGGTGGTGGAAGGGGAACGGGATGAATGAGAAAGGACACGCAGGGAGAAACAATTTCTTTATTTAGTGGCATTGCAACGCATGCCAGGAAATCGCTAGTGCCTTGTAATTTATTATGAGTTAATAATTTACATTGAATGGATTGTAAGGTTTTCACAGTTATATATTACCTCAGCCACTTTTTGTGGGTTGTTTTTTGATGTGATAATTGTGAATGATGAATACTTGAAGCAGGTTGATGAGTTTGCGCATTTGGGAAGTATGTTTAAGAGAGATGGGAAGGCTGATAGAGATATTGTAAGCAGGACTGGGCAGTATTTGAATTACTTGTAATTGAATACGTATTTGAAATACAAATACGTATTTTGTATTTGTATTTCAATACTTCCTAAAAATGTATTTTGTAATTGCTATTTCAATTATCTGATGCTGAGGTATTTTGTAATTTGTATTTCTTTATTTGTATTATATTTATTTATTTTATGCCTTCAAAATATATTTTCAAATACATTTAGCGATCTTAATACCTAATGATGATGAAAAATAAAATAACAGTAATAAGATAAAACATAGACTAAAAACGCTAGAATCCAGAGCAATGTATGTTAATATTTGGAGTAGGCAACACTGTACATCAAAGCAAGCATCTTGCCAATTGTCGTTTTCATCGTTTCGCGGTATTTATTCATGAAGATGTGAATTAATTGATAATTATAATGGATGATCAAATTCTGTCAAAACCACAAAACTTTATAAATGGAGCGGAGATGAGATGTGTCTTCTGAGCAATATGATCGGTAAATTTTTGCACGTCTCTGTTTCACTCTGCTCAGCTTTGCTTCTATGGAAACGCACCCTTAGATAAGGGCACTTACGATAATTTATTTATTTATTTATTTATTTATTTATTTATTTATTTATTTATTTATTTATAAATAAACGTCCTTTTTCGGGGCTTTTACATATATAGCATAGAAAAAACATTTTATTGTACATAACTGAACTGCCTCATTAACAATATTTTAAATTTATTCAAAGATAAATTGAAGATGTCCACTGACTTGGTATAATTGTTTCCCTCCATTAGTATTCTGGGCAAAGAGGAATACATATGGTAGTTAGTCCCAGAATTTCTGCACTGAAATAAATCCTGACTTCTAGTATTACGAAGTGGAATTCGGAAGCTTATCAATTCAAGTAATACCGGACTATCAACTAAATCATTTAGAATTTTATATAAAAATACCAAGTCAGTGAAAATTCTTCTGTCTGACAATTTAAGCATATTCATATCGTTTAAAAGTGTGTTGTAGTTTAACATATTTGCTGAAATACCCATTTTAAAATTTAGAAAACGTAAGAATTTGTTTTGTATTCTTTCAACAGCTTGTACGTGCATATTATAATGAGGATTCCAGACAGGAGAATTGTACTCAAGTTGGCTTCTAACATAAGCAAAATATAACATTTTAATACACTTTATATTGTTAAAGTTTCTAGTTAGCCTAGTTATAAACCCCAACATTTTTAAGCCCTTATTACAGATTTCTGTTATGTGGTTAACAAATGAAAGATTTGATTGAAAAGTGATGCCCAAGTCTTTTATTTGCATTAATGTTTGAAGAGCATTGTTATCAATGTTGTAATTAAATATCACTGGATTTTTTATTCTAGAAAATCTAACAATTTGACATTTTGAGATATTTAAATAAAGTCTATTTTCCATACACCAAATTAACAATTTGTTGATATTATCTTGAAGAATGTTGCAATGATAAATATTTTCAATAATTTTAAAAATTTTGAGGTCATCAGCAAAAAGTAAGATAGATACATCATGAAATATTTTTGTAAGATCATTTATAAACAAGATAAATAAGATTGGGCCAAGGTGTGAACCCTGTGGAACTCCACTTGTTGCATTAATTTTTTCTGACAGGGAGGATTTAATTCTAACTATTTGTTGTCTTCCAGTTAGATAGCTTTTAAACCAGGCTAATATATTGCCGCGTATACCAAGCTTTCCTAATTTCCAAATTAAGATTTCATGGGAAACTGTATCAAATGCTTTACTGAAATCAGTATAAACAGTGTCCACTTGTTTTTTTTCTTTAAAAGCATTGTTTATAAAATTTTCATAAATAATTAAGTTGGAAAGAGTACTTCTACCTGGCATAAATCCAAACTGGTGAGGTGATATAACAGGTTTTATTTGTGTAAAAAGTTTGTCAAGTATTAGGCTTTCAAAGAGTTTCGGTATGGTGGATTGAATACATATAGGTCTGTAATTACAAACATCACTTTTATCACCCTTTTTGAAAATTGGAGACAAATAACTAATTTTCCACTTATCAGGAAAAATTCCATTAGATAAAGATAGATTAAAAAGTTTGGATAATGGAAGAGCAATTACTTTGATACATTCTTTGATAAATATTGTAGGGATATTATCCGGTCCAGCAGATTTGTGGATATCTAAGGATTTAACTTTAGTAATTACATCAGATATACTTATGGTACACTGTGAAATATCAAGAGTTTCATCTAGAGTAGTTGTTGGAATAGGAGAATTATTTGAGTCTGTTGAATAAACACTTTTTAAAAAATTTTGCAAACAAGTTAACAATACCATCAGTATTATTGCTATGGCTGCCATTTAGGTGCATAATGCTCGGAAAATCAGAATCATCTTCTTTAAGAGATTTCGAGTATTTCCAAAAATAACTTACATTATTTAGTATGGAGTTTTGAATATTATTTAAATAGTCACGGTAGCAGGTCATAGACATTTTTTTACACGAAGTTCTTAAATCTTTAAATTCAATATAATCAGAATTTTTTCGATATACTTTATATTCCTTATGTTTCAGTTTTTTGGTAATAAGAAGATTAATAAGTTCATTGGAATACCATTTTGGATAGGTGCTTGGCTTATATTTCATGGTTGGAATATACATGCTAATAGCCTTTCCCAAAACAGAATAAAAATTATTGGTAGCTGTGTTGATGTCATCATATTGCATAGATGACCAATCAAAAGAGAGAAGATAATTACAAATTTCCTCGTAATCAGTTTTGAAAAAAATTTGGTAACTGTAAGACAGCTTACAAGTATTAACATGCACATGAGGAATAATAACTTCCAGTGGAGGATGATAAGCATCTATGGGCACCAGCGGTTCACTACATTCTTCAATTAAAAGTGACTTTAAGTTAGAAAAACATAAGTCTAGGGTACGATTATTTTCGTTTGGTATAGTATTTGCCTGATTCAGACCTAGGAATAACGCCATGTCTAGAATAATGCGTTCAGACTCACTAACACTGATATTATTGTCACTGTTCATCCAGTTCACATTTGGAAGGTTATAGTCACCAGCAAGCAAAAATATTGCACTAGGATTCCTCTTTAATATAGCTTCAACTTCCTCACTATGGCATCTGTATACTTCATTGCTTGAATTTGGTGGGATATAAATACAGCCCACGATAATCTTTTTATTCTTGGCAGCATTCACTTGCAGGAAGATTTGCTCAAGTTGTTTGTGTTTTGTTGTAATTAAGTTTGCTTTGTATTTCTTTTTGATAGCGATTAAAACCCCACCACCTCTGCTTTTAGTACTTGTCAATGAATTTCTGTCTAATCTATGCACATTATGATTTATGAATCCTAATTCACTAGAATGAATATTTGGCTCCAACCACGTTTCGGAAAGAACTACAAAGTCGTGCCCAAACATTGGTAGTGTAGACTGGATTAAACTTAATTTTGTTTTAAGGCCTCTGACATTTTGATAGTACATTTTCAATTCGTTTTGTTTTATTTTAGAGTTTTTTAGTGGCATAAAAAATCAATTTTCTTTTTTTCAGCTTCAATTTTTCTCAAATGTACCGAGCATTCATTACTCCAAGCATAATGGTCAGTTGGTAATTGTAATTTTAGTTTCTCATTAATTTTTTTACAGTTTATGCATTGAATATCGTTTTGACAGTTTTCATAGTCATGTGCTTCAGAACATCGAGTGCAAGCTTTTTCACTTCTGCAGTCTTGTGCTTTGTGCATATAACCATTGCACTTGTAACATTTTAGAAGTGAGATGTTGTCGAAAACCCTACATCTATCCCATCCAATTATTATTGCAATTAAAGGTTCTACCAAAACCAAATGTATTTTGTAATTTGTATTTTGTATTTGAAATTAAAAAAAAATGGTTAAAATACTGTATTTTGTATTTCAAATACACGACATGAAAGTATTTTGTATTTCGTATTTTAAGTAAATGCGAAAAAGTATTTTGTAATTTGTATTTTAATTACGGCAAAGCCCATTTTGCCCAGCCATGATTGTAAGAAGGTAAATGCACGTAACTCCATTAATGAAGGACTGATCCCCGTTGGCGCCAATAAAAAACTGTCCAAAGAAGCGAAGCTGACGAGTTTAATTTTAATAATATTAGTATATTAGTTAATGTCCCTGGTTCCCCGTCCCTTATCTGAGAGTCATGAATCTCACAGTTTCAAGTTCAGTCCCTCCTAATCTTTTTCCTGACTTCCCGAGCACGCTCCACCGTTCTACACATTTCTTGTTCATTGATTTTAGAAGGTAGCACACAAAAACATTTTGTACGTACTTGTAAGTGATATGTATTCTTTTAGGCAATTTTATTAAAATTACCAGCAGGACGCTTTAGCGCTGTTTAACTAATTTATTATTTTAAATATATATTTTTTATTATTATGAAAGGCGATCATTACCCGATAAAATCATTTCCATCGTGAGCTTTACGTGAAAATGCTTTCATAATATTCCTTTAATCTTTTGATTGAATGAGACAAACAATTCTACCTAAATTTCCTTAAACCCTAACATATTAAGTTTTTAAACTCTGAAAAGCTTGGATAACTGAGAATAAAATCAACTGAACACCTCCTTTAAAAAGTCATTAAAAGTGATGAAAAATATACCTGCAAAATTGGTTAAGTAGGTTAGGTTAGGTTAGGTTAGGTTTTTCATGATTTTATTTGAAATAAAATTAAAGTTCTGAAAAGTAGGTTTCCCAAATAATTTATTGGTTTATTTTACTGCATGAATATATGATTGGAAATGTATGTTTTATAATACAAAATTTTGTTTGAAAATTTAACAAATCTGCCTATGACCTACGGTAAAACCTAAATGTACTAAAAATAAACATATTTTCTCAAAATTTAAAAAAATAGCTTCACTAGTCTGGAACGGTCTTTCGAAGTCAATTTATAATTTTTTAAGGAAAAGAGTCAGAATGTTTAAAAGTTGATTTAAAAATGACATATTTCCGGTTTTGTCTGGTATTTTCTTGAATATGTACTCCAACAAAAAGCTATATTTGTGTGTATGGGAGGAAGGTGTCATTTATTTAGCCATTTTTGTTCTCTAGACTTTATGTCCGGGTTAAATCTCCCCCACAGGAAAAATTTAACCCTTCCACACACTTTTCCACAAATGATCATCTAGTCAATCCACGCGATGTAATTGCATTGTATAAGTATAATAAATTCAAAACTATACAAGAACAACACGTCAACCTACCAGAGACCATATGGGAAAATACTTCACCGACTCCAGATATTTTCATATCAGAGGGTTCGGCTCAATAGAACTCCTAACTGAACCGATAAATCCTACTGATCCCTCAATATAAATATTTTAAAAAATCTTTCGTAATCCTACATGTGTTTAATATGACTGATTTTTGCATCTTTATATAAAGATTCTTTGATAAATCTAATAAGCCTAAATTTTTAATTAGAGAGCTAGGTGTAATGCCAGTAGCCGAAATAACAAATGGTAATATTTTTATAGTCCGAGAATGCCAAATTCTTTTAATCTCATTTCCTAAATCTGTATATTTTCTAATTTTTTCAGAAACAGATTTTTGAATATTACAGGAATTTGGAATAGCGACATCAATGATATAAGTTATTTTTTTAAATTTTGTCGTGTAAAACTATATCGGGTCTATTATGACGAATCGTTCTGTCTGTTAGTATAGTTGTATCATAATATATTTTATAAAATTCATTTTCTAAAAACGAATTTGGTTCGTATTCATAATATGGTACTACATTACGGCAATCAATCAATTTATGTTTAATTACCAAACTTTGATGAATTATTTTTAAAACCTGATTGTGTCTAAAAGTATATTCGGAAGGCGCTAATATAGTTATAGCTAATATATATATTTTTTTATTACTGTTGTTATTTTTATTATGTAGTTTTATTTATTTTTTCTTGTTTTGTCAAAACATACATTTTTTTAGTTGAAGTTTTCAGTATATTTTTTTAATTGTGTTTTGAATTTTTTTAAAGCCATTTTATGGAATCTTTTTCTGGCAATTTGTTAAAGAAATTTTTTCGTTGGTATTTGTAATTCTGTTGACCTAAAGTTTTTTTAAATATCGAAACAGGTAACATCAAAGATATTGAAATATAAGAGATGTGCTATCGACAGATTTACTAGGTGGGACTGTGCTTCCTGGTGTCGCCGAAAAAAAATCAACTAAATGAACGAATTCTTTCCGTTTTCAAACTATATTGTTAACCAATACTACTGCACACCTTAAAAAATCAACTACTTTCAGTATTCAAACTATTTCTATTAGGAAGTAATCCGCCGACAGTCGGGCGGAAACCATAACATATCTCTTGTATCTGAATATCTTTGGGTAACTTGTACTTTTGCGTGAGATTTACTGTGTTTCTGAATAGCACGGTTTTATTTAAAACGTCTTATTATGAATTAAAAATATTATTATGTTATTAATTAGAATATATTATTTTAAATAATAAAAAATGGTCATATTAAATACATGTAGGATTACGAAAGATTTTTTAAATATTTATATTGAGGGATCAGTAGGATTTATCGGTCCATTTAGGAGTTCTATCGAGCCGAACCCTCTGATATGAAAATATCTGGAATCGGTGAATTGAATTACTGAACCCTCTGATATGAAAATATCTGGAATCGGTGAATTATTTTCCCATTTGGTCTCTGGTAAGTTGACATGTCGTTCTTGAATTGTTTTGTATTTATTATACTTATACAGTGCAATTACATCGCGTGGATTGACTAGATGATCATTTGTGGAAAAGTGTGTGGAAGGGTTAAGTTTTTCCTGTGGGGAAGATTTAACCCGGACATAAAGTCTAGAGAACAATATAAAAAAAAATAATAATTTGAAGATGAAAATTATTGAATTTGTATTTGTGCGTAACCTTTCCATTGACATTCATTTGAGATTGTGCAAAAATTTTGGGCAAACAAATTCCGTACTTTTCAATTCACAAAACGAACCGTACAACCAAATTACTACGACCCATCGTAAATCTTTTACAACGAACGAACAACACACAAACAAATACCTGCTTTCTCACGCATTTCGGGTCCATCCTCTTAGAAGCAACTGTCCAATAGAGACACAGGTGGGAAGTCCCAATTTCACCTTTGCACACCTTCTGCAATGAGATTAAGACGACAACATCATGTGCAAAACCTGTCAGTCTGACATGCACAACTGTTGTATAAACACACGTTTTGTCCGGCCATTATTTTCATGTTTCAAAACGTAAAAATTTTCAAAACTTTTATTCCGAAACGCGAGTAGGTATAACTTATTTTATGACTGTCGCCTGAAATTTGAGCGCTTGACGTGTGTGTGTTTGATTTATAGTTATTGAAATATATTTTTATAGTGTTCCTAATTTATTATTTATAAAAGTGTCCATGGCGTTTGTGTTTTAAGTGATTTGTTTTTATAATGGTTAAATAATCGTATTTTTTCGTTTGTTTGTATTTTGTTAATTAGATAAACATTATTGTTGTGTCTAGCAAAATTCATTCTGTTTTTATATTGTGTGCGTAAAATTAACACATATGCGGTTACTAAACAGACTGGATAGAAAAAGTGTCTTTGGTATGTATTTTTTAAATTTTCTGTTACGGTTGTGATTAATTTTTGGGTCATTATGACGTGTTGCGCTTTACCCTTATTTAGCCAATGTGTCGGATAGTGTTACAGTGTCCATGTCAGGGAATTTTTTTGAAGACAAACACATACATCTATAGGATTTAGCGTGCAAGAGAATGCGATAGAATAATCGGTCTCTTCTTTGTGCGGTGCTTCGTAGTCTCCCCACTCTTGTCTACTTTAATTTTCTGAAGGTTTCACTTCTACCGCGTGTGAACTGCACACTTATATTTTTTTTTACATTAGCCGTGAATGTCGTGTTTGGAGAGGCTGTGTGGAATATCTTTTTAAGGAAAGGAAGGAGAAGCTCTGGAAAGACGCCCTGGTATGAGGGTTTGCCCACGCAGTAGGTGGGCAAACGCATCCGCCGCCAAGACCTAGACCCCCTGAACTCCTAGAACCCCTGCTAAGTCATAAAACGTAGCGAACCACTTGGAATGACTAGGAGTGTTGGTTATCCAATAATGGGTTCCCTATGCGATACGAATACCCGCCTCCCAAATTGAAGACGAAGATGTTTGGATTGTCGTGAAGTGTGTGTTTAAATTGTTTGGTGACCAGGTCTGAATTGCCAACCTTCCTCTACCCTTCCCATCCTTCCCATCCCCACTTTAACGTCTTAGTCCCACTGTCTCCGGACCGTTGGAATTCTTGTGAATTCATATTTAAAAAAATCCTAGATTTGGATATGTTGTGAGGCAGAAGGGATTTTGAGAGGAAGAGAAATGATGGAGAAGTACCTGGCTATCAGAATTGGTCAATAAACATGGCTAAAGTCATTTCACGCACCATTTCGAATGCTGTATCTACATAACGACTTGTTACATAATTTCCACTAAAGGTTAGATAGGTATCTGCTCTATCCACAACTAATTTCGGTTCCATGCCAACTCGGAATGAAACCAACTCAGAACCATCTCAGATAAGTCATTTAGAGTGATAAAAAAATAATTTTAAATTAGCCGATAACCCTAACCTAACTTAACCTATTTAACCATTTTTTTATTTATATTTTTTTATCACTCTAAATGACTTATCTGAGATGGTTCTGAGTTGGTTTCATTCCGAGTTGGCCGGTCACCCTAATTTCAAATATATTTATTTCTCTATATCACTATAGTGGCTACAAACACCAGGCGTGTTTTCCTTCCTGTATTGTGTTTTCCCTCCATTAAGCCATTATCATCTGTAAAAACCCACCGGTTTCTTTTGTTTAGTCGTTTCCTACCTGCTTCAAATATTAAGATACCTACCCATATCTATCCATCCATTTTGGGAGGCGGATATGGGTACCGCCGCCCCGGGAACCATTTATTGGATAACCAACACCTCTTCCGTAGGTCACCACGAGTGGTTCGCTACGTTTGGTGATTTAGCAGGGGTACCTGGGTTCATGCGGTGAGGTTTGTCAATGCTTGTCAATGCGTGTGGGCTGCGTGGCGGGCCGTATCGAGCCTGGTTGAAGAGGTCTTTTGACCTCTCCAGCCAGAATCCCTTGCCTTGCACCCATCGCCTTGCACCGCAGTTGAAGGGATGGATTCATATTCATCCGCCATAACACAGGGACATCCCTAGCATGGCGGATGAATTAACACAATTTTTTGTTCATTGTATAAACTTCTTTTAATAAATAAATAAATAAATATATCCGTCACACCTAGTAGAAACTAGACACACTGACCCCCAGATTCGTACCCATCCCTCATACCTATTTCCTTTCCAGAACTTTCCCTTATTCCTTTGCTTAAAAAAACCACCACACAGCATCCCCAAAGATGACAAAGGCCCCAAGGGAATTGTTTTTTTCTCAGGGCCTCCTGCGTGGATCTAATGTAAAAAAATGTATCTTTCATATACTTTTTTCATATACACCTTTTATCCTTGTATTAGGTACTTTAACCATGTTCTGAATAACAACCAATCTGGCGTAATAAATGATTGTTAGTAATAAACCTGCTTTATAACCACTGGAGCGACTTTTGCCATATATTGGCGCCATTTTAAATGTCTCCGATTGCTTTTCTGATAAAAAAAGCAATTATCTCTTGATTCGGCAAAAATTAAAAAAAAGAAATATTTGTAGCTCCCACGTTTGTAACGAAGCTATTGAAATGCTTATTATGACCATAGATGTCGCAAATCCAAACTTCGTAGACTATTTTATAACGATGTTAAAAATAATTTTTTACGATTTTTTTATAAATCCTACAAATATGAGATAGACGGTAAAATACAGGTTAATTCATTGGCTATTTATAGGGTTACCATCCGTCCCGATTAATCCGGACATGTCCGGACTTTTAGCCTTTTGTCCGGACTTTCTCCGGCCCTTTAATTTGTCGGGATTTTTTGGTTTAGATGGAATATGAGTAATTAAATTTACAAGTTATATCAAATAAGTCTTTAATCTTAAATTATTTCCCACTCATCTAAAAACAAAATATAAATCTTCTTTAACAATCAACTCATGGAGATCAAACAATTAATTTTAATTGCAGTTGCAAACAATCAACAAGTTCAAGTTCAAACATAAAATATCTTCTTCAAAACTTAACACTTGTTTTCGACAAATACATATAAATTTTAATATTTTTCAGCGCCAGATACTTGACGGAGCAGCTCCCGTTCATTCAAAGTTTTCTTATAGTTTTAAGGTTGTATTGAATCATCAACAACGATCTGACCGAGGGTACAGATAATCTATTACGCTCTTCTGTCCACTGTGCTCCCATTAGAGAAAACACTCTTTCTACACTTGCGTTTTGAGCTTGGATAGCAAAAATGAACTCGCAAATACTCAACAGAATGGGCAATCTGGCGATTGTGAGGTTATTAAAAATGGTAACCCACATTTTGTGGACCATACTAAAAAATGCATCGTTTTGTTAGGATGTGGATGAATTGACGGCTGTTATTTCATCGAATAGCTTTACATCATCGATAACAACGTCTTTGGCACTCATTTATTTGCATTATGTGATTAAAATGTCCGGACTTTTTTTTGACTGTCCGGCTTTTTGTCAGGACTTTTCAATTTTCTAAATGGTAACCCTAGCTATATAGCAATATAATAAGTTTTTATGTCTCCATGTTAAAATTCGAAGGTATGATATTTTAATGTTGGCGAAAAATTTTAAAAATGATCTTCTGAAAATCTCGAGCAAACGGAGAAAAAAGTTTTAAAACGCGCTGTCGCTCCAGTGGATAACAGACTATTCATGTTTATGTTTATAATTATATCAATGAAGTTACCACAAGGTTAAAATATTTCCGCCCTGCAATCAAATCCAAATAAATGGAATATTTCTGAACGCATACGTTTTTGAAAGGTGATGAAATATGCTTTCATATTTTATAATTCGAAATAAACATATAATTTTTGAATTCAAAGTCTCAAAAATAGCTCTCCTTATGTTTTTTCCTAACTAAAATTATTGATAACAAAAAAATAATAAAAACACATACATATTTTGTCAGACAAAAGAAACGTTATCAAATAATTTTTTCGTCTTTTTATGTAAAAATAATTAATAAATAACTCCCAAAGTCACAAACATTTTCTTAAATTGAGGTCGGATACTTTGGTTTCATAAAGGTATACATTTGAATTATTTTGTGGTTAACTTTTAGATCTGAATATAATGCGTGGTGTTTTTTCTTTTTAACACCGTTTAGATCGCAGTTTTATGCCTCACTGCCATACATTTGGATGTGTATCAGTACTCATTGTAGATTGCTAGCCTCGTCCCCAAATTCTAAGCTATTACCTATTTGCTTAGTAACGGTAAATTTTATTAAATTCGTTAGAATTATCTACCGCAACTATTTAATTTCAATTAATAAACGATCGGCCCAAATAATAGGCACCATTACAGATGTAACGAAGTTCTGTCGTCAAATTGCCCCAATCTGTTAAATAGGCGTACAAAAGAGCCCCGGCTGTCGGCCATTTTGTGTCGGTAACGAATGACAAGCACTTTCCCGCCTTTTCCATGAATTATTCATAATGTTGCCACTTCTCCGCTTGCGGCCCCCTCCCTAGCACCTACCCAGTACCTACCCAGACACAATTACTACAACAAGGGGTAGTGGGTAGGTACTGGGCGATAGGTAAGTACTTACCTACATTGTACATATTCGAAAAAATCTAAGGTTTTGTATTTACAATAATGTTATGAATGGTTCTTACTTTCATTTTTTATAGGAACAACTCTATTTTTATAACTTTTGAAGGTTATTCCCATCAATGTAATAGATCCAAAGACACATTTCTATTCCCATACCACATTAATGAAATTATATTAACACGCAAAAACGAAACTCGAGACCTTGGCGTGATTTTTGAAGCAAATCTCTCTTTCAAATTCCACATATCTGACATTGTCTCCCGCGCTAACAAAATGCTTGGATTTGATCTTCGTAATGCGAGATCATTTACTAATGGAATTGCAATACGGAGTACATATGATGCACTTGTCCGCAGCATTTTAGAATACAGCTCCATTATTTGGGCTCCCTCTGAACAAAACCATATCCTAGAAATAGAAAGAGTTCAAAAAAGGTTTATGCGTTACCTGTATATGAGGGAATATACATACTACCCATTCCTGTATCCATCGTTTTTTTTTTATCAGGAATGCTCGATCTTAACACATTAAAAGCCCGCCGAAAAATATTTTTGGGTAAGCACTTTTTTAAGCTAATCTCCGGCATTACACTGAATCCGCCCATGTTGAAGGAGATTAACTTATATGTACCCAACGCGTACACTCGTGGAAGATCCCACGCACTTTTTTATGCTCCGAAAGCGAGAACTTCTTCCTATCAAAATGCGGCATTAAACAGAGCAATTCAACTGCTAAATGAATCTGTATTAAACATCGACATCTTCAATGTCACCTATAGAGAATTCACTAATTATCTTCTGACATACGTCACAAGATAGTGGAACTGCCCTCTTACATTTTTATTTCTTTAAATTTTGTAATCTTCCCCATAATATTCTGGTGTATAACTGTTTTATGGAGAACCTGATAAAATAAATAAATCATTGAAGAAGAAGATAACACTAGTAATCTAAACTTTAGATAGTAATAGAATTGCCCGTTTTCGTTAAAATAGATTATATTTTATTGTATAAGTGACCTTGGATATGCCACCTGTGTGATCTTTTAGTTTTGACAAATTTGTGGGATGCGATAACCCTATTGGCCGCTTTGATTACGAGCTCACTTTTCGTGGCTCCTATTGGTTGAGATTTTGTTAATCACTATCTTTACCACCCATTTGTGCCAAAACAGCAATGTTATTGTTAATTTTGTTCTCTTGGCATTGCTTTGAATCTACTGTATATTCTTTATTTCATAGATTATTTGATCAATATTTTGTAAGGAATAATAGGATAGTTTTTTTTTTTTACAAGAGCTCCACACAGGAGGTCCGAGGAAAACAATTTCCCTCAAGGCCTATGTCATCTTTGGGGATGCTGTGTGGAGGTTTTATTTTAGGAAAAGAAGGAGAGGAGAGTTCTGGGAAGGAAAAGGGTTTAAGGGATGGATAGGAATCTGGGGTTCAGTGAGTCCTGGTCATCCGCCTGCATTACCTAGACAAACCTCACCCCATGAACCCGGGCACCCCTGCTAAATCACCAAACGTAGCGAACCACTTGGGGTGACCTATGGCAGAGGTGTTGGTTATCCAGTAAAGGTTCCCGGGGCGGCGGTACCCATTCCCGCCTCCCAAATTGAAAAGTTAAGCGCACTTGAAGTGAAATAACACAAAACTATACAAATATTACGGTATTACTATTATTTGTGCGGTTCTTCGTAACCTCCCCACTCTTGTCTACTTTAGTTTTCTGAACGTTTCACTTCTACTTCATGTGAATTGCACACTCTGATTTTTTTCGTCTAAACCAAATATTTTTTTTTCTTCCACATGTCGACTGTCATTTTTTATCACATTCTTCCAGTCACTGGTCACTCAGCCGAGAAACCGATCAAACTTTCACCCCGCCCCTGAATGTCTAATAACTATTGAGTTTTATGTTTTTAGTTAAACACTTTTTTTTAAATATATCAAAAATGTCACCGTAGACCATAACTTCACTCACATTTTTTTTACTTCAAATAATGTCAGGAATCACTGTTTAACTAACGTAAGTCAAGTACGACCCTTAAAACCTTGTCTAGTTTCCGTGTGCCGATTTCAGGATGATATTCCTAAATATCATTCATGATCAACAGAGAATATTTCAAATATAAATGTAAATATTAAATCCCCCCTCCCCCTTGTTGATCTTCTAAGCACCTCCCCTTTTCACCTCTCTCCTCCCCCACTACTTCCATTTCTACCCACGCCGTTCTATGTTCGATCATTTAGTTTTTAGTACATTTTATGTCCTGATGAAGAGAACATCGTTCTTGAAACATGTTGACTTTTATATAAAGTTTATTGTGGTAAAAACAAAGTGTTTTTAATTATTTCATTCGTAAATATTAAAGTTCACGACAGAAATTGCCTACTTAAAATCGCACCCTGTAAATCAAATTGTACACATATTAGTAGTAAAGAACAAATAAAATATCTCGGAATAATTATCGACAATAACATCAAATGGAAAAATCAAATAAACTCCACAGTAGACAGAATGAGGAAACTAATATATATATTTTTTAGACTTAGAAATACTTTCTCATTAAAAATATTAAAAGAAATTTACTTTGCACTTGCCCACTCTGTACTACAATATGGAATCATAGCTTGGGGGGGTGCATACAAATCATCCCTTCTCCCACTCGAAACAATTCAAAAAATTCTTATAAAAATTATCCTAAAAAAACCGTATTACTACCCAACAACAAACGTATTCCAAGAATTCCCTGTTCCCCCACACAAAACTTTACGAAATAGCACTACTTTAGCTTCACAAAGATATCTTTAATAAAAATATTACCCCACTGCAAAATATTAGCATAAGGAATACTTCTATTGGTGGACTAACTGTACCTCCCGTACGAACCACAACTGCACAGAATCACTATGTATATAAAGGAATAAAATTATTTAATCAATTACCCGCTGATATACAAACAGAAAAAAATTCAAACAAATTTAAAAAAAAAATTAAATCTTATTTTGGTGGTACCACCATATTTTAATTTTCTCCTAGATATATTTTTGACTGTTTGTTATTCCTAATGTTTTATGTACATCCTATATACATTTCTTGTTTAATTACTCCTATGAACTTTTAAAATATGTTAAGTCTAAATCTCTTCACAAGTGAAACTCTTTAGTTTGTGATAAGGATCTTTTTTTTTTTTTTTAAATAATTCTTAAGTTATTAACAAGTTGTCCTCTCCTAAACTCAAGCATCTGCTTTCTTAGGAGAGTGTATAAAATATGTAAGCTATATTATATTATGTTATATTATGAAAATTTAAATGAAACCAATATTAATAAAAAATAAAATAAAAAAATGTCCTCCACGGTTCCATGCCAACTGAGAATAAAATCAACTCACCTCCGTGAAAAGTCATTAAAGGCTATGAAAAAAATAATTTTAAATTAGCCGATAACTCTAAACCTAACGTAACCTATTTAACCATTTTTTTTTATTTATATTTTTAATCACTCTAAATGACTTATCTAAGATGGTTCTGAGTTGGTTTCATTCCGAGTTGTCCGGTCACCGTCCTCCACAATTGCCCTCCACTGGTTGCGGTCCCACACCATTGGCCTCCAGGCAGTCCTCATTCCTTCCCGTCCTGCTCCAATCCTCTTCCACATCTCTCCACCTCTTCCTTGATCCAAATCTGGGCGCTTCCACTGTGACAACTAATACACTTACAACTTCGAAGAGTTTCCAATTTAAACCATTTTGAAATCAATCCCAAAGCCAAACTAAATGAATTATGGAAATAATTTGTTTCTTTGTTTCCAGCTCGCGACACACCGGACGTCCTAGCCATGAAGGAAAAAAGCAAAAACGCCGCAAGATCCAGGAGAGAAAAGGAAAACGCAGAGTTCCTGGAATTAGGGAGGCTGCTACCGCTGCCCACAGCTATCACCGCACAGCTGGACAAAGCTTCAGTCATCAGACTATCGACCAGCTATCTGCGGCTCAGACAGCTATTCCCCGATGGTGAGGCAACCGTTTCTTTTGAAATAATAATAAGATTTTTTATTACAACAACTTTCTTTTAGGGTCAATGATCAATGTATATCATTGAAGAAGAATATAACAATATAAACTAAACGTAAATATAAAAGAGAACAAAACACAGAACTGGGAATCGAACCCAGGACAAACTTACTTATACCGGAACAAACGCCTTACCAATTCCTTACCTTAATATAAATAAAATCGGATATATTTACCCGACACTATCTAGATTGCAAACAGTTCTTAGAAAACTTGTTTTCAATGAAAAAGATATTGGCAATAATAATAAATAACACATAAAAAGTTGAAGAGAACATTGTTAAATCTAAAATTTGAAATATGAGATTGACAAATATGCCATTCAAATAAGAGGTGGCAGTAGCCGAATAGGTAAGGTGTTTGTCACGGTATGACGAGAGGTTCTGGGTTCGAGTCCCAGTTGCGACCGTTATGTTTTCATTTTTCTATGTTTTCTTCTCTTTCATATTTTCGTTTAGACTATTATTAGTCTTCAATGAAATAACAATAACTTTTAATATTTTTTAATGCGCCGATTTTTGTAAAATATCACTTCATTAGGGCTTTATAAATTATCAAAACATAAACTCTATCTCACTGATGTAAGTGTGTTCGGTGATGGAGGTATTCGAAGTAAGTTCAACTTTCCTTATTGTGAAATTGATTACATAGTAATTTTTAATTATCCTAATTATTTAATAGTCGATAATCAAATTATAGCTTCGACTATAATATTTTGTGTAAATTGCTGAAATCAGTAAATAACAAATATTATAATTTCATTCACATGTCTGGGGCCCTGGAGTCGATAGGTCTCCTGTAAAAAGGCGGCATCAATTTTTTTCAAATTGTCCAAGGTAGCGCAAAAGTTGTCACCCGATGTTCTTTGTCTGTAATTTTTTTATGAACGAAAATTTTTGGCTCTCCTTTTGGATTGTGTTTATTGATGTCTTAATTTTTCTTCCAAATGATATTGGTCAAGTGTCCGCCGCCAGAATTGAAGACCGTACGGTCCCGATTCATGGCATTTTCCATCACTCTTTCCAGAACTTCCCGCGATAGGTTCTCGCATTCTTGATGGATATTCTCTTTGAGGGCTTCAAGAGTCTGAGGCTTGTTGACACCGACTCGTGACTTCAAGAAACCCCACAAAAAGAAGCCTGGAACGGTTAAATCGGGCAATCTTGCCAGCCAGTGCAAATCACCAAAACGAGGGTTTAGGCGACCCGGAAATGCGTTTTTCAAAAAATTTACGCGTTCTTGAGGAGTATAAATATTCATGTCTTATTGACCTGTATTTTGTATCTGTTTACTTCACAAATGTCAAAGCAGAACTGATATTTGCCGCAATTTGCAAAAAATATGGCATCTTCCGTTAGGGTGATGACTGATGACTTTTGCGCCACCTTGTAAATCACCAGATACATTATATAACCGCTTACTTCTTGATGTAGATTTTCTTGGGAAGGTGTTCACAAAACATTAAAACTCGCTAATTAATTCGCATGCTTACCTCACACTCATTTAAACTCATCTAAACAATTTTTCACATAATTTTCCAAAATGGGGGCAATATGCAAAAAAACGGGTTTGCGCGGTTGCTACTCATATTTTCCTTAATTTAAATCTGTATTCAAAATATGAACATTATTAAAGGCTCTATCAAGCCTTCCAAACTGTTGAAAAACACACACTTGAATAACTAAGATCTCGAGATACTAATCAGTTATTACTATTTTTAATTTGTTTTTCAGTTCTTTCTTATTATGAAATCCAATCCTTCAAACTGATAGAACTCTTCGAACCAATCGAATCAGCCGAACTCTTCGAGTCTATTGAACATTTTGAACCGATCGAACCATACGAATCATTCGATAACTTAGATGGTAAGAGCTAGAAACTCGACGAAAATGAGGATGGGAATTTAAATTGTAACATTATTCATAGAATTAATATTCTTAATTCAACACCACTGTTCATAATTTTGTACCTGAGACTGCACGTAAGTAAAACACATTTTTCACAAACAGCTAAGCGCCTTCTATTAAATTTTCTACTTCTATATATAAAGTTCCATCAGTTTCATTACATTAAAATTCACATATTATTAAAAAATACTTCAAAAGCTTGCAAGACATCAAATCAAAAACCAACAGTTACATTATAGCGTTTTATTTTAAAATATCAATGGGCCCAACTTCGCACCCTACAGTACACCAAAAAATGTATTCACCAAATCCTTTGAATGCAGAAACCGTTTTTTTTTATCCAGAGAATAAGACTGCTAGATCGTAGATCTTACCAAAGTTACCCAAAGTTTGCGATATTGCCTACCTAGCAAGGTGTTACAGGATAAATACGGTGGATTATAATATTTTTAAATTTTGTTCACTTGACCATACAGATTCACAGTCGTAGTAGTGCTTCGTCGCTAGAATCGTACCATAACGTTTCATAAATATAAAATATATATTTTTAATGTGGTTTCATTTCCAAGAACACGTAACGTGTACCTGCACAATGCATAAAACACCTGACCCGTTTTAATATCCTGTACTTTGGTAAATACTCTTATCTTCCTGATTAAAGACCTGACTTCATAATCGAACTTTGCTTGAAATGGCAATTATTATTATTTTTTACATCAGCTCCACGCAGAAGGCCCTGAAGAAGGCCCTGCCGTGAGGCCAATGACATCTTTGGGGATGCTGTGTGGAGGGTATTTTTGGGGATAGAAGGAGAGGAAGTTCTGAAGGAAAAATGTACGAGGAGTGGGTAGGAAACTGGGAGACGGAGTGTCAAGGAATGACGGACGTATGAATCCGTCCTTCCCACTGCATTCCAAGGCGATGGGCCGTGAGGTCAACCACACGTTTCCCTCAACCAGTCTCTCCCGATCCGGTCCGCCATGTGGGCAAACGCACCCGCCGCCAAGACCTTGATAAACCTCATCCTATGAACCTGGTCACTCCTACTCACCAAACGCCGCCAAATGCAGCGAACTACTTGAAGTGACCTATGGAAGGGGTGTTGGTTATCCAATAAAAGGTTTCCGGGGTACCACCTCCCAAAAAGCTCTGTTTCATGTCCAGATCTGAATAGCAACTTCTCAATTCCGACACAATTAAAAAAATAACTACGGGCAGATGGGAGATGTGAGGATGATGTTTTATTCACATTAAAAAAATTAAAAGCTTTCGAGTTACATACACTTTGAAATATTGAAGGTTGGAGGTATTAAAGAGTACAGATTGCAGAGAAAGAACTATTGGGGTTGTGAACCAAATACCTATGTTTGGAAAACTTTGTCTTTGACTGCTGATACAATCTGCATCGTATTTATTTAAGTGGATTAACACCAACATAAAATGTCCAGCATATTTGCACCATGATGTAAACATTAAATATTGTCATACGCGTGTCTAGCGTTATTCATGCGTCACTGTCGTCTTTGTAATTTGAAACTAAACATATCTCCCATCTGAGTGTTTGCAAAGTCCAAAGTTCTTTGTCCGACTTTATTATGGTGTCAATCGCGTGTTTAATCTAGTCTAACAAATAATATCAAATAGATTAACACTTTTATTCGTACATACCCGTGTAGTTTTGTGTATAGATTATTGACAACTGGATGAAACAGACACACCTTACCTTACTTGTTGGTATATTTAAAAAAAATAATATCACTGCGGTTTCGAAAATGGTCTGCTTATCTTCTGTAAGCACAAGTATCTTTAATGAGCTTCACCGGGGTTGTCCTTGGGTTTTTGGCAACACCAAAGTGGTTCGCTACGTTTGGTGACATAGCAGGGGTGCTCGGGTCCATGGGGTGAGGTTTGGAGATCTGGATCTTGACTGGATACATACGTCCGTCACTGCTAGACACTTGTACCTCCAAATTCCTACCGAATCCTCATACATTTTTACTTCCCAGAACTTTCTCTCCTTCCTTTCCCTAAAAAGACTTCACACAGCATCCCCAAAGATGACATGGGTCCTGAGGGATTTTTTTATTGCTCAGAACCACCTGAATTGAGCTAATGTTAAAAAAAACTGTAATTCGATAAATGAAATGATGATGGACCAACTGGATAAACTGGATAAGAAATGCATACGGCATAGTACCCCAAAATCGAAAAACATAGGTACCTATTCTCCTATCTTCGAATTTATGTTAATGACAAGCAATATTGTTACTTCTATTTCAGTTCTCATTCATTTATAATAAATTTTAAGTAATTCAAAAGTAATTTCCTGACCAGGTCTCGGAGACGCTTGGGGCGCAGTCCCTCCTACGCGGGGTCCTCGGGAGATGTTCATCAGGGAGCTGGGATCCCACCTGCTGCAGACCCTGGATGGATTCATCTTTGTGGTGGCACCTGACGGCAAGATTATGTACATCTCAGAGACGGCCAGCGTTCACCTTGGACTTAGTCAGGTAAAGAACCCTGCAAATCGTATTGTTCAGAAGTTTTCTAATTATTGTAATTTTGTTATTGGAATTTTTCATTTGTGGCGCGTTTTCACAAAACATAAATGTATATTCCATTAACTGTTAGACGTGCTGAATATAAAGAAAACTTAATTTATTTGTGGGAAGCCATCTTTATTTAAAAATAAGTCGAAAATTGTGACTTTTGGCAAAACTGAAAACCACATATTTGAAAAATTCTTCTCCTTTAAATTCTAAAGTCAAAGTCAAGTTGGGAGGCGGGTATGGGTACTGCCGCAGTCGGAATCCATTAATTGGTAACCAACATCCATCCCATAGGTGGGGTGGTTCACAAGTGATTCGCTACGTTTTGTGATTTAGCAGGTGTGCCCATGTTCATTGGGTGCGGTTTGTCCAGGTCTTGGCGGTGAACGCATTTGTCCATCCACCGAGTGGCGGGCCGGATCGGGAGAGATTGGCTGAAAGAGACCTTACCCAGACCTCTCCAGCCGGATTATCTCGACCCATCGCCTTGCACCGCAGTGGAAGGGATGAATTTATATGTCCGTCGTTTCTGAACACACTTACTCTCATAAACCTTCCCACCCATCGTATCTTTTTCCTTCCTAGAACTTCCTCTCCTTCCTTTCCCTAAAGGACCCTCCACACAGCATCCCCAAAGATGACATACGCCATGAGGGCCCCCTATTTCAGAAAAAAACGAACTCTAAAACTTTCTTTGAGTTTAATTGTAATTTTAAAAATGTCAACTGATTGTGAAAAGAATTCAGACAAGGGATAAAGTAGGTACCAAAGTAACGGTTCCATGTCAACTGAGAATAAAGTCAACTCAACACCTCCTTAAAAAGGCATTAAAAGCTATGAAAAAAATAATTTTAAATAAGCCGATAACTCTAACCTAACGTAACCCATTTAATCATTTTTTATCACTCTAAACGATTTATCTGAGATGGTTCTGAGTTGGTTTCATTCCGAGTTGTCTGGTCACCCAAAATAACATACATCATGGTTTACCACAGGCAACAGACAATCACTTTCTTCAGCCAGTGAACTTCCATCCTTCCTCTGCCAGTTACTAACGTGCCATGCTTTGTGCTGCGCAGGTCGAGCTGACGGGCAATTCCATCTACGAGTACGTGCACCCAGCAGACCACGAGGAGATGTCTGCCGTGCTGACCGCTGGTCCGGGGCCCGCGTGCCCGCCCGCGCACGGCCCACGTGCTGACCTGGAGTGCGAACGCGCCTTCTTCATTCGCATGAAGTGCGTGCTGGCCAAGCGCAATGCGGGCCTCACCACCTCTGGTTACAAGGTTAGTACTATCTCTTCTTACTTATCGAAGTCAGTGTTAAGTTGGTCTCTCAGAAACTGGGCGTACCTACTGTACCGTATTAGTATCTGTACATATTAGTAAAAGTGATACTCTTTTTGGAAGGTGGTGAATTATGTATTTTTATCCTGATTTGGATTTGCAGCTTACAGCTTTTCCAAGCACTGTAAACTGAGATGCGTGTGTAGGGGAAATTTGCCAATAAGAACTCTTGATTATGCGGGTCAAATATATTTACAAGTAACGTTATATTTTATAATAAACTTGATACAAAATTAAAATCGTACCAACTGGGCAAGTGGGCCCCGTAATTGAATTTGGCAGCCACCTCTGTTACAACAACATACCTGAAAAACCATTGACTCTGTACAGAAACGGGCGTTCCATTTGATAGATTTGGGTGCACTGAAAATGAAATGACAAAACGAAAATGACAAACGAATTCAATGAAAACACCCTAATGGAAACACTAAAAACGATATAGAAGACAAATGAAATATATTTAAATAATTTTAGTCTGCCTCGGCACAGGACCCCCTAGTGAGGAGGACTAAGAATTACAATAATTAACATTAAATTCATCATTATATTTTGTATTTACAATTATATAATATAGTCGCTAATAAAAATTTAAAAAAAAACCTGTGATCTGTATAGGATTAACAATTGTATTTTTTTTTTTACTTTAGCTCCACACAGAAAATAATCTCCCTCGGGGTCTATGTCAACTCAAGAGATGCTGTGTGGAGGGTTTTTTAAGAAAAAAAAGAAAAGGAAGTTCTGCGAAGGAATTAGTTATGAGGGGTAGGTAGGAATATGGGGGTCAGTGTGTCCAAGAGTGACGGACGTATAAATCCATCCCTTCAACTGCATTACAAGGCAATGGGTCGAGGAATTATGGCTGGAGAGGTCAAAATACCTCTTCAACCAGTCTTTCCGGATCCGGCCCGCCACGCAGCAGGTGGGCAGACACACGGCCGCCAAGATCTTTACAAACCTCACCCCATGAACCCGGGCACCTCTGATAAGTCACCATACGTAGAGAACCACTCGTGGTAATTTTTGGCAGAGGTGTTGGTTATCCAATAAATAGTTCACGGGGCGGCGTTACCCATACCCATCTCCCAAAATGAATAGGTATTATATTGTTGCTTTCCTATCGGCATTCTGAAACCAGAACTTTTTCTACTACATGCACACAGATTTTCTGCTTTAGAGTTAAAGTACCCACGTCCCCATTCTGATACTAAGGCTTCGATAGGCTTCATAAGAAAATCTCCATTCTTCACAATGGATTGTTGTATTTAACAGGCTGCAATGATTTCAAAGGCCTGTGAAAAATCGCAAATTATGCGTGCTATTAGCGGACAAACTATCTTCCAGCGAAATTCTTGTGAGGTCCGTTTCGCGTGACGCTGAAATAACCATCAAATTTTCCATAACTCTCTTCAAATCCGCATAAAATTAATAAATAACAGTGAACATGTCTCAGCGCTGGATTTTTACGGCCATTTAAACATTTTCTTTTGCTGTTGAGACTTGCTGGACAAAGCTCTGGCAATTCTGAAAATCCTGCACAGGCACGAACTGAACCTAAATGATTTTTTATTGAAGTGAAACTGTTTTAGCGTTAGTGATTCGGAATTTGGATGAAACCTGGCACCTGCGAAGCATCACACTGCACTCATTGGCCGATTTGATTATGATGTCATTTTTAAAGGCTCCTATTGGTTGAAATGTTTTTTTTTTACGTGATAACGTTTTATAAATCGATGAACGCCGGCACGAACGAAAAAGCATGACTCATTGTCACGTTCCGCCTGAGCCGAGCGTGCGAACAAGCGATAGAGATGCACGAACGGCCTAAGCGTTCGGCTTGTGATGCATCTATCGCTCTTCCGCTCCATCGTTAATATATGACGTTATCACGTAAAATTATCGTCCGTAAACCGACTTTACAGACAACTATTTTTTTTTTACATGAGCTCCACACAGTAGGCCCTGAGGAAAATAATTTCCCTCAGGGCCTATATCATCTTTAGGGATGCTGTGTGGATGGTTTTTTTAAGGTAAGGAAGGAAAGCTTTGGGAAGGAAAAGGGTGTAAGGAGTGGGTAGGAATCTGGGGCTCAGTGTGTCCTGGTAATCTACCTTCAAGACCTAGACAAACCTCACCCCATGAGCCCGGACACCCCTGCTAAATCACCAAACATAGCGAACGACTTGCGGTGACCTATGGCAGAGGTGTTGGTTACCCAATAAAGGTTCCGGGGGCGGCGGTACCCATTCCCGCCTCCCAAATTGGTAATATAAAACGGAAATGACGCTAGGTCCTAGGTCTGCGCTCATTGGCTGCTTTGATTATGACCTCACTTTTCAAGGCTTGAGTTTGTTTTGGTAAAGTTTCTCTTCTAACGTGTGTGATTTTTTTTCACTCATATTTTTTTTTCAAAAACCTGACATTATTTAAAACCTCCTACCACCATAATCATAAGCTAAAAATCTTTCTAGTGCGGAGGACTAGCATAGCTAGAAGCCTGGATAAGAATCCAACGCATATGGCTACTCAGCCTCTTTCAAAAATAAAAAGCAGATTAGGTACTAAAGCTAATTTTAAATGGAGATATGTAAATTCGAATGTTAGAGGGAGCGCACTATTATTAAAAACTACTGTAATAACAGGCGCAGGCGCAATAATAAAATTTGGATCATTTGTATAGCGTGTTTTTGTAAAAAAATCATCTAAAGAAGAACGTATGCGCGGCCAATTTCGGCCAGTATCATACAAATCTTAAATTTGGATTTGAGATCAAAATACCCAACCAAACTGATTTTTTTTTTGTAATCAAAAGGTAGATCAAATATCTAGTACGGATGTGAGCTACTTTATTTATTTTTGCTTTTAGTTATAAGATATAGGCCATTAAAGATGGTAGTGTTTCATGATTTTAGAGGCAACTTGGGCAATTATTTGTGAGTAAATGAAAAACATAAAAATAAATAATTTTACTATAATAATTTTAGAAATATAATAAAATATAAAATGACCACCGTTTAAAAGAAGTTGTAATAAAAGTCAACAAATATCTTTTTATATTAATTCCAAAATAAAAATCTGCAGGTAGACAATAATTGTAAGAAATCTCTGACGATTAGGTCTAAATTAATTTGTTTGTTCAGGAAAAATGCTAACTGGCTATCCAATTCTAGTCCCACTCTGACCCGGTCACACGATAAAGGGCTCGATCATACCAGAATGTTAATAACCTTAAAATATGAGCCGTCACGCGCCCTTTCATTCAGTTCCATTCAGCGGCGGGCCGCCATTGCGAGTGCCCTACCTACACACTACACTCAATGGACGACTGGGGTTGCAAGCATTCAAAATTAAACTCTGTACGTAGGTACTATTATTTATAAAATCAGATATGGTTATAAGAGAAGCACGGGGAGATGAGGCATGATTGCCTGCTGACTGTCGACTCGCTAAGACCAAACTGTGTGTATGCAATGGAAGTACATAATAATATTTCTTCAAACATCGCAAATTCACTTTGTGGCGTCAATTTTTAATTTAATGAAAACAAATAACTTTGTGTACACCACTATTTATTTAACAATTTCGACATGTTTCAAAAACTATGTTTTCTTGGTCAGGATAATAAGTTGATTATTAATTTATTTTATTATGTATATATTTTTTTAATGAAAACAAATAACTTTGTGTACACCACTATTTAATTAACAATATCAACAAGTTTCGAAAACTATGTTGATATTGTTAATTAAATAGTGGTGTACATAAAGTTATTTGTTTTCATTAAATTAATAATGACGCCACAAAGTAAATTTGCGAATTTTGAAGAAATAATAATTAACTTATTATCCTGACGAAGAAAACATAATTTTTGAAACATTTCGATATTGTTAAATAAATAGTGGTGTACACAAAGTTATTTTTTTTACATGAGCTCTACACTATGTCATCCTTGGGGGTGCTGTGTGGAGGGCTATTTTTTTTGGAAAAGGAGGAGAGGAGAGTCTGGGAAGGAAAAGGGTTCAAGGGGTGGGTAGGAATCTGGGGTTCAGTGAGTCCTGGTCATCCGCCTCCAAGACCTAGACAAACCTCACCCCATGAACCCGGGCACCCCTTATAAATCACCAAACGTGGCGAACCTCTTGGGGTGACCTATGGCAGAGGTGTTGGTTATCCAATAAAAGTTCCCGGGGCGGCGGTACCCATTCCGCCTCCCTAATTTGTTTTCATTAAAAAAATAAATAATAATCATTTAGAAATATAATAATAACATCAGTAAAATACCAACACTGTTTTTTCGCTCAAGTTTTTGATAAGGCAGATCATCCCATTTCACTAAACAAACTTGAAAACCTCGGCTTCTCACACAAACTGTATTTATTCTTCCGTAATTATTTGTCTAACAGAAAATAATATGTAGCTTATGGTAGTTCGCTTCAAAACCTTACCTTACAAATTTTGGGGTTCCCCAAGGATCTAATTTAGGACCACTATTATTTTCAAAATTAATAATAAACTTAGTTTTTACCACTTTTATTGTTTACAAAACCAACATGTTTCGTGAGCTGAGCTCATTTCTTCAGAGTTTACTAACTAATTATAAATAATAGATAAAAACAATGGTCATAGACATAGACAACATAATTATAAATAATAGACACAGTCACATGGAAAGGTAAGAATGGGTAGAGGGAAGAGGGGCAATAGAGAACAATTTACAAAGGAAACAGGTTTAATATTGGGTCATTTAAAACAATTTTTGGTTATTAATAATATTCAAATTCGCATTCGCGCTCTTTCTGATCTCTAATATTTCTAATTTATTCAATCAGTTGCCATTAAAATTAGAATGCAGCAATTCAATTCCACTATTGAAGTCAAAAGTGTGATTAGCATCCAACAAATTATTGGCGAAAAACTGTTATTTTTTTTTATTATTTTTTTTTTTATTAGTATCTATAGCAAAATTTGTACATAATGTATTATAAATTGTATTATATTAAGGTATTATAAAGTTTTTTTTTTCACAGTCCTCCTCACTAGGGTTCCCTGTTCTGAGGCGGCCTGTAGTTTTTCCACATTTGTATTTAGTATCCAGTTGTCTTTACATGGTCTTCAGTATGTTTGATAGTTCATTTTCACTTTGTTCTCTCAACCATATTTTTACTTTTGTTTTAAAATTATTTATTTCTGTTATTTTTTTTGTTTGAGTTGGTAGAGCGTTGTATAGTTATGTCGCATTGAATTTCATATGTTTAAAGATTTATATTGTTTAAAGATTTCATATGTTCTTTAATCCTCATTTCAAAGTTCTATTATTTTACATACATATAATCGACGTAGATAGCTCTAGTTATAAAATTCGTAAAATTTTAGTTATTTGTTGACGAAATTAAACTTTTTAGTATAATGACGCAGAAAGAGTCAATTCGTTTATAAATCATTTGTTATTACGTACCAAACAACAAAAATTGATGTCATGATTAGTTTCTTAGAATAGGTACTGCCTGAAACTATGTTGAAGCTTATCCTCGACGTACTTTGTACTTGTCATATGACCAATCGATTATTTATATAACCAATCGATTATTCATGTTTATATTTTTGGCTTGATACGGTAACATTGTAATTTTCTGTATATCAAATGTACAATTAAAATTTTTTTACAAACACGACATAGTAGAGCGGAGTAGCCGAATTAAACCTTAATACTGGGAAAGTGTACAATTGTGTATTTTGCAAGGGCAAAGCGTATACTGTATTTTAATTATAAAATGTTTGGCACCTAGTTAAAACATATTGCATTTGTACCTCTACATAACATTTGGTCCATCGACTGCTTGGCATTAATCCCTGAATACCTAATTTGGACACATTTCAACACAAACAATAATACGAGAATCTAACCCCTGTTGCAACCTAATTCTTTAATGTGCAATATGTTATTTGCACAGGCCAAGGGGAATATGCATCAATAACACTTTGAAGAGATTACACATAATATGAATCAATAAAGGAAAATACTTGGGGAAATCTACCACACCACTTCTGACTTTTGAAATTATGGAAGTTTGGGGTGTTACAAATGCCTTAAATACTTTCCTTTAAAATATGTTCAACTACAATACTTTTCATAAAATTCGACCTCAAAATCAGAAATTGGTAAATAGATTATGAGAAATCGTTTTTGCAAACTTTGACATCTTATTTTTTACATTAGCTCCACACAGGAGGCCCTGAGGAAAATAATTTCCCTTGGGGCCTATGTCATCTTAGGAGATGTTGTGTGGAAGATTTTTTAAGGAAATGAAGTTCTGGGAAGGAAATAGGTATGAGGGGCTGTTAGGAATCTGGGGGTCAGTGTGTCCAGGAGTGACGGACGAATGAATTCATCCCTTCAACTGTCGGTGCGAGGCGATTGGTCGAGGGATTCTGGCTGGAGAGGTTAAAAGATCTCCTCAACCAGACTCTCTCGATCCGGCTCGCCACGCTGCAGGTGGGCAGATAAATCGGCCGTCAGACCTTGACAAACCTCACTCCTTGAATCCGGGCACCCCCTGCTAAGTTACCAAACGTCAGAACTCTGTTAAATTATTATTAACTAGCTTTTCCCCGCGGCTTCGCTCGCATGGTGTAACGGGAAATTACTGTAGCGCTTGCACTTATCAATTATCTCCCCCCCCCCCCACCCCCATCCCCTCCCGCATTTCATATATTCATTCCCTTACATTCAGTTTTCAAACATCTCGCCTACCACCTAAATTTCATAATGCTATAGCTCAAAGAAAAAAAGAATTACTTTTCCAATATTCTTCATCCGTTCGGAATTTATGCGCTTACAAACATTTCAGATGTTTATTTTTATTTAAATATTTGGATGTTCGTAAATATAATAAAAAAATACTCCATTTATCATTCAGTCTTTATAATCGTTACCAATAATATTTTTAATATAAGAACTCTCATCTGACATTTATTCCAAGCTTGTCCAAAAAAAAAACGAATTCTAATATTTGAATTTTCTGCAGTAGTAGCTGACCAGTAGATTGAGTACCTACCAGCATAGAGCCCAAAAATATATCAACATTGTTTCCATGGAAAAGATTTTTTCTGACGTTAGCAAAAACTCGCTTTTGTTAGCGACAGAAAACGTATAACAAATATAATATATCAATATTTATAATTTCATAACGCCAGAGCTTACCATCATATACAACCTGTAGTCTGCGCATATAATTTAGCTTTCTATTGGTGAAAGAATTATTAAAGTCTTTATATTGTGTTATGCGTGAAAAGGTCATAAACAAACTCGAGCAGTTTCGCATTTATAATATTAGTATGGATTAGAACCCTGTCCAATTGAATATGGGGGACATTAGCCGCGACTGCCTGTTCGGTAGCGGCAGTAGCGAGCGCCTCACTAGTACAGTGGTCCCCAATCTTTTTATCGCCGCGGACCAGTCAACGTTTGATAATTTTACCGCGGCCCGCCAGGGGGTGGGAGGGAAGGGGGCGTTGATTGTATATATTTTAGATTGCCTTAATATTTCCTTAAATTTTATTTATGTCTATTCTTGAATACAAATTTTAGAAATGATTACAGTTGTTTATATAGTAGTACAAAAAACGTTAACTAGTACATATCGCCTCAAAAATATTAATATCTCTTGAAATATAGTAAATGCAGGATTTAGATTTTGGTTAATCCTTCATTACATATTTAAGAATATATTAAAATTATTATGAACATAATAATAAGCTCTCGTTGGTTGGTATTTTGTTGAAAAATAGGAATAAATTCACCAATACAATCAAATGCGTGTTAGTAGCTGTGTCACATATTTTCAATAAAACGATTCCACTTAGCTTTTTACGTTATGCGAGTGCGCAAGATGGAAGCCCAGTCGTGTTTTTACTTCGAAGGCATTGTGTTGTCGGCAACTTGGCGTGAAGGGGTTCTAAACTGAATATTTATTTTTTATCGAAAAAAAATAATTTTTTATTGGGTATTCGATTTTTTTACGTAATTTTCCTTGGGCGGCCCGGTACCATTTGATCGACGGACCGGTACAGGTCCGCGGACCGGGGGTTGAGAACCACTGCTCTAGTACACACCTCTTGCGCGAATAGTTAGAGGATGCAAAGCAGGAAAAAAACGAAAATCTCCAGAAAGAAATCACTTGCTCTCTCTTCCTACTTTTAAATTCATTAAATTCACGTTCTTCCAAAATACTGACACAAAGACTTTGAAATTGGCACTTCGTATAATAAAATTTCACGCACATATCTAAAAATGCAGCCTTCATTCCCTTAATCACTTTACTGCATCTATTGATAATAGCAAAATACATGCAAGGGCACGTTCCTTCCGAAACTGCATGCGGAATTACCTTATCTGAGGGTTTGAGTGCATCGCTTGCACTGGTGGAAATGCATCAGGCATTTTTACTTGGGCACATCTGCTCGAGGTGTCTCTTGTGCAGTGATAAAGTGAGGGGTTGGCACTGAACAGACAATCCCTAGACGTGTTTATTATTATTCTAAAAAACCTCCAGACTTCCTACTGAGAGCATATTTGAAGAATTTAAAGTACGAACATTCTACCTATTTATGAAAACCTATTTATGAAAAATTCAATCTTACAAATTGTAAAAGAAAAACACTCATTCATAACTGAAAGTCGTACCCGACTCAAACATGTATTTGTATGCCCGAAATTAAACACTTCTTTTGCCCAACATCATTTTACATACCGAGGAAAATACTTCTTTAACAACCTACCCATAGAAATCAGAATCATTAATGACAAAATACAATTATCGAACTCTATCAAAAATCATTTTAAAGAAATCGTCAACGGGCAGACTGCTTCCCTCATTTCCACTAAAAATTATACTTGTTTTTACTCTTACGGAATACATGGATGTCTTTTAGTGAAAGGGTCTTGATTGCGATGTATTAACTGTAATAATTTTATATGTGAAACACGTGACTGTTTAAATGTATACATAAAATGTAAACTCTTCTTTCATCCACAAGCAAATGCTTTTAATGGAAGATCAGTAATACTATAATATGTACCATTTTTAAGATAAACAAATAAATAAATATTTTTTAAAAAATTTAAAAAATGTGATCCATACCTACCGACGTAATCTAAATACATAAAGATGAATTTATGTTTGCTTGTTTGTTTGTTGTTTATGTTTTGCTATATTAAGCGTACGAAATGTTTGAAACTTTCAAAATACCTTCTTTCCAATCCCGTGAAGGTTTCTGGATTGTTACAACCACGTGACAATACATCTGAAAAGTTTTTTAATCATTACAAAAACTTTAACGAAACTGTCGAAAATGAGAATGACCTTTTGCAAACCATCGATTGTTCAGTCAAAATTCAATTTTCGAATAAACTCTTCAAATTTCTGAATTTAATTGAAGTATTCACCTATGGTCAAACAGATACCAAGTGCATCTCCCTCAGGGCCTATTTCATCGTTGGGGATGCTGTGTGGAGGGTTTTTTTTAAGGAAAGGAAGTGGAGGAGAATTCTGGGAAGAAAAAGGGTTTAAGGGGTGAGTAGGAATCTGGGGTTCAGTGTGTCCTGGTCATCCGCCTCCAAGACCTAGACAAACCCCACCCCATGAACCCGGGCACCCCTGCTAAAGTACCAAACGTAGAATATTTTGAATCTAATCTTATTTATTATTATATTTATGTTAAATAGGTACCTACGTTAGGTACCAAATTTGATTGATTGTTCTTAAAATATACAAAAAATAATGTTTGTAATATAAGAAAAATTAAAATTTGTGTAAAAAAATGGCAATTGATGGCACGCGAGCTGTATGAAAACCAAATGTACCGGGACTAAATATATGGATTGCAGGAGAAGGGAGGGGGATGTGAGAGGGGGGAGCGGGAGAGGGAAGAAGGGAGAGGGAAGGCGGGGAAGATGGGGGGGGAACGCGTGAGGGGAAGGGGACTTGGGAGGAGAAGGGGAGGCGGAAGGGGAACGGGACAAATGGGAAAGGACACGCAGGGATAATCAATTTCTTCATTAAGTTGCATTGCAACGAACTGCCAGGAACTCGCTTGTTTAAAATAAATTCTAGTTTACTTCTTATTTCACTGGCTTATGGCATTGGCCAATAAAATAATTGATGTTCAAGAAACAATTTCGATTCTTCAAAATTGTTGAATCAATTTTGGAAAACTATGGAAACATTGAGCTTATTCGCGCGCTTATGAACACGCCTACAACGTTTCTATCAGTTAGTCTCTTCAGTGGAGAGTTATAAATTAGTTGGGGGTGAACGTCATGAAAATATATGCACACTTGTCAGGTTATTGGCCAAGTTGAGAAGTCCAATTATTTTTTTGCTGGATTTTTCTTTGATGAGGGCTGGAGACTATATTATGTATAAATATGAGCCTTTTTACAGAGAAGGGTGGGACAGATAATAATTAATCACAGTGTATAATTAATCATTGAACATAGTTCCATAGCAAGAAAACACACGTTGATAGGTGCCTAAATCATTAGAAAATGTACAAAAATGTCATCTGTGTTTCTTTCCATAACTAAAGCTATCTTGTTTTAAACAGGTTTTTTTGATTATCCTCTAGAGACGGGAAACGATGAAATACCCCCCGTATACAGATGCATGAATTTTATTTGTTTATTATTTTTTCCAGTTTCATTTCTCATGTTTTTCATGCTTATTCGTTTTTTATTTATTTATTTTATCTATGTATTGTTATTTACTTTTACCCTTAACCTACTATTTGTCTAATTTCTTTTGTTATTTCAAAATATGGAATGTATTGCATTGCACTACTTTGCATACATTCCGGAATAAACTATTATTTAATTGTTCTTTTGACTTTATGTCAGGGTTAAATCTTCCCCACAGGAAAAACTTAACCCTTCCATACACTTTTCCACAAATGATCATCTAGTCAATCCACGCTATGCAATTGAACTATATAAGTATAATAAATACAAAACCTTGTTAACTTACCAGAGACCAAATGGGAAAATAATTCACCGACTCCAGATATTTTCATATCAGAGGGTTCGGCTCGGTAAAACTCCTAACTGGACCGATAAATCCAACTGATCCCTCACTATAAATATTTAAAAAATCTTTCGTAATCCTACATGTATTTAATATTATAATATATTATAAGTATAATTTTGTTTTTTCATGCCCTACTTCTGAAGTTGTCACGTTGTTTGTCACGCCCTAGATTTTTTAAAATTGACCTTCTTTTAATTTCCTCTTTCGTGGCAGCTAGATTAGCTATTTTTCATGCTTTAGCATATTTTTAGTTACACTATTTGCTTTTTATGTCCTAAACAAAATTGAAAGATTAAATTTCATGCCCTGCCGAATGTTGACATCGGTGTAATTTTTTGTGCTCTACTTAAAGATTAATTTTGTTTCCCCCCCTCCCTTAGATAAAATATCTTTCAAATTTTCGTGTTATAATAACTAGATGATAATACATAAAATTGTCTTTGTTGTTCAGGTTCTTGCCTAAGACATATTGTTTTTGTACCCCAGCAACGTTGACTATCTGATTTTTCATGCCCTACAAACTGATGGCATGTTCTCATAAAATATATTGTTTTATTTAAGTAGCTAAACTTAACTTGTTACCTTTGTATCCTAGCTTCACTTGATTTGTTGTCTTCACGCCCTAGCTTCATTTGACACGTTATTTTGTTGACCTAGCTTAACTTGACTTGTTGTCTTCGTGACTTAACTTCACTTGACATGTTATTTTTTTGCCTTTTGTAAATTGCCTTATTGTCACTTTACATGACATATGCCCTTGCTTAAGATTAAGCTATACGTGAAATCCTATTCAGATACTATTTAAATTCATCTTTACGACGAATCGGTTTACATTATGAACATCAAAAAATATGCTACGGAAAAGATAAAGCTCTCACAAACTTTTCTATGTATTGGAATTACAATAAAATTATTATTTACATAACAAAAAATATAAGCGTAAACCACTAAAAAAAGTGTGTTCATGACTTAACTACGAAGTTAATATGAGAATTTTTTTTTAAATACCCCTTTATGGCTAAGACTATTTTTGAGGTTTTGTATGTTCTAACTTTTTTTCATTCTTATAAAATTATGCACAAAATATATATTAAAAAAAAAACTTTTTCGCGTATTTGCCTCGTGCAAATACGACGCTCGATTTTAAATTTTGAAGTCTTGAGAATCAAAACATTTCTAGCGTTTAAATTCCTCGTTGTCTTCGTACCCTAGCAATGTTATTTTCTTGCCCTGGCAACGTGACTTGTTGCCTTCGTACCCTAGCTTCACTTGGAAAGTTATTTTCTTGCTTTGATCAACATAACTTGAAGTCTTCGAGCCCTAGCTTCACTTTACAAGCTATTTTCTTGCCCTTGTTTAACTTCAGTTGTTATGTTCGAGCCCTAGATGCCATCTTTACTCGCTATTTCCGTGCGCTAACTTAACTTGATTTGTTGTCTTTGATAGCTTCACTTGGCTTGACTTTTCTTGTCCTTGCTTTTCTTTGACTTGCTATTTTTATGCCCTAGCTAAATCTGCATATTTTCCCCCAGGTGATCCACTGCTCGGGCTACCTGAAGGCCCGCCACGTGCCCGGGGGCGGGGGCGTGCGACTGCTAGGGCTTGTGGCCGTGGGGCACTCGCTGCCCCCATCGGCCGTCACCGAGTTGAAGATGCACCACAACATGTTCATGTTCCGGGCCAGCCTGGACCTCAAGATTATCTTCCTAGACGCTAGGTAAGTCATTAATCTTTATTTTATTATTTTAAGTTCAATCTGTTCATTAAATAAACGGTATAAAAGGTGGAAGCGAAACCTTCCGAAAACTAAAGTAGTCAAGAATGGGAAAGCTACGTAGCACAGCACAAAGAGGATACTGATTATACTATCTCATATTCTCGCAGGCTAAATCCTATAGATGTATGTGTTTGTCTCTTTTAAGTGTCGCTATTTTTCGTTTCACCGAGTTTCAAATCACAACGGTGCTAAAGAAGTTTTCACTTCAATAAATAACTGCACTCTGCGACCCAAACGCGGTTTTTTTTTAACATTTGAGGGAAATAATTTCCCTGAGGGCCTATATCATATTAGGGGACGCTGTGTGGAGGGTTTTTTTAATGAAAGGATGGAGGGCAAGTTATGGGAATGAAATAGATACACACATCGACCGCCAAGACCTGGACAAACCTCACCCCATGAACCCGGACACCCCTGTCCACTTGAGCGATCTACAGCAGAGGTGTTGGTTATCCAATAAATGGTTCCCGGGGCGGCAGTTCCCATACAGGCCTCCCAAATTGAACCGAATTGCTTCTATCGGTTCATCTCTTACCTTCATAATAAATAGTAAAAATCGCCACACATGAATGTAACATTTATTATGCAATCATAAACGCACCTGAAAAGCAGGCCGCCATTCGTTTCGGCCAGCTGTTGGTATTCATTTTATTAAGCCAGTACCTGCCCGTGGTACCTACCCGCCGGGCTGGTCGGTGTTGGGTGTCGCCATTGTTTGAGCTTTTTCTCCCAGGCTGGCAACACTGTTTTATATACCTACCAACATGTCAAAATAAAAAGAGCGCGAAACTTTTTCTCGTTAGATTGATGCAGGTGTTGTTATTGTTTGGAAAGAAAAACAATAAATAAATAAAACAATCTGTTTAATTGTTACATTTTTTGTGCACGTGTGAGTTCCAAACTGGGGTATGTTGTGAGGTTAAAGAGAGTGAGAAGGGGAGGAAGATAGGGAAAAGAAAGCTAGGGTTAGGTTAGGTTGTGTCACTAAACACTACTGAAACCATTTCATGCAACGCATCGTTTCGATTTTGATAGAAGATCTTTCTTACGTTTCGTTAACCCAGATAGAGAAAAATCTGCAAATTTCTCTACGACCAGGCTCATTAGAGCTGGTTCACACTCAGCTATTAAATATAAAAGGTCATAGCACGCCAAATAACGCTCTCCATACAATCCCTTCAGACCGTTCACACCTAAGCGTTTTCAAGCGCAGATAAATCATAGACAATACACTCTCAGACGTAACCGCTCCAGACACGATATCCCAGAAGATAACTCTCCCCCTCTCCGACTAAAACAGGAGAGGGGGTCATTGTAATTACGGAGCTGCCCAGACCCGTGGATGACAGATGTCAAGTTGACAGATTTCAGTACAAAAAATATGCGTTCCGTTGCCGCTCCCTAATTCGACTGACCCCCTCTCCTACCACAGGAAGAAATATTTGATAGCCTCGTGTGAAAGGACAAAAGATAAGCGCTCGCGAATCAACAGATATCTATCTGCTCGCAGATATATAGCTTAGTGTGAACTAAGCATCATTCTAGACTTTTAGACTATCTACTCAAAGGCAAATAAAGCATAAAATTTTTTTTGCTTAGATTTTCGCTTCATTTTGATTGCGATGAAACTTTCGTGAGTTGTTGTGCGCACGCCCATGAAGGTTTTTATATACAGTGGTGAGCTCTGGCATAACGAAATTTGTATAAAAAATGCAATAGGGGGCACGCGAGCTGTTTGAAAACTGAATGTACCGGGACTGAATGTATGGAACGCGGGAGGGTAATGCGGGAGGGGTTTCGCGGGAAGGGGATGCGGGAACGGGATAAATGGGAAAGGACACGCAGGAAGAAACGATTTCTTCATGTGGCATCGCAACGCACGCCGGAAAGTCGCTCTAGTATTATTATAAAATGCTTCTTATTACTATTATTCGTTGAGGCTTCACCTCCCCTGCCCCTGCCAGAGGTTTGCATTCGAGGTTCGCGTTCGGTCGCATTGTTTCCATAACTGTGCTGCGGTCAACTTAATGTTTTATTATCATCGTAAAAAGTCCGACCGCGTTCCCATTTCACATTATTTACAAACAGCTGGGAGAAGGAATTCATCTCAATACACAACGCTGGATTATAACCTACACTACAGTGGTAAGTAAGTAAGTAATTACCAAAATTAGTTGATGTGGGAAGTTGTATTCGAGAAATTTGTAAAACAATGTTTTCAAATCGGTTCAGTTTTGGAGAAAAATGGAGTATACCAAACCTCAATTTTGAGTATTTTATTTTGGTACTAGCGAGTACCCGGCCTGCGTTACAATGCCACTCAAGGGCAGAAGTGCTTGTATTTTAAATCTATTATTTAAAGTCCTTTCGGATACGCAATATTTTTTGTTTATTTTTTTATTTGGGAAAATGAACAGATTATTTACACTTATAAGAATAAAATTAATGACACACATAAAATCCAATAACAGATTTTCACATAACTATAACAATAAAAAAACTAAGAATCTATGTACCCGTGAGCTAACAAGCTTAGAAAAATACAACATTGTAATTGTTAAATCTATACTAATTGTGTTTGTTTGTTACGCTTTCACGCATAAACCAATAAACTGATTTCAAAAATTCTTTCACCAATAGAAAGCTACATTACATGCGAGTAATATAGACTGTATATAATGGTAAGCTATGGCGTTATGAAATTATTTATTTATTTATTTATTTATTTAAGGAACATTAACAGTCTTAGTAATACAATAAACATAAGAGGATGATAAAAAAACAGACCAATTATTAATGTTCACGGATAGGTATTTAGAAACAAGACTAACTGAATATAAACTAGAATATTTAAAAAAAATAATAAGAGTACAAATGTGAATTCAACAAATGGTAAACTAATACACAACATTAAAATAAGTGTGATTATAACTGAAATAGACTGTAAAATAGGGATTTGGGTTGGGAAGGGTAAGGGGAGGAGAGGGATAAGGGAAAGTTGCCAAGTAATATAAAAATATTAGATACAATTAATTCACGTGTTATTCGCACCTAAAATGTTATACAGTGAAGTTCTGTAGCGACAGTAACTAGCAGTAAATACGTCAGCACGTGTGTCTATATTTGCAAATTTGTTGTTATGGTAGTTACATGTCCTTTGTATAAATTCATTTTGATTGGAATTGGTGTTGCATCTATCAATATAGAAAAGGGTATTTTGTCTACTATATCGAATGGACGTGTGGAAATTTATTTTATTATAAAAATAACGTCAGAAAACGAATCGTTGCCGTAGAAACGATGTTGATATATTTGCGGGAAATTTTATTTCACGCGTCGTAGTTAATATCTAACGATATAAATAAAAATGAATCTCCGAAATGTTTGTACGCGCATAACTTCTGAACGACTGCACCAAATTGGATAATTCCTTTTTTACTACTGGTGAGCTCTGGCATTATGAAATTTAGGTAGCACGCGAGCTGTTTGAAAACTGAATGTACCGGGAATGAATGTGGAATGTGAATATGGAATACGGGAGGGGGAGAGGGGATAATTGATGTGTGCAAGCGCTATAGTAACTTCCCCCTAATAACATGTGAGTGAAGCCGCGGATAAAAGCTAGTAGTGACTAAGGAAGATGTAAGAACACTAATAACCTGCTTAATAAATTTAAAAACATAAAGTATTCAATATTCAGGAATTTATCCTCACTACACAATAGCAATAATAATAATATGTACCTACCCAAAGTGAACACATTACAGTAAATTGAATGGCAAGTAACTGGAAAGAATTCACAGCAATAACATGAAAACTTTTTAAAAAAAACGCAAAAAATATAAAATTTTAAATTATTTTTTAACGTTAGCAATGGCATATTTTTGGAAGGTTCTTAAATTACACGAGAATATGTCTTCTTCTTCGTGTGCCCTATCAGGTCCCCCCGACGTTGGCAATCACTCTGGAAAATGTCTCTCTATCTTGCGCTGCCCGGAATAGCCCCTCCGCACTTCTAATGCCGGTCCACTCTCGTATATTTCGCAGTCAAGACATTTGTCTCCTACCAGGCCCTCGGCGACCTTCTATTTTTCCTTTCAATATTAATTGGAGCAAGTGATACTTTTCCCCTCGAAGTATGTGACTCGGGTATGAAATTTTCCTGACTTTTATTAATGTGAGCAGTTCTCTATCTGCTCTAGCCCGCCTGAGAATTTCTATGTTGGTGATCATGTCGGTCCATGGAACCTTGAGCATTCTCCGGTGAAGCCAAGAATATGTCTAAATCATTAAAATTCTTATCAAATATATTGCATGCTCTGATTATAAAATCATTTTATCTGAGATGTCTTGTTTTTCTGTTTGGTGCGTACACGAATAAATCAGAAGGTTTTCCGTGCGAGGGTCCGTGTGAGAAGCATGGAATTTCAAAATTTGCCACCCGCTATCCCCTTCCGCTATTATGTCTCCTTTGCAATTCCTCCACCTGCCCCTCTCTTGCCCCCACCCCTCCGTCAACCTTCTGTGAGCCCTTTCCCGTGCATCCCGTTCTCCTCCGCGTTCCCCTCCCACCTTCTGCGGTTTTCTCCATCGGATATCGATACGTCTAGCATATGTATTTGTCACCATACCTTCAATTAATTTTGCAACTGAAATAAGAAACTATACAATAATATTGTCATAAAAAACCACAAACCTGCATGGTGTCCCTTTCTGCAGTGTCAATTAGCACTGTTTGCCCAGCTGAGCATTTGTTTGTCAGCGGATACGACAGTAGTTCGCGTGCCGCATTTTTTGTTATCAAGTTTCATTCGCTATATTCACGTTTGAAGAATGCTAAACGATTATTTTTAATAAACAGTTTAGCTAATGTAAAATATGGTAAAATTGGAAGGTAGATTCCAACGTGAAATAGATGTATAATTGTATATAAACAATTTACAATTAGCACCATGCGTAAATTTACGAAGTAATATTTACGAAAACAAATTAAACAAGTAATATGAAGTAATTAAAACATATTACGTAGTGTTTTTTCGAATTAGTATTTTTTTTTTTTTTTAATTAATGAAGACAATTTTCAATCGAAAATCTGAACTAGAAAAATTAGAAAAAGATAAAGTCACATCTGGGACTCCAACCCAGGACCTATGATTTACCGGAGCAGTGCTCTACCAACTGAGCTAATGTGTCCCTATCTGATTCGGTCATATTTAATTGTGTCATTCTTCGGCAACTACCAACATTATCATCGTTTTATTACCGCATATTTTTAGTTGCTGATATCTTTATGTATGATTGCAAGTTTCAACCAGAACCAAATGTTATCAGGATAGTGTCTTGGATAAATTTATCCATTTTTTATTTAATATGCGACACCTATTGATTTTTCAGCGAGTCCAGGATGAATATTTATTTTTATTTTTAATTTAATGATTAAAACCTCAATAAAATTTGAATAAAACAACTTATATCATCATTGGTGTCGGTAATTTAATAAAATAACTCATATCATTGATGTCGCTATTCCAAATTCCTGAGATATTCAAAAATCTGTTTCTGAAAAAATAAGAAAATATACAGATTTAGGAAATGAGATTAAAAGAATTTGGCATTCTCAGACTACAAAAATATTACCATTTGTTATTTCGGCTACTGGCATTATACCTAGCTCTCTCATTCAAAATTTAGGCTTATTGGATTTGTCAAAGAATTCATGTATAAAAATGCAAAAATCAGTCATATTAAGTACATGTAGGATTACGAAAGTTTTTTCAAATATTTATGTTGAGGGATCAGTAGGATTTATCGGTACAGTTAGGAGTTCTATCGAGCCGAACCCTCTGATATGAAAATATCTGGAGTCGGTGAATTATTTTCCCATTTGGTCTCTGGTAGGTTGATATGTTGTCCTTGTATTGTTTTGTATTTATTATACTTATATAATACACTTGCATGGCGTGGATTGACTAGATGATTATTTGTGGAAAAGTGTGTGGAAGGGTTTAGTTTTTCCTGTGGGGAAGATTTAACCCGGACATAAAGTCAAAAAATGAAGACAATATTAGCGAAGCTTAATCGAGTCCTAGATGTGACCGTATCTTTTTCTGATTTTTCAGATTTACGATTGAGTTTCGTTAATTTTGTCTCAATTAATTAAAATTTTACAATTTGAGGTTTTGATGGGTTTTACTCATTACGTTGAAAATAAAAATGAGTTGTATTTGCTGAGTGGTTTAGGTTTCAGGGTGCATTTGGTATCAGTATATTTTTTTTATTTCTAATCTCCCTTTATTTTGTATCCAGCTTTTTATTTGAGATTTAAATTTTATAATATTGTTGATATGCTTTGCCTGTCTTACTAGGAACTCCTGTGTTGTGAGAGCAGGCTAGTTAATAACATATGCAACAAAAATACAAATAACAACACAAATTTACGTTCAAAGTAAAAGATAATCAGCGTTGTACCATTGGAAATGCATACTTAAAAATTGGATGAGGTTAGATATGTCTCGGCCGGCTGATTCAAGACTTGGAGTTTGACTTATATTTAAAACTAGCTTTTAGCTTTTACCCGCGGCTTCGCTCGCATGGTATTTGTGGAAAATTACTGTAGCAATTAGCAATATATAATGTCCTTTCCCGTGCGTCTCCGATCCCTTCCACCTTCCCCGCCTTCTTTCTCCCTCGTATCTTCCTTCTCCGCGAACCCAACCTTTCCCCTGCCTTTTCTCCCTGCAGCTAAAATATACGAAATACACACAGTTTCATTCAAATCATCTGGCCCTCAGTCATATAACAAAAAAAAAACAGAAAGATAAAGGTATCATAAAAAAACAGAGTGTGCAATTCACAAGCGGTAGAAGTGAAACCCTCAGAAAACTAAAGTAGACAAAAGTGACAAGACTCCGAAGCACTTTTTTATCAATGTAAAGGATGATTTTTTCCATATTTTTATGATCGAATTCCAGCGCACCTTTCGTATACATTTATCATCTTATTAGTATTTGTGTTTTCTTCTTCGGATTCGCTAGATGTCGCTTTATTTTGTGTTTTCTTATGCTGTTCATTTTGGAGTGGTTTGAAGATTGGATATTGATTTTAAACATATAATTTTTTTTTTTTTTGGATTTCGTAAGATTCGATCCTTGGTTCGCTAAATATCTGCAGATGCTCGTCAGGCGCTTTATATCATTACACCAAAGAAGACTTGCGTGGGACTGGATTTGTCGCATTATATTAGAACCGACTAACTGTGAATAATTTTTTTTTTATTTCTATCTAATTCTCTCGCGGGCTAATCCTAAAGATTTATTTGTTTGTCTCTTTTTAGTGTGGCTCGTTTCCATTTCATCGAGTTTCAAATCACAACGGTGCTAAAAGTTTTCACTTAAAAAAACATCGTTCAAAACGTTCTTTGCCAGTGGCGACATCAGTTATTCAAAACTCCATGGAAGCTATTTGTAGTGTATTTTTTGCTGTCTGTTCAGTGGGTAGGAGGTATAAAGCCCACATACGAAAGAGGGGTTAGTGCTAGTAGATACGCCGGTACACCCCGAGGTGTAAAGTGTTACAAGAGAAAGATTAGGCACGTCCTACCCCCCTTCCCCCCTCGCTAAAGCCTTACAGCGAGTCTAGGGGCCCCGCCACTCGCCATGTTTACCAGCACTGCATATTATTTATGCAGGGGTTCACAACTAATAATTATTATTAGCGAACACACTACACAATGTAGAGAGACATTTTCCAGCGTGATCGCCAACGTCGGGGGGACCCGATAGGGCACACGAAGAAGAAGAAGAAGAACACCCTACAATTTGGGTATGGGTACCGTCGCCCCACGAAGCATTTATTGAATAACCAACACCCCTTCCATGAGTTACCCCAAGCGATTCACTAAGTTTGGTGATATAGGAGGGGTAGTCGGGTTCACAATGTGAGGTTTCTCTAGGTCTTGGCGGCGGATGCATTTGCTCACTTACTGCGCGGCGCCTGGTTTGGAGAAGCTGGTTGAGTCCTTTTGATCCCTACAGTCCGAATCTCTCGACCCGTCGCTTTTTACCATTGGAGGTACGGATTCATACGCCTGTCACTCATATTTTCTCCGAGATTCCTATACACTCACCCCTCATACCTTTTCCTTTTAGAATTTCCTTTTTTTGACACATATTATTTATTTATTTATTTATTTATTTATTCATACACGCCTTGAAGGCTTTTACAGAATCACATTATTAAAGTTACACATGTTATTCAGGAGTATAATTGTAAGCAAGTATATAACATTATAAACTGTAATTTAAGGATACAAACAGGTTTAATATGAACATAGGTATGTAGTTTCGTTATCATTAAAATTGTACAAAGGAGTTAAAAAGTTTACATAGTGTAATAATGGTAAAACAGAAGAGTGCTTAAGATACTTTAGAAGTAGTTATTGAGGAACGTGTAGGTATTTACTATGTTGATTTTATTATTAACTTGATCATGAATAAATTGTTCGAAAGCAAGTTTTTCAAGAATTCAGCAAAATTAACGCAGCGATAAATAGTACCTACACATAGAAAAAAAAAATACATGAGTTGTAATATCTTGAAAAGTTATACAGATGAGTTCAACAAGTGTATAGTGTGATAGTAAAAAGTAAAAAATAGTACAAATTATGGTACAAAAAGTACAAGATAATATTAATACAAAAGAGAGAGGATAAAAAGGTAAGTACTAAGGTAATCTTTGTATACATAAGTATTAAATTTTGTTTTTATTGTGAACATGAAGAGACCATCGATTTTAATTTAATCATTAATATATTATTATTGCTAGGGCACCAAGATTTAAATAGAAATATAAGTCAATGTGAGTTAGTTATTATATTTATAACAATAAATACGAGAGGATTGTTGTTAGTTGTGTTCTTATTTAGCTACCTTTATTATTCACGTATTTCATGTTTTGCGATAATTAATAATTTGATAAAGGTGCAATTGATTGATATTTATGGCTTTATTTTAAATATTCTAATATACTGAGTTTGAATTTAGACACAGATTGGTGACGATAAATGTCGATTGAGTTGTATTTATTTCCGAGTAAATGGAGTCTTTGGATAGGAGAGTTTATAAAATAATTATTAGCGGAATTGGTAACAATACAATGCATTCGACCGAGTTTCGCGAGTAGGTACTCGCAAATTAATAAAATTTGTCAAATCGAGGGCGTCCAGTCTGGGACTTATATATTATACTAACGATATATGTTGCCTACCACAAGCCATCGGCTATTTCCGCTTCTTTGACTGTACGCGGCTGCATTGATCTTTGGTACATTTACGCAAGCGCGGAGGCCATGTTTTTTCGTTCTTTCGCGGGAAAATTTTTGTTGTGACTTGTGATATTTTAGGAGCATTTAATGTTTTCAGATTTCCGTTTTAATTACCAGTTCACCATTATATTAGTATAATTGAACACAATTACTATTACTTCCCCCCCATACACACAAGCCCTCCTTATTTAAATATGGGGGAATATATATTATGTAACTAACTATTATATAGAATCTGTTTGAAATACAGGAATTGTACTATTTATGATAAATAAAAATAAATAAATAATTTGCGTTACTTTTGTCAATCTTAGTGCCATAATAATGTTGTCGCGGCCGAATACCACGACACGAGAGTGTGGACTTTAAATCCTTTTTGTAAACGAAGAGACCATGTATCGTGTTTTGAAGGCAGATCAAAGGAGAATCGGTTTGACAGGAAATCTCCTACCTTTCGACGGCTTCTGAAGGCTGCTCAGGGTCGTTTCTGGTATCACACTATATTGCACAACACAGGTTTTAAGCACGACACTATTATTTTATAAAAAAGCGAAACTTTGCGATTATTTGCGATATTTGACGAGAGCTACTTGTGACCCATATCACTTTCGAAATGCAACTAATAACAAGTGGGTAATGCGCACTTGGGTGGCAATATTGTTCATCATGTAGGTAAGCACATCCTCTTCTTTTCCGGGTGGAGACATTGAGGAAAGGAGGAAGAGAATGGATTACATAATGGAAGGACTAGAGGAATATGGATTAAGTTTTGTTTTTAAAAACTGTTTCAGAACCAAACAAATGTCATGTTGTTGGTGCACGAACGGTGATAGATGATACTCTTCTAAGATACTACTTAACTGACATCTGTTGAAGGATGTTGAAACTACTTGTCTAATTCTATCAATTAAATACATCCACTCTATTTTCAAAATGTAAAACACAAGGAAATTATGTTGTTTAATAATATTTTTTCTCTTGTGTTCCTTATTATATTATCATTATTTATCGATCCAATTTCACGTTCAACAATCAAAGCACAATGCTCCGATATCCTTTGTCACATTGTTTGTCTCGGTAAAACAATATCTGGGAAAAAACAGCATCCCTTTATAAAAACAAATCGTTTCCTGCTACCCCCATGGCTCGTTCTTTATATCTGGTTTCACCCACCCTTCAGTGGGGGGTGGCGCAAACACTTGGGGAGAATAGAGCTGGCGTTTGCTCAAGAAGACAGACACTCTCACAACTGGAAGGGGAAACCGGCATCGATGGAGTGATAGCAATTAGGGGCTAATGGAGTAGAATCAGATTTGTTTGTGAGGGTATTAGTTTTGAATTAACGGCTGGTACTCATGGATGGATAGAATATACCCCTTCTTTTCGAAGGGGGTGTCAATTCGAATCGCTGCAGAAGAATTTCATTGACCCCTCAGTCTAATTTGTTCGTTTTTGTCTCCCGTATTATCAAGGTCAGAAATACGATGTAAACGGTACTAGAAAGAGAAAATACCACTCTTTGTATTCGAATCTAAAAGTTAACCACAAAATAATAATAATAACGTCTCTAAATTAAATATCTTACGTATACATTTTACAGACTCAAGGAAGTATTCAATATTGACAAACTGAAAATGTTTTTTTTTTCTCTGGTGCAATCTCCAATCATGTACGGTATAATAGGATGGGGTTGCGCTCTTGATACATTTATAAAACCTAAACAAATAATTCAAAATTTTATTATTAAAATTATGTACAATAGAAATAGAAAATTTTCTACAGAATCAATGTACAAAAAATCCAACAATTCTCCGTAAACTATTTATACTGCAAACTATGAAATATATCTTTAAAAACAAATATTACATATTTATACTGCAAATTATGAAATATATCGAAAAAAATTAAAACAGAATCAACATTAGAAATAATAATGTATTTTATACCCCCCAAACGAATACCAAAGAAATGCAAACACATTTGTTTGGTATTCGTTGTATTGGATAGTAGCAGTTTTATTGGACCTCGTACTTTCAATCTTTTACCGAAAAAAATTTAAGTGACAACCAAAATATCTCAATTTATAAAAGAGTTAAAATTATGGCTTATCAGTACAGAGATTGGAAATTTATTTATTTAATTTAAATCACTATATGCTTCTCACAAATTACACTGTTGTATATCTATTATTACAATAATGTATATTGTTGTACAAACTGTTTAGACAAATTTTAATTATGTCTTTGCTTTATATGCCCACATTGTGTTCTTTCTAGGTACAATAATAAAACCTGCATGTATAACTATTTTACCCACGCACAGACCACGCCCTAGTAGGTTCCCATTACTCTTATGATTTTCATAACATTGTATTTATCAAATGTAAAAATGGGAAAATAAAGAAAATAAAAAATAAAAAAAATTAAATATTTACCTTAATGAAACCAAAGATTCGACCACAATTTGAAAAAAAAATGATGAAACTGTGATTTTTTTATTAATTATTTTTACATGAAATGACGAAAGTGAGGTAATAATAACGATTAAAACACATTTGTCTTACAAAATTTGTGTTATTTTTTAATTTTTTTCGTTACCATTAATTTTAGTTTTAGTAACTTTTTTATATTTGCATTCAAAAATTTTAAATTTAATAAATAATATGTTTATTTCTAGTAATAAACTTTAAACGCGTTTTTTTATCGCCTTTCAAAAAAAGTGTTTAGTTTTCGCATACGTTTAAAAAGATTTCATTTTATTGCAAAACGAAAATATTCTGACCTTCTGACAATGCGCCCGAATGTGAATGTGCCTGAGACTTGTGTTGTTAAGTACGTACAAGTGAACATAGATAGTTGGGAATTGGGAGGGTTTTAATTTTAACCCCTACTATTGCCAAGAAATTCACAATGGATTTCATAGTAGCTTACTGCACTTGCCTCGATTTCGATGCAGTAGTCTCATCAATGGCTTCGGGCAGTTGGGACTTGTGTGCGGTACAAACATGAAATATTAATCTAAGATATTTTTTTGTTCACAGGGTTGCAGCGTTGACGGGCTACGAACCGCAAGACCTCATCGAAAAGACTCTTTATAACTTCATCCATGCCACCGACATCCTCCACATGAGATATGCTCACTTCACTTGTAAGTTAACTGTTAGCTTTATTTACTTAAACTACTCTTGTACATTATTTCTCTCTTTAAGCTCGAGGTTCACTCATTTCTTAATACCATTCAAACAGCATCCTTTAAGATAACATCCCAATCGGAGACTCCAAGTGGAGTTAACATAAATAGTACGAAAATCTTTTAATCCGATTCGAAGGACCAAACATTACATTTTGAAGACCATTGCAAAGAATCCATAAAGATGACATAGGATTAGAGAATCGGAGCATAGATAATAGAATCAAAGAGAGATACATTATGATGTCGAAGCGTGTTGACCAAACTGCACGGACCATCAATGACAGATATGTGGTTTAGTAGGTAGAAAAAATGCTGGGCAGCGTTGGGCGTAGATGCATGAGTAGTAGTAGTAGGATTCCATGATAGTTGAACCACCAACATTTGGCCTCCCGGCATATCCACGTGCAATGGTAGTCAAAAAATTTTTGGGCCACCATAGATGCCTTCTGCAGGTATGGACAAACGATATTGTCGACATTTTTATGTCTATGATATCATACTACCAATGGTTCATGCCCCATCTCCTTTGTTTCCAATATCTTTGGATCGGTAATCACGCAAACGCCTGAATCACGCGAACGCTACGCAAAATTACACCAGGCAAAAAATGTGTTTTTTTTTTCAATCCGGCTCGAAGGGCCAAATTAATCATTTCTTCTATCATTGGACAGTATCTTATTGGCATATTACGTCCTCTTCCAGTGTTGTCCAAGGGCCAGGTGACCTCCAAGTACTACAGATTTCTGACGAAGGGGGGCGGGTGGGTGTGGATGCAGAGTTACGCCACCATCGTCCACAACTCCAGGAGTTCCAGACCCCACTGCATCGTCTCCGTTAACTACGTGCTCAGGTAATTCATCGGCTTTGAGTCTTGCATATTTAATAAAATCTATTTCTCATCTATCTGCATTGTTAATTCATATTCTTCAGTTTAATTAAGACGAATAATAATTCATTCGTAGCTTTACTCGAGAGGTCCTCAAAGTTTCATTTCTACAATTTTATTGTTTTTTATAGAAAGATATATGACATTTATTTTTGGGGTATTAGGTCGTGTTGAACTACCTCCTTCTTTAACAAACATTTTGGATAGTGCTACGGTGTCCATCACCAGGGCAAACGTCTAATTGCACATTTATCTTGATGATGGACGATATAATACTCCAGAAATAAATCAGGTTATGGGCTATTTCGTTTAATTTATTCATAGCTTTTAAAGAGGTTCAATGACTTTTTAAAGAGGTGTCGAGTTGAGTTGATACTTAGTTGGCATGGAACCACATTTTACAGAGACTCCTTTCTATTTAACTGTTAAATATATATCAGTACCTACAGCTTTTAATAAAAGTTACCAATTTGCTATGAACATTTTTCGTTTGAACTATCGATTTGTCCGTGACCATATAATAAAGAATACAAGAAATGCCTTGCGGGTGTGTTTCATAACCGAAATATTTGCCTAATCGAGTCTTAAATTTCCAATAAAAACTGTACTTACGAAATTCAAATGGGATGGAGATCTGCGATGTAAGACGAGTGTAAGTGAGGCAAAACGCTGGGCTATTGGGCTAAATGGAACATTTTCTTTCATTCAAACTTGCATGGAAGGCAATTCTAGCTTTTTTTTTGCTACCTTTTAGAAACTTACACAGATGAGTCAATGTACTAGATTTTAAACAGAACCATGCAACACTGGTGTTACAAACAATAGATGGTATAGTGGTGTCAAAACGCTGAAATGAGAATATTATGTGCTACTGATGATGAAAACTAAAATTATTGTTTATAATCCTGATAGTCATATCACAAGCAATTATTGTTACTCCTAAGAGACGATACAAAAAACTTTCATACATTTACTATTTTAACAAAATCAGTATTCTCAAAATATCTGATGAAACCGATTTATTTTTCACAGTGAGATCGAAGCCAAAGAGTTACTTCTGACATCAGAGCAAGGACCAGCCACATTACCGTCTCCAACAGCCCCTGTTACAGTGGAAATACAAAACAACCCAATCTGCGACCCCATCCCACCAAGGACCTTACAGAATCACCACAACCACAACATTCCTGACCACCAACTGCAACACCAAGTCAATTCAATGGACAAATTCTCAGCAGGAGAATTCAGCGACTCTGGTAGCGGTTTCCACTACCCGGAATACCCCACGGATTTGCTGCAGGACCTCGGTAATCAAGTGCCAAACGATGGAGGATACCACGAACTATTTTACAATGGTGGTTACGGTGACACCGCAGACCATAGCAATCTTTCACATCAACAGAGACCGTTTTCAGCTGGTTCTTCCTCGTGCAGTTCCGCGGAAAGTGCAGATGGTGGCAGGCTGTTGTTGAATATCCCTCCAGCTCAGGTTTATTGTCAGGAAGATGGACATTTCCAACAACTTCAGTGTTACAATCATCAACCAGCACCTCCTACAGCATACACCAGCGTGATTGTGGCAACCACGCAACAATACCAACATCCGCACAATCTGAATGATGAGTTTGTGCAAATACACTAGACTTGATAATTTTTAAATATTCCGGTTTTAATATTTATAAATTAGATCTTTTAGATGTCTTAAAGCCAAAACTATTATATCTCCATAACTCCAAACTCATTATTTGAATCTGTTAGACAGATTTCAACGCATTTAAATTTTTTAAGTCTTTTTTTTCTTTCACAAGTGAGGTGTTTTTATCGCGCAACTTCCCATTGTTTGCAAACTAATCTTCTTTTCAGATTAAAAATATTCAATTTTTTAAAGTAGAGAAATATGTAAATTATCTTAGCTTCCTATTTTAGAGCCGAACTTACATTGTGCAACTGTGCACTGCTAGTGTCACGTGGAAACATATAGTTTCATTATGCACGCATTAGTTGAAAGCCACGAGTTAAGAATCGCACTAGCGCGAAATTAGGCACCACCAATGCGCGACTGATACGATCTTCAATACTTTCAACGTTATGGACATAAAACAACTGTACGCAAGATCCATATTAGTTATTTTACACAAAAACAACAAAACATCATACAAAGCAACACAAACAATGCACAATACCCGAACCAAAAACAAATAATTTCTCCAAACTCATTTTTCCAAAACTATCTTTGGACAAAGACACTTCAAATACATAGCTTGCAAATTATACAATACTCTACCAGCTACGATTAGACAAACTGAATCCTTGTCAAAATTCAAACAAGGTGTAAAGAAATGGATTGTATTGGACGCCACACTACTGCAAACATCTTAAAATAAATCACACATAGACAGTAAACAATTTGCATACGACCTAATCCATATAAAATAAATAAAAAAATAGTATCATGTGAAATTTAATTCCATAAATAGATTTGAAAGGATTTAATATTTACTGTTCTTCATCTCTTCTTTTGTATTCAAATGAATATGTATGTAACCTTATATTCTTGTAACTAACAAATATATTCCTTAAATACGTTCTTTTATGTACCTCCGCCTGTCTCGACACAGGTATATCCTAGTGAGACAGGCATCGAAAAACACAATGTAAACGTACTGTACATAGATGAATAAATAAATAAAAAATTGCGTAATGTGAAAACGTGATGCAACTAAAGTCACGAAACCATTTCTTGAAACTGAGCGAGAGTTGTGTACAACAATATTGTGGATTGCAGAGAAAAACTTTGATGTTGATGGTACCATAGTAGCTAATACCGAAGGTTGCGCGATACTAAATTTGCGCAATTTTTGGTGTCGTGCAATTATTTGGAACATGCATGCAACTAGTTGCGTGATGTAAATTCGGCTTAAAACGGAACATTTTTAGACTGTGCCATTATTTTCAATATATTAACCAATTAGACTTTTGTATGACTAGAGATTATGGCCATTACTTATTACTATGGCTAAGTTAAAACAAATATCTACTGCAGCTGTACTATAACTTTATTAATATTCTTATTGTATCTCTCTGTAGGAAAATTAATTAATTGTTGATTAACTCATGTTATAATAATATAGAATGTGATTGTACAAATAATAATTTTAGGAAATATTTATAATTAATTTTTGGTTTTATATTGATTTGTTTATATCTGTAATGTAAGTTAAAAATCGTAGATAATAGAAACAAATAGAGATATGACAACATGGAAGCGTTTCAACTATCGTCTAGCTAAAAAACGAGCCAACCTCACAGACTACCTAAGCGGTTTTGCCATGAAAGTCAGGCGTTTGGTGTGTAGGTAAAAATAAAGGCGGGGCTCTGTTGTGTTTATTTGCGTATAGCATAGTTTTGAACAGGGTTCTGACTTCACTTTACCTTGTTCTGAGATATGAGTAAATGTATGTAATATGTCAAAGTTTGCAAAGAAGAATTCTCAGCAGAAGAGTTCAGAGACAACGGAATACCACAGGGACTTGCTGCTGTACCTTCGGTAATACTTATTTTTCAAAAGCTATTAACTAATTTCTGATTTTCAGGTTCAAACCAGTTTAAAGTTTAATATATTTTAAACGAAAATAGTCAAAAAGGAAAAAAAAACTAACCATTTTAGAACGTACCTAAAAGAGCAGATAGAACCATATGCAACTATCTAGGGAACAATAATTCATTGCATAAGGTTCTAACTGCATTTTTCTGATGCTATTCCAAGATAGGGCTACGTTCGAATTAAATATTTTCCTTTAAAATATGTTAAACTAAAATAATTTACACAAGATTGAACCTGAAAATCAGAAATTGTTCAATAGATATGAGAATTCGTCTGCAAACTTTGACATCTTAGAACATGGTAGATGAAGTTAGAACCATATCCAACAAAGGACAAACTCTACGCCTCGTAAAAACGATCAACTGTCAGATACAATCAAAATGGAAATTGCAAAAGGTTCAAAGTGATGTTAGAACCTTGTAAAATAAATGGTAGCTTTAAAACTTGACGTTATAACTTCGTCGTACAAGTATATTTGGAAATACAATACAGATAACACAGAAAATATTTTGTAGCAAAATAAATACCGGCTGCGCCAATGTAATGTTCAGACTTGCCGGTGTGTTGTGTCGGGCCAATTGTGGCGTATCGGGAAGTACACACAAAAGAATGTACGTAATTATGTATTCGAGAGCTTGTAGCAAAAGAGGCCATCACCTTTTATAGAATCTCGCAAGCATACTATCTCGCTTGCTCTCATTCACATTCGCACAAACACCACAGAAGATGTCTGTTGGAACCTTTTCCAATTGAGGTGACGAGAAGTATTATTGGTGAGTGATGTTGGCGACACGCATGATGCATTTGTTTCTATTATCTATGGTCAAGCAATCTCATTTGTTTCTCAGACTCTCTGTGAAGTCACCTATTTAAAAGATTGAAATTTGAACGAGAATGGGAGAAATTCTTCATATCATTTAGTGAATAAACAATATGTAAATGGTTTTCTATAATCAAGTTAGATATAAATAGAAAACTATTTTATAGAAATAATCGCCTGAAGCTTTATCTAATAATACGTAAATCTGCGTTGCTGCATTTTTTAAGCAAAACGATAATTTAAAATATATGTTGAGGGGCGTACTTGGCTTACTCTAAGGAGATCCACTAGTCCTGGAGAAATTTGGTAACGGAATCCACGCCTTTTTTTGGGAGCGATTTAAAAATACTTGAGAAAAAGTTGTTGGAAAGGTTTGAGAAGGTATTTGACACTTGTTTTTCGTAGGGTAATTTCGTAAAAGCCTGTAAAAAATATTTACTCCCTTTTTACGCATTATAATAACAGATACGCACTATAATAACAGAGAAATTTAAAATTTTCGGGGCCGAACTGACACGAAATGGATGTGCCTAGTGCATGGTTTTTGTGCCGATGGCATAAGGTTTACTTTAACAATCCAAATTCGCAGAGTGCGGGCCGTATTGATTGCTGTCAAAAATAGCAACGAGAAAATGCATATTTTATTTTAATTTGTGAAGTTCGGGCGTAAATATAATTTTTTTTTACGATTCTTATAAAAGAAACTAAATTTGCCACATTAAACAATAAAACCATACACGAAAATGGGTTTATAAGTAGGAGTTTGCACTTGAAAGTGTTTTTTTATAGACCTAATACTTTGTTTTTTTCTAGGCTTATTAAAAGACTTGAAAAATGAAAATAACCAATATTTTTAAGGGCCAAGATATGTTCTACGCGCAGTATTTAATTGAAGCATCTATAAAGCCATCAAATTTTCAAAACGATTTTGTATGATTTCGCATTATTTCGCGTGGCTTGGGGGGTTGGTCGGTTATTGGGCTGACATGTATTCATTACATTACTGTGACGACATGTGGAAGAATATTTTAGTTTGTGTGATTTTAAAGAAAAAAAATTAAAAAAAGACTTTTTTGTTTCGTTAGTTGTTTTTGGGTGTTATGCCGTGTTGCGCTACCTCCTTCTTTAGCCAACGTTTCGGACAGCGTTACAGTGTCCATCATCAGGGCAGATGTGACACATCTTTTAATACTTTTGGTCGTGAAAATCTAAAAAAGTCAACTACAAAGTCACTGGAGACCAAACATTTATTTATTTTTTTACTCCAAATAATCTAGTAAGTCAAGTGCGTATACTCAATCCAAGAATTACGAATCGGATATTAATATTTTTAATTCGAAGGTATATAATTGTTAACAAGAGCTGATGCGAATACAGTACCTACACACACAGATGTATCATTTGAATACAGCATGGCTCAAACTTGGCATTTGACTTCAGAATATAAAATGTTATTTTATCTCTTAAACTTAGCTTAAACTCTTTCACTACAAAACAAAAGTAGATGGGAGGCGGGTATGGGTACCACCGCCCCGGGAACCATTTATTGAACAACCAGCACCTCTGCCACAGGTCACTCAAGTGGTTCGCTATGCTTAGTGATTTAGCAGGGGTGCCCGGGTTCTTGGAGGGAGGTTTGTCTAGGTCTTTGTGGCGAACGCGTTTCCTCACCTACTGCGTGGCGGTCTGGATCGGGAGAGACTGCTTGAGGCAGACATAATCTTCAATTTGGAAGGCGGTAATGGGTACCGCTGCCCCGGGAACCTTTATTGGATAATCAACACCTCTGCCATAGGTCACCCCAAGTGGTTCGCTACGTTTGGTGATTTAGCAGGGGTGCCCGGGTTCATGGGGTGAGGTTTGTCTAGGTCTTGGAGGCGGATGACCAGGACTCACTGAACCCCAGATTCCTACCCACCCCTCAAACCCTTTTCCTTCCCAGAACTCTCCTTTCCCCCTTTTCCTTAAAAAAACTCTCCACATAGCATCCCCAAGGATGACATACGCCCTGAAGGAAATTATTTTCCTCAGGGCCTCCTGTGTGAAGCTCATGTAAAAAAAAAAGACCACTTCAGCTGGATTCTCTCCACCCATCGTCTTGCACCGCAGTGGGAGGAGTGGATTCATACGTCTCTACCCATTTCTCATACCTTTTTCTTTCCCAGAACTTCCTCTCTTTCCTTTCCTTAAAAAGATCCTCCACACAGCATCCTCAAAGATGACATAGGCCCTGAGAGATTTCTATCCACGCTATTCGGGCTATTGTAAAAAAAACTTTGGTTTTTACGGGTTGATTTTTTTTTAATATTAAAAATGAACTTTCTTTTAATTACACCATAATTTTATTTGAAGTTTGAAACATGCTGTAAGCAAGCGATGCATCTATAAGAACAATATGTTCGTGTCAAATCTGGCAACGTAATCTACAATGACATGTATAATTATGTAACAAAAAATTTTGCTCGAATCCCAAAATTTCTCCATAAATAGATTAATAAAAATTATTGTATTTTTTACATTATTTGCATTATTCTTGCAAAAGAACTGAGTAGATATATATTAAAAAATTATTTTATATTTATGATTAACATTTAAGTAGAAATATCAGCTGTTTGAGTAGAAAAGTAATATTTAAATGAATTATTTTTAATTGTTAAGATATTTTGAGATTAGAAACAGCCATAACAAAAACTCGTGATTATTAATGTGTATATTATTTATAACAATGTATTATGTACTTTAACTATATGTAGTTAATAAATTACTGCCAAAACGAACAAAATAAATTATCTGTTTGAATAAATAGTTTGTTTTAAATGTGTACCTAATTCAATTTCTTTTGTTCTTAAGCCGCCGCTATCCGAATTTCGACCGATTTCTTACATATCTCCTTCAAATATGTAAGATAATGTAATGTAATTATCTTACATATTTGAAGTGTTTAAGCTCTTAAAAAAATATGTTATTTTTGAAGATAATATCTAGATACATTGCACGCCGAAACGCAAATTATTTGAAATTCCCTCGATAGAAAAAAATCGCAAAGCATGCTCCGAAAATTATTTAAAACAAGTTTATTTCTATTATTTTACAAGTTATATTTGTGAAAAAATTCACAATGTTTCTTTTAAAGATACTTAAGATACGTTCCACGAGATTTTTGCTTTATTTTAAACGAGTCATGTTTTTTTAAGCTTTTTCGTAATTTTCGCTAAATACAAATTCACTTAAAATATTAGCGCGCTCTGTCCAACATTCGTAATTTCATATCTCTCCTTCTTCTTTTTCAGCCGAGAAGCGCTGCCTTAACCCCCCAAAAATATTTTCGCTTTACAATAAAATCCAAAATAAATGGGAAATTTTACATTTAGATTGAAGATTTTTATTGAATTGTTCGGAAAACCAAACAAACTAGCCTGAGGGGTTAAAAACATAAAGTTCACTGAAAAGCTGACAGACATATGACATTTTATCCCGTTCATTTCTACTAGCAGTTAAAATCCCGCTCCGCAGGTTTTTGCTGCTGGGACCTGCGGCTTTTGGTTCGGCTTCGCCCAGTTTAGAACTGGTTCCAAAAATAGCCGGTTCTTCGGATCCACTGTGATCCAGTGACAGCTAGTCACCGGGACAAAGTAACCGCTGCAGGCAATGACGTCATATGTAATATATAACCGCGTGGGGTACATTCACAACTGCCCGTTACAATAATAATCAAATTATCGTCAATCTCTTCATACCCGGAGAGATATACAAAATTACAAATCCGTAGTACTTGCGCGATTACTTAGGCGATGCTAATCACGCAAACTGTTAACGTAAGTGGCGCCATCTTTTGACTTTTGCTTAAATTCTTTTACAAAAGTACATTTGTGTACAAACTCCACGTACAAACGCGGTTTTGGGTAAGGCGTGGCATCAGGGTTGTATTCTTAGCCGGATTCTTAAATTTAAGCCGTACAGTCTCTAGCCTATTAATATTGCTTGATGATGACGATGATGATAGACACTCAAATCTGACGCCAAACATGAATTATTTATTTATTAATTCATTTTATTTTACGCCCATGTGGCTTTTAAATTAATATAGGTAATATAACTTTAACATAAGAAATAATTTTGAACTTTTTTGAAAAATTCGGAGCATACTTCGCGATTTTTTCTGTCGAGGGATTTTCATATAATTTGCGTTTCGGCGTGGGGGTTTTATAGATATTATCTTCAAAAATAACATATATATTTTTTTAAGAGCTTCAAAACTTCAAATGTTCATGGGAGATATGCAAGAAATCGGTAGAAATTCGGGTAGTGGCGGCTTAAGGTTAAGAAGTAACACTAACACAAACTACAGTCAACGAACATAAAGATGTGGAAATCAACAAACATGAAGATGAGGAAATTAATTCAACAACCTACAGTCCTCCTCGGAACAGGAATCCCTGGTGAGGAGGACTGTGAATAAACAACTTTAATTAGTATTTTTTTATTTATTTATATACGCCTTGAAGGCTTTTACAATATCGTGTTATTAAAGGTACAAGGGTTGTTTAGGAATTTAAGCATTATAAACTGGACGTTTAGGATAGAAGCAGGTTAAATATATAGGTATGTAGCATTGACCTAGTATACCCTAGACAAGCCGTCTCATAGTAAAAATCAGAAAAAAATAACCCCAAGTATCAGTAATTTCGCAATACAACTCTCCTTCGAATTCCGCCGTCTTGCATGCGAATTCTCGGCAATATAAAACTGAGCACCGTCTAATTCCATTGTGTGATTTGTCGAACTAACACTTCAAAAGGTGAACACGTGTTGCATGCGTGATGTTTCGACAAGCTGTGTTGTATATAAATGGTTTTCAAAGTGGGGATCGCGAGACATTCATAAATTTAATTAGACAAAAATATTTTTTTACTTTATTATGACAAGCGATTCAATTTCGGAGGCGAGTATGGGTACCTCCGCCTCGGGAACCATTTATTGGATAACCAACGCCTCTGCCATAGGTCACCCCAAGTGGTTCGCTACGTTTGGTGACTATGCAGGGGTGCCCGGGTTCATGGATTGAGGTTTGTCCGGGTCTTGGCGGCGGATGCGTCTGATAATTTTTTAATTTTATTTTTCTGATGAACCGTATGGCTCGTTGTCAACCACCAAGCAGCAATTACGTCGAAGTGTCCTGTTGAAAGTGGTGTACACTCTTTAGATTAACCATACTTTAGATTCGTGTACAAAAACTTGTACACAGTCCCGTATATGTATATATTGATCATGAGTTTTAAATTAAAAAAAATCCATTCATCGTTTGCTTGAAAATAATTACGAAAAATTGACCCTTTTACCGCCCACGCACCGTGGGCTGCCCAGGTTGGTCGCTTATCATTAACACAATGATGAGCAACCATCAGCCCGCAAGCCCTTTTACTGCTTTCCGGACTTTTGACTACAAAAAATACCAAAAAAATTGCGCTAAAAAATATTCAAAGGCTTCTGTTCTGTTTTGCAAAATGTCTTAGCCGAAAACTATAATCTTTCTTAAAAGTTTTGAATCAGCTGCTCAATCATTAAGTTTTTTTGTGTATAGGTAATAATTAAAAAATGACAGAAATTCGTCGTTAATTAAAGCCCGTTAGTAAGCGCTCAAAAAGAAGAGGAAGGTGAGATATGTAAATACGAATGTTAGAGGGAGCGCGAAAACGATAATATTTAAGCGAAAATTGTGAAAGTGTTTAATAAAACATGACTCGTTTAAACTATTTTAAAATAGAACCAAAATCTCGCGTGAAATGTCATAGCTTTAAAGAAAAAAAATGAATTATGATTTTTTTCATATATATAACTTGTAATGTAACAAAAATAAAGTGCTTATAATAATTTTCGAAGTATACGATTTTCTTCTATCAGAAGAATTTCATTCAATTACCGTTTCGGCGTGGCAAATGTATAGATATTATCGTCAAAAACAACATATATTTTTTTAGAAACTTAAAAACTTAAAGTGTTTTAGAGAAATATGTTGTAAAACGGTAAAAAATTCGGAATGCTATGGCTTAAGATAGGTTAACTTTCGACCTTAATTGAAGAATAGTGTAGCGGTTTTTTGTTAAGATCTGCGTTTAATGTATTTTAAAGTTTTCCGTTTTATACAAACCGGGTCGCGTTTTTAAAAAGTTTAAAAACCACTGCCATTTCGTGATGCCAGCCTTTCGTCTATGTGTTAGTATCGGTGTGTGGTGACGTCACAAGCATTTGGATGATTAAGTGACGTCAGAAACTTTGCTTGCCAAAAAAATAATACGTCAATATTATTACATTTATTAAAACGCTGCCTTAAAGCTATCGGTAAAGCATAATTTTTTTATGTATTCAGATAGCTGGTTACATTATCGAAAATAAAGTCCGCGGACTGTACCTTGTACAATATTCGGAAGTAGGATATTTTTGTGTTTGAAAAAATTAATTCCGTCAGGACGGCTGGGACAGCAATTAGTTTCAGTGTGGACCGATAAAAGGTAAAACACAAAGCACTATGCGATCCAAATAGTACGAAACAATGCTCGCACTTTTTCATAAATGGGCCTTGAGCCAGTTTTATTTGGTTTCTGGCGTCATTTTTAATTTCACAGGGCATGTCTTGATATACTTGGTCGAAGGTATGTAGTGACATTATAATTAAAAGTTGTACAAAGGAGTTAATTAGTTTAGTATAAAATGGTAAAGCAGAAAACTTAAGGTACTATGAAATTTGTTATGGAGGAATGTAAATGTACAATATTAATTCTGTTATTAACTTAAACATTAATGTTTTGAAGCAGTTTTAGAGAACAATGGAAAATTAACAGAGCGATAAATAGTTCATATTTATGGAAAAATAAAAATACAAGAGTTACATTATCGTAAAAAATTATACAATTCGATAAATTTAAAAAAAAATATAGTTCAAAAGAGAGAGAGTACAGAAAGGTAAGTACTTAGATAGTCTTTACATAAGTAGGTATTAAAGATTGTTATTATTGTATTGATCTTGAAGAAACTATCGAATATAATTTAATCAGTTATATATCATAATAGCAAGAGTACCAAGATATAAGCAGATAAATAGTCAATAATGTGAGATAGTTATTTTAATTATAAGAGAAATACGAAAAGATTGTCATTATTTATGTTTATAATTAGCAATTTTTTAAATAGTCGAGTACTTTTATTTGTTAAATATATTAAAAAAATTAAACACAGTTTGAAAATCTGAGCCTCAGTAATTTCTAAGAATCAAGTTGAGAGGTCGTTCTGCTCCGACGGGACATTTTGCAGCCTTTTTAGTTTTACGGTCCTGCCGCTGAGACATCCGTCGTGACCTCTCTTTTTGTCGCGTGCGTCGTTTACGAGAAAGAGGGAGATTTTACAACGGAGCTGTCGGCGGTTTTTTCTTTATTGCTCGAGTTCGATTTTATGCCGCATGCTTTGACTTTACGCTTTAAAAAACATTATTTAGTTTGAATAGCCAGGTAGGTGAGTACTTCCCCACCTTCTTCGTCCTCATCTCCTTCGCTTCTCCACTCCTAATACACCCCAGTTGGGGATAATAAATGATAATAATATTTGGGTGATTTTTACAGCGACGTTTTTGTGAAAAATTGCCTCAAGGGCGCTGTACAAACTTATATGTCTACAAACTTGCTTCAAACTACAAACTAGACAAACCACTACAACAACTTATGGCTAAAAATTGCATCCACCGGTTCATCGATCACTGATAGGGGTAGGCAGAGAGGACGGACCGCCAAACAACTCGGCACACACTCCTGGCACACACTCTTTGCTTCACTCACATTCATACATCGTCTCATACATACTCTTCTATTATTCTGGCTTTTGACATGGCCCGACTCAAGTATCTGATTCACTTGATCGTGCCATGTCTTCCTCGGGCGTCCCCGACTTCTTCTACCATTCACATTTGCGTCATATATTCTTCTTACACTACTTTCTTCTTTCATTCGCTCTACATGCCCAAACCATCTGAGGGTCCCTTTCTTAATCTTACTCATTATGCTTACATCAGCCTTACATTCTTTGCGGATCTCCACATTCCTCACACGATCATACATGGTTTTACCACACATACGCCTCAGGGATCTCATTTCTACAGCATTCAGTTTACTTTCATCCTTCCTCTGCCAATTCCATGCCTCACTGCCATACATCAGGGTAGGTACCAGAACTCCATTGTGGACTGCTAGTTTCGCTCCTTTTGACAGTTTTTTATTAGCGCCAACGGCATTCAGTCCTCCATTAACGGAGTTACCGGCATTTACCCGTCTTTCGATATCTCTATCAGCCTTCCCATCTCTCGTAAACATACTACCCAGATACACAAACTCATCCACCTGCTCCAAGTGTTCATCGTTCACAACTATATCACACACCGTTCTCGTACTTTCTCTTTCAAACACCATGACTTTAGACTTACTTACATTCATCATTAACTCATTCTTCATACATACTTCGTTCATCCTAGACACTAGAGACTGTAAATCTTCCATAGTGTTAGAAATCAGTGAAAATCTAAATTTAAGATTTGTATGAAACTGACCGAAATGGGCCGCGGTACGTTCTTTGTTTATTTAGAGAAATTTGGGTACAGTTCGCACGCAGATGACATAATTGGGAAGTATGATGTAATCCCAATGTCTCCAGTCACTATGGACTATTGTGCAGTATTCGCATTACAAAAGAAAAATCAGCCGATACGAATTTTGCAGGCGGCTTTAGGAGGGAACGAAAATATCCTTTTTGTGTTCATTTATTTGTTATTCTTGGCATTGGATTACAGAATCACAAATAATTGGGGTTATATGTATATATTGGAGGGTGACCGGCCAACTCGGAATGAAACCAACTCAGAACCATCTCAGATAAGTCATTTAGAGTGATAAAAAAATATAAATAAAAAATTGGTTAAATAGGTTAAGTTAGGTTAGGGTTATCGGCTAATTTAAAATTATTGTTTTATCACTCTAAATGACTTATCTGAGATGGTTCTGAGTTGGTTTCATTCCGAGTTGGCATGGAACCATATTGGAGTAGGTGTCTTGTATATTTGCAAGTTGGGATATGTTGTATACTTTATAGATGGTGTCCGGAAACGAATGATAAATGTGGGAAACCGGTGAATCATTTTTTCCACTAGTACACACAGAAGAAAGTCGCGCTGAAGAAAATAATTTCCCTGAGAACCTTCGCCATCTTTGGGGATGCTGTGTGTGTGGTCTTTTAAGGAAATAAAGTTCTGGGAAGGAAAAAACAAGAGCAGTTGCTACCAACTATAACAACACACTACTGTGTCAAAGAGTGACGGACTTAGGAATCTATATTTCCCACTGCGGTGCAAGGCGATGGGTCGAGGGGTTAAAAGGCCTCTCATATTGGGACAAACGCTTTAACCAGTTCAGCCATTGGAACCTCTAATTTTAAAGCAATTTTTGTCGATCTCGTATTTCAAATTTAGAATTAACAATACGAGTATTATCTTCGATTAATTTTTCTCAAATTTTTAGTTGTTATCTTTTTTTAAATGATCACAAAGTTCTAAAGAATTGGTGTGAGATAGTGTCTCGGATAAACATAGCCGATTTTATTTATATGGGACCTATTATTGACCCTTTCTTAAAGTCTGGATCAATATTATTTGTTTTTATTGGAATTGGAATTGGACAATAGTTATAAAATCAATCAATATTTTTTTAATTGGAATTGGATTTACACAATAGTTATAAAATCAACCATTATTCATTTTTTATTGTAATTGGAATTGGACAATAGTTTAAAACTAATTAATATTAATTTTTTTATTGTAATTGGAATGACAATAGTTATAAAATCAATCAATAACTTTTTTATTGGAATTGGAATCGGACAATAGTTATAAAATCAATCAATATTAATCTTTTATTGGAATTGGAATGGGACAATAGTTATAAAATCAAACATTTTTAATTTTTTATTGGAATTGGAATGGGACAATAGTTATAAAATCAATCAATATAATTTTTTTATTGGAATTGGAAATGGACAATAATTATAAAAACCAAAAATAATATTTTTTCTTCCATTATATTACAACATTAATGGGTATAACCTAAAAATGTTATTACAACAAGTTATATTCCAAAAAAATATCTAATAAGAAGAAGAGAAAAAATGCAATTCAATTATATAATTTTACTTGCGCACTTCCGTTTTCGCAGTCAAGGGCTTAACAAGGCTTCCTGTTAAACCTATCATAAACGTTCCTGAAACATGTCGTGATTTCTTTTGTATTATCATTAATTGTCAGTGAATTTAATATTTTTTTGTATCCACGGGAATCCATTTTGATTGGTCGCGTGCCGAAACACCGTAGGGGAAGAAGCGATATGTAGGTAGCTCAAAAATGCTCTACAAGTCAAGCGAGTCATTGTAATTGGCTTCATTTCTGAAGTTACCAGGGAGGCTGTTAGTGCCTACAGGGAGTTAGGGGAGAAAAATTTTTTAAAAATCCAACTGGAAAAGAATCTAGTTTGTCTCTTGGTTGTTTCAATCTCTCAAAACTTCACTTTATCACAGTCAAATTGTCGATCTACGCCATTTTAAGGTGATCCAATAGTCCAGGAAAAAATCAAAATCGGAATCCACGCCCCTTTTTTTGGGAGGAGTTTAAAAATACTTGAGAAAAAGCTTTTGGGAAGGTTGGAAAAGGTATTTGACATTTTTTTTTACATGTTGATTTCGTATTGCCTGTAAAAAACATTAACTCCTTTATTACGCACTGTTTATTGTAATGACAATGAAATTTAAAAATGATTTAATAATGATAAAATGAAGGAATCGCATATAAATCCATCCCTACCACTGCGATGCAAGCCAAAGAAATGAAATGCTGGAAAGGTCAAAGAGCGACCTCTCCCAATCATGCTCTCCGCGTAACAGGTAGGCAAAAACAACTTGAAAAGTCAAAAATGTGGGTATTAACAAAAAAACAACAATCACTCAAATTCCAGCATCACTGGGTACCTACTTCACAGCGTGCCCTGTGTGAATTCGCCCCATTAAACAATAATGATATACCTATATTCATTATGCATCTACCTATAGAAAAAAAAATTCATGCTCATTACAGCCATTAGTGCAAAATATAATAATAGTGAAACGTCAACTTGACAGTAGAGTTTTGTCTTCCCCAGCGCGGGCCAACGGTGCGCCCCTGCGGCGAGGCAAACTTGGGGCGCGTGCCGCAAGTCAGGAGCGCCATTGGCAATTGTTTTAATCAAAGAGCGGCGAGTGGATTGCCTATTATTGTATTTTAATGAGAGATGCGAACGGAAGACATTGTTTGAGTGTGGGAGATTTTAAGTAATGTCTTAAAACTTATAAAATACCTAACCCCCCAGGCTAATTTGTTCGCTTTTGGGAACAGCTCGCATAGGTCTCATAGAAATCGTTGTATGTCACTCACTGTCGTGGTGAGAAATGTGATCTAAACGGTGCTAGAAAGAGAAAACACCACGCTTTATATTAGAAGTTAATCTTAATTAAAATGTGTACCTCAAAACATGAAACGTCGTGAATTTATTAATAGGTAATTATATTTTTTATGAAACGACAAAAAATTGAGGTAACAATATTTGTGTTTTTCTTTCGTTCGTTATCAGTAATTTTAGTTAGAAAAAACTTAAGGCGAGCATTTTTAAAACTTTTTGAAGTGAAACTTCTTTAGCGGCGTTAGTGATTCGGAATTTGGATGAAACGGAAATTACGCACTAGCACTTGCGAAGCATCACACTGCGCTCATTGGCCGATTTTATTATGATGTCACTTTTAAAGGCTCTTATTGGTTGAGATATAAAACGGAAATGACGCTAGAACCTAGGTCTACGTTCATTGGCTGCTTTGATTATGACCTCACTTCAAGGAGGTTACGGCGTTTCTACTTATGTTGACAGAATAACACTTAATCCCAAACATGGGAACACCTCAGCACAGGTTCGCCTAGTGAGGTGTTCACAAAATACTACTACTTACTTATTTACCTACATAGAGTTACGGATCATTAACATTTGTTTTTCTTATTACTAAACTTATTATATATGTAAAACATGTAATAATTTGTAAAGTGTATGTTCAAGAATAGAAATAAATAAATAAAAAGCTTTCCCTTCAAAACATTCCAGCAAAATTCTTACTATAATCTTATCAGATATATTTTTTTCCTAATGGCAATCCCCGATGTATGGCCAAGAAATGTGGCAAACAAACAACATTACGGTATAGAATTTCACTTGTTTGATTACTTTTCTCCGCCCTGTCATTGATTTGGCCGATGTTTGCCCATAAATAAGGAGATAAGAGCATTTGCAAGCAAGAGGTGCCGATATATTACGCAGTATTAAGTAGGTACCGACGCCTCCCCAACAGGCATACAATATTATTATATTTCATGGAATTACATAATTACGGTAATGGCAACACTAGATTTACCGCGTTATGACGTTGACAGCTGTCACTTTTTGCCGCCTTTTTCTTTTGATTACATTGAGTAAATAATTTTATGTTTGTGGAAAGTTTATTGTTATGTATATTTGTTACTAATCTTGGATAGGTATATTTAAAATAGTTTATGTACTCCCTTCGTAAGTGGCGTTAATTTAATTAAAATTAAACTTGTCTTACAACTTTCTTTTAAACAGTTAGATTTAGTTTTTTATAAGAAAAACTCTCTTTTTATAACTTTTGAAGGTTATTTCCATCAATGTAATATATCATTGAAGAAGAAGATAACCATAATAATCTAAACGAAAAATGAAAGAGAACAAGAAACAGAAAAATAGAAAAATATAATGGTCGCAATTGCGACTCGAACCCAGAACTTCTCGTCAGCATGAGTAATCACAGTAGTCTCTTAGTAGTCTCTTCACAGCATGAGTAATCAATGTTTAGTTGTTACTAGATGGAAATGCTTGTAGTGATAACAGAAATAATGATAATAAAAATGAAATATAAAACATGTTAGTGTCAAATATAATACATTACCTGTATCATAGTTAACAATAATTCATTTACGCGATGTGTTCGACGCCATAATGAAGCGGATTTATATATCTTTACCTAATTAAAGTAGAAAAGAAAGTTTAATTAAGTTGAATCATTTTTTTTTTCAATAGCCTCACACAGGAAGCCCAGAAGAAAATAATTTTTAGGACCTATGCCATTGTTATACAAAGTTTTGTTTAACACCAATATGTTTATGAAAAGTAATGCGTTGGACGCCAATATGTTATGGATAGTTACATTAGACGCCATAAATGTTATACAAAGTATGGCGCTGTGTGTTTTTGAAAGAGATTTGTTTTTGTATCTCAGGTGTGGACCTTGAGCAGGCGGCTTTGTTAAATACTTGGTGTGAGGAGGGGTTATCAAATAATATAGTGCTTTGAAACAGTTAGATTAATATATTTATAACAAGCACAAAACATTATCATTGTAATAGATTTTAGGGCTAATGTGTTACATATGAATGGGCTTAATTATGGAGCGGTAGTACCAGTTTAATCCAGGGAGTTGACGTGTGGGCGATCCCATGGGTAGGCGATCCCACACTGCTGCCTTCGCTGCTGACAAAGTGAAACGGCCGACTGGAGCAGCTAACAGGGCTCCAGCCCCGCGGTTTCCCGGCGACGTCCAGTCCCAGGACGGTTGTCAGCCAGCCGACTAGTTTGATGACGGCCAAGGTCATCCATCTTGGGCCGCACCTCTGGCTCCAGGTGTAGTCGGAAGGTTGATGTTATTGAAGTGATGACTTCGTTTGCAGTTGCTGGATTTCCAATCCAGAAATACTGTGCTCCCCTGGCACTCAGAGCCCAATCCAGGATTTTAATGGTTGTTGTGATGGTCTTCAGTTTCCGATGCCGCTGATGGGCGTTGATTAATTTATCACATCTTGAAGTACTATAGTGATTTAAGAAAATGGCGAAGTGATTGCTTCGACCAGCCACAGGGATTGTGGCCGGGGTCACCTGTGGCTCGTCAAGGAATGGCCAGCTCCAAGGCCAGTCAGACAGGACTGCTACTCAGAATAAGCAACTCAGCAGATAAAAATATCAGTCTTGCCAATATAATATTTATGATAGAAACAAACCTAAACTGGAAAGGTCAAATCAGCCATACCGTTTAAAAAATAAGGAAATTAATGTGAATTAGGTTTGCGAATTCCGCGCATCAATCGATACTGTTCCATTGGAGTGGGGAAGTCCTTTTTGTCTATGGTCTATGATTTCTAGTCTCTGGTCTTTAGTGTCCACTCGGAAGCACGGTAAGCAGGGGGCGGAAAGTGTCGATGGTGGGTAATTGCTTTTAAATCGCTGAGCAAACAGGATTGGTCGTGAAAATAATAACGTGGCGGAATAGGAGGGGAGATATCAAAGGATCGTCCAGGGATTTTTGTTAAGTACTGTGGCGTGAACTTGTTAGTTTTGTTACCCTATTGCACCATAGTGTGTGGTCAACCACTTGCTGCTAAATCAGTTACGATTGTGAGATTTTTATAAATATTACTTTTTATTTATTCAAAGCCTGTCCTGAATGAACTACAAAGTACGAGAGATATCTGCCTTGATAATGAACACTACAAGGCTGAAGGAAATATTTAATTAAAAATAATGAACCGCAACACGGCTTGTTAACCAAAAATCAATCAATAAGGTGGTGATTACTCTTTTCGAGATATTGCAGTAAACACCAAGTAAATTTTATTTGATAGGTAGGAATGTAAAAATGCACGTTATTAATAGCCTTGCGTCTGCACGCTTGAAATTTAAGAACCCGGACTTCGAATACATCTCTGACGCCGCACCTTATGCAAAACCATCTTCTTATTTGAAGTTTGTTAAAAAGCTACTTTTGAAATAGAACCGAATTCAAGCAAGTAGCCAATAATGCCAAAAATGGCGCCACTTACGTTAACAGCTAGCGTGAGGCCAAACGTTAAACTAAATGAAAGAATTCTTTCCGTATTCAAACTATATTGTTAACCAATGCACACCTTCAAAAAATCAACGAAATCAGCAAACTACTCCGATTAGGTAGTAGTCCGCCGACAGTCACGCAGACATCATAGAATATCTCATTTATATTTCAATATCTTTGGTTTTGATATATTATATATGATATATTTGCGGCACGTTCCAGAGTGGAAGATACTAATAGTATCGCCCTGGTGTAAGACCACCATTCAGAATTGAAACGTTGCTTGAAATGGCTTTAGCCGTGTTTAGTGACCAGATCTGAATAGCCAGGTACTTCCCCACCTACCTCTTCCCTATCTCCTTCCCCCCCCCCCACTACCTTCAGCCTCACAACATACCCCAATTGGGGATGCCATAGTCTCACTGGCTCCAGACGGGAGCAGTTGGGACTCTTGTGCGGTATTTCATGTAAAAAAAAATCAAATAGCGGTCACACCTACCCGCCTCCCAAGCGCTGATGATAATAAGTAGGAGGCGGAATGCGGATGCAAAACGAAACTTCCAGAGCCGCTAATCAGGCAAAACAATTAAACTATCGTTATTTGACCGGTCTAATTTGTTTCATGAGGCCAACAAACTTAGCTATAAAAGATAAAAGATCATTTGGTTTTGGCCTATTTCTCGCATATCGCTCGCCATACATTCCCAAGGTTTTTGCCTCCGCATTCCACCCTTAATAATAAGTTTAAGCTACCTTCTTGTGAAGTATACTAAATGGTGAATGTGCCCCTAGTTTTGTGTGGGGTGGTGGGAGGTGGTAGCAAGGCCACCCCCTGAGATAACAATGGTCCGAGTAACCCCGGAGTAATGCGAGTAATTGATTGTTTGATCGGCGTTTAGCTAACAAAGGGAAGTATGATGTGATGCACACAGTGAGGGGGGCCTAGTGTTTGTTCTTCCGTTTCAAATTGCATCAGGAAGAGGAAACTGCAATAAAAACGGTTGCGTAATTTAAAAACAAAACGAATAATGTACAAGTGTTTCAAGTGACAGCCAGTGGATTTTTTATTTACCCAAACACATCACAATCTGCAGCTCTTTCAAAAGATGAGATACATAATGTATGTGGGTCTGTTTCCTCAACATCGGTACCACAGCCCCGGAACTATTTATTGGATAACCAACACCTTTGCCACAGATCACCCCAAGTGGTTCGCTACATTTGGTGACTTAGTGGGTTCATGGGGTGAGGTTTAGCCGGGTCTTGGCGGTGACTGACTGGTTGAGGGAGATCTGTTGATCTTTCCAGCCGAACCCTATCTACTTGGAGGAGTGGATTTATACGTACGTCACTCCTGGACGCACTGACCCCCAGATTCCTATCAATTTTTTCCCCATAACTTTTTCTTCTTCGTGTGCCCTATCGGGTCCCCCCGACGTTGGCGATCACTCTGGAAAATGTCTCTCTACATTGTGCTGCCCGGAATAGCTCCTCCGCACTTCTAATGCCGGTCCACTCTCGTATATTTCGTAGCCAAAACATTTGCCTCCTACCAGGCCCTCGGCGACCTTCTAGTTTGTAATTTACTTACTCCTTCAAAGGAAGGAAAACCTTAAAAAGATCTTCAACACAGCATGCCCTAAGAAGACTTGAGGGAAATTATTTTCGTGTGTTTTGTGGCTGAAGGGATTGGAGAGGAGATGTGTAAAAGGAAGGTTAGGTAGAATCTGCCTATTCAGATTTGGTCGATAAACACGGTTAAAGCTATTTCAAACAATGTTTCGATTCTGAATGTCAGTCTGTAGAGAGTAGAAATACCAAGAGTCCCAACTGCTCCAACCACCTGCAGACAGTGAGACTATTTTGAGACTCAATTGAGTAATGTTGTGAGGCTGAAGGTAGTGGGGAGGGGAAGGAGAGGAGGAAGTTGAAGGTGGGGAAGTACCTAACTCTTCAGATTTGTTCACCAAACACGGCTAAAGCCATTTCAAGCAACGTTTCAATTCTGAATGGTGCTCTTACACCAGTGCGATACTGAGAATATTTTCCACTCTGCAACGTGCCGAAAATATACCTTATAGTATTTTAAATACATAATTTGGCATTTACTTGAATTATGCAGCTCTTGCAGGATTTAGTTACGTCTGAAAACATATTTTTACAAATTGCAAATTTCTACCTGAAAATCAATGGGTGCGCTGCGCCTACCTAGAATCATTCTGCAATAGCGTTAACATCGGCGCTCGGCGGATTGCCGTTTCCATGGAGATGGCACACTCCAGGCGCCTGAGCAAACAGCGATAATACTGCCAGACATTGGAGGGGACCCCACCACTTTCCCACGGCGTTATAAGGAAACATATGGTTTCCTCCTTCACCGCACACGTCAAGACTCTACTTTTTTATTGAACGAAGCTACATTTATTTAATCGACTCTAGACCCTCCAATGTCCATGCATACGGGGTTATTAAGCAGTATGCAAGTACTTACATTAACATAATACAAAAAAAAGTGGCAGCCCGTGGAATAATTCTTCTGAAATTCTATATAAAATATATAAAGATATTAGTAAAAATAAAAATAAGAGGAGAGGAGAAAAATAATAATATTGAGGAAGCCTGGAATACGGGAAATAATGGAAAAAGAAAAAAAAATAATATAACAGTAATCATGTAATGCAAGTATTTACAATCATAACAGTATAGGTTTTCCACAAACCACCCGGCAGTCCCAATGACAATGTGCATGGCTATCGGCCCAACCGCTGACGGAACCCGAAGTCCGCGCCCTTTAGCCGGCTCCCCGATTTTGCCTCGAAGAAGTGTAGGAAAGAAGAAAACGTTTTAGAAGACCCTATGAGAGAGATGAGCGTCGGGTTGTCGGAGGGGGGGCGGAAGGACGCCGGGACCGCTCGGATGTTCCTCAGGCCTACGCATATCATTAGGGGAGGCGCAGGAGGATCGCAGGAAGACCGCTCCGGTGTGTGTTCGCCTGACAGTAGGTATGCACGGACGGGGTCTATCCCACCCCCTTTTTCTGGGGTGACGACGATACATCATACTCATCAATACTGCCAGACAGGAGTCGGCAACATTACGTATTATATTTATTAGATACCTTTATTATTGTCTGGATTACAAATAGGTAATAGATACAAGGGAGATGGGCCATGAACTTTTATCGGTCTGCTCGCAAAAAGAATTCGTCAGCGTTATACATCAATACACATAACAATTTAATAGGGCGCAATTTATGATTCCCACGGCAACTGCATGGCGACTTCAAATTAATTTGGGAGGCGGGTATACGAACCACTGCCCCGGGAACCATTTATTGGATAACCAACACCTCTGCCATATGTTACAAGTGATACGTTACGTTTGGTGACTTAACCGGGTTCATGAGATGAGGTTTGTCCGAATCATCAGCTAGTTTAGGCAAAACTTTTGACCTCTTCAACAGGACTCTCTCGTAACATCGTCTTGTATCGCAGTTAAAGGGATGGATTCATACGTCTGTCACTTCTAGACACATTGACCCTCTGATTCCTATCCACCCCTCATACCTCGAAGCCAGAGTAAAGTTAGCTTCTCAAAAACTGGGCGTACTGTACAGGGCCCGCAGATACTTTAATAGTACACAACTGCTTACCCTGTACAAATCGCAAGTGCGCCCCACGGTTGAATTCGGCAGCCACCTCTGGTCTGGAGCTCCAAAATACTTGAAAAATACCCTCGACTCTGTGCAGAAACGGGCGGTCCGTTTGATAGATTCTCCCATCTTAACGAACGGGTTGCAATCTCTAGAGCACAGGCGTCGGGTGGGAATGCTATCCATGTTCTACCGGTATTTCAATGGAAGATGCTCTGAGGAACTAGCGTCATTGATCCCTTCGGCACCGGTGCATAGTCGGGAGACACGCCAAACGCGCGCCCAACATATGTACACGGTTGACATTTGTCACATGAGAACGGGTCGTTTTTTCGACTCGTTCTTGAGTTCAACAGCTCGGCTATGGAACGATTTGCCGGCATCTGTGTTTCCTCCCTCCTACAACATGGGTCTCTTCAAGACCAATGTTCATTCCTTCCTCTCCTCAAAAAGACCCTCCACACAGCATCCCAGATGACATAGGCCCTGAGGGGAATTATTTTCCTCAAGGCCTCCTGTGTGGAGTTAATGTAAAAAAAAAAAAAAAACCCTTTTTCTTCTCAGAACTTCCTCTCCCTCCTTTCCCTGAAAAGATGTTCCTCCGTTGCCGTAGATCGGAGGTTCCCAAACTTTTTTTTCTCGTAGACCACTTTCAAAATTTTACTGGTCACAGTGGACCCCCTGCTGGTACATTTCTACCATATTCTCAAAACTTGACACGCGATGTACTGAATATTGAATGGCGAGGTATGGTCTACGACTTTTTCAAACGGGGGCAAAATGGAGTAGCAAATGGCAGTATTTGAGATTATATTTGCCACGACGGAGGGGGCGTAATGGGATATGGGAAGGGGGGTATGGGTATGTTCCCATCCCTGTACAGTACACACCCATATCCAATTACTCCTCCCACCCCTCTTGCCTACGCCGGGCGTTTTAAGACCTCATGCATAACCGGTACAATAACATGCGCTGTACGCCAGTCGCTCTGTTATGGAGGGGGCGTAATGGGATATGAGACGGGGGGTGGGATGGGATATAGATTTGGGGCACGGGATGGGTCTCAATTGAAACCAGTTCGTGGACCCCCACTTATAACTTGTGGACCCCCATTTCTTTATCGCGTCTACGTGGACCCCCGTCGGGTCTCCCGTGGACCCCTAGGGGTCCACCTGGACCACTTTGGGAATCACTGCCGTAGATGAACCGCAATAAGATATATCTGTTTCCTCCACAGGAAAAAAGTATTACTTTGGAGGAAACAGACACGTGTTTAGTGCGTCTCGCCATTGTGTAAGAAAGAGCTTCATCATTATAGCGATAAGGAACGTATTGTTTATTGCCTTCTTTTGCCATCACGGTACCGCAAGCGTGGGTCGTCACGGTAATAATAAAAGCGCCAATACTTTTACTTACGTTTTAAAAAATATATTTGTTTTAATTATTGTTCGAAAAAAAATCATTGGAAGAAATGTAGGAAATAGAAATAAAAATTAAGGCTGAATGATTAAACATATCTACTGTTCCAGAATTTTCACTTAACAGTACCATTCCTTTTGTCATGTTATGCTGTCCTAGAACGTTTGTTCTGCCTCGTGGTATCCTGAATAAGTCGTGGTAACGACCACGGCTGAAGTTTTGAAAATAATCCATAGCATACCTAGAGAAATGTGAATGTCAGTATGTTTTATTTGACAGTAGCATTATTATATATCTTATATGCTGCTTTTTTTATTTCCCACAGCGCGGCAACGGCACAAAAATGGCAATAAACGTGTATATTTACTACCACAATAATGCTGCAGCTCTTTCTTACGCACTATCAATTGATACAAACAATGTACGTTACTGTCTATTATTATTTAGTGTGAAAGAAAGTCAGCACTTAATGTTTTATGCTGCAGCCAGCATTATCGGGATTTTTTGTGCCGTTGCCGTGCCGCAACCGTGGGAATTTTGAGAGCGCCCTTTAGCTAGGTACGAATTTATTTATTATTAGAGTTCAGCGTGTGCAGCGGTCATGGTCAAATCTCAGATCTATCCATTTTGAAGAGCTAGGCATCTAAAATAGGCCTTCAATAGTCGGCCTACAATGTATCCCAAGGACGCGTTGCTCGAAGCTCTTGAACTGGCAAAGTGTTCAGCAGAAGATGCAGATGAACATCACCAAAGCGTTGGACGTTGGCCTGATCAAGTATCAACATGCGGAACGACGATGTCCTTGGCTCTGGAAGAGCCTTGTTCATCAGGGCAAAATTGCAGGAGGGGTCACGATTCTCAGCCACGAGGCATCTAGGTACAAGAAAGGTAATGCTTTGGTTAGAAGTAGGCTTGAGAGTGGTTGGGTGGTTTGGAGCCCGCACCAAGTGAAGTATTCCCTCATGTTGGAGAAGGTTCAGAAGAAATTTCTGAGATTTCTTTACCTGAGGGAGTACGGCTTCTACCCGTGGCTCTACCCTACCGACTTTCTCTTGGGCATGCTCGGTATGAACCGTCTACGGGTCAGAAGGGATGTGCTCATTATAACACATTTCTTCAGACTGATTCGTGGACGGTTCGAAAACTCGGCTATTATGGAGAGCATTAGTTTCTATGGTCCCGATGGTTATCTCCGTCACCGACAGCATAGACTGTTTTATACCCCGGCTTGCAGAACTAACTTGCCAATGGTTATGCCAGTCGGGAGAGCAGTATTGTTGTTAAATAGAATCACTTTGAATATCGACATGTTTAGCATCAATGAAGCACAATTTAGACAGCAAGCTTTATTGCTGTTAGTCTGATTGTGCTTCATTGATTTTTAAATTGTTCATTGATGTTCATATTGTATAATTTGTTTGAATTGTTTATATTATTTAAATTGCTTAAATATGCTTTAATCTTAATATATTCACTATTAAAACGATTGATTGATTTTTAAATTGTTCATTGATGTTTATATTGTATAATTTATTTGAATTGTTTATATTATTTAAATTGCTTAAATATGCTTTAATCTTAATATATTCACCATTAAAAACGATTTGAAATTTTAATTTTAGTTTTTAAAGTGAAAAATTGAATTGAATTGAAAAGAAGAAGATGGTCAAATAAAATTTCCAACCCCAACCCTTCGAATAATAAGAAATGCCTGTCAAGTTCGCGCTCAAAATTTCCGGTTCTTGCCATGCATTTTAAATGTTCCCTTATAGGTTATTTTTTAACTCTTTTGCAAAAACAAAAATTGTTAAAAAATTTAGATAAAATAATTTTTTTGTAGGGTTTATTAGAAATCATCATTTTTGTTTCTAAATATTAAAATTTTGATATTGGAAATTGGCTTAAAAATTGGCTTAAATATACGTACCTGCAAATATTTGAATTAAAGTAAATAAAATAGATAAACTTAAAATTTTAAATACTGATTATTTTTCTTTAGAAAATTTGTGATAAAACTGTCACTTCTTTTTTTATCACATTCATAAAATTTTATTTTAAAATTAAATGTTACGTCACAAATTGGCGCGAAATAAAATAAATCTGAACAAAGCTGGTGTACAATGCTTCTCATTGCCTTATAAATATATTTCTAAGGCAATGAGAAGCATTATTTCATTTTCTATCTAACATAAAATAAATCACAAATGTTTGCATGACAGGAAGAGAGATATCTAACTTTTAATAATGCACGGTCGCTCTGGGATAATATGGGTCTCCTATTATTATTATTACATATGATGTTTTGGGACAATTTGGGTCTCTTGTGATTAGACAGGATAACATTTCCAAAATATAAAAAAAAAACTGTCTAATATTTCAAATAAGACTAGAAGATGAATAAAATCAGTACCTATCTACCTATTTATTACAAAAGCATTTTTTTGTGAACGTGCGTAAACTCATGGCTGCTTTCTCCACTTTATGCAATGCGGACGATCCGGAAAATTATTAGTATTCATGTTGAAATTAATCAAATTGACAAACTTGCCGATCCGGTTTCTGACCTACCCATAAATAAACCACTCAGACCTACCTATCCAAAATATTGTGTAGGTATTTTTGATTAGGCATTTTGGCAAGTTATGCCAAAGGTCCAAAAGTCGAATAAAAGGTAATTTCTCTGTCATTCAACACGCTACCGTATAAGTTCGTCTCACTTCCTCAATAAAGGTATCGATGAACGGAAGTTTCTTCTCAACCGACTGGAAGCTGGAAGATGACATAAATTAGTGTTGCCACTTTTGAAATCAATTCTATCACGGCGAATTTTGGAACACATTGATAAGACCACAAATTGTACCTATAAATACCGTCGACAAAAAATATTTCGTTTGCGCGCGCCGGGTAATATTGTTAACACGCCACTGTTACAATTATCATTGTTATTTCCCAATAAGTTGTCTGATTACATAATAGTAGGTATGATGTCTCCGCGTGAAATAAATTTCGTACCGCCGCAGAGGTACAAAGTTTATTTTCGCGCAAGTGCTACATTTTAAAATGGCATTTGGCATTTGGGAAAATTTTCACAGAGAAACCTCTCTTGTTGCGCATACATCTGCGAACATAAGCGCGAGCTGAGCCATGCATTGGCGTTTCGCGCCGTTTGCGGTTGCTTCATTCCTATCCTACAATTCGTGCTTTGATTCGCAGGTTCCTCACGTGTGTGTACGCAGCCTAAGGCACGATTGGCACCAGGGGCGTTTCTCTTGGCTTTAACCTTGAAACGCCAAAAAAAGATGCAAATTCTTATAGATAAAGATGAATTGTAGATAGTAAACGGAAATGACAAGTACGCCATTGAAGCAGTATATCCGGTCGGGGATTTAAAGTTGCAATTGTCAGTGGATCACAGTGGATAGTCGGTTACAAGTTGCGTAATACATGTAAATATTTTGAATTAAAAATGTTGCTTCGTGAAGTACTTAAAGGGAAAATTAAAAAGCCGTGCTGTGTTAAAGGGTGTGCAGACAGGTTTTCGGTGCGACACAGATATCCCGACTACATTAATAAAGAAAGCCAGTTTCGGGAATGGTCGTGGAGAATTGATCGAGTCGATTTTATTTTAAATCCGAAACTGGCAAATGGTGCATCCGTTTGTGGATATCATTTTCCGGAATATAGTAAAAACCAGTCAAACGGCGCTATAAGAAAATATGCTTTGCCTACATTAAATCTTCCCGGCATTGGAAAATTCGCTGATTTACCAAAGCCAAAAGAAGAAAGGACTCGTTATGGTGACGAAAATATAGGTGATAATCTCTCATCCGTTATTACAACGTTGTTTTTAATGTTTCACCGATACTTTATTTGCCTATAACTGAATTTATTTCTCATTGCAGACCCCGAATTATACAATATTAAGCATTTAAGAGATCACGATTACGACAACCGTCAAAAAGGTACGTTATCTTAAATTGCATCATTATTCATTTTTTATATTTACTCAGATTTAATCTGCATACTCCACGTCGTTTGCTGATGACAAAGCTCTGGAAATTATTGCAAATCGTAGCATGAGAACTTGAATAGTTTTTATTTTTGAAACACCCAGGAGCACCTTTTCATTTCTGTCAGAAGCACCTAGAGCAACGCATAATTCTTGTTTTTCTAGAAGTTAGCCTAGAAATAACACAAAAAAAAAAACACTAAACTTTGGTTAATTATATGTATGACTTCCCAAGGGCCATCGATGAGGTTGCCAAGGGGGTTTATATTTCTTGAAAGGGAAAAAATAAACTACTTTTTATTAATGTATTAAATGTATTTATTGCAGAACCAAATGTCTACGCAAGCACCAGCAGTGAGGTTGTTCCTGCCAAAAGGGTCCCAGGAGTTAACGAAGGTATGTATTTAGCAAACTTTGGCACACTGAATAAAAAAGATATCCCGATACCTACAAATGTGCGTTATTATTTATTTCAGAACCAAACGTCTGCGCAGGCACCAGCAGTGAGGTTGTTCCTGCCAAAAGGGTCCCGGAAGTTAACGAAGGTATGTATTTAGCAAACTTTGACACACTGAATAAAAAACATATCCCGATACCTACAAATGTGCGTCATTATTTATTTCAGAACCAAACGTCTGCGCAGGCACCAGCAGTGAGGTTGTTCCTGCCAAAAGGGTCCCAGGAGTTAACGAAGGTACATACCATACCATACATATTTAGCAAACTTTGGCACACTGAATAAAAAAGATATCCCGATACCTACAAATGTGCGTTATTATTTATTTCAGAACCAAACGTCTGCGCAGGCACCAGCAGTGAGGTTGTTCCTGCCAAAAGGGTCCCAGAAGTTAACGAAGGTATGTATTTAGCAAACTTTGACACACTGAATAAAAAAGATATCCCGATACCTACAAATGTGCGTCATTATTTATTTCAGAACCAAACGTCTGCGCAGGCACCAGCAGTGAGGTTGTTCCTGCCAAAAGGGTCCCAGGAGTTAACGAAGGTATGTATTTAACAAACTTTGACACACTGAATAAAAAAGGTATCCCGATACCTACAAATGTGCGTTGAGTGCGGCAGTATTGAAGGACGGTGTGAGTAAATGAGCATCCACCAATTTCCATGCCTTTCCAGGTATCTATAATACCCACCTGACCCGGGTTTTTGCTGCTAGGTCAGAAGCCATATAAATATTATATTTATTTATTTACGCCCTAGTGGGCTTTTACAAGATAAGTAAACAAGCAATACAGTTGTGTTAGGTACATAGTATATAATATACGATGATTTATGATTTAATTAAGGCATTATTTATATTATAAACCTAACCTAATGATTTGTTTGATTTTTTGAACATTGTTCATTAAAAGTTCGACGCATTTCATATGAGAGGCGTTAGTGTGACAATTTTAGTTCCATTTTGACAGTGGTTCTGACTTTCCAATAGCCAGTGAGACTTTATTCACCTAAAAACATAGCAGTCGAGTGCTGAAGGCAAGTTCCCAGGGCAGCGTCTTCAAAAGGACCCTTCATCGAGCATTCCTAAGGATTCTTGAAATAGATAAAGGAAGATATCAAAACTTTAGCTCAAGAAGGAGGATGTGGAAGACGTAAAGTTGGGATACACAACAAGGTGTCTATCGGGGCGGTTGTGCCAAGTAACATCTCAAGCAACATTTTGAGACCTTTCACGCAGTTCTAATCCATCATTGTTGAGTGATTTATTTTAATGTGTTAAATATATTTATTTCAGACCAAAACTTCTACCCAGGGACCAGCAATGAGGTTGTTCCTGCCAAAGGGGTACCAGGAAGTAACAAAGGTATGTGTATTCGTTTTATATTTCTTGAAAGAGAAAAAATTTTAAATTTTTTGTTCCCAAACTTTGGTTAATGTTTAAAGTATATTTATTTCCAAGTAAAATATATACCGAGGGACCAGCGGTATGTTTGATCCTTCCAAAGGAGTTCCAGGAGTTTAAGAAAGCATACATCTATTTTATGTTGTCGAAGGAAGCAAATACTTTGGGGTTTGACATTATATATTGAATGAAAAAATACACTTTGTAATACACCACTTTTTATTATTAAATTTAACAGCCGATCTGGTTTCGCTTAACTCAAGCTTCATCAGGGCTTATTACACTAAATAATAATGCATTTTCAGAATTCGCCAACCATCTATTAGAAACTAATCACTCATTTGATAAAACGTCTGCGACTAAAATATTACATGAAAATACAATTGGAATTAGGTTAAACAATCAAGAAGCCCTCAAAATTAAGAAAGCCGTTAATAATAAATCAAACATAATTAATAATCAAATAAATTTAGCTAATAGTCCCATATTTAATTTATTCTGTTAATCTCCACTGAAACTGTTTGCTTCCCCCCCTTATCTACCTATCCTGTAATCATTTTGTCTCCCTCTTTTGTATTTTATCTCTTTCTGTCACCAATAATATACCTTCTTTCATATTTCCATCGCATTGTTTTATTTTCTTATATATACATATGTATGTAATTAGGTTTAGTTAATGCAATAAGCCATGATGAAGCTTGAGCTAACATATATATATGTATGTAATTAACTTTAGTTAATGTAATAAGCCGTGATGAAGCTTGAGCTAAGTGAAATTAAATAATAATAAAAAGTGGTGTACTACAAAGTGTATTGTTTCATTTAAAATATTTTATTTTGGTCGAAAGGGAATAGTAATTCTACATTTTGTTCATCTAACATGTAGATTTTTTCTAAAATTCCTTCAAGAACTAAGATAAATATTCTTTTTTTTTCAGATAAAAGTATCCCTGTGGGATCCGGCAGTAGTTATTCAATCGCCACACAACAAAATGAAGGTTTTATGCGTAAGCATATTTATAGCTTTTTGTTACATTAAAAATGTAATAATTTTTCTCAAATATTGTCTTTCTAGGTATGAGGAAGAGCATTTTACATTACGTTGGACCGATCGCAGCCCCGACTCCTAGGAAGAAGGTGAATTCAGAGATTCTGAGGACCAGGCGTCAGCTGCGATACGTCCAGCGTAAGAATTGTGCCTTGAAAAAACGTATTCATATGGCAACTCAATATAGATTAAGAAACAGCTTGGAAGATTCTCTTTCAAGTTTAAACCCCATTCTCTCTAGATTCATTTTAGCACAAGCTAAACTTAGTCCACGTCACAAAAAAGGACGGAGATACAGCAGGGAGGATAAGTCTTTAGCACTTGCTCTTTACAAGGGAGGACCAAAATCTTATAGATTACTATCCAAACTATTTGCTTTACCTTCACCTTTAACCCTGAAAAAAGAAATAGCATCAATATCTCTTAAACCAGGAATTAATCAAAATTTATTTGACCATTTAAAAAAAAACATAGATTCTATGAAGGATATTCAAAAGCACTGCATTTTAATGTTTGATGAGATGAGTATTTTTCCTCATGTCAACTTCAACGCGCGTAGTGGAATTATTGAAGGGTTGGAGGATAAGGGTAATGCCAGAAAAAAAAAATTTGCTGATCACGCTCTGGTCTTAATGATTAAAGGCCTTACTGCTCCCTACAAGCAGCCAGTTTTTTTTTCGTTTTCAGAAAGTGGAACTAATTATTTTGACTTGAAAGAAATTCTTCTAACTGTTTTAGGCAAATTGTTCGAGTGTGGTCTCAAGCCAGTTGCAACCGTGTGCGACCAAGGCACTGTTAACTGTAGGGTGGTGAAGGCCTTGCTTGAAGACACTCGAACAAATTGCCTAAGGGATGAAATAGAATATAGGGGTGGATACTTCATAGTAAATGAAAATAAAATTTTTCCTTTGTTTGACGCGCCCCATCTTTTGAAGTGCGTTCGTAATAATCTTTTAGATAAAGACTTAGTTTTTTATGAGGACGGTGTGAAAAAGTCAGCTTCATGGGACAATTTGGTGACTGCATACAATTTAGTACCAACTGAATCATTTAAAAGAATGTACGGAATAACGGACTGCCATATTGTTCCTGAAAAAATAAAAAAAATGAAAGTCAAACTTGCATCACAAATTTTTAGCGACAGAGTGTCTGCCGCCCTAGAGGCATTAAATCATTTACGTCCAGAGGCGTTTTCTAAAAATCCATTGGACACTGCACGAGTTTTGCAATTTTTTGATGCATTATTCGACAGCGTCAATGGGACATCATTTCACCCCAAAGGGGGCAAAAAATATCGTGTGGCATTATCGAATGACTCCCCACACTTTCAATTGTGGAATGAGTCGTTGGAAATAATGCGCACAATGAAATACGTCCATCAGACGACAGGAGCTAATATTCGGACTTTAGCTCCAGTATTAAATAACTGGATTTTTTCCATCCATGGAATAATGGAACTGTGGAAAGTCCTAGAAAATAAAGGTTTCAAATATTTGAAAACTAGATACCTCAACCAAGATCCTCTCGAAAATTTTTTTGGTTCAATTCGAAGTCGTGGGGTCCGAAATCCGTCTGCTACATTATTTTCAGCAGCCTATAAATCACTTATGATTTGCAATTTGTGGTCCCCACGATCGCCTGGTATGAATTGTGAAGCTGACAATTCAACCGTCCTTCTGTCTAACATAACAGATTTTATTTATACCCAACCAACCTTTTCCCCTTCAAATCTTAATATAACTTCCTTTTTAACCATAGCAGACATAGATATCCAATTTGGTGAAATTTTAGATTCATTTTCCATACAATCAATGAGTATCGACGCCTATGTGGCGGGATTTTTGTTAAAAAAGGTGTTGAAATATATTCAAGGTTGTAAGGAATGCAAATCATCTTGCTTTGGTGATCCATATCATCCTTTGAATGCCTTCATTTTGAGCCGTGAATACCGCATCACGGAAAGGCTTAGTCTTAATTATCCTACAAAAAATTTTGCTTTAAACGCTTTGGAAATTCGCTGTATCATTGAGAATGTATTAAATCATAATTGCGAAAATGTAGATTTAGTACCCATTATAAAAAACACAATTTTCAAATATGTATCTTTTGATTGGATCGATTGTCAAGAGCATAAAAAAAAATTGACAGAAGCTATTGTAAAATATTCAGTGCTCTTCAATATAAATGCGTGGTGTTCTGACATCAATAAAAAATTATGTGGGAAAGACAATAGAGCTTATAATGGACCAGATTGCATGAGAAAAATGGCCACTCTCAGATATGTGAAATATTCCAAGTATAAAAAAAAATGGTCATCTTAACCCTTTGAGCAGTATGACCGCACTATCTTTCACTATCACTGCGTATTGTGCGGCACGGCGGCGGCGCAGCCTATCGCCGCGTATGTGCGGCCGTATGACTTTATTCAAATTTGTCTATTGCCGTGTTCGTAATTTCAATTAAATTATGATTTATATACATATATTTATATTTGTCAAGCATTTTTACTTATAACAAAAAAATATTGTAACAAAATATAAGTAAATGATAAAGCAATAACTCACTAATCAAAGGGTTAATATATTTTTTCCTTATTTACATTTATTTGTATTAACATTTATATACATACATATCTCCAATATCTCGCGTAATCTCCGACTGAGGTCTGGAGGCTGACTACCAGAGGTTCCTTTACCATATCAGGTACCGAGCTCTTGAAATATATCGCCCGTTTTGGGGGGCGCTTATTACTTTCTTGAATATCTTTCAACACCTTCTTTAACTAAAATGTGTTTTGTGCTTGCATTTTGTATATAAAGCTTTTTGTGTTTACATATTTTTGTACAAAGCTTTTTGTGCTTACATTTTTTTGTATAAAGCTTTTTGTGTTTGTAATTTTTTTTTGTGTACTTAATGTGTTTTGTGCTTGCATTTTGTATATAAAGCTTTTTGTGTTCACATATTTTTTCTACTAAGCTTTTTGTGCTTACATATTTTTGTGTTTGTAATTTTTTTTTTGTGTACTTAATGTGTTTTGTGCTTGTAATTTGTGCTATTCTTTTTTTGTGTATTTAGAGCAGTATTTATTGAACATTTTATATGGAAGATTACACAGTTATCATATTAAGCCAAATAATGTATTCATGGATATTCAATTGGATAGAGAACAATTATATAACATAATAATATGACAAGTACAATATACGTCGAGGATAACCTGTAATACAGGCGTGAATACATTAGTCAGTCAAGATTAGTTTCTGACTAGGCAGTGGCTTTTCTAAGTAACTAATCATGACCTAAAACGAGTGTGATAGCTCCCGCCAAGTCACTTGGAAGAGCTACTCATGCTCAATCTATCGGTGGAACTGATTTTGTGTTTTTATGTGATATATGTTTATTTCAACTCTGTGATGTTTATTCATTGTCTTTTTGAAAATAAAAAAAATTATTTAAACATGCACCTGTGAGTTTTTCATTTTTCTAATGTAAGCAGAAAAATGTTAAAATTCATTACTGTTGTAGAAAACCATAATCATTATTTGAAAATGTTTTTCTTTTATAAGGAATTCATATTTCAAGTAATTTTAGGTTTTTTTACTAATGCCTAATTTTTCATTTCCTCAGGACAACAGTTTTCCATCTGACAAAGCTCCCTGCTGAGAAAGTGAGCTGTAAAAAACAACGTAAAGCTCATTCCCTTAGGTTTTGTCAGATGGAACTTTGTTGTCTTGGGGAAAAGTAAAACATTTTTCTGCTTTCAAGCATTTTATTTTTTAAATAATTTATTTGGCTAATGAAGTAGGTCGTGTGCGATTATATTGTCTATGGTGAAAAAAAGGCCTTGAACTTCCTCTATCTTTTAGTCTGTGAGGTACAATTTGTTTTTCCATGGTTAGTTTGATGCAAAGATTATCTATGGTTTGATGATAAAATTGGCCCATAGAAAAGGCCCGAAGATATCGATCTAGGGATTGGTATATTTATGATTGGCACGAAATTACAGTTGCTATTTTAAGCAAGCTAGATATAAATTTACGTTCGTCAACTTTCTCTTTTGTAGAAACCTTGACAAGATAAGCCGACTTATACCTGATACCATTCATACCCATATATACCCCACAAGGAAGGTTTATAAGTGCGAAAATTTTATGATCTATTGAGCTACCCATCAAAAAATAAACTGTAATGTACTGCTGTTGAAAAATCTCAGATCTACACATAAAAATAATGACCGCCAACGGCGCCAACATCAACTGTCAGTTCAAAAAAAAATTTTGTACTAGCAACACTAAATATATGCTAACGTCAGACTTCAGACAGATTCGTGATTTGAGATAAACTAAATATTCAATTGTTCCATAATTCATTGCTTTTCTCGTCTCCACCGATAGCGCCCGAGACGAGATAAATTAGCGTCCATTCGCGACCACCTCAAGGTTAAATTAGTTTAAGCTAAAGCCAAAACTAGCAAAATGCCTTTACGCTTTTTGGTTAGGAGTGCAGTTCGAAGTTATAGTTCTTCGGTCTCTAAAAACCCCGGTAATTTATGTAACATCGCAAAGTTAAACAGAAAAACTGTGTTTAGAAATGTGCACGACACGAAGCCAGTGTTGAAAAAATCCGAGTGAGTATTTTGCCATTTTTTCATATTGAAAATGCAAGTGAAAAGTTGAGAAATTTCTTCTTTGGTCATTGGAATGTGAATGTATTTTTGTGTTGATTGAAGCGCAATTTTAGCTATATAATCATGCCTATTGATGCGTGAGATTAATTGTTTTTACTATCGCGGATATATAACTATTGTATTTAACTTCCTTGTAATGTTTGTAATATACCTTCGCATGAATGTGAAATTTCAATGTAAAAATATACACTGGGACTGACAGATACGAGCCAATATAACAATTGACCGAGCATTCATCCCAGCCTTATATTTTTAACAGTCTGCCTTATATTGTATCATTCTCATTAGAAACATACTTAAGTTTGGCAAAAACAAGAAACCCATTCGAGAAAATGGAATCTGTTTTAAAACAATATATCTTTGAAAATAATATGTACATTAGAACAATTTTTTTTATACAGTACACACTACACCCCAATTATCCAAGTATTGTTCAAAATTATGACTTTTTTAACATTAAATCCACACAAGAGGCCCTGAGGAAAATAATTGCCCTCAGGGCCTATGTCATCTGGGATGCTGTGTGGAGGGTCTTTTTGAGGAGAGGAAAGAATGAACATTGGTCTTGAAGAGACCCATGTTGTAGGAGGGAGGAAACACAGAGGCCGGCAAATCGTTCCATAGCCGAGCTGTTGAACTCAAGAACTAGTCGAGAAAACGACCCGTTCTCATGTGACGTTATTTATTGACCATTGTCTTTCATGGTTTCAGAGTCACGGTGACCTTCATCCGAGCCAGCGGGGAGCGTATCCCTGTGAAGGCCAAGGTGGGGGATTCCCTGCTGGACGTGGTGGTGGACTCAGGGGTGGACTTGGAGGGCTACGGGGCCTGCGAGGGCACCCTCACCTGCTCCACCTGCCACGTTATCCTCAAACAAGAAGACTATGACAGGTGACACACGATTCTTAATAATAAGTATATATATATCCGGGGGTGGGATTTGGCCTCCGTAAATGCTCTCCACTGGTTGCTGTCCCACTCCATTCACCTCCAGGCAGTCCTCAGTCCTTCTCATCCTTCTCCAAACCTCTTCTACACAGTCTATCCACTCCTTCCTGGGTCCAACTCTGAGTCACTTCCATTGGGGCACCAACTTGGTAATTGTTGTATCTGATAATCTCAATGCTTAATACAACTTTAGATGTGTTGGGGGAAATTCAAGGTTGCCAACAATTTGAAAAATGAAAACTGCCGATTTTTATTCGCTAGGGAGGAAAAACTCAGAAAAATCTATGTATTTTCAAAAATACATACTGTCCGAAAGGGTTAAACCGCATTCCCAAGTTTATTATTCATTGAAACAATATTTTGTTGCAAGAAACGCCAAACAATTTTAACCCCTCAGGCCTATTTTGTCGTAAGGTCAAAATATTTCATATCGCTGCAAGAAAGCTATACTGCTGTAACAGCCAAAAAACAAATTGTTCAATTGTTGATTTTGAGGTGTGTACATCAGTTTAAAAATGTATTATTGACAAAGCGGCTAGTTTTTCCAAAGTCGTACAGTTCTTATTTATCGTTGTAGAGTCACGGAACCCAGATAGATCAACGCAGAAAAAAACCTCTGCAAAATGGTGTATAAAAAGTATTTTCATAGGTAGTGGCGGTTACGCAGTATTGCTTTCCTGCGACGACATTCGCAATAAAATCCAAATAAGTAGCATATTTCTAAACGCATCTGAAAACTAAAAACTGTTTTTGAAAGGTGTGAAATACGCTTTCAAATATAATAATTCAAAATAAACATGTAATTTTTGAAATATAAAATTTTTTAATGCAAACATAAAAAAGTTTTTAAATTGCTTGCCTTACGTTTTTTCTGACAATTTTTTTTTTTTTAAAGGCGTAGACAGTTTACAAGTAGTTCCCATGAGCACTTAGGCCATAGGCCCATTGTGCTATCTCCCATTTTACCTCAATCCTTTAATAACAACCCAGGCCCTTTTATAAAGTTCACCAGGGTGGTCATTCGTTTTGTGGCTATGTCTTCTGGTTCTACTGTGTGTCTCCCCAGGTATCTGAGCCTAGTTCCCACCAGGGCTGGACATTGGCACCATAAGTGAATTAAATTAATCATCCTCTTCACATTTCCTACATCTATTGGTGCTTTCCACTCCCAATATCTGCATGTGTCTCCTGAGATGGCAGTGTCCTGTTAGTAGTCCTACCAGTTCCCTCAGCGAGTTTCTGTCCATATTGAGTAGTTTCCTGGTTCGTCTTGGGTCTGGTCCTTTTATGAGTACTTTGGATTGTATCATTCCAGGTGCCCTCTCCCCTAGTTAAAATTACTAATAACGAAAAAAAAAAACAGACACATTTTATTAGGCAAATGTATAATAAACATTATCGTCAACTCACTTTTCTGTTGTTTCATGTTAAAATAATTGATAAAAAATTTCCAAAGTTTCTTTTTTTTTTTTAATTTCGATTGGTAACTTTAGTTTACTAAAGGTGTACTTTCTAATTATTTTGTGGTTAACTTTAAGATTTAATTATAAAGTGTGTTGTTTTCTCTTTCTAACACTGTTTAAATCATATTTCTAACATGATTGACATTTCTAAATGAGTTGTTCCGAAAAGCAAACAAATTAGCCTGGAGGGTTAAGGGAGTAATATTTATTTATTTATTTTTTGATCAATGCCCTTTTTCAGGGCTTTTACATAGAAATGGTAATAAATACAATATTCATTGTACATAACTGAACTGTCTCAATAGCAATATTTTATATTTGTTTAAAGATAAACTTAAGATGTCCACGGACTTGGTGTAATTGTTTCCTTCCATTAGTATTCTGGGTAAAGAGGAATTCATATGATAGTCAGTCCTAGAATTTCTGCACTGAAATAAATCCTGACTTCTTATTCCAAACTGGACATGAATCATCAATCATAAATTTGGTTTTGCCTGTGTTCATCTTTAGCCTATTTTTACACATACGATGCACAATATATGACATAAAACTGTTATAAATATTCTTATTGCGTGTAAGTGGGAAAATGAAGAATTCTAATAAGAACCAATATTATCATTATATTTTGTTGGCCGTGTATTAACAGAATTGACTTAGTGTGAACATGAATGGATAGGTATTTTTAACAGAGTGTAAGTAACTGTAACAGCTTATTACAAACGTCTGTCCATTGGGAGTTACACTGTCTTAAAAGTGATCTTAAACTCTCCAGGAGTATGGACGAAACGGTTCAGTGAAGCGAAAAAATGCTCAGAAGAGTATGGCCGAAACGTTTCGTCCGCGGCTATTATTCAAACACTGTCATATTTAATGAAAATATTTGACTTGTAGTGGCATCTATGGACATCTCTGCTTAGTTTGTCGAAGTTTTGGAACGCATACCTACAATACCGACTTCACAGTTTAAGTTTAAAAATTATTTTTGCGTCATTTAGCGGTCGTCGGAGGAAGGAAGCAGTTTTTTGTATGGACACGTTTTTTTTTCGATGTTGGTTTATTTTCTTGGACTGATGTCAATGATGTTTTAATTAAAAAATTAAGATTATTTTTAGTTAATCTATGGTAATTTATAAAAGAATATTAAAAAAATGAATTAAAAAAAAAACTCGCTCCTCACGTACAGTTTGGTTTGCCAAAACTCACTCGCGGGAGGTCAAAGTGTTGTATGCAGTCAGGATGCCGAAAAAAAAGCGATTTGCAAGATTTTTTTCTTGAAAGAAATTTTAATATATTTACCTAAAAATTTATATACATGTAGTTGTAACTTTTAAATTTATTCTGATATTTTTTTAAAATAATGATTTCTAATGCTGCTGTAGGCGATCTCCGGGTAGTCCTCTAAAAAAAGATGTTTTACGGTGAGCACGATATCTCTGAATTGGATCTTTTAACCACTCGGACCCATAAGCTTGTTTTCATGATAATATAACATTACCAGGCATACGTATGACGTACGAGTACCTACCTGACTTATTAAAATACAAAACTATAAAAGGTTTCGTTAATATAAGGTATAATTTAAGTATTTAATCGAAGGAATAAGCAAAATATAATTTTTTTACAAAATGCTGGCTTCACAAAAAAAATCGATTTTTGATGAAAATTTTAGCTTTAAATTGTTTATAAAATGGTAAATATTTAGCGGTAAAAAACACCTTTGATTAATTACTAAAAAATATATTTATAAAACTTTTGTAAAAATTTGAGACGGATCAGGTTAACCGTTTCCGAGAAATCTTGCTCACCGACTTTAAAAACACAGTTTTGAGGAAAATGCGTTCAATGTTTCCAAGACGTCCTTACAAACATGCGTGTAACTTTAAGAATGTTTGTCAGATTGATATGAAATTTTCTGTGTATACACAATGTGTGTACATTACGAAAATGAAATTAAAAATAAACTATTATTTTCGGCCTCCTGACTGCATATAGCCCCTAACTAATATTTTAATATGAAGATCACTTTAAATACATATCTTCTAACAGGCAGACTTTTAACCTTTGCTGTCATAGTAATTAATTTTTTACTTTTAAAAACCTATTCGGTGGTGTATAAACTAGTCCCAGATGCGACCGTATCTTTTTCTGTTTTTCTCACAGATTTTCGATTGAGTTTCGCTAATATTGTCTTCATTTAATTAAATATTACAATTTGAGGTTTTACTCATTAATTTAAAAATAAATATTCATCCTGGACTTGCATAAAATCAATAGATGTCGCATATTAAAAATAAAAATGGATAAAAATTTGTCCAAGACACTATCAAATTTTTGGGATTGGTGGCCACGGCTATTACGAATAATTTTTAGAAAAAAACTTTAGATTTGCCTTAATCACTATAAAAGGAAACTTATTGCATCACGGCTGGCGGAAAATAATGCATTTTAATTTTCAATATCGTTAAATAAAATTTCACTTCGCGAATCGATCTACGACAGCCCTCCCGTTGCCGGTTGCCGCCCGCCATTTTGTCATTGTTGGTATCCCTGACCTCACAACTAAATACGATTGTAGGCAACTTCGCGTGATACATGATGGGCGCGTAGGCTTGTGTATGTTATCTTTACTTTAAAAAACAGCCTACGTTTTTGAATGGTTTGTTTAGCTAAGCAGGGTTTGTGTAGCGGGCTTGTGTATGTTATCTTTACTTTAAAAAACAGCCTACGTTTTTGAATGGTTTGTTTGGCTACGCAGGGTTTGTGTAGCGGGCTTGTGTATGTTATCTTTACTTTAAAAAACAGCCTACGTTTTTGAATGGTTTGTTTGGCTACGCAGGGTTTGTGTAGCGGGCTTGTGTATGTTATCTTTACTTTAAAAAACAGCCTACGTTTTTGAATGGTTTGTTTGGCTACGCAGGGTTTGTGTAGCGGGCTTGTGTATGTTATCTTTACTTTAAAAAACAGCCTACGTTTTTGAATGGTTTGTTTGGCTACGCAAAGTTTGTGTAGCGGGCTTGTGTATGTTATCTTTACTTTAAAAAACAGCCTACGTTTTTAAATGGTTTATTTGGCTACGCAGGGTTTGTGTAGCGGGCTTGTGTATATTATCTTTATTTTAAAAAACATCCCAGGATTTGAATGGTTTGTCTCCATTCCAGTACCTACGCGCTTCCAGTACCTACGCGCCTTATTATTTATCCCGCGAAGTCGACTACAGTCGTTTGTGTGAAGTCAAGAATACCAACAACACAACAGTTGACAGAATGGCGAGCGGCAGCGGGCGGGCTGTCGTAGATCGATTCGCGAAGTGAAATTTTATTTAACGATATTGAAAATTAAAATGCATTATTTTCCGCCAGCCGTGATGCAATAAGTTTCCTTTTATAGTGATTAAGGCAAATCTAAAGTTTTTTTCTAAAAATTATTCGTAATAGCCGTGGCCACCAATCCCAAAAAATTACCATTTATGCTATCTAGATAGCATTTAGTTCGGTTTCAATATTGCAATCATACATAAATATAGCAGCCAATAAAAATATGCATCAAGAAAATGAAGATAATTGGTAGTTCCTAATGTTGAAGTATGATGCATTTAAATGTGACCGAATTGGATAGGGACACATTAGCTCAGTTGGTAGGCGAAGGTTCTGGGTTTGAGTCCCAGAAGTGACCATAACTTTTTCTGTTTTCAGATTTTCAATTAAGTTTCGCTAATATTGTCATAATGTAATCAAATATTACTAAAACTTTTTTGATTTATGTGACTGTTATGTATATGGTACACAAGTCGCTTATCTTTCGCCAATCCTCAAGGGTATTTATATTCAACTAGTGTAGTTTATTTGTTCTAAGGGAATATTCAACTTAAAAATAAGTAAATCATGAAAAATGTTTTGTTGTTTGTTCCAGATTACCCGAGAAGCCAGTGGACGAGGAACTGGACATGTTGGACCTGGCGCACGGGCTGACGGACACCTCCCGCCTCGGCTGCCAGATCACCCTCACCGAGGAGTTGGATGGCCTGGAGGTGCACGTGCCGGCATCTATCAACGACGCCCGGCAGTGACGGATATTAGACGTTAAATCAATTATATAAATAAGAAAATCACAGTTCCATCGCGAAACAGAATGGTGATGAAATAAAATATTGGAAACACAAACTACACAACTAACCTCAATTTGGTAGGCGCTGCCACCCCGGGTATCCATACCATATTGGATAATGAACACCTCTGCCATAAGTCATCCCAAGTGGTTCACTACATTTTGGTGAACTTAGCAGGGGTGAGGTTTGTCTAGGTCTTGGCGGCAGGTGCTTTCGCCCACTGCGTAACGGGCTGGATCAGGAGAGACTGGTTGAGAAAGATCTTTTGAAGACCAGCCAGACTTTCTCGAACTATCGCCTTGAACCGCAGTGGGAGGGATGGATTCATGTCTGTCACTCCTGGACATTCTGGCCCCCAGATTCCTACCTATCCCTCACACCTTTTTCCTTTCCCTAACAAGACCCTCCACACAACATCCCCAAAGATAAGCTCCGCCACCTTTATGAAAATAGAGTACAAAAAAAACCTAACCTCTCCCAAACTAACCTAATATTTTTTTAATGTCTACCGCACGAGAGACCCAACTGTCTAGAGCCAGTAGGAAAATAGCATCCTCATTTGAGGGTGGTGATGGGAAGGAGATTGGAAAGGAAGGTTGGGAAGTACCTGGCTGTATAGATCTGGACAAAATAGAAAAGTGAAGAAAAACGACAAACCTTACCGAAATTAACCTACCCCTTTTCTATAAATGTGAATACCGCACAAGAGTCTCGACAGCTCCCATCCGTCTGAAGCCAGTAGTGGGGGGAAGTCAAAAGGTGGGGAAAAACCTGGCAGTTCAGATCTGCAAGCCATTTCAAGCAATGTTCTATTCTGAATGGTTGTTTTTCACCAGGGCTACACAGAGAGTATCTTCCACTCCGTCCTAACCTAACTTATTATTTTTAACATGTTCTGTTTTTTCACTGTTCTGTTTTATCCGGTTACCAAAAATCATGGTACTCATTCATCACAAACTATTGATTTGTCATTCTTCTTTACAGCTTGACATGCTTACTTTGCAGGTGGCAAGTGGGAAACTAAAGATGCCATGTTCTATGTTATTCGCCTGTCAATGTACCTCCTTCACAACACATGGTCTTATAATCAGGAACAAGTGTGTAGGACGGCCTGGAGGCCAAGGCTCTCTTTATTATGTTCTCAAAATCTCTCGATAGAAACCTTACTGCTGGCCCGCCTCGGTTCTGAAATGGAGGGGCAAACCTATACACTAGTGCCATCTCTTGTAGAACTCTGTGAGCTACTAGCATTAGAGTCATCTATGGTAAATGGCTCGAACTATCACATTTTCATATGACTTTTTCATGATTTTTTTAATGATAGAATGCAATACAATTGAGAACAGTGCATTGACTTTGAAAATTTAACAAAGTCCCAATAATATCAATATTAAATCGTTTGTTGCCAGTTTAAGTTATCTTCAATTTGTACCGCCACCCCGGGAACCATTTATTGGATTACCAACACCTCTGCCGTAGGTCACCCAAAGTGGTTTTGCTATGTTTGGTGAATTAGCAGGGGTGCTCGAGTTCATGGGGGTAGGGTTTGTCTAGGTCTTGGTGGCGGATGCATCTGCCCATTTTCTGCGTGGCGGGCCGGATCGAAAGAGAACTAATTAATATTTAATTAATTAATGAAATTAATTTTAAAGTTTTAATTAAATTAATTTGTCTCATATACGGCCTACCTTCAGGGATTTATTTTGCATTGGCATCCCCAACATTTACATTGGTAACACTGCTGACCGCAAAGTTAAGTGTGTCAATCGATACCGGTTCCCAAACATTTGATTCTGAACCATCAGAATAGCAGTTGCAATTTTTATTATATGTATATATGAAAAATATATTTAAAGAGTAAAATCATTTTTTTAAACGATCAAAAAGTATATAATATAAAAACGTAGAATTCAGTACAATGGTTCTTATTCAAAATGATTTTGTAATAATTTGAAGTCTGCCCTTTTTTCTAAATCTTACTTAAATTTTATAAAATAAGAACATATATTTATTTATTTAATATCAACGGTATAAATATACTTCACAAAATAATATTGCGTGTCACAGTTAAGATTATCATAAAATATGGCATTTGATTGTACAATGGTACAAGAAGGTTATAAACCGTTTTTTCAACAACCATATATTATAAACTCATGATGAAAGAGAAAGGGGCCTTTTTGGCCCTGAGCTGTGTATATCATTACATCAAAAGTCAAAAGACTTCAGAAAATATAATATAAATAATGCACACTCTTGAAGGATATAAAAGTAAGAGATATGCGTACATACAGAACATAAAAGTAGACTTATTGTAGATTAACATTGATTGAAAAGATATTTTAGTATAGCCTTCTTGTACCTGCTTTTCGTGCAGTTAAATAGATCCGCAACGTCTGTAAATATAAAAATTTATGTTTCTTTGTTTGTCCCTTAAGCGTTCCTAAACCATTCATCCGATTGCGATGAAAATTTGGGGATTTGATGTGCTCATGCTCGATGGCATGGTTTCTATGTATAATAGTGAGCTCTGTTGTTATGAAATTATTTCCTATTTCTCAACTGATCACGATGAAATTTTGGTGAGATGTTGTGCGCACGCCTGCGAAGTTTCTGTATAATATCGGTGAGCACTGGCATTATGAAATTTGATAAAAATTTTACAATAGGTGGCGCGAGTAGAGCTTGAATGTGTGTATTTCATATAGTTTAGCGGCAGGGAAGGCGGGGAAGGTGAAGGGGGAAAAACGGGAGAGGAAGGAGAAAGGGATGCAGGAGGGAAAGAAGAAGTGGAACAGGGACGAATGGGAAAGGACACGCAGGGAGAAACAATTTATTTATTTTAGTGGCATTGCAACGCATGCCGGGAACTCGCTAGTAATATATATTTTTTATATTTCAATGGGAAATAAATTATACACTTTTTTCATTTGATATTTTGAAAGCATAATAATGTTTATTTCTTGGTGGCTACATATTGATTAGTGACTAAGTTTTAAGTAATATTATATTGTACGCATGTGCAAGGTTGTTAACTTTTATGTAGAACAAATTAATATACTATTTTTACAAAATGTGTCTACTTATTTCAACAATTAACATAATTAACACATCGACTCCGGTAGTGGGTCAGCAACATGGCTGATCTTGAGCCAAACGGCGCCTGGCGCTAGGAAAAACCACAACAGCACTGTATTAGATGTTAAGTATTCAGGTAACTCCGTTAATGGAGGACTGAACGCCATTTGTGCTAACGAAAAACTGTCCACAGAAGCAAAGCTAGCCTTCCACATTGGATTGTTTGTTCAATCTCCACTTTAAAATTAAATATAAAGTTTAAAAAATTATAGTTAATCACTTAACTAACAATTATTTAAACCACGGGTCGGCAACCCTTTGTTGTTAAAGGGCCAAAAAAGGTATGTGGGGATTAGTGCGGGCCGCATTTGGGCCACACGCATCGACCAAGTATAAGATAGACGCGCCCTGTGAAATTCAAAATGACCCCAGAAACCAAATAAAATTGGCTCACGGCCCATTTATAAAAAAGTGCGTGCATTTTTTTGCACCGTTTAAATCGCATAGTCCTTTGTGTTGTACCTTTTATTGGTCTATAATGAAACTAATTTGTGACCCAGTCGTCCGGACCGATTTAATTTTTTCAAACACAAAAATATCCCACTTCCGAATATTATACAAGGTACACGCCGCGGACTTTAATTTTGAAAATGTATTTAGCTATTTGAATACAAAAGAAAATATATGGCTTGCCGATAGCTTTTGGACACCGCATTCATTAACGTTAAAAAAGTAAGGTTTTTAAATAGTGTCAGGCAAAGTTTCTGACGTCATTTCACTTCGCCCGGTCCGTTCACTAATACATTGAAGAGGCTCAAAACATAACGGCTTCTCGTTTCTTGTGTGTTGGTCTTTACACACTTTAAAATGCCTAAATGTATAATTAATAGTTGCTACAATTCGTTGGACATCAAAAGTAACAATAGCGTATTACCTTTCCATCGGTAAGTTATTACAAATCTTATTAATTTTGATATAATTATCAAGTCGACGCGACGCACGCATTCATCGCGTGAAAAATTGTCGATGTGTTAGTTCACAATATTGAAACACGCGTTGGAACGCGTCACAAACTGTACAAGTGTGCGTAATGTCCGGCTGACTGCTAAACAGGGTTGTATTATGTCGATATTGCCCAGTTGGAATCGTTTCGGAATGTGTGGTTTTAGATAAAAAAAAATAAAATTTATTTGTAAAATAATTTACCTACAAATTTAACCACGCACAGATAGATTTCCACTGAAATGAAAAACCTTTTATTATGTGCTTACTATATAGCACTTACTTTACCGTATATACTTTATCTTATATATTTTATAATAACATGCTTTTTATTTTCTTTCATGTAGTACCTATGCTTTCTTTTCTTTACACTTTTAGTATTCCTGTGTTCTATGTTCTCTGAACTCCCATGTTCTTCCTATGTTCTACACTTTTAGTACTACATTATTTTTTTTCTATATTCTACTTTATTTTTCTTTACTTTTTCATATTACTCCATAGCCATTTACATTATTGTATATTCTTTTGTATTCAATAATATTCTTTCTTATTATATTATTTTATATTTTTTTTTTATATTCTCGCACATTTTTTATATTGCATTATAATATATGTTAAAGTACTGTATAGAAAATCGACCACCACAACACAGGCATGCGCCTAGCATGGTGGTCGAAAAATCATCAAACTCATGTAACAAACATTTAAATGAATAAAGAAAACTTTAAAAAAAAGATCATTTTTTGAAATCAATAATTATGAATGAAAATATTAAAATTACGTATAAGTACGATAATCAAAATCAGAATAATAATCTTTAAATCTTCTACACGTTTTAACGATTTTCATAGTTTGCGAAAATCCCCATTGTGATTTCTTTACACGTGATAGGAATAAATAGAGGGTATGGGGTACAATAGGTAAGGGGTACACAAGATAGAAAGAGGGTACAACAAATTTGTAGTAAGAGTTAAGGGGTATGCAGGTAAAAGGTTGACAACCGCTGCTTTAACCCATCTCCTTCCCCTCCCACTACAATCAGCCTCACATCCCCAATTGGGGATGCCATAGTCTAACTGGTTCCAGGTGGTTGGGAGAAACCCATAACCGCCGCCCCGCTGACCATTTATTGGATAACTAACACCCCTGCAATGGGTCTGTCCAAGCGGTTAACTACGTTCGGTGACTTAGCAGAGGTGCCTGCGTTCAAGGGGTGATGTTTGTCGAGGTCTTGGCGGCGAATGTGTTTGTTCACCTACTTCGTGGCGGGACGGATCGTGGTTGGGGGAGTGGGAGAAAGTGGTTGGCGGAGACGTAACTTAGACCTCCCCAGCCGGGCCCTGTCGACCCATCGGCACCGCGGTTGGAGGAATAAATTCATAAGTCCAATACTCCAGGACAATCTGGACGTTGATTCCCAGATTCCTACCCGCCCTCATACCTTTTTTCCTTCCCGGAGCTTCCTCTCCTTTCTTTCCATCAAGGCCCTTCACACAGCATCTTTCCAATTTTTTTCCTCAGGGCCTATTAATTTAATGTACCTACTATCTGTATTTAGGTTAGTGTACAATAAAGCTGTCCTGAAGAATTAAAAATAATAGTTGATACAATAATAAATAAATAACTCCATTTAATTATAATGTCAAGCCACAAACTTTTTTTGATGATTATCTACTAACTATTTTATAAAAATATTTTTTACTAAAAAAAAAAACCTTTGTCCAATAATAAAAACGTACACGTTTCTTGTTTTGGTTCTACAGGTACATTGAACATCTGAACACATTCAGAATGTAAAAACTAAAAATGAAAGCTTAAATGTTTCTTGTTATTTATTTATCCTTTACCTGATTCAGCCCTTTGCTTTGGTTTCGTGACGTATTTGTTGACGTTTGTATACAAACTAAAACAACACTTCTTGTCACACAATGAACGCTCTCAGGTTCTTTCTTCAAGCGACTTTACGAACTTGTACGGCTAGTTTATACCAAGTAGGATTGTTAAATTCATCTTCATAACATGTGACGTATGATATTTGAGGCATCTTATTGGTTGATAAATGAATAAACTACAGAATGGGATTTGAGAACGAACTTTGTGATCTGTTTTATACTGTAGGGAATTTGCAAATATTATCGAGGCTTTCTAAGCGAGGCGATGGAATACGAAGAAGAGTTGTATTGTGAAATTAATGTTACATGGGGTCATTTTTCAAAGGCGAGTTAGTAAGGTATGGCCTATCTAGCCATTATTGATCGAAGGCCACACGTCATTAAGTATACGTCGGGATATTTGGTGACTTAGTAGGGGTGCCCGGATTCATGGGGTGAGGTATATCCAGGTCTTTGCGGCGGATGCATCTGCTGCGTGGCGGGCCGGATCGAGAGACTGGTTGAGGGAGACCGTTTGACCTTTCCAGCCGGACTCTCTTAACTCATTGCCTTGCACTGCAGTTTTTTTTATTAGTATCTATAGCAAAATTTGTACATAATGTATTTATAAATTGTATTATATTAAGGTATTATAAAGTTTTTTTTTTTTTTCACAGTCCTCCTCACTAGGGTTCCCTGTTCTGAGGCGGCCTGTAGTTTTCCCACATTTGTATTTAGTATCCAGTTGTCTTTACATGGTCTTCAGTATGTTTGATAGTTCATTTTCACTTTATTCTCTCAACCATATTTTTACTTTTGTTTTAAATTTATTTATTTCTGTTATTTTTTTGTTTGAGTTGGTAGAGCGTTGTATAGTTTTGTCGCATTGAATTTCACATTTCTTTGTCCAAAAGATGTTTTCAAACTGGCTGCAGCTAGAATATTTTGGTTTATTGCCCTGGTTGTGTATCTATGTTGGACAGTGGAGTATTCAGATATGTTTTGTTAAATTTTAAATAAAATATTTTTTGCATAAAGTTTTTGTATGTTGTAGACTTGAATGCTTTGAAACAATTATTCTGTCGGAGTTCTAACCGGTAATTTCAAAATTGTCTTTAGTACTCCTTTTTGGGCTATATTGAGTTGGAAATATTGGTTCACACATGCATCACTCCTGGACACACTGACACCCAGATTCCTACCCACTTTTTTCTTCCTCAAAATGACCCTCCACATGGCATCTCCTAAGATGACATAGGCCCTGAGGAAATTATTTTCCTCAGCGCCTCCTGTGTGGAGTAAAAAAAAACCTACAATATTTGAACAAATATTTTAGTTTTAAAAATAAAACGCTTATTGTACATTTTTATAATATTTATTGTAGTTATTAAAATCAATTAGATTTTTGTGGTTGTATTTAACTTGCAATTATTTCTTATATTAGCTTGCATTTTTGAAGTAGAGTCGGTAGTTTTGCGTCTAAATGTGAACCCGATAACCGAGAACACTGTTTGTTTTCTCGATAATTCAGAATTGAAAAAGCTTGCTCACAAACATAGTAATTATTTGCTCAGCAAACTATTTGAACTCCTTGTAGTCTTCAGAAGGCACACCCCCATTGTAATCCACCAAGTAAGTTTTCCTTTAAAAGCCATTTTAACCCTTCGAATAATGAGAAAATAATATCTTTGAACTTTTGCCTGTCAAGATTTACGTTCAAAATTCCCGATTCTTGCCATGCATTTTAAATGTTCTTTTTTATTAGTTATTTTGTAACTTTTTTGCAAAAACAAAAATTGTTCTAAAATCAAGATAAAATAATCTTTCCGATGTGTTTATTAGAAATCAATTTTTTTTGTTTTTAAACATTAAAATTTTTATATTGAAGATGTAAATTGGCTTAAAAATACGTACCTGGGGATTCCTCAAAAAAATACGTTAAATTAAATAAACTTAAAATTTTAAATACAGATTCATTTTTATAGGAAAATTTGTAATGAAACTGTCACCTCACTTTTTACAACTTTCATACAATTTTATTTTTAAATTTAGTGTTTGTTACGTCACAAATAGGCGCAAAATAAAATCGTCACTTATGATCGGGTTTGTAAAATATCTAACCAATACAGCTTGTTTATTTCTAAAACAATAAGAAGCATCATTTCTTTCGCTCTCTAACGTAAAAGAAATCACAAATGTTTATATGACAGGAAGAGAGATATCTAATTTTTAATAATGCACGGTCGCTCTGGGACAATCTGGGTCTCCTGTTATTATAACGGCATATGATGTTTTGGGACAACTTGGGTCTCCTGTGATTAGACGGGTTAAGTGGTGTATCACTTTGCAAACCTATCAAGTTGATTTGCTAATCGCTCCCCTTTCGCTATTCCTTCGCTCCCTTTCACTCCGTTGTGTATGATATCGTCCGTCACGTGCGTTGCGGCGAGAATCTTGCGGGCCGCACCAAGACGCCTCGCGGGCCGCAGGTTGCCGACCCATGATTTAAACTAATGAGACCTTTACCTTTAAGGAAATAGCTTTATCTTAAACACCTATCATAATTTTTCATTGAAATAATGAAAGAAGAGCTTCTCCTGTAAAATTTTCTAATGGTCGTTTGGACAATTAAGAAATAAGGCTACGAGTAGACTGAATACTAATCTGAATGAAGAAATGAAATCCCTGAGGCGTATGCGTGTAAAACCATGATCGTGTGAGAAACGTAGAGATCTGCAAAGAATGCAAGGCTGATGTAAGTGTAATGAGTAAGATTAAGAAAGGGACACTCAGATGGATTGGGCATGTCGAGCAAATGAACGAGGAAATGAGAATATAGTAAGGAGAATATATGACGCAAATGTGAATGGTAGAATAAGTAGGGGATGCCGGAGGAAGACATGGCACGACCAAGTGAATCAGATACTTGAGTTGGGCCATGTCAAGAGTCGGAATAATAGAAGAGCATGAATGAATGTTAATGAGACCAAGACCGAGTTGTTTGACGGTCCGTCCTCTCTGCCCACCCCTGCGGAAACAGCGTGATGGTTAGTTAGGCTCCTTGGTAAGTCGGCACCCAGAGCGCTGCTCCAATTGTGCCTGCACAGGGCAGGCCCCGGGGGCCTTTTTTTTATATCAATACCGCACAAGAGTTCCAACTGCTCCCGTCTGGAGCCAGTGAGACTATGGCATCCCCAATTGGGGTATGTTGTGAGGCTGAAGGTAGTTGGGAGGGGAAGGAGATGGGGAAGAGGAAGGTGGGAAGTACCTGGCTATTCAGATCTGGTCACCAAACACAGCCAAAGCCATTTCAAGCAACTTTTCAATCCTGAATGGTGGTCTTACACCAGGGCGATACTGAGAGTATATTCCACTCTGGAACGTGCCGCAAATATACTATATATTATTTTTAATGAATAATTTGTGATATTTCACAATTTAATATCACAAATTATTCATTAAAAATAAAATTTATTTGCCACGCCGGGATTCGATCCCGCGACCTTCGGAATGCTAGTCGAGAGCCTTACCGCTGGACTACGCCCTTCTCACAATCTCTCTTAAATGTCCGCACCGCCGATATCTACGTCGTCATACACCCGTATTTTGACAGATGTTTGACAGTTTCGCAAACTTGGTACTCTTTATCAGTCGTAAACCCCGATAGGTACTAACTACAAGGGCTGTCCATAAAATAAGGTCTCCAAGGTTCTGTGGTTGCGAGAAACAATTTTACACGCGATCCGGCAACACTCACGTGTAGCCTGGTTCTCCAAACTGATCCTGGTGACGCCAAATGCCCACCACACTGCACCTTCTGTGATGCTTGGTCTCAGCATCGCGGGATGGAGCGGGTTGGAGCTTCCGCTCCGCGCACCCTCCAAGTGTGAATAATTGTAATTCGTTTTTTGTGTGCAAAGAACAATTCCCTGTTAGACATTCATTTTTGGCTGCATAAAGTGTACGGAAAACAGTGTATGAGTACGAAAGGTTGGTTTAGAAGGTCTCGTCTCCAGTCACAATTGGGTCCAAGAATTCCTCACAATCGATGTCATAGCACTCAAGGTATTCGGGTTCCTTTAACCCGTTATTACTTGTGATCTTTGGTGAGCATTTTTGGAACCCCTTGTGGTATCCCAAATGTTCTGTCAAAATCTTGTCAATAATGGTCTTACTGATATGACCGTATCACAGAGCTCCGAAAAAACGAATTACAGAGAGTTATTTACACCTGGCGGGTGCTGCAGGCGGAAGCTCCATCACGAACGGCTGCCACGCCGAGACTAACCGTCGCAGAGAATGCAGTGTGGTGGGTATTTGACGTGGGGGAACCAGGTTACACGCCAGTGTTGCCGGATTGCGGGTAAAATCGTTCCTCGAGACCGCAGCACCTTGGAGACCTTAATAAATTTTTTAGATTCTAACGACACTCTCGTTCCTTGCGATAGGGTCTTATCAAAAAGTTATGGGAAACGACTTTCATTGAGCCTCTCTCAAAAATCAGTTAGCCGACACACGAATGAGATTGTATCGGCTATTAACCAAATCATGCACCGACATGTTAAATTCCCAGGAGCTCAGCAAGAAAAGAATTCTGTCAAACAAGGGTTTATTCTGATTTATTATATTTTGTGGCATATTCAGATGACAGGCTAATGTGTAATTATTTTATGTAATATTTCATATCTCCATCACCCTGTGTCAAGGAATGAACACATCAACAATATTAATTCACGGGCGTAGTCTAAGACCAATAAATTTAAATAAGTACATATTTTGTGGTGGTCATAGAATAGAAGGACCGTACAAATGCCTTCCATGTAGATTTGAATGGAAACCTATGTCACCACTGACTTAGTGCCTTTTGGTTCTAATCCATTTACCTTTGCTCTGTCTTTCTTACACTTACTTGAATTTCATAATGCGGTTTAACTTTTAACTGTGGACGCCGGGTCTCAGAGGCCCAGCCCCTCCTTCAATTTCTCGGAATAAACATCTTCCCCGCGCGCGCGTCTCAGTAGCTTCAGTTTTAGTTGAGTATGGACCAAGGAGGGAGGAAGTCGCGTCGTCCGGCACTTATCACGTGAGTAATAATCATTTAAAATTTGATCAGGGTCTGTGAGACCCGCTGACTATAATGTCCATACAAATATACTTCATATACACGGGCCTATGAGACCCGCCTACTATAATTCTCTTACATTTTAATATTATAATCTTTTTTAAATTTTGAAAACAAAATGGCGGACAGTAGTGTCCAACCACAAAAGAACATTCTGCACGCTGCAAGAAGCCAGTTTGTCTTCAGTGTTCCAAACCTCTATGTTCTGAGTGCCAGTAATTTTACATAAGTTTGATCCTTGTCAGAATTTTTATTTAATTTCTTTAAGAATTTTTTTTATGAGTTTTTGTTACTCTTTTCTTTATTAGCTAGGAAAAATTATTAATTTTGGTTTATGTGATACCTACTATAATTAAGGAGCCATAATATGATCTCAAGTCAATTAAGATTGAAAACTGACTAAGTTTGTTAAATTTGGAGATAATTATTAAAATATGAATAAAAGTTGATTAATTTTATAACTTTATTACTCTAATTAACTTTTATAACTTATAAAGGGGTCTGTGTGACCCGACGTCCATGGGAGTGTGATTTTTATTCCACGTCCATAGTTAAGGGTTAAAAACAGTGTGTTTTTTAAATTTAGGCGAGGAACAGTCTGACTTGACAATTACAGTAATATCAATCAATTAATAGCATGTCGTCTCTACCGAAGTTGAAGGGAGGGACAATAAGAATTACAAAAACAACAAAAATTATGTATGTGGTGTAATATTTTATTATTATTTTTTTATTTTAACTTATGAGTAAAACCTCAAACTGTAATATTTAATTAAATGAAGACATTATGAGCGAAACTCAATCGAAAATCTGGAAACAGAAAAATCAGAAAAAGATATTTACACCTCTGGAGGTGTTAATATCTTCATCTTAAATTTCTTCATTTAATTAAATAATATTTTATTATTTATTTGTACATTTATAGGAAAACATTAGTCTCCATAAAACAGTTAGCAATAATACAGAGAAGATTACACATAAAGGGGGAATGGTAAAAAATATTTTGATAAACAAGTAGCAGCAAATACACGGTACAATTATGTGGGAATTCTTCAATTTGGGAGGCGGGAATGGGTACCGCCGCCCCGGGAACCTTTATTGGATAACCAACACCTCTGTCATAGGTCACCCCAAGTGGTTCGCTACGTTTGGTGATTTAGCAGGGGTGCCCGGGTTCACGGGGTGAAGTTTGTCTAGGTCTTGGAGGCGGATGACCCGGACACACTGAACCCCAGATTCCTACCCACCCCTTAAACCTTTTTCCTTCCCAGAACTCTCCTTCCCTTCCTTTCCTTAAAAAAAACCCTCCACACAGCATCCCCAAAGATGACATAGGCCCTGAGGGAAATTATTTTCCTCATCGCCTCCTGTGTGGAGCTCAAGTAAAAAAAAAAAAAAAAAATATTGCAATGACAATAATATAAAGGTACATGACGTTATATTCACACCAATCAAACAAAATGATATTACATTAAATTAATTATTTATTTATTTACACATATGTGCCAATTAACATAATTGACAAATCATATAAATAATACAACAATATGAAGAATAAAAGCTCATTCACCCACAGCTATAAAGTATAAAAGATCATTGTACGCCAAATAACGCTCTCCAAACAATCGCTTTAGACCGTTCACACCTAAGCGGTTTAAGCGCAGATCAACCATAGATCATCCATCTTACGACGGAATCGCTCCAGAGGCGATATGCTAAAAGTTAAGCATCCCCCTCTCTGACGAAAACAGGAGAGGGGGTCATTGTAATTACGGAGCTGCCTAGACCGGTGGATGACAGATGTCAAGTTGACAGATTTCAGCACAAAAAATGTGCATTCCGTTGCCGCTCCCTAATTCATCTGACCCCCTTTCCTACCAAAGGAAGAAATATTTGATAGCGTCGTGTGAAAGTACAAAAGATAAGCGCTCGCAGTTCAACAGATATCTGCTCGCAGTTTTATAGGTGTGTGTGAATGAGTTTTAACAGTATAAATGTAAGTTAAATCCTTAAAAAAGGCAAAAAGTAAGGAGTAAGTAAGGTAATAAGTCGTAAGTTAAAGGTAAAATATAAACTAAAAAGCGTAAACTATAAAGTAAAAAGTGAGAAACAAAATTATGAGAATGTTTAGTTGCTATCTTGAACACTAAGGTACTAGAGCGAGACGGCAGATGCCGTAGGATATAAAGCAATGTCATCGTAGCGCTTGCTCTCTCTTAAGCCAGCTCTTAGCTACTCAACACGTGTTGTTAATCTCGTTGTACAAATATCATCTGTTACTCGACCACGCACATTATTATTAAAAGGAATATTTCTACCCTCAGTCATCCCTTCCTCAATATAATATAATAGTAAATAATAAAAATAACAAAAAGTGAGATGTAGAAAAATATAAGATATTTTTTAAATGTACAAAGATTCAGAAATAAATCATTATATTACTATCAATAAAATTAATCTCCCGTTTGGCAAGGGCTGCTCTCAGCTTGTTGTCCTGAAACAATAAAAAAAAAACTATACTAATAGTTTAGTACCTATATCTAGGCCCGTACAGACCAGGCTAGTAATTCAGTCAAGTAGCGAGTATTTTAGTAACTAAACACCATAAATTTAGTAGTAGTATTTTGGCCAGTCAAGTAGCGAGCATACTCGTTACTCAACTAACTACTTGCCCAATGCGAACAAGCTATTAGAATTATAAAAATTGTTTGTATTTCAGATTTTATGAGAAGTATCAGTTTCTGTGTTAATTGGATGTATAGATGGAACCCAAATAGTTATAATAAAACCGAAAGACCACAAAGAGGCATATTTCAACCGAAAAAGTTTCCATTCGATGAATGCTCTCGTGGTAAATAAATATTTCGTTTATTAAAATATATACAAAATAGCTGATCATGTAGTTATAACATATATTGCTATTATTCCACCCCGCAGATTTGCGATTCCAAGTTCAAAATAATTGCGATATGTGCGAGGTACGGAGGTGCGTGCATATGGCAAATGATGGCCATAAAACTACCCTCAGAAGAAGCAAATAACTGATGTTATTCTAGAGAAACTTTCTAGCTTTAGGGTAAATTTCTCACATATGATTTTAGTGGTTTGTTAAAGTACACCATTTTTAATTATACATATTTGTTTAAATATATGTAATAATTTGAGTATTTCAGGAGATTCAGCATTTCCACCTAGGCCATACATGATGACTCCCATTTTAAATACGGCACCTAGATCACCAGAGGACCATTATACAAAAATGCAATGCAGGGTCAGAAATTGCATAGAACGCTGCTTTGAGATTTTAAAAGCAAGATGGCGCTGTCTCTAGAACATTGTGTTCAACATTATACGCCAGTATGTTACATAAAAATATTTGTAACAAGGTGTGTGCACCCTCTTATAAACACTTTATTTATGGTCTCGGTGTGTGGCTTTCTCTAGTGTTTGCCCATTGACATTTGGGTATTGGTTATATTGCGAGCCCTGCAACATTTTGGTATGCCACAGTTGTTGATCCTGCACAGATTCAAATCGGTAGATTTGAAAAGAAAGCCAGTCATTATTTGTGCAGCAGCCGAGAGCTTTGGGCGGTCTTCTCGACTGCAACACGACGGATCCTTTTTTTGAAGATCGCTACGATTCTAATCGTCATACTCGCCATCTTGGGAGCAGACTGGAAATCATCCTGGATGGATGATTGGCATCGAGAATCATTTGCCTCTACTGCTTCTGGAGGGTCCTTTTGGTTGGGAGCCAATTCTCTGCAGTCCTGCCCTTCTCACGTTGTGAGATTCGTTTCACAAAAGAAGATTTCATCATGCGTCATCTCAACTTACCACGGTATCAACATGAACTATTTACAGCTAAGCAAGCCCTTTGCCAGACAGCCTTAGTATTTGTTAGGATGTCATTTTTGTTTCAATATAATTTTGTATTTAAAATACCTTCTTTTCTTAAAAAATCATTATCCTACTTACATCTGCCATGTGAGTCATTTTTGCTCATAGTATTGTTGCCACCTCATCCCAGGTAACAAGTAATGGCAGTGAAGATAGTCAGTGCATGTGCTGTTCTTCACAATGTGGCCATTGAAGCTCAAATGTCAGAACCAGAGGATGTGATCATTGAAGATGATTTTAGAGAAGTGGTTAATATTATCGATCAACACAACGATCCCCTTAGACAAGGTCAGCTAACTCAACGAGAACTTGTTGAAACTCTCAATCGCCAAATTTAAGTATCTCTAACCATCTTCCAAATTCATCTTCAATAATCAACATCCTCTGGTTTTGACATTTGAGCTTATATTATCTGCTGTACATGTACATACAAACACACATAAATTATAATTTTCTTTGTCACTACGTTATTGAGGCTTCAAACTCACAATGTTGTCATTTTTGCCTCATCTGTTTTTAAATTACAATAATAATATAATAAGTTGCCATTATAAATTATGCCATTAAACTAATAAACCGATGATATCGACATCTTTTATGTAACAAATTTGATGTTTAAAACATATTTACATTTTTTTATATCAAGATATTATTTCTAATATTTTCAGTTTATTATTGTTTTAATTTTATCCATTTGTAAATTACTGCAATGTAAGAAATTATATTTTGCAACCCATTGTTTATTACTAACCCTTGTGTAAATTTTTTAAACATTAGGTAGTTGTACCCAACGTATAAGTCCCATGGGCTTACAAAAAAGTGAATAAATAAATTATATCTTACACTTACGTTTCAACTCAGCTAAAATGTCTTCTCTGAATTTGGCTTCTTCTTGCCTTTCTGCGGCCATGCTAGTCAACAAGGCGGTCATGCTGGCCAGTACGGCCGGCATGCTGGCCAGTACGGCCGGCATGCTGGCCAGTATGGCGGTCATGCTGGCCAGTATGGCCGGCATGCTGGCCAATATGGTGGCCACGCTGGCCAGCATGGCGGCCATACTGGCCAGCATGGCCGCACCGAACTCTTCCATCTTCTCAATTTTTTTTTTCTTTTCAAAGAGAAACTTTTTTTTTTCAAGAAGAAACTTCTTTCTCTCAGCAAAAATCTTGTTCTCTTCGACAAGAAGGAACCTCCTGGCTCTTTTATTAACTGAAAGTAAAATATTTTTATGTAATTCTTTTATAAATATATTTGTTAACCCGCCAGCACTTGCACTTAATTTTGTGACACCAGCAGTCGCACGCGGGTCGAAAGGACCCAAAATAAATTTTTCACAAAATATATTTTTTTAATCAAATTATAGGTTTATCATTAATTTAACAATAAAACACGTAATATTAACATGTTTATTTATTTTATGCCGGCGCCAGACATGAGTTCAAAGAAGAGATCACTTCTTTGAAGACTTTGCTCACACATTTGGTCACAAATTGTTGTATCTGCCAGATATGTGTTCAAAGATTTGATCACTCCTTTGAGCTCACAGTTTTCAAATAGACTTCAACTGGGCTTCGCGCAGTGTGGCAGGCACACAAACATATGGACTTTGATCCCTTTGATGTGCGCTAAAAAACCAACACAGAATGGCAAAGCGCACTTAAGTGATCAAATATGTAACAATAGTATCAAATGCCCGTGCCGCACATGTGAACACTTATCACATCTTTGAAAACATGTCTGGTGCCTGTTTTACTGAAACAATCAACTTTACTTATAGTTTAAAAAATAATCTAGAAAATCTGTGTTTTTAATACTTCGAGGTAGGAAACTTAGGTAATTATGTTTTTATTTATAAAAACAATTATAAATATGTTTTTTTATACCAACAAATGAGTAACCTTTTATAAAATATATATAAAAAATTCCTTAACAAAATATATAAAGAAAATAATACACACATGAAACATCACGCAAGGGTCTAAACGACCCTTACTCACTTGACACGTCCGTCCTGCTCAAAAGCCGCAGGCGAATTGGCCGAGGTGGGGGGCGCGTGTGCACTGTAATGTCACTTGAAGGTACTTAACGTGGCAACCTAAAACTAACAATGTTAAAAGAATTACGGATCAAATACTGCACCTCTGGGTCTTTTCGACCCATGCGCGACTACTGGCGGGTTAAATACGATTTTTATTATTTTTCATAGCATTACTCCCATTCACCCCATGATATTTCATTGTAAGTACTTACACAGTCCTTTGTTAGGGAGGGCCTTTTTTTTGACGCTGGATGGCCCAGCCGTTGCGGGGAAAATCTCGGCCAGCACCGGCCCAGGCATTGTGGGGGAAACTTCTTCAGCAAGCGCCGGCCCAGGCGATTGAGGAACAACCTGGCAAATCGGGACCTCGATTTCTAAAATTTCAGTCTGCAAGAAAGTAATAAACTGCCTATTAGGTTTTCACCATCCATATTAAAATATAATTGTGCATGAATATGAATAAATAATTAATTTTATGACCAAAGCAAAAAAATACACAATACCTAATTGAATAGTTCCATTAACTGAAGATAATAAATAGTCAAATTTACATGTAAAACACTTCAATCACTCATAGGAATTAGAGGTTAAAATATCTTTTAAGGTAAATATTTACCATTTTTATTTTATATGCAAATTATTTCCGGGAAAGTTCCGACATCTTACGAAATGCATTTACCGATGTAAACAAACACAACATAAACATGAATGTAATAAATAATCGTATAACTTACGGTCATTGTCGTGCAGTTATAAAACAATACTTTTAGCCGAAATGTCAAAGTCAAACGCACGCTGACATTTGCAGTCATAAAGAATTGCACGAAAATGTAAACCATAGACAAACCAAATCACACACCTTGTGAACCATAAATAAACCAATCACCATCAACCATATACATCACGCGAATAGACAATTCACATTATTGTCTCACAGTGAACTGCGCTGTAAACCGTTATCTTACTTTCGGTCTTAATGGCCCGTTTATATTAGGAATAGTCTGTAATCCGTATTCGATAAGCCCTAGGCCGTAGAAGTTGGAAGATAGGAAACCTGTGTAACCGTTTATAATAGTACCCTTTAAGATGAAGCCATGCGACGTATTGCAAAATCATACAAAATCGTGTATTTTTGTTTTGAAAATTTAATCGCTTGGAAGTATTATATATGCTTCAATTAAATACTGCGTGTAGAACGTATCTTGGCCCTTAAAAATATCGGTCATTTTTTTTTATGTCTTTTAATAAGCCTAGAAAAAAATAAAGTATTAGGTCTATAAAAAAACACTTTCAAGTGCAAACTCTCCTACTTATAAACCCTTTTCGGATTTAGTTTTATTGCATAATGTGGCAAATTTAGTTTCTTTTATGATAATCGCGAAAAAAGTTGATATTTATGCATGAACTTCACGAAATAAAATAAAATGTGCATTTTCGCGTTGTTATTTTTGACGTCAATCAAGACCGCCGGCATTCGACAAAAATGTTATTTCAAAGTGAACCTTATGCCATGGACATAAGGACCACACAATCGTCACCGCCTTTTTGTCGCATTCTCCACCCAACAGTTGTGGTGGACAGACCTGTCTTCGACTTAGTGACTCTCTGCGCCGTAAAATGTTTTTCGAGTTTACGTACTATCGATTTTTAAATTTCCTAATTATATATGTAGATGTTTGAATGAACCGGTTAACCACTTTATAATTTACTTTATTTATATAATAATACTCGTATTTGAAAAAAATATATATAATTCTGTTTCCAAATGTCGTTTGAAGTAGGCAATAACTTTGCCTATGATTTGACATTTACAATTTTAAATCTGGCGCGCTTTTGAGTATTAAACAGTGACAGCAGTACCCCACAGTGAGCAAATTTCAATATACGGTTAACAATTTAATATTAATAAATTCGTTTCATTTTCCGTATAAAACGACTTCCTTGAAGTACTCGATTCACATTTTGAATAAGTTATATTATTTTTATTTAAAAAAACGCAATTTTTAAAATTCCGCCGTAACATTGATGAACTTAATTATTTTTACCTTGATAACACTGGCATAAATCTAACTATAGACGGCCTCCGTGGTCCCGAGGCAAGACTCTCGACTCACAATCCGAAGGTCGCGGGTTCGAACCCGGCGTGCGCAAATAAATTTTATTTGATTAATTTGTGTTATTTCACAATTTATTTATTTAAAATAATATATAGTATATTTGCGGCACGTTCCAGAGTGGAAGATACTATCAGTATCGCCCTGGTGTAAGACCACCATTCAGAATTGAAACGTTGCTTAAAATGGCTTCAGCCGTGTTTAGTGACCAGATCTGAATAGCCAGGTACTTCCCAACCTTCCTCTTCCCTATCTCCTTCCCCTCTCCACTACCTCAGCCTCACAACATACCCCGATTGGGGATGCCATAGTCTCACTGGCTCCAGACGGGAGCAGTTGGGACTCTTGTGCGGTATTAACAGTAAAAAAAAAAAAAAAAACTATGCACATCAAATCTCCGTAGAAGAGAAACGTATTAACTTTGATTAATTAACTTTTATTGCCAAGTTCTTACTTTCGGGGAATGATTAAATATATTTTTTTGTTTATTAATACCTAAATTACAGTCCGAAGCTTTCCCGTTCAGTTGTTAACCGCCAAGCTGTTGGTGAATATTTTTGTTGAAAATTGTTATTTCCAATATTTTTATTTTTAAATAAATGCAAATTGTTCAGAAGAATTTTAAACAATCCAATTTATTAGCAGTTCAAATATAATTGTAGGCCTCCTGGTCAAATGTATTTGACGGCCTCCGTGTTTGAGGGGAAAGGCTCTCGTCTAGCGATCCGATGGTTGCGGGTTCAAATAATTAAATATAATATATTATGGTATATTTATGGCATGTTCCGGAATGGAAGATACTCTCAGTATCGCCCTGGTGTAAGACCAACATTCGAAATTGATACGTTGCTTAGTGACCAGATCTGAATAGTGAGGTACTTCCCCACCTTCCTCTTCCCAATCTCTTTCTCTTCCTCGCTACCTTCAGCCTCACAACATAACCCAATTGGGGATGCCATAGTCTCACCGACTCCAAATAGCAGAAGTTGAGACTCTTGTGCAGGCGCGGCTGGCGCAAACGTTCAATGGTGCGCTGAACCGCCAACAAAATTGAACAACAATTTACCTTATTTCGCCTCGTTGTATTTCTATGTAATGTGTTTAATTATAAAATTGAGCACAATCTTTAAATATAATCACAATTAATTACCTATCTAACAATGTTTTGCGGCCAAATAAACGCAGTGTTCCCGCCCGCCCGCCCCCTAATACGGCGGCTAGGAACGAGGAACCGAGGAACCGAGGTAGGTACATACCAATCCGCGCGCCAGAACAAAGCGCCCCGTAGCTTGAATGAAGCTCGTAGTAAAAAATCCCTAAACGTCGAAATATGTCATACTAAACCAGTCATGGGCAAAGTACGGCCCGCGGGCCAAGTCCGGCCCTTCAGGCTAGTCAATCCGGCCCGCGACATTGTTTTGAATAACCCTACCACAATTTACCAATTGACGAGTTTTCGGACGAGTTTGGGATTTAAAAGACGACTCTTTCATGGAAGAAAAAGGAATGGACGAATGTGAACATATGGAAGATATTGTATGGCTTTCAGACTTTGCATTTTTTACAGATCTTCTCAGATACATCAATAAATTTAAACTTAAACTCCATGGAAGAAATCAATTAATCAGTGATATTTGGGATCATATCAGGTATTTCAAAATGCAATTGAATCTATTTTCCAAACAACTAGTCAAGAAAGACTTTACTCATTTTACAAGACTAAAAACTATTGCAGTTAGGGAGGACCAACTTAAGAACTATGAGAAAAGCGTGAAATGTCTTCAGGATGAATTTGAACGAAGATTCCAAGACTTCAAAGTTATAGAACAGGACCTGGACATTTTTAGCACGCCATTTAATATAGATTGTGAATCAGTCAAACCAGAATTGCAGCTCGAACTGATTGAGTTGCAATGTAACACTGAATTGAAGCAACTGTTTCTCAACGTATCCAAAATTGAGTTCTACAAGGCCCTGTCAAAATCAAGTTTCCCAAACCTGAAATTTCACGCTCAGAAGATAATTGCGATGTTTGCATCTTCCTACATCTGTAAACAGGTGTTTTTTACTATGAAGCTTCGCAAAAACAGCGTTAGAAACCGATTGACTGACCACCATTTAGCTTCACTACTGCGAATCAGCTCATCCCAGTTTCTACCAGATTATGAAAAACTTTTAGAAGCTCAGTCACAGTTTCATCTGTCACATACGCCTTCATACTCTTCTAAAGAATAATTATTTTTTGTTACTTTTTGCCTTTGTAGCATATAATATACTTAATATTATGTTTGATGTAAAAATTAAAAAATAAAGTATATCACTTTTAAAAAATTATTTTATTAAATTGTTTTCCGGCCCGCCTAGATAATTTTTTGATTTATCTGGCCCTTTCGTTAAAAAGTTTGCCCATCTCTGTACTAAACGTATCTAAAAAACGACTAATCGCGCGCCGCACGGCCACCCGAAGATCTTCGGGATTCTTCGGAAATATTCCGAAACTTTTGTTCTAGCGAAAGTAGGGTTTGAACAAGATAATATTAAGTAATAATATTTCTCTTCTAAAACGCAACCATTAGTCAAAGGGTCAGTTATGCGTTCGCACGATATTATCTTGTTCGAGCCCTTGGGATATACCTTTTTGAGATTATTATTTGTTTGTTTGACAGTTGAAAATGACCTTTTGTTTGTGTGCGTTTTTTGTCACCTATTGCGAACTTTATAGGTCGTCAGTAACAGACAGTAAATACCTGCGACCGCTGGCGATCTACTCCGCTAAATGAAATGTTTCTTGTGTGTTAATTATTGCGTTTTTAATATTATTGGAAGGTGGAGTCTTTTATTTTTATTTTATTATTTATTTATTTATTTATGTCTATTCTTGAATACACAATTTTACAATTGATTACAGAGGTTTACAAAGGAGTACAAAAAAACGTTAATTTTCAGTAGCAGTAAGCAAAAAGATTTTTTTTTTTCATGGGTTTAAAAAACAGTCTTTTCTGCCTCCTGTAAAATTTGATAAATGAAAGTTACTTGTTCTACAAATTAGGCCCATGATATGTTAATTTTATCGTGTATTTTGATAATCATAAATAAGTATTCAATATAATTATAATGTTCATATTTTTCACAAATTTTACCACAGTGTATTTGAGGGCGGAACTCGGGATTTATGAGCCTGACGCCCCTTGTCTATTATTGGTTGTCAAGTTTTCTCAAGTATTTTATAATCCCTCGCAAAACAGACGATTTCGAATTTTTCAAGGACTATGGGATCACCTTAACCACAGAGCTCGGAGCGGGACGTGCCCCGCGCCACTTTAGGCCGCCGCACAGAAAAGTAAAGACCGAAAGTATAATAACGGTTTACAGCTGGGTTCACTGTGAGACTTTTCTGCGCGGCGGCCTGAAATGGCGCGGGGCACGTCCCGCTCCAAACTCTGTGTGTAAAGGGTACTATTAGATGTCAATAATCTTTAATAATTTTCCATAACCGAAAAGATGGTTCAACTTTATCTTTTACGGTTATGGATTACAGAAAGCTTAGATATATGCTGAGATTTACGTATTTTCGATCAATACTCTATGGTATCTACAATTCAATTTAGTTGAATAATAATTTTGTGAACAAATATTTACGCGGAGTTAATAAATACTTTACCAAATTTAAATTTATATTCGCTGAAGACGAAAGTGATCTAATAAACAGTAATAAACATCTCTTATAACCTAATATAATCTCCCGGTTGACAGTTGACATAGACAAGTGATAGCGGCATTGTCACTTCTATGGGCATATTCTATTCTATTCCTATTCCAATTATAAACGACCATCTAAAAGATTACGGATTACGGCCCCGGCCTATTCTTATCGCTTATTCCTAATATAAACGGGCCATTACTTTTCTGCGCAGCGGTCTGAAGTGAAGCCTGAGTGGCGCGGGGCACATCCCTCTCCGAACTCTGTGTGTAAAGGGTAAATTTTCGATCGCACTGGCCACGCTTATTACGAACATTTTTTAGAAAAAACCTTTAGATTCGCCTTAATTACTATAAAAGGAAACTTTTTGCATTCGGGGCGGCGGAAAATGATGCACTTTAAATTTCAATTGTGTAAAACTAAAATTCACTTCGCGAACTCGTACGGCGTCAAACCGAGGCCATTTACGATTCCGTTATGTTGGTAGCCCTGATACATTACGAAGAGCTAGTTACCAGCCGTAGCCGACTTCATGGGACACATAAAATGGCGCGAATTATGAAAACACGAATTAATAATATAATGTAAACGTACCTCTAATCAGAATCACTTCAGAGTCTAGCTAAGGCACTGGAATCATGTTGGATTTATCGTCATTATAATTGGAGGTGTTGGTTTTCGTCGTCATTATAATTAAGGAATAGAAAAAAAAAAAAACAAAAAAAAAACAAACAAAAATAATAAAATATTTGACTATGGTTTGTAGGTTTCCCCGGCCATTTGGAAAAATGAGTGGAGCCGGTCTTTATTTTTGGGTACCGATCTCTTCCACAGGAATTCGCAGAGATATCCCTCATAGTGGGCCTTACTCCTCCCGAATCTGGGAACACTTCCCCTCACATCTCTCCAGCACCGCTCAATATTTTGAGTATGTGCTCCGGTTTCGTGATCTACAAATGTTATACTGTGGTTCACACTCATATGGATGAAGCCTTCGTTTCCAAGGCAGTCATACGCCTTCCAACAATCGCTTATGATTGTGGTGCCCGGCAGTATATACTCTTTTATAATTTTCAAGAGGGTTTCCTTCGACCGATTCTCTACACCGCAAACGAACATCTTCTTGGAACCCCTCTCGAAACCTCCGAAAATCCATTTCCCATCAACAATTCTGCCACGATTGTTTTTTCTTTTTCCTATTTTGGCCTCGTCGATCTCCACGGTGACACCAACACCTCCAATTTTCTGTTTCATTCGGTGGCACCAGTCCACACAAACCTCCCGGCAATAGGAGGACCAGTTCACAACTGTTTCGCTACTGAGGTCTAGTTCTTCCATCAGGAAAGTGGTCCTGGGTGGACGCATCATTGTCCAGAAAGAGACGAATGTGCATATTTTTTCGATGGGGAGGCTTGACTGACCGAAAAATGTGCCTTTTCGAATCGACACCGAAAAACTACACCTCGTTTTGATTCTCTTGTGGCCCGAACTCACCACCGAGGTTTTTCTGCACCTGTACAGCGGGTACGAAAAACTACACATATTCGCACACACGTCACATTTTCTCTCTCGGAGAAACACTCCGTGACTTCTTAGCCATTCCAAGAGGATCTCCTGGTTTCTTACGATTTCCACAAAACCCACAACTCCTATGGAACAGGATTGGCACGCCATTTTTTTTCGAAAGGGTCTGTTCGGCGGAACAAATACTCGGAACTAATTAATAACGTTGATTGGAACCGGAAACAAAACAAAAAACCGGAAGGAAGAAATAAAAGGATAAAGACAATAAAATTAAATTACTGAAATTAAATTGATATAATTGAATTTAAAAAATTCCTCTGAAACGTATTGTGTTTTAAATACAGAATAGGTTTTTAGGCAAAATTTTTAACATTAAAAAAAAATTTTACATTGAAAAAATTTTTTTTACATAGAAAATTTTTTTTTACTTAAAAATAAAATTTTCTATGTAAAAAAAAGTTTTTCAATGTAAAAAAACTTGCCTAAAGTAGTGCTTACCTAATACGCATACATTGCGTGGTAGTAACGTAACTTCTCGCTAATATTTATTTTGTAGTAATTATAAATATATACGAATAGAGGTTTGTTATCATTTAACATTATATAATTTTGTGTGTTTTCATAATTCGCGCCATTTTATGTGTCCCATGAAGTCGGCTACGGCTGGTAACTAGCTCTTCGTAATGTATCAGGGCTACTAACATAACGGAATCGTAAATGGCCTCGGTTTGACGCCGTACGAGTTCGCGAAGTGAATTTTAGTTTTACACAATTGAAATTTAAAGTGCATCATTTTCCGCCGCCCCGAATGCAAAAAGTTTCCTTTTATAGTAATTAAGGCGAATCTAAAGGTTTTTTCTAAAAAATGTTCGTAATAAGCGTGGCCAGTGCGATCGAAAATTTACCCCAGTTTTTAGTATTCGGACCCTTTTAGAAATATTCCATTTATTTGATTTTGTTGCAAAGCACAAATATTTTGACCAGAATATGGCCGAGGCCCAAGGGATAAGCACAACTTGCAAATAGTATTTTTTTAAATAAAAAATGATATGAGTGCCATCTATGAAAGAGCAGTTCATGAATTCTTTAAGGTATAATATATTATTATATATTTATTGTTTAGTTTTGCAACTTTGTCAATAATGTTATTAAAAGTTACCCCTGCCCCTATAATACTTTTGATATTTTCCACAAGAAACCCTGAGTCAGTTTTACCGTGCTATTTGGTTGTGGTCTACAGTTCTAGAGTAATAATACTTATTGCTTCTGACGTTTGCGTAAATTGCGTAACATGTGTTCAATATGATGGCATTGCATCGGTTGCACCGAGGGTTCATCGAAAATGCGTTTAACAAGGTCTTCGAGGTGGTAGAGGGGTGATTGTCTAAAATTCGTGACGTTCTCTTGGGAGATATGAATTAACGTGCCCGACAAAATGTCGTTTCGATAAAAACCCTTAAAAACCTTGTAAAACGCAATTTCTACGAACCTTGGGGTACGCCGGTCTTTTTCGTGTAAAAATTGCCTCTTACTATACCTCTTGCCACTTACTATATTCAAAGTAAATATAACATTTTTTTTCTTGTCTATTGCATTTCTGGTTTTGTCTTTGGATTTTTCGGATTGGTTTGTTTATGGGCATTTATTGGTTTTTATGTCATCCATAAATAATGATGTCATCTTATCGCCTTATTTGTGCATCTGATATCTGAGATCGTCTAGAGTTCACTATCCCGATTGATTTGCGAATGTTTTAATTTTATTGCTTAGAGCTTTTTCTCACTGATAACGCTGCTAAAATGCCGATCGTTGTATTGCTCGATGTTTCACTGTCGATGTCTCGACCGGTGGTGACACAAGAGCCGGGTAAAAATCACACGAGATTCACGTTGGCCGTTGCGGGAGTCAATGCGTTGCTAGATCATCTGGCTGCTAATTCCAAGCTGGAATTCGTATCTTTGGTGGCGTTTTCATCCCTTTACGAAGGTAAATACAGTAATTCTTTGAAATTGTGACGTTTGTTGGGTTGTAAAGTGTTACGTTTAGTTACATATGCAATTCTACGTGTGGATAGGTGTCGGCTGGCTGTATTCTATAAATATGACATTTTGCTGATGTCATGGTGTGAGGAAGGTGGCTGCGCGATGTCTCGTATATTTTTACCCCTTCCAACGGGAATACGCAGCGCATTATTGATTGAAATGCAGTGGAAGCTGACTGCAGTTTTTTCGCAGATTCGATTTAAAGATTTAAGGGTGTGACGTCTCCCGGATCTATCAGGCGAATCCATCATTTTCTCTGCAGCATCCAGCCGCTCAACAAGTGCCGATTCCGGGCGCACCCAGTCTTAACTGCATTTCAAGAAAATTGGTCTTGAATTGTCTGCAATTCGATGTAGTTGGTAATAAATTTTCGCAGTTGTGAGCGGTTTTACTCGGGACTATGATGCGATCAGACAGAAACTTCGGCAGTTGGAGGACTTCGACAAGACATGTCTGGAAGGAGCCCTGAAAGGCGCCTACCATATGGTGCTGTCCGAATGGGGCAACCAGACTCACAACCACATCGTTCTGGTAAGTTACATGAAATTTTTATGCATTACAATGAATTAAGCCCTGCCCAAATGTTGTAAAATGGTTTCATATTGGATACAAATTAGAACTGAACAAGGTCAAGACCCATCTGGGTGTCATTTTGGATTAAAAAATTGCTAAGGCTGGGCGCATACATCAGATTTTTTCATCCGATTGTCTCTTATGAAAGCCTGCACACATCCGATTCGAAAACCAGATCGGTAATAAAATTAGGCCACGCCCTTATGCGCTGGCCATCCAATCCGGTCTGAAAAAGGGCGTGGCTCCGGTTGTATTGTCTATCCGGTTTTCGAATCAGATGTGTGCGGTGTTTATTCGATCTGATTGTCTGATCAGACAATCAGAAAGCAAAATCTGATGTATGTGGCCGACCTAAAGAGCATGATTTTATGCAATTTATAATAACTACCTACTGTTATAAAGTTTTTTTTTATGAATCCATTAAAATTGTGCTAAAACGCAAAAGCCTCAAGATGAAATGTGAGAAAAAAATCTTAAAAATTCAAAATGGCCGAATAGGAATATTTGATGTAGGAACAATCTAGGAGTAAATAGCAAAGTTGCAGCAGCAGGTAGCTTCTCCAGACATATTGTGCTATTCAAAATGGCCACGTACCTGAAATACTGGATCAAATTTAAAATTTTATTTTGTTAAATCTGTTTTCAATGAACTGGGCTGGGGCATCTCTAAATACATTTTTACATTCAATTATGAATATCCTGAGAAAATTGCAGGGAAAGTATGTTCACAAATGCAACCTTTCCAGAAAATTTTCTGAAAATTCAAAATGGCGGAATATAATATGGAAAAGTTTGTATTCAAAAAGGAAAATTCCCTGGGAAAAATTACCACAGACCTTTTCGGACACCTTGCGCCTATTTAAAAAGTAGTAATATTGCTGCAAAACCCCACCCGCATGCAATCCATGATACTGTCAATAGGATATTGACAATAATTCTTTTTATCAATATTATGATATTGATTTATTTCATCAATAACATAATGACAATTCTCCTCATCAATATTATACTGACAATAATTAATTTCTTTATTATGATATTGACAATTCTTTTCGGGTAAAATTTCCATTTGCTTCTATTCTAAATATGTCAAAATTCTTGAAATGACAGTTTGTTTTAACTTAACAAGAAACAACTACAGTAGGATCCGGATATAACGACCCTCAAGGGGCCGGCGATACTTTGTCATACTAACCGGATGACACACAAAACGGCCGGATAATTTAAGCTTGTTTTTACTTGAGACACACCTTTTCTGTACGGTACTCACCACTCCCCAACTACAAAAGCATTGTCCAAAATTATAGCCTACTTAGTAAAAGGACTTCATAAACAGAAGTTAAAGTCATTGTTAGGCCATTTAGTAATGTTTTGTGTGTAAAAAATGGACATATTTTATAACATTACAAAAAAATGGTTTTCTCTTTAGTACAATTACCAAAAAATAACAATTTGTGCATCTCCAGTGCCAAAGTATAAGTTTCCTTTTGATAAAATATTCTTCCACACAAAAGATAAGGAGATAAGAAAAGAAGAGGGGGATATGTATATTTTTTATACACATAGTTGGGACCAATGACGTTATACACTGTATACGCAAAGTGGGAAGCTAGTCTCGTTTTCTAGAACTTTAGTACTAAATTGCTACGCGTCTAGTAAGGTTGTGTCTTACCAGCACTTACCAGTAAGTAAATTGCATTTTAAAAAGCTCCAAAATGCCCTCCTGCGTGATGAGAAAATGTTTCAATTACACGGCAAATATTAGTAAGAGCGAAGGAATAACATTTCATGTGTAAGTACAAGCAAATTACTTATTAATTATCGATTACTATAAATATTACAATTAATTTTCATGTTTCCCGCCCGCAGTTTTACGCGTCATTCAAGGCTCACTAAAGTTAGGGGTCTGGACCCGCAACAGCCAAATTACAAAGTCAGTGCTGTCGCTAACTAAAATTTACTGTTTAATAATAGTCTAACGACTCTTTACTTAAATGATTGGGATAAAACAACATACAAATCAGCAGTAAAAAGAAATACAATAACAATCAACGCCATCGGCAAACTATCGTTGTTCATTATAGCTTGAAAACTTGACATCTCAAATTTCGACTGGTGCCCAGACCTCCTACTTTAGTCGGCCTTGAGGCAGTATTCGACGGAACTTTTGAATTTTGAATACGAAAATGCCGCCCGCGTTCTATATTTTCTTTCGTCCATATGCACATATTCTTTAAACGTCGATCTTTATCGTAAATGAATAACTTTTGAATTAAAAATTATTGATAATCGCTGAAAACAAAAGAGTGTTGCTTCATTGCCACATAATATCTTGAGTTTGTTAGACCATGGCATGTCTATTTATATAACGTCATTGGTTGAGACCTTTACAAAGCGATTGGTGTACAATATTCATATAAAAATATTTAACGGCAATGCCTTTCCAGGAATTCAATTAGGACTGGCGTAAAAGTAAAAATTCCCACCCAGTTAGCGGGGTGTGGAAATTTTACCTGATATTGAAATTTATTAACTTCAACGATATGATATTGATAATAATTCATATCTCTAATACAATATTGACAATAATCCATTTCATCATACATCAATATCTTTTGATAAATTGTTGCACAAAATGGCCGACCACTTAAATCAATATTGTCATAGCCGATTATCAGGGCAGGGCTCGGTGATTGTGGGATTTGAACTCAATAATACTTTTACAACAGCCAGTTCTTGTACAGACCACTTGAGCTGGCGCCAGTTCACATATTTACATAAAATTACTGTCAACATTCCCACCCCTTTTAGTTACGGATGGTTATACGTATTACGAAATATTTTTTTATCTATAAATAAACGCTTACAGGGGCTTTTACAAATGCTTGATATATATAATAATTTTGTGGTACAGTTATCATGAATTGAGCGCTTTCCCGGAATAATGTTTTATCTAACAAAACCATCAATTTTGTTTTATTGATGAAATACTAATTTAACCCTTAGCGCCTTCGTACATGGAGCTACTTACAAGCTATTCGAGCCTGATGCGCGTAGCACGCACACCGCTCGTGGGTACCCGCCATACAATTTTGCTGGTGTTTGTACACGGCGCTACGCGACGGATGTCAGGTTGAAGTCGGTAGCGCGCTAACGACGGTGCTGGTAGCGCGCTACGCGTTGCAGCATTCGTGTCTACTACTTTCGTTTGACGTTTGACAGAAATGGCGCCTGAACATGAAAGTAATGTTAGATTTGTTCTGGAAGTGAAAAAAAATGCGTGTTTACATAACTTTACATTACCAGAATACGCAAGAAAGGATTTAGTGAAGAAGGCATAGATTAATGTTGGAAAAAAAGTCATTTGACATCGTGTTAACTCCACGGCTGCACGTGAAAAATGATCAAGTTCAGTATAATTCGGGTAGCGCCGTGTACGGAAACCAGCTTTAAAAAGTAGTACATCTGCAGGGTACTTGTGGTTGTGTCACAATCACGTAGTTTGTAAGTATCTCCATGAACGGAGGGCCTTAAAGTATATTTGTTCGGTTTTCGGAACAACTCAAGGTCTCATAGAAATCGTCGTACATATCTCCCTTACTATCATAGCGAGAAATATGATATAAATGGTGTTAAAAAGAGAAAAGACCATGCTTTATATTCAAATTCATAAACTAACCACGAAAGTAGTAAAATGTACACCTTTATGAATCCAAAATTTCTGACTGCAATTAAAAAAAAATTATGAAACTTTAAGAATTTTTTCTTAATTACTTTTACGTGCAACGATAAAAAAGTGAATTGACGATAATTTTTATAATACACTTTCCTAACAAATTATATATGTGTTTTTATTTTGTCTCGTTACTTAAGGTGAGCCATTTTCAGAACTTTTATATGACTGCATACTAAATTTTTATATTTCAAAAATGATTTGTTTATTTCTAATTAAAATTTTTTATTTCATCACCATTCCAAAACAGTTTTTGGTTTTTCGGATACATTTAGAAATATTCCATTTGAATTTTATTGCAAAACGGAAATATTTTGACCCTCTGACAAAGTCTGGTTGAGGCCTCAGGGGTTATTGTATGTTTATTGTATTTTAAACTAGCGAGTTCCCGGCGTGCGTTGCAATGCCACTTAAATAAATAAAAAAAGTTTCTCCCTGCGGGTCCTTTCCTGCATTCCCCTCCTCCCTCCTTTAACCCCCTTCCATGAACCCTTGCCCCTCCTTCATTCCTCTCCCCCCTCCCATGAAATTCCCCTTTTCCACCCTGCCGCTAAACTACATGAAATACACTCATTTTTCAAAAACTCACTCGCCATCTATTGCAAAATTTTTATACAATTTTCATGACCAGAGCTCCAGTATATATGTAGAAAAATTCGCGGGCATGTGCACAACAACTCGCCAAAATTTCATCGCAAATGGATGAATGGTATAGGAAATAATAAGAGATAAACAAATAAATATTCATTTTTATATGGGACTAGCGAGTTCCCGGCATGAGTTGCTATGCCACTTAATAAAGAAATTGTTTCTCCCTGCGTTTCCTTTCCCATTCCTCCCGTTCCCCTTCCGCCTCTCCTTCCTCTCCCGCGTCCCCTCCACCTCTCGCGTTCCCACTTTGCCTTCACCTTCTCTGCCTTCCCTCTCCCCACTCCATTCGCCCGCTTCCCCCGCCCCGCAAACCCCCCCTTTCGAGTTCCCCCCCCCTTCCGAGTTCCCGCGGGCATGCACACCCAATTCCCCAAAGGGTAAATATTTACCTATTGTGGACACGCTCAAAATGCACTTTTTATTACAAAAACACTTAATATCAGTTAGATAACAAAGAGAAGTAGGTAAGTATTTCAGTTTCTGGAATTGGAAAATAATGCAATTTTGTTGATATTTCATTGAAAAATACAATTTCACATCTTTCCTTCACGCCATGTTTTGATATAATAATATTAAAATAGTTTTTTTAGGCTATTTTTTTTTTTCCTTTTTTAATTAAACCCAAACTAAGAACCTAAGAACCTATTTTAGGGTCATGTGTTAATATTTTGGATTAAATAAGAGAAGAAAAAAAACTAACCTCAAAACTTTGACATCAATGATAATGGCCGCCAAGCGAAAAACTGTTTTTAATTTTAACGAAATAACTATTAAAATTCATTATTTTTCAATTCCGGAAACTGAAATACTTACTTCCTATTATTATCTAACTGATGTTAAATATTTTTGTAATAAAAAGTGCATATTGAGCGTGTCCACAATAGGTAAATATTTACCCCCCAAAGTTTTATAAAGAAACCATCGCGGGCATGCGCACATCAAATCCCCAAAGTTTCATCGCAATCGGATGAATCGTTTAGCAACACATAACATCTCATATACATAGACAGAAGCGAACATATTTTGATTTTTATATATGTAGATAAGAGATTATACAGTTTGTCTAAAGAAATGTCACTTTCTATTGCTTCGTTCAGATGTTTCAGTTTTAGTTGATCATTTCTCTATTGAATGACACTTGAAAGCATATTGACAGGTAGTGTGAACCCACTTTCAAAAAACTTGATCAGTTTTTAGTTGATCAACTCAGAGTTGACAGCCCTTGATCCAAGTATGAGTCATCGTTCGACACCTTATCGACATAACACGTATTTTAACTTGCTCGCGGTTTTTAGTTACGTGTCCCTTAACGAAATTAGACGTGTCTATTGGATTACGGTATTATCAGTGATAAAATATCTGAAGTGGTCGGATGACGGGTTTATTGATGTCTATCAAAAATGTCTTGTCTTTGGGATCCAAAACAAGAACTATATAAAAATAAAAATGCACAAAACACTGCCATTAAGACGACAATATATCCTAAAATGTATTCAGAATCTTAACGACGTAAGTAAAGAAATTGTGTATACAAATTGCGACTAGGGACCCGTGTATTGGATGGACCTACTGTCGAATTTGCCCAAAGAAAAGAAGAAGACAAATAATGTGGGAATCTTAACGACGTAAGTGAAGAAAGCGTGTAAACAAATATACGCCCGCGGTACGGCGTATTAGACGAATGTACGGTTGAACTCGCCCTAGCGGGCCTGGAGATTATATACTAGCGGCCTTTCCGCCGCGTTCATTTTAATTAATTCTGAGGAACGTGTTACAAATATTTAAGGTGTTTCTAAATGAATTCCTTCCAGAGTTATTAATAAATCGTCTAGAAAAATAAAATCTGGTGCTTACCGCTAACTTTATAGTTGAAAATCTGGTTATAAAGATTTAAAATAGTTGTACGTAAAATATATTAATGGTAAGGTATTGTTTTTATTAATTTTAAATGTAAAGAACTTACATCCCCAGGTATCGGTTGGAGTAAAAAAGTTATTATAGTTACGAATTTGCCGGAAGTTATTAAAATGTGAGTTTTGAGCAAACAAAAATTATTAAGGTTGTGTAACGCCTTAATAATATTTTTTCAAAATGGGTGTTACGAAACTGACTGGCAATTTTTTCTTGAATTTTAGATTGCAGTTTGTCAAATTGTTCTTCCAAAATTCGTAAATGATTTCAATACCCTTTCAGTATCTTCTACTGCCATCTCTCTCAAAATAGTATTTTTGACAGCTTTACACTTGTAAGTAAAATTAACTGCTTACGTAAGATTTTGAAAAGTTACTCACAGGAGTATTAATGGTAATTAATGCAGCTTTTTCTCACTTGAAAAATAAGACATCTCTTCAATTTTTGGAACCAGAACAGTTTCTTTCCGTTTACATTTGTTTTTGTGGGAAGTGCTTATCTGAGTTTTATCTGGTGTTATTTTCATATTGTTTTCGGGAGATAATAAGGCAGATAATTAACCACTTGACCTAATCAGATTTTGGTTAAAATAATAAAATACTTTTTTTTTTAGGAAAAATCCTACAAAAACAACTGGCTTTTAATTTCTGAAATTTCGCATCGGCGCATTACGGTACTATTTCTTACCACAAGCATCTAAACTTATTTATTTAAGGAACATTAACAGTCTTAGTAATACAATAAACATAAGAGGATGATAAAAAAAACAGACCAATTATTAATGTTCACAGATAGGTATTTAGAAACAAGACTAACTGAATATAAACTAGAATATTTAAAAAAATAATAAGAGTACAAATGTGAATTCAACAAATGGTAAACTAATACACAACATTAAAATAAGTGTGATTATAACTGAAATAGACTGCAAAATAGGGATTTGGGTTGGGAAGGGTAAGGGGAGGAGAGGGATAAGGGAAAGTTGCCAAGTAATATAAAAATATTAGATACAATTAATTCATGTGTTATTCGCACCTAAAATGTTATACAGTGAAGTTCTGTAGCGACAGTAACTAGCAGTAAATACGTCAGCACGTGTGTCTATATTAGCAAATTTGTTGTTATGGTAGTTACATGTCCTTTGTATAAATTCATTTTGATTGGAATTGGTATTGCATCTATCAATATAGAAAAGGGTATTTTGTCTACTATATCGAATGGACGTGTGGAAATTTATTTTGTTTAGCAAATCCGGGCAGTCAACTTTTGAGTTAATAATTTTGTACAGGAGCATTTGATCAGCGACAAGCCTCCTGTTGAATAGTTTTGTGATTCGAAAATGTTTCTCGATTTCGTCGTAAGAGTTGTATATGTTGAATGATTTAAAATTGAGGAATTTGAGAAATCGCTCCTGAACTCTTTCTAACCTGTTAACATAAACAATATAGCGCGGGTTCCAAACCTGTGAACAGTATTCCAGGTGAGGACGAACATGTGAATTGTAGAGAATCAGATAAGTCTTAGTGTTTTTGAAAAATTTGCATGTTCTTAGTACGAAACCCAAACTTTTTGTTGCTTTAGTGACAATGTTATCAAAGTGCTTTTCAAATGTAAGTTTAGAGTCCAAAATAACACCGAGGTCACGTATATAATCTTTATTTGTTAGCTGCGATCCAGAAATGGTGTAATCGTGCAGTATTTTCACACGGTTACGTGTGAATGTAACTTTGCAACATTTAGAAATATTAATAAAAAGTTTATTTCTAAGACAGTAATCCGTCAGTCGGTCAAGATCTGCCTGTAAACGCGTAGAACAGTCCGGGGAGCTTATAGGAAGGTATATTTTCATGTCGTCAGCAAATAGTAAAATTTGAGAGTTGTGAAAACATGTCGTAATATCATTTATATAGATAGAGAAAAGCAAAGGACCCAAAATGGACCCCTGAGGCACACCGGAAGTGATGATTTTCCAGATGGAAGAAAATCCACCCACCGTCACAGCCTGGGACCTATTTGTCACGTATGAAGATAACCAACGAAGGAGATCTCCATGAATACCATGATTAGCAAGTTTTCAGACAAATTAGCAAATTTAAAGATTAGCAAATTTCTCAGAGCTTATCAAACTGATTTGATAAGCTCTGAGAAGGCTGGAAGTTCACGCGGACGCGATTAGACCTGTCAAAAAACTTACTTAAGAACAACTTCTGTAGCTTGTTATAAATTACGTCAAGTGACTTTTGGTATCATTTAGATTGGTAATTTGGCCATAAGTCGCTTAAATGAGAGACTTATGGGAAAAAACTTACCTGTAAGCAGCCCTAGAAACACCTGAAGAGTGATTCTATAACTTGTGAGATCGAGATAGATATCGGACGAGATCTCCTGTCAGATTTGTGTGATTTTCTATGGCTGTTTTTTGCTTTTTCTTTGGGCCGATGTCAGAATTTCAGCTGTGAGTTGTCACGTATTTTAGTTTAGGTCGTTTTAAACATGAATTCCTGCAAGTATGCATGATTATTTATTCATTTAACAGCCATAGAAAATCTCACAAATGACAGAGATTTCGCCCAATATCTATCTCGATCGAGATAGATATCGGGCTCCATTTCTTTTGCAATTTACTTGTGACTTCTTTTGCCTTGCAAATTCTTCTTTTCACTTCTGTTTCACAACTTCATCACTTATAGGTGAGCCTAGGTATATAAAGTCATTCACCGTTTCTAAGTCTGTAAGAGCATTAACTCGTCCCGTGCCTCTGGAGGAAACTCGAAAATTTCGCGATGTTTTAACTTTGTCGTAATATTTTGTGGGTTTATTTTATGCTATCTTATGTAATATTTACCGAAACACATTCCTTGAATAATAAACTATGCATAATAACAACATTACTTGTGTTTATCTGACGAATTCATATGTTCACGATCTTTCTTATGAGAATGATGCAACCGAACTGTCAGATGAAATGCTCCAAAAAAAACTCGGCCAGAAATCCATAAAGAATTCATAGAAATTATTCTCGTTCCATAGATGTGTTCAAAGCATTCTATACCTTAAGAACAAGAATGCCCCAAGCGATTCTGACCTTATCCTTCACACGTTTTCTTTATAATTAAAGTTTAAAATCGCATTTCAAAAAATATTTTTTAGAGTTTAATTTGGCTTGCATCTGGCGCGCGCGAGCGCATAATCGGCAAGCAACCGGTTAAAGGTTTTATTTCATAGTTATTTATTAAAGCGGAGACAGTTTACGGATAGTTCCTGTGGGCACTCTGACCATGGACCTCATTCATTTGAGTTTGTTTCCAGGTCTTGAGTGTGTACATAGTGATAAGGGTTTTCCATTCGGAAGACCCCCTTTGTTGAGGTGGCCTCGATAGTTAAATTAATTATGTTTTTATTATTTTAGGTGACGGACGGATGTTCGGGTTCTGCTATAAACGCCGTCTCTCCCTCCCCCGTGCCCAGCTTCCCTTGCTCTCTGCATGTGGTCTGCGTCGTGGCCCCCAATGAACCTTCACTCGTCGCATGTAAGTAAAACACGCCACCATTAATCGTTAACATAATGTCTGCTCTACACACCCAGTGAGACATCTTACCCAAACATTAAAAAAGAAAGAAACATTCACAGGTTACGAATTGAACTGCGTAACCATCATTATCTTCATCCCCTTATCCTATTCGGGTCGGGGAACCATTGCATCGACAAGGCTCCTCCATACGTCCCTGTCTTGTGCTGACTGTTCGGCCTCCGTCCATGGCAGTCCCATCCTCTCCTCACACGGTTTTTGGAGTTGCCTCGCCCAGCTGTGTCTGGGGCGGCCCTCTGGACGTCTACCCTCTGGAATCGCACTTTTTTTTTTTTTTACATGAAATACCGCACAAGAGTCCCAACTGCTCCCGTCTGGAGCCAGTGAGACTATGGCATCCCCAATTGGGGTATGTTGTGAGGCTGAAGGTAGTGGGGGGGGGGGGGGGGGGAAGTAGATAGGGAAGAGGTAGGTGGGGAAGTACCTGGCTATTCAGATCTGGTCACTAAACACGGCTAAAGCCATTTCAAGCAACGTTTCAATTCTGAATGGTGGTCTTACACCAGGGCGATACTATTAGTATCTTCCACTCTGGAACGTGCCGCAAATATATCATATATTATTTTAAATGAATAAATTGTGAAATAACACAAATTAATCAAATAAAATTTATTTGCGCACGCCGGGTTCAAACCCGCGACCTTCGGATTGTGAGTCGAGTATTGGTATCTTCCTCGGAATTCGGTCATCAGGCATTCTTAGTACATGCCCAAGATACCTCAGTTGCAATTTTTCTATGTAATTAACCGAAAATTCAGCGAGACTTCTCGATGCGAGGAGCTCGAGGGCGAGCTTTTCACTCTGTTATCTGGTAGTTTATTATCTTCCCTTTCGCTTGTCCTGAATGGATCTGGGACCCATCACTCCGACATCCGTGCATCTCTGAACTAGACTACTTCAGCGATTCCGTCCATTGCAGGCGCGACCTCTATTAGTTTCATTTGACTAATCGAATGTATGTTGTGTGTGTTGCAGCGAGTGTGGTGTACAAGCGGCTCATAGACAGGGTGGGCAGCCCCGGCACTGCCCCCGCGGGCTCCCTCCACATCCCCGAGGGCCCCCTCAGCATGCTCACTGTGAGTACTATGAAGTCTGTCAAGTTTCTACATAAGCTCAATTTTAGAACGCTGCTATACGAGCAAATAGTTGAATAATTTATTGACATTGTTAAAACCATTTCATATGGTGCAGTTACAATTAGCGATGTTTTCTCCGATCTAATGTAAATTTCTCTAAGTCAGGAATTTATTGTTTTATTAAGAAAGTTATTCTAAATGATGTTGTCTCCTAATTTTCTTGTATTTATTTTGATGAAAACATTGTTTGTCCAGTTGATTAGTCAGACATCTCCAAATACTAAGTTTCGATGTCCTCCGGTAGGTGTTGGCGATGTTCCGGAAGCTATGCTCTGAGCAGCTGATGGCATGGCGGGGCACGCTGCGATGCGGCTCACTGGAAGCGCGCGTCACGCTGGCGCCGGCCCCACTGCCGCACACGCACACCACCGACTTTGAGACCACAAAGCTGACCATGTCGCCAACGCTGGAGATCTGCGGCTTCATCTCGATGCAAGATATAGGTGAGCCAATCCACATACATGCCTTAACCCTTGGAGCATTTTTGGAAAATATTTCTGCTAGAAATCAAATGTTTAGAGTCTTTTTGGGAGATATTTCTCACAGCCTGATACGGACTCGTAAAAGTCATGCTATCTCATTTTGATTGCGTTATATGAGATATATGATTTAAACAGTGTTATAAAGAGAGAATACCACAATTTGCTTTTAAAAATTTACCATAGACGCTCCCGACAAACTTGACATAATTCAATGAAACAAAATTTAGCATTTGAAAAATATTAGTCATAACTTGCAAATTTTTTAATAAATATTTTTATACAGGTTTTATATAGTTTTGTTTTTACTCCCAGGTTCCCCCATGGCCCTCAGCAGACACCTGGTGCTGCCCATCCCTCCCCCCGTGCTGTTGGCCACCCCTAAGCCACCCACCACACCAGTCAAGGTAGGTACATGGGTTAGATAATTTGCCTCAGGGTAGTAGACTTTCATATTCACAAAGAAACTCCCCATAACTTGGCTCGCAGAATATGTGGTCCTTCGAGCCGGATTTTGTGATGCTTCCCAAATAGGTTATGCAACATTAGTTTTTTTTTTTTCATTTCGTTCTTGACTTACAATCCCGTAACCAATGAAACCTGGCCAGCAGATTATTAGGTAATAGCTTTTTTTACTTAACTCGTCAAATGCCACGGGAGGAAACTTGTAAATTTCGCAAAGTTTTGACATTGACATAATATTTTGTGGGCTTATTTTATGCTATCGAATATAATATTTACCGAAACACATTCCTTGAACAATAAACTATGCCTAAAAACAACATTACTTGCGTTTATTTGATGAATTTATGTGTTTTACGATCTTTTTCACGCGAATGACTACCCAATTTGACAGCTCAAATACTGCAAAAAATGTCAGCCGGAGGGCATAGAGAATTCCGTAGAAATTATTCCGCTTCCCTAGGTGTGTTCACGGTATTTTATACCTTAAGAACAAGAATGCCCCAAGCGATTCTGACCTTTTCCATCATACATTTTCTTTATACATAAGGATTAAAATCGCATTCTAAAAATTTTTTTTTAAAATTTTATCCGGCGCCCGCCGGCGCGTTTGCGGCACAGGATGAGTTAACAGACCGCTGTTTATAGAGCAGTTAGTCAGTCAGTTGGATCTAGACCTTATGGGGGTCGCTTAGCAACTCTGAAGGGTTGCATGCTATCTGTAATTTGAACACGTACAGATTGAGTCGTGTTGAATTTGGGAGACGGGTATTGGTACCGCCGCCCCGGGAACCATTTATTTGATTACCAAAACCACTGCCATAAGTCATCCCAAGTGGTTCGCTGTGTTTGGTGACTTAGCAGAGTGTTCAGGTTCATAGAGTCAGGCTTGTCTATTTCTTAGACCTCTCCAGCTGAATTCTCGACCAATTGCCTTGCACCGCAGTGGGAGGGATGGATTCTTACGTCCTAGACTCTGGATTGACCTCCAGATTCCTACCCACCCCTCACACCTTTTTCCTTCACAGAAATTCCTTTTCCTAAAAAGACCCTCTACACAGCATCCTCAAAGATGACACAGGCCCAGGAAGGACACAGGAAGGATTTTTTTCCTGTGTGGGAGCTAATGTAAAAAAATAAATAAGATTATCCAACTTGCTGTCACTCAATATGAGTTTGACTCTCAACTGTAATCTGTCTGTATTACAGTAGAATTCTGTAAATTCGAACCCCGATAATTAAAAAAAAGTGTAATTATTGATTTCCGTAAAAAATATTCCCCAGAAAAAATTTTCGTATAAAATTTTATTATAAAAATTTGCTAATTCGTAATTGAAATTTATTTACACTTTGCTATCACAGCAGAAAATATTGCAACCAAAAGAATGTGAGAAATGAGTTAAGATTAGAATTTATAAATGGAAGATAATAGATTGATAAACATGATGGATTGTGTGATCAGGTGGCGAAAGCTCAGTTGGTAGAACTCCTGATAAGACTAGAGGACCCGGGTTGAAGTTCCGATTGCGATTGTTACTTTTTTATTTTCAGTGTTTGTTTCATATTTTTATTGAGAGTGGTTGATGTTATCTTTGTCAATGATTAAATATTACAACGCGTTTTTTTTTTTTAACATTAGCTACACACAGCAGGCCCTGAGGAAAATAAATCCCCTCAGTGCCTGTGTCATCTTTGGGGATGCTGTGTGGAGGGTGTTTTTAGAGAAAGGAAGGAGAGGAAATTCTGTGAAGGAAAAAAGGTATGGGTTGGGTAGGAATTTGGTGTTCAGTGTGTCCAGAAGTGACGGACGTATGAATCTATCCCTACAACTGCGGTGCAAGGCAATGTTCCGAGAGAGTCCTGCTGGAGAGGTTGAAAAGTCTCCATCAAACAGTCACTCCCGATCCGGTCTGCCACGCTGTTCGTAGGCAGACGTCAAGATCTGCACACACCTCACCTCATGAACCTGGGCACCCCTGCTAGGTCACCAAACGTAGCGTCACTTGGGGTGACCTACGCAGAGGTGTTGGTTATCCAATAAATGGTTCCCGGGGCGGCAGTACCCATACCCTCCTCCCAAATTGGGGTTTATGAGCTTCAATAAGTTATCCCTAATAAAATAGTATTTTATTGTTTCAGGGGGAGTCTGCAGAGACTCCGAGCACTCCTGAGGAAGACTCCAGTGACATTGGGAAGCCCAGCTTCTGTGTTCTGCTGCACGGAGCCTTAAAGGTTATTTGAAACATTTCTTTAACAAATACAAAGCTTCATAGAAGAATGCCACCTTCACCAGCTTCTCGAAGGCGCAAATGACTCCCGATGCGTTGACTGTCTGAATAACCTCACTTTGACCTCCATCAACTAGTCCTGGGTGAATTGTGAACTACCCGCTCGTAGTGACCTCTCATGAACCAACATCTAAGCCAGAATCAATTTAGCATTTCAGAAGCTGGGTGTACTGCACAGGGCCCGCAAATGTTACACAACTACTGACCCTGTACAAATCGCAAGTGTGCTCCACTGTTGAATTTGGCAGCCACCTCTGGTATGGAACCCTGAAAAACCCTCGATTCTGCGCATAAACGGGGGAGGTCCATTTGATAGATTCTCTTATCTTATTGCAATCATTAGAACACGGGCGTCAGGTGGGAATGCTGTCCCTGTTTTACCGGTACTCAATGGAAGATGAGTAAGAAGAGGAACTAATGTCATTGATTCCTTCCTCACCAATTGCACATTCTGAAACACGCCAAACGCATGCCCAACATTTATAACAGTTGACGTTTGTCTCATGTCAAGCCCAGCTTTTGAGAAGCTAACTTGACTCTGACTTCGATGAAGCCCCTGTACCTGAACTGGTCACTTACAGTTACTCCAAGTATAACAATGGAGGACCTGTTTGGAAGATTGCTTCCGTTGAAGTAGAATTTAAATGTCAAACATTTACATGCATACAATTGCTTATTTTGAGTAAAAATAGATTGAAGCCATTCGGCTCTCCCGTGAATTTTTTTCTATTATCAATTACCATCTTGTCTTTCTGGACATCTCAGGTGGAGAACATGGCTGCTCTTGTGCAGCTGGGCGAGGACTGGTACGGCCTGGTACACTCCTGGGCAGACTCCAAGAAGAAGTCCAACCTCATGCTGAGCTGTCTGCCCCCCGGGGACGACGCCGTGCCCTGGCTGGGCCCCCTGGGGCAACTGGGGCCTGCGGACCCCGCAGATCAAGGTACATACTTCATTTTTAGCCGCTTTGTGTTGCTGTATAATCTCTTGCTTTCCCGAGATAAAATAAAAAATATGAAAAAGATGAGATATATCCTGTAATAATTTTGTCTCCATTTTACAGATAGGCAAAATGCGAAACGGTCAAGTTAATTTACAGTCAATAATTGTCCATAGTCCATCTCCTTTGCTTCTGTTATCTGTGGTGACCGCTGACGATATCTATTTGTATTGTTGCAGACAATTGCTTCCCGGTGCGTTCGTCGGAGCGGCGCAGCTACGCGGCGGCAGGAGCCGTTTGGGTAAGACCGGCGGGTCTCCAGGCGGACCTGCACAAGCTGCTGCGCCACGCCAGGAAACTGCCCGAGAAGACGCACCACTTTAACAAGGTAAAATTTTTATTATTATTATTTATTTTAATTAATTTACGCCTGTACGGACATTTACAAAATATGCGATATATTATGCTAATTAATCCTTTGAAAATCTGGCGTATTTTGTCTGAAGGTAAAAATATTTCCACTTGCAATAAAATCCAAATAAATGGAATATTTTTGAAAAAATTCGAAAACTTAAAACTGTTTTTGAAAGGTGATGAAATACGCTTTCAAATAATATTAGTAGAAATATTCATGCAATTTTTAAAATATATTTTTTTAATGCAAACTTTAAAAAGTTTTTAAAATGGTTTATCTTAAGTGTTTTCTAAGTAAAATTACTGGTAAGGAAAAAAATAAAATAACGCTTATTTTATTAGACCAATTTATTATAAACGTTATCATCACCTCACTTTTTTGTTGTTTAATTTTTTTTTAAATTTTTATGTGAATACCGCACAAGAGTCACAACTGCTCCCGTCTGGAGCCAGTGAGACTATGGCATCTCCAATTGGGGTATGCTGTCAGGCTGAAGGTAGTGGGGAGGGGAAGGAGATAGGAAAGAGTAAGGTAGGGAAGTACCTGGCTTTTCAGATCTGGTCACCAAACACGGCTAAAACCATTTCAAGCAACATTTCAATTCTGAATGGTGGTCTTCCACTCGGGCGATACTGATAGTATCTCCACTCTGGAACGTGCTGCAAATATACCATATACTATTTTAAATGAATAAATTGTAAAACAACACAAATTAATCAAATAAAAATTATTTGCCACGCCGTGATTCGATCCCGCGACCTTCGGGTTGCGAGTCAAGAGCCTTGCCGCTGGACTACGCCGGCTGTCATATAAATATTATTAAAAAAAAAATTCACAAAGTTTCATAATTTTTTTCAAAATGCTGTTGTAAACTTTGGTTTCATAAAGGTATATATTTTAACTCTTCTGTGATTAAATTTTAAAATTGAATACATAGCGTGGTGTTGTTTTCTCTTTCCAATATCGTTTAGATCATATTTCTCACTATGATAGTAAGGGAGACGCAACGATTTATACGAGACCAGTATGAGTACCGAAAAGCGAACAAATTAGCTTGAGTGGTTAAAACTCAAACACTTTCTTTGAGTTGCATTGCAATTGCATGCCGGATATTTGCTAGTATTATTTACATTGTGATAATGTATATATAAAAAAGCCTCTTATATCTGGTTTATCAAGAATTCCGCTATGGATTTGCTAGTAACTAATCGCACTCGTCTTGATTTTATGGTATTTTGAACCTTAAAAAATGCTCCCAGCATACTAAAATTAATTTTATTCGCTTGGCAATGAAATTGGCAAAAATTGATTTTTATCTGTAGATAAGCGTTCCGCAAATTCTGTGTCAAAGGTGTATAATTTTTAATAGTCATAAAACTGTATTTATCTGCAGGAAAGTTTCATACAATATGACTGCTTATTTAGCTAGAAAATAAAATTAAACTCGAGAATGTTCTCCCGTGTCTTAATATTATTATATTTTTTTGTAACATTTCTCTGAATATAAGTAGCTGTTCTGGAGAAACTACGTTGGGATTTAATAAATTCATTAACATATTATCTGGTAAGACAATTCAATTTCAAAAATATTTAAGTTATTACGAAAATAGTGTCAGCCGGTGCGTGGTGGACCATTTGTCATTTTAGCAGGCACAGTTGTTCTGCAGAATTTGAACAATTCATCAAATTTAAGTTAATTTTAAAGTTCTGTAAAGGTGCTAATCAAGTTATGTTATTATATCATTACTGGCCAGTTATTTCACAAAGCTGAAATAATGACAGAACTTGTATAGAACTTTCACAGAACTTGAAAATTAACTTCGAAATTTGATGAATTGTTCAAATTCTGTAAAACAACTAGCCCTACGAATTAACTACATACAATGAATTAAATAAATTGGATGGGGGGGTGTGTATAATACACACATTAAGCCACTAGAAATAACTCAAAAATTAATACTAAAAATAATGTTGCATAAAGATATAAACTACCCCTCCGTGCAATTGTTCCATGAGACTGAATTGTTAGATATAAGAAAAATTTACTGTAAACAATGTTTAAAATATATATATATATATACACAAAATGTTATTTTTACAAAAAATGAAAAGCGTTTTAGTAATAGGTTAAATAATGTATTTGAAGTTCCACGGTGTAACACTAGGCTTGCGCAAAGACATGCATATTTTATTACACCAAAAATATATAATGCTTTCTATAAGGCTGCAGAAATTGATTGTAAAAATATATCCACCTACAGCAAGTATAAAAATGTGTTAAAGTCTTGGATAAATACCATCGACACAAGCATTTACTTGCTGTAACATCTGACCTGCTGTAACTTAACAACATTTTTATTAATCTTTGAACTTATCTTGAATATTATCTCTGAACATGTCTTTTAAATATGTATTTCAGTAAAAATTGAATAATAAATAAATAACTGAATCTATTTTTTGTGTATTTAATTTAATTTATTTTTTATTATTTTAAACTTCTACAAGATTTGTATGTTTATGAGTAATAATTATCTGTCTTTTTTTTTTTTTTTTTTAAATATGTTTATTCAGTTTTAATTTTACAATATTTTATTTTACAAATCTTACGAAACTGATCAATCAGTTTGATTGTAAGAAGTCTCTCATTTTTTTCTAATTATTTAATACAGTATACTTTTCAGTTTTACATAGTATATACTAAATATAATACTTAATATTAAAATACTAATTATTACGACAAACTAATTATCTCAATGTTTTAATGTTTATGAATTGCGTTGTAGTAAAAATATTTTACACAGTACAAACATACATATCTTAAAAACACTCAAGTATACCCACGAACTGGCGATGCCTATGTGGGATTTTTTTGGTTAATCTGCCAATCTATTTATGTTATTCTCTACTTTTTTAAAACTGTTAATATAAAAAGTTTGTATTACAAAATTTTACCAAGTGTACCAAAAAATTTGTTAAAAAAAAAAAAAAAAATAGTGTAAATAAATAAGTGAAACTCTCTTAAGAAATTTTCCAAGAGATGGGAAAAAAATAACTTAAGTGGAAAAACTTTACATGTGGGGGATTACATTAGGCCACTTATCAAATTCATTCTCCAAGGAACTGAAAAACTTCAAACTTCTTAACCCCTCAGGCTAATGTGTTCGCTTTTCGGAACAACTCATATAAGTATCATAGAAATCGTTGTGTGTCTCCCTGACGGTGGTGGTTAGGAATATGATTTAAACAGTTTTAGAAAGAGAAAACGCCATGCTTTATATTCAAATAAAAAAATTAACAAGGTAATTAAAACATACAACCCCTCAAATGCCAGGAAAAAACGAAAAAATGTCAACTTTAACGTAATATTTTGCAGGTTAATTTTATGCTATCTTATGTAATATTTACTGAAACACATTCCTTGAATACTTAACTATACATAAAAACAATATTACTTGCGTTTATTCAATGAATTTATACTTTTTACTACTTTTCAAATGCCACGGGAAAAAACGAAAAAATTTTGCGATGTTTTGACTTTTACGTAATATTTTGCAGGTTAATTTTATGCTATCTTATGTAATATTTACTGAAACACATTCCTTGAATACTAAACTGTACATAAATATAACATTACTTGCGTTTATTTGATGAATTTATACGTTTTACGATCATTTCATCGACTGCGATGCGAGACTTGACTCGAGCGGCGGGAAAAAGTTCCAGGCTGTGTCATAAACAATTTCAAAGAAAATATATCGCTGCTCTAGGTGGGTTCACGGTATCTTATACCTTATGAACAAGAATGCCCCAAGCGATTCTGACCTTCTTCTTCACACGTTTTCTTTATACATAAGGGTTAAAATCGCATAACAAAATTATTTTTTAGTGATTATTTTGGCCTGCGCCGATGGTACGCCGGCGGACGAACGGCAAGGGAGCGGTTAAAAAATTATATGTTTATTTTGATTTATAAAATTTGAAAGCATATTTCATCACCTTTCTAAAACAGTTTTTAGTTTTCAGATGCGTTCAGAAATATTCCATTTATTTGAATTTTATTGTAAAGCGGAAATATTTTTTGAGCTTTCGTCGTAGGATTAAGCAAAAATCAGGGCTAAGCAAGTTTCACTGTAATGTGAATGAACCATATTTGTACTAGCACACTGTATGTACTAAAGGATTAATAATTTTGGCAGGAGGTGAACCGAGTGCGCCGTGCCGCTCTCGCCCTGGGCTGGGTGGAGGCGCTGGGGGCCGCCGCAACGGTGCTGGAGCGAGAAGCGGCGCTCCTGCCGCAGGCCGGGCCCGCCATCGCAACGGCCGTGCAGCACCTGCGCCAGTGCACCGATCCCAAGATGCAGCTGCCGCTCTGACCGCCACCAGTCACGGTATCCATTCATTCTATGTGCCTTCTGACGTCCATCTGTTCGTTGGTACTGAAAGACCAGACGACTTTTTCCAGTCTTTTGGATGTGGTGTCAATCAATTGTCTCCAGTTCTGACGTCCAACTGTCCATTGGTATAGAAAGATCAAAAGTTGAACCTTTTGACGTCTACTTTTGGACGTGTCCTCCTGCAACTCTCCAGTTTTGCCGGTTCTGACGTCTGACTGTTGGTAAAGAAAGACCACCGTGAATCTACCGGTTCTTTGTACAAAACCGGTCGAGGTTGGAGAAGAAGATTACGACGATAATTTTAATGCCGTTAGTCGTGCTGAAAATGTGTTTATGTTCTACTAACAAAACGATGAAATTTTACACATGGAAATTGGTTATGTATGCTTTCTAATTTAAATGTAACAAACGTAAATTGTAAATTGACCAAGGTTTCACACCTATTGATGTGCATATTTCCACTTGCCGAGTTTCGTTGTTTCGTTGTACAAGTTATATATACAAAAATTTATTTGATGGGTTCAAACTATTATATTTATATTTGACGTGTATATTTATATTTGACGTATTATATTTGACGTGTTTTGACATGGTGAAAACTTATTTTTCTCTTTATACGAATTGATTTTTATTATGTTGTTTTGAAACAGGTACCGTGTCAAATTTTTTAAGCCAAACATTTTGATCTCTCTCGAAGGCTCTCACGGGTCAAATAAATAAGGCCTAGGTTTATATGGGCCGCATAAAATAATAACTTCAGTATTTATAGCAGAGGTTCCCAAACTTTTTTTTTTCGTAGACCACTTTCAAAATTTTACTGGTCACGGTGGACCCCCTGACGCTACGACTTTTTCAAACGGGGGCAAAATGGACCAGTATTTGGGATTATATTTGCCATGATGGATGGGGCGTAATGGGACGTGGGGCGGGGGGAGGGGGTATGTTCCCATCCCAGTACAGTACACCTATATCCCATTACGCCCCCCCCCCCCCCCTTGCCTAGCTGGGCGTTGGTCGTGTCGTGGCGGGCGTGGTCTAGTCCAGCCCATGTACGAAGCAACAGGTCCGACTGATTTAAAAAACCAGCACAAGTTAGAGCCATACTTACACCTTGCATAGTTAGCGCAGATTGTAATCCCCCCAGGGTCGAAATGTTATAATGGTAGTCGTTTTTATATATGTATCCCAGCGCTATTAATACCCTATACACGCTGTGGCTTGTATGGCATGTGTATTGAGGCGAGTCATTTTCGGGAGCGGTCGAATTCCAAAAGGCAGTCTTGCCTATGTAGACGTCTCCTATATAATAGTTCTCCGTGTTCACCCGGGTACTACTAGCCGCGTATTGTGCCAACGGTGAAATGCATGCTCCGGAATAGCCAGCCACTAGCCTGGCCCATGTGTTGTTACGGTTTTCCACTCGTGCCAGCATGGTGTTGGTAGTTATAGCACGTCCCCTTGGTGGCGCCATCTGTTTTTCGTAGAATGCCCACGCCCCACTTGCTTCATTCTCATACCGTGAGTCATTCCCCAGTTGAATGCTTGGAGCAGCGTTCGTCACGTTACACAGTTCAGCGGCGAGGCTTACTGCCACCGGGAAAGCCATGCCTGTGGACATTGCTTTTTGCAGATAGTCGAGCGCTAGCACCATATACTGAGCTGATTCCTCATATGCTTGTTGGGTGAACACAGCGCGTATTGTAGCTTTGAAGTCGACTATTTTTGCCGTCATGTCTAGATTCCGCTCAGCAGGCCCGTCATACATCTCTATATACGTTTGGTCTGGTATATCTCGACGGGTAAAGCGGCATCGTCGCGGAGTCCAACGACCAGTCTTGTATAAAGTGTTATCTTCTAACAAGACGAAAAGTATTTTCGTTGGGCCTGGGATGTGAACCGAATGGGCTGCTGGGATACTAGAAAAATATGTATCGTAACCAGCTACTCCCGCGGGCGCCATTGTTCCCAACCATTTATTACTGTTACTATGATTACTCACCTTTTGGAGGTTAGGTGCATCAGGCCGGATTGAGACTCTATCTCAGCGCCGTGGGGAAAGGCGATTTTACCTTGATAGATGGGGGTGTATTTTAAATCAAACATCGGTTTCTTTAGATAGAAACAAAAGGGGGTATATTGCACATGTTAAACAATCTTACACTGTAATGTTAGAGAGGCTTACCCCATACCAGACCATACGGAAAATAATCTAGCTACAATAATCGGGACGGAGTCCAGGCGGTCTTCTGGGTGGTAGGTAGGCCGATGCAGGGCCAGCTCTCCGGATGGCGTCGTCTCACATTCAGTCCTGTCCCGAAGAATGCCCGCACAGGGCTGATGGACACCAGGCTCCAGCCATGGGAAAGTGCGGCCTCCACAACGGGGACTCGCCATAAATACTTTCTGCATCCGTTGTTCCGCCTTACGAGGATTGATTCGATTTAACAATGGCGGCGAAGCGAGCGAGGATCAGGTAGGATCGTCTCGATTATGGGATTTTTAATATCCTTGCCGGTCAACACCGGAAGCACACGTTTTATTGTGTCGCCCATAAAATAAGCTTTCGCGCAATCCGTTTTCCACACATGGATTCGCCAGCGTAACTTGGGTATTCTGTATCTATCCCCAGGTATGAGGATTTAGAAATTCGATTTCACGATCGACACCGCACAATTCATTTCAAAATTCAACACGGCACTTTGTGACGTCCCGTCAAGGTCTGTTTGCCCAACCAGGCTCTGACAGGAAGTGCCACCTTGCGCAAGAAACTGATTGTTGCCCGTGTAATAACCCATAGACAATCGAGCGATTAAAAAAATAAATTAAAACCGTACCTACGTACGGTTTGGTATGAAAGTCATTTTAAGTATAAATAATTTTCATAACATACCTTGGTCCATTTAATATGGGAGGCAGCTTGATTGGGACAAGTATTTTGTTATGTAAAATCCCGGCGTGGTGGCGCGTCGTCTTGCTGGAACCACATTCTTCTTCGTGTTTCGAAGTCGACGTCCTCTAAAACAGTTCCTGGCTGCTCTTGAAGAAATTCCAAATACCTTGGTCCATTTAATATGGGAGGCAGCTCGATTAGAACAAGTATTTTGTTATCTAAAATCCCGGCGTGGTGGCGTGCCGTCTTGCTGGAACCACATTCTTCTTGTTTTGAGAGGTCGACGTCCTCTAAAACATTTCCTCGCTGCTCTTGAAGAAATTTCAAATACTTTGGTTCATTTAATATGAGAGGCAGCTCGATTGGAACAAGTATTTTGCTATCTAAAATTCCGGCGTGGTGGCGCGACGTCTTGCTGGAACCGCATTCTTCTTTGTGTTTCGAGGTGACATCCTGTAAAACAGTTCCTCGCTGCTCTTGAAGAAATTCCAAATACCTTGGTCCATTTAATATGGGAGGCAGCTCGATTGGAAAAAGTATTTTGTTTGGCCCACATGTTGACCGAAAATCTGTCTTGACTTGAAGACTCTCGCACAGCCTGCGGGTTTTGTCCAGCCCAGGTATGTAAATTGTGTAGATTCAGTACACCTGTGAACTGGGCCTCACCCGTAAATAAAATAATTTGCATGAAGTTGGGGTCCCTCAGCACTTTACGCAGCATTTTTCTGCAGTAAAGAATTCAAGGAGGGGCGGGCGGCGGGGCAGTGGGGGTGCGTTAGGGGTGCAGAGGTTGCCAGATGATTATCTTCTTATCTTCTGAGAACGGCCGCTTCACCGGTGAAGGCAGGCGTGAACATGAGGGGTAGGCGAGGTAGTGTAGTATAGGTGCGGGGGCGCGCCCAGGTACAACCCAACTACCCAAGGGTCGAAGGGATGGTTACATCTGGTAAATGTTCGATGCCAGTTTGAGATTTTAGCCACTGCATTTAAACTGTATCGTATAATTAACTATATTATTTTGTACACATGTTTAAAAAATCGTTATACGTCCACACTATTCACTAAAAATTATTTTTAATGCACTTACACAACTTTCACACAGTAAGGAACATTTTTTGATAATCTTAAGGGCTGAATATATGAAATATCCCCCTTAATTAGTAAAGAATACCGAGACCGATGTGATTTATTTATATGGTCTTTTATGGTGTTCATTGCCGGATTGGCAACTTAAGTGGACTGTAAAACACTTAACCAAAACAAAGAACATCCAGTTGCGTTTTTTATCGCTGGGAAAAAGAGAGATAGGAGAAAGCCTTACCATGTTTGTTGATTGTATTTCTTCATCCACTGGTCACTTGAGGCACACTTGCACCCGGTTGTTAACTCAAAAAATAATATATAATACGCATTTGAGAACGATTTTTTTATCAGTTCAAAAAGTCTATCTGCAGATTTTTTCAAATAACTTGGGTAGTTGGGTTCAACCCAACTACCCAAGCAACTATAGTGTTTTTCTATCATCTTATTCTATTTGTGGGAGATGACAATACATTGAACGGGACCTTGGGGCATATGGAGAAGTCCCAAATCTGTTTCAATACTAAACATATGGCATTTTTCACATTGGTTATGAGTGATACAATGTTAGTGAGATTTAAATAATATAAAAAGACGGCCAAGTTGCTGCGTTATCTGAGGAGTTTTTCCTTTCAAGGCTGCCACCACGGCGACTAGACACTTTGAAATCCGAAGGCACTTGCCAGCCCGCCCTGTTTCAGCTACCCAACATTGATCACCTGCCAAAGCAACATGACCGTTATACATGAGAGAAATGTTATTGAGCAGTAATGAATGACTGCATAAAAAAAATAATTTTTACCTGCATTTGCAGGACTTATAACACATAATTTTTTTTTTAGGAATTTTTTTTACATGTGTTATTAAAAAAAAAGCTTAATCATACATCAGTACTGTTCCTGGTGTAGGCTCTAACTCCATTGAAGTTATAATAAATAAATAACAAACTGATTCGTCTATGACTTCGGGAATTCCTTCATGTCAAACTTCTGTGGAGGTATAAGTATTTTGTTATATCACACTGGAGGAGCTTAGCCATTCTGATGGTGTATTTTCTAAAAATCTTCAAACTTTCATAAAATTGCCACTTAGAATTTTTCGCTGCGAATCCCGTCGAATGTTTTTGTTTGCGCTTATATCTGTTGTAGGAGTCCCTGATTAGTTTCCATTTTTTACGGCATTCCAAATCTGTAATAACAAATTATTATTTGAGACTAGTGCTATGTCTTTTTTTTCGTACAAAGTTTGACATCCATTCCCTCGGGAAACACTTAAAAACACAAAACCTTGAAAAACACAAGAACACTTAAAAACACAAAACAAACAAAAGCATAAAACCTTGTCTTGTAAACGTCAGTTTATCATTAAAATAAATAATAAGTCATTTCTACCTAAGTGTTTCCTTCCGAATATTGAATTAAATGCAAAATACATCAATTAAAAATAAGTCATCTGTTTTATATATGCTTTCCGCTGTGTTTATCCAAATATTATCCTTTAAATTTTCGTCTCTGTGGGAGTCTAATTTTGCATTGTATATCGGAGGGTGCTGTCTGATCAGTTCAATCAGCTTCTCACAGTCTTTGTCAGAAAAAGTAGTCATTTTTTACAACAAACACACGTGCTTCTCAAGCGCGACGCAAGACACTACTGTTCCGGGGCGGAGACCATTTGGCTGTCTTCATCGCATGCGCAAACTGGCCCCCATACAAAGCGAAAGACAAGCACCAGTCGCGGTCTCCTGTCTGGTCTCGGTTTCCAGTCGCGGTCGCCGCGCGAACCACCGTCTTAAGTCGTTTAATCATGGCCAACATCTATTGAACGGTGTTGAAACTACATGACTAACCTATACTCCACAATTTTACCAATGGAAATATTTCCTTGATCTTTTGATGAAGGAATGAAAAATATTACCATTGATTAATCATCAAATTTTGCTCTTGTCTATGGGAGGACATTGCATTTTGTACTGAAGCCTGAACAGTTTGTTTTAGCCCAATTTGCGATTATAGGGTGTCGTGATAATGGTAGAGAGAAATTAAAGAAGTTCGTCTTGAATCATCAAGTATTTATTTGGACAGGTTACGATGATTACTTAAATGATTGTTATGTAACGACAAGTAAGTAGGTATGATACTGAGTGCATTCTCCAAGTGTTGCTTGTAAAATAAGTGGAAATCGCGCTGAAATAACTAATTCGTTGGTTGTCATCTGGAGGTGAAGATCTCGGATCTTCAAATAATATTCCACAGTGAGCTCAATGCCGTGCAGGCGGAGGCTTCTATATTGTAGAGCCAGCGAAACGCGTCTCAACCCGCATCATAGCGTTGGGCGATGCATATCGCGGTGATTACAATACTGACTATTAGTAGGCAGAACCTTAGAGAACGTTCCCGAAAAGATTCGAAGGTTAGCGCATTATCGCTGCGTGTCTGAAAGTTGCTAGTCGAGATAACCTGATACTATCGTAGCTTCTAGTATGTATGTGAGTCACTGCGAACTGCAGGGCTGCCACATAGGTACAACGACAGCGGCATGATGCTTACGTTCTATTGGAATTTTTTGAGTAAGTTGTTTTGAAAAAATCGAACACAAAATACTCTTTCATTGCAATTTTGTCTAAATTACTTACGTGCTTTGTAAATTCATATTTCTTGCTGCCGCATTTCCTTAAATTTTAGGTCTGGACTTTGCTTGATGTGTTCGCCTAATGCAGCTCTCCTCCATGTAAATGTCTCCAGGTAAAGTTTATTAAATGATTGATTTGCCTGGAGATGTTGCCTTTCAATTGGTTTTTGCCTCCTTGAATTCGATTAAATAATAATATTTATTTAACGCCATTAAAAGGCTTTTACATTACAATGATGATTATGAGATCCAGTGGCACAAATAAGGGTATCGGTAGTCTTAGGACAACGTTTAAAAAAATGAAATGAAATATTAGTTACAGTTGTTTTTTTTTCTTTTAAGCTCAACAGATAGTTTTTTTTACAAAAAATATAAATATGAAAAGAAATGCGTGCTCGTGTTATAGTTGTAATAAAAGAGAGCATTCTATATAAACAGTATGAAATATGTAGAGAAAGGTAACTTGATAGCAAGAATAATCATGCTAAATTGTCAACATCAACATCAATTCATAAATGAGCATTGTTATTTGCAAATCTTTGAGTTCTAGTATTGGAAAAGTAATTCAAGCATTGAAATTATTGTTAACTATATTTGCTTGAAATGGTTCTGAAAGTCAGCTCTCTCAAATCAGGGCTGTCGGATGATAATTTGGAATAAAAAATAACAATTTTGAGGTAAGATAAAACAATTATTAGTTAACACTCTTCTGACTTCTGCCATGCAGGAGAATAGTACCATACCTAACATTTTTTTTTTTTTTTTTTTTTTTTTTTTTTTTTTTATTTATTTCTATACATTACAGTATTTACCTTTATAATTTTATTATGTTGGGTGTAAGGTAGGTTTGTGAAGGTGAAACTGTGGATAGGTATTGTTGTATGTTTCGTGAACACCTCACTAGGAGAACCTGTGCTGAGGTGTTTACGTGTTTATTTATGTTTATGTGTGACAAGTATTTATGTGTTGTAATATAAAGTTTTATATGTATTTTTTTTCAAATTTTAACAGTTATTGTACATTGGTTATATAGAAGAGAAAAAAAAAGTATTTAAATATATTAGAGGAATATAAAAAAAAATTATATATATATAAACATACACATACATACATACACATCCATATAAATACATGTACCTGCACACATGCATATGAATATATATATACATACGTACACATCCGCATACACATTCACATACACATATATATATGTACACACATATATAAATTGTAAGTGTATGTATAGTTATTGGATACTTGAAAAACTACTTAATTTTTAGGTTTATTTAATTTTATACTTTTTATAGTTTTGTTATGTTTGGTTGGGAATAATAATGTTTTGTATAAAGTTAATATCTTGATTTTTAATCCAGTCAGTGATATGTTTTTTATGAATGTTTGTAGATGTATTTGCAGATAGTATTTGTTTCAAAGTAATGGGCATGCAATTAAAAAGTTTGGTTGCATAATACTGAAAGTGTCTTTGTCCATGTGTGGTGTGGGTTATCGGTATGTTCAGTGTTTTATTTGTTGAGGACCTGGTTTTTGTTATGGTTTTTGGTTGAATTGGAATGTGTTGTTTGTTTTGGACAAGGTATATTATAGCAGATTTGGCATAAAGTTGTCTTATTGACATGACTTCTAATGCTTTGTAGATTTCGCTAGAATCTGTGTGAAATGGTACTTGCAGGATGAGTTTAATTATTGCTTTTTGTATTTTTTGAATTGGGTCAATTGCTATGTTTGTAGCACTTCCCCAAGCTAGTATTCCATATGTGGCAATGGATTGACAAAGTGCAAAATAGATCGATCTTAGTATTATTAGTGGGAAGATGTTTTTAACGTACTTTATTAGGTGCATTACTCGTTTCAGTTTATTTGTGATGAAATTAATGTGGTCAGTCCAGCGTAAGTGTGAATCAATAATAACCCCCAGGTATTTTGTATGTTTTACCCTTTCTATATGTTCGCACTGGCAGTTGGATAAAGTACAGTCATGTAGAATCAAGCCTATGTTTGATGGAGGTTGACCTCTTTGTGTAATACTATGAGTTATATATTTTGTTTTGATTGTATTAACTGTAAGAGTATTACTGTTTAGCCATTTTTTGACGATTGATAAACTTTTTTCGGCTATTATAAATACATCTTTCCATGTGGCTGCTTGACAGAGAAGAACTGTATCGTCAGCGAAGGTCACGATTTTACCTTCAATTTTAATGTCGCACAGTTCATTTATATAAATGAGGAATAATAAAGGGCCAAGTACACTCCCCTGTGGGACTCCGTACGTAATTGAAAGTGGTTCACTTGTCTTGTTGTCAATTTTAACTTGTTGCGTTCTGTCAGACATGAAGCTTTTAATTAAATTGAATTCTACTCCATTAATGCCAATGTTTTTTAACTTCTTGAAAAGTTTTTTATGTGAAATTGTGTCGAAAGCTTTACATAGATCTAAATAAATAGAGATAACTTTTTTTTTAGCGTCTAGATTATGTGTAATGAAGTCCGTTACGGTAGCTATTGCATGTTCTGTGCTCCTGTTTTTCCTGAAGCCATGTTGGTTTACCGAGAGTATTTGTTTTGCTTCTAAATAGTGTTGGAGCTGTTTTTTAATAGTTTTTTCCAGGATTTTCGAAATGGTATTTAGTAGCGTAATGGGTCTGTAGTTGTTAACATTATTTTTTTGTCCTGATTTGAAAATTGGAATAATAAGGCCTTTTTTTAGTAAGCTAGGAAAAATTCCTTCTTTTAGACTACGATTAATTAAATATGTGAGTGGTATAAGTAGTTGTTGGCTTAATGTTAAGATAGTTTTAGAGTCTATACCATCAGGACCCGCAGTATTGTTAATCTTTAGTGAATGAATTATTTTATTGGTATCTTCTTCTGTAATATTTTGTAATTTGAAGTGTCTGTTAAAATTTTCATTGCTTATGTTAGATGTATTGTTTTGAGGTTCCTGAATATCTTGGGGAGGCTGGGTAATTTTGATATTTTCAGCTAGGCTAGCTCCAATATTTGTGTAGTGTTTGTTGATGTAATTAAGGATACGTGTAGGGTTGTCATGAAAGTGGAGTTCTTTATCATCAATGAGTAGATTTTTTATGGTATCGTCTTTTTTCTTCTGTGAATGCGAACTTTCCCTCAGTATTGACCATACGCTTTTAGGGTAATAGTTTGATGTTATCAGTTTGTTTCTATAGTATAATTCTTTGGCTTTACGTATTGTTAAAGAACAGATGTTTCTGTACCTTTTGTAGAAGAAATATAGCGAGGTATTATATGGGTTCAGTTTGACTTGTTTGTGTAATTTGTCCCTTTTTTTAATGCTATTTATGATGCTTTGGGTAATCCATTTTTTAAGTCTTACTTTACGGTGTGGAATAGGTATGTATACCGTTTTGGTATTTTGGGTAATGAGAGTTTGTAGGTAAGTTAAAAAGAAATTCCAGGCCTCTTCTGCCGAGTTATAATTTCTAAGATGTTCCCACGTTTTTATTTCTAAACATTGTTTTAGGTTAACGTAATCAATTATTTTTTTTGTGGTATTGTTTTGGAGAGTTGAGTTTCTAGTTAGCAAAGTTAGGCCTATCATAATTGTGTAGTGATCTGTGATTGTGGATTCGTATACTGCACTACATATTGGACTTTTTGATTTTACCATAAAGTGATCTATACATGATTCTGAGTCTTTGCTTACTCTGGTAGGAGTGTTAATGATGCTAATAATGCCGTGTTCCAGAAGCATCAGTTGGTAATCGATATTTTGAGGGTGGCCATTAGGAAGTATATTTATGTTTAGATCACCAGCTATAATGATGTTTTTGTATGAAGTGAGTTTTTTTAGGTGAGTATCTAAAGCTATTATAAATGGTGTAACGTTATGTGTGGATGGTGATCTGTATAGGGCGAGAACACACGTATCTGAGTCGATGATTATTTGTAGACAATTAGTATTTATCAAGTCGATTTCTGAAACAGAGGCGTTAAGACTATCATGTATGTATACAACAATCCCATCATTTTGATTTTTGTTTTTTAGTGTGTGATACTCAGTATAATTTAATTTATGTTTTTTTGTAAAAGCGGTTGATATCCAACATTCCGTTAGGATTATAATTTTGAAGTTTGTATTAAAGTTGTGTAAGAGTATGTCAAGTTCGTCATAGTTACGATTAAGTGATCTTATATTTTGGTTAATCAGTGTCAGAGAATCTGGATTGTTAAAAATATCATCGCATAGTTTTGGGTCATTGGTTATATGATGATGGTGAGAGCTATTTAAGTTCATTGAGAGTAGATCAGCCATGATGTTGTATAAAGCCGGATAGTTTTGTTTCGAGGTCTGAGTGGCCTTCATTAGTTACATAATTTTTTTAAGTCATTTTCGTGTTTTATTTGTATAATTTTTTCCCCCGGCCCTTTCCGGGCTAGCAGTTTTCCGGATTTAAACCATACGAATTGGAAGTTTTTGTCTTTTGCTGTTTGCTTCGTTTTCCAAAGTAATTCTCTATAGTACGGTGTTAGGACTTCACTTATGAATATGGGGGAGTTTGAAATCAATGTTTTGGCCGCGTTTTTTAGTGTTAAAAAGGAATCCCTAGTTTTCAGGCTGTGGAAAGTAGCACGGAGTTTGTCCGGGGTATTGTGTCTCCGGTCCTGTGTTGAGGTCACCATTCGCAGATCCTGCTGTAGCAGGGGCATTCCCAGGGAGCTGGCGACCCGAATTACCGCTTCCACAGGTGGTTCTCCCGGCTGCAGCTTTACTCCCGCCATCTCTATGCTGTCAAAAAGTTTTTCCTGCTCCAATTCTGCCAGACGACATTCTAGAGAAGAGATTCTGATGTTTTTATTTTCGTTTTCCTCGCGTAGGTATTTGGTCTCTTTGTGAAGGTCCTCCATTTTTTTAAATCTTGTGAGCAGATCTTCGTATTGGTTGCATATGAATTCACTGCTTCTCTTTAGTTCATTGATTTCATCTGTAAACATTATTTTTATTTCCGTAATTTTTGCATCGAAGTGTTTCGTAAGGCGCTCATAGAGGGAGTTGCTTTCTTCATTAGAATTAGGTACGTCACTTGTATTCGTATTCTGTGGGGTGTCCTTGATCCTTTGTTTGGGAGCAGTCTTGTTTGAAGGTATGTCATTTTCATCTGCGTCGCAAGATGTCGCTGGTTTCCTTTGTCTGCTCATTTTGAATTATTTTAGTGATAAGTTTTGTAGAAAGATGGTGTTATTGTTATTTCAAATTATATTAATAAAAGGATTAAATTCCTATTATAATAATAAAAGAAGAAAATAACAAAATTGTTCGGATTCACTCGGTTTTGACATTAATTATTGTGTTTGAGGTATGCTATTATAGTCTACTTAAAACTATATTCTGTGCAGTTGAATACATCTACTTCTGAGAAAACATTGCCAACTGCATGCGATGTAGGTATTGCAAAATATTGTTTTGGAGCGAAGGAATTGATTTATTTTCGCAATAAGTCGTGAAAGCTGTGCACTTTATTGCCTATTGATATTAGATTTCTGCTAAGCACACATTTTTGCCGCTCGTCGGATAAGTCCTGGAGAATAATTTGACGATTGATTATCAATTGAATAGTAAGTCTTGGTGCTGGAGAAAAGGGATTCCATGGACAGCCAGTCCACAGAAAGGACATGATCAACATAAAGTGATTTGGCGATCTTTTTGTGATCCGTTTCTTGGTCTGCTCCTGTGGCTTTCAGATTCGGCATTTGAAGATCACTGAACATCGGACGTGTGTCTTTTATAGTAATGACAGTCTTTATTAGTTGCGATTTACTTAAAGTGATCGGAATGAAGGAATTGATTCATTTTCGCAATGTTTGCACCGCGCTCCACTAAGTACTTGATAATAATCAGTCAATCCCGCTCAGCAGCTGTACGTAAAGGAGTCCTAAGAAGGATATCATTCCTCTGTGCCAACAATATATTAAACGGAACCGCAGTTTGCTCCTTGGATGTTCGACGGCCTGTGGAAGATATAACACCGCTGTTCACCACCAGGGAGTTGGGTAAATCTATACAATGTAAGTGTCATTGCTAGTTGTGCGAGTTCTGTGCCAATCTATTTTCAGACTTTTGCACGGCCTGTGGAAGATATAATACATTTTAACGTCGTCAGTGTTAAAAGGAAGACGATCAAAGAATAATCAAATTTTCTAGATCCGTACTTCATAAAAAAATGTAATTATTTAATTAGAAGATCACTAAACAACGGACGAGTGTCTTTTATTACAATAACATAGTCTTTATTAGTTCCGATTTTCTTAAAGTGATTGGAATGAAGGAATTGATTGATTTTCGGAATCGAAACAATTTTCTTCCAATAAGTCGTGAAAGCTGTGCACTTTATTGCCTATTGATATTAGATTTCTGCTAAGTACACATTTTTGCGACTCATCATTTCCTAAAAAAATTAAATTATTTAATTTGATGTACGGCGTTTGAAGATCACTAAACATTGGACGAGTGTCTTTTATAACAATTGCATAGTCTTTATTTGTTCAGGAATGAAGGAGTGAAGGAATTGTTTGATTTTTGGAATCAAACAGTTTTCTTCCAATAAATCGTGAAAGCTGTGCACTTTATTCCCTATTGATATTAGATTTCTGCTAAGCACACATTTTTGCGACTCGTTGGATAAATCCATGAGAATAATTTTTTACTTTTATTAAAAACGTTTTTTACTTTTATTAAAAGCAAATTTTTACTCATTTTCGAATAGACTGTGCGCTTGGTGCTTGACTAATGTCTCGTAAACCGAAGTGAGTGCGGTACATTCGTCTCAAAATTATTCATTGTCATGGAATAATCTTTTATGCAATATGCACGAACACAAAACGCGCGCTACTATCCCGTGAACGGCTCCATGGCGACTAAAAGTTTCACAAAATAGCTCATCTAACGCCTCAGTACTGCGCCCGTCCCTTGTATTATTAAAAAAATAACAAAACAAACCGCGAACACCAAGGCACACCAAGAACAAACAAGGCCCACCTTGACTAGGTTCTCCTAGTGAGGTGTTCACGAAACATACAACAATACCTATCCACAGTTTCACCTTCACAAACCTACCTTCACAAACCAACCTACCTTGACTGCATTACAAGAACAGCGACGGTTTGCAACGAAATTTAAACGGTTAGGCTACGTCTGCACAGACATGCGGCTTGCTTAGCGCCTAGAGCCTAGCGGCTTGCATTGGCTACTTGCTAGGATACACGGTGGCTGCACTGAAGGTGGTTTGCGTGGTGGGTCGCTAGGCGCCTTGGTCATTTGCTTATCGGCACGTTGATGAGATGTCACTTTCAAAAATAGCTCTAAAACTGCTACTTACAGAAAATTCATCTTTAAAATATACCATTTCACAGCCTTATCCATCATGTTGGGTTCGTGACAAAAATAAGTCACGGTCAAGTCATGGGGAGTTTAATGTTCTGTATAAAAAACTGCACTATTGCTACATCTTCCCATAGTTTCTTTAAGACAACTGCATTTTTATGGAGTTCATTAGCTGGATTCCACAGAGGTTCTCTTTTAAAAACTGATGCAATTAATATTTCATCCATTTTCGTCTTCTAAAATTCCTCGCGCCTCGTGAAAAAAAACCAACACATTTGTTTACTTCGATACCCGCTACGCGACTAGCTAGGCGCCAAGAGCGCAGTGCGGCCGGTCGCAAAAATTCTAGAACATTCATTTTACTAAGCTACTCGCTAGGTGACTTGCTAGGCGCTAAGTAAGCCGCCTGTCTTTGCGGACATAGCCTTAATGTTTCAATTATTTTAATGATTTGGGCACTGAGCACTGAGCCTGAGCCTGAGCACTGAGCCTGAGACATTTTGGAGATTTTGATGAAAGTAATTAGTTTGATTCTCTTTAACTCTTTTCCAGATCTCCCCAAGTAAACTGCATCTAGAATTTTTCTTGATTGAATTAAGATTTCCACTGAAGTGGTACGTCTATTACTTTGCTGATCTCGGTTCAAACCGCTGATCACCACCAGAGAGTTTGGTAAATATGTACAGTGTAAGTGTCCTTGCTAGTCGTGCGAATTCTGTGCCGACTGCTTGCCAGATTAATCTTCAGAGTGTTCGAAGGCCTGTGGAAGATAAAACACCTTTTAACATGGTCAGATTTAAAAGGAAGATGATCAAAGGATGGTTAAATTTTCTAGATAAAATTAAATTTTTTTCTTCATAAAAAATTTAATTATTTAATTTGATGTACGGCATTTGAAGATCACTAAAAATTGGACGAGTGTCTTTTATTATAATGACATCTTTATTAGTTGCAATTTTCTTAAAGTCCGAACAAAGTAATTTCGGAATCAAACAGTTTTCTTCCAATAAATCGTGAAAGCTGTGCACTTTATTCCCTATTGGTATTAGATTTCTGTTAAGCACACATTTTTGCGACTCATCACTTCCTAAAAAAATTAAATTATTTAATTTGATGTACAGCATTTGAAGATCACTAAACAATGGTCGAGTGTCTTTTATAACAATTACATAGTTTTTATTTGTTCCGGAATGAAGGAATTGTTTGATTTTTGGAATCAAACAGTTTTCTTCCAATAAATCGTGAAAGCTGTGCACTTTATTCCCTATTGATATTAGATTTCTGCTAAGCACACATTTTTGCGACTCATCGGACAAGTCCAGGAGATTAATTTGATGTACAAGTCGTGGTACTGGAGAAAAGGGGTTCTATGGACAGCCAGACACACGGAAAGGACATGAATCCTGGATTGTGTGCCCAGGTCGGTAGTATAGAAGGTAGAATGTAGAAGGTCACGGTGTGTGCGGGGGTCGGCAGGATTTGATTATTTCTGGTTGAACTGTGTGAAATATGAACACAGCTTTGAGATCTGCCAGTTCGATTTTGTGACCGTATGAAAAATTTTCTGTTGTTTGGAAACTGGTTGAACAAAAATCTTTCGGAATGAATCGAAATAAATGAACCAGATAACTGTGAAGATTGATTAGAAAGGAATTGTTCGTTCGCATTGCACGGAGCTCAATTTTAAAATTTTGATACGGTTTTTGTTGGATTTAAATTTCCCGCCCTTTTGCAGTCATCTCTATCTTGACCTTGTCATTTTCTAAAGATGAATCAGTACTGTATATAAATAAAAAAATATTTCTGTTTAAATCATTAGGTTATGGGCCCAGAATAGCCCAGAGACATTCAGTGAAAGTTTCTTCTAATAAACTATTAATAAAACTTCAATTCAATATTTGTTCAACATCACTGTTCTTATTTTTAAGCACTTTTGAAGTAATACGTTTATGGACCGCTATCATGACTTCACCCCCTCTTGTATTGGAGCTGGTATTTGAGCTCCGGTCTGCTCGGTAGATATGGTGATTGCATTTTTTTTTTTTTTTTTTTTTTACAGTTAATACCGCACAAGAGTCCCAACTGCTCCCGTCTGGAGCCAGTGAGACTATGGCATCCCCAATTGGGGTATGTTGTGAGGCTGAAGGTAGTGGGGAGGGGCATGAGATAGGGAAGAGGAAGGTGGGGAAGTACCTGGCTATTCAGATCTGGTCACTAAACACGGCTAAAGCCATTTCAAGCAACGTTTCAATTCTGAATGGTGGTCTTACACCAGGGCGATACTGATAGTATCTTCCACTCTGGAACGTGCCGCAAATATACTATATATTATTTTAAATGAATAAATTGTGAAATAACACAAATTAATCAAATAAAATTTATTTGCGCACGCCGGGTTCGAACCCGCGACCTTCGGATTGTGAGTCGAGAGTCTTGCCTCGGGACCACGGAGGCCGTCTATGCATAATCCAAGTTCCGCAGAGAATATTGATGGTATTAACCAGGTTTCCGTTAATATGATGACTTCGCGTGAGAAGGTCGCGGCACTTATTCTGAATTCCTTAAGTTTGGTTCTAATGCCTCTGACATTCTGGTAGTAGAGGTTGCAATTATTTAGTTTTTTGGCAAAACATTGACAATTTTGGGCAGATTATTTATGTATTTTATAGTTAAATTAGATTCGCCATTTTTTTTTCTTGACTCCAGCTCATCCCGAAGCATCATAAGTTGTTTCCTTTGTTGACTCGTCTTATCATCACTGGCTTTGACCCCATCTTTGAATTTTTTGTTATTGATTAAAATTGTCCTTACTAGATGCTCATCTTTAAGTTCTAACTTTATTGGTCTACACTTGTTTGCGACTTTCTTCATTCTCAACCTGTATATTTTAATGTCTTCAGTATTAATGGAAATATCAAAATTATATAAAATAAGAATTTATTTCTGTTAAAATCATAAGGTTATGGGCCCAGAATAGCACAGAGACATTCAGTGAAAGTTTCTTCTAATAAACTACTAATAAAACTTCCAATAAACTAGTTAGACCATGTTACAGCTGCCCCATTTTTGATGAAAACGTAACCCGTGATTGAACGTCTTGTATCAGGATCATTGGCGTAGTCAGCATCGCTATAACCAGTTACTCCTGGTGGCTGTGCTGTGTACGAGTAATACAGCCCATTCTCTTTTGTATCTTTTAGATATTTGAAGATTTTCATCACGGCATCCATTGTGTTTTGTTGTAACAATTTAAAAATTGACTCACCAGGCTCATAACATAATTTCAGGTCGATTCACTGTAACTAGGTGCATGAGCTTCTCTGTAAGGAGTGTTCTTTACTGGGTCTCCGTCTCCTTTTTGTAATTTCACACGAGGGTCCACAGGAACACTGTTGGGGTTAGCATCAGTCACGTTAAACTTGTTCATTATTTTTTCCACATGTTTAGTCTGATGTATGAACATACCATTGCTGAGTATCTCAATTTGCATGCCTACAAAGTTACTCCCTGAATTCATTACCTTTTCATCAAAGACCTGTTTTAAGTCATTACTTTTTTTAAGCACGGTGGAAGGCGATTATCTGAATTATTTGAAAGGGCGATAACTGTAGGTACTTCTACGTTATTTGCCCAATTTCAAATTGGGACTGAACAAAATGTTTTTGTATAGGTTGCTCTGAAATGATTTGACAAAGTTGATTTTAAAAATATTCTTTCATTGCAACTTTGTCTAACTTACTAGTACGGGTATATCGGCGTTATCTGCAGGTTCAGCTGTCTCCACGCTGTCACGGAGGAAGAGTCAATGAATTTCGGATTTTTGTAGTTAAAATGTCACTCATTTTTACGTGTTCTGACACATTTTAAATATTTATTTATTTATATTGAATTTCACGCCCGGCCGGGCTTTTACATGTATTTTTTTTTTTTTTTACAAAGAACATCTAAATGTGCATAACAAAATCAAAAAACAAAAATAACAAAATCATAAACAAAAACAAAATCAAAAACAAAATCCAAATCACAATCGAAATCAAAATCATAACCAAATCTGAAACACAACAAGGTCAAAAATGAATTGAAATAAAAACAAAATATTCCACCATGCAAGATGGAAAAACTTTAGGCTGAGAAAAGTACAATACATGTGAAATAAGTCGAAGCAGAGCTATGTAGTTGGTTTAATTAAATTTGTTGTTCTTCTTTCTGATATAAATTCTACTATGACTTGTTTATATTTAGTAAATGATGTGTTAATTATGTCAACAACATCTTTATAGTCATTACCCAAATTTTGTATACGGCGAACGGGCGTATACAATTGGGATTCTGTTTTGGAGTTGTCACAATAGAACGGTAGATATTGCCTCGATGTTGATTTGCGAGGTAAATGGAAAGAAATCAAGTATAATAATTCAGGGCTGTCAATTATTGGATTTATGATTTTGTGTAAACATGTTAGGTCATATACTATTCTACGTTCGGATAATTTTAATATATTAAGTTGACATAGTAGATAGTCATAGTTGATACATTCCCTTGTAATACCCATTCTGAAATTAATAAATCTTAAGAATTTGTTTTGAATTCTTTCTATCGTGAGTGAATGACTAGCATAACTAGGTGCCCACACTGTCGAATTATACTCGATTTGACTCCTAACCGATGACATGTACAAATTTTTAAAGGTTTGAATATTTTTAAATTGGCTGCAAATTCTTATTACAAAACCCAGCATTTTCAAAGCTTTATTTGATGTAGTCTCAATATGGTTTATAAATTTCAGTTTTTGATCGAAGTTTACACCTAAGTCATTCACTTCGGTTACAGATGTTAGCACTACATCATTAATGGAGTACTCATAAATTATTGGATTTTTTATTCTATGAAATCTCATAATTAGACATTTACTTAAATTTAGTCATAGATAGTTCTCTTGGCACCAAGCAAAAAGTTTAAACAAGTTATTTGACAATGTTTGACAGTCATTAATATTTCTTATTGCTTTGTATATTTTCATATCGTCCGCAAACATTAAAACTTGGACATCGTTGAAAATAGTAAGAACATCATTCACAAATATCAAAAATAAAATTAGTCCCAAATGTGACCCCTGGGGAACACCGCTCGTAGCGATAAATTTATACGAAGTAAAGGATTCAATTTTGACGGCCAATTGTCTGTTACTTAAATAACTCTTAAACCATTTGTATAAATGCCCTGCTATTCCTAATTTGTGAAGCTTTTTTAACAAGAGAACATGATTAACTGTGTCAAATGCTTTGCTGAAATCGGTGTATACTGAATCAACCTGTAGCTTCTCAGACATGGCTTCGGATATATAGTTTTGATAGATTAAAAGGTTAGACAGAGTAGATTTTCCTAGAGTGAAACCATGTTGATTAGGTAAAATTACAGGGGTGATACAGTGAATGATTTTATTTAATATAAGTTTCTCAAACAATTTTGGAATGGTAGATAAAATACAGATCGGTCTATAATTGCTCACATCGTTTTTATCTCCTTTTTTAAGTATCGGGGCGAGGAAACTATATTTCCATTTTTCCGGAAAGTGTCCCGTTTGCAACGATTGATTGAAAAGAACGTGTAGTGGATATGCAAGAGTGGTGGCGCAATTCTTTAAGAAAACAGGTGGGATATTATCGGGACCACCGCTCTTACTTTGATCCAGTTGTTTTAGCTGAGTCAGTACATCGTTGTATTCAATTTTTACATTAGCTAAATTTAAATAATGTTCCGAGGAAAAACAAGGCGACCAATCGTTGACCGGACATAAACACTTTTAAAAAAGTCTGCAAATAGGTGAGCTACGTTTTGAGTGTCGTTGGCTCTTTTTCTTTCATAACACATGTTAGAAGGTATATGCGGAAATTTAAACAATTTTTGTTTCTGTATAACAATCTCATGAACATAGCGGTGAAGTACATAAAATAAGCAGCAAAATATTGATTGAAAAGCATGTTACTTGAAATATTTTTCATATTCTTTAGATAACTGTGAAGATTGATTAGAAAGGAATTGTTCAGATCGCAACGCATTGTACGGAGCTCGATTTTTGCATGTGTCGCTTCTTCGAGTAACAAAAGCCAATTTGACCACTGGATTAATTTCTTGACTACCTTTTGTATTATATATATATTTTTTGGTAGTTGAATATTTGAGACCAGTGGAAAATCTTTGTTTCTTATTGATGTGTGATTTGTTTGTTTTTAAATGATCGTTGTTTACTGAGTCTAATACAATTTGTAACCACTTTACAAAGTAGAAATATGTCAAAAATATGTAAAAAATGAAAATGCTGGATTGTATAGCATTCTCTTCCCGAGATGGTTAAAAACATTGCATTTGTTTTCGATTGTTTGTATTTGAAGTACACGCAAGGTAGGTGTTAAGGATTTCAGGAACGCAACGATGTTTCCCCTCAACTACAGCGGGCTTTTTATGTGTGTGTGTTGTACGTAAATTGGCCTAACCACTTATTATGGCACTCCATAATGTGGTTAGGTACTCCATTTTAAATATGCAACAAGATATTAAATGAAAAGAGCATTACTGAATTAGCTCTGAAAGCTGTCATCAAATAGACTAAAACCTTGGTTTGATTCGAGATATGAAATCCAAGGTGTCCAGGTGAGGTAGGGGGGTCAGAAACCAAAATAAAAAAGTACCAATCTTGATGGTACTCGTCTTCCAATAGGGACATAACATAAATATTAATATTTTTACTGAAGATTATTAAATGGAAAATTATTTTGCAAAGATTATGTTATCTAAATGTCTTTTTCTCTCACGCTGCAAGAATTCCTCCGATCTTGTGCGGAAATTGTTCATAACTCCCCGACACTGCTCTCCAAATCGCCGCCATTTCTGCCACGATGTTCTGCTTCAATTGCGCGGGCAATTTTGTACGGGTGCCGGTCTATTGCAGGTTGATTGATTACTGAACCAGTTAACTCAAATTTATCCACCACACTGCGAATAGTTCTCTCGGCAGGACACCTACGGCGACCGTAAAATGGGCGAAGCGCGCGGAACGTTGCCCGAACAGAACACCCATTTTGATAAATTTATCATTTGCACACATTGTTGAACGCTATATCCGTCCTTGGCAAAACAGACTGAATAAATGACAGCCAATTTGTCGCTTCAACAATAGGGCCGCTATCAACTGTCAAAATTCGGAAGTCCCTTTATTTTGAGCTAGCCTTCATAATAGCTATCTTATTTTTAACGGCTTCCCATTGTGATAAGGCTTTTTTTTAAGCACGGTGAATGGCTGTTATCTGAATGGGTGAAAACCGGAGGTGCTTCTGCGTTATTTGCATAATTTCAAATTGGGGAAGTTTTTTTTTGGTGTAGATGGGATTTGATTTTTTCTATGGATATTCATAGATTTGGAGATTTAAACTACTTCTATTTATTTGTTTTTTGCTCTAAAATGATTGGAGTAAGTTGATTTTGAAATCAAACACAAAATACTCTTTCATTGCAACTTTATTTGTACGGGTATATCGGCGTTATCTGCAGGTTCAGCTGTCTCCATGCAGGCACAAGGAAGAGTCTCTAAATAGAATACACAGATGATGTCGTATTTATAATATAATAAGAAGTAGGCGGGTTATAAGAATTCTCAACTATATAAATTTGTATTCTTTAATCTACTTAAATCTACTTTTCATATTTATAATTTTTTATGTTTGTTAACTTTTTGTTTGAATGTAATCTATAATCCATTGTAAACTACAAATTGCAAATTTCGTTGAATATTATTATTAAAGAAATAAATGATCCACGACTCACTGATGATTGGGTGAGGGGCCGTGGGCACCTTCACATGGTGTAGGCCCGACTGGCAACGCGGACGATGGTCCTTGGGGACTGAAGGTGAGCCTCTCGGCAGCTAGATATGTCTCCAGGCAAATAAATGCCTTTCATAATGAGCAAAATCGACGGAAGTTTCAAAAACGGTTCCAGAATTAAATTATATTAATCGGGAAGTACGTCAAATCACGGTCAGTAGAGAAAGAGATCCGGATGACACAGATAACTATCGCTTTGGAACATTTTGCTTTGGTCGGCACATGGCTGGACCAACTGCCATTTTAATTCATACAACATTTGTGTGCACATAAAATATTCCACTCCTATAAACTTGTTGACAAAACTTGACGAAACTATTCGTCATCGTCCACTTTTGTTTTATTTGAGAGAAATCACAACAAAATTAATTAACAAGTGATTAAAAATTAATTAAAAGTCAGCTCATTTATCGCTAGTCCATTCCATCCCAGTGTAAGAGTATAGAAGCGGAAAAAAAAAACCACTGACCTTTATACCAATGTTGCCATTGTTCCGAACGGCAAATTAGTGAAAAGTATTCAATTACTAATTATGTAGTGACTATCCAAGTTAGTAACTGAAAATAATTATTTTGTGAGTATATGTGTTGGTGGAGATAAAATAAAGTCAGTTCAATTGTAAGCACCCAATTATTTATTTCACAAAAGGTTACAATTTTGTTATACGAATAATTGTCATTGTGGAACGGTACGCAGGTAGCACTGAGTTCGTACTCGAAGTGTTGCTCGTAAGGTAGGAGAAAGTCGCGCCGTAAAGACTGGCTGGTGTGTTCAGGTTCATCGTTTTTATAGGTGTCCGCGCGGTGCAATATTTGTAGAATGTTCCGGAAGAGTCTCCAGGCTTCCCGAAGGTCGGCACTTATCTCTGCGCGTCTCGAAACGGCTTTATCAGCGTAATATGATATTTGCTCGGTTACTAGAAGATTCGTTGCAGGGCTGCCACAGGACCCCCTTCCCAGTGATGAAGTCACGATATAATTTTGTCTGTCGGTCGAAAATGGTTGTGGAAGTGGTCCGTGTCCATGGATGTATGTTCGAGGTCGGTGCGTTGATGTTATTGATGGATGACAGCTGCTTCTTGTAAAATTTGTTTCTTTATTTTCGATCTGCACCATTGGTAAATCATGTATGCACAACTGGCTGCAACTACAACACATATGATGACGAGAGTTGATAGCGAGAAATGATGAACATTGTTATCTCCCGTCTCTGCCGATCCGGAGTCCTCTCCCTCAAATTTCATAACAAAATGTTACCGCATCCATCCCACCACCTCGAGGGCGATTGCAATTTGATTCAGTTGGCTTGGCAAGGCAAGGCACGCTTGGTCAGCGTCTCGCCGAGCGAACATTTATTTTATTTATTGTGAAAAACGGTGAATGCAATCACATTTCACTAAATTTACAATGAATAACATTTATGCATTAATTAATTACATACATTAATAACATCAATTGAGAAGCAGCCTTGTGTTTAAAAAAATATTTATTGCAATCTTGAAATCACTGACGCTTAACTGAAAAATGTCTATTTCAGATTCTCAGCCGTCCGTTGTGTGATTTAACATTTTGCGTTCATCCATTATTTTTTATTTGACAGAACTGATTCCAATTCAGGTTCGGAAACTTGATTGTTTATCTGGGGATAGCGTCGCTGAAAGAGGCAGCTTCGAATTGACTTGATGAATTTTCTTTTGCTTTGGTAGCCGCTCTAGTATGCATTCACTCTTTGGTGTCAGTTTCAGTAGACGGGTTACTGGGAGCAGTGCGGGGGGACGAACGTCGGCCCTGCAATAGGCAGTGGCCGGAGATATACTAGGTGGTACTACATCTTTGTCGTTGCTTGTATTTAACTCTACTTGCTTCATTCACTACACATGATTCAATATCACTTCTACGAACTACGAACATGCATAACAACTATTAATATTTTTACTTTGTTCAATAATAATTGTTGGAGCATATAAATATCCTCAAAAAACGTGGACCTTATACCCTAAGATGGTAATAAATATTTATGTTCATGCATTCTCACCTCAAAATTATGGTCAAGAATTGCCTAAACATTTAATGAAAATGTTCACCGTCCTTAAAGAGATGCCTTCCTGCAATAAATAGTACAGGCTTTCCAGGCAGGCAGATTATTTTTCCATCGTGTGGCACATTTTCATCGATTAATTATGTTGTGAAAGAAGAATTTTGTATCGTGAATCCAATCTCTCACATTCAAATTTTTCAATTACATGAAAAAATAATAATTGAAAACCGATAAACAGGCAAAGAAAAATTCTTATTTTGAATTTTCTTACATTCAAAATATACTATAGTCAAACAGATTCCACTTCAGTAAGTCCACTCACCGCCACCCGTCGAGTTCAATCCCACACCTCCGAATGCGAAATCTTCTTCAAAGAATGGAGAATTAGCATCAACCCTTCCAAGAGCGCAGCCTGCGTCTTTTCCCGCAAAAATTCCATCCGAAGGCCACCTAACATCCAGCTGTTCGGTCAAAACGTCCCCTGGGTAAAAAACATCAAATACCTCGGCATAACCCTCGACAGTAGACTCACATGGAAAAAACACACCCAAGAAATCCTAGCCTTCGCTAACAAAACATACGCAGCCCTCTATCCCATGCTATGTAAAAGAAACAAACAACTCTCTCCTAAAAATAAACTCCTAATCTACAAAACTACAATAAGACCCAAATTAACCTATGCCAGCCCCATCTGGGGAAACACTTCAAATTCCAACATGAACAAACTTCAAACTTTCCAAAACAAAGTTATCCGTACAGCCCTGGGCGCCCCCAAGTGGTTGAGGGTTTCCCAACTCCACAACGACTCAGAAGTCCCATTATTGAAAAACCACATCGTAAGCCTCGCGGAAACTTTCTATGCGGGAATCCCCACCCACGACAACGCGTCTATAAACTGTCTCACCCAGTACGACATTAGCGAAAAAACAAAACATAAGAAACCCAAACAAATCCTCCGAAAAATCCCTCCCCCCATATTGCAGCCATGTACCCCCCTTGCAAATAACAATTAAAAAACACGAATAAATTCATTTTTTCTACAAACATAATTTTTTAAATTATAAACTCATGATGAAAGAGAAAGGGGCCTTTTTTGGCCCGGAGCTCTGTATGCCAGTATTTCAAAAGTCAAAAGTCAAGTCAAACAGATACCAAGTGCACTCTCAAAATTTCAAAAGGGGAAGAACGTTCTTCCCCGTTTGAAATTTTGAGAGTACTTTTGGTATCTGTTTGACTATGACAGTCATTTGCCATGCATTCGGGTATGTACCTTCCAGATTAGTGCGCATTATAAATATGTTGCGTAGAGGCACGAAACACAATCTTCGAGGTACTTATTTAAAACTCATGTAATTATAAACATAACATAAATATTCAATTTTTTTTTTTCTTCTTCAATGATATAACATAAATAAATTATATATTATGACGCTTAACCAATAATGCTCTACGGTCGTACTCTCCGTTGGAGATTCACTGATCCTCGTCCTCTTTCTATTATCTTGGTTAGGAGATGTTCAATTGTAGGTGCTGGTTTAGTTTCTTCTTCAGAATCACTATCAGTATCAGAATTATTAATAGGAGCGATACACAAAACAACTGGTAGTACCAGATCTCATGGGATGAAAAAAAAGTGTAATAGAATAGTGTCCTAATCACCATCACCACAGTGTGCATCAATGTTTGCACCGCGCTCCACCAAGTGCTTGATAATAATCAGTCAATCCCGCTCAGCAGCTGTACGTAAAGGAGTCCTAAGAAGGATATCATTCCTCTGTGCCAACAATATATTGTGGAAGATATAATACCTTTTAACGTCGTCAGTGTTAAAAGGAAGACGATCAAAGAATGATCAAATTTTCTAGATCCGTACTTCATAAAAAAATGTAATTATTTAATTTGAAGATCCCTAAATGATGGACGAGTGTCTTTTATAACAATTACATAGTCTTTATTAGTTCTGATTTTCTTAAAGTGATCGGAACAAAGGAATTGATTGATTTTTGGAATCAAACAGTTTTCTTCCATTAAGTTGCGAAAGCTGTGCCTCCCCCTCTTCTGCTCCTCGGATGTTCGACGGCCTGTGGAAGATATAACACTGCTGTTCGCCACCAGGGAGTTGGGTAAATCTATTCAATGTAAGTGTCATTGCTAGTTGTGCGAGTTCTGTGCCAATCGATTTTCAGACTTTTGCACGGCCTGTGGAAGATATAATACCTTTTAACGTCGTCAGGGTTAAAAGGAAGATGATCAAAGAATGGTCAAATTTTCTAGATCCGTAATTCATAAAAAATGTAATTATTTAATTTGAAGATCCCTAAATGATGGACGAGTGTCTTTTATAACAATTACATAGTCTTTATTCTGATTTTCTTAAAGTGATCGGAACAAAGGAATTGATTGATTTTTGGAATCAAACAGTTTTCTTCCATTAAGTTGCGAAAGCTGTGCACTTTATTGCCTGTTGATATTAGATTTCTGTTAAGCACACATTTTTGCGACTCGTCGGATAAGTCCAGGAGATTAATTTGACGTACAAGTCGTGGTGCTGGAGAAAAGGGATTCCATGGACAGCCAGACACACGGAAAGGACATGATCGCCGTAAAGCAATTTAGCGATCTTTTTGTGATTCGCTTCTTGGTCCGCTCCTGTGGCTTTCGGATTCGTGGCCCCACTCTGCAGTGGTAGTTTGCTTTATGAAGTCTTCATGTTTCATCAACAGTAAACAATAATGTTAACTTGAATAATTTTAACAAGTTTAACATTGTTTTTTTAATAGTTACAATGATCAGTTGACCCCGCTCGGTAACTGTAATAAAGCAGTCCTAAGCAGAATATCATTTCTCTGTGCCATCAATACAGTGAAGGAAACAGCAATTTGCTCCTCGAGTGTTCTAACTATACCGATGTGGCTCCACTCTGTAGTATAGAGAAGGCCAGTTTGCTTTATGAAATCTTTATATTTTTTCATCAACAGAACACAATAAATAATGTTCAAGTAATTATTTTCTAACGGTTAGAAAATAATAGATTTACAATAATCAGTTGACCCCGCTCGGTAGGTGTATGTAAAAGAGTCCTAAGCAGGATATCATTCCTCTGTGCCATAAATACAGTTAAGAAAACAGTATTTTGCTACTCGAGTAGTCTAACTATTTCAATAAGGCCCCACGCTTTATGTATAATAAATCTTTGTATTCTTTCATCAACAGAACACAATAACGTTCAATGTTATTATTTTATAATTTCTTGAATAATACTCTTTTTAACAAGGTTTTTTCAAAAGATTTATAATAATCAGTTGACCCCGCTCGGTAGCTGTAGGTAAAAGAGTCCTAAGCAGAATATCATTCCTCTGTGCCACCAATACACTGAAGGAAACAGCAATTTGCTCCTCGAGTTTTCTAATTGTACCGATGTGGCTCCACTCTGTAATATAGAGAAGGGCAGTTTGCTTTATGAAATCTTTATATTTCATCATTCATTATAGATATATGTAAAGAAGTCCTAAGCAGGACATCATTCCTCTGTGCCATCAATACACTGAAGGAAACAGCAATTTGCTCCTCGAGTTTTCTAACTGTACCGATGTGGCTCCACTCTGTAATATAGAGAAGGGCAGTTTGCTTTATGAAATCTTTATATTTCATCATTCATTATAGATATATGTAAAGAAGTCCTAAGCAGGATATCATTCCTCTCTCTATGCTGTGTGTAAAACAAAAGTAATTTGTGGCTGAATTAAAGAAAAATTAAGGTTTTTCACTTGCCATTTTTAAATCCTCCGCAGAACTAATCGTAAGTGAAGAAGTGCCAGAAGTTGTATGTGGAGAACTCCTACTTGCATACACGGTCCTCGATAACAGGCATGCTCAGAATTCGAAGCACTTCCGAAGAATTCCTAGCCTCGGCGAATACACTGAAGGAAACAGCAATTTGCTCCTCGAGTTTTCTAACTGTACCGATGTGGGATATGTGGTGGATAACCTCCAATGTACCGATGTGGGATATGTGGTGGATAACCTCCAATGTACCGATGTGGCTCCACTCTGTAGTATAGAGAAGGCCAGTTTGCTTTATGAAATCTTTATATTTCATCATTCATTATAGATATATGTAAAGAAGTCCTAAGCAGGATATCATTCCTCTATGCTGTGTGTAAAACAAAAGTAATTTGTGGCTGAATTAAAGAAAAATTAAGGTTTTTCACTTGCCATTTTTAAATCCTCCGCAGAACTTATCGTAAGTGAAGAAGTGCCAGAAGTTGTATGTGGAGAACTCCTACTTGCATACACGGTCCTCGATAACAGGCATGCTCAGAATTCGAAGCACTTCCGAAGAATTCCTAGCCTCGGCGAATACACTGAAGGAAACAGCAATTTGCTCCTCGAGTTTTCTAACTGTACCGATGTGGCTCCACTCTGTAGTATAGAGAAGGCCAGTTTGCTTTATGAAATCTTTATATTGCATCGTTCATTATAGATATATGTAAAGAAGTCCTAAGCAGGACATCATTCCTCTGTGCCATCAATATACTGAAGGAAACAGCAATTTGCTCCTCGAGTTTTCTAACTGTACCGATGTGGTTCCACTCTGTAATATAGAGAAGGGCAGTTTGCTTTATGAAATCTTTATATTTCATCATTCATTATAGATATATGTAAAGAAGTCCTAAGCAGGATATCATTCCTCTATGCTGTGTGTAAAACAAAAGTAATTTGTGGCTGAATTAAAGAAAAATTAAGGTTTTTCACTTGCCATTTTTAAATCCTCCGCAGAACTTATCGTAAGTGAAGAAGTGCCAGAAGTTGTATGTGGAGAACTCCTACTTGCATACACGGTCCTCGATAACAGGCATGCTCAGAATTCGAAGCACTTCTGAAGAATTCCTAGCCTCGGCGAATACACTGAAGGAAACAGCAATTTGCTCCTCGAGTTTTCTAACTGTACCGATGTGGCTCCACTCTGTAGTATAGAGAAGGCCAGTTTGCTTTATGAAATCTTTATATTGCATCGTTCATTATAGATATATGTAAAGAAGTCCTAAGCAGGACATCATTCCTCTGTGCCATCAATACACTGAAGGAAACAGCAATTTGCTCCTCGAGTTTTCTAACTGTACCGATGTGGCTCCACTCTGTAATATAGAGAAGGGCAGATTGCTTTATGAAATCTTTATATTTCATCATTCATTATAGATATATGTAAAGAAGTCCTAAGCAGGATATCATTCCTCTATGCTGTGTGTAAAACAAAAGTAATTTGTGGTTGAATTAAAGAAAAATTAAGGTTTTTCACTTGCCATTTTTAAATCCTCCGCAGAACTTATCGTAAGTGAAGAAGTGCCAGAAGTTGTATGTGGAGAACTCCTACTTGCATACACGGTCCTCGATAATAGGCATGCTCAGAATTCGAAGCACTTCCGAAGAATTCCTAGCCTCGGCGAATACACTGAAGGAAACAGCAATTTGCTCCTCGAGTTTTCTAACTGTACCGATGTGGGATATGTGGTGGATAACCTCCAATGTACCGATGTGGCTCCACTCTGTAGTATAGAGAAGGCCAGTTTGCTTTATGAAATCTTTATATTTCATCATTCATTATAGATATATGTAAAGAAGTCCTAAGCAGGATATCATTCCTCTCTCTATGCTGTGTGTAAAACAAAAGTAATTTGTGGCTGAATTAAAGAAGAGATCTCAGAACAAGGAACTTCGAATACTTTGATTTCCATTTTGTTATTATGTATGTATGTGGAGAACTCCTACTTGCATACACGGTCCTCGATAACAGGCATGCTCAGAATTCGAAGCACTTCCGAAGAATTCCTAGCCTCGGCGAATACACTGAAGGAAACAGCAATTTGCTCCTCGAGTTTTCTAACTGTACCGATGTGGGATATGTGGTGGATAACCTCCAATGTACCGATGTGGCTCCACTCTGTAGTATAGAGAAGGCCAGTTTGCTTTATGAAATCTTTATATTTCATCATTCATTATAGATATATGTAAAGAAGTCCTAAGCAGGATATCATTCCTCTATTCTGTGTGTAAAACAAAAGTAATTTGTGGCTGAATTAAAGAAAAATTAAGGTTTTTCACTTGCCATTTTTAAATCCTCCGCAGAACTTATCGTAAGTGAAGAAGTGCCAGAAGTTGTATGTGGAGAACTCCTACTTGCATACACGGTCCTCGATAACAGGCATGATCAGAATTCGAAGCACTTCCGAAGAATTCCTAGCCTCGGCGAATACACTGAAGGAAACAGCAATTTGCTCCTCGAGTTTTCTAACTGTACCGATGTGGGATATGTGGTGGATAACCTCCAATGTACCGATGTGGCTCCACTCTGTAGTATAGAGAAGGCCAGTTTGCTTTATGAAATCTTTATATTTCATCATTCATTATAGATATATGTAAAGAAGTTCTAAGCAGGATATCATTCCTCTCTCTATGCTGTGTGTAAAACAAAAGTAATTTGTGGCTGAATTAAAGAAAAATTAAGGTTTTTCACTTGCCATTTTTAAATCCTCCGCAGAACTTATCGTAAGTGAAGAAGTGCCAGAAGTTGTATGTGGAGAACTCCTACTTGCATACACGGTCCTCGATAACAGGCATGCTCAGAATTCGAAGCACTTCCGAAGAATTCCTAGCCTCGGCGAATACACTGAAGGAAACAGCAATTTGTTCCTCGAGTTTTCTAACTGTACCGATGTGGGATATGTGGTGGATAACCTCCAATGTACCGATGTGGCTCCACTCTGTAGTATAGAGAAGGCCAGTTTGCTTTATGAAATCTTTATATTTCATCGTTCATTATAGATATATGTAAAGAAGTCCTAAGCAGGATATCATTCCTCTCTCTATGCTGTGTGTAAAACAAAAGTAATTTGTGGCTGAATTAAAGAAAAATTAAGGTTTTTCACTTGCCATTTTTAAATCCTCCGCAGAACTTATCGTAAGTGAAGAAGTGCCAGAAGTTGTATGTGAACTCCTACTTGCATACACGGTCCTCGATAACAGGCATGCTCAGAATTCGAAGCACTTCCGAAGAATTCCTAGCCTCGGCGAACAGATTGGAAAAGGGCTTGGAGCACATCATTCCTCTGTGCCATCAATACACTGAAGGAAACAGCAATTTGCTCCTCGAGTGTTCTAACTATACCGATGTGGCTCCACTCTGTAGTATAGAGAAGGGCAGTTTGCTTTATGAAATCTTTATATTTCATCAACAGAATACAACAACGTTCAATGTTATTATTTTATAATTTCTTGAATAATACTTTTTTAACAAGTTTAACTTGGTTTTTTTAATAGATTTACAAAAATCAGTTGACCCTGCTCGGTAGCTGTATGTAAAAGAGTCCTAAGCAGGATATCATTCCTCTGTGCCATCAATACACGGAAGGAAACAGCAATTTGCTCCTTGAGTTTTCTGACTATACCGATGTGGCTCCACTCTGTAGTATAGAGAAGGCTGTTTGCTTTATGAAGTCGTCATGTTTCATCAACAGAATACAATAACGTTCAATGTTATTATTTTACAATTACTTGAATAATTTTTTTTTTAACAAATTTGACGTCATTATTTTTTATAGCCTTTTAATATATATATATTACTTTTAATGTATGTAAAGAAAAAGTATTGTTGTGGTGTCGGTTAGATTGAGAATTGTCACTTGTTTTGTTATTATATGATTTTATTGTAAAGTGTCAGTTTGTTAGAAGAAACCATAAAAAGAAAGTGATATAATAAACATAAATGTCGTTTCTTCGTTACACAACTTAGCAACACAAGTGTTTTATTTATCAATCAAATTAAGGAATCAAACTTCTACATTATAAAACGACATTTTTCGTTAAAAACCCAAAAAAATGGAGAAACTTCAGTTTGAATTCACTCTGCTACCTGGAAGTGAAGGCAAGTCAAACGTTTGTAGCATTACCTCAATAGTCACAAGTGATGATAAAGTGTACGCAATACCAGAATCGCTACGATCAGCCAGCCATCACAAGGAAATAATGAAAACTGCTGCTTTTAGTAAAGTGAAAAATAGTTTGGGAAAAAGGTACCAGGTTAGGAGAGTCTGGATTACCATGACAGAAGAACTGAAAAAAACATATGTAGACGAACATGGAAATTTACAGTTTGGAGACCAATACCTCGAAGAATTGCAACAAAAAAGTTCCCCAGTACATCAAAAAGAAGAAACAAGTACACTGGAAAGATTGATTGAAAAATTAATGGAAAATAACCAACAGAGCTTAAAAAACATTGCTGAGAAGTTCGTTATTGAAAAATTCTGTAATAAAAATACAAATGCAAGCCAGTGGATCGAAGTATTTGAAAAAGAATGTTTACGGTTTGATGTGATCACGGATGAAAAAAAAATAGAAATACTCAGATTGTTCATGGATAAAACTTGTGTAGATTGGTACAGTTCCATGATTATAAAATTAACAATGAACTCCGAGTGGTCAACATGGAAAAACAAATTCTGTGAATCATTCGCAAACAAAGGATGGAACCCTGTCACATACGCACTCTCGTTTAGATACAAAGATGGTTCTCTGTTGGATTACGCTATGAAAAAAGAAAAACTTTTATTGGATATGAGAAGATCAATCGACACCGGTACTTTAATAGATCTTGTTGCTTCCGGACTACCAGAATTCATACTAAACAAGATTGATAGAGAAGGATTACAAGATATTGTGGATTTATTCAATGAAGTAAACAAGTATGAACATTTGGTCAACAAAAAGAGATTCATAAATAAGAGAACATTTGGGAATGCACAATTTAATACAAATGAAGGTAAAAATCCATGTAAAATTTGTGAAAAATTGAATAAGGGCTCTCGTTACCACCCTGAAGCCACATGCTGGTTCAAAACAAAAGAGGATGAAAAATTTAAGAGAAGTGCCATTAAACATGTAAACAATTCAGTGATAGAGACTGAGTTAAATGAAAATAATCAAAAAAACGAATAGTAACACCATTAATAAAAGTCAAACTATTACTAAATGATAAATTAGAAATATACGGAATTTATGATTCGGGTTCAAATGTTTCTCTAATTAATTCTAAGTTATTGGAACTAAAAGGAAAAGGAAACAGTTTGAATGAAGCAGATTTAGTAACGATTAATGGTGTTAAAAAGACGAGTGGTTTGACAACTTTAAAGATAAAAATTTTGGAATTGGAGAAAAATGTTGATGTGTACATTATTGATGAACACAATTTCAAGTATGATTTTTTGATTGGATTAGACATGATAAAAGACTTCAAACTTATTCAAAGTGAAGACTTACAAATATCACAGAAACTCTGCCTGAATAATACAAATAAAAAAGATAAAAACTCTACAGAAAATAAGAACACTATAGAAAAACACAGAATTAATTTTAACGAACATATTAAAGAAGAAGATTTTAAAATAACAATAAATCATTTAAATAATGATCAAAAAACAGAAATAAATGAACTAATAGGCAAATACGCATCAGTGTTTGCAAAGAGTAAATATGATGTTGGCACTGTTAATGGATACGAAGCGAAGATAGACTTATTAGTAGATAAATATTGTAGTAAGAGGCCTTACAGATGCAGCGTAGAAGATAAAAAGGAAATAGAAGAGCAAATAGCAAAATTATTAGACAATAAACTGATAGAAGAGTCCTACAGTCCATTTGCTGCACCGGTTACTCTAGCATTTAAAAAAGAAGAAAACAAAAGATCCAGATTATGCATAGACTTCAGAGACTTAAATAAAATAGTTGTACCTCAAGCTCAACCATTTCCGTTGATTGAAGACCTAATGACGAAGACCAGAAATTGCAAATTTTTTTCAACGCTGGATATAAACTCAGCCTTTTGGTCTATTCCGCTGCGGATTGAAGACAAAAAAAAACCAGGATTTGTAACACAGGAGGGACATTATCAATGGACCTGCCTGCCTTTTGGGTTAAAGACTTCTCCGGCAATTTTTCAGAGGATATTAAGCAATATATTGAGAAAATATAAACTAAACGAATTTGCTGTCAATTACATAGATGACATTCTTATATTTTCAAAAACTTTTGCTGAACACATTGATCATCTAACGAAGCTGCTGAATGCAATCAAAATGGAAGGTTTTAGATTAAAATTTACAAAATGCACATTTGCATCAGACATGGTAAAATATCTGGGTCATATAATTCAGAATAATTCAGTCAAGCCAGTAAAGGATAATTTGACTTCAATAAAGAATTTTCCTATTCCAAAAACACAGAAGAATGTGAGACAATTTCTAGGAAAAATCAATTTTTATCATGAGTACATTCCGAAGAGTGCAATAATACTAGATCCTTTGCATAATTTACTAAGGAAAAACCAAAAGTTTATTTGGACTGATAAATGCCAAAATGCTTTTGAAACGATGAAAAATCTACTATGCTCACAACCAATCCTGGAAATTTTTGATCAAGATTTGCCAATTAATATATACACGGATGCTTCTCTAGAAGGTGTTGGAGCTATTTTAAAACAGACACAATCTGATGGAAAAGAAAAACCAGTAGCTTACTTTTCGAAAAAACTAAATGGAGCCCAGAAAAAGAAAAAAGCAATTTACCTAGAATGCTTAGCTATAAAAGAAGCAGTGAGATACTGGCAATACTGGTTGATAGGTAAACCATTTACAGTTTATTCAGATCACAAACCACTGGAAAACATGAATCTCAAATCTAGAACTGATGAAGAGCTGGGTGATTTAACATATTATCTTTCACAATATGACTTTAACATAAAATATGCTCCAGGAAAACAAAATTTGGAAGCTGACTGTCTAAGCAGAAATCCAGTTCTAGAATCAAATGAAAATACAGATGAACAATTGAAAGTCGTAAACATGATTAAAGTGGAAGATATTTTGAAAGATCAGAATAAAAATGAAGAAATACAAAATAAAAAAAGCAAATTAATAGAGAAACACCATATATACTTCAAAAAAATCAGAGAAAAAGAAAAAGTTATTCTTTCAGAAGAGTTTAGTATGGAACTCATAAAAAAAGTACATGAAAACCTTTGCCATATTGGAATTGGACAAATGCAAAAGATGATAAGCACACATTACGTAGCCCAAAATTTAAATAAAAACATAATAAAAGTTTGCAGAACCTGTGAAATTTGTATTAAAAATAAATCAAGAGGACAAGACAAATTTGGCGTTATGTCTCATTTAGGCCCGGCAACAAAGCCTTTTGAAATAGTATCTATAGACACAATTGGAGGATTTGGAGGTACAAGATCAACAAAAAAATTTCTGCATTTGTTGGTAGATCACTTTACAAGATATGCATTCATTCTTACCTCAAAAACTCAAACTGCGAACGATTTTGTAAATCTAGTTAACAAAACAGAAACAGGAGACATAGGTATGCTACTTACCGATCAATACCCGGGAATCAATTCAAAAGAATTCAAGAAATATTTACAAGACAAGCGGATACCAATGATCTTCACAGCAGTAAATGCACCATTCTCAAATGGTTTAAATGAGAGGCTGAATCAAACTTTAGTTAACAAAATAAGATGTAAAATAAATGAAAAAGAAAAAAAGAGAGCCTGGACAGCAATAGCTCAAGAATGTACAAGAAAATATAATGAGACTATTCATTCAGTCACTAACTTTGCACCGAGTTACCTTTTATATGGTACGGACAGCACGATTTTACCGAATGAACTAAAACAACGAGAATCAAATAGTGACTGGATGAGAGACAGGAAAATAGCACTTGAAAACACAATAAGATCACATAACTACAATAAAACATTATTCGATAAAAAGCGAAAACACTTCGAGTTTAACGTAGGGGATATGGTGTTTGTGGAAAATGGAAACAAGCTGAACAGGAAGAAATTGGATGAACTGAAAATTGGACCATATGAGATAATTGAAAAAATTTCAAACTCCATATACAGGATAGATACGGGTCATAAAAAACCAGAATCAAACCTATTCCACATCACAAAACTTATTCCAGTTCAAACATTGGAAGAAGAGGACATCGAAGATGAGAAAATTTTGCAATAATTTTCTTTCCCGAGGGGGGGAGATGTAAAGAAAAAGTATTGTTGTGGTGTCGGTTAGATTGAGAATTGTCACTTGTTTTGTTATTATATGATTTTATTGTAAAGTGTCAGTTTGTTAGAAGAAACCATAAAAAGAAAGTGATATAATAAACATAAATGTCGTTTCTTCGTTACACAACTTAGCAACACAAGTGTTTTATTTATCAATCAAATTAAGGAATCAAACTTCTACATTATATGTATACTGAAGGTATATCAAATATTCTTGAGGAACTACTTAAATTATGTAATATAATGAATTAATAAATATGGGTGCTTCTTCCCATACTTTACATGCGATAATATTAGTTCGATTAAATAATCGTTCAAAAAAAATTTTCCCCAGTTTAAACGGAGTTTGAAACATTTCTGTTGAATAAAGTTGCAAAAAAGATATTTTTTCTAGTTTCGTCAGAACATGTTCCGATTCGAGACAGATCTTTCTTGTATACTTAACGTTCATTCCACCAAGCAGAAATGTTACGATATATCAATTCTTTTCTAGAATTGCAATGTAAAGAGTAGTTTGATGCTACTGATTTCTGAATACGGCACTTATTTCTAGCCGCAGTTTACTTACATGTATGCATATATATTTTTTTGAATTAAGCAATTCACCTTAAAAATATTGCTTTTTAGGGTGAATTGCAATGGGCAAAATCCCGGAGTTGAAGCAGGGTACCTGTCCACAATAATTTGCTTGATCCAACATATCGGTGTCATTATTGATGTCATATTTTGTGATGAGACAAAGGTTTCTTGTGTACTTTCTACTTTCAATCCACTGAGCAGAAATTTGATGATATAAAGGGTTTTCCAATAAGAGGTGTTATTTTGATATTCAAAGAAAAATGCCATTTTTTAATATAAATGATCGGATGTTTTATTTCATTATAAAGAGGAAGGTATGCCGTTAATAGTGGAAAATAACATCAGACAAATGACCACCACGATCACTCTTACAGGTCCATATCCTTTTCATGAAATTTTCCATAACCAAAAAGATCAATGGTTTCGTTGCTTGTGTGGCACGTAGCGCCGTCTTGTTGAAAGTAAACGTTGTCCAGATCAATACCATCCAATTCCGGCCATAAAAAATCATTAATCATGTCTCGATAGCTCAATCTAACTGTAACGTAACTGTTGCTCCAGCCTCATTTTCGATAAAGTAAGGTCCAATGACTCCGCCAGACCATAAACCGCACCAAACAGTCACACGTTGAGGATAGAGAGGCTTTTCAACAATAACTCTTGGGTTTTCCAAGCCCCAGATGCGACAATTTTGCTTTTTGACGAAGCCACCGAGGTGGAAATGGGCCTCATCACTCAAAATGATTTCAAAATAACACCTCTTATTGGAAAACCCTGTAAAAGTCGAAAGGCGTTAATATTATAAATATTCCCGGGTTCATGGGGGGAGGTTTGCCTAGGCGGATGACCAGGACATACTGAACCCCAGATTCCTACCCACCCCTTTTCCTTCCCAGAACTCTCTCTCCCCTTCTTTTCCTCAAAAAAAAACCCTCCACACAGCATCCCCGAAGATGACATAGGCCCTGAGGGAAATTATTTATCTCAGGGCTTCCTGTTTGTAGCTCATGTAAAAAAAAAAATAAATAAATAATATTCACAATTACTCCAATGAATGCCCAAAATTCATCTATTTCAATGTCACGCCAATTCTGCCAAATGTAATTTGGAGGTAATTCTTTTGATCGCAATTTTGTTCTGGCGTAAACATTGGATTCTTTAACAATTTCATTTGGAAGCTCGAGTGTATAAAAAAATTTAAAAAAATTGAATACTTTCTGAGATTGAAGCAGGAACCTGTGGACCTATTTTTTGTGAGCCAATATCAAAGTTTACAGTTTCCGTAAAGTTGTCTTCTTCGGTTACATCTACCAATCCTCCTCCTGTAGATTATCTACGTCTGAATCTATAGTTGAACTGCTACTGATCTGTCTATGCCAAATCACTCTCACTGCTTGAACTTACAATATCATTTTTTTTTATTTATGTCTATTCTTGAATACACAATTTTACAATTGATTACAGAGGTTAACATAGGAGTACAAAACGTTAATTTTCAGTAGCAGTAAACAAAAAGATTATTATTTTTATTTTTTTAGTATTATGTTGGGTGTAAGGTAGGTTTGAGAAGGTAAAACTGTGTGTGGGTAATATTGTATGTTTCGTGAACACCTCACTAGGAGAACCTGTGCTGAGGTGTTGACGTGCTTATGATTAAGTGTGACAAGTATTTATGTGTTGTAGAAAATTAGTTATTTAATTTTTTTTTTTTTTTATACATTTTATTATCGCATACACTGATTATTTAGAGTGAAAAAATATGTATAAAATACAAATCCATATATACACATATATGCACATGTTTATATTTATAGACATACATACATATAAAGTTACACACACCTACTATTTATTAATTATTACTATTTATTAATGAAAGTGTGTGTGTGTGTGTAGTAGAAAAATTCATGAAAGACTTTAATTGTTTTCTTTTATTTTTTGTAGTTTGGTTATTATTATTATCATTATTACTATCTATCGAAGTTTCATCGGAAAAGTCACTTCGAAAACCAACTCGTCTTCACTATCATTGAACTCAAAATTCTCCTCTGTATTTATTGCACAGTAAAAATTATTCAAATAAAATGAGTGCGTAATGCGTTATATAAATGAAAAACAGAGCAAAAAGCACAACCTATCGCCAGTGGGGTACTGTATACAACTGAATAGAACGTGAGTGTACCTGCAAAAGAACCTTTTTATTTTAAACAATAAAATATCTACCTATTGTTTATGTCGCCGTTGTGTCGCCATCGGAGTTATAAAGTTTTCTATGTTGCCTTGATGACATTTCTATTAACAATATTGCAAAAAAGATATTGATCTTTGTTTCATCAGAATCAGTTGCGATACGTTGTAGAATATTTGTAATTTGTGACAAATTTCTGAGCAGAAATTCAACGATTTGCTTGTTCTTTAAGTGCATCTTATGCTTGTCGATATAAAGGATTGCGATATAAAGAGCAATCTGATAGTATTGATTTCTAAAAACTGCACTGTTTTTAAGCCGCAGTTTACTAAAATGTTTGGCATTTAATTCAAGTGCGGTTTTTGGTTTCTACCGGAATTTGAAGGTACGCCCTCTTTGGATCTATTGGAGAAAACATTTATGCCTTAATGTAATTTACGGGCGAAATCCCTTTTTTCAATCCACTGAGCGGAAATTCTACAATATGTTCATTTTTTTCTAGGATAGCGATGTGAACAGCAGTCTGATGTTATTGATTTCTAAATATGGCACTGTTTTTAAGCCGCAGTTTACTAATAGATTCGGCATTTAATTCAAGGGCAGTCTTTGGTTTCTACCGGAATCTGATGATATGCCCTCTTTGGATCTATTGGAGAAAACAATTCCGCCTTATGTAATTTATGGGCAAAATCCCTATGAGAAAGAATGGAGTACCCGTCTTTAATGATTTGCTTTATCCAACACAATCAGTGCTGTGTCATTGTTAATATCATATTGGATTATTTATTTATTTATTTATAAATAAACGCCCTTTTTCGGGGCTTTTACATATATAGCATATTATGAAAGAGTAAGGTTTCTTGTATACCTTCTATTTTCAATCCACTGAGCAGAAGTGCGGCACTATGCTCGTCCTTTTCTAGGATTGCGATATGAAGAGCGATATCTGATCATATTGATTTCAATCATTATTACACTGCTATACAAATATGTTAGAAAAATCCACTAAAACATGATGAAAAATGGCATTTTATACGCAAGCATTTTGACAGCCACCGCTTCAGATATTTTTGATTTAATTCCGTTTTTTGTAAACCTGATTATTCAGTAAAAAACCAAAGGACACTGACATGTATTGATTAAAGGTAGAAGTAGGCTCTTCCAGCTTTCTTGTACCACGGAAATATTCAAAAATATTTCAAATTTTTTTTTAAGAATTGAGGGAATATTTGCCAAAATTGGTATTTTAAATAGTGCCATATTGTGGCAAAAAGCGCTCTAATGGTTATAGCATTTGAAAGATTCACGCCATTTTGCTTATTTCTGCCTCTGAGGAAATTCGAATAACTGGAAAGCCTTGATATTTATGAAGAGGTATTTCCCCTCCTATCTGGATGTTCAATTGGGTGCATAGGTAAGTTGGAAACTTAGAAGCAAGTGCGGATAATTTGTATCCTATGAATTTATCTGTCTTGATCAAATACTATATATATTCCCTGAATATTTTAAACTCTGACCCTATCTTTGCATGCTGAGCCGATAATGTTCCCCATGGAAAATCTACATGATGATGCATCACAAATGCATCTCATGCTTGTCATTTTCCTATATACTAAAGCAATGCGTTCTTCCTCGGTTACTTTAGATGCGATAATATTGTTTTGCTTCTTCAAACAATTTATACAATGAATATTATTTTGATTAAATAAAAATGCGAAAATAAACATTTCTTCTGTTTCATCGAAATTTGAAACATTCGAAAAAAAAAACCGATTCAATCCAACATCATTTGAATTGGCTTTGGTATTTTGCCGAGCTCGAAAAAGGCGGACATCAAGTACTAAGTTGGGAATCACACTCTTATGCGGATGAATGCATATCTTTGCATACTTCTGTTGAAATAGAGCTAGGGTAACTCTGTAAAGCGGTAAAACTGGCATTTGGACAGCCGGGCTGGTGCAGCAGAGCATGTCACTACGGTAAGTATACCGGTACCGCGAGTAGAGACGGGAGCTCGGTTCTTGATTACTATCTGCATTTGAGCAATCATTCTGGCTTCCTCGACGTCAGCAATTAGTAAACTCTTCATTGTGTCTTTTCGCATTTCATTCATGAAATCGTTGCCTTTAGAATAGAAACATTTCCGCTAAATAAAATTGCAAAAAAGATGTTGACTTTTTTTTCATCGGAATCAGTTTTGATCCGTTGTAAAATATTTGTTATTATTCCGTCCAACGATGGTGACTAGCAGGATTTAAACGTATGGTTATATGGATGATCTGACGAACGGAACTTATAGCTCTGTGATCTGCCAATGTTTTGAATAGTTTGTTCCAAGTAGGCTTTGTGTTCTCCTTCACTGTTGGATATTATTTTGATTTCTTGTGGCGTTGAACATGAATCGTACAAAGGTCTGAGCTGCATTGCACAATCTGAACCGCTGGAAGTAAACTGGAATTGCAGTGTGCATTAAACCACAAGCTTGTATTAACATTAGCGTCGCGCTCCGCTCTAAGTACTTAATAAATAATCAGTTGACCTCACTCGAAGCTGTATGCAAAGGAGTCCTAAGCAGAATATCATTCTTCTGTGCCATCAATACACCAGCAACTTGCTCCTCGAGTTTTCTGACTATACCGATGTGGCTCCACTCTGTAGTATAGAGAAGGGCAGTTTGCTTTATGAAATCTTTATATTTCATCAACAGAATACAATACCGTTCAATGTTATTATGTATTTTCTAATATCTTGAATAATATTTTTTTTAACCAGTTTCAAATAAAAACCCTTTTTAATGGTGTAATGACAAATTCAACTTCTATTTTTTGCTATATCAAATATTTTTGAGGTACAACTTAACTTAAATAATTTGTAATAATTCGATAAAATGAATTGATAAGAATGTGTTCTACCTTGGATACCTTAGATGCTGCGATAAAATTATTTTGATTAAAAAATCGTTCAAACAAAAAATTTTCCCCAGTTTAAACGGCATTTGAAACATTTCTGTTAAATAATATTGCGAAAAAGATATTGACCTTTGTTTCATCAGAATCAGTTCCGATTTGTTGTAGCATATTTGCATTATGAGACAAATTTCTATGTTAAATCCACTGAGCAGAAGTTCAACGATGTGCTTGTTTAAATGCATCTTATGCTATTGCGATGTGAAGAGCAGTCTGATGGTATTGATTTCTAAATACGGCACTGTTTTTAAGCCGCAATTTACTAATACGTTTTAATTCAAGTGCAGTCTCTCGTTTCTACCGGAATCTGAAGTTACGCCCTCTTTAGATCTATTGGAGAAAACATTTATGCCTTATGTAATTTACGGGCGAAATCCCTTTTTTCAATCCACTGAGTGGAAATTCTGCGATATGTTCATTTTTTTCTAAGATAGCGATGTGAAGAGCAGTCTGATGTTATTCATTTCTAAAAACGGCATTGTTTTTAAGCCGCAGTTTGCTAATGTGTTTGGCATTTAATTCAAGTGCAGTCTTTGGTTTCTACCGGAACCTGATGATATGATTGGGGGCCAACAGGCATAGAGTGATGTTCAGCCCATCTTAGCGGAATCATTCAGTACTCATTCAGCCTGTGCCTTATGTAATTTATGGGCAAAATCCCAGCGAGAAAGAATAGAGTATATGTCCAAAATGATTTGCTTTATCCAACACAATCAGTGCTGCGTTATTACTAATGTCATATTGAATTATGAAAGAGATAAAGGTTTCTTGTTTACTTTCTATTTTCAATCCCCTGAGCACAAGTGTGACAATATGTTCATTTTTTTCTAGGATAGCGATGTGAAGAGCAGTCTGATGTTATTCATTTCTAAAAACGGCATTGTTTTTAAGCCGCAGTTTGCTAATGTGTTTGGCATTTAATTCAAGTGCAGTCTTTGGTTTCTACCGGAACCTGATGATATGATTGGGGGCCAACAGGCATAGAGTGATGTTCAGCCCATCTAAGCGCGATCATTCAGTACTCATTCAGCCTGTGCCTTATGTAATTTATGGGCAAAATCCCAGCGAGAAAGAATAGAGTACATGTCCAAAATGATTTGCTTTATCCAACACAATCAGTGCTGCGTTATTACTAATGTCATATTGAATTATGAAAGAGATAAAGGTTTCTTGTATACCTTCTATTTTCAATCCACTGAGCAGAAGTGTGACAATATGTTCATTTTTTTCAAGGATAGCGATGTGAAGAGCAGTCTGATGTTATTCATTTCTAAAAACGGCATTGTTTTTAAGCCGCAGTTTGCTAATGTGTTTGGCATTTAATTCAAGTGCAGTCTTTGGTTTCTACCGGAACCTGATGATATGATTGGGGGCCAACAGGCATAGAGTGATGTTCAGCCCATCTAAGCGGAATCATTCAGTACTCATTCAGCCTGTGCCTTATGTAATTTATGGGCAAAATCCCAGCGAGAAAGAATAGAGTACATGTCCAAAATGATTTGCTTTATCCAACACAATCAGTGCTGCGTTATTACTAATGTCATATTGAATTATGAAGAGATAAAGGTTTCTTGTTTACTTTCTATTTTCAATCCCCTGAGCACAAGTGTGACGATATGCTCATTCTTTTCTAGGATCGCGATGTGAAGAGCAGTCCGATAATATTGATTTCCAAATACGGCATTGTTTTTAAGCCGCAGTTTGCTAATGTGTTTGGCATTTAATTCAAGTGCAGTCTTTGGTTTCTACCGGAACCTGATGATATGATTGGGGGCCAACAGGCATAGAGTGATGTTCAGCCCATCTAAGCGCGATCATTCAGTACTCATTAGCAGGATCATTCAGTACTCGAGCCAACGTTCAACAGTCTTAAATGTATATATGTGTATACCAGCTATATTATAGTGTGTATACCAGCCTCAGAGTTCTTTTCTAATCTACTTTGACTTTCTAAAGTTTAATGGCTAAATATTTCTTTGGCGTTATTTTTTCAGCGTCCTCTTTTTTTGGGGCAAGAGATAATAACATTGTTATTATTTGTTTTTTTATTCCGGACACTTCAATCCCCAGTTTCCCAATCTCTGTTTTTGTATATTTATTTTTATTTGGTCAGTCACACCATTTTGCTTATTTCTGCCTCTGAGGAAATTTGAATAACTGGAGAGTCTTGATATTTATCAAGAGATATTTTCATTTGGATGCATAGGTAAGTTGAAAACTCTGAAGAAAGTCCGGATAATTTGTATTATGAATTTATCCGTCTTGATCGAGGAAATATATTCCCTGAATATTTTCAATTCCGACCGTATCGTTGCTCGCCGAGCCAATAATGCTCCCCATGGAAAATCTAGAAATTCAGATAATGCATCACAAATGCGTCTAATGCTTGTCATGTTCCTATATGCTACTTGAGCAATGAGTTCTTCCTCGGTTACTTTAAAAGTGATTATATTATTTTGATTAAATAAAAATGCGAGAAAAAACATTTTCTCAGTTTCATTAGAATTTGAAACTTTTCTGTTAAATAAAATTGCAAAAAAGATATTGCGCTTTGTTTCATCAGAATCAGATCCGATTCGATCTGAAATATTTGTCATTATTCCGTTCAGTACGGAGTGATCTTCACTGATATTATTGTTGTTTAGGTTTATTCAAGTAATTTACTGCTGCATTACTACCAAAGTCATCAAAGAGACAAAGTTTTCTTGTAAACTATCTATGTTCAATTCACCGGGCAGAAATGATAGCAGTGACGATATGTTTTTCTAGGATTGCGATGTGAAGAGCACTTTGGTGATCTATATTTCTAAATATGGCATTGTCTTCAAGCCGCAGTTTAATAACATAATTGGCGTTTAATTCAAGTGCTGGGATGTCATTCGGTTCCGCCGGAATATGATGATACGCCGTCTTTAGATCTATTGTGCTTCCGGTGCGTTAGTTATGTTACTCGCGTTATCTTTTATTTCTACTGGAACGCAATGATATGATTGGGGGCCAACAGGTATAGAGTGATGTTCAGCCCATCTAAGCGGAATCAGTCAGTACTCATTCAGCCTGTGCCTTATGTAATTTATGGGCAAAATCCCAGCGAGAAAGAATAGAGTACATGTCCAAAATGATTTGCTTTATCCAACACAATCAGTGCTGCGTTATTACTAATGTCATATTGGATTATGAAAGAGATAAAGGTTTCTTGTATACCTTCTATTTTCAATCCACTGAGCAGAAGTGCGACAATATGTTCATTTTTTTCTAGGATCGCGATGTGAAGAGCAGTCTGATGTTTTTGATTTCTAAATACGGAATTGTTTTTAAGCCGCAGTTTGCTAATGTGTTTGGCATTTAATTCAAGTGCAGTCTTTGGTTTCTACCGGAACCTGATGATATGATTGGGGGCCAACAGGCATAGAGTGATGTTCAGCCCATCTAAGCGCGATCATTCAGTACTCATTAGCAGGATCATTCAGTACTCGAGCCAACATTCAACAGTCTTAAATGTATATATGTGTATACCAGCTATATTATAGTGTGTATACCAGCCTCAGAGTTCTTTTCTAATCTACTTTGACTTTCTAAAGTTTAATGGCTAAATATTTCTTTGGCGTTATTTTTTCAGCGTCCTCTTTTTTTGGGGCAAGAGATAATAACATTGTTATTATTTGTTTTTTTATTCCGGACACTTCAATCCCCAGTTTCCCAATCTCTGTTTTTGTATATTTATTTTTATTTGGTCAGTCACACCATTTTGCTTATTTCTGCCTCTGAGGAAATTTGAATAACTGGAGAGTCTTGATATTTATCAAGAGATATTTTCATTTGGATGCATAGGTAAGTTGAAAACTCTGAAGAAAGTCCGGATAATTTGTATTATGAATTTATCCGTCTTGATCGAGGAAATATATTCCCTGAATATTTTCAATTCCGACCGTATCGTTGCTCGCCGAGCCAATAATGCTCCCCATGGAAAATCTAGAAATTCAGATAATGCATCACAAATGCGTCTAATGCTTGTCATGTTCCTATATGCTACTTGAGCAATGAGTTCTTCCTCGGTTACTTTAAAAGTGATTATATTATTTTGATTAAATAAAAATGCGAGAAAAAACATTTTCTCAGTTTCATTAGAATTTGAAACTTTTCTGTTAAATAAAATTGCAAAAAAGATATTGCGCTTTGTTTCATCAGAATCAGATCCGATTCGATCTGAAATATTTGTCATTATTCCGTTCAGTACGGAGTGATCTTCACTGATATTATTGTTGTTTAGGTTTATTCAAGTAATTTACTGCTGCATTACTACCAAAGTCATCAAAGAGACAAAGTTTTCTTGTAAACTATCTATGTTCAATTCACCGGGCAGAAATGATAGCAGTGACGATATGTTTTTCTAGGATTGCGATGTGAAGAGCACTTTGGTGATCTATATTTCTAAATATGGCATTGTCTTCAAGCCGCAGTTTAATAACATAATTGGCGTTTAATTCAAGTGCTGGGATGTCATTCGGTTCCGCCGGAATATGATGATACGCCGTCTTTAGACCTATTGTGCTTCCGGTGCGTTAGTTATGTTACTCGTGTTATTTTTTATTATTACCAGAACCTGATGATATGATGGGGGCCAACAGGTATAGAGTAATGTTCAGCCCATCTAAGCGGGATCTATACTCATTAGATCAGGGTTTCCCAACCTTTATTTCGCCGAGCCTCACCGAACCAAAAAAAATTATTTTCATGCCCCCCTTAATTAAGTTTCAACAAAAATAAGAAACACATTTCTTATATTAACTAAATTATTTATTTGAATTTCAAATAGGTAAACTTTTAATCATTAATTACTTTAACATTTCTGAGATTTCTTTTAATTACACATATTATTTTTTATTTATTAAAATTATATTTTTATAATTAGATAATGTCTAACAACTTTGAAAGTAATTTTAGAACAAATAAATAAAAACTTTTAAAGTACTAATGGGACACTTGAGCTTGCATGCTCTGTACCAGTTGGTCGATTCTGGGTTCAGTCTTTGCTAGAGCTATGGTTAAATCGCTATTGACGGCAAGGCGATTTCGCTGTTTAGTTTTTATTAAAACTAGAGCTGAAAAACCTGTCTCGCATAAATAAGTGGACGAAAATAGGACGTATTGCAGCGATTTAATGGCGATTCGCAGTTAATTTACCTACGCGTTAAATAGATTTTTTTTTTCGGAAATGCAAACGTACCTATTACGCCCCCCCCCTGACATTTTTCTACGCCCTCCTGGGGGGGCATGCCCCCTGGTTGGGAAGTCCTGCGTTAGTGTGAGAGGGAAAATACTACTTTTCATCGAAGAAGATACTGTTTGTTGTCTGCAACAGACCTATCTCACTCTCACATATTATTGACATTAGTGCGAGAGGGTAAGATAATATTTTTTGTTTGGAACAGTTGTCTCATTCGTACCCGTGCTTTCATGATATAAGTCTATCAAATGTTTGTGTGGAATGTAGGAAATATGGGCAATTTTTAGGACTCATCACTAAGATTATGAAGTGTTTAAAATTAGTTGTTATAGTCCTGTCCAGATGAAATGAAGTGTAATTGGTGGGGTGATTGTTCATTCAGGAATTAGCAATCAACCATAGTAAATTTCTGTGATTACGTAGTCAACAATAATATTCATAGACAGAGCTTAAGGGGCCATCCATAAATTGGTTGTAGCTCAGTGACAGTCGGCACGGTCCCAAGCCATATCTTTCTTTGTTTCAAATATCTATGTACGCATCAGAAAAAGAGGTCAATTTAAAGGACCACATTATGAAAGTTTTTTTAATAAACAAAGGTCATCATACGTTATTAAAGAGAAAAATAAGTTTTCAGCGATATGGGGTGCAATTATGTTTATTTTTTTAATAATTACAATATATTTATTATGATTCTAATTATAATTCTCGAGGGTTCATTAATTTTTTTATATTGTATTGAGATCCTTATTATAACATACATTCCACCAACCTATAACTATTAGTCCCAGCGAGAGATCGTACGTGAAGTCATCGTTCTAGTATCTTCTGTCTTTTTTGTTTTCAAACAATACACATGAGAAGGAAGAGGATGGACTTGTAAGACGTCAGTTAAGAGCTTTCACTGGGCTAGTTTACAACTAAAACGACTTTTGGACAAAGAAATATGAAATATTTCTCTATAAAATTATTTAATATCCTCCGTCTTGCAATAAAAACTATTAAAAAAATAACAAATTCAAAAAAGTATTAAGATATTGATTATGTACACGGGAAGGAAGAATATAAATACAATGTTGCAACCTAATAAAGCTTCTAGATATCTTTATTTATAAAAATCTCGCATCACAATGTTTGTTTGAGATAAACTCCAGAACTACTTAACCGATTTTGATGAAATTCGGCTTACTGTGTGTAATTTGGTCCAACTTAAAAGATAGGATAGTTTTTATCTCGATTATTGACATCAATATTTATTATTGCGAATTAAATGTTCATTAAATTTTTGTTATAGTACAATGCTTTGTAATTATTTGTAAGTTCCTACTGGCGGTGTGAATTAATTTATTGACACAACACTTGGTTATCTAAGTTGGGTAACCATCTAGTAGATGGCATTGTGTTTCGATTTCACATCAGTCTATTCTACGTCCTCAGAAATGTGTGGCCGGATCAGCTAGTTGCTTTATAATTTTCCTCTCGTAATATCTTAACATACTTACAAAAACTTAATAAAAAAATGAACATACATACAAAAAAACTTGTCCTAATTTATATTTCATGCACAAAACTGTGTTCAATGTGACCTTAGAATGGGGTACCCCAGTAAGGTCACATTCTTTTCGACTTTTGTAAATATTAAAAAAAAATTATATGCATTTATTGGGCATGTTCTCCTGTTATGTTGACTCCTCCTACCGTTCTCCCCCTCCCCCAAAATCACTCCCCCCCACTACCCTCACCTAATAAAATCTGATCATTTCTGTACTTGTATAAATTCTAAGACTGCTAGTGAATGACACGGATGTGTCAGAACTGGTAACAGATAAATGAAAATTAAGTAACAAATGTACATGTGAAATAAAACTCTTCAAAACAAAATAATAATATGATTCATTTGTAAAGTATGAAGATCTGTTGATAATGTTATTGCGCAAATTGTATTTATCCAGTGATTTTAATACAATGTGTTCCCTATGTATATATGTAAATTAACACAATTTAGATTTTTCCAGTTGATTATATTTTTCATAAATAAATTTGTTAATGAAATAATTAATTGTTTTTTGTATTTTCTCTCCCAAATCATCATATTATTTATTAATTTATTTCCATTCGTATGGCTTTTACATAAACCAAGTCTTGGTAAATTACATTAGTGCATTAAAATTAATATAATGATATGCAATAGAAATAATAATGTTTTCATTCCCAACTACATTTTTTTTTCATTATTCTTGACGGACAGATAGTCTTTTTGGGAGATATATCTCCCAGCCTGACACACTTATAAAAGTTATGCTATCTCATTTCGTATTGTGGTGAGAAATAAGATTTAAACAGTGTTAGAAAGAGAGCACTGCTGAAAATTTTTAAATAATTTTTTGAAATGAAATTTTGCATTTGAAAAATATTTTTATTTTAAACAGAAAACATTTTTTTTTCATTTTGTGAAAAGTAGTTATTACGGGTCACACAATAAAAGCTATTGGTAATCGACTTTAAAATTTTAATTATTGTTTGCGTTAAAAATTTTTATGTTTTTAATTGCTTATGTCGATTTGTTACATTAAAATCTGAAAGTTTTTCATCTGCTTTCAAAAACAACATTTTATTTTTAAATACATTAAAATTGCATTACGCAATTTTCTCAGGAATCAAATACATATAAGGAGGCCATCCATAAATTACGTCACCTTAACCTTGTGTGACATTATATGGGGGGTCATCAGCTCTGTGACATCACATGTAAACATCTGAATTTAGATGTAAAATTGCAAAATTTGTGACGTTGCACTAGGGGGAGGAGGTCTCACAAATGTGACGATGTGTGACACGGACAGGGGGTGATTAAAAAATCATGAAATTCGTGACGTAATTTAAGGATGGCCCCTAATGCGAACACATTTTCCGCAGAATTTGTTTTCTGACAGTTCTCCTAAGAGCAGTACATTGCAAAATGTTGGAGGCTTTAGGAGTTAACCCCAAACAGGATGCACTGAGGAAATAAAATTCCCTCAGGGCCCATGTCATCTATGGGATATTCAATTCAATTTATCCATATTGGCACTATAGCAAACAATAGAATATAAAAAAAATAAGATAGGAACAATATGAATCAATGTAAAATACTAGTCCCAGCAAGAGATTGTATGTGACGTCAATATTCCAGCATTTTCTGTCTTTTTCGTTTTCAAACGAGGTCTCAGTGAGAAGAGGATGAACATCGATGATGTCCGTACGAGTTCTCGCTGAAACTAGTTTGCTTATAAGTACAACAAATACATACAAAGAGAGGAAGGTAGGTATTGATGCACCATAGAGAAAACAGCAAAAACTCAACATTAGAAGAAACAGTAAGGTATATATAAAAATTGACATAAAAAATATTAACCCTTTCGAGTATCATCGCGTATGTGCGGCCGTACGACTTTATTAAAATTTTTCTATTGCCACGTTTGTAATTTCGATTAAATTATGATTTAGAGATAAAAATATTTTTATATATTTATTGTCGCCCTATTCGGCTTTTACATATCAAATACAAATTTCATTTATAACAACAGTATAACATAAATAAAAAAAGATTACAAAATATATAAATAAAGCATAAACTCAATAAAAAAACTCAATAAATAAGAATATATCTAATGCTAAATACACATGGATGACATTAGAGAACTCGTAGGTACAATAAATATACCTACGAGCAACAAAAACTTTAAAAAAAATCAAAACACATTAATTTTTACTTAATTACTTGTTGTTTGCATTTAGAATATGAACAATAAAAAAAAAATAAACAAAAGAAAATCGAAATAAAATAAAATGATTTCTCATTCATTATTTACTTCTAAAAAGTGGTGGACTAATTTGGCTTTAAATGTGTCCGAAGTTCAAATTAAATGTCAGCCTAGTTATAGCCATCAGTTAGTTCATTGTCCAATCTATCAAGCGTTTTTACATACTGTAGCAAAACATAACAAAATGTAAGTAAATGAAAAAAAAAAAAAAAACTAACTAATAAAGGAAATAAAACAGAGTAAATAATTTTTATATTCTTCCTCTTTCCCATTACCTTCCCTTCAGCCTCACGATATGCCCAATCGGAGATGTCATAGTCCTACTGGTTCCGGAGAGTTGGAAATATTTAAATTAAAAATCCACACTGTCATCTTTGGGGATGCTGTGCTGTGAATCTTGAAGAGACACGTTGGAGAGGTGAAACAGAAGAGTCAAGAAACCAAGCTACTGAGTACGAGAATGAGAAAATGTCAGCCCTTCAAAGACCCCCCATTAAAATTCTGGTAGAACAGAGGCAGGCGATGCGACATAGACAACCTATCACTTTTTTTATTACAAACAGTTAATATTAAAGATTTTCAGTCTGTATGTGTACAGAAAATATTTGATGAACATCTTTAATTTACACTATTGTTAATCTCCAGTCGAGGATACTCTCAGTATTGTCCTGGCGGGAGACTACCATCCATAACCGACATGTGGCGCCAACCTTACATGTTACCGGGGATGAGGTGGCAACAATATACATAGTAGATTACTTTGAGCAAGATTGACTCGCATGGCAGATGTTAGGTATATGTTTCTTCCGAATGCGATTTTATCCATTTAGTCTGCAAATATCATTTATAATATTCATTTTATTTTATTAAGTTAAGTTCTCCTTTTAAAAATGTGCAAAATAATTTTATCTCACAGTTTCATGACTAAGGTCTGAACCTTGAATAATATGTTTATGGCTGGTGTCGTATGAATACATTCCCTTACAAATTTGGGACAAATTCTTTTATTATTTGTAAAGTCAGTACTTTCAATTAGTACCCTCAAATAGCACCTACTTATGTTTATGACACACCCAAGGAGAAGGGCGGCATTTTATGACACCCTCAATGCACCGTCGGCTTTAGCCCCAAGTGAAAATAGTAATAAAAATTTGCAATATTTATTAATCCTATAATGTTAAGATGTATTTTATTGGTGGCCTTTTTTGGCCGACTTTAAGGTAGTTGTTTTATTATTTTCTGTATGATAGATTTTAAAATCCTAGCTGTGGGAACTGCTAAAATATTATTTTCTCACCATTTTTTATGTACCATGTTTCTGTAGGTTTACTTTAAATAATAGCAAGGTTGATATGTAGAGTCAGTTATTTTGTTGTACTCGAGCTGAGAGGTACAGAGGTACCTCCAGTAGTGTTGTAGTTGAACTGAGCTGAGAGGTACATGTTGTGCCTACAGTTTAGTTTGTAAAGAACTGACAATAGAGATATCGAGGGAAATAAGGCCTTCAATATTTGTCAGTTGGTGTGGTCTTGGAGATCACTCAAGTAAAGGAAAATAGAACCTTTGTAATTGTATTGTATTTTTATTAAATAAATTGTGTCAAAGAAGAACAAGAAGTGTTTTCCTGCAAATTCCATTGTTGTGCTTTCGTACCACGATAGTAACAAACAGTATAGGTTATAGATTTTGAAAGAAAAGAAGGTATTAGAAATACAAAAATATATTAAACTAAAATAACATCTTGAAAACTAAGGCTGTCTGGCAAGGACTTGCTTAGGTTAAATAGTTCATATCGTAGTAATGACGCATGATGAGATCTCCTTTTGTGGAACGAATCTCACATTGTGAGAAGGGTGGGACTCCACAGAATTGGTTCCCAGCCAAAAGGACCCTCCAGAAGCAGGAAAGGTGAATGATTCTCGATGCCAATCCCTCCAGGATGATTTCCAGTCCGCTCCCAAGATGGCGAGTATTATGACCAAGGTCCACAATCACGATCGTAGCGATCTTCAAAAAAGGATCTGTTCTGCTGCGGTCGAGAGGCCGCCCCAAAGCTCTCGGCTGCTGCACCAAGAATGGCTGGCTTTCTTTTCAAATCTGCTGATTTGAATCTGTGCAGGATCAACAACTGTTGCATTAGAGGTGCCTCACACCGAGATCATAAATAAAGTGTGTATAAGAGGGTGCACACACCCTGTTACAAATACTTTTATGTAACATACGGATTTAGTGACCAGATCTGAATAGCCAGGTACTTCCCAATTTGTTTTTATGACTTCCTTCAGCCTTCACAACATTCTCCAAATAGGGGATGCCGTAGTCCCTCAGGCTTCCGGTCAGTCATTTATGCAGTTAGCAAATAATTAATTTTAATAACAAAAATACTCAATCTTAAAGGTGTTTTTATAATAAATAAATTTACTTTAGCTCGTTTCAAAATGGCAGCTAACTTAATTTTGTCAATCCCAACTTGTTTTTATTCATTTTTAGTTTAGCTCGTTTCAAAATGGCTTCTGACCCAATTTTGTCCGCTATCTTGTTTCTATCTATTTTTTGTTTAACTCGTTTCAAAAATGGCAGCTGACCCAATTTTGTCTACACCATTTAGTTTTTATCCATTTTTAGTTTGGCCCGTTTCAAAATGGCGGCTGAACTAATTCCATCCCTTATAATCTGTCCCGTTAAGTCATTCTTCAACTGTTGTTCGACGTTCATTAATGATTTCAATTCGTTTTGTTTCTTAATTCGTTCTTTCTCGATAGCTTCTAGCTCTTTGAATTCTTTCAACAAACGTTCTCCATTCGATTTTACTTCTTTCCTCTTGTCGGTTGTTACCTTTTTGGGCTTCATTTGCTTTTTAAGATGGGCCATGTTGTGTTTGGTTATTTCTGTATTCAGTTTAGCAACGTGCGTGGGATATAGGACGCGCATTTTAACAACGTATTGCATCAATTGTTCACATTTTTCTTCCAGAGTAGCTTCTTCTTCAATTTCTGGAAGATAAAAATAAAATTGGTGAGTATATTTATCGAAATTAAGATCATAATCAATAACAACATAAATATTAATTTAAAATACACTGTTAATTTTATAGTTAGGTAATGTGTGAAAAATTATTGAGTGTACACATCTGTACTGTTCCAGAATCGTCTGTGCCGGAAAGATAAACGACATACTCTTCTGTGGCGTTTAGCTTTCCTTTTTGATAATATGAGCTAAAATAACGACTCACGCTCTAGTTCTGTCGAAATTTTGTAGGAAACTGACAGCTCGCAGCAGGCGCCACGCTAGCCAATAACGGCTCCCGCCCGAACTAATCCTGACAGACTAAATCAACTGTTGGTGGGCCGCCATCTTTAGGCAAACACCATTGAGTAGCGAGTAAAGTTGACCACCTTTCAACTTTTTTCGTAGATTGTCCACAATCTGATAGTTAGCAAGTAATACGATGACACTGAGTGAGTTTAACAAGAGATAGTGAATTTACCAGATAGTAGCTTGTAAACTTACTATCTGACTATCGCAGTCTCTTACTACTGACTATCGCAGTCAGTCCTCTATTATGGAGTTCCCTGCATTCGCCCTTTTTTCAATCGTGATAACTCAATGTAATTTCAACGACTTCAGGGACGACACCTCCCAGACCAAGGACCTGGTTGATTCCGCGGACGGATCTCAACGTTATAAACATTGTTCAATAGTTGAGTTTGTATAAAATTGAGTGAAAAGTTGGTTGAAAGCGGTTGGCATTCTGTCAGACACAAATGAATGTTTATATTAATTACGAGAGCACGACGTGTAAAAATCATTCATTCTTACCTGCGGTATTGTTTTGTTGCGCCATATTTCCAGTTTTTCATAAATCTAATAAATAAAACGATCAACAATAATTAAAACGGACGGAAAACTTTCAAATTCAATCGGTCATAGAAATTGGAAATAATAGAATATCATTTCATAAAATTTTACCATAGACATGAACATCGTCAATGACGATAGAGATGCGTGAAAAGTAATCATTCGGTACTAAAGTAATCGGTACTCACAAAGTAATCACGCTAGTGGTGTTCAATATCGGTACTTTTACTACCCGTCGGTATCCGTTACTTTCACAAAAAGTAATCGGTACTATGTAATCGTTACTTTGATTACTGTGATTACTTTCGGGTAGTATCTACTTTAAGTATCTATCCGTTACTGAATGCTTTGATTACTTTGGTTACTGAATGTTTTGGATACTGTGAATACTTTCGGGTAGTATCTACTACTAGTATCAATCCGTTACTTTAGATATTTGACTACTTTCGGTTCCGGGTACCGACAGATACTTTGATAATGGATACAAATCGTTACTGGTTACATTTTGACGTTTGTGTACTTAATTACTGGTTATGAATTATTGAGATTCTACGTATAATATTGGTTAAGAGTGTTTTGAAGAGTTTTGTGTGTGTTTATATGAAAAATACATAACTTTTAATTTACATTATCTGTGAAATTTATGCAAACAAATTACATATTAACACATTGGATTGACGTGTCATCTTCCTTTGAAATTCCAAACTTAATTTTACATGCGAGTTTTGATTTTTTGTTTTTAGCTTTGGGATAATTTAATAAAACACTATTACAATCTGGCGATAATTTTTTTACACATTTTATTCACACCATTCCTAGAACAGCTGACTGGCGTGGAGCGCCTCCAGCGGCCAAATAGTAACAACAAAGTAATCGGTACTGGAGCGCCTCCTGCGGCACGAATAGTAACAATAGTATCCGTATCAAAAGTAATCATATCAAGAGTAACGACTACTTTTCGTTTTCGGTAGTGTGATTACTTTGTGAGTACCGATTACTTTAGTACCGAATGATTACTTTTCACGCATCTCTATCAATGACGTTTGACAGAGTTTTAGTCTACAATGATTTATGCAATATTATCTGACAAACAATACTAATACAGCGTAGTAAAGACTATATTTAAATATCATTGATTTATCATAGAGTATTTCTAGTCAGGCTTTAGCATTTCGCTGAAATATTATCCCATAGAAAAATGTATTATCTAAGTCATAGAGCAGAAACTGGCAGAAACGAAATAGCGCGATTCGGCGTTGAGTTTGCGTTTTTATAACCTCAAATGTTCTATTAATCACAAGCCGCCTGTAAATTCAAACAATCATGAAGTTAGTTCGCTTTTTAATGAAATTGAGCCACGAAACGGTGACGATAGAGTTGAAGAATGGCACGCAGGTTCACGGGACCATCACGGGAGTGGATGTCGCCATGAACACCCATCTGAAAGCGGTCAAGATGACGCTGAAGAACAAGGACCCGGTGCAGCTAGATACCCTCAGCATCCGCGGGAATAACATAAGATATTACATCCTTCCCGATAGTCTACTTCTGGAAGTTCTCCTGCTCGATGTGAATCCTAAAGGCAAGTCCAGGAAGAAGGATATGGCCAGAGGAAGCGGGCCCCGCGGCGTGCGAGGGAGAGGCCGTGGAGGCCGCGGGGGCCCTCGGGGGGCCAGCCGAGGCGGCGGACGGGGTCGTGGAAGACGATAGACTAAATCAACATGTTTATAATTATTCGTGGAATCCGGGAAGGCTTGGTTCTTCCCACAATTTCACTTCCTTCAAAAGTGTACCGCGGCTCGTCAAAATGTCAAGAGTGTTTAGTGTTTTCAAATTTGTGCTGGACGCCCGTTTATCCTTCAAACTTTTCCTACAGTGATACTAGTGTTTACAAAAGACCGAAATAATTGTAATTAAACACAGATAATCCAAATCGTTACAACAATATGAATGGTTGTCATAATTTAATTAAAGGGAGTATCATTATCAACTTCTTAAAACATCTTCGTATTCATGTTTAACCCAAGAACAAAAGTTCAATAGGATTGTGAGTCCAAACAAACGGCGATATTGAATATTGTGATTTGAGACTTTCACGACCAAAAGTATTACCGTAATTAGTTTTTGGGTAATTATGCCTTGCCTCCTTTTTCAGCCAACGTTTCAACAGCCTTAGAGCCACACAAACCTCCGTTTAAAGAACGGAACGACAAAAAATCGGATGATCACGCAGACGCTGCTTGCATGCTTCATTGCAACTGGGTGTAGTGGGGCTCATACCGGAACGACTTTCCGGCAAGTGTGAACAAACCTATGAGCGTTCTGACACGAATTCCGACACGGTTTTTAAACGGAAGCGCTGCACTGGCTATCCACCCGACAATACCTCCCAGATCTGTTTTTTAATCATGTTGAATGTGTGAACGGCTCCATTTATCCTCATCAGCCACTAGAGTATCCAACTTAAATGGATATGTAAATGAGCCTTTACAGTATCTACATCTGCCCAGATGAAGGTAACTGTAAGGCTGTACGAATCTTTGGCTAAATAAGGAGGCATAATTACCCAAAAACTTATCATGATAAAAAACAATATAGGTATTTACATGAAACTTATTCATGTATAACTACTACTTCATTGGTAATATTATTAGTCCATATTAATGTCTACTCTGATATTCTTATCTAGCAAACAGTATTTGTGTAACAAACAATACCATAAATAATTATTAAAGTTTATGTATTTTCTAACTTGGTTTTTCTTTTGTATAAAATAGGATGGAATGCGGATAACATTTTGTAAAGTGTAGGTAATATTGACACAATTAATTCATTGGAAAATGTTTACCTATTCGCCGCACTTTTAATATGGAAAATACCTTTCGTTTCAACTGTTTATGTTGGGAGAGTTGGTAAAAGATGCATTAAAATTAAAGTTTGATTTATATTCTCGGTTCAAATTTGTCCTTGTGAAACAATTTTGTGCCAGCAATCTAGATTTTTTTTACTAGTGTGAATTGATGTTTGCAAAAGTTTTGTTTCAATCTAAATATGCAAAAATTATTTAAATAACCCAAACTAAGAGCCTAACAACCTATTTTGTTCATGTAAATAGTTGTTTCTTATAGTAATTAAATTGAAATGATGTGTAATTTCCATAATCTGTGTGTGAAAGTGCTGCAATTAAGTAAATATTTAACAATTTATTTTGCGTTGAATATTTCTGTATGGTTTGTCAGTCTCAATTTTGCAGTCGGTTCGCAAACAAATCTATGGAGTTAAAAAATATTTTCTTAATTCTTTATGTGAGCACCGCACAAGAGTACCAACTGCTCCCAATCGTCTGGAACATCCTCAATTAGGGTATGTTGTGAGGCTGAAGATAGTGTGAGGAAGGGATCGACAACCTGCAAAGTTAACCATGTTGAATTAGAAAAGATTGTATACAAATTTTTCTACTAAATTCTGGTTTAGATATATTTTTTTTACCATTCAATAAATGATGATATATTTTTCCCTGTTTTCAAAGCCAATTTAACAACTGAATTATTTTAATATAATAACAATATTATGTGTATGGATTTCTGAAAAATTCTTTCTTTTTGATAAAATTACTAAAACTTTTCGTTAGTCCCAATATCGTCAGATTGCCCACTGGAAAAGGGCGATTTATTAATCTGGCTGCATTGGCCACTATTTTTAAAGTTATTTTATGCTTATTTACTTTTGTCTGTGGAAATCTTAAAATATGTTATGTTTCAATATGTAATACCGCAAATGTCACAAATTTTTCAAAAATTCTATTCAATTCATAATCATTTTCACTACTTTTAGTTGGTGTGTTCATCCACAGAGCGCGAATATTTGTTAAAATGTAAACATTTTGATGTAACACTGCATCTAAGGACAAAACGGCGTATTATGTCAAAGATATTATAAAAATACAAGACCACTTTAAATTCATACTAATCAAACAAAAAATGTAGCACATTTCTGTTTTCAGTTTTAAAGCTTTTGAAAATGGTAGCCATTCAAATAATATGTATTTACTGGTGAAATAGCTATATGAATGGCTCGCTAAATAGGTCCACTGGACTCACTGGTTCAGTGAAACTGCGTCTTGGTAACATATTTTCCTCTATATTTTTTATATTTAATCTAAGCATGACGGTGTCATTGTTGAACAATTTGGACATTATGGTGTCATTGTTGAACAATTTGGATATCATGGTGTCATTATTGAACAATTTGGACATTACAGTGTCATTGTTGAACAATTTGGACATTATGGTGTCATTGTTGAGCAATTTGGACATTATGGTGTCATTGTTGAACAATTTGGACATTACGGAGTCACCGTTGAACAATTTAAACATCACGGTGTCATTGTTGAACAATTTGGACATTATGGTGTCATTCTTGAAAAATTTGAACATTATGGAGTCACCGTTGAACAATTTAAACATCACGGTGTCATTGTTGAACAATTTGGACATTATGGTGTCATTGTTGAACAATTTGGACATTATGGTGTCATTTTTGAACAATTTGGACATTATGGTGTCATTGTTGAACAATTTGTTAATGTCTCATTGGCGGTATTACTCGCCGAATAACTAGTTCTACTGTATATTTGTTTTAAAATTATCAAAGGAAAGCGTTGATCTATGAAGGGTGGAAGGTGAATCCTGTCTGCACATTACTTGAAGGTTAGGTTAAGGTTATATTTACTTTCTTTAGAAATAAATTAATTTTTATAACACAAATGATTTTATTTCCTTGTAAAGTTCTAGGAAACTCCTTTTCATACAGTAGGTACCATTTTTATTTTTTCTAATGTAAGTCCCAATTCCTTCCTAGAACCATCTGGAGCCCCTGGAAATTTTTGCATCTTCAATTGGGGTACTATGGGTAGGGATAGGAGACGAGGAAGAGGAAGGTCAGGAAGTACCTGGCCATTAAGATCTTGTCGCAAAACATGGCTGAAGACATTTGAAGCATTGTTTCAATTCTGAATGGTGATATTACAACCAGGGTGACACTGAAAGTATCCATCACTCTGTAGTGTGCCGCAATTAAATTATTATTAAATTGTGAAATAACACAATTGATCAAATGAGATTTACTTGTACTTAAGAAGAATTTTAATTTTTTTTTTAAAGAAAGACAAACATTCCCGGGTTACGAATAACCCAACAATGTTTGAAAATCTACTACCACCACAGAAAGCCGAAAATGTTGCTTGTCGTGATGGGGGATTTAGCCAGCCGAGGAATCGAACACACGACGCCCGGGTGGGACCCAAACGCGATGCCCACTCGGCTACTGATCGGTCAGTTCTGATGGGTTCTTTACGAAAACTTTCAGCATCAAAAATCCTACAATAAAAATTTTAATATTCTGTCATTTTTCACGGGTCCACCCTAGTTTTAATTAATAATTAATTTTAATTCATAATATCATCAAAACTCAGAACTTAGCTGTTTTTCGTTTCTTTAGCTTATTTTCTGCTTTCATTATTGCATTAAGAGGTAACCCGGCCGCCATATTGTTGCTGAAATTTGAACAATAGGTATTTTACTAAACTGTTGCTGTCACTGTCGCTCTTACTCCACCGAATACTGACTGTATTAGAAGAAAATATTCAATGTCTGTACGGTTTTCTTTTTAATACTTTGTGTAGTTTCTACACTGAATGTTTTTTGACGGCATTCAAACTAGAGATGTGTAGGTTCAGCTGGAGTGGGTTCTTTGCAGGAAGCGGATCCTACTCCTGCTCCTTTTTCAAGTTCTTTTGCAGGCTTCGGCTCCAAGGTCCCGTGCATCTTGGTCCAAGCCATTTGGGAGTCGTGAGTGGCTCCCGGGACCTGCTGTAAGAACTCAGGTACTTTTAAAAGGAAGCACATCTCGGAGGCCACCAGCAAAATGCAGAACTTACACATATCTCGTTCAAACCAGGCATTTTTACGATTTATGGAGGATCCTAACTCCTATAAGAAGAACTTATCAATATCTCGATATCTACATTATATTAAAAAATATTTGCAGCAGTGGCAAAATCCAGAGAGGAAATTGGGGAATACGTTTGTATGTACAAAACACCCCCCGGTTTCCTGTTAACGCGATTTTTGTCTGTTTTCTGGGAAGCAAAATGTACAATTTATATATTTTCAATTTTTGTAAAATAATGTATCTGACGAAATATTTGAAAAGACTTTGTAGGGAAATTATCCACTTCACCAAATATTTTTTTAATTTATGACGACATCTATACATGCAAGTAAAATAACTGCCCGGGACTCAAACCAAACAAAAATTTTCTCTAAGAGTTTATTTTTACAATCCATAGATGGCGATGGTAACTAACTAACTAACTAACCATCCCGCCGTTTCCTTGCAGGGGTAGGCAGAATCTCATCCATACTCTTCTATTACTCTGACTCTTGACACGGCCCGACTCAAGTATCTAATTCGCTCGATCTTGCCATGTCTTCAGCGGCGTCCCCAACTACTTCTATCATTCACATTTTCATCATATATTTACCTTATATTTCTTCGTTAATTTGCTGTACATGTACAGTACTGTACATTACCCTTACATCAGCCTTGCATTCTTTGTGGATCTCTACATTTCTCAAAGGTTTTACCACAAATGCGCCTGAGGGACCTCATTTCTACAGCATTCAATTTACTTTCATCCTTCCTGTGCCAGTTCCATGCTTCACTGTCATACACAGGGTAGGTACCCACTCCATTGTGGACTGCTAGCTTCACTTAACCCCTCGGGCCCCAGGCCTATTTTGTCAGAAGGTCAAAATATTAGACCGGTCAGTGGCTGAGTGGGCATCGCGTTTGGGCCCCACCTGGGCGTTGCATGTTCGATTCCTCGGCTGGCTAAGTCCTCTATCACGACTCAAGCAACATTTTTGGCTTACTGTGGGGGTAGTAGGAGATTTTCAAACATTGTTGGGTTATTCGTAACTCAGGAATGTATGTCTTCCTTTAAAAAAATATATATATATTTCCGCTTTCTATCAAAATCCAAATAAATGGAATATTTCCAACATATCCGAAAACTAAAAACTGTTTTTTAAATGTGATGATACGCTTTCAAATTTTATAAGTACAAATAAACGTAAGTACAATTTTCAAAACAGGATTGTTACAAATCAAAAACTTTGAAAATCGCGGATGCGGATTGTTAGAGGTTCACATCTGACGCGGATGCGGATGAAGATGTCAGAATTAATGCGAAAATTCCACATTTGCAGATGCCGATGCAAATATCCAGATTCAGATCAGGGTTGTTCGGATGTAAAATTTTGACATCCGCAGATGCAGATTTTCAGAGGTTCACATCTGCAGATTTTTTAAAATTTTTTTTTTTTTATTATTGTATAAAAATTGCATACCAAGGAAATTTATACCCGCTAAGCTACTGCAATTAGCTTGTCAGCAGGAGATTAGTTCCACAGATTAGTTACAACAACAAATGAATTAATCATGAACGCATCAGCGTAGCAACAAAATACACATATAACAACATAATATAACACATCTACCAACATTTTGATATGTAAAAGTTGAAAATATTTCAGAATTAATACTTTTATGGTGAAAAACAGTGAAATAGGAATATGTATATTTTTAAATATCATTAAACTGTTGAGAATGCATTATTCGAATTTGCATTATAGAATTCATAACATTAGCAACATAATAACCGGTAATTGACCGGTCAGTGATTGAGTGGGCATCGCGTTTGGGTCCCACCCGGGCGTTCCATGTTCGATTCCTCGGCTGGCTAAGTCCTCCATCACAATCCTCCATCACATTTTCGGCTTTCTGTGGTGGTAGTAGGAGATTTTCGAACATTGTTGGGTTATTCGTAATCCGGGAATGTTTGTCTTTCTTTAAAAAAAAAAAAAAATAAATAAATAAAATAATAACAGCAATACATACAAAAGTAATTACAATAGTACAATAATGCATTAGTAAATAATCACATAATTGCAATTTAATAATTACAATTTAATTGCAATTTAATGCGAATGAAGATGTCTGAAGTAATGCGAATATTCCGCATTTGCGGATGCGGATATATATGTCAAACGTTATTCTCATCTCACTTTTTTGTTACTTACGTCATGTAAAAATAATTAATTAAAAATTCCCATAGTTTCATACTTTTTCAAATTGTGGTCAGGAATTTTGGTTTCATAAAGGTGTACATTTTAATTATTTAGTGGTTTACTTGTTGATTTCAATATAAAGCATCTTTCTAACACTGTTTAGATCATTTTTCTTACCGTGGTAGTAAGGGAGACAACGATTTCTATGAGACCTACGTGTGTTATTCCGAAAACAACAAATTTGCCAAAGGGGTTAAACATTCTTCCCAAATACACAAACTCATCCACCTGCTTCAAGTATTCATCTTTCACAACTTTCATACTCTCTCTTTCAAACACCATGACTTAAGAACACTTCAACAACACGTGGTTTCCATATACAATCAACGGAAAAATGATTATCAAAAATAACAATCCCTTTTGGTTTCAGATGACCAGGGAGTTATTATTTCGGATTAAGAGGTAAGATTATTGCTTGCATCATGTGATATTATCTGTGGGTTTTTCGATGTACCTACACTCGTCAGTACTTACACAATCGATACAATCTTATCATCTCTGAAGTGGTTGAATTAAAAAAAATTATCTAAACCTGTGTTTCCCAAAAGGTGGGCCGAGAGCTGGCACCGAGTCACAAAAGTAAGATGCCGTGTCTCCTTCAATTTTTTATCAAATCGGTCCAATAATTCACTATATTACTGCCCCGTGATCGTTCTTCGATTCTGCAAAAAGTCCACGAGGATTAGTCCCTTTCAAACCCAAAAAAGAACTTATTTTCTAAGAATACTTTTTACAAATTGAATAATAATATTAATACATATGAAAATCTTAAAAAAGAAAATCATTATTATTACCTACATAGTCTAAAATGAAGTAGTTCCTGCTGTCTGTACGCTTAGATCTTTTAAAATACGCAACGGATTTTCATGTGGTTTTCACCAATAGATTTAAGATTAAGATTTAATTGCCGGCAACCCGGGCGTTTATTACAGTAACAATATAATACAAGAAAAGTCTGTAACCCGTCTCACTAGACGATGTCTGTTCTGAGACGGGTACATAAATATGCGTGCATGAACATATTAATACACAATTAGCATATAAACACATATTAATCCTAGATAGATAGAGTAATTCAAGATGAAGGATTTTAATGTTTGAAAATCTCCTACTACCACCACAGAAAGCCGAAAATGTTGCTTGTGTTGTGATGGAGGACTTAGCCAGCCGGGGAATCGAACACGGGACGTCTGGGTGGAACCCAAACGCAATGTCCACTCAACCACTGACCGGTCAATATATGCTTATTATAGTAGAGAAAAGCCGAGAAATTCAAAGATTCAATTCAGGCAGCAGGCAGCGGGCTGGCAAGCGGGCGGTGTGAATTTGATATGTATGCAAATTAACAGATAGTGTAGGTTATAAAGGTTGGGTAATGGCATTGTGTTTCGTTAGCCACAGCAACAACGTGTGGCCAGGTCTGCTAGTTGTTCGTAAAATCAAAAGCCTACTTACTAACTATAATAGTTAAAAATTAACCAACAGTTGGGCTTTTGAAAAAAGTTTTGATGATCGAACCAACAACTAATCACAATACAATCACATAAAGATGAATAATTTACTTACGTAGCTCATTTAATTAAAAAATTGATAAAATTTAAAGTTAAAAAGCTAAAAAAGGCGCCCCTTTTTAGCCCACATTGTACTCTTTTTGTTTATTTTCTTATAATTCACTTTTATCTATGTGTATGCGCGTTCACTCCTTGCGATAGATCAGTCAGAACCGATACGATTGCATCGTATAGGTATGTCCTCACATCAGTTCAGGTCAAACTGAAGCTGTGCACAGCCAACTGTTCAGTTTTACAGCACAAAAGCCGAGGAACGTAAAGTAGTTTGGGAAACGCTGATCTTATTCAATTGAAAATCAGTCAGGTTTATTAAATAATAAATTGATTTATAATCTCTTTGGATTTGGTGCGAGATTCAACCCCGCGCCTTTTTTGATCATAAGAACTTAACTAAAACTAATATATTATGGTCGCTGGAGGTTACCAGTAATGTTTTTTAGTGAAACATTGTGTGTAATGGTTGTTTAGTGCAAGAAAGCAGTAGTAGTAAACAGTGGCAGTGTAGTGAAGTGTGACTGACAATGGAAGCAGATAAAACTCAAGTGTCAGCACTCCTGGCCCGCCGGTCCCTCGCAGAACAGAGACGGATCAGGGGGCTGGAACCTCCTTCCTTCATCACCTTGGCTTGCAAGAACAACAGGCCTGACTTATTGAAGTTGTTATTGAAGGATGATCCGTCTTCCCCCTCTTATGGTACAAATATTGTTGCTCCCCGCTGGTGTTCAGTGAAGCAGGAAGATGAAGGTCAAAAAGCCGTTTATTATGCCATCCGCTCCAGCAATGTGGAGCTCCTGCGTACACTCCTTGCGACAGTGACTCCTGAACTTTCGGAGCCACTCGTCTCTGAGTCTTATTTGAAATTACTATTAAAAAATGTCCTTGTGTCAGAGGAAATGCATCTGTTCATCCAATGCAGGTTGTTCGATCTACATTTTTTCTCCAAAGGCGACGGAGCGCTTCTTGACACTTCCATAGCTAATATTCATGAACGCATCCAACTGCTTACAGAAAATATTAAGCAAATTAATACTTATGAAGAAGTAGGCAATCACTTTTTATACACAGCCAAGTTTATAGCTCAGAATATCCACATACTGAAACATCAGTTGAAGTCGACGTACAATATTTTGCCCTGGGAAGAAATGGAGTTCTGCTTGGTGACCTTTGTGTCGGCCCACATTCGGCGACAAGAATTGAATATATTCTATCTGTCTGTACTGAAGAAAGAGAGGTTACTGAAAGAACTGGTCAAGTTTGCTTCTGCCCTGCAAGAGTTGAAAGAACACATCGGGTCTACAGATGTCCAGACCCTTCAAAAACCGGTGAAATTAAGCCGCGATGACGTTGTCGCTGCCGTCAGTAGGAGTTATCCAGACTTGTACGCTGACTATAAGGAAGTGAGAGACATATCCTCGCTCCACATCATGAAGACATACCTAGACGCGGCCTTGCTGGAAGACTCTGCTACTAGAGTCGGCCAGTTGACTATCAAGAGAGCCCTCCAGGTGACGGGAGAGCATCTGAAAAACACATTGGACAGCCCCAAGCTCTCCCCAGCCGTGAGTGAACTCCTCCTCCTCTCTGCACCCAAAGAAACCATAAAAATCCTGAAAGACTTGAATGCATCTCTATCCCATCCATACCTAGAGTCAGAAAACTTTGTATCATATTCAAACATTCAAATTGATATTGTAAAGATCGCTTCTGTCATCTCTGATTTAACATACTTCAACAAAGTGGACAAAATAAAGAGTATGTTGACCACGCTCATCGATAGTGAGAATGTAGAAGAATTTCTGAAAATTGCAAATGTCTTTCAAAATGTAAATGATGGTGAGGATTTCCAAGAAACAGATGTGGTCACAAAATACCATCAAAATATTGAAGATCTTTTGAGAAACATAGAAGATCAAACTCCATTTGAGAAGAAACTGTTTGCTTACATAAAAATTGTCCTCGATCAAACAAAATTACAACGTAGTTTAACAAGCGATGATTATTTCATTTTGAAAGACATATACCATAGGTCTTCCAATGTTTGTAGCCAAAGTGCCAAAAATGTTGACAACATCATAAGGGACATGAAATATCTGGCTAGTTGTACCTTAGAACACTTTTCATCACAAAAAAATCTTTCAGAATATGAAAGTTGTATTCTAAAGTTAGGTAATCTGTTATCCACATTTTATGACAGCGTATCAATGAGAATTAAACCGGAAACTGCTAATAAAATAAAACTTGTTATAGCTAGACTAAATTACACCGTATCAATTGACAAAGGTAATATTAACTGCATTGATGATTATAGTAGACAATTGTTAACAGATAAATTCAATGTCATTGAAAAAGTAAAGGGTACTAAAAACAAAAGCGAGATGACAATAGATAAACAACTCACTCTGAAATTAACTGAACTTGAAAACGCCTTAGGAGTCGAAAGAATGAAAAGTCAATTATACGAACTTGTTTTATTACTTCTGAAAGATAAAACTACTAATAGATTTGTTGTAGAAGCCCTTGTGATGGATATCATGACCCTATTAGACAATTCAAAGCGTGTTCCCAACAATATGCTGTATCTAGATGGGGACATGCCTCTGTTGAGCGGTAAGTGCTTGCGCAACCATTTGGCTCATGAGTATGCTTTGGTAGACATTCTACCAACTGATGTTTGGTCTGCTGTGTTATTAAATGCCGTGAAACTAACTGAAAGCAAAGACGATTTGCTGAACTGTAATTTTGGGATCATTTTAAAACACAACATCGAACAATTGAGACAGAGATACGAGCGAGGTTTATCTATTCTTGATAAACAGAAGGAAATGTGGAAGTCTCTGCTTGACGGGAACTTTGAGAATTTCACACTAGAAATCGAGGAAGGAGCTGACATTTGTTCAAGAAGGGAAGATTTTTCTTCTACGCTACACTACGCTGCGCGGGGACCTAATATTGAGACTATCAAATTCTTGACTAAACAAGAAATGATTAACACCAAAGTGAAAGACGTCAATGGTCAAACATCATTGCATGTAGCTGCTGCCTTTGGAAGAGATGCCACTGTGGAATTCTTAGTGGCAGAAATGGAAAATGCACTTGATCAAGTTGATAATGCTGGAAAGACACCATTACACCTGGCTTCTCAAAATGGCCACAAAAAAACTGTTGCAACATTACTTGCACTGGGAGCCAAAACAACTATAAGGGATATCATAGGTATTCCTCCTTTGCATTACGCTGTGAAGAAAAATTACTTAGATATTGTCAAAATTCTCTCGGAAAAGGATGCTACTGTGGATGAAAATACTGATTGTGAGGGTTGTTCTTCCATTCACGTTGCTGCAGAATATGGCCATGTAAAAATAGTACATTACTTACTGCTAAATAAAGCTGATGTCAATGCTAAGAGTAACCGAGGCAGCCTTCCAATGCATCTGGCAGCAGGCAATGGTCACCTGGAAGTTGTTAAGGCTCTGCTAGAAAAGGGAGCTCATGTGAATTTTAGAGATCGCACGGGCTGCTCTCCATTATATAATGCAGTGACAAGCAGCCACGAAGATGTTGTCAAGATCCTCTTAGAAAAGGGTGCTTTTGTTAATTACGGAGTAACAAACAAAATTAATAGCTCCCCTCTCCATTCAGCTGTTTTGCGAGGCAATGTGATTATCGTAGATCTACTGTTAGATCACAATGCCAATGTCAATGCTAAAATAAATGGTGGCCTCACCCCACTTCTCCTTGCTGCGGGGGGTGGGTATGTCAATATAGTTGACCTACTGTTACAAAAAGGCGCTTTGGCAAATAGCAGAGACGATGACGGTAAAACGGTATTACACTTTGCTGCCGAGAGCGGCCATACTTCTGTTGTAGAAACGTTGATCCAAAAGGAAATTGATATTGATACAAAAAATACAAATAAACTGACACCATTGCATCTGGCTGCTCGAGAAGGTCACGTACAAGTGGTGGACATTTTACTCGCTGCAAAAGCTAATGTACATTCTGCAAGCGATGAAGGAGTCACAGCTCTGCATCTCAGTGCTGCAAATGGTCATGAAGCAATATCAGAGGCTTTGATAAAAAAAGGCGCTAAAGTAAACTGTAAAGATAGCGATAAAATCACACCATTGCACGCTGCTGCTACTAAAACTTGCAATGAGAAAACTATCCAAATGTTGCTAAAGTATGGAGCCAATGTTAGTGAGACAGAGGGGCTTCAAAGAACAGCGTTGCATCTTGCGTCATTAGCTGGAGACAGTCTAATGGTGGAAGCACTGCTCCAGGCAAAGGCTGATGTTGAAGCCACAGACATGGACGGTGACACCGCCTTGCACATGGCTGCTAGCGGAAATCACAAGGCAGCTGTTGAGGTCTTGTTAAAGTATGGAGCAGATATTAACCACTTGGATGAAACAGGTTCTTCCGCATTATGCTGGGCAGCAAAGAATAATAACATAAATCTTTTGGACACCTTGATTAAAAAAGGAGCGGATGTTAATATTGGAGGAGGTCAACTTCTGTTAACTGCAATTAAAGCTGGGCGTAGACATGTAGTTGAAGTTTTGTTGAAAAATAAAGATGTTGACATCAATATAAAAGATCTAAATGGATTAAACATCTTATATACGGCTGCTGAAAGCGGAGATGAGCTAATAGCCAGGGAGCTGATAAAGAGAGGCATCAAAGTTGCAGATTGCACCCAAAACCCTTCACCATTGTTCATTGCAATTCAATTTGGACATACAAAGTTTGTCGACGTTTTGCTAGAAAATCAAGCCGACCTCAATCCCGCCGATCCTAATTTCTCACCGCTATATTACGCTGTCCGTTTGAACAAGCCGGATATTGTTGAAAGGTTACTCCACTGGGGAGCTAACTCTAATATCAGAGATTCACAGAATGTAACACCATTAGAGCTGGCAGTTACTCTTGGCCAAATTCAAACCACTTCAATACTGTTGCAACAAGAAGGTGTTAGGATTGATGAGAGAGGGAATGACGACCAGACATTACTGCACATTGCTGCTCAAGCTGGTAATCTTGAAGTAATAAGACTCTTGGTAGACCGAGGAGCTGACAAAAATGCTGAAGACAGACTAGGCTTTAAACCACTCCATGTAGCAGCTATAAAGGGCCACTGCAATATTTTGGCCTTCTTCCTGGAGAATGGGATGGGCCATAATGATTTGGGACGCTTTGGTGGTAACCTGATGCATTACGCCGTGGCGGGAGGGCAGCTAGATGTGGCTAAATATTTGATAGGCAAACAGATTGATATTAATTCCTCTGATTTATATGGTTATACACCAATTCATCATGCTGCTGAACTGGGACAAACAGAGATGGTCAAATTATTATTACAAAATGGTGCAGTGTTTGATGCCAGGGACAAATTTCACAGGACCCCTCTTGATTTGACTAAAAGCCGAGATGTTAAAGAAGTGTTAGTCAATTGGAAAACTATTTAAGGCTGTCAAAAAAAACGAAAGTTTGTTAGTTTCATTGATTTGCACTTTGGATAAAAACTTGCGAGAAATATGTAAATGTAAGGAGTTTTCTAATGCAACACTTTTACGTATTGCCTCTCAGGAGATAGCAAAGACCATTTCAATGATGTTGGAAAGGATAGCAAAGCTTCTCTGCATTAAAGCTCGTTCACCCACAGCTATAAAATATAAAAGATCAATGCACGTCAGATAACACTCTCCATCCCTTCAGACCGTTCACACCTGAGCGGTTTTAAGCGCAGATCTCATAGACAATACACATCTTACGACGGAACTGCTCCAGAGGCAATATACTAAAAGATAAGCGCCCCCCTCTCCGACGAAAACAGAAGAGGGGATTCATCTCTATTTTATTTAGATTTTTTGAATTTCTCTAAAGTGCACAATATTTTAGTATGTAACCATATCCTATGTATGTACACCTTCAATTGTTCCCATTATATACTTACCTATTGCATAATGTTATTCTATTTCTGTTATAATTAGTGTAACTCGCTCATCAAGCACAAGAACTAGCTTCTTCTGTGGTGAGATTGCAATTTTAAATAATTTCTGTACCGATATGTAATTTATATAACACCACTGTACACTTATATATCTATATTAAAAAATATTATTTATTATTATCATTGTAATTATGGAGCTGCCTAGACCGGTGGTTGACAGATATCAAGTTGACAGATTTCAGTACAAAAAATGTGCATTCCGTTGCCGCTCCCTAATTCATCTGACCCACTCTCCTACCACAGGAAGAAATATTTGATAGCGTTGTGTGAAAGTACAAAAGATAAGCGCTCGCGGTTCAACAGATTTCTGCTCGCAGTTTTATAGCTGTGGGTGAACGAGCTTTTATGCATCCAAATACTCTCATCCAGAAATAGTTAAAGCCTTACAGAAAAATGGCGCAGCACAAAATCTCAAATCTGACAACACAAAGAGTCTGTTAGATTTTGCTAACCAAAAAGATATAAAATCTTTACTGCAAATAGTTACAGGCTTTTCCAGAAAAGTACAAACCCACAATGTTAAGGTGACGGATAAGTAATACAATGTTAAGATATTTATACTATCTAATTAAATCTGCTAATTGTATTATTCTCTACTTTTTAATTGTTTATATAAAAAAGGTTGTATTATAAAACTATACCAATTGTATCAAAAAAATTGTTAATAAAAAAAAAAATGTAAATCTAAATTTCTAAAAAATGTGATGATGGCTTGCGACATCGAGGGCAATACACCTGTGGTTGTCGCTACGAACAATGGTTTTTTTGGCATAGACGGGGCCAATATTCTTGAAATCTTGTGTTGTAAATATGCATATAAAAAGTCTTAGATATATAAGTCATCAGTTATAATTATAAATCTTAAACCAGCTTTATAAATTTTAAGGTGACTTTTTACAATAACGGCGCTGTAAAAATCAGCCAAATATTATTATTGTTTATATTGAACTTAAGACCTCGGCTCACAGAGAAATTGAAATGAAACCAGTTGTCAACGCACCAACACTTTGCCTTGTTGACAGGTTGCCATGGTAGCGCTCACGAATTGCGTTGACAACTGGTTTCATTTCAGTTTCTCCACGAGCGAAGACTTTTATTATACTCTAAATTTTTATTTAAACGTCTCTGGGCAAATCCACACAAAATGAAGCAATATATTTGTTTTAAATCACTAAAATAATAAAACATCAATGAAAGTGTTGCTGAAAACAGAGTTATTGTTTCACTTGATATAAAAATAGAATAAAATAGCTTATGTTATTATTTTTAATTTAATTATACATGATTATATGAATAAAATGGGATAGGTATAAAAAAGTACTTTTTAAAATTTAAAATTATGTGTAATATTTAATATTTTGGATTTAAAATTGAAAAAAAAAATCTGTAAAATGTTTGAATGCATATTTAAACAAAAGCTATATGTAAATTTTTACTGCTATAAATAAAAACCCATGAACGGACTCTGCCTATGTGGGATTTTTTGTTAACGTACATATGTTTATTATTTATAATATTATATAAATAAATATTTGTTTTGTAGTATAATTACACCTGTTTTTTGATTTTCTTTTATCTAAATAATTTTTTGTCCTTTATTTTTATTCACAGCTTATAAAAACTTGTTTTGTGGTGTATGTATAAATGAAATTAAAGTGTGAAAACACAAATCAATCAAATAGAATTTCTTTGCCCACACCGGGATTTGAACCCCCGACCTCCGAGAGCCTCCCCTTTCTACTACGGAGGCCTTCTAATGTTTATAATTAAGATTAATGCTACCCATAAGAACCAATTATGTTTGCTATTAAAATTTTCAATAAACATTTTTCTTTCCCTTGCTTACTTATTTTATTTTCCCTTCTTCACTTCTACCTCCAACATACCACAGATATGGTCGCCGTAGTCCCACTGGCTTCAGCAGCTGTTTGTGTTCAATTTAATCTGCTTAAAATTTAATTTAAATCAAAAATCCAGCATGTATTTATTCTAATCTAATTTATTGTAAGCGACCATTCAAGAAATCACGTAAGCACTACAGGGGGGGTGGGGGGTCTTTGCTTTGCTTATTTTTGGTGAGGGGGGTGGAGGAGTCTGGATGGTGATTACTTCAGCAGTATCAGTATATATTTTTTAAGTTTTTGGGATTTTCTAAAAAATTTATTCGATTTTGGTTTGAACACATATGGCAACCCTACTTGTCCATGCTCGCAAACAAAACATGCATTTCCGGGGATTCCCGATAATAACGAATACGTTTACTCGCTTAGAACCGAGTATGAGAAATGAGATTTACCGCTTAGAATGAGAATTACCGCTTAGAACCGAGTGTGAGAAATAGAATTACCGCTTAGAATGAGAATTACCGCTTAGAACCAAGTATGAGAAATGAGGATTACCGCTTAGAACGAGAATTACCGCTTAGAACGAGAATTACCGCTTAGAACCGAGTATGAGAAATGAGAATTACCGATTAGAATGAGAATTACCGCTTAGAACCGAGTATGAGAATTATCGAGCGCTATTCACTTGTCTAAATTTCTGCCGCCAATCTATTGTTTCGTTTCGGTATTTGGCGCGTTGTAAGTTAATGTTTGTTTTACCATTGATCCACTTTTGCCAATGTTGAATGGTTTAAAATGTCATTTCAAATGAACAAAATTATATCAAAAATTATTCAAAAGTTTAAAAAAATCTCACACAAATATAAAAGTACAAAATGTACAGAAGTTGGTTAACGAAGTGTGGCGTAATTATAAGTTACAAGCAAAGTCTGACAAGGAGCTTTATGTTATTGTGTCTAAGAGAATTGAAGAAGAATTACAAGCAGCGACTAAGAATAAATCCAGTCTACTATTTTTTTTTTCCAATGAGGTGAGTTTAACCTTAGATACATCCCTAATTCATGAAGGATACTTAATATCGAGACGATGATATGATTACTTACGCTGGTCACGTGATACGCACTTCGTCTCGCTAGCACAGTAACAGACGAGACAGAGGGCGTATCACGTGATATAGTGTGATCAGTAACAACTTGTAATAGAAAAACACATTTTTTTGAATTTTTTTATTTTAAAAATTAATAGTCTTCTGGCGCCAGTGCCTGCAGGCGGTGTGGAGGGTCGTTTTAGGGAAAGGAAGGACAGGAAAGTTCTGGGAAGGAAAAGTGGGTAGGAATCTGGGGGTCAATGTGTCCAGGAGTGACGGACGTATGAATCGATCCCTCTCATTGCTGTGCAAGGCGATGGGTTGAGACAGCCCGGACGGAGAGTCCTAACTGATCTCTGTGGGACGCCAGTATTTATCGAGTGCGATGAAGAGGTGAAATCATCAGCAATCATCTGAATCGACCTCTCCCTCAAAGTCGCCAATCCATTTATACAAGGATGCGAGAAGTCCGCAAGAAGGCAGTTTGTTGACAAGTCCTCGGTGCCACACCCGGTCAAAGGCCTTGGAGATGTTCAGTGCGACCATTTGAGTCTCACCGAAAGGTTTCAGGCACCGCCCCCAAACATGCGTCCATACGAGAAGATCGCCTCACGACATCTTACATTTTTGAAATCCTTTGGTAGAAGAAATAATATTTATGTTGCTAGTAATAAAAAACAAGGAAATCATTGCCAAGAATAAAAACCAGTGACTTATTTAATTTTGTTGCAGTACCTACTTACCAAAATGTTGCTATACCAATAATTTTTGCCTTTCTCTAAGATATTTGTCATAAAACAAAATATCTGCTTCATATGAAAACATATAATTAATTTATTCGAAATGAGTACGTATGAATGAAATTAACATCGATGTCTCTTAGTTCGTAATTAAATGAAACAATTTCTGTAGTAAGACAACTTTATTCAATAATAATTGACGAATGAATGCTTTTGTTTAAGTTTCTAATAGGTTTCTGTCAGGTATATTTCAGGTTATAATATAATAATTTTTTTTTACGTGAGCTCCACACAGGAGGACCTGAGGAAAATAATTTCCCTTAGAGCCTATGTCATCTTTGGGGATGCTGTGTGGAGAGTTTTTTAAGGAGAGGAAAGGTAGGAGAGTTCTGGGAAGGAAAAGGGTTTAAGGGGTGGGTAGGAATCTGGGGTTCAGTGTGTCCTGTCATCCGCCTCCAAGACCTAGACACACCTCACCCCATGAACCCAGGCACCCCTGCTAAATCACCAAACGTAGCGAACCACTTGGGGTGACCTATGGCAGAGGTGTTAGTTATCCAATAAAGGTTCCCGGGGCGGCGGTACCCATTCCCGCCTCCCGAATTGTAAATATTAAGGTTATAATATAATAATAAGTTATACAGCAGGACATTATTTTATACAGCAGGACATTATTTTTACACACAGCGTCCTTGAGGCACATACAAATCATCCAATTATTATAAATCATATAAACAAGTATAGGTACATTATCAAAATTATTAACGAGATTTCGTCCTACTGGCTAAGTTACTGCAAGTATAGCTTACAATTGCACGTAGATATTAATAGCACATATTTGAAATTCGCGGAAAGCAGGAATAATATTGATTAAAAAATCATTGCCAAGAATAAAAATCCGTACCTACATACGACAGTGTTGCCATTCCAATGCACCATATTAATTTTTAATTCCAAGCCCCCCCCGAACTCTGAGCGATTAATAGATTAATCATTCGATACTTTTGATGTATCGATAAAAATATATCGATTATGTGATTGTATCGATCATTCCCATCACTACTCTTGAGACATTAACACAAATTAAAGACTTTGGCATCTTTTTTAATCAAATCTTTCGTTTGTTAACCACATGACGGAAAATTTCTAACAGGGGCTTAAAAATGTTGGGATTTACAACTAGGCTAACTAAAAGTTTTAACAATATAAAGTGTAATAAACTGTTACATTTTGCATTTGTTTGAAGTAGAAGTTATATGTTAGAATACAATTTTTCCGCCTGGAACCCACATTACAATATTCATGTACAAGCTATTGAAAGAATACAAAAAGTCTTACGTTTTCTAAATTTTAAATGGGTATTCCAGCAATTATGTTGAATTAAAAAACTCTTTAAATGATATGAATATGCTCAAATTGTTACGACAAAAGGATTTTCACTGACTTGGTATTTCTATATAAAATTTTAAATGATTTAATTGAAATTCCGGTATTGCTTGCATTGATAAGGTTTGATTTATTTCAGTGCAGAAATTCTGGGACACAAGTCCACAAGGGCGACTCACGTTACAGAGTGGAAAACTATAGGCCAATATCCATTCTCTCGGCGATCCCTAAACTCTTGGAAAGACTTGTCCATGACAATATATATGGCAAATCTACCATGAGTAACTTGTTAATATACTCAAATTTCTTATTCACTAGCATGGATCGAGGCCACCAGGTAGATGCAACATACTGCGATTTCAAAAAAGCTTTTGACAAGGTTGACCACCTTATTCTTATTAAAAAAATTATGTACAACGGAATTAGGGGAAATTTATTACGCTGGTTTGTCTCATATTTAACAAAAAGACAGCAAGCTGTATCATTACGAGGACATACTTCTACGTGGGAACCCGTTACTTCTGGCGTACCACGGGGATCAATCCTGGGTCCGCTATTATTTATACTTTTTATTAACACTGTTACTAAATGTTTCATGCATTGTTTATTTCTTTTGTACGCCGATGACATAAAAAATATTTGCCGTTGTTGGGAATTTAAACGATTGTCTGCTCATCCAAAGCGACTTAGTAAGGTTCGAAGCATTTTGCAACAAAAACAAAATTTACTTAAGTTACAACAAATGTAAAGAAATAAGTTTTACTAAAAGTCACAACGCTATCATACACAATTATTGTATTGGTAATTATTTACTCGAACGCGTTAACTGTATAAAAAATCTAGGCGTACTTTTTGATTCCAAACTCCATTTCGATGCGCACATTGAGAGTATTGTGAATAAAGCTTACTGCATGCTAGGATTTGTCATCAGAAACAGCCGCGAATTTCGAAAACCTGAAACCAATCTTCTTCTTTACTACAAGCTGGTCCGTTCTCAACTCGAATACTGCACCTCCATATGGACTCCACATTACGGTATCTATAAAGACAATATTGAAAGTATTCAAAAGAAATTTCTGCAATGCCTCAATTACAGAATGAGCGCACCTAAACGGGGTTACATAAATATGCTCTTGAATTATAACGTCTCCACTCTATCTAACCTGCGAACATACCTTGACCTCACGACTCTATATAAAATCTGCAAAGACGTTATTGACTGTCCTGACCTACTGAAACTAATAAACTTCTAAATACCACCCAGAGTAACAAGGTTTAATGACTTATTCCACATTAGCCGGACGCGTACAAATGCTGGTGTCAGGGATCCAATCAGAAGAATGTGCGAATCGTTTAATCAAAATCAAAACCTTAAGGATTCCGACATATTTTTTGATACATACAGTACTTTTACTAGAAAATTGAAGGCTATTTTCCTACAAAGTACAACAACTTAGTCATACTTCGTTTATAATTCTAAGTTATTTTCTTTTAGACATACTTCGTTTATGATTTTAAGTACTTTTCTTTCTTTTAAATTCTGTATAACATTATTTTTTTCTACTTATGTATTTTGTCATTATTTTTTTTTCTTGTCTTACCATCTCAATTTCTCCAAAAATAGTTTTTAAACTTTTGTAAGGATATTGCGCATTTCTCTCATCTCTATATTTGTAAAATAATATTCTTCCCTATTGAAACGTAAAAATATTTGTACATGTTTTTATCTGCTGTTAAAGTCAATTCGTGAGAAATAGTTTGGATGCAGGTGAGTTCTCTAGTTGTTGTCTTGTATATTCTTGTCAATTAACATCTGTATCTGTATTTTCTCCTTAAATAATAAAAAACTAACATATGTATTCCCCTTTGCCCAGAATGAGGATGAGCCAGGAGTGAACACGCCGCCTTTTTTGTATATAACATATGCCCCATTGGCTGGCATCTCAGGCAGTACGCATCCACTAAGGCTACTGCTGGCAATGCTGTAAAGAAGAACACATTTGTCAAAATATTTTAAACGGTTATGTTTTCATGGAGTGAAAGTTTAGCATGTGGGTGAAATGACTAAGAACTTCAATTAATATTGTTATGTATATCGCGCTAGGAGAATCAGCACCGAGATGTTTCGTAACTACATTGTCATAGTTTAGTTTTAGCCTTAATAATAATAATAATTTTTGGATGATTTCTATATGATTTGGAGAACGGGGTCGCATGGGAGAAACATTTTTTTTAATGGAGGGAAATAATTATACCAAGTCAGTGGACATCTTCAATTAATCTTTAAACAAATATAAAATATTGTAACTGAGACAGTTCAGTTATGTAAAATAAATACTTTATAATTTTTAAAACTCATATGTAAAAACCCCTAAAATGGGCGTAAATAAATAAATAAATTTACCAAAACAAGTAAAGTAAACGGTTTTCCAATCGGCATCTTATTTGAAGAAGATTTTTTTGAATCAGAGGAGCACTCGGGGTTCACAGTATTCGATGTCTTCGGTTCACAGGTGACTGAAAATAAATAATGTATTCATGAGCGTTCCCCGTTATTTCTCTTCGTTTACAACATATTATTTTTTCTTTTGACTTCTTACAACGTGTAGTACTTAGAATAAAGAATATAACTCTAGAAGTGCCTTTCATACAAATTTGAATGGAAACAGATGTGCCACTGAATACACTAAGGATAAAACGCGATGAGGCGTTATACACTCTAATGAACGGATGGGAAATAGAAACCGATCAAGAATAAACAAATATTGAAAATGTTATTTAAAAATCTTCCTTACTCAGATTACACTTTGGTTTTTGCACATCCCACTTTCCATCCAAGCACGTCATGGTTTCTAGAGTTCTATTCGATCTGTACCCAGCTTTGCAAGATGGGATGATAACGGATCCGACAGGACAGCCTTCTTCCATAACAGGGTTGCACGCCAGGCTTACAGAGTCCGATTCCGGCTTTTCACAGAATTCTGGAAGAATGAAACATTTTCACAACTTGTTACATCGCAGAATCATTGATCAACTGTTTCCAATTGTATCTGTATGCAGATATGCATCAGATTTGTGGAGTAAAAGTCTCTGAAAGCCTTTGGATCGGTACTCAGCTGAAACCTATCTTCGTTTATGTTAACTAATCACTACCTGGATATGGCCAAGTAGATTTCTCCTTTGCTAAGTCGGTAATGAGGTACGGTGTTTATTTGGTTTAACACTTCGACAGATGTTCGTCTTTTTTCTAGTATCAGTTCTTTTAAAACCCAGAATTTATAAATACAATGGGATTTAGGCTTTGAATTATTTTCTTTTCTTATTAGCAAGCAAACCAAGCAGCTTTTAACTGTGTAGATTTAAAATTTGCAAAGTCATAACAAAAAAATGATTGCTTAAAATAAACTATATAACGTAAATTATATTTAAAACACTTCGTGAGTTCAATAGAGGGCTTTTATTTACGAAAAAGTATAACAAAAAATAATAAGTATACGGGTATAAGAATACTTCGTTAATACACGCGGCGCGTAACCTCCTGCTGAGGTCTTCAGGCTTTTATTCTCTAAGGGTTCCTCTACCGATCAATGTGGACACAAAGATATCGCACAGTTGATCCTGGGTATTGAGCCTTTAGGACTGCTTGCTGGATCTCTAAGGGTTCCTCTACCGATCAATGTGGACACAAAGATATCTCACAGTTGATCCTGGGTATTGAGCCTTTAGGAATGCTTGCTGGATCTCTAAGGGTTCCTCTACCGATCAATGTGGACACAAAGATATCTCACAGTTGATCCTGGGTATTGAGCCTTTAGGGCTGCATGCTGGATCTCTAAGGGTTCCTCTACCGATCAATGTGGACACAAAGATATCTCACAGTTGATCTTTTAGGACTGCTTGCTGGATCTCTGGCTTCTCAAGGCCGTGCGGTCGTTTAAATAGGCCGGCTGGATGTAATTAGGTATCCTGCACGCTGATTAGCCGTTAGTTTGAATTGTGCAACCAATGCAAGTCCTCCGGCGCGCTGAGACGGTAGACAAGGATGCCGTATTATGTATGAATGAGAAAGTATTCGGATTCGCGCGGTGCCTCTCGTTACAACTAGAAAATACTTATTTGATTGTGACCTGACCAAATTAAGCACCCTTTAAAAAATACCAGCAAATACGGTTCATCAATTGTTTGTAATTTAAAGTCCATAACTGACGTTATTGGACGTTGAAAAAAAAGATGAAAACTTACTCTCACAAACTGGAACGGGGACCCATATTTTGCGTTGGCATACGGATATTTTTTTGGTTACCACATAATCCTTGTTGCAAGTGTACTCCAGGATGGTCAAATCTTCAACGGATGAGCCAGGAGTGAACACGCCGCCTTTTTTGTATATAACATATGCCTCATTGGTTGGCATCTCAGGCAGTACGCATCCAATACTGCTGCTGCTGGCAATGCTGTAAAGAAGAACACATTTGTCAAAATATTTTAAACGGTTATGTTTTCGTGGAGTGAAAGTTTAGCATGTGGGTGAAATGACTAAGAACTTCAATTAATATTGTTATGTATATCACGCTAGGAGAATCAGCACCGAGATGTTTCGTAACTACATTGTCATAGTTTATTTTTAGCCTTAATAATAATAATAATTTTTGGATGATTTCTATATGATTTGGAGAACGGGGACGCATGGGAGAAACAATTTTTTTATTTGAGTGGAATTGCAACGCACGCCGGGTACGTAATAAATTAATGAGCAAGACAGAAGTTATAGTATTTACATTAGGGATAATATTTCATGATGAAATAATAATTCAATAGCAGTTAAAAACCCGCTCCGCAGGATTTTGCTGCTAGGCCTTACGGGCTGTTTTTGGTTCGGCTTTGCCCAGTTAGTGTTTGACCATTTTATTCCAATAGGAATGGCTTCAAAAATAGTGTGTTCCTCGGATCCCCTGTCATCAAGAGAATAAGGAAATGTATGTATATATTTGTGAGACTAAGAAATATATTAAATGTACAAATAATCAAAAATGTGTACCATGCCCTTGTTCATTCCCCAACCTATTATTCCGTAGATAAGTATATCTACATGTGTACATCCTTTGTGTGTACATCCCTTGTTCATTCCCCAACCTATTATTCCGTAGATAAGTATGAGGATCTTACAAAAACAAACTAAACTCAGTAAAAGTTTTGCAAAGAATCATCATCAAAGTTATATAAAATCCTTATACAAATGTGTAAAGAAATAAATAATAACAAAGAATATCAAGAATTTTACTAACTAATGAGAAATGGAAACCAATTTATTACACCTAATTTTAAAACAACTCAAATGCAAAATCATTATATTTTCCAAGCCATAAAAAACTATTTTTAACGTCTAAACTTATTTATTTCTATATATTACAGTATTTACCTATAGATCAATTTCGAAAACATTTTTACATAATATATTTTGTAATTTTATTATGTTGGGTGTAAGGTAGGTTTTTGAAGGTGAAACTGTGGATAGGTATTGTTGTATGTTTCGTGAACACCTCACTAGGAGAACCTGTGCTGAGGTGTTTACGTGTTTATTTATGTTTATGTATGACAAGTATTTATGTGTTGTAATAGAAAGTTTTATATGTATTTTTTTTTCAAATTTTAATAGTTATTGTACATTGGTTATTTAGAAGAGAAAAAAAAGTATTTAAATATATTAGAGGAATATAAAAAAAAATAAATATATATATATATATAAACATACACATACATACAAACTATTTCTAAACTTCCTTCTGAATTGCGCTGTATCATCAACCAATCAGAATAAATAAATAAAATTAAACAGATTAAAAAAAAAAAAAAAAAAACTTACAGTAAAAGTAAATATTTTGTACAAAACATATTTTAACTTACAACCTCAGTAAGAATCGTGGTTCCCTTACCAGGCACAAGAGCTCCTTTTTTCTGATAAGGTATACATGACCAAAAACGACCTTCAATATAATATTTTGTAAAATATGTATGTAACCCGTATTTTTTATATTACAATAAAAAAGTAATATATAGTCGCTTGATACAACTATGTACTACTGTCAATCTTCCATTTCCGGAGAGATACTACTGTTGAACAAATTCGTGGCAGTTATACCTAGAGGGGACACGTTCTCGTCCGAATTGCTAACGAAAGTGGCGACATCTTGTGGCGAATTCTTGAATTCAAAACCGAATTACAACAAAAGGTTTGTTTGGAATTCCACGCACACAGATGTTATTTGTAGCGCGACGTGTACGGCATGGCGTCAACATGCACTCGAAACTGGGTTCTGAAATTCAACCACGCAGACGTTACCGTATTAAAACTGTTCGATTTATATATTTTTGAAAATCTGAAACCTTCTCCCGTAGAACAATCAAATCTCCTATAAGCTGTAGTAAGCTGAGGATTTGCATACAAAACAAATTTACTTCCTGTTGAAATTGGGTAACGTCTAATTATTATTATTATTATTGTTATTATTTTTTTTAAAATTTATTTATTTATTTTATAAATCAACAAACAAGTCCCGCTAAGCCAATTGCAATTGGCTTGACAGCAGGTGCTTATAATTACTTACAAATATATTTAAAGTTATAATTTACATCTTTTATCTACAGTTTAAACATTTTTTCATAAATTTTATCACAAGTATCAAAATAAATATTCTTTTTCCAATAACCAATTTTTCACAATATATTTAACCTTATTCGTAGAATTATGTTGCTTTATATTGTCAGGTAATAAATTAAATATATTCGGTATGTTGTATTCAAACGTTCTCTGTCCGTACTTATTATTAAATTTCGGAACTATTAAACCGTCGTTACGTTAAAAAATAATATTGAAATGTTATTAAAATATAATATTATTATTAACAAATAATATTGAAATAACTAAGAGATTATCCAACACACCTTATTTTGGAAGAATTTAGTATTAAGATTAAATAAACTGTATAATAATTCAAATAATAAAAGAAAAACAAAATCATAACTTTTTAACTGAAAGTCGTATCATCAACAGCATTTTTTTTTCTTACATTAGGAGGCCCTGAGGAAAATAATTCCTTTAGAGGCATGCGTCATCTTTGGTGATGCTGTGTGGAGGGTCTTTTTAGGAAAGGAAGGAGAATAAGTTCTGGGAAGGAAATGGGTATGAGGGGTGAGTCTGAATCTGGGGGTCAACATGTCCACGACTGACGGACATATGAATCCATCCCTCCCATTGCGGTGCAAGGCGATATTCCGAGAGAGTACGGCTGGAGAAGTCAAAGGGACTCCCTCACCATTCAGCTGGTGGGCTGACGCATCCGCCGCCAAGACCCGGACTTACCTCACCCCATGATCCCGGGCACCCCTGCTAAGTCACCAAACGTAGCGAACCAATTGGGGTGACCTGTGGTAGAGGTGTTGGTTATCCAATAAATGGTTCTCAGGGCGGCGGTACCCAGACCCCCCTCTCAAAAATGTACCATTAACTGCTCTTGAAGTGATTTTTTCACAAAAACGGCGATATGTAAGTAATCCTCAGCACGGGTAAGCCACCCAGTGAGGCTAACATTATTCAATCACACTGTAAAATGTAAATTAATAATGTATGGTGAACAGCCTTACAATTAATAAAAACAAATTTTACCGACTGGCATCACCACGACCAACCGACAGGCTGAGTGCACAAAATTGCAAGCTCATTCATTCTATTGCTTACTCCCCGGCCTTCTGGGTGTTATTAATTCCCCCCAGTGTATCGCGACTAATCTTAATTTGTGCGAAATTATTGAAAATAAATATGACTGAGTAAATACGAATTATTATTAACAAATATCAACTTAAACACGATTGCGGCTACAGCAATTGGAAAGGGCTAGCTGTCAATCTAAAGCAAGGTTGCCATACAGTTCACCAATAACAATTACCTTTCCTAAAAATGTATCAATATAAAGAAAAATTAAAAAAATCCAAATAATATTCTTACCTTGAACATTGCCACCGATCGGACCAAGTGTTGGTTGACATGCAGTAGGCGACAGCTGGTATGGATGCTATGTAACCGAGGTCGCACTCTATCTGGATAAGGCTCCAAGGAGCAACGGTTTGTCCGGGCTTCAGATCAACTCCAAACCCGTTGTAGCGTCCGTTGGGGAGGGGTGGCAGTTTGCATCCCATACCAGCTTGTTGGGAATTACTGAAAACCAACAAATAATAACGTTTGGAAGGTAATCATATAAAATAAAACAAATGAAAACAATATATTATTCACTTTGTCAATCAATAATAGAATATGGAATAATTGTTTGGGGAGAAGCAACGAATGCAGCATTCGATCATTTAGAAATCACGGAGAAAACAATTTTAAAGGTAATACTTAAAAAACATAGACTGACCGATACAGACCAAATATTCAACAATTTTGACATATTAGATATACGCCAAATATACGTTAAAACACTACTAAACTACATATTTGACCAAAAAAACAAATTTCAACAAACACAAAATATCACTTAGACAAGCGTACAAAGAAAACATAAAAACTCCAACGGTAAATACAAGCTTTAGACAAAAACACTATAATTAGCATGCTATAAAAGCATTCTTACACTTGAAAATAAAATTGAGGAAAACAAAAATAAATTCAGACACAAAACAACAAAATGGATTAAAGAACTAAAAAGACAATATTACCGAAATTTCATAACATGAAAGAATAAAACATATGAAAAGAATAACACGCAACACAAAAACAATATAAAACACACTATTAACAATACTAACAATATAAACAATACTATTCTTACTTTAAACATTGTAACTCATCGGACCAAGTGTTTGTTGGCTGACAGAAGGCGATACGTTCGGATGGTCGGTAGCCGATTTCGCACACTATTTCGATGTAGGTCGAAGGAGCCACGGTTAGTCCGGGCTCCAGATTATCTGTACCCAGTAGCGTGCTGTAGTGTCCGTTGGGGAGGGGTGGCACTTTGCATCCCACATCAGCGTGTCGGGCACTACTGAAAACCGACAAATAATAAAGCTTGGAAGGTGATCCTGAAAATAATACGTGCAAGAAATAACAAACGGTTTTAATTTCGTCTGGTCAGTGGTTGAGTGGGCATCGCGTTTGGGTTCCACCCGGGCGTCCCGTGTTCGATTCCTCGGCTGGCTAAGTCCTCCATCACAACACAAGCAACATTTTCGGCTTTCTGTGGTGGTAGTAGGAGATTTTCAAACATTGTTGGGTTATTAGTAACCCGGGAATGTTTGTCTTTCTTTTAAAAAAAAAAATATATTGCCAACACACGGTAGTCCTCTCCCTAGACGTCTGCAAAGCATTCGACAAAGTATGGCTCAGAGGTCTCATTTATAAAATGAACTTCCTAGGTATTCCCCTCTCAATGACTCAACTCTTAGCACACTTCATAAAAGATCGTAAATTCAGAATAAAACTAGATGGTATCTTCTTTTCAATGAGATTGATAAGAGCCGGTGTCCCTCAAGGTTCTATTCTCTCACCAGCTCTGTTCAACATTTATTTAAGCGACATCCCCCGCCCCGGTAGTCAAGACATTCACACTAAAATAGGAAACTTTGCAGACGATACCGACGTCATGTCAACCTCGGTAAGCGAAAATAAAGCTACCCGTAAAGTTCAATCCCACGTATCCAAACTAGAAACTTTCTTTAAACAATGGCGAATAAGTATAAATCCCCTTAAAAGCACCGCTTGCGTTTTCTCACGTAGACGTCCCAAAAGGCCACCTAATATTCATTTGTTCGGAGAAAACGTCCCGTGGAAAAAAAGTATTAAATATCTCGGAGTAACCCTAGACAGTAGATTAACTTGGAAAAAGCAAATAGATGAAACTCTAGCCTCAGCAAATAAAATCCTTGCAGCCCTTTACCCCATGTTAAGCAAAAAAATAAAAAAAAACTCTCATCTAAAAATAAACTCCTTATTTATAAATACACTATAAGGCCAAAACTAACATATGCAAGCCCCATCTGGGCCCACGCTTCAGAGTCTCTTTTGAAAAAGCTCCAAAAATTCCAGAACAAAGCCATACGCATAGCCCTGGGCGCCCCCAAATGGATGAGGGTAGCCCAACTACATAAAGACTATGAAATCCCCTTATTAAGAAATCACATTCTAAGTCTCGCGGAAACCTTTTATGCGGGAATTCCCACCCATGAAAACGCGTCCATAAACTGCCTCGCCCGGTACGACGAAAACGTCCGTACCACACATAAAAAACCTAAACAAATCCTCTGTAAAGTTTAACCTCCCCATATTGCAGCCATGTACCTTTGCAAAAAAGTTTTTAACAAATAACTAAAAAAATCAATTTTCCAACAACCACTAATATAAATTCATGATGAAAGAGAAAGGGGCCTTTTTGGCCCGGAGCTCTGTATGCCAATATTTCAAAAAGTCAATAATACGTGCATAAAAACTATCAATGTACATTCCTCACCTTCCCCAACTTGGCGAGTTTTGTGGATCATCTAAAACATTTATTTCAACACTATTACTAAACACATCTTGTAAACCTATATGTATGTATTTTTCTGTTTTTGTGTTTGTATGACTTGTTGTATGACTTTTATCTAATGTCATTTTATATTTTTATTATTTCCTAAGTTTCAAAGTATCTGTCAAATTAAGGCGGCGCTTATCGGCTGAAAAAGAAGAAGATGGAGAGATATGTAATTACGAATGTTGGACAGAGCATGCTAATATTTAAAGTGATAAAATTGAAGCGAAAATTACGAAAACGCTTAATAAAACATGACTCGTTTAAAATAGAGCAAAAATCTTGTGGAACGTATCTTAAGTATCATTTAAAGAAACATTTCACAAATATAACTTGTAAAATAATAGAAATAGACTTTTTTTAAATAATTTTTGGAGCATACTTTGCGATTTTTTTCTATCGAGGGAACTTCATATAATTTGCGTTTCGGCGAACGTATCTAGATATTATCTTCAAAAATAAAATATATTATTTTAAGAGCTTAAAAACTTCAAATGTTTAAGGGAGATATGTAAGAAATCGGTCGAAATTCGGATAGCGGCGGCTTAAAATGACACTACAAATCAAGTAAAAGCCCTCTGGGCGTTAAATAAATAAACATGTGACCTATGTGAGCTGCGACAATTTTGGTCTCCCGTGATACATTAAAATTAATTTCAACTTTTGTGTTGTAAATTTTCTCTTCCAAAGAAGTGGGGACAACTTACCGCACAAATGGGATCAAGTCAGTTTTCAGATGCAGTGATGTGGAACTCGTAGATTGTACTGTGGAAAAAAGAGATTTAATTTTATACATAAAAAATATTTAAAGTTCAAATAAAAATAAAGGGCGTAGAGAGAAGAGATGAAGCCCTTTTTCTTCGTAGGGCCTTCGGGAAATCACCAGGGGTGGAGAGGAGAGAAGAGGCCCTTTTCCTTCGTGGTGTCTTCGGAGAATCAAAGAGGAGTGTAGAGAAGAGATGAAGCCCTTTTCCTTCGTAGGGCCTTTGGGAAATCACCAGGGGTGGAGAGGAGAGATGAGGCTCTTTTCCCTCGTGCGGTCTTCGGAGAATCAAAGGGGAGTGTAGAGGAGAGACGAAGCCCTTTTCCTTCGTAGGACTTTTGGGAAATTACCAGGGGTGGAGAGGAGAAAAGAGGCCCTTTTCCCTCATGGGGTCTTCGATGAATCAAAGGGAAGTGTAGAGGAGAGATAAAGCCCTTTTCCTTCGTGGTGCCTTCAGGGAACCAAGAGAAAAGTGGCGAGGAGAAATAAGGCCCTCTTCTCTCGTGGGGCCTTCAGGAAACCAAGGCCGAGAATGAGGCCCTCTTCCCTCGTGGGAAATTTCGGGAATCTAGGGAAAGTGGAGAGGAGAGATGAGGCCCTCTTCCTTCGTGGGGCCATTAGGGAAGCGAGGTGAATTGAAGAGAAGATAACAACATTCACAAACTTAAGTAACCGACCACGATCACGTGGCAATTTAGAAATCGCGAAATTTAAAACGATTGCTTCTCAACATCATTATGGTTATCAAGGTATAAAATTTTTAATGCCCTCCCTTATAAAATCAATCTGAAATTTTTTAATCAAATCCCAAATCAAACAACTACTAGACTAACCCAACACTAATTACAAGTTATAATTTCATAGAACGATTTTTTACGTACTTAAATTATGATTTAATCTACTTATTAGTATAAATTGGTGAAGTGTAAATTATAATATGTCCTTCTATAATGCAATTGATTTTTTTTATTTCACCATAAAGTAACATTTTTTTTTTCTAGAACATATCCTCTAAAAATATTAAATCAGTTTTCAAACTGCGTTATTTGTATGCACTCAAAAGTTACAACTTTATTATGGTGTACCCACTTTTGCAATATTGTCAGCTCTCCCATTTTAAATACCAATTTATTTAAACTAATTCTATATACTTACTACCTACCTATAATCAAATGCATTAATATTATTTTTATCTCTGTCACATCTATATTGTATATTTGATTTAAGTAACTTTTATTTTTTCTTCAAAATTCGCAAATTCACTTTTATTTTATTCATATTAATTATTTTCTATTACAATCGCTTCTAATAACTTAATTTCCATACCTATTTTACAATGGCACTACACCAAAATTCAAACACGAGAAATGTTTTCTTTGTTGAGTTGGGTAGTTTGTTGACAAGAAATTAATGTATTAATGTAATTAGTTTTAAGAATCATATGTTTTCCTTTAAATCTGTTGTATGTGGGTACTTCTCATCAAATTTCGAAATTTCTGATATTAACTTTTACTTTATTGCAGAAATCAAAAATGTAGCTGTAAAAGATTTATTTTAGGAGTATTGGTCTTCCATATTTTTGTATACAATATACACATATATATTTGTATGTTATGGTTAAGGTTTTTACGGGTGTAAGATGTAAAACAATTTTCTCGGTTTACCCGCGTAACGTAGTCCTTAAAAGGACTTTTTATCTCCTGAAGTTTCGGACAGATCTCACTGTCCATCTTCAGAGGCCTTATGTCTTGGCTTTTGTCTCAAACTGTTCGCTTTCGCGTGACCGTTCGGTTCAAAAGTCAAAACGTAAGTGAGTGCTTGTCAATTTTTATGTCTCGATCGAAGTACGCGAGTAGAAGGTGATTTGACGGTAGAGGGGGTGGGGGCGGGGCCGGCAATATCAGGCGGATTACGTGTAGAGATTTGATTGCATTGCTTTAAGTTAATTGGTTGTATTATTTCTGAGGATTTTGGAAATGCCAACGGACAACGGACAAAATGGACACGCGAAAGCGAACAGTTTGAGACAAAAGCCAAGACATAAGGCCTCTGAAGATGGACAGTGAGATCTGTCCGAAACGTCAGGAGATAAAAAGTCCTTTTAAGGACTACGTTACGCGGGTAAACCGAGAAAATTGTTTTACATATATTTGTATGTATATACTCATACAACCGTCATTCCCTTCCTAAATGCAGTGAGGGAATGATGAATTTTAGCTAAAGTTACAAAAACACCGGTGCATAACCTCAATTTGCTTTTTACATTACGAATATGCATTTTACTCCCAAAAATGCATAAAAAAAACAAAAATATACATGTTTACTAAGTACCTTATACATATACGTAACGTGAGGTAATGACCGTCATAAATGTAACTCTTAACTATTTTCAACTTAATATTTTTTTGCACAAACCCACCTACAGTTAAGAAGAAATCGCCTTATTGAAACAGTTGAGAGTGTTGCCAGGTTCTAAAAACTTAAGGTTGCGTTCTTAAATATCGTTCGATACGTTCAGAATCGAATATCTGTAATACGGTGAGGGGATAATTTTATTTGGCGGAACATATTTAAAATCGAATTTTCTTTTTTATAAATTCGTCGTTGTGCAAAGAAAGTTTTGATATACAATAACACTATCTTTTTTAATATATTCGCAATATTTAATTCATAAGAATATTGTTTAATTTGAGATGAACAGGCTTTTAAGTAAATATTATCGGATCAAGGGACAAGGTGAAGGAATGACTTTTACGTTAACAAACTTATCATATTTTTTCTTTCTTTAGAGGTTACGTTTTATTTTTAAACAAAAATAGTAGTATAGACAGCGTGCATTGAAATAATAAAAAAATACATACATAGTTAATGCATGTGACTCAGCACCAATGACTCGGGACTCAAATTTCGAAATTTGATGAGAAATACCCATGTATGTATTTTAAATATCTAATAAAAAAAATGCATTTCTTCACCATTTTCCACAGAGCAAAATAATAATAAAAAATGCATTTCTACACATTTTCCACTCTTCGCATCGATATGATGAATGACCACCTAAAGCTGCTTAAAATGGCATTAGTCGTAAGTCAGATTTCAATAATCCTCTCCCAATTCTTAAGCTTTGCAATTTTGCACCGATGATGAACACTCCAAATTCACCTCACCACCGCAATCACCACAATTAAATGGCCGTAAGAAAATTAAATCCTATAAAACAATTATGATTAAGTAATTATTCTGACTTGTACTTACCCAAGAGTAAAAATAATGCTAAAATGTGACCCAAACCGATTCCCAATGACTTCTTCATGATTTCACGCCACACCAACTAATGTCACTGACCAACATTGAACACTGACCTTAGTGCATATATATATTAATCCCCCTCAGTGTTTTAACATCATATCAAATCTAAATTGATTGCACATCTTTAAGAAACTCCGTTTTTGCGGCGCACTACGTTTAGCCAACGTAAATTACGACGCCAAAAATAGGTAAAAGAATTGTTTTTAAACTGGTCACTATTTTATTTTTATTTTATTTCATTTTATTAAGAAAACCAACAGTTTTACAATTGTTTATAATGTATGACAAAATAAGTGTTAATTTTTAACCAATTAAGGTTTTCACTGACGTTTAATAAATTATTTAGTGAATATAATGGAGATACAGTTTAAAAAGCTATGCGGATTGGATGGTGGGAGGGAGGGGAAAGGGATGGATCTATTCTGTGTAAAAAGTAGTGTGTTTGTGTTGTGGCGTTCATACAATTATTTTTCCGCCACTCAAAGAACACACGAGAAAGATCTGCAAGTCGCCAAATACTTGCCATTCGCCAGTACCGTCTAGCTACTCACCTACTTATGCACGTATCGGCGGCAATGTACTCGCTAGGCCAGCTGCCTGATAAATAATAATTTCGCCACCTTCGCGAAAGGTTGAGACTCGAGCGTGCATCCACGAACACAGTGACGGGTTAATTCTAGCTCCTTCCAGCGCACATATTGCCAGCTAACGGAAAGTTACTTGGCCGCTCGCTCCTATATAAGGCGACGCACTTAACTTCAGAGTAGTCAGTCTCCATCCAACGGTCGGTTTTACAATCCCCTCTATACAGCGAACCAGTGTAACATCAGTGCCCGGTGCATCCGCACTCTCCTCCAGGGCAGCTTCCTTCAAGGCTCTCACCATACCCCAGCTCTTCAGGCCCACCGCACCTAGCAGCTGCAACCATTGCCTTGCTCCTGTATCTACAAGATCCGAAGCATCTTCTGTACGGGAAACAGCGCCTCATTGCAATGGCTACCGAGGCCCATCGCGCCTCGCTGCCACTGCACTCACTCCGCCTCAAGGACTACCTGCCGATGGCTCCACTCACCGAGTCACCGCCGTTCATCTCCGCAACCCACCGCGTCGAGCAACGGCCTGGACGACCAGGTCATCTCCGCCACCACGGCGTTGAGCAACACTCTGGTGACCTGCAGGCCCGTGGCCTGCTTCACCACAGCATCACCGACCTCCATCATGCATCATGACCGTGCACCCACAACACCTCACTCTACGGCACTTCGAAATACTTCCTTTTATATCGGACCGACCTCAGCTACGTAGCTCATGCTTCAATAAACGACTGGACTCGCAACCAACTCGGATGCCTTTTATTTCTCTCTCCGTCTCTATCGACACCCGAAGTCCGTTCCCTCAGTGTAAATGTTATTTATTCATTTTAGGTTTGAAAATGTTAGATACTGTGTTAAATATGTCAAATTCACTGTATAAATTGTTAAAGGTATGTGAAGCGCGGTGAACTAATGTATTTTGTTTAGAGTTAGTGTTGCATTGAGGAATGTTTAATGCGTGGTTTTGTCTGGTTTAACTCATGGGCACTCTTAATTGAATCCTTTCAAGTAATTCCGGGCAATCTATTTTAGAGGTAGCTATTTTTTGTAAAAATAGTACGTCTGCCGAATTTCTTCGACTTTCCAATGATGACATCTTGAAGAACGCAGCTGACTCTTCGTGGCTTAGATGAGGACGGTAGCTCCGAAAATCAAGGTATCGTAAAAATCGGTTTTGCACTTTTTCAATCCTTTCTAAGTGACTATACCTTTAAGGGGGTATTCTAGTCTAGAAGCGTGAATTGTAGGTGTTTTTTCAGGTGCAAAAAAAAACAATAATATTTTTGTAACCATTATTTTACCAGATATTTATTAAACATTAAAGAATACACAAAAAAAAAATCAAACGAAAAATTTAAAAAAATTTAAAGTTACAGGGTGTTGAAGTGGGGAGTCTCAAAAATATGGCGCGCCCTGGTTGACACGATTGCAACCCTCATAGAAATCCGTTTTTTTTTTAAATCTAAACAAATGCTGCTATGGCATGAGCCTCGGAGAAGTCATAATTTTTTTTTTCGCAAAATGGCGCTGTCTGAAAAAAAGAACATTTATTTTTACCAATTTTATTTGACTTTCCGAATTTTTTTAGAATTAAAATTTTGTTATAGTTCTGCTTCATGCGATAAAGTAATGTATAGAAAAGGCTCACACCAAATTTCAAGTAAATTTTGGAAAATTGGAAAAAGTAGAACATGAGGTATCGTGTCAACCGTCTCGAAAAAAATGGTTTTGAGAAAAATGGATTTAAAATTTTGTCCTGTTTAGATTTTGGTTAGATTCTGTCTAAACCGCGAAATTAAAATGATTATAACTTTTAAAATAATGGGAATTTCGAAAAATCCTTTTAAAGAGATATTTTCGAATATTTAAACTTTGGAAATATGAAGAAGTTTTTTTTTCTAGACTAAAATACCACCTTAAGATGTTTTATATCAGCCAGTTCAAAATGAAGCGCAAAAAAAATTTTTTTAAACGCAACCCGTCTGCACTTAGTCGCGCCGGAATCATTGACGGAGTTCCTATTTTCCCTGTTTTCAAATCACAAGGTTTTCGAAATGGATTTTGAAGCTTCAGACGTTTGCTTTTAATCTGCGGGTAGTCTCCTCAAGTGTTTCTGATCAGAATAAAAAAATATTTTTGGCGTTAAACATTATGAATTCGTTCCTATGTGCGGCGTGATAAAATCATTCAATTTATTTTATTTTATTTTATTTATTTTTTTTATTTAATATTTGTATGTTTTTACAATAAGTATACATTTTTTTTTTTTACATGTTAAACAGAGTTGTAAAATGAACATAACAATAGCATTTCCTCATCATAAAGAGACAAGGCTCTTGTGTTTGGTGAGGGAATTCAAGCTCAAGTATATGTAAAATTTAGTAGAAAATAATAATATTGCATCTAATAACAAAAGATATGTAAGAAAACTCGGGATATAACAATAAATAAATTTCAAGATTTAAATGAAATATTAGCGGTAGAAATGGACTCTTACAGTTGTGTCAGGTGATTTTTCAAATTAATTTCAAATTAATTTGGAATGACAGAAGAAGTGCTCCTTCTAGAAGTGTTCTAATATTATATTAACTAATGAATCACTAATAATATAATATTATATTAACCAATGAATCTGACACCCGTATTCAGAGTCGATACTTTAGTTCAAGGAGTCTTCCTTTCCTTTGAAAAACGTAGTTTTGTATTCAGAGACGCTACTAAGGTCGGTATGACGTCACTTTATAAGGAAGCTACCTTCCTTGATTTCTAAAATATTTGTATTCAGAGACAACTCTACGAAGGTCTCTACGACACTGCGCACGCGCATTCTTGCATACCTTGACTTTTAACTGTCAAAACTCAAGGTTGGTCAGAAGGGTACCTTTGCTTTTCAAAGTCGGTGATTTGTTCCCAATCATTGCTGTTAAAGACGTAAAACAACGGAGATGGATATTATTGTGGAAATGATTAATGAGTTTTTGAATTTCGCCGCTCATAACACACGATTTTTCGAGCCCAGGGTTCGTAGAAAATGTTTTAACATGCATTTTCTACGAAGCTTGGTGACAGCCAATTTAAAGAACGATATCAGCAAGAAAAGATAACAGTGATGCATCTTGTAATTCCTCTCTTATTTCCATATTACGCTTTAATAAATAATATGGCGGGATATTTGTTTATAAGTCTAATTAATATACATTGTTTATCATTAAGCAATTCACAATCTCGAATTTATTGTCGAAATGCGATGCGAAACAAATGTCAACGGAGCATAAATAAACCAATACACAGACTTTTGACAGGCCGGTGTTATTTTTAACTTTTGAGTTTTTGAATTTTGAATTTTAAACATACAGCTTGTCACAAAACGGGGTACATTGTTCCAATAGAAGCGCTACATCGACAATTTTCGGATGACGTCACAACTTTTTTCGGCGTAGACATAAAGGTCTCTACCTTAGGAAAGGAAGCTCAAAGTGTGGACTCTGCATAGAGGCGTTAAAGGTAAGGACGGTTCCTTCCTTTACTAAGGTAAGGTCGAGCCTTTACTTAGACAAAAGGTAAGGAGCGACTCTGAATACGGGTGACAGAGGAATAGACTAGGAGACGTGATAGGCAAACCCTTCGTCATTGAGTACACCATGAGTCGGCAACCTTTTGTTGTAAGAGGGCCAAATATTGTGTGTGGGGATTGGTGCGGGCCGCACTTGGGTCACATGTCATAAAAGTATACCTGATATTTGGTGACTTAGCAGGGGTGCCCGGGTTCATGGTTCTCGGGGTGAGGTATGTCCAGGTCTTGGCGGCGGATGCATCTGCCCATCTGCTGCGTGGCGGGCCGGATCTGGTCTCTGATCTGAGAGAGACTGGTTGAGGGAGGTCTTTTGACCTTTTCAGCCGGAATCTCTCTACTCATCGCCTTGCACTGCAGTTGGAAGGATTGATTCATACGTCCATCACTCCTGGACACACTGACACCCAGATTTCTACCCACCCCTCAAACCTTTTTCCTTCCCAGAACTTCCTATCCTTCCCTTCCTTAAAAAGACCCTCCACACGGCATCCCCTTCTTAGTGCATCCCACGGCATCTCTCTTTTTAATTTAGTTTTAAAAATAAAACGCGTTTTGTAGATTTTTACGACATAACATATATTTACATTTTATTGTAGTTTATAAAATCAATGACATTTTTGTGGTCAAGTCAAAACTTGCAAGTTTTCTTATATTAGCTAGCATTTTTGAAAAAGAGTCGCTTAGTATTGCATCTAAATGGGAATCCGATGACCGAGAACAGTGCTTGTTTTCTCGATAATTTAGCATTGAAAATTCGAACAAATTTATGTACTACCAAACAAAGTAATTATTTGCTTAGCAAACCATTTTAACTCCTTGTATACAGAAGGCAAACCCCAAGTAAAGTAATCTATCAAGTTTTTCCTTTAAAAGCCATTTTATGTGTGGTATCACTTTGCAAACCTATCGCGTTGATTTGCAAATCGCTCTCCCTTCGCTATTTCTGCTCCCTTTCTCGCTCCTTCTCACTCCGTTGTGTATGATATCGTTCGTCGCGTGCGTTGCGGCGAGGATCTTGCGGGCCGCACCAAGAAGCCTCGCGGGCCGCAGGTTGCCGACCCATGGAGTACACGGATGAAACTACTTTGTAGTGATAATGGACATTTAGTAAGCCTTAAAAAAGCTGGTCTGCCGGTGTGCCTCTTCGCAGGAGCCGCGCAGTCATGGAAATAGTGAGCGATTTTTTCGAAAAAAATACGTCATCGAGTACACGAACGGGAATGGTTTCATATGATAAAGACCGATTAGAAAATGAGAAAAAAGCAGGTCTGCCAGCCGGCGTCAAAGTGGGATAAAAAATAGTAAATATCGAATTTTACGTCATCGAGTACACGAATGATTCCAACGAATAACTGTAGTCTAGAGTCTAGATCATCCCATTGAAGGATATCTTAGTCTGCCGACCAGCAGCCTGGCAGGTTTTTGTGTACGACTTTTTTTAAAGTATTTTTAATATTTTTTTTATATTATCTTGATTATCTATATTATTATTTTTATTTCATTGTAGTTTTAAAAACAAAGAATGCCATATTTAAAAAAAATAAGTGATAATGATAAAAAAATAATTTAAGAGTTCCGAGTGTACCCGTCGGTCGGGCGAGCCTTTCGACGCCAAACAACTTAACAAAACCTGCGGCGGTGCCCCTCACCGCTGTCGCGTGCCCATTTTATTATACAAATTTATAATAATAATAGTCCTGTTAAAATTGCCTAAAAGTCCGTCCGTCGCCGTAAGAGTTGCGTTCCTCCGGAAAACGACGGAAATTTCCAAACCCCGTCCGTTTCATATCGGTTTCGTGTGCCCAGTTGCATCGAATACAAGATCGAAACCAACAAAAAATTGTAATCTGGATCATCCCATCATGACTTCCTTGGTCTGTTGATAAGCAGCCTGGCAGTTTTTTGTGTACGATTTAAATCCTTTTCATCGTATTAGAACCGAGGGCCCGTCAAATAATAAAAAAGTGACGCACTTCCGTTTCATCTTTCACTTCAAAAATCATACCTCCGAATTTTGATATGGAGACATATAAACCGATTATAGTTCTATGTAGCCAATGAATTCACCTATTTTTTGTCGAAAATCACATATTCGTTGGATTTATAGAAACAATATTATAAAATCGTAAACTTTAAAACCGTAAAAATCGTAAAAAAATGTGGTAAAATTTTGGACCGCTGTCAATCGCAAAAAAATAAAAGTGCTCCATATTTTGGCCTTAGTAACTCCAGTGGCAAAATATTTTTTACTTTTTTCTAACTTTTACATTACTCGTATCTTATGTTATGTTATACATATTTCGAAAATATGTAAAAATATTACTTTTGAAATGTATCAAGGATACAAAGGGAAAAAAAATTAAGGTTTTTTTATTTATTTATTTGAGTCTGATAGTGTCTCGGATAAACACATCCGATTTTTATTTATATGGGACTACTGTTAATTTTTTGTACAAGTATAAATTTTATTCCAAAAACAATTTGAGGATTATTTCAAAATTTTGGTTGATAACCTTAAAATTTATAAAAAATAATTATTCAAAAAAATAAAATGTAAATTTTTTTACTTCTTTTCTTGTGATCACAGGAGACCCACTGCCCTGAATAAATGCATTACAGGGGCATTGGAGATGGAAAGAGGAAGGAAAAACGGAAGTAAGACAATTGGTGAAAACCAGGTAAATGTGTGAAATAAAAGGGAGAAAGGGATGAGGGGTGGGTAGGAATCTGGGGGTCAATATGTCCAGGAGTGATGGACGTATGAATCCAACCCTCCTACTGCAGTGAAAGGGGAGAGGTCTAGGTGAGGACTCCCTCAACTAGTCTCTCCCGATCCGGTTCGCCACGCAGTAGATGGGCAGACGCAGTCGCCAAGACCTAGATAAACTACACCCCATGAACCTATAGATGTATGTGTTTGTCTCTTTTTAGTGTCGCTATTTTTCATTTCATCGAGTTTTAAATCACAACGGCGCTAAAGAAGTTTTCACCTAAAAAAATCAGGGAGTGCAATTCACACGCGATAAAATTGAAACCTTCAGAAAACTAAAGTAGACAAGAGTGGGGAGAATATGAAGCACCGCACAAAGAGGAGACAGATTAATCTATCTCATTCTCTCGCAGGCTTTGTCCTATAGATGTGTGTATTTTTCTTTTTTAGAGTCGCTATTTTTCGTTTCACTGAGTTTTAAATCACAACGGTGCTAAAGAAAAAAATCAGAGTGTGCAATTCACACGCGGTAGAAGCGAAACCTTCAGAAAACTAAAGTAGGCAAGAGTAGGGAGACTATGAACCCATAACAACACCGCACAAAGAGGAGACTGATTATACTATCTCATTCTCTCACAATTTAAATCCTGTAGGTATATGTAAATATATGTAGGTATACGTTTGTCTCTTTTTAGTGTCGCTATTTTTCGTTTCATCGAGTTTCAAATCACAACGGTGCTAAAAAAAAAAATCAGAGTGTGCAATTCACATTCGGTAGTGGTGAGACCTTCAGAAAACTAAAGTAGACAAGAATGGGGAGACTATGAAGCACCGCACAAAGAGGAAACCGATTATACTATCTCATTCTTTCGCAGGCTAAATCCTATAGATATATATGCTTAATCTTTTTAGTTTCGCTATTTTCGTTTCGACGGCCGGCGTAGTCTAGTGGTAAGGCTCTTGACTCGCATTCCGAAGGTCGCGAGATCGAATACCGGCGTGGCAAATAAATTTTATTTGATTAATTTGTGTTATTTCACAATTTATTAATTTAAAATAATATATAGTATGTTTGCGGCACGTTCCAGAGTGGAAGATATTCTCAGTATCGCCCTGGTGTAAGACCACCATTCAGAATTGAAACGTTGCTTGAAATGGCTTTGGCCGTGTTTGGTGACCAGATCTGAATAGCCAGGTACTTTCCAGTTTCCTCTTCACCATCTCCTTCCCCTCCCCACTACCTTCAGCCTCACAACACACCCAATTGGGGATGCCATAGTCTCACTGGCTCCAGATGGGAGCAGTTGGGGACTCTTGTGCGGTATTCATAAAAAAAATTCCTACGGTGCTAAAGAAGTTTTCACTTCAAAAATAGAGTAATTTTTTCATAAAACGGATTCAAGTGACAATTTTAGAAGTTTGGATTTGCTCACAAACTCAGAGTCTCAAAAGCACCAACTTTGCTGAAACTATTAGCCCAGGACTCATATCAAGTTAGTTTTGTAACTAACTTCAACGGGTTCGCTGGACACTTTAATGAAATAGCAAATAGTTCACGCCGTGCCTTCGTTGCACAGTTTACATTTATTGCAGCTCGCGATGCAGAAATAACATCTTAAAATATCATTTTATGAATTTTGAACAAGGAAAATGTTGCTAGCGTACTAAAACATATTTAATTCGCTTGGCAAGGGAATTATGTACCCTAATATTATTCTAGCCTGTCGTTTCATCACTTGAAAATATGTTTACTTTGTGTCCTGTCTCCTCCGAGCGAAACCATGCACATGAATACGAACAATCGCTTGAACAACACTATAAACATTGAAAACTTTGAACAATTCATGTTCAAAAACATTACCACAGGCGATGGAAAACATTCCTCTCCCGGGTGAAGCGGGAAGGCAGGCGGGGCCAGCGGGGGGGAATTAGTTCATTTTTTTTACAGGAGCTGCACCAAGAGGTTGGTAACGGAGATAAATCGACTGAGATTTGGGGTTATGTCAATCGCGCGAACCTAATACCTAATTATGAATTTAAATTGTAAATAAATTTTTTTTTTTTTTTTTTTTTTTTTTTTTTTTTTTTTTTTTTTTTTTTTTTTTTTTTTATTAATCTATAAACATAGGGTTATACATAGGGTTTAATTGATGCCTGTCTCACTAGGATTTACCTGTGTTGAGACAGGCTTTGACGTACATATTTAAAATTACAAGAATATTTAAGTAACATACAAATTCAATTGAATAATATAAAAATGGAAAGGTGATTGGAAGTGTGGGTTCACTTTAAAGAGAGTTATGTAAATGTAGGAAGAGATGATGTACAGTAAATGATGATGTATAGTAAATTCTGTCAAATCTATTTATGGGATTGATTAATTAATTTGGCATGATTCTATTTTTAAGTTATTTTACATGGATTAGGTCGTATGCAAATTGTTCACTGTCTATTAATGATTTACTTTACAGATGTTTGCAGTAGTGTGGCGTCCAATACTAACAATCCATTTCTTTACGTCTTGTTTGAATTTTGTCAAGGATTCAGTATGTCTGATTGTAGCTGGTAGTGTATTGTATAGTTTGCAAGCTATGTATTTGAAGTGTCTTTGTCCAAAGGTAGTTTTGGAAAAAGGAGTTTGGAGAAGTTCTTTGTTTTTGGCTCGGGTATTGTGCGTTGTTTGTGTTGTTTTGTATGATGTTTTGTTGTTTTTGTGTAAATTAACTAATATGGATCTTGCGTAGAGTTGTTTAATGTCCATAACGTTGAAAGTATTGAAGATCGTATCAGTGCTGGTAGTAAGAGGCAGTTTAAGAATAATTTTTATGATAAGTTTTTGTGCTTTAATGATGGGATCGAGGGCACTGGAATAAGCATTACCCCAAGCTAAAATTCCGTATTCGATGTGAGATTGGCATAGTGAGAAGTACACTGTTTTTAAAAGTTTTAAGTCAAGGAAGTTGCGTGTTTGTTTGAAAAAGTATATAGATTTGCGGATTTTGTTTGTAGTGTTATGTATATGTTGCTTCCAATTTAGGTGTGTATCAAAGGTTAATCCTAAATATTTGATAATGTTTACTTGTTCTAGGCATGGGCAGTCACAATTCCGGTTTAAAGATGTATTTTTACATTTGTGTATTTTTAATGGAGGGATTAGGTTTGACTTAGGAATATTGGAGAGACTAGACAGTAAGTATTTTGTTTTCTGTACATTTAGTGTTAATGTGTTAATTCTGTCGTAGGGGGCCATCCATAAATTACATCACACTAATTTCATGACTTTTTTATCTTTAATGGATGATTATTTCTTTCGTGAACTCACTTGTAAATATAGTCTATTAATTTATAAATCGGTTTCAGAGACACGGAAAAAATTGACCAATTAAAATAGATATTCTATTATTAATCACTGATAAATAAATTCCTAATAATAACTCGAGCTAGGTAGGTAGTTAGGTCTAACTTGAAATCTGCGTGTTCTCCTTTATACTTCGTCTACAATCTTATCACTAAATTTCTTAGATCTCTAAACTCGAATTTTGAGATCTACGTAGTTAATTACGCATTCGAAATTCTTAAATAGTAACTTTAGGTCATAATAATCGATATTAGTCGGAAATCTTTCCCGATAAATAAATATCTATAAATATATCTGTATATATTAAAATATCCTGATGTAGCATCTCTTGTTCGTTGAAACGCATTTTAACATTTATGTAAACGCTAAACGTCAAACGTCAAGTGTTCAGTGCATACGCGTGGACAGGTCTTTACAACTAAAATTGCGCGTGAGCGCGAGAACTTCGCACAAATCTTTCAAACCATGTTTCAACAAACGGAGGAGACGGAAAACAAAAAATGTTTATAGTGACGTTCAAACGAACGTTCACGTTCATGTGCATGATTTCGCTAGCAGGAGATCTGTGAAAAAGCGCGTCTCTAAATTCTTCTCCAAGGTGTGAACCCTGTGGAACTCCACTTGTTGCAAATTTTTTTTCTGAAATGGAGGATTTTATTCTAACAATTTTTTGTCTTCCAGTAAGATAGCTTTCAAACCAGGCTAATATATTGCCACGCATACCAAGCTTTCTTATTTCCAAATGAGAATTTTATGGGAAACTGTATCAAATGCTTTACTAAAATCAGTGTAAACAGAGTTACTTGATTCTTTTCTTTGAAAGCATTGGTTATAAAATTTTCATAAATAATTAAGTTAACCCAACCTAACCTAACCTAACCTAAACTAACCTATAACTGGTACGTCTGACAGTATCTCGTTAGTCATAAATAAGTGAAATATATACTTTAAAAGTTAACGAATTCGAAAAATATGTCTATAAAATATTTATAAAATTTTACAGACATACTTTTTTTTATCATTTTTGTTAATTTATTAAAATATTTAAACAGTTAACAAATTCGAATAATATGTCTTTCGAACAGCAATTGTGCTGTTCGAAAAATGAATCTCTCGAAAAACTGAAATTCGAACAATTGATTTCAAAAAATTGAATTCGAAAAACATGTCTGCTCCAGGATAATTTAACATCTCTAGCGCCAACGGCTGATGAGTATTCCAGATTACCTGCCATTGAAACCTTCTCCCAAAATTTACGGTTTCCAAAACGGATGTTTCAAGTTGACTTTGTCATTGCATTCCTGTGTAAGTAAGCTAGCAAAACGTGTTAATGGAGTTTGACTCCGGCCACTAGTAGCATTATATTGCATGCTATAGCTTCTCTTGGACAGGGGAATGCAAATTTAATTATGGCGTTGCGTCCCTGTTCATTTGTAGATTATATGCCAGCTCCGAAGTGGAATGGATTGGATCACAGAACAGATAGTTCCTAGAAGTGTGATTTAAACATATTAGGTGCTTTTAGGGCCTCCGCTCATGGAGAAACTGAAAAAACAGTTCTAAACGCAATTGCAATTAACTACCTTAACAAAATCGATATTTTTCTGATCTTACATGTCAAAACTTGACAGTCGTGAGCCGCTACCATGGCAATCTGTCGACAATGCAACTGAAACGCCACTATCGCGGCGGCCACCAGTGCTGGTTTTTCAGTTGCATTGTTGACAGATTGTCATGGTAGCGGCTTACTAACTATCAAGTTTTGACATGTCAGATCAGAAAAATATCGATTTTGAAATATGAAGGTTTATTTTAATTGCATTGAAAACTAGTTTTTACAGTTTCTCTATGAGCTGAGGCCCTAAGTATTCTATCCTCGCGGAACGGCGACGACATAAAAAAGGCAATAAATATATAAACCTTATCAAAAAAATGCTGCAGCTCTTTCTTACACATTAAATAATGGCGATAGAAAAGATGAGACACACAATGTGCGTCGTTTCCTCCAAACAAAAAATGAAAACTACAGCGATTAGATAGGTTTTTGATATGGTGTCGGAATAAATATTTTACATGATCCACAAAACTCGCCAAGTTAATATTAAATAAGTCAAAATCCCCTAAGTATTGGTTTCGCATAATGTGAAATCGTTGCATCGGAGAGTGGCAATGTAATTATGCTTCTGTATGGTGGAGAAGAATTGTGAATTTTGTCGTGTTGTTACTGTGGGTATGCGTAAGTTTAGGAGTTGCAGGTGCCTGCAGTATTCTAATTTAGAGTTTAGTAATTTGAATAAAAAGGTTAAGTTGTTTCTAAAGGATGCTATTTACAACCATACAACATTCATTAGAGCGTGTTGAGGACTATTAAGAATTTTCAGAATTTTTTAAAATACCGAAAATTATCTAAGATATGATATGCCTTCAAAACGTTGATATTTGCGGCCGGCCGAAAAGCGCATGGCATCATGGTACACACGCTACATTACTGCAGCAACTGTCAATCGAATTATGAATTCTACTGCGTGTGACGTCACGAGACACAATTGCGTACATTTTACGCTTTAAATGCTTATAATTTCGTCATTTTTGGAGATTGGAGAAAAACTGATTTTACTCTGATTATTCTACCTTACTTACAAACGTGTTTTAAATTTCACACGGTTGATAAACAACCATTTTTATTTTTATTTTTACAGGAGCTCCACACAGGAGGCCCTGAGAAAAATAATTTCCCTCAAGGCCTATGTCATCTTTGGGGATGCTGTGTGGAGGGTTTTTTTTAAAGGAAAGGAAGAGTGTTGGGAAGGAAGAGTGACCTATGGCAGAGGTGTTGGTTATCCAATAAAGGTTCCCGGGGCGGCGGTACCCGTTCCCGCCTCCCAAATTGTAACGTTCCTTACATTGATGGTTATTCATCAGTTGTATAAAATTAAGAACATGCTGATGAAATAAGATCCTAAATATAGTATATTTAATCAAAATAAAGAAAAAGAATTGTAAGACAATCTCATTTTTACAAGCGTAATCGAAGTACATCGATTTATGAGATTAGTGATAACGAAAATTTATCTGAAAGATTTCGGCTCCTAGGTCCCAGACAGGCCAATGAAATCGCTTATTTGTTCAAGATAATTTGGGAGACGGTTATGGGTACCGCCGCCTTGGGAACCATTAATTGGATAACCAACACCATCTGCCATAGGTCATCCAAATTGGTTCGCTACGTTGGTAACTTAGCAGGGCTACCCGGGTTCATGGGGCGAGTTTTGTCCGGGTCTTAGCAGCAGATGCGTCTGCCCACCAGGTGCGTGGCAGGCCGGATCGGGAGAGGGTGGTTGGGAGAGTCCCTGTAATTTCTCCAGCCATACTCTCTTGCAATGCATTGAGAGGGATGGATTCATACGTCCGTCACTCCTGTACACACTGTCCCCAGATTCCTACCCTCATATCCTTTTCCTTCCCTGAACTTCTTCTCCTTCCTTTCCTTAAAAAACTTCCACACAGCATCCCCAAAGATGACATAGGCCCAAGGGGAATTATTTTCCTCAGGGCCTCCTGTGTGGATTTAATGTAAAACAAAAAAATTGAATGCAGTTCATACGCGGTAGAAGCAAAACTTCTTCAAAACAATATCAACCAATAGGTGCCTTCAAAAGTTAGATCATAATCAAAGCGGCCAATGAGCGCAGTTTGACGCTTCGAAGGTACTGTAATGTGTCATTTCCGTTTAATATCTCAACCAATAGGAGCCTTGAAAAGTGAGATCAAAATCAAAGTGGCCAATGAGCGCAGTTTGACGCTTTGTAGATACTATAATGCGTCATTTCCATTTCATATCTCAACCAATAGGAGCCTTGAAAAGTGAGATCAAAATCAAAGTGGCCAATGAGCGCAGTTTGACGCTTTGTAGGTATAATGCGTCATTTCCGTTTCATATCTCAACCAATAGGAGCCTTTAAAAGTGAGATCATAATCAAAGCGGCCAATGAACGCAGTTTGACGGTTTGTAGGTACCTACAGTAATTCATCCGAGTTTCAAATCACAACGGTGCTAAAGAAGTTTCACTTCAAAAAGAAAGATTTTCGATGTTTGGAAAGATTTGATTAACAAGAAGTGTGAAAAAATTGAGCTTACTTCTGATAAGCGGACACGCCCACAACACTGTTCTAGGGGTTATCCGTTCAGTGGATTAGAGTCATTGAACTGTGGTGGCTCGCAGAGAATTATTCTGCAATTTCCCCATTTTGGGGCAGGGAACGAAGAAGGGAACAAATAATATGAATTGACGGGACCAATTTATACGGGTTGCAGCAGAAGCACCTCAACCCAGGCCAGGACACTAAATCAAGTTTGTATTTTATTTAGATTAAAAATATTTTTTTTACATAATAACATATATATAATATTTTTTTACATAATAACAAATAACATATGGGGGCTCCATCGAAGCCAGAGTTAAGTTAGCCTCTCAGAAACTGGGCATACTGTACAAGGCCCGCAGATACTTTAATAGTACACAACTGCTAACCCTGTACAAATCGCAAGTGCGCCCCATGGTTGAATTTGGTAGCCACCTCTGGTCTGGAGCCTCAAAATACCAAAAAAAAAACATGAGAACGGGTCGTTTCTACGACGTGTTCACTCCTTCCTCTCCTCAAAAACACCTTGCACACAGCATCTTCAAAGATGACATAGACCCTGAGGGAAATTATTTTCCTCGGGGCCTCCTCTGTGGAGTTAATGTAAAAAAAGAAAAATATATATAAAAGATGATAAAAAATAAAATGTTTAAAGATAATAAATTCACATTTTTTTTCTTAGTCCTCCTCACTAGGAGTTCCTGTACTGAGGCAGATAAGGTTTATTGGGAGGCGGATATGGGTACTGCCTCCCCGGGAACCCTTATTGGATATCCAACACCTCTGCCGACTTAGCAGGGTTCACGGGGTGAGGTTTATCAAAGGTCTTGGCGGCCGATGTGTCTGGCCCACTTGCTGCGAGGCAGGCCGGATCAAGAGAGACTGGTTAAGTATGTCTTGAGGGAAATCATTTTCCTGAGGGCCTCCTGTGTGGAGCTAATGTAAAAATGTTTTATTGAAGAAGAAGATAACACTTAAAATCCAAATGAAAATATGAAAGAAAACAAGACACAGAAAAATAGAAAAAGACAATGGTCGCAACTGGGACTCGAACCCAGACCTCTCGTCTAACTGGGACGTGCGCGTTATCCAATTTCGCTATTGCCACCTTCTGTAAAAAGAGTAGTTGCCTATAATTTGGAAAAAAGAACTATTTGAAGATAATATTGTTGATTCTAAATATTTGACATACGAGATTGACAAATATGACGGTTTGACAGAAAGTGGCAATAGCGAAATTGGATAACGCGCACATACCGGTTGGACGAGAGGTCTGGGTTCGAGTCCCAGTTGCGACCATTGTCTTTTTCTATTTTACTGTGTCTTGTTTTCTTTCATACTTTCATTTAGATTATAAGTGTTATATTCTTCTTCAATGATATATTACGTTGATGGGAATAACCTTCAAAAGTTATAAAAAGAGAGTTTTTCTTATAAAAAATTAAAAATGTTTTAATTAATTTCTTGGGCAATTTTGGGAGATATTCTACACAAACAACCAACACCCGTAGAGTCCAGACCGTGTCCAGGCCTGAATTGATGATGGTTGCTGGCGCCCCCCACCTAACACTATCCACTCTGTAATGTACTAAAATCTATCAATGTCCAGTTAGAAACCCCATGGAAATCGTACTACGAGTAAAATTTGGAGTTATAGGTCGCAAACTTAGGATTGTGTGTATTGGTGTATATGTATTTGCTTCCATTGTATGTCCTCGCCAAACGTCACCGAGAAACAGTCTTTTGTTTTGTTTGCCCCAACTAATAGTTTTTAGCGAAATAGGGATAACGAGTTCGAAAAGTTTTTCAGTTTGTTTTTTGTATAAAAAATTAACTTCTTTTGAAATTCACTGGTAAATTTTAAGATTTTCTTTTATGCAGAAAAACAAATTTGATTCAAGCAATGCATCTGTCTGAGTAGGTACTGCGTTTTTTTTTTTCGGGAAACAATTTTTTCTATTTCAACCAATTTTGATTTGCTGAAAAACATAACAACATGACCGTCACGCTTAATGATTGATCAAAATTTGATCAAAAGCCGAAACGGGCCGTGTATTCGGTTCAAATCTTCAACTATTCCATTTAGGTAGGTTCGTATCGATAGAGCTGCTCCAGGAATCATTTATTGGGTGATCAACACCTCTGCCGTAGGTCACTCCAAGCGGTTGGCTACGTTTGGTAATTTAGCAGAGGTGCCGGGTTCATGGGGTAAGCTTTGTCCCGGTCTTGCGATACGTCTGCTCATCTTCTACGTTGTGGGTCGGATCGGAAGAGTCCGGTTGAGAGATATCCTTTGACCTCTCCAACAAAATTCTCTCGACCCACTGCCCTGCAACGCGATGGAAGGAATGGATTCATACATCTCTCTTAGGCACATTAAACGTCAGATTTCTACCCACCCCTGATACCATTTCCTTCCCAGAACTTCCTCCCCGTCCTTTCACTAAAAAAAATCCTTCACACACCAAAGATTCATATTGTGTGTGGAGTGTGATTGCAATACCTTTACTACCCGGCTTTACCAGAGTTTCGACATATTTTTTCTACTTCTCATGACAAAACGACCGCTATTCTTGACAGCCGATTACAATTTGATTAAAAGTTGAAAATCCGTTTCTAACAGGGACCGTTCAATTGCCAAAAATCTGAATTACTTCTCATGACAAAACGACCGCTATTCTTGACAGCCGATTACAATTTGATTAAAAGTTGAAAATCCGTTTCTAACAGGGACCGTTCAATTGCCAAAAATCTGAATTACTTCTCATGACAAAACGACCGCTATTCTTGACAGCCGATTACAATTTGATTAAAAGTTGAAAATCCGTTTCTAACAGGGACCGTTCAATTGCCAAAAATCTGAATTACGATGATCGCCGATTTGATGGACATCAAAATTGATGACAGCTTGCAACACCACAATCAAAGCCTTTGTTGCCTGGACATAGCGATTAAAACACAGCGGAGTAAAGCGCTTACCAACTTTAGCTGAACAAACTAACTTTAAAGTACAAAGCTGCAACAATCCTGTCTCTGGAACAGTTTGTGGATGCCGTTATCCATCACGGCATATTGCGGCCAACTCCCGATGACGTCATATCTAACTACTTTACAACAGGGTCTAACAATAATACTTTATTAAATATTATTAAATTATTTTATTCCCTTTAAAAACATTTAAATATAAAAAAAATATTAATGCAATTTCAAAAATAATACTGTATTATCAAAAATTTAAAAGTAAGAAAAGAAAACAGACATATAAATAGCAGATTTTATACGAACAGCAACAAGTAACAAGCTTTCCGTTTGAACTATGCTTCATTGATATTAAATAAATTTTATTTGTATTTTTTAATATAGATTTATTACATTTGTACGTAATTACAATGAATTCTCATTAAACCGCTAAATAGCACTTTGTCAACAGGTTCCTAATAATGAATAAGATAGTTTGTAGTTATAGTAAATAGTACGGTTTGCTTTGGTATAGCACATCCATACTAATATTATAAATGCGAAACTGCTCGAGTTTGTTTATAACCTTTTCACGCATAACACAATATAAAGACTTTAATAATTCTTTCACCAATAGAAAGCTTAATTATATGCGCAGACTACATTTTGTATATGATGGTAAGCTCTGGCGTAGTGAAATTAAAAATATTAATATATTATATTTGTTATGCGTTTTCTGTCGCTAACTAAAGCAAATTTTTGCTAACGTCAGAAAAAAATCGTTTCCATGGAAACGATTGCTACTGCTTCAGAAAATTCAAATATTAGAATATGTTTTATTTTTTTGGACAAGCTTCTGTTTTGGAATAAATGTCAGTTCCTACATTAAAAATATAATTCGTAACGATTATAAAGACTGAATAAATGAACTGAATAAATATTGTAATTTTTTATTATATTCACAAACTTTCAAATATTTAATTAAAAATAAACATCCGAAATGTTTGTGAGCGCATAAATTCCGAACGAATGAACAAAATTGGATAAGTAATTCTTTTTTTCTTTGAGCTATAGCATTATGAAATTTAGGTGGTAGGCGCGATGTTTGAAAACTGAATGTAAGGGAATGAATATATGGAATGCGGGAGGGGATAGGGGTGGGGTGGGGGGGGGGGAGATAATTGATAAGTGCAAGCGCTACAGTAATTTCCCGTAATACCATGCGAGCGAAGCCGCGGGGAAAAGCTAGTATTGGATATTTCTTAAAATTGAATTCTAATTTAAGTAAGCAATTTTCCAAAGTTTTTATTGAGAGGAATAGTTGTCATCCGTAAATAAGAGACATTTTACGCAATGTTAAATATCGTTGATAAATAGCGATAATAAAAAAGGTCCAAGATTTGATCCTTGTGGAACTCCAGAACTGTGATAAAGTTGATACTCGTAGATTGGAAAGCTACATATTGCTGTCTATTTGAGAAATAACTTTGAAAAAGATATTAGAATTTCATTGAAAATCCAAATTGGTCAAGTTTCTTTAGGATAATAAGCGGATCTACCGAATCAAAGACTTTTGCGAAGTCGTTGTATGATAGGTCTACTTGAATGTTATTATCAAGAGCTTGAGATATGTATTCAGTAAAAAGCATTAGGTTGGACGCGCTAGATCTACCTTTTCTAAAACTGTATTGCTGTCAATTATAAAAGGTTCGATTTGGGTATAAATTTGTTTACAAATTATTAGTTCAAACAATTTAGCTGGAGAGGACAGAATCACAACTGGCCTGTAATTAGAGATTGAAGCTTTATCACCAGTTTTATATAATGGTGTAACTTTAGACATCTTCCACAAATCTGGAAATATTCCGAAGTTAAGTGGAAGATTATAAATATATTCAAGAGATGTTAATAATGGCTCAAAACAGCCTTTCAATACGAATGACGGAAGATCCAGTCCAAACGGCCGGCGTAGTCTTGACTCGCATTCCGAAGGTCGCGGGATTGAATCCCAGCGTGGTAAATAAATTTTATTTGATCAATTTGTGTTATTTCACAATTTATTCATTTAAAATAATATATAGTATATTTACGGCACGTTCCAGAGTGGAAAATACTCTCAGTGTCGCCCTGGTGAAAGACCACCATTCAGAATTGAAACGTTGCTTGAAATGGCTGTAGCCATATTTGGTGACCAGATCAAATAGAATAACCAGGTACTTCCCATCTTCCTCTTCCCCATCTCCTTCCCCTCCCCACTACCTACAGCCTCACAACGCACCCCAATTGAGGATGCCATAGTCTCACTGGCTCCAGACGGGAGCAGTTAGGACTCTTGTGCGGTATTCATATAAAAAAATGCACGAGTGCAGTTCACACACGGTAGAAGCGAAACTTTACCAAAACAATCTCAAGCCGTGAAAAGTGAGGTCATAATCAAAGCAGTCAATGAGCGCAGACCTAGGATCTAGCGTCATTTCCGTTCTATATATCAACCAATAGGAGTCTTTAAAGTGACATCACAATCAAATCGGCCAATGAACGCAGTGTGATGCTTCTCAGGTGTTAATGGGTAATTTCCGTTTCATCCAAATTTCGAATCACTAACGCCACTAAAGAAGTTTCACTTAAAAACAAGGAGTTTTGGCTTTTAGTCTTGACAACCGCCAAATCTCAATTCTTGTGATATTTGAATATCAATGTTCTGCATTCTTAGTGATGTATTTTTTCCATGTATAAACCCATTCAAAACTGCAGTTTTTTTTACTTAAAGTTTACTTTCTTACTTGAAATAGCATGCAAATGCTTCTGGAAGAGATAATAAATTTACAGAATAGAATAATAAGTCAACATCCGAAGTAGAAATAGAAATTTAACAACATAGCTCTCCCCATCGGCGTGACTATTGTGATGTAATGAAGAAATCGTCAGTGCTGCGTTGGTCACGTGGGTTCTATGTTTTCTTTTAAGGGGTCAAAGACGTGATTGCGTTATATTTGAATATTCATAGGTGTCGCCCTAACAGACGAAGAGAAAAACTTTGGAACGTTTCGAGTGGGAATCAGTATAATATTGACACCTGTCGTTTAAATTTGAAGCTTGCAATGAAGACTGCTTTAAAAAAAAGAAGAGTTAATAGACGATAGAGATAGGACATAGGGTTACGCCCATCAGGGAGATGGTAACGCCAATAACAGACTCGAGGACCGGAACAAAGGAATTTCGGACTTTGGACTGGGCAATAAAACGTTTAATTAATGATCCTGATGTTCTCACGAAGTATGGGGAGCAATGAACTTTAGATAAACAACCGATACATTGCGGCCAGTGACTCGAATTTTTATGTAAACACTGAGTGCATTACGGAGTTGACAACCATAGAAAACGAGTGGAAATGTTAACTTTAAATATGAAAAAAATGCAAACTTACGTAAATAAAAGAATTATATAATTAGAAATGAGGGTAAGGAACACAAAAAAAAGTTATGACGGAAGAATTTCACTGAATTAGTGTTTATATAAAATTACAAATGATTTAATTGATAGTCCGGTATTACTTGGATTGATAAGCTTCCGAATTCCACTTCGTAATACTGGAAGTCAGGATTTATATTGGTGCAGGAGTCTTGGGACTAACTACCATATGTATTCCTCATTGCCCAGAATACTAATGGAGGGAAACGATTATACCAAGTCGGTGGATATCTTCAATTTACCTTTGAATAAATATAGATTATTTTATTAAGGCAGTTCGGTTATGTGCAATAAATATGAAATAATAACCTTGCACTATTTGTAAAAGCCCAGAAAGGGGGCGTTTAGTAACAAAATGACTTTATACCGTAGGAACTCCAGACAAAGCATATTGTGCGTGGTGACTAACAGTCGCTGATCTGAAGGAAATGAATAAATTGAACGAGAAGGGGCGTGGGTGCAAGTTGACCATAATTATTAAAGCTGTGAAAACAAGGCTGGTGAAAAGAAGAAAAAGAAAAAGGGGCGAATTTCAAAATAAAATTCTATTAAAATTAATATATCGTTACTCGGAGAGGAGGGTCTAGGATCTAGCATCTCGGAAACATTTAGAGACAAAAAAAAGGGGATTAACAGCCACGTCTGGGGCCAAGGGATCTTATGTCACGTAGCAACTTATTAGCGAGAGAAAAAAAAAGGGTATTTTGCGCAACATTAGACTAGGAAAATACAGTGGGACAGAGGAACGATCACGTTGAAATGAGCTTAGATAAATGGTTGTCGAGCTCTTGCACTTTATTGTGTTATAATAACAATTTTTCTGACATGGTTTTTGGGTACTTAGGAGATTTTATTGCTTTAAAAGGTGATAAAAAAATACGTAAAAAATAATGTGGCTTATGGATTATTTACTTTAAGAAAAAAACAATTAAAATTAACGACCGAGATATAAAACATGATTAATTGCTTGGACTTATTTAATTTTCGAAATGTAAATAACGATTAGACGAAATTGATGGCTTTTCCTGCAAGAATGAGATGCATTTTAGGCGGGCCTCAGACAAAGCAATAAAATTGACGGATATTCAAGGGTCGGACTTTGGTAGTGAGCAAAAGAAAAACGGAGATTTATATATAAAATTCGAGTAGCTGGTAAGATAGATTTTATGTTGAAAGGCTTGGTGGGAAAACATGTGTAGAGAAAACAAAATTGCGAGTGTTAAAAGCGAAATTGCGCAATCAGGGGTGTCATCAGAGCATTGCGAGGAAGATACCATCTCGGATCAGGCTTTGACTAATCATAAAGTTATAAAGAAAAGAGGAATACTCTGGGAAGGAGAGAGCAGACAAAGATAGTAATAAGGAAACTTTGGGGAACAGAAAATTGTGAAGATTGGGTGGAAAAGTAGAAGAAGTAGGGGTTAATGACAAAAAAAAGCGTAAATACGGTCTGGAAATGTAATGGATATACATTCGAGGAGAACGTAGGTGCCCAGAGAAAGAGATAATTATAGAAATCCCATAATCAAGTCGGAAGAGTAGGGGTATCTGCGTTTTGCAAACGCCTGTTCAAATTCGAGATCTAGATTCAGTACGTCACGGACGGACGCTTTCCAAATTGAAGGAAAACGGGACAAAAAAACTGTCTCATATGAATAATAATTTTGTATTCTGAAACAAAGGGAAGAAGTGGGCGATCTATAGTACAATCTCTAAGTTCGGATCTGGTAACTATCTTAGGAAGAGTGCGTCCGATGGGTTGTGGCTAATCATTGATTTAGCATTGTAGTGAATTGAATGTTCCGATTCTCGAGTTGATATAGCTTATTATCTCAGATCATTAAAATTGCGATTAAGCTCTTTTGGAGCTGAGGGACCTATTTAAAGCCTTGCAGGAGCTGTTTAGTCAGTCGGTTTTCGAGTGCGGGGAGAATCCTGAAGTGTCCTAGTGTGTCGCGAGAATTGTCTTTGTTAGTAATTTTGAGTTTATCAGTTAATTTTCCAGGACTTAGAAAATATCTGAAAAGATACTTACTAATAACTTCAGTGTCTTCAGGACTTAGAAAATTTCTGAAAGGATAATAATAAATTCAGTGTCTTCAGGACTTAGAAAAATTTCAAAGAAGTGCTTCATTTACTTTGAAATATCTCTATCTTAAAGCAGTGAAATTCTATAAAAATTTAAATTTAAATTCAGTGAATAAATAAATTTAGATCTAAAACTTAGCGTAAAAAATTTAAAATAAAAATTTACCTTTTTTATCAATCCGGTTTAAACAATGGTGGTTTATTGTAGTAACTTATCCGTGTTAAATCCAGTGTTAAATAACAACATCGTTAAATTCAATTTATCAAGTTAACCGTTATTGGAATAATTTATATATTACTAAATTAATATACAGCACCTTAGATAACGTAATCAACTATACTTTTATCGGGTTATAAATATTATACATCAGAGGTGTTTATAAAAGTTATTAAAAATTTTGAAATGTTTTAAGTAATAATAAAAAAAATAAAAATCGAATGATCAAGTTAATCACGTTTGATATAGTTTAAAAAAATAATAACGTCGTCAGAAATAATATCATAAAATAAATTGTGGCGTGAAGTGTTTATATAAGTTATTAAAAACCTTGAAATGTTTAAAGTAATAATAAATAATAAAAATTGGACGATCAAATTAATCACGTTTAATATAGCTTAAAATAATAACATCGTCGGATATAATAAATTCAGTTAAATAATTTAATAATAATAAATAAATGTAAAGATTGAATGACCAAATTAATCACGTTTGAGATAGGTAAAACCTTGTATCGTCCGAAGTAATGAGAAATTGTTGTTTTAGTAATGAAGATTTCAGGTTGGATTCCGATTTTTCAAAGAGCAGTGTATACCCTGCTGGATTTTGAATAGCAAAAAAAAAAAAAAAACGTGAGTCAGTTTTCCTTTAAAATTTTCCAGGAGCATGATCAGCGAGAGACGGAGAGCAGGGTGGTGCCAACTCGATTTTCAGAGCTCGTCTCTGGATAAAACAGACTACTTGTTTGTGTGTATATGTGACCGTATTTATGAACTAATATCTATGTATATCTAATATTATTACACTTAATTTTACAGGAGGAAATGGGATAATCAAGATGTAGTTTACTATCAACTTAGGTGGCGTATAGAAAGCCGTGCTCGTGTATATTTTAGCGTGTTTGGGGGAATAAATAAATGAAATCAGGTCGCTAGGGAACCACCGAACAGATAATTAAACTACTTTTCTATAATGTTCGTAAGTTGAACCAAAATCAAGTAACTTAGGTATTTTTAGAAGGTATATAAAATACCTAACTATAGCAATCATATGTTGAATGGGGATAAAACAAACGATTAACTATGTCACTGGGTTAACTCTAATTACAGGGTCGTGTTTACATAACTGGGAGTATGTACCTGTTGGGATAAAAATGCATACCGATGTCTATCCACTATGTTAGTAGGTCAAAGGTTATATAAACAAACAATTAACTATGTCACTGGGTCAGCTATAAATACAAGGTCGTGTTTACATAACTGAGAGTACATACTTGTTGAAATAAAAGTGCATACCGATGCTCATTCACCAGGTTAGTAGGTCGAAGTGTTATATAAACAAACAATTAACTATGTCACTGGGTCAACTATAAATACAAGGTCGTGTTACATAACTGGGAAGTACCCGTTGCTTAGTGAGTTAGTGGTGTCATAGGTGGTGACGTGTTATCAATGATATCTTAACATTGTATATGTTTTGGATTATTTAAAGAAGGGCGGTTATTCATTATATTAGACAACGGATGTGATAAGTGTCAGGGACGACCAAATGTAGGGTCGGTCGATTAATGAAGTCAATCAATTGAATGATTGATTAATTCTTTTGTGTACCCAATTAAATTACATTCAAAACCTTATATGAAAAAAAAAAAAACAATCAAGTTGTTAGTTTTCAAGCATATTCTATACTTAACTATTAGACGGTTGGAAAATCACGGAAAAGCAACTTTGTCGAAGAAAATTTTAAATCTTTGGGGTAATTGCAAGTCGAGTCAAACATGGGAGTTGACCTTTCATGATAAGGGTCTCAAAAGAAAAATGAAACAGAGTTAATGAACTCTAAAATAAAATCATTAAAACAAAACAAATCAATCCTGGAGTTCGGTAGCTCTCCAAAATCAAACTACCAGTATAAGATCTTAATTTATTGGTTATTTATTGTTATACTCCAATATTATTAAGTATATATCTGATCATTGGCTGGAAACTCGCAACTTCCTTCACGAAATTCAGGTCCCCAATGCGGTGTACATAATGTCGCATTGTGGATTATAAACCTCACCCAAAGTATGTTTACATATATATCTTTCTATGTACTGTCCATTGAATAGTGCAAATTCGTTTTAAAGCTAAACGCCTAAGGCCTGGAGGTCGTGTTGCACCTTTTTCTGGACGTGATAAAAGGCCTAGGAAACCTCGTTATCACAAAACACCGTGAGTATATGATTGTACAGAGGACGAAACCGGTTCGACTTCAGTAAAAATTAAATCCAAGGAGGAGTCGGAATCTGGGGGTCATCGGGCTCTTGGTGAGACTTGAAAGTACCGCACGAGGGTGAGGAACCACTGAAACGCGATAACTTAGGTATCAGTCAGTGATAGCATCTGTGACATGTGGGATATTCTTGTTGAACTGGGATCACCTGGTGTACTTGTTGGAGGAAACGGAGCCAGATTATGCCAGAAAAAGGGTTTGTTCCTGATTCGTCCACTGTACAATAACAAGGGTACTAACCAACTAAATCATGATTGTATTTTATAACCTTACAGCTTATAAACTTGGAGCCGAAGGATGTGGATTAAATGATCGGAGTAAACATTGTATTAACCACCACTAACTGATTCATTGTCTTGTATAAGTGTTTTGAAATTGTTTGAAATTTGGGGTACTGGCAGGTCATATGTAGGCCATACAAAATGGGTAGGGACTCCATATTGGGGTTTAGGTCATTCAATCGCGTTTGGAAAAGGAAAATAAAAATAAATTAGTTTCGTAATTAAATAATCAATTCAGTCTCTCTCGATTCAACGCTTCACTAGAACCAGGGTTACCACAAACAATAAAAATAATTAGATTTCTATATCATGAAACAAAAATCAATCACAACGTATGATGAAGTCTACTTATAAAAATTTATACGTGTAATTTTATGTTCATGTCATAAAAGACGTATACAAAGTTAAGTACACATTTTATTCAAATGTAAAGTACTGGGGATTAAAAGGAGCATCCTATAGTTATCGGAGGGGTCGGGAGAAAATTTCATGAAGGCTTATGTGGATTAGGGGAGGAATTTTCCATGCCCATACTCCGCATATAGAAAGCCTTAAAAGAGTAAATTATTTGATCACATTCAGAAGAAGGGTTTAGGAAAGCTCCAACTCTTTAGCTATCAAGCATGAAAGAAGGGAAAAGCGAAAATATCACACTATTGACAAGTTAGTTCTGCAAGTTGAGATATAAAACAGTCTATACGGTCGGTGATGGAGAAAACCACCGGGTGCATGGAGTTTAATGCACTCTTCATGATAGTCGAGTTTTTGAACCGTCCACGAATCAATGAAGAAATGTGAAGCTGTGTGCACATCCCTTCTGACCCGTAAGATGGTTCATTCCGAGCACGCTCTAGAGAAAATCAGTAGGATAGAGTCACGGGTATTAACCATAGTCCCCCAGGGAGAGAAATCTCAGAAACCGTAAAATGTTTATATCCAAAGCCAATTGTTTTATATAAGCCAAAAAATAAATATCAGGTCTGCGAAGATGCTTTGATGTGTAAAATCTCATACTTACTTCGGATACGGTTTTATTGTAATATTATTAATGATATTTTATTGTACAATAAAAAAACACATATAAATTTGTTGTAGACCACTTTTATTTTATTGACACTACCGGTTTCGGAAGCACCTTTCCTTCGTCAGGAGAAAATTGTAACTAATCTACAACATAGAATATCGTCAGACATACAATAAATACAGAAAATTCTTCACCGTAACAATAAAAGAAAAAAATTAGATAATTTAAAAGCACTTTAAATTAGAAAATCCCTAAATAATAATTCGCACTAATTTATCTTTTAGTCCAATTTTAAACATATTTCCAGTGAACCGCTCTGTTCTTCCCGAAAATCCCGCAATTACCCCTACCCACTCACACATCTAAAATTTACCATATGTCTAACAATATATGTCGTGGATTAGTTACAATATTCTCCTGACGAAAGAAGGGTGCTTCCGAAACCGATAGAGTGTTAATAAAATAAAAGTGGTATACAAAAAAATTAATGTGTTTTTTTTATTGTAAATTATGGCCAGCCACAAATATAATGCTTTTTACAAATATGTGTTTTACTAGCTTTTCCCCGCGGCTTCGCTCGCATGGTATTACGGGAAATTACTGTAGCGGTTGAACTTATCAATTATACCCCCTCCTCCCCACCCCCACCCCCTCCCGAATTCCATACATTCATTCCCTTACATTCAGTTTTCAAACATCTCGCCTGCCACCTAAATTTCATAAATTTCAAAGAAAAAAAGAATTATCCAATTTTGTTCATTCGTTCGGAATTTATGCGCTTACAAACATTTCGGATGTTTATTTTTAATTAAATATTTGAAAGTTTGTGAATATAATAAAAAATTACACTATTTATTCAGTTCATTTATTCAGTCTTTATAATCGTTACGAATTATATTTTTAATGTAGGAACTGACATTTATTCCAAAACAGAAGCTTGTCCAAAAAAATAAAACATATTCTAATATTTGAATTTTCTGAAGCAGAAGCAATCGTTTCCATGGAAACGATTTTTTTCTGACGTTAGCAAAAATTTACTTTAGTTAGCGACAGAAAACGTATAACAAATATAATATATTAATATTTATAATTTCATTACGCCAGAGCTTACCATCATATACAAAATATAGTCTGCGCGTATAATTTAGCTTTCTATTGGTGAATGAATTTTTAAAGTCTTTATATTGTGTTATGCGTGAAAAGGTCATAAACAAACTCGAGCAGTTTCGCATTTATAATATTAGTATGGAAGTATGGATTGTGCTTACAACGTGAATCGGTCGTTTGTAATTTGAATTTACAAAATTAAAAATGCTTTTTTTAATATTTTTTATTTTGTATTTCGTCATATTTGTAAAGTACATAGAGCAAAATTATTTTTTAAACAAGTTATCATTAACTTACAAATAATTGCCAAAATTTCCCTCAGTATAATGAAAATTTGAATAACTTAATGGCCTTTATTTTATAATTTAAAACACAAATAAATAAATCAGCATATATCTGTAATAAATATTTGCTATGGTTCCATGCCAACTAAGAATAAAGTCAACTCAACACCTCTTTGAAAAGTCATTAAAAGCAATAATTTATTTTTATTTTTAAATTAGCTGAAAACCCTAACCCAATGATACTCAAAATTTTTTCTCTTCGGGCCACATTGCAATTTGAAGACACTCCCGCTATTGAAAATTATTCATAATATTAACAAAACAATACTTTACAAGACAGCAAGAAATAACTACCAGAGCATCGCTTTAAACAGCTGATATTAACCAGTTTTATGCATTATAATTGATTTGGTGATTTCTAGAAACGGCGCTTTTATCTATAAATTAAGGCGACGCTTCCCGGCTCAAAAAGAAGAAGATGGAGAGATATGTAATTACAAATGTTGGAAAAAGCGCGCTTATATTTTCAATGATGAAATTGAAGCGAAAATTGTGAAAATGCTTAATAAAACATGACTCGTTTAAAACAGATCAAAAATCTCGTGGGGGTTGTCTAAAACAACGTTAAAAAAACACTGTGAATTTTTTCATACATATAACTTGTTAAATAATAGAGACAGGCTTGAAAATAAAATTTTCGGAGCACACTTTGCGATTTTTTCTATCGAGGGAATTTAATATAATTAGAGTTTCGGCGTGGGGGTTGTATAGATCTTATCTTAAAAAATAAAATATATTTTTTTAAGAGCTTAAAAATTTCAAATGTTCAAGGGAGATATGCAAGAAATCGGTAGAAATTCGGGTAGCTGACCCTTAAGAAAGAATCATTGCTGGTGAGTTTAGTTACATTACTTTTAGATCTGAATGAGTTAAATATATTCAGATCTAAAATTAGAGACATGATCTAAGGCCCGGGCATCGCTAGGTACTTAAGGCCCTGTGACCGCTCTCAAAAAGAAGATGGAGAGATACGTAATTACGAATGTTGTAGAGAGCGCGCTAATATTTCAAACGATTAAAGTGAAGCGGAAATTGCGAAAAAGCTTAATAAAACATGACTCGTTTAAAATAGAGCAAAAATCTCGTGGAACGTATCTTTAGTATCAGTTAAAGAAACGTTGTGAATTTTTTCACAAATATAACTTGTAAAATAATAGAAATAGACTTGTTTAAAATAATTTTCGGAGCTTACTTTGCGATTTTTTTCTATCGAGGGAATTTCATATAATTTGCGTTTCGGCGTGGAACGTATCTAGATATTATCTTCAAAAATAACATATATTTTTTTAAGAGCTTAAAAACTTCAAATGTTTAAGGGAGATATGTAAGAAATCGGTCGAAATAGCGCAGCGAAATAGCGGTCGGCGGATAGCGCAGCCTTAAGCTGATATTAAAAAAAGTGTGAGCAATTTCTAAACCGTGCGTTATATTTAATTACAATATCCTTATTCTTCATAATGCTAACACAAAATTGCAAAGGTGTAATAATAATATACCTATATGCAATTCTAATCTACACTGCAATGAAAAAATATTTTTTTCACTTTTATGCCTTTTTAATTTTGAATAAAAATGTAAGTTACACAGTATTAATTAGTTATTAATTATTTTGTGTTTAATTCGTGTAACTCCATTTAATTTAAAAAAAATATTTAATTAAAATTATATTGGATAGTTTTATTATCAAGTTCTGCAAGTATTTTAGTATGTTTGAATACAACATACCGAAGATATTTAATTTATTATCTGACAATATAAAGCAACAAAATTCTATGAATAAGGTTAAATATATGGTGAAAAATTGGTTATTGGAAAAAGAATATTTATTTTGATATTTATGAAAAAATGTTAAAACTGTAGATAAAAGATGTAAATTATAACTTTAAATATAAGTGAATTATAAGCAGCTGTTGACAAGCCAATTGCAATTGACTTAGCGGGACTTGTTTGTTTATTTATAAAATTAAATTAATATAAAAAAAAAATGTATCTTAGTTGCAGCTGTTTTGGTTTACAAGACCATTTTCAAACTGCAACAACAAGACAGTTTGAAATTGGTCTGGTAAGCCGAAACAGCTTAACTAAAATACATACAAAATACTTGCAAAACTTGACAACACAACTATCAAATTTAATTTTAATTAAATATAAAAAAATAAAAATAAATATAATATATTAGATTACAACCATGATTATATTTTTAGTATTGCCATTAGAACAACAGTGGCGCCCTCCTATATCTTCTACTCTTATTTGCCAAACTGTGTATGTGTTTGTCTCTTTTTAGTGTCGTCCGTTTCTGTTTCATTGAGTTTCAAATCACAACGCTGCTAAAGAAGTTTTCACTTCAAAAGCCATAAGATCAGATCTAGTGTCACGAAATTAAATCGAAACGTTCCACCGTTACCAGGTCGATTTGTTTTATTTTTTTAACGTGATAAGCTCTTAGGTATGCTTTAATATATTGTTTATATCTGTAATCCTCACTAAGTATGAATATAACGATAAAGAATGCCATAAAATAAAACCATACCTCGGCTGCAAACGGTTTTAATGAAAACTGGGGCGGGTATTTGAATTTTTACCGAGAAGTTATATAATGCGGGTTGGGAACTGAATACAAATGTGGTACAGCGATTGTCTTTTTATTTTTATTTATTTTTTAAAAGAAATGCAAAAATTTCCGGGTTATGAATAACCTCACTTTATTTGAAAGTCTTCTACTACCATCACAGTGTGAGGAAATGTTGTCTGTGTCATGATGAAGGACTAAATTTTTTTTAAAATTAGCTTCATACAAGAGCCCCTGAGGAAAAAAAATTCCCTCGGGGCCTATTTGACGGCCGGCGTAGTCCAGCGGTAAGGCTCTTGACTCGCATTCCAAAGGTCGCGGGATTGAATCCTAGCGTGGCAAATAAATTTTATTTGATTGATTTGTGTTATTTCACAATTTATTCATTTAAAATAATATATAGCATATTTGCGGCACGTTCCAGAGTGTAAGATACTCTCAGTATCGCCCTGGTGTAAAACCAGTATTCAGAACTGAAACGTTGCTTGAAATGGCTTTGGCCGTGTTTGGTGACCAGATCCGAATAGCCATGTACTTCCCACCTTCCTCTTCCCCATCTCCTTCCCCTCTCCACTACCTTCAGCCTCACAACATACCCCAATTAGTCTCACTGGCTCTAGACGGGAGCAGTTGGGACTCTTATGCGGTATTCATATAAAAAGTCATCTTTAGGGATGCTGCTTGGAGAGTCTTTTTAGGGAAAGGAAGGAGATGAAGTTCTGGGAAGGAAAGGGTAGTAATCTCGGGGTCAGTGTGTCCAGAAGTGAAGGATATGAATCCATCCCTGTTATTGCGTTGCAACATGATGGATCGAAAGGGTTCGGCAGGAGTGGTCGAAAGATCTCCATTAATCGGTCTCTCCCGATTCAGCTTGCCACGCAGTACGTGGGCGAATGCATCCGCCGCCAAGACCTTGACAAACCTCACCCCATCTACCCGGGCAAATCTGCTAAGTCACCTAGTGAACCGCTTGGGGTGTTGGTTATCCAATAAATGTTTCCGGGGCGGCGGTACCCATACACGCCTCCAGATTGCCGAAGAATTGAACTCACGATGCCTGGGTGGGAACCAGATGCGATGCCAAATCAGCTACTGACCGCAGTGTATCGTACGGTTTCGTGACAAAACTGAACATTTACGTGTTGAAAAGCTAACCTAACCTAACCTAACTTACTAAATATTTTATCGTGTCGTTCTTTTTGTTGATTGTCCAATTTTATCCACTCACATACTTACGACTACGTGTTTTCATGTCTACTAAACTAAATAGTCTTGAATTAAATTTATGTCAAAACCCGGCTCTGTGTGACTAGTTGATTATCAATGTGATACTCTCAGTATCACCCTGGGGTAAGACCACCATTCAGAATCGAAACGTTAGCTTGCTTGAAATGGCTCTAGACGTGTTTGGTGACCAGAACTGAATAGCCAGGTACTTCACAAACTTCGTCTTCCCATTCTCACTCCGCTCAGCCTCACAACATACCCCAATTAGAGATGACAAAATCCCACCTGCTCCTGATAGTTGGGACACTTGTGGTTGGAATTCACATAAAACAATCGTTGGAAGAGGTGTTCAGTACGGCCTATACGACCTACATTATCAGCCATCGGAAATAATGCAGTTTTAGTCTAATCATATGTATATGTTTATTTACAGTGAAGTAGGTTCGGGTAGCGCCGCTCCGGGAACCTTTATTGGAACCTTTACCGGGAACATTTATTGGAAAACCAACATGCCTGCCATAGGTCACCCCAAGTGGTCTGCTACGTTTGGTGACTTAACAAGGGTGTCCGGGTTCATGAAGTGAGGTTTGTCTGGGTCTTGACGGTGGATGCTTTTGCCCACCACTACGAGGCAAGCCGGATCGGGAGAGGCTGGTTGAGGGAGACCTCTTGACTCCTCCAGCGGAACTCTTTCGAAACATCGCCTTGCTCCGTAGGGAGGGGTGTATTCATACGTCCTTCACTCCACGTGCCTCCTGTGTGGAGCTAATGTTAACTCCACACAGGAGGCCCTGAGGAAAATAATTTCCCTCGGGCCTATGTCGTCTGAGATGCTGTGTGGAGGGTCTTTTTGAGGATAGGAAGGAATGAACATTGGTCTTGAAGAGACCCATGTTGTAGGAAGAAGGAAACACAGAGGCCGGCAAATCGTTCCACAGCCGAGCTGTTGAACACAAGAACGAGTAGAAGAAGCGACCCGTTCTCATGTGAAAAATATCAACCGTGTCAATTGGGCACGCGTTTGGCGTGTCTCCCGACTATGCACCGGTGCCGAAGGGATCAATGACGATAGTTCCTCAGAGCATCTTCCATTGAAATACCGTAGAACAGGGATAGCATTCGCACCCGACGCATGTGCTCTAAAGATTGCAATCCGTTCGTAAAGGTCGGAGAATCTATCAAACGGACCGCCCGTTTCTGCACAGAGTCGAGGGTATTTTTCAGGTATTTTGGAGCTCCAGACCAGAGGTGGCTGCCAAATTCAACCGTGGGGCGCACTTGCAATTTTTACAGGGTTAGCAGTTGTGTACCATTAAAGTATCTGCCGGCCCTGCACAGTACCTACATTCATTTATTACATTCTAAGGCTCAAAATCTATTTAATAAAACCAATATTATAAAATTTTATACATAATTATAAAAAATGTATGCATCGCACGCGGTAAGTGAAACCTTCAGAAAACGAAAGTAGACAAGAGTGGGGAGACTACGAAGCACTTTTTTTGCAATATTTCAAAACTGTCAATTTGTTAGTTAGTGATTTTTCACCCCACACTTACGATATACAAATACCTACATATTTTTAGCTGATGGTAAAAAGGTCCTAGTCGGCAGTACATTGGTACGGTAGTACTATTTTCCATGACAATGCTACAAGGCTTTGACGCCGTAAGCAGTGGTTCCCAAAGTGGTTCCTACGGACCCCCAGGGGTTCTCGTAACCGCTGAGAGGGTCTGTGGCAAATTAACATTAATTTGGGGGTGCGCGGACAGCGTCAGGGGGTCAGCAAAAGGTTCAAAATATAAAGTTAAACATTTTTGACCCATTTTCATTATTATGAAAGTTAAATCTAATTACCATTTTTATTCCATGAGTAAAATGTAAGCACGTATCATTAAAATACGAATTATTACTAAATTTGCAGTTAGCACTCTGGGGGTATTTTTAGGCCTAAGGCTTGGAATAAACTCCTCCCCGAAACTTAGACGCATAACAAACCCAACAGAATTTAGGTCCAAAATAAAAACTAACCTTTTTAGGCTCTCATACCCTTAAAGTAAATATGACTATGTCCTCTGCTTGCACATTCTATCGAAATTCCTCTAATCTATCTATACTAATATTATAAATGCGAAACTGCATGTGTTTGTTTGTTACGCTTCCACGCATAAAACAATAAAACAATTTTAAAAATTCTTTCACCAATAGAAAGCTAAATTATATGCGAAGACTATAGGCTGTATATGATGGTAAGCTCTGGTGTTATGAAATTATAAATATTAATATATTATATTTCTTATACGGTTTCTGTCGCTAGCAAAAGCGAGTTATTGCTAACGTCAGAAAACAAATCGTTGCCGTGGAAATGATGTTGATATATATATATTTTTTTTATTTCAGGCGTCGTAGTTAATATCTATCTACGTAAATAAAAATGAATCTTTAAAATGTTGGTACCTACGTGCGTAACTTTCGAACGACTGAACCAAATTTGGAGCACGCGAGCTTTTTGAAAACTGAATGTACCGAGAATGAATGTATGGAATGCGGGAAGGGGGAGGGAGGGCTGATAACTGATAAGTGCAAGCGCTACAGTAATTTACCCTTAATACCATGCGAGCGAAGCCGCGGTTAAAAAAGGTAAACTATAAAGAGTGTTAATCTCAAGTGATCTACCAAGTAAGTGTGGTTCTGTTTATTTTCTGTTTGGACAAAATATAAATAAAACAATATATGTACATTTTAACCCACCATAACGTTCAGTGGTCAAATGCATTGTACATATAGTTGTGTATAAGTGATCGATGAATCGGTGGAAGCAATCTGTTAACCATAAGTTGTTACAATAGTTTGTCTAGTCTGTAGTTAGAATTAAGATATAGCATTGTAGAAATATAGTGTAGATTTGTATAGCGGCTCTTGAGAGTATTTTTCACAAAAACGGCGCTACAAAAATCATCCAAGTTATAATATTATTATAGAATAATTAATGAAATAAGTTGTTCAAATAAAATCATACATTCAATAATTGACAGCCCTGAACTATTATTGTACTTTATTTTTTTTCAAATACCTCGCAAACCTACATCGAGGCAATGTCTACCATTTTATTGCGATAACTCCTGCACGGAATCACAATTGTATTCTTCCATATAATTAACTGTCACGGAATCAATACACCTTTTTGTTAAGCAAGTTAAAAAAAGCAATTCTTTTGTATTTCAAGTACTGGGTTATTACCTCCTTCCTTCTTGTATTCATGATGTAATAAATAAAAGATAAAAATTTTCACATCATGCAATTTATTATAAATCTGATTGTAAAAGAATCTTTTAATAAGTTCAATTTTCATCCACTTCCCGAACTACGGAAATATGTGAATTTTTGCACGCGTGGTAAAAATGATTACAATACAAACAATAACAAAATACCTTTTTTTACCTGCCCACGCCCATTTCACATCAACGCCCCCTAATTTTCTCTGGGTCTTCTACTGCCCCCCCTGAAAGTTTCAAACGCCCACAAGGGAGCGTTTTCGCCCAAGTTGAGAACCTGTGACGTACACATGCACACGTTCAAAATGGACTTAGGATATGTTCATAAATCAACTTAGGATGTGTTAAAAAGTGGGCGTTTTAAAATCAAGTGAATAATCGATAGAACAATGTGCGCTGGATGCCAGGCGCTTTGCGAATCAAGTTTTTTTTTTCAAACAAATAAATTACGATTTTGGCGCTCCCTTAAACTGCCGCTCGGGGCCTGCCTTCTTAATTAACGCGTTTTAAATTTTACCCAAATAAAATGGTTGTACTTAATTGGTTTTTGTATTTAATTTGTAGAACTCCATTTAATTTAAAAAAATTGTTATTATCAATTTCTGCAAGTATTTATTTTTGTTACAGCTGTTTCGGCTTACAAATCGTATAAACAAGTCGTCTCAAAGTGGTTCAACCACAGTTTGAAATTGGCCTCGTAAGCCGTAACAGCTGTAAAAAAAATAAATAACGCTGTAACGATAATAACATTATTTAAATTAATTTTTATTTAAAAAATAAAATAAAATGGTGGTTTATCAGTTGTGTAAAGTTTGAAATATAGTTTTATTGGTAAGAGGGGGTAGCTATTTTTACGCCTCCGTTAATTATTCAAGATAACAAAGTTAAATTTGTAATTTTGCTTTTATTCAGTTGTGTAGAGATATTTCATACATTAAATTCGGCATTAAAAGTTTGGGAAGCACTGCGTTAGGGGAACAATTTTTTGCTGCGTTAGTGCAGTTTTGCAAGTTGAAAAGAAAGTTTTGGGAACATGAACAGAACATTAAACCGTGCTTATGTGGCTACCATAAATCCTTGCTGCATTTGCATTCCATGGAATATATATCACAAGGATTTTTTGCTCCGTATTCGCAGTGCTTTTAAAAGTACGACCTTAACTCACAATTAAAAATGTTACGTTTTTAAACGGGAATGAAAGCATCAAACCCCGGTTCCGTTATAACGTTTTAGGAAAGGTAGTTGTTATTGGTGAACTGTTTGGTAACCTTGCTGTAGATTGACAGCTAGCCCTTTCCAATTGCTGTAGCCGCAATCGTGTTTAAGGAGATATTTGTTAATAATAATTCGGATTTACTCAGCCACATTTATTTACAATAAACTTCGCTCAAATTAAGATAAGTCGCGGTTAAAGTACACTGGAGGGAATTTATAACACCCGGAAGGTCAGGATGTAAGCAATAGAATGAATTTGCAATTTTGTCAACTCGGCCTGTCGGTTACTCGTGGTGATGCCAGTTGGTAAAATTTGTTTTTATTAATTGTAAGGCTGTTCGCCATAACGTAATGAAAATAGCTACGTTTTTAGTACCTAGCATTGACGGCCGGCGTGGTCGAGCGGTAAAGGCTTGATCAGACTAAGCTAGTAGTTTAGTCGACTGGCGAGTAACTCGCTACTTGTCTTGACTCGCCGAAAGTCGTTCGCATTACTTTCAAGTAGATTGTGCCCGCCAGATGACGGCGGTTGACGGTCTGCTACAAAGCTAAGTAATTACGCTAATTAAGCATATTGTAATGCTTAGAAGAGGTGGAAGAATAAATAAGTAAAATGAAAATGAATAAACTATAGACGTGAAAAGAGAATAATAGCAGCATTAATAAATAATTTTAGAGTTGTATCTTTGTTCCAATGTCACGACATTTCCGCACGTCTACAAATGAACTCTGCTAAAACGGCGGGTTTGCGCATGTTAGTGCGCAGGGACGCGTGGAGAGGATCGCTACTCGCAGAAAAATTAGAACGAAATAGATTAAATGGACTAAAGAGCTGACTCTCACAATCTACTAAAATTATGATATTCGGACGCGTTTAGTTACTACTATACTCTCCACTCGACTAAAATACTCTACCAATGCGGACGAGTCATTAAAGTCATCAAAATGTCACGAGATCGAATCCCGGCTTGGCAAATAAATTCGATTTCATTTATTTGTGTTATTTCACAGTTAATTCATTTAAAATAATATTTAGTATACTTGCGGCACGTTCGAGAGTGGAAGATACTCTCAGTATCGCCCTGGTGTAAGACCACCATTCAGAATTGAGACGTTGCTTGAAATGGCTTTACCCGTGTTTGGTGACCAGATCTGAATAGCCAGTAGGCTTATTCTCTATCTTTTGTGGGTTCGTTATCGAGATAACGGACCCACAAAAGATAGATTATACCTTTGCAATTTTGTGTTAACATAATGAAGTGTTAACATAACCTAAACGAATTAGACACGTCCGAGCTCTTCAAACATTTAAGCAACACTATTGATGACCTCTTGCCCCGCTTCCCTACGGCAGAGTTTGTGGTCCTGGGGGACTTCAATGTTCATAACGAACCTTGGTTGAAGTTCTCAGGGTCAACAGACTCAGCTGGACGACAAGCGGAATCCTTTGCCCTTTGCCCCGGACTGGAGCAAATGGTTCAGGAGCCCACACGGGTTCCTGATGTCCAGTCTCACCGCTCTAATCTGTTAGACCTGTTTCTAACCACTGTGCCACACGGTTACAAGATTGACGTCACAGCGCCTTTAGGATCGTCGGACCACTGCCTGGTGACGTCGTCAATCCCCGTAACCTTCAGACCGCCAAACGAGAGGCTGAAAAGAAAAGTGTGGCACTACAGGTCTGCAGATTGGTTCGGTTTGCGGGCACATTTTAATGCTTTCCCGTGGTCAACTGTCTGTTTTCGGACTTCGGATCCCTCAAGATGTGCCCAGGAAATTGGTGAAGTCATCGCGTCCGCGATGGATGGCTTCATCCATTCCACTGTTAAAGAAACTGGTGTGGGCTCAAAGCCGTGGTTCAGTCGACAATGCTCTGAAGCAGTGCGACGAAAAAACGCGGCTTATCGAGCCTACAACACATCTCGAACGTCCGAAAACAGAATAGTTTATAACAAAATGTCAAAGGAAAGCAAGAGAATCATAAATAGGTCGAAATTTGAGCACGACCAGCAGATCAGCAGAAAGCTGGCTGCATGCCCGCATGGCAGCAGAGCGTTCTGGTCGCTTGCGGGCTCAATAGGTCGCAATTTCTGCAAATCCAGTCTGCCACCTCTTACCAGAACTGACGGCTCTCTAGCTAATACCGCCGCCGAAAAGGCTAACTTATTAGGCAAAATGTTCGCGGAAAACTCGACCCTCGATGATCAAGGTGCTATCCCGCCGTCGGTTCCTCACTGCGGTTTTCATATGAAAAAGCTGAGGATCCGGCATCGGGATGTACTCCAAGTCTTACGAGGGCTCGATGTTAATAAAGCTAGTGGGCCTGACGGAATACCTGCCCTGGTATTGCAGAGGTGCCCTGCAGAAATAGCTCCAATTTTGACGAAGCTTTTCAAAATGTCCCTGAAGTTTGGGACTGTGCCCTCCGGTTGGAAAAAAGCGATCATTCACCCTATTCCAAAGAAAGGTGACCGCTCCAACCCGGCCAACTACCGCCCCATAGCGATCACATCTGTTCTGTCAAAAGTGATGGAACGTGTGATCAACGACAAACTGCTCACATACCTCGAGAAGAACAAAATTATTAACGACCGTCAATACGGATTCCGGCGGAACCGCTCGTGCGGTGATCTTCTCGCGTATGTGACGCATGTTTGGGGGCGGTGCCTGGAACGTTTTGGTGAAACCCAAACGGTTTCACTGGATATTTCCAAGGCCTTTGACCGGGTTTGGCACCGAGGGCTTGTCAACAAACTTCCTTCTTACGGACTTCCCGCATCCTTGTGTATGTGGATTGCCGACTTTTTGAGGGAGAGGTCGATTCAGGCGGTTGCTGATGGTTTCACCTCTTCCTCGCATTCGATAAATGCTGGCGTCCCACAGGGATCGGTTCTGTCTCCGACTTTGTTTTTGTTGCACATCAATGACCTCTTGACGTGTGCACCGATTCATTGCTACGCGGACGACAGTACAGTCCATGATAGCTTTTTGTTTGACAAACCTCCAAAGGGCTCACAAACCCCAATGGCTCGGAGGGCTTTGAAACAAAGAATGGACGGTTACCTCGAGAGTGTTTCCTCTTGGGGTAAGAATAACCTCGTCGAATTTAATGTTTCAAAGACCCAATCATGTCTGATCACGTCTAAAAGGGATCGAAATGATAATCTAGTCTCCTTCAACGGAAGCATTCTCCCGAACAGGCCTTCCATTGATATGCTTGGTGTAACTCTAAGTGACCAGCTCAGGTACGGGGGCTCCATCGAGGCCAGAGTTAAATTAGCCTCTCAGAAACTGGGCATACTGTACAGGGCACGCAGATACTTTAATAGTACACAACTGCTAGCCCTGTACAAATCGCAAGTGCGCCCCACGGTTGAATTTGGCAGCCACCTCTGGTCTGGAGCCCCAAAATACCTGAAAAAAACCCTTGACTCTGTGCAGAAACGGGCGGTCCGTTTGATAGATTCTCCTAATTTAACTAACGGATTGCAATCTTTAGAGCACAGGCGCCAGGTGGGAATGCTGTCCTTGTTCTACCGGTATTACAATGGAAGATGCTCCGAGGAACTAGCGTCATTGATCCCCTCGGCACCGGTGCATAGTCGGGAAACACGCCAAACGCGCGCTCAACATTTGTACACGGTTGACATTAGTCACATGAGAACGGGTCGTTTCTACGACTCGTTCTTGAGTTCAACAGCTCGGCTGTGGAACGATTTGCCGGCCTCTGTGTTTCCTCCCTCCTACAATATGGGTCTCTTCAAGACCCATGTTCACTCCTTCCTCTCCTCAAAAACACCCTCCACACAGCATCCTCAAAGATGACATAGGCCCTGAGGGAAATTATTTTTTCCTCAGGGCCTCCTGTGTGGAGTTAATGTAAAAAAAAAAAAAAAAATGAAGAATAACGATATTATAATAAAATATAAAGCACACTTTAGAAATTACTCACATTTATTTAACATAAGCTTAAGTACCTAGTGTCGCCCGGGCTTTAGATCATGTCTCTAATTTTAGATCTGAATATATTTAACTCATTCAAATCTAAAAGTAATGTAACTAAACTCACCATTGATGATTCTTCCTTTTTATCTACTGTTAAATTAAATGAAAGCCAATCACTTTGTCAAACACAATGCTACTTAATATTTATTTATTTATTTCTATATATTACAGTATTTACCTACAGATCAATTTAGAAAACATTTTTACATAATATATTTTGTAATTTTATTATGTTGGGTGTAAGGTAGGTTTGTGAAGGTGAAACTGTGTAAAATTTGATAAATAAATAACAGTGCTACTTCGAATTATTTTTTTTTAAGAACAATTTTTTTTAAAGTGTGTACAGTGTTCTGTATTTTCAGTGTCATTGCACTTTAAAATAATATTTGACAGATAAATTGGTGTTGCCAGCCTACAAATTTTGTAGTTCCATTTTTTATATTTTTTCTCTTATTTGACAGACAATACCTTACGCACACAATTGCATATTCCATAACCACACTGGCTCCGGGCAGTTGGGGCTCATGCACATTACAATACTCATCCTGTTCGTTTTATAACATTGGGGATTTGTCAATAGGTCCATGGGTTTCAAATTGGATGTCCCCAACCTGTCCACTGAACTATATATTTAGAGAAGTGTGATCTCCACCGATTTAAAATGAAACCGGTATCGCCAATTTCTTCAAAAAAGACCTTTCGACTCCTAGGTCGCAGACATGCCAATAAAATTTGTTATTATTCAAGAAATTTGGAAGGCGGGTATGGGTTCCGCCTCCCCGAGAACCATTAAGAGGAAACACGGTCGCCGATAAATTTGAATAATACGTATTTTACAAATGGTTACCGTCACTGTTGCTGTAGCCTCCCGATTTTGAAAATTAAAACAGTTTTTACAATCTTTATATGAAGTAAGAAACTGAATGAAGGATAAGGTGAGAATTGCTTGCGAAAATACCACCCTTGACGTAGCCAATGGTTTCATTCATATAGCAAAACTAGAATATTTTTAAATGGATTATCTATGACTTAGCAGCTCGACTTTTACAACTGTCAAAAGCGAAAAAATCTTTGTTTTATGTTTTAAAAAGCTTATAAAATGCTTATTTATTTAGCAAACTCCTTTGAAATGTGTTTTGTCATGTTGGGTATATATTCAGATTAGTGTAGAAATAATAAAATCAGTTCATATTTGTGTGTGTATATTTTTTGACATTTATTTTTTCTGGGCTTACAAAAAGGCTTGTCAAAAATATTTTTGTGTGCAGTTCACATGCGGTAGAAGTTAAACTTTCAGAAAACTAAAGTAGACAAGAGTGGGGTGGCTATGAAGCACCGCACAAAGAGGAGACCGATAAGTCTATCTCATTCTCTTCTTAATCCTTTAGATGTACGTGTTTGTTTCTTTTTAGTGTCGCTATTTTTCGTTTCACCGAGTTTTAAATCACAACGGTGCTAAAGAAGTCACCCCAAAAAACTTCGATTATTTCAAAAGTTAAAATTTTTTCTGCTCGCAATAGGTATTTAAAAATGTTTCTTACCAATCAAATTTTCAAACCAAAAACATATAATATTGCAATACGTCATAGTACTTCACCTTAAAAAGATCCTCAACACAGAATCCTCAAAGATAACAGAACAGACACTGAGGAAAATTGTTTTCACAATTTGGGAGGCGGGAATGGGCGCCGCCGCCCCGGAAACCTTTATTGGATAACCAACACCTCTGCTATAGGTCACCCTAAGTGGTTCGCTACGTTTGGTGATTTAGCAGGGGTGCCCGGGTTCATGGGGTTAAGTTTGTTCCAGGTCTTGTAGGCAGAAGACTGGGACACACTGAACCCCAGATTCCTACCCAGCCTTTAAACCCTTTTCCTTCCCAGAACTCTCCCCTCCTTCCTTTCCTTAAAAATAAACCCTCCACACAGCATCCCCAAAGATGACATAGGCCCTGAGGGAAATAATTTTCCTCAGGGCCTCCTGTGTGGAGCTCATGTAAAAAAAAAATTCCTGTGTCAAGTGAATGTAAAAAAATGAGAAAGTATTTCTATATTTGGAAGAATCAGATGATTCAAACAGAAGTAAGGGAAAATTTATCTCGTTTTAGGCCCGTTTTAGTTTATGTCTTCGGTAATCTCGACCATAGATACATTACAGTCCTGACTACCCCTGCCCTCTACTGCTCGTGACAGCTCGATAATAGACAAGTCCCACTGGCAGGTAACTCCACATTCTCCCGCTCCCCTAAGGGCCTGTCCAATCGAAACTCTCAATTTAATTCCAACATTTAAAGCTCGATTGTTTTTGGAAAACATTTTATTTAGATGCAATTTTTTTACATCTTATATTTATTTATTTATTTAAGGAACATAAACAGTCTTAGTAATATAATAAACATGAGAGGATGATAAAAAAACAGACCAAATATTAATGTTCACAGATAGGTATTTAGAAACAAGACTTACTAAATGTAAACTAGAATATTTAAGAAAAATTAAGAAAAAAAAAACAGAACTAAGCAGCAATTAAAAAAATAATAATAATAGTACAAATCTGAATTCAACAATTGATAAACCAAAACACAACAATAAAATAAGTGTGATTATAACTAAAACAATAGGTATTTGGTTTGGAAAGGGTAAGGGGAGGAGAGGGATAAGGGAAAGTTGCCACGCAAGTAATATAAAAATATTAGATACAATCTAATCTGTTTCTAAAATAACTATAAAAATATTTTGTTACCTACGTACCAACATTAGGTTTTCAAAACATTGAGACTTCAAGTTAACAAGTTTAGTTAATTCGAAATAGGTAAACGCGCAGCTCTGTGCTTTTTTTTTTTTTTTTTTACATTAACTCCACACAGGAGGCCCTGAGGAAAAAATAATTTCCCTCAGGGCCTATGTCATCTTTGAGGATGCTGTGTGGAGGGTGTTTTTGAGGAGAGGAAGGAGTGAACATGGGTCTTGAAGAGACCCATTTTGTAGGAGGGAGGAAACACAGAGGCCGGCAGATCGTTCCACAGCCGAGCTGTTGAACTCAAGAACGAGTCGTAGAAACGACCCGTTCTCATGTGACTAATGTCAACCTTGTACAAATGTTGAGCGCGCGTTTGGCGTGTTTCCCGACTATGCACCGGTGCCGAGGGGATCAATGACGCTAGTTCCTCGGAGCATCTTCCATTGTAATACCGGTAGAACAAGGACAGCATTCCCACCTGGCGCCTGTGCTCTAAAGATTGCAATCCGTTAGTTAAATTAGGAGAATCTATCAAACGGACCGCCCGTTTCTGCACAGAGTCAAGGGTTTTTTCAGGTATTTTGGGGCTTCAGACCAGAGGTGGCTGCCAAATTCAACCGTGGGGCGCACTTGCGATTTGTACAGGGCTAGCAGTTGTGTACTATTAAAGTATCTGCGTGCCCTGTACAGTATGCCCAGTTTCTGAGAGGCTAATTTAACTCTGGCCTCGATGGAGCCCCCGTACCTGAGCTGGTCACTTAGAGTTACACCAAGCATATCAATGGAAGGCCTGTTCGGGAGAATGCTTCCGTTGAAGGAGACTAGATTATCATTTCGATCCCTTTTAGACGTGATCAGACATGATTGGGTCTTTGAAACATTAAATTCGACGAGGTTATTCTTACCCCAAGAGGAAACACTCTCGAGGTAACCGTCCATTCTTTGTTTCAAAGCCCTCCGAGCCATTGGGGTTTGTGAGCCCTTTGGAGGTTTGTCAAACAAAAAGCTATCATGGACTGTACTGTCATCCGCGTAGCAATGAATCGGTGCACACGTCAAGAGGTCATTGATGTGCAACAAAAACAAAGTCGGAGACAGAACCGATCCCTGTGGGACGCCAGCATTTATCGAATGCGAGGAAGAGGTGAAACCATCAGCAACCGCCTGAATCGACCTCTCCCTCAAAAAGTCGGCAATCCACATACACAAGGATGCGGGAAGTCCGTAAGAAGGCAGTTTGTTGACAAGCCCTCGGTGCCAAACCCGGTCAAAGGCCTTGGAAATATCCAGTGAAACCGTTTGGGTTTCACCAAAACGTTCCAGGCACCGCCCCCAAACATGCGTCACATACGCGAGAAGATCACCGCACGAGCGGTTCCGCCGGAATCCGTATTGACGGTCGTTAATAATTTTGTTCTTCTCGAGGTATGTGAGCAGTTTGTCGTTGATCACACGTTCCATCACTTTTGACAGAACAGATGTGATCGCTATGGGGCGGTAGTTGGCCGGGTTGGAGCGGTCACCCTTCTTTGGAATAGGGTGAATGATCTCTCTTTTCCAACCGGAGGGCACAGTCCCAAACTTCAGGGACATTTTGAAAAGCTTCGTCAAAATTGGAGCTATTTCTGCAGCGCACCTCTGCAATACCAGGGCAGGTATTCCGTCAGGCCCACTAGCTTTATTAACATCGAGCCCTCGTAAGACTTGGAGTACATCCCGATGCCGGATCCTCAGCTTTTTCATATGAAAGTGAGGAACGCTAAGTTTTCATTTTCGGAACGCGAAAGTTTTCATTTTCGCAGTGAGGAACCGACGGCGGGATAGCACCTTGATCATCGAGGGTCGAGTTTTCCGCGAACATTTTGCCTAATAAGTTAGCCTTTTCGGCGGCGGTATTAGCTAGAGAGCCGTCAGTTCTGGTAAGAGGTGGCAGACTGGGTTTGCAGAAATTGCGACCTATTGAGCCCGCAAGCGACCAGAACGCTCTGCTGCCATGCGGGCATGCAGCCAGTTTTCTGCTGATCTGCAGGTCGTGCTCAAATTTCGACCTATTTATGATTCTCTTGCTTTCCTTTGACATTTTGTTATAAACTATTCTGTTTTCGGACGTTCGAGATGTGTTGTAGGCTCGATAAGCCGCGTTTTTTCGTCGCACTGCTTCAGAGCATTGTCGACTGAACCACGGCTTTGAGCCCACACCAGTTTCTTTAACAGTGGATTGGATGAAGCCATCCATCGCGGACGCGATGACTTCACCAATTTCCTGAGCACATCTTGAGGGATCCGAAGTCCGAAAACAGACAGTTGACCACGGAAAAGCATTAAAATGTGCACGCAAACCGAACCAATCTGCAGACCTGTAGTGCCACACTTTTCTTTTCAGCCTCTCGTTTGGCGGTCTGAAGGTTACGGGGATTGACGACGTCACCAGGCAGTGGTCCGACGATCCTAAAGGCGCTGTGACGTCAATCTTGTAACCGTGTGGCACAGTGGTTAGAAACAGGTCTAACAGATTAGAGCGGTGAGACTGGACATCAGGAACCCGTGTAGGCTCCTGAACCATTTGCTCCAGTCCGTGGCAAAGGGCAAAGGATTCCGCTTGTCGTCCAGCTGAGTCTGTTGACCCTGAGAACTTCAACCAAGGTTCGTTATGAACATTGAAGTCCCCCAGGACCACAAACTCTGCCGTAGGGAAGCGGGGCAAGAGGTCATCAATAGTGTTGCTTAAATGTTTGAAGAGCTCGGACGTGTCTAATTCGTTTAGGTTTGGTGAACGGTATAAACACGCATAAAACCTTACCGTACTGGCAAGATTGACGCGCACCCACATTACGTCGAATCTGGAGTTTTCCAGATTCAACATTCGCACACAGTTGACGTCAGCTCGGCTGAAGAGACAGACACCTCCCTTGGGTCTGAATTTGCCCACGAGGGTGAAGCCCGGGCAGTCCAGATAGGAGGCGTCAGGAGGCTCGGTTATCTGTGTTTCGGAGAGGAAGAGAAGGTTAGGACGTTGGGAGAGAAGGTGGTGGTGGACGGAGTTAAGGTTTTTGTGCAAGCCGCGAATGTTGGTGAAATTCACCAACAGTTTTGGCCTGCACCGGGGACTCCTGCTTCTCGCCGTTGTTGTTACGTTATGGTTGTAAGTTTGTATATTCATATATATATATATTTTTTTTGTTAGTGGAGATGGAAGGTCCGGGAAGGAAAGGGTATGAGGGGTGGGTAGGATGCTGGAGATCAGATTGTCCGGGAGTGATGGACGTATGAATCCAACCCACCCACTGCGGTGCAAGGCGATGGGCAGGGAGAGTCTGGTTAGAGAGGTCGCCCAATGCGCCCCGAACGCTGCTGCTGGGTCCCCTCCGGTCACGAACCGGCACATCAGCAGTGGCGGGGTTTTTACACTCGTTGATGGGGCAGCCCACCCTCAGTCGTGAGCCTGAGGGTCGGGCCCCTGTACTACCGAGCGGCCCGGACAACGGTAACCGGTTGTAAAGGGTCTCCCTCAACCAGCATCTCCCAATCCGGCCCGCCACGCAGAAGGTGGGCCGACGCACCCGCCATCAAGACCCGGTCAAACATCACCCCATGAACCCGGGCACCCCTGCTAAGTCACCAAACGTAGCGAACCACTTGGGGTGACCTGTGGCAGAGGTGTTGGTCATCCAATAAATGGTTCCCAGGGCGGCGGTACCCATACCCGCCTACCAAATTAGAGAGAGAGTGCTTGTACCCCCAATAGGCATTTTAGACCTCCTTCCCCCCTTGCTACATTTTCCCCTCTGAGATCCAGAGAGATTCATTTATAGTAAAAACAAAATGTGACAGAGTGGTGGAAATGTGACAGAGTGGTAAAAGTTATGTAGGTTAAAAAGAAGAACAACTTATAAAACAGGCCAATGTTATGCAAAAATTTCAACAACTTGGAATTTTGTTTTTAATCAACATCATTATCAATAATGGAGGATTAAATGTAGGTGTTTTTGAATAGCAGACATTAATCATTGTTTATAAATTCCTTATTTTGACGGATATTGATAAATAAACAATGATATGCGCTCGGTCGTAGTCATTAGCAATATTGTTTGAACTGTACAAAATATTTACATACAAATTTCGCATGATTAAAAGCTATTTTTTTAAAAGATTTGTGGTGCTTTTAAGATTACGATTTCCGTGTAGTTGTGAAAAAATTGTGAAGGTGGATTTCAGTAAGTAGATTATTTTTGGATGGTTTATGAGGTTGGCGATTGTGTTGATTTTGCCGGTCACCTTGGATTTGTTCCTTATCCATTCGTTTGTCTTTCTATTTCGCAGAATCTAGTGTGGGTATTTGTGTGTTGGCCATTTTTGTTTCAAAGTTTTTGGTTAGAGTCTATGTTTTATGTTATGCTCCGAATAACTGCTTCCAGTTTATTATCCTAAAAACAGGAAGTATTTTCCTGTTTTAAGGATAACATCCATCTTTAATCCGCCTAAATCACCTTCTCACCTTTCACGCTCTTCAATATTTTGTTCCGATTTTTGGTAATCCAAAAAAGGATATGATATTAAAAATTGTATAAAGGAATTATATTTATATGTTTTTTAAAAATTGGCGTATTTTTTAATATCAATTCAAATTTGAATATTTAAAAAAAAGTCCCAGCTGCTCCCGCCTGGAACCAGTGAGACTATGGCATCCCCAAATAAGATATTTTGTGAGGCTGCAGGTAAAGGGGAGGAGATGGAGATGGGGAAGATGAACGTGGAGAACCTGGCTATTCAGATCTGGTCACCAAGCACGGCTAAAGCCATTTTAAACAACGTTTTAATTCTGAATGGTGATCTTTTACCAGGGAGACACTGAGAGTATTTTTCAATCTGGAACGTACTGCAAATATACTATGTATTATTTTTAAATGCGTTTATTGTGAAATAACACAAGTTAATCAAATAAAATTTAAATTATCGAAGAAAGCAAACACTTTATGGCTTGAAATATAAAATGAAACAAACTCTTTGTTTGAAATCATTTTATTTTAATTTATATTCGTCGACCGGTTTCGGTTGTACTCAACCTTCTTCAGGACAATGAACATAAAAACCGAATACTTCATATGTTTATATGTCTATTGCCCTGAAGAAGGTTGAGATAAACCGAAAATGGTCGACGAATATAAATTAAAATAAAGTGGTTTCAAACAAAAAACTTGTTTCATTTTGAAAATAAAATTTATTTGCCCACGATCCCGCGACCTTCGGATTAAAAGTCAAGACATTACCCCTCGACCACGCCGGCCGTCACTGATATAGGACGCGATGTAGATCACGTTTTAGGTCAAGAGTAACTGTCCAAATATTTAAAACACTACAAATAAATAAATATATTCTGTTTTTAAGTTCCACGGATACAAATATTACTATTACTAGCTACAGTACATGCCTTCGTGCACCCCAATTTGAATTTGGCAGCCATCTTCTTGAAATTGAATAGTCTTGACTTTGTGCAGAAACAGGCAGCCCGTTTGATAGAATCCACTAAACAAATAACTACATTTGGACGTCCTTTTCCCATCGGCTCCTAAACGAAACTTCTACGATTCGTTCATGAAAATAACATGAATCTCTTAAGGCGGTACACAACCTTAATAATTTTTGTTTGCTCGAAACTCACATTTTAATCATTTCCGGCAAATTCGTAACTATAATTACTTCTTACTCTAACAGACCCCTGGAGATATGAGTTCTTTATATTTAAAATTAATAAAAACAATACCTTACCGTTATTATATTTTACGTACTAATATTTTACAACTTTATAACCAGTTTTTCAACTATAAAGTTAGCGGTAAGCACCAGATTTTATTTTTCTAGACGATGAATTAATAACTTTGGGAGGTATTCATTTAGAAACATCTTAAATATTTTTAACACGTTCTTCAGTTTTAATTAAAATGAACGCTGGGGAAAGGTCAAATCTCCAGGCCGGCTAGGGCGAATTCGATCGTACGTTCGTCTAAAATGCCATGCCGCGGGCGTATATTTGTTTACACACTTTCTTCACTTACGTCGTTAAGATTCCCACATTATTTATCTTCTTCTTCTTTTCTTTGATAGAGCAAATTCGACAGTAGGTCCGTCCATGCGCGAGTCGCAATTTGTAAACACGGCTTCTTTACTTACGTCGTTAAGATTCTGAATATATTTTAGGGTATATTGTCGCCTTAAAGACCCAGGTTCACTTCCTCCAAAAAGACCGCACACAGAATCCCCTCCTGTGTGGAGTTACGCATAAAAGCCTTCTGCATGGAAAACCCCTTTTTTATTTAGAATATCCTCACGCATTGAGCCACCAGCCATCTGATATGATATTTACCAAACGGCTTCGAGTTTGCCGCGGGTAAACACTGGAGGCTTTGACGGGATATTATTACCACATTTCAAGGAGCTTTACAAGCGTTCAAGCCTCCAATCTCCAAAGCTGTTGACAGCCACGAGAAAATAAATATATATTATGGACAAAGCGTGTTTGTGAGCGTATCTTTATGCGCGAATATCAATCAATTATATTTTATTCTTGAAGTAAAACTTCTTTACGCATGCTTGACTTGGGGAGTAAGCTGGTGAATGCGTGACGAGAGCATTACGAAAACAGGCGAACGGCAAATATCCAAAATACATAAAAAGGACGGTATCTTTGATTTTCCGTCATTACGCGGGCAACCTTTTGCACGGAAGGTCGTGTACGTGATGCTTTGTTCCGTGAAGTGGTATTGGAAAACGTAGGTGTATTAGTGATTAAATATAATTCATACACGCGGGAGTAAAGAAATCAAACCGTATAATTTGTTCGTGTAATTTTAAGGACGCGTGTCAAAAAGTAATTCAAAAACAGCTTACGGCTACCATATGCTAAAACTTTTACACATATAACCTACTATTAGCACTTTATTATTTACAAGGAAACACGTCAAAGAGAATTAGATAACGGAAGTGGCTAGGATGAATAGATAATAAGACGCTTGAATTGGGGAGTTAGTTGGTTGATGCGTGATGAGAGCGTTACGAAAAGTGTGATCGGGCGAGGCAAACAAAGCAAAAAGATGTTTTACTTCAGCCGTGTGGTCTAAAGCACACTCGTAATTTTTTTTAGTCACTTTCTCATTGTTGGAGTTCGTGGTCTCTACTCCACTTTCCTTGGTAAAGCAGACTCCTTCACTCCTCGCGACCCTATGCTGAAAGGCTATTCCCTAAAATTTGTGATAAGAGATCGTTCTTTCGCGAGAAGTGCTGTCAGATTTGTGTGATTTTCTTCAGCTGTTAAATGAATAAATAATATTATTATTTTTTATTTTAACTTTTTATGAGTAAAACCTCAAACTGTAATATTTAATTAAATGAAGACATTATGAGCGAAACTCAATCGAAAATCTGGAAACAGAAAAATCAGAAAAAGATATTTACACCTCTGGGACTCGAACCCAGGATCTCCCTACTTATGTGGAAGATACTTTCGGTATCGCCCTGGTGTAAGACCACCATTCAGAATTGAAACGTTGCTTGAAATTTAGCAACGTTTTAGCCGTGTTTAGTGACCAGATCTGAATATCCAGGTACTTCCCTACCTTCCTCTTCCCCATCTCATTCCCCTCCCCACTACCTTCAGCCTCACAACATACCCCAATTGGGGATGCCATATTCTCACTGTCTCCAGACGGGAGCAGTTGGGACTCTTGTGTGGCATTTCATGTAAAAAAAAAAATATTATTGAAAATTTTTAAATACTTATGATCAAAAACTTATTACAAAAGTAAGTAATTTTAATTGTTTTAACACCACGAGTTTGAGGATTTTTGAATGTGGGTATTTATTAAAGCAAATTGGGAAAGAAATAAAATCGATATTGAGTTATTATGTTAAAATGCTTGTATGGAGAATAATTAATCTCTCTAATCGGGACCGCCCTTGCAAGCTGATTAATGCCTTTTAATGCGCCGGCTTATGCAGTAGAGATGGCAATCGGTCTGCTAACAACGGATTGTCAATTAGACTGATCACCCTCCTTAACACAGAATCAAGTGTAATTTATCAAGTATTTATTAGAGTCCGACCGAAACCGAATCTTCGATATCTGTCTCAGTTTCGACCGAAACCGAAACCGAAACCTTTTTAGACATGTTAAAGATCTATTGTTTACTGAAACTTGGCTTATTTTTAACACTTAACATGACAGACAGTTAACACGTGTTAAATGAAACAAAAAAACAATAATTGAAGTATATGAAAAAACATTTTTTTTTTTTTTATAAAATGTGCCCATTTTTTTTTTTTTTTTTTACGTGAACTCCACACAAGGCCCTGAGGAAAATAATTTCCCTTTGTCATCTTTGGGGACGCTCTCTTGGGTGTTTTTTTAAGGAAAGGAAGGAGAGGAGAGTTCTGGGAAGGAAAATGGTTTAAGGGGTGGGTAGGAATCTGGGGTTCAGTGTTTCCTGGTCATCCGCTTTCAAGACCTAGACAAACCTCACCCCATGAACCCGGGCACCCCTGCTATATCACCAAACGTAGCGAACCACTTGAGGTGACCTATGGCAGAGGTGTTGGTTATCCAATAAAGGTTTCCGGGGCGGCGGTACCCATTCCCGCTTCCCAAATTGAGCAACATTGAAGCCAGATTTAATGCAACTAAAAGTAAATAAAATTCAACAACTGTATTGTAACATTGCCCAAATTGTCCTAGTTATTTTTATAGAGGGAAAAAGTACAGAACGACATAGACGGATAAAATGACATAGGTGGTAATATAGGATAGGCGGGTAACAAACGGTTCCTGAAACGGAACACTCAGTCAACGCCCAACTCTAACGAGCACTGAGAAACCCGAAGAGATATCACCGACATTAAGTATTTTACAAAATCCTGTGCACTGTAAACGCCTTTGTAACACATGTATAGATTTTAGTAGATGCCTTGAAGGGTGATTCTAAATCTTTTGCGACAGCGTAACGCGTGTTAAATTGGCCGTATACGACATATTTTGACAGTTTTCTTAAGGCGCCGCTTCCCCGCTAAAAAAGAAGAAGATGGAGAGAAAATAAATTACGAATGTTGGACAGAGCGCGTTAATATTTTAAATGATAAAATTGAAGCGAAAATTGTGAAAATGTTTAATAGAATATGACTCGTTTAAAATAGAGCAAAATCTCGTAACGGGCGTCTTAAGTATCATTTAAAGAAACATTGTGAATTTTTTCACAACTTTAACTTGTGAAATAATTGAAACAAACGTGTTTTTAATAATTTTCGGAGCATACTTTGCAATTTTTTTCTATCGAGGAAATTTCATATAATTTGCGTTTCGGCGTGGAACGCGTCTAGATATTATCTTAAAAAATAACATATATTTTTTTAAGAGCTTAAAAACTTCAAATGCTTAAGGGAGGTATGTAAGAAATCGGTAAAAATTCGGGTAGCGCAATCTTAAATCGGCCGTATACGATATATTTTGACAGTTTCCTTAAATGCGGTATGTCGTATAGCGCTAACGAGCTAAATACTGCGCTTGTGTTAAGACAACTACTCTTAAAAGTAGTTACTTTAACGCCAGAGATGGCTGCGCATTCCTCGTTAAGAGATGTCAGTCGCGGATAAATTTGCGAATCGAATGTCATCGCGTACAAACATCAAAATAGATATCGCGCATAAACAGTTAGTCATTTATGAACGCCCATTAGACTTATATGAAAGAAGTAATGAATAGTAATTCATGTTTTAATTAGGAAACTATAACGTCAACATACACGACAGTCTGGGCCATGGGCAGTCAGATGGGCCATTGAAAGCCATAGAAAATCAAAGAAATTCGACGGGCGATAATGAATAATAAAAAATAGTACAACAGTTAATTGTGGCTTTTGATTAAGAAATGACAACTATTACATATAAAATTCTATAGTGCCAATAAAGTTAATAGTGATTGAAAATATTTGATAGTATTATTGCCTTCTTGTACCTACCTTCCGTGCAGTTAAATAGATCTGCCACATCAGCATATCTATTAGTAACTTCATGTAATCTAGGTCCAAACGAGTGTTTCGTATATTCAGTCCGGTTATTGTAGCATTTAAACAGGATTTTAGAACGAGTGGCTCTCGTGGGTATGTGAAATTCAATGAGCTTAGTTAAATCAGGACTGTCTATTCTACCATTTACAATTTTGAACATAAATATTAAGATGGATGTAATTTTTCGATCTGAGAGTCTTAATCAATTTAATGTTTTCATCAAGTAATTATAGTTTATGTTTTCAATGGGAATGCCGAGTTTAAAATTAATATGACTTAGAAATTTATGTTGAATTTATTTTCTCGATTGAATCTGAATGTATTTTCAAATGGGGGGACAAGATCGAAGAGTTAGTTATATTCGATGTTATAATTATTATTTAATGTTTTCATCAAGTACTTAATTAAAGTTTATGTTTTCAAAGGGAATGCCGAGTTTAAAATTAATGTGTCTTAGAAATTTATGTGTCCGCCGCCCCGGGGACCATTTATTGGATAATCAGCACCCCTACCGTAGGTCATCCCAAGTGGTTCACTATGTTTGGAGATTTGGCAGAGGTGCATGGGGTGAGGTTTGTCTACGAATTGGCATCGAATGCATTTGCCCATGTTTTGCGTGGCGGGCCGGATCTGGCGAGACTAATCGAGGGAGACCTAACCTAGACCTCTCCAGCAGGACTTTCTCGGCCTTCTACTGCAGTGGGAGGGATGGATTTATACGTCCGTCACTTCGGGACACATTGACTCCCAGATTCCTACCAAACTGTCATATCTTTTTCCTTACCAGAAATTCCTCTTCTTCTTTTCCCTAAAAAATACACTCCACACAGCATGCACTCTAAAATGACATGGCCCTTGAGGGGGTATTTTCCTCTGGACCACCTGTGGAGCAAAGATTAAAAAATGATTCTTGGTCCTTTTTAGCTTTTAATCAAATCGTAATCAGCGTGGAAGTCAAGTTACCAAGCTGATCAGCCGGTCGCAATTTGATCAAAAGATTATACGGGTCGAAAATCAGCTGTTTAACGCCTACCATTCAAATATTGATTTGATGATCATCAAATGTAACAAGAGATTGAAACAACCCAACCTCATACTAAATACACCACTAAACGTAACGTAAAATTTAAATACATTTAGACCCCGCAAATTTGTTTTGAAATCCGAAATATCTTTATAAATCCGTATAAAGCTGTTAGCGGTTTTGTATTTTTTCTCTTTTCCCTAAAATATCCGCAGAACTCCTTTCAAATCCTCCCTCACACAGGGAGATATTACATTAATATGATCCTAATATAAAAAGGCAAAGCTAAAAGGACTTTTTGAGAAGAACGGGACAAAGAGGGACAAGGGAGGAAGCCTTTTTATATTATGGAAAGTAGCCAAGAGCTTTTAAAATATGGCAGGCATTGACATAACGTTATGGCGTGAATCATGGCGAATATTATGACATATTTCACACATAAACACGAAGATATGTAACATCATTATTTGCCTTTGACGAGCTATTTCTTGAAGAGGAGCTTATTCACATTGTATCTTGATTTTCGTGATGACACTTTTTGTTAAGAGGAATATAAACGTTGGAAATATTTCGATTCTCATGCCGTACAAAATTTAAAATCGCGCGTCGTATTTTCACGAGGCAAGTAAGCGAAAAAGTGATTTTTAGTTATTTTGTGCATAATTTTATAAGAATGAAAAAAGTTAGAACATACAAAACCTCAAAAATAGTCTTAGCCATAAAGAGGTATCTAAAAAAAAAGTTTCTTATATTCTCATAGTTAAGTCATGAAAAAACATTTTTTATAAAGGTTTACGCTTTTATTTTTTGTTATGTAAATAATAATTTTATTGTAATTCCAATACATAGAAAAGCTAGTTAAAGCTTAAATTTATCTGTAACATATTTTTTGATGTTCATAATGTAAACCGATTCGTCTTAAAGATGAATCTAAATAGTATCTAAATAGGATTTCACGTATAACTTCGTCTTAAGAATTTTTAATGTATTTTTTTAAAAGTGAAAACTTCTTTAGCACCGTTGGGATTTGAAACTCGATGAAACGAAGAAGCGACACTAAAAAGAGACAAACACATACGTCTATAGGACTTAGCTTGCGAGAGAATGAGGTAGATTTTTTGTTACACTATCTCTACACAGAAGGTTCTGAGAAAAATAATTTCATCTTTAGGGATGCTGTGTGGAGGGTATTTTTAAGGAGGGAAGTTTTGGGAAGGAAAAAGTTAAGAGGGGTGGATAGGAATCTAGGGTTCAGTGTATCCGATGAACCTGGGCACCCCTGCTAAGTCGCCAAACGTAGCGAACCACTTAGGATGACTTACGGTAGAGGTGTTGGTTATCCAACAAATGGTTCCCGGGGCGGCGGTACCCATTCCCGCCTCCCAAATTGATAGTAATTGGTCTCCTCTTTGTGCGGCGCTTTGTAGCCTATTGGTCTCATCTTTGTGCGGTGCTCCGTAGCCTTCCCATCCTAGTTTTCTACTTTAGTTTTCTGAAGGTTTCCCTTCTGCCGCGTGTGAACTGCACACAATTTTTTAACGTATTTCATTTTCGGCTTCATTCAAAAACAGCAAATGCATTTAAAATTTAATAACAACCGAGAATATTTGTATTAAATCACGAATCTGAGTTGATGTCCTATTGTGGTTGGTCTATAGATTTATCCCATTGAGCATAACGATGACCAATCTAATATGTAATATTTCTTACCTTTCCATAAAGCTTTACTAGATTCCGCCGTTTTAAAAGCGCGAACAAAACCATTGATGTTTGCTTTCAAATAACTGCGTTAGCAACAGACCACGTACCGTCTGTCAAGAAATTTAGAAAAAATGGAGAGCACTGCGACCGTTTAAATGGTTTTAAATGACAAAACCAATATGGTTTCAAAGGATAAATCACTTAACTTAAAAATAAACATGTTCGAAAGGAATATTTTTAACATCAAAATCAAACGGTGTTCAGAAATTAGTGGCACCCACTCAGAGGCGTAGCGTGGGGGGGGGGGGGAGGGGTTTTTAAGGACGGGGGGGGGGGGAGGGTTAAGGGGGTTTTTAAGGGGGGCTTTTAAGGGGCGGCAAAATTTCAATTCTTGTTCTGCCAGAATCAAAGAGAAACCAATTTCATTTTCTGAGCGTAGTTTCAATTCACCGCATACAGATTTAATTTAAACCAGTTTTGTATTCAGAATGTAAAATTTGAGTTGTGGAATCATCTCCCGACACATTTCGAAGGAAAACATTCTCTTATTTGAAGTGCAGTGATAAAATTCTAATTGCAGACTAATATGAATGTGCAGCCAAAATCAAAGATAAACCATTTTCATGTACTGAGTGTAGTTTTAATTCACCCCGTAGAGATTTATTTAAAACCAGTTTTGTGTTCAGAATATAACAATAAATTAAATAACAAGTTACAGATTCATAGAGGACCCAGTCAAGTTTTACATTCGAGTTGCATGCTATACGCTGCAAATTTTTTAAAATGGACTGTTCCACGTGTAACTTTTATTTTGGTTCTCTAACGCAAAATCGATCTTAAGTTAAAACCTGCCTTGTGTTATAAACACATTGTAAAAATTCAAGATGCGAAATCCTATTACGTGGATACCATTATCGATTTTCGAGAGCAGTTATAAATTTGTAGCAGAAATTAAAACATGATTTTTTTTTGGAATAAAATCGATTCATGTGATATAAAAACCGTCGTATAAAAAATGCGGTCGTTATAAAAAAAAAAGGAAATCTACGTTTGAAATACCTATATAGGGGGCGGCAAAATTTTCCTCCGCCCCGGGCGGCTGACACCCACGCTACGCGACTGCACCCACTTTTACCCCCGCATCATCTTCCAAAAAAATTTAGCATTCAAATTTGGTGTTATTTTTTAACACTGCTTTGCAGCGTGGATAAGCTTTTTTCTGTTTTTAATATACGCTTATCAAAGAAGATATTTATTAGATTGTGTCAAAATAAAAACTATGTACTTTCGCTTAAGCAAAAAGATAATTATTCCACTAACTGCCGCACTTTTATAAAAATAATGTGTGCCTAAAAGATAAACAATTATTTACTTGTCCAAATTTTAATGTTTTATTTTTTAATTTTTTTTTTAAATTTAGCGACCATATATAATAATTGTATGTACAAAATATAATGGTGAATTTAAGTATACAAATTGTATATCTTAGTCCTCCTCATTAGGGGGTCCTGTGCCGAGGCGCACTAAAGTTTTTTTAAATATCGTTTATTTGTCTTCTACGTCGTTTTTAGTATCTTCAAATACCAAATGTTTAATTCCGCCAAAAATAAAAAATGATAATTTTATCACTTTTATATTTTGGGATATGTCATACGTCATACCCCATCTTTGTAGTATGCTACGAGATTTTTAGTCACCTGGTACACGGAGGGTTAATATTTACCGAGAGTTCACTGAACATTTTAAAACCTTTATGATAAATATAATAATAATAATAATAATATCTTTATTCAATGAAATTTGGAACATTATAACTAAGAAAATACATATTCAGTGTAGTTTACAATAGATTATATCCGTACAAAAAGTTTACAAGTAGAAAGTAGTATACATATGAACAGTAGGTTAAAGGTAAATTAAAGAATACTCTTGTGTAGTTAGTTATATAGTTGAAGATTCTTATAACCTGCCTCACTAGGCTAGCCTGTGTTGAGGCAGTCATTTTGTACATCAATCTAAAATACTTACTAACATACCTACATTATTGTATTAATAATATGATGGTTACTTTAATGATAAGCTCTAATAGTACCAACCAATACATTGGTGTCTTTAGTAATTGCGGATTTGGGTGAGTGCACCGGTAAAGGCCCTGTCATTACTTTTAATCCAAATTTTTATGTTTTCTTTGAAATTTTTTTGTGAGTCGCATTTTTTTATTAAGTCTGGTAGAATATTGTAAAGTTTTGTTGCAAGGTATATAAAGTTACGTTGACCAAAAGTAGTATGCATTATTGGAGTTTGTAGTAAATCTTTATTATTGTTTCGAGTATTTAAGTGAGTATTCAATCTTTTTTGATAGTATTTATGTATGTTTGTGTATAGATGAATGAGGATTGTTTTTGCATATATCTGCCGAACGTCAAACACATTCATAACATTAAATATTAAGTTCGAGTCGGTAATTAGAGGTAGCTTAAGGATAATTTTTATAATAATTTTTATAATACTGTTTTTGGAAGCTAAACATCATTGCAGTTTCTCTATTTCTAGGAAAGCAATGAACTGTACTATTAAATCTAACATTATTAAACATAAAATCTGGTAACAATTTATTTTTTAACTTATAAATAAATACTAGGTTATTGTAGACTAACTGTTGCCACACACTTAAAATATTGAGTTGGCGTTGAATGGTTTTAATCCATTCTGAATTATTTCCATTCTTTTAACTTGTGTTTTATTGCTCAGAAAGATTACACTTGTGCAGTAATTCAGGTGGGATGCTACAGTGTACATACTATCTATGATACGTAATTTTTTTTTCATTAACTCCACACAGGAGGCCCTGAGGAAAATAATTTCCCTCAGGGCCTATGTCATCTTTGAAGATGCTGTGTGGAGGGTGTTTTTGAGGAGAGGAAGGAGTGAACATGGGTTTTGAAGAGACCCAGGTTGTAGGAGGGAGGGAACACAGAGGCCGGTAAATCGTTCCACAGCCGAGCTGTTGAGCTCGAGAACGAGTCGTATAAACGACCCGTTCTAATGTGACTAATGTCAACCGTGTACAAATGTTGGGCGCGTGTTTGGCGTGTTTCCCGACCATGCACCGGTGCTGAGAGGATCAATGACGCTAGTTCTTCGGTGCATCTTCCATTGTAATACCGGTAGAACAAGGACAGCATTCCCACCTGAAGCCTGTGCTCTAAAGATTGCAAATTGTAAAGTTAGTAGAATCTATCAAACGGACTGCCCGTTTCTGCACAGAGTCGAAGATTTTTTTTAGGTATTTTGGGGCTCCAGATCAGAGGTGGCTGCCAAATTCAACCATGGGGCGCACTTGCAATTTGTACAGGGTTAGCAGTTGTGTACTATTAAAATGCGGCTAGTGGAATATTTCCAAAAAATAATATTTAAGATATGCCATTTTTCCTGTCCATTATGAATCTATCAGATTCAGAAGTCAAACTTAACCTTACATTTGAATTTACTGTAATATATTGTAAAATCGATTTTGTGACAGGAACCGACTATTTCGTAGTGGTATCATTGTTTCACGTACGCTGGCCACACCAGAGCCCCGAGAATGTTCGAGAAAACACCAAGACCGTCATTGCGGTTTCTGTATCTGGGTCGGTAACACATGTATTTTGTCAATCTTAATCCTTCTGATGATTGTCGCGGTTGAAAATTTAACCTAAGGGGCCATCCATAAATTACGTCACACCTTAAATGAGGGGGGGTGTCATCAGCTCTGTGACGTCACATGTAAAAATCTGAATTTTTATTACTTTTAGATATAAAATTGCAAAATATGTGACGTCACAATAGGGGGGAGGGGGTCTCACAAATGTGACGATGTGTGACGGGGACGGGGACGAGTGGGGGGTCAAAAAATCATGAAATTTGTGTTACGTAATTTATGGATGGCCCCAAATTTTATAAATGCAATCACTATCGCCAAGTGTTATTATTATTCAAAGATTCCCGTGACCTTATAGCATGATATATTCCTGGTAAGTTATACTATTCTATCAGCTATATTTTATTTAATTTCTAGCCTTTCTTGGCGGACTGTACACGTGTACGAAATATAGCCTTACGTCTCCGTAAATTACCTTTTCTATGAAAAAGACGGATTGTACCGCATTACAGATGTTAATATTTTAAAGAAGATAAAGCGACCCGAAGGATGAATGGGAAACGTTCAGCAAATGTTTTTAAAGGTAATTACTTTGGCGTTTTGGTTTGCTAAGTGTAGCATAGTGGAGGCTGAAAAAAATATTTCACCCCCTACGCTAAGTGAGAAAAAAACCGACTACTTTATCCATATTTAATTGGAATTTTGTTTTTATTTTTTACTAGCTGGTACCCGGCATGCGTTGCTATGCTATTTTATGAAGAAATTGTTTCTAATTGAATTGTCTGATTAATCAACAGGACGATCGATGTATTAAACTAAAAGTTCACTCAATTAAAACATGATATGAAGTTACAGCACTAATTAAACCTGTTTCAAGATTATTTCGGAAATCCGTTCCACGATTTTAGTCTTAAAATACTTTGACATTTCTCTGCTTTCCGTGAAATTTACATCTCAGTCGCTGCTACCGGTTCAAGTTTCAATTTATCTCTGTATCTGCTACTCCAGGTATCTGAGTGACGTAAGTAACTCTCTTCCAGTTATCCAGATGAACTATTCCCCATTTGCGCCAGGAAATGCTCAAGTGATTGCCTCGTGAAATAGTCACGTTCTATCCAATAAACGTATGCTTTTCGATTTCAGTTCAATGGGTGTGAGACAAAATAGCTTCAACAAAATAGCTGCAGTAAAACAAACATGACAAAACAGCTTTAGATGTATAAATTTGGTTTAATTAATTTGGTGACAGTTGGCACCCCGAAATAATAATAATTATTAAATAATGTTTTTTCGGGCATTATTTACAATTTATAATCTAAAATCGACTTCAAAAACACCTTCAATAATACGCTGGCATGGATGTCAAACGAATTTATTACCAGTGTCGATTATTGTATTTTTACGCTGGTGTATTTAATATATAGACAAGCAGTTTTATCATTGATGCATTTGATTGACAAAATGTTTTATACTTTTTTTATTCGGAGGTACATCTTCTCTGCATACCGTATTTTCCCTGAACCGACTGCATGCTGTAGATAATTATGCTGGAGGGTAAACTGTCATGGAATGAATTAATCTGTACAAAGAAATATATTTTAAAATTAAACGTAGCACAAGTGTCCCAAATCCCATTCTCAGTTTGGTAGGCAAGTATGATCACCAATGTCCTGGGAATCATTTATTGGATAACCAAAACCCGCAATAAAAAATTTTTACATAATAAATTTATTTTCTCTTTTCTGGCAGTCTCTCCAGCAGAAGCCAATTTCAGAAAATGCTTGTTTGTGCGCGTGTGTGCATGGGTGCAAACAAAAGCTTACAGAATGCATTGTCATTGAAAACAAATCTATCTCCCGAGTTTTAGCTCGATCGGATATAGGAATATGGGAAAATTTTCATTTCCAAGCTTTACATTTATTAATTTACGCGCGAAAACAAAATTCAAATTCAAATTTCTATTCCTATCCACCCCTACAAGATACTTTTTTACCGACACTCATACATGATTACTTCTCAGAACTGGTTTCTTTTCCCTCAACACAGCATCTCAAAGATGACATTTGCGCCGAGTGAAACCTTTCCTCTGGTTGTCCTGTGTAGAGCTATTAAAAAATAAATAAAAATATAATATGATATGTTGTCCTCGGTCTAGAACACCATTAAAGGGTAAAAAGCCAGAAGCTTTTGAAAAAATATTTCCTTATTCATGTTATATGATCATGATAGGTTAAGTTGGTTTAACGGAAGCAATCTTTCGAACAGACACTCCATTAATATGCTTGATGTAACTATAAGTGATCAGCCCAGGTATGGGGGCTCCATCGAAGCCAGAGTAAAGAAAGTCTCTCAAAAACTGGGCGTACTGTACAAGGCCCGCAGACACTTTAATAGTTCCAAAATACTTGAAAAATACCCTTGACTCTGTGCAGAAACGGGCGGTCCGTTTGATAGATTCTCCCACCTTAACGACCGGATTGCAATCTTTAGAGCACAGGCGTCGGGTGGGAATGCTATCCATGTTTTACCGGTATTTCAATGGAAGATGCTCTGAGGAACTAGCGTCATTGATCCCTTCGGCACCGGTGCGTAGTCGGGAGACACGCCAAACGCGCGCCCAACATATGTACACGGTTGACATTTGTCACATGAGAACGGGTCGGTTTTTTGACTCGTTCTTGAGTTCAACAGCTCGGCTATGGAACGATTTGCCGGCCTCTTTGTTTCCCCCCTCCTACAACATGGGTCTCTTCAAGACCAATGTTCATTCCTTCCTCTCTTCAAAAAGACCCTCCACACAGCATCCCAGATGACATAGGCCCTGAGGGAAATTATTTTCCTCTAGAGCCTTCTGCGTGGAGTTAATGTTAAAAAAGTCAGTTAGGCCCTGATTATTTTGTAAATCTCGGCGGCTGTTTTGTCCGAAGTATTTTTGATTCGATCCCTATTTTCGCTACTTGGGCAACCTGCAGGGTTAAAGTGGCCCATTTCCAGAGAGGAAGCTCATCCCAGATGTAGTCCATTTGGCCAGGATACAGCTTCCTTCCTTCCGATGTCGATATCGACAGGAAGTGGGTCATTACTTCATCAGTCAACGTTGATTCGTTCCCCCTAATCTCTGTGACACTATTTTCAGTATTTGGCTCGAAATCAAGTGCTCGAATTTTCATTAAGCTTTACACGAATGCGTCGAGCTTAAATGCAAAGCTGCGTGTGTTTGTTTGTTACGCTATCACGCATAAACCAATAAATCGATTAAAAAAATTCTTTCACATATAGAAAGCTACATTATATGCGAGTAATTTTATTTAATTTTTTTAAAATTTGATTTATTCATACATGCCTTGACGGTTTTTACACTATCACATTATTAAAGTTACACATGTTATTCAGGAGTATAATTGTAAGCATGAAGTAAATAACATTATAGACTTTACATTAAGGATACAAGCAGGTTTAATATGTACATAGGTATGTAGTTTCGTTATCATGAAAATTGTACAAAGGAGTTAATAAGTTTACATAGTGTAATAATGGTAAAACAGAAGAGTGCTTAAGGTACTTTAAAAGTAATTATTGAGGAACGTGTAGGTATTTACTATGTTGATTTTATTATTAACTTGATCATGGATAAATTGTTTGAAAGCAAGTTCTTCAAGAATTCAGCAAAATTAACGCAGCGATAAATAGTACCTACACATAGAAAAAATAAATAAAAAAATACATTAGTAGCAATATCTTGAAAAGTTATACAGATGAGTTCAACAAGTGATAGTATAAAAGTAAAAAATAGTACAAATAATGGCACAAAAAGTACAAGATAATATTAGTACAAAAGAGAGAGAGGACAAAAATACTTAGGTAATTTAGGTTAATATAGGTTATATATAGGTTATATATAATGGTAAGCTCTGGCGGTTTGAGATTATAAATATTGATATATTATATTTATTATACGTTTTCTGTCCATAAAAATAGCGAATTATTGCTGACGTCAGAAGAAAAGCTAAACAAATCGTTGCCGCGGAAACGATGTTGATATATTTGCAGAAAATTTTATTTCAGACGTCGTAGTTAATATCTATCTCTAAAAATGAATCGCCAAAATGTATATGTACACGTATAACTTACGAATGACTGCACCAAATTAATTATTTCTTTTTTTACTACTGGTGAGTTCTGGTATTATGAAATTTGTATAAAAAAATTGCAATAGGTGGCACGCGAGCTGTTTGAATACTGAAAGTACCGAGAATCAATGTATGGAATGCGGAAGGGGTGGGGGGAGGGGAACTAGGGAGGGGGGAGGGAAACCTGAGAGGGGAATGGGAAACTCAGGAGGGGGGTTCGCGGGACGGGGGAAGGGAGGGAGTGGAGTGGGGAGAGGGAAGGTAGAGGAGGCAGAGTGGGAACGCGAGAGGGGAAGGGAACGCGGGAGAGAAAGAAGAGGCGGAAGAAGAATGGGCTGAATGAGAAAGGACACGCAGGAAGAAACTATTTTTTTATTAAATGGCAAAGCGAAGCATGCCGGTGTGTATATAATAAGCTAGTATATATATATATATATATATATAATATATATATATATATATATATATATATATATATATAATGTGTGTTTTTATTTAATAATTTTAATAATTGATACACTTAAAATAATTTATATGTCACTGGCAGAATCTATTATAAGATATGGATTAACAATATGGGGAAATACTACTGTAACCAATCTGAAACACGTCCAAGTTGTACAAAATGCAAGTGTAAAATTATTACTTGTCCCTAATATTTTCAAACAGAGACACAACACTCCGTTGCCGTTTCAGAGTGCAAAAATTTTACCTGCCGCTCCCTTGCCGTTCGTCCGCCGGCGTACCATCGGCGCAGGCCAAAATAATCACTAAAAAATAATTTTGTTATGCGATTTTAACCCTTATGTTTAAAGAAAACGTATGAAGAAGAAGGTCAGAATCGCTTGGGGCATTCTTGTTCATAAGGTATAAGATACCGTGAACCCACCTAGAGCAGCGATATATTTTCTTTGAAATTGTTTATGACACGGCCTGGAACTTTTCCCGCCGCTCGGCTGTCAGATGACACGGGTGTCAAGTCTCGCGTCGCGGTCGAAGAAATGATCGTAAAACGTATAAATTCATCAAATAAACGCAAGTAATGTTATATTTATGTATAGTTTAGTATTCAAGAAATGTGTTTCAGTAAATATTAAATAAGATAGCATAAAATTAACCTGCAAAATATTACGTTAAAGTTGACATTTTTTCGTTTTTTCCTGGCATTTGAGGGGTTGGCAATACTATGGTACAAAATTATAATTCAGCATTTATTTACCATAGTGTGCCATAGTGACTGGATTTTCAAAAAGTTTAAGACTTAGTGCTTGCAAATCGGATGTATAGTTTTTCTAATATGTTGTCAAGCGGGTTGAAAAACTTAGTTTCGAGAAAAACGCGTTCAAAGTTTAGCTGAAGGGTAATTCAACATACAAACTGTTTAAAACGGTTTCATTAAAAATGCTGTATCTCAGTCAATTTCATGAATATCCTTAAAACATTTGGTGAGAACATTATTAACAAATTCATCTTTCAGAAAACGAAATTTAAAAAAAATTACAAAAAAAAATTTACAGTGTTCTGGTGCCTATTTAGGATTTATTTTTATTTAGGATTTGATCAAATAAACATGGAAGCGTTTGGAGGCCCCCCAGGACCAGAGTCCCATGTGAACTGAATAAAAAGGTTCTAAAATTACATCAACTTCTTTAACCAGGTGTTGGCCTCATTCAGTTTTGCCAACCCGGGCCTCTGACGGGCTTAGTAGCTATAAGTCATTGGGAAACGGTGTAGGTCACACATTAGCATTACTTTTATTCTTGGGTAAGAACTAGCCAGTGTAATAATCATAACTGTTTTATAAGATTTAATTTTCTTACGGCCATTTAATTATGGTGATTGCGGTGGTGAGGTGAATTTGGAGTGTCCATCATCAGTGCAAAATTGTAAAGCTTAAGAATTCGGATAGGAGTTGGCTATTGAAATCTGACTTACGACTAATGCCATTTCAAGCAACTTTTCGATTGTTAAAGGTAATCATTCACCAGATCAATGCGAAGAGCCACTGTGGAAAGAGGTGTAAAAATAATATTTTTTATATTTTATTTATTATTTAAAATACATACCTACAACAGGTTTAAAGTACAACATATGATTCGTAAAACTAATTTTTCTTGTTAACAAACTACCTAACTCAATAGAGAAAACATTTCTCCTGTTTGCATATTGGAGTAGTGGCATTGTAAAATAGGTATGGAAATTAAGTTATTAGAAGTGATTACATTAGAAAATAATTAATATGAATAAAAAAAAATTGCGGCGGTACCCATACCCGCCTCCCAAATCATAAATTAATTGAAAATGAATCTTTAACACTACATTCTAAAAAGGGATATGCAATTGCAAGAAGAGTCCAACTACGCGATATTACTTATTCATTTATTTGTTTTATCTCTCTATAATATTACAACACTTTCTCTGTGATTCAATGTTTTTATCACGCCGCACATAGGACCGAATTCATAATGTTTAACGCCAAAAATATTTTTTATTCTGATCAGAAACACTTATGAGGAGACTACCCCCAGATTTAAGCAAACGTCTGACGTTTCAAAATCCATTTTGGAAACCTTCCGATTTTAAAATAAGGAAAATAGAAACTCCGTCAATGATTCAGGCGCGTCAAACCAGTATTGGCCGCACGAAAGATAACTCAACTTTGGGCGCAAGTGCAGACGGTTGGGTTGCGTTTACAAAATATTTTTTTGCGATTCATTTTGAACAGGTTTATATAAAACATCTTAAGGTATAGTGACCAGTTTGAAGACAATTCTTTTACCTATTTTTGGCGCGGTAATTTACTTTGACTGATCTTATGTGCGCCGCAGAAGCGAAGTTTCTGGAATATGTGTAATCAGTTTTAGATATGATATTTTATTATTACACTGAGGCCAGTGTTCGAGGTTTGTCAGTGATGTTAGTTGGTGTTTCATGAAATCATGAATAAGTCATTGGGAAATGGTGTAGGTCACATATTAGCATTATTTTTATTCTTGGGTAAGTACGAGTCAGTCATCATAATTGTTTTATGAGATTTGATTTTCTTACGTCCATTTAATTATGGTATATTGCGGTGGTGAGGTGAATCGGAGTGTCCATCATCAGTGCAAAATTGTAAAGTTTAAGAATTCGGAGAGGAGTTGGCTTTTGAAATCTGACTTACGACTAATGCCATTTAAAGCAACTTTTCGACTGTCAAAGGTGATCATTCACCAGATCAATGCGAAGAGCCACTGTGGAAAATGTTGTTAAAATGCATTTTTTAAATTATTATTTAAAATACATACATATAACAGATTTAAAGGAAAACATGTGATTCTTAAAACTAATTCCAATACATTAATTTCTTGTCAACAAACTACCCAATTCAAAAAAGAAAACATTTCTCGTGTTTGAATTTTGGAGTAGTGCCATTGTAAAATAGGTATGGAAATTAAGTTATTAGAAGTGATTGTATTTTAAAATAATTCTTATAACTAAAATAAGAGTTACTATAATATGATATACAATATAGATAAAACATGTATAGATGTGACAGAGATAAAAATAATATTATTGCATTTGATTATAGGTAGGTAGTAAGTACGTAGAATTGGTATAAATATATTGATATTTAAAATGGGAGAGCTGACAATATTGTAAAAGTAGGTATATCATTATAAAGTTGTGACATTTGAGTGCATACAATTAACGAAATGCACTTATTTCAGTTCGAAAGATGATGTAATATTTTTAGAGGATATGTTCTAGAAAAAAAAATTGTTACTGTATGATGAAATAAAAAAATTGATTGCAAACTAGAACCTGTGTTGTTTTGGAAAAAGTAGACGAGACAATAATAGTCAATTTTTCAGGGGAGCCAATTTGTCTTCTAGATTTTTTGCCAGATCTGAGAATTGTAATTATGAATATATTTTTATGCAATAATAAACGAAAATATTTATTCTACAGAATGGTATTTGAAAATTTTGGAAGAATCTATTTTTAACAATTTTACGTGACTCATCCCTCCTTTCCGTGTCACATTAGGACCTAATTGAGAATAAATCAAGAGTTAATCTTCTTCTTCTTCGTGTGCCCTATCGGGTCCCCCCGACGTTGGCGATCACTCTGGAAAATATCTCTCTACATTGTGCTGCCCGGAATAGCTCCTCCGCACTTCTGATGCCGGTCCACTCTCGTATATTTCATAGCCAAGACATTTGTTTCCTACCAGGCCCTCGGCGACCTTCTATTTTTCCTTTCAATATTAATTGGAGCAAGTGATACTTTTAAAAGCCACATTTCAAAAGCCTCTAACCTGTTCATGGTATTTACTTTCAAGGTCCATGTCTCACATCCATACAGCAAGACTGACCACACATAACACTTTAACATTCTCTGCCTTAGTTTTAAATTGAGGTTGTCATTGCAGAAGAGGGATTTCATCTTACTGAATGCAGTTCTTGCTGCCTCAATTCTGAACTTAACCCTACATCTGGGTCAAGAGTCTCCGTGAGAATGCTACCCAGGTATCTAAATCTTGCCCCCCCTTCGACATTGTAACCATTTGAGTTAATGTTTCTCTTTAATGTTTTTTAATTCTTTCTGTTATTTTTCAACTTAATAACTGGAAAAATCATTTACTTATTTCAGGAGGATACACTAATAATCATTGACATAGAAATTTGTATTGGAATTATTTTATTTAGTTAAAAAAATATATTTTTAAAATATAGTATTGTAAAGGAAAAACAAGTATCCTGTTATAATGACGTGTAATGCACATCCAATATAAACAAAACAACAGACTTCAAATTGGTATCATTTGGGGGACTCATACACCGGCATCATCATATCCGTCTGGACCAACTTTCGGGTTAAGTTACTAGCATCTGGTATTTTTTATAAAAATTATTGCAATCAGGATCCACTAATTGAAAAACACTCATTTTGTCCTTTTTCTTTCCATTGTTTATTGGAATAATACCACTGTAGCATTTTCCTGGCTCAAAACGGTGGCTGCATTACCCCTAAGCTTAAAGGAAATATTCAATTTTTTTTTTTTTTTTTTCCCGGTTAGACGAGAGGTCTGGGTTCGAGTCCCAGTTGCGACCATTGTTTTTTTCTGTTTTTCTGTGTCTTGTTTTCTTTCATATTTTCATTTAGATTATAAGTGTTATCTTCTTCTTCAGTGATATATTAAAGGAAATAGTTTTAAATGGGTCTTCAATATGCAAAGTCCTTTTAAAATGTACAATTGTACAGTTCCTGGGGTTGTGTTGTTATATATGAACCATTTTATATCGTGGAACAAAAATCGATTACTTTTCGTCATCATTTTTTTTTCAGCTGCAATGAATGCTTGTATAGCTCAGCAAAGTTTAGAAAATGTGTCGTGATTTTTACTACGAACGCTTTCATTTTTTCAGCAGTCCTTACAATATCTCTTGGTAAATAAATATTTATGTGCGTTGCTTTTTTTTTCTTCTCAATTATTGCACTAATGGAATCACATTCCATGTGAGTGCAGCCGGGGACTAAACATTTGTGATGTATGATTATGTTTGGTCTCGCTTGAAAAGCACATAAAAACATTGCAACAATATGGCTGTTATTTATTTTGTACACCACAGATATCTGTATAAAATGTTAATTCATTTATTTGTGGTGGAATCGCAAGAACGAAATCACACAAACATGATGCTGTTTGATTAGCCCCTCGACCACCTTCACATTCGTGCCACATAGAACACGTTGTTTCATTTGAGAAGCAGTGGTAATTTTTTAAATTAAACGTCCACAAGGAACGTTTAAAGAAGGCAATGTTTGAACGTAGCAGGGGAGTTGGGAGGCGCTGCTGCAAATCAAAGCAAAGTCCTACTGCTCCCTGATGATTCTTCTTTATTTTTTGCCTTGACAGAATATGCATAATATGCTTCCTGCTTGTGGGCTTTGCAATGACTTTCAGTTTTGATAAATCAGGTTCTTGTACAAGTTTCATCTGAATCGATTGTAAATCGCTTGTACTGCGTGTATCCAGAGAAAGTTTTAAATGATAAGTACAAAACACATTCGAGTTTCGTAATTTTTTTCGGATATGATTTTATACGGGAGGGCATTAAACATTTTAGACCTTGATAATTATAATGACGTTGATAAGCAATCGTTTTAAATTTTGGAATTTCTAAATTGCCACGTGATCGTGGTCGGTTACTTAAGTTTGTGAATGTTGTTGTTATCTTCTCTCGAATTCACCTCGGTTCCCTAATGGCCCCACGAAGGAAGAGGGCCTCATCTCTCCTCTCCACTTCCCCTAGATTTCCGAAATTTCCTACGAGGGAAGTTAGCTTTATCTCTCGTTTCCACTCGGCCTTGGTTTCCTGAAGACCCTACGAGAGAAGAGGGCCTTATCTCTCCTCGCCACTTTTCCCTTGGTTCCCTGAAGACCCCACGAAGGAAAAGGGCTTCATCTCTCCTCTACACTCCCCCTTGATTCTCCGAAGACCCCACGAGGGCAAATGGCCTGTTCTCTCCTTTCCACCCCCGGTGATTTCCCGAAGGCCCTACGAAGGAAGAGGGCTTCATCTCTTCTCTCCACGCCCTTTATTTTTATTTGAACTTTAAATATTTTTTAGTATAAAATTAAATTTCTTTTTTTCCACAGTACAATCTACGAGTTCCACATCACTGCCTCTGAAAACTGACTTGATCCCATTTTTGCGGTAAGTTGTTTTCACTTCTTTGGAAGAAAAAATTTATAACAGAAAAGTTTAAATTAATTTTAATGTATCGCGGGGACCAAAATTGTCTCAGCTCACATAGGTCACAATAATATCGTTGTATCTACATTACTGTCATGGTGAGAAATATGATCTAAACTCTAAACGGTGTAAGAAGAGAAAACTCCAAGCTTTATATTCAAACCTAGAATTTAATTAAAGACAAATTTAAATATGCACCTCTATGAAACCAAAATTTCCGATAGCAATTAGAGAAAAATTTATTAATTAATTCCGAGTTTTTTAAAATTATTTTTTCTTTAGATAATAAGTAACCTAACATTGATTTATTGATAAATTAAGCAGAATGTTAATATTTTATGGGATTACCTCATTCTTTGACGAATTGTTGACACATTTTGATCATTTTTTCACCTCTGAAATTCAATGTTCAATGATTTTTATTACAAAAACGACGTCACGTTCAGAGTCGGAGCAGAGACTAGCTCATTTATTTTTTACTTACACATAAATTACATAGATGTCAGCACTAGGCTTATATTGTTGATATTATTACAACATTTTTTCAATAAAAATACGCAGGATAAACTTGTGGACGAAGTATATAATAATATGTACGTAGCAACAATTTTCGTTTGTAAAGTGACGAAAGTATACGAACCTCTCTTTCTGTTACACGTAGAAAGTGAGAGATGGCGAGAAATCAAAATTACAGACCTATCTACAATTCAGCTTAATGTACAAGAATTTAGCTCTTTTTTGGCAGTTTCAAAGTTAGAGCGGAGATATACGCCCCTGACCCTGACCCTGACCATCCTGAATAAAACATAGATAGAACCAGTGTTGCCATGTGCCAAAAATTAAAAATAATGTTTCAGGGATGAAAAAACCATATTTTTAAGAATAAAAACCAGGTTTTTCGTAAGCTTTTTTTGAGAATATAAATAAAAAAAAATAACGGTACCTAAGTAAAGAATCTATAATGCTTTATTAAAAAAATCATTTTATACATTTTTATTTGAACAATAGGTAAAAATAATGCTTTGAACAAAAAATTCCATACAATTATGTTATTTTGTGAAAGTATTTTTATTTCTTCAAAGTTCGCAAATTCACTTTATGGCGTCATTATTAGTTTAATGAAAACAATGCTTCATGTAATACATCGATGGTTTTGATACACGTATTTATTTAGGATTATCTTCCAAACTTTATTATTTGTTGGTTTTTAGTTATGCCCGACAAGCTGGTGTTGGATGCACACTGCCACCCCTCCCCAACGGACGCTACAGAACGCTGGAAGATGAAGCTGATCTGAAGCCCGGACAAACCGTGGCTCCTAGGACCTACATCAGGATAGAGTGCGACTTCGGTCACGAAGGATCCAAACGTATCGCCTTCTGCCTGTCAAAAAACACTTGGTCCGATCAATGGCAATGTTCAAGGTAGGAATAGTTTTTTTTTTTACATTAACTCCACACAGGAGGCCCTGAGGAAAATAATTCCCCTCAGGGCCTATGTCATCTGGGATGCTGTGTGGAGGGTCTTTTTGAGGAGAGGAAGGAATGAACATTGGCCTTGAAGAGACCCATGTTGTAGGAGGGAGGAAACACAGATGCCGGCAAATCGTTCCATAGCCGAGCTGTTGAACTCAAGAACGAGTCGAAAAAACGACCCGTTCTCATGTGACAAATGTCAACCGTGTACATATGTTGGGCGCGCGTTTGGCGTGTCTCCCGACTATGCACCGGTGCCGAAGGGATCAATGACGCTAGTTCCTCAGAGCATCTTCCATTGAAATACCGGTAGAAAATGGATAGCATTCCCACCCGACGCCTGTGCTCTAAAGATTGCAACCCGTTTGTTAAGATGGGAGAATCTATCAAACGGACCGCCCGTTTCTGCACAGAGTCGAGGGTATTTTTCAAGTATTTTGGAGCTCCAGACCAGAGGTGGCTGCCAAATTCAACTGTGGGGCGCACTTGCGATTTGTACAGGGTAAGCAGTTGTGTTCTATTAAAGTATCTGCGGGCCCTGTACAGTACGCCCAGTTTTTGAGAGGCTAACTTTACTCTGGCTTCGATGGAGCCCCCATACCTGAGCTGGTCACTTATAGTTAAACCAAGCATATCAATGGAAGGTCTGTTCGGAAGATTGCTTCCGTTGAAGGAGACTAGATTTTCATTTCGATCCCTTTTAGACGTAATCAGACATGATTGAGTCTTTGAAATATTGAATTCGACGAGGTTATTCTTACCCCAAGAGAAAACACTCTCGAGGTAACCATCCATTCTTTGCTTCAAAGCCCTCGATCCGTTGGAGTTTGTGTGCCCTTTGGGGGCTTGTCAAACGAAAAGCTGTCATGGACTGTACTGTCATCCGCGTAACAATGAATTGGTGCACGTGACAAAAGGTCGTTGATGTGCAACAAAAACAAAGTCGGGGACAGAACCGATCCCTGTGGGACGCCAGCATTTATTGGATGCGAGGAAGAAGTGAAAACATCAGCAACCGTCTGAATTGACCTCTCCCTCAAAAAGTCGGCAATCCACGTACACAGGGATACGGGAAATCCGTAAGATGGCAGTTTGTTGACAAGTCCTCGATGCCAAACCCGGTCAAAGGCCTTGGAAATGTTCTTCTCAGTAGTATTATAGTCTCTCAATACTATTTGGACTTTTTGAATTTTTCTTTATTTTGATACATTATTAATTTACATTTTACAGTATGATTGAATAATGTTGGTCTCGCTGGGTGGAAGTATAAAATACACTAAAACCACAAAACATGATAAAATCACAGTTTATGATGGATGTCAATGTCCAAAAATGATTTTTGATTTTGATAATAATTTTCCAGATCCGTGCACTTCCCTAATATCACCACTGATATGTTTCGCGTCGTCTGCGTTTGAAGAGCTGTGCATATTTCAAGTACTATATCTCTGAATTCGGCATTTCTTCCGCGTGGCCCTTGCTAAAAAAAATATAATTTACATTTCTTTGGTGACAGGTAAAAAACCATGTTCTTTGAAAAAACCATAGAGGTAGAAATGACCCAATAAACCAAAACAAAAAATGCAACACTAGATGCAACTATCTTGCCGAGCGGCTCGCCGTCATACTGACGTAGTGCTGTGCGTCAGTCATCGTTATGCTTGGTATAATCAACGGGAATCGGGGTCAGATGATTTAATTTGCTACGCAATATTTTTTGCTTGTTTTTTTTTGTTCTTACTCACTTTCACCAATTTTTATTTAGGGAGTTGCAAAAGACCTCGTCTCTGCATCCTACAAGGGTTCGGTAACTATACGGTAATGTTTTCTCGCCAGCCATCTGCGCCTCCCCGGGGAAGATGCAAGTCCGAGGAATGAACGAACGAGCCCGACAACTATTCGCCCTGCCTCTAGTGACTCGACGCTTTTATCCTTAGGGTCTTCGGGTTTCCACCTCATTTTCCCAGTTACTTTTCTTCCAGACACTACCGTCAATTGAGGACGAGGATGACGGGTTTCGTGCACGGTCATTCTGAAGCCCATGCACTATCTCCCAGGGACTGCCAATCAAATTGTGGAATACACACTCCGTATTAGTACATCTAAATAACAACTTTCTACATTTCTGTTTCTTTCATTCGTTTTTATCACTTATTTGCAGATGTTTGCAGTCCTACAACAGCAATTTCGTCTTTTTCATTTCTTTTGTCCTTTTTTATCTTATGGTTACCAAGTGGATCTTTAAGAATAAAGAGTGTTCAAAGGAGCGGCCATTTGTTATCTCTAATAACTTACACTTTGCTGTCCCGTACTTTCGTAAGCACTTGCTTAAATGGGTAATATAAATTGATGGCTTAGATATACGTATTTTTTATGGTTACCTTCCAAATGTTATTATTTGTTGGTTTTCAGTAGTGCTGATGTGGGATGCAAACTGCCACCCTTCCCCAACGGACGCTACAGCACGCTACTGCGTGGAGTTAATCTGAAGCCCGGACAAACCGTGGCTCCTTGGACCACCATCAAGATAGAGTGTGACTTCGGTTACATAGCATCCGAACCTTTCGCCTTATGCCAGCCAATCAACACTTGGTCCAGGCAGTGGCAATGTTCAGGGTTAGAATTGTATTTGGAATTTTTGAATTTTTCTTTAATTTGATACATTATTAATTTACATTTTACAGTATGATTGAATAATGCTGGTCTCACGAGTTGCTTACCCGTGCTGAAGATTATTTCATAATTAGACGTTGCCCAACTTCAACAGCGAGTAGATTTGTTTTGTATGCAAATCCTCAGCTTACTACAGCTTATACGAAATTTGATATTTCTATGAGAGAAGGTTTCGGATTTTCAAAAATATATAAATGTAAATTATTATTTCATCTCGAAATATTCTCCCTTATGTAAATAATATAACTTCTGTCTTTGCTCATTAATTTATTATGTACCCGGCATGCGTTGCAATGCCACTTAAAGGAAAAAATTGTTTCTGCCATGCGTCCCCATTCTCCACCCCCCCCCCGTCTCACTACTAAATCTTCCCCACCTTCAACCTCTCCCGCGTTCCCCTCCCAACTTCCCCCTTCCCCTTCCTTCATTCCCTTCCCCCTCCCTCCTTTCCTGCCTGCCGCTTACCTAAATGAAATACACACATTCTTCAAGCAACTCGCGCGCCACTCTTTGAAATTTTTTTACAACTTTCATAACGACAAAGCTCACAGTTTGTATGAACTCTCTCGCCAACTGAACAGATTGCTTCTCACAAACCCTGGTGCATTGCGTTTAGAGGAATTTAATAATTCAAAACCTTTCTCCGTCCTCAAAAACACCCCATACATTTTAGGGCTTCGTTAGTATTAATTTAGAATAATTAAGAGGAACAAAAGATTATTAATTTATGTATTTATTAGCAAAAACAGCATTACACCAATTTATTGCAAAAACGGTTATACAAGATACATAATCATTACGTTTACAGTTAAAACATTTATTTAATAAGTGCTATTTCACGCTTAAAATCGTTGCAATCTGCTTAATTGACATAGTAAGTCTTTCCAGGGGCATCACCATTGGTAAGTTAGTTCTACACCTGGGAAGAATCAAAAGCCTGTGATGGCGACCTCGCGTGAAATTATCCGGGACTTACTGTTAAAAATAATAGCGAGGTCCCTAATTTGTTTCTCTTTTAGGAAACTCTTTTTAGGAAAAGGTTATTGATTTACCAATATAAAATTTAAAAGAGGTTTATTAGTAAGGCTGTAAATAAATTATGACAATAAAGGTACGAAACACATTGGTGTTTATTCTCCTAGCGCGATTATTCACGAAGCATAACAATGTTAATTGAAGTTCTTAGTCATTTCACCCACATGCTCACCTTACACTCCACGAGAACATAACCGTTTAAAATATTCTGACAAAATTCTTACAGAACTGTCAGCAGTAGTGGATGCGTATTGCCTGAGATGCCAGCCAATGGGGCATACGTTATCCAGAAAAAAGACGGCATGTTCACTCCTGGCTCATCCGTTGAAGATTTGACCATCCTGAAGTACACTTGCGACAAGGGTTATGTGGTAACCGAAACAACATCTGTATGCCAACGCACAACATGGGACCCCGTTCCAGTTTGTGAGAGTAAGTTTTCATCTTTTTTTCAACGTCCGATAACGTATCAACGTCAGTTATGGACTTTAAATTACAAACAATTGATGAAGCGTATTCGGTGGTATTTTTTAAAAGGGTGTTTAATTTTGTCAGGTCACAATCAAATAAGTATCTAGTTTATTTTAACAAATCATGTTTTTGTAATGACTTCACAAAGTTTAAATCAACACAGTTTGGTTCGGTTTCCTTGTATTTCTGTAGAAAGTAAAAGCTGCTGCTGTTTAACTTTTTCTTTTCTAATTAGCAGCGAACCAAGGTTCGCTTGCTAATTTGCTTACTGGGTTCTTAAAGAACTGATACTAGAAAAAAGACGGACATCTGTCGAAGTGTTTTAAAATCAAATAAACATTACAGACTTGGCAAGGGAGAAATCTGCTTGGCCATATCCAGGTAGTAATTAGTTAACATAAACGAAGATAGGTGTCAACCAAGTACCGATCCAAAAGCTTTCAGAGATTTTTACTCCACAGAGGGCGAAATAATTGTGAAAAAAAGTGAATCTGATAAAATTTCACAAAATTTATAATTAATAATAATAATAAATGTTTATTCCAGAATGTGGGGAGGATAGTGCAGTCCCACACAATACATACACAAAATATTTGAAAGACAAAAAAAGAAAAACAGGTGGATACGATTGTACATGAAAGGAAAAAAAAGATAATTAGTAACATAATAAATAATATTAGTAACAAAAGAAAATAATAATTGTAGACTTTTAGAATTCAATTCAGTGTGCATCAATTCTGGATGAAAGGCTGAAGCGGGCATCCATGACGAGCATATTTTCCGAGCTGCTTATCCTTTCCCTCATTCCTGCCACCCTGGATCTAATGAGGATCTACTCTGGATTTAATCAATAACATATGTTAAATATATTAGTTGAGATGCAGCCTTGTGTTAAAAATGTTTATTTCAATCTCGAAGTCTTTGAAGTTCAACTGAAAAATGTCTACCTCAGAAGAAAGAGTGTAGTTATTCTCCCCAAACGCAAGATCATTGGAAGGTTGGTCTTGGAAAAATAAAAACCTTGTGCCACCAATTGGCACCGTGAAAGTTATCGGGTATGTAATGCATTACAGACATCAAGATTGCAAATGTGCCCATTAAGCAGCTTATGTACTACTAAACACATTGCAATTTTCCGTCTAGACCAGGCCTGACCAACCAAAATTGCATCACGAGCCGCATTGATATCCTTTAATTTGTCAAGGGCCGCACAGGCTAAATACTTAATTATTTTATGTTCATATCTACGGTTGGTTTTATGTATCGTCGTCACCCCATAAAAAGGGGGTGGGATAGACCCTGTTCGTGCATATTGCAGGCGTACACACACCGGAGTGGTCTTCCCGCAATCCTCCCGCGCCTCCCCCAATGACATGCGTAGGCCTGAGAAAAATCCGGGTTGTCTCGACGTCCTTCCGCCCCCTCTCCGACAACCCGACGCTCATATTTTTCCCAGGGTCTTCTAAATCTTCCGTTTCTTTCTCATATACATTTCTTCGAGGCAAACTCGGGGAGCCGGCTAAAGGGCGCGGACTTCGGGCCTCGTCTGCGATTGGGCCGATAGCCATGCACATTAGTGTGGGCCGCAACTGTATGGCGAAAACAAAAGGTCTTATTTCCTTAAGCGCTAGTGATAAAAAATGTTTTTGCATCTAAAATATCAAAATTAATTTAATTTTAAAAAAATCAAAAAATATCGTTAAGCTCCGCAAGTACTTTGAAGTTTGAGAAAAAATCGAAATATTTCCATTTTTTCAGCCTTTGCACAAAATATTCTGAAATAGTTTAAAGATATTCATTTATGAGCTCTTGTTAAATAAAGTCTACAGCTTCGATGTGTAAAACCACAATTTATTATTTTTGTAGTAGTATGGCACTAAACCCTCCGCCCTCGCTTGAGCAGCGCGCCAGCGATGCAAAGACAACTTTTTATTACTAGCGCCAAAATGAATTCGGAAGAAAAAAAAATCGGCCCACACTAATGCACAGTGTCATTGGGACTACCTGGTGGTTTGTTGAATACCTACTCTGACTATTTTGGTTTTGCATTCTATTTTCTCTCTGTTATTATTGTAAATACTTGCATTATATTATCACTGTTTTTTCGTTATTTCTCTTTTTCCAGAAGGCTACTTCGACTGGGTGCAGCTCTTATTATTTTTTTTTACTTACTAACACTTTTATCTGATGGATGACCGAAGATATTTTATTAAACATTAAAAAAAAAAGATTATTTTTCAAATGATGGAAAAATTCAACAACAAATACAATGAATGAAAAAAAAATAAAAATCAAAAATAAAACTGCATTTTATAATGATAGATTTAAAAATCGTTTTACAGACATCAAAAAGACCTGGGATGAAATAAACAAAATTCTGGGACGTAGGACAAAGAGCAGCTGTGATGATGTAATAACTAGATTTTTGCTAAAAGAACAATCTGTGGAAATTGTAACAAACTAATTTGCAAACTGTTTTTCAGACAGCATTTCTTCAATGGTACAAAATGTGATTTTAGAGCGTCAACTATCGTCCCGCTAGAATCGCAGCATAGCTTATACATACCACAAGCGTCACTCGCAGATATAGTGAGCATAGTGAAACTTCTCAAAAATTCAAAGTCTCCCGGCATACACAACATTCGAATGTTTGGCATTAAAAGAAACATAGATATCTTAGGCCCTATCTTAACTCATCTGATTAACACAATTTTAACACAAGCGGTAATACCAGATGAACTCAAGTGTAGTATTGTCAGACCCATTTACAAAGCTGGAAAACATATTGATATAGGAAATTATAGACCGATTAGTATATTGCCCGCTATAAAAAAATTCTCGAGAAATACATATCTTTAAATCTGATTACATACTTGAATTGCTTTTCTTTAATAGATCCCAATCAATATGGTTTCCAAAAAAAAGTACCGAAATGTTACTCCAGGATTTTTCTAACTATATAAATAATGAATTAAATATCAAAAGACATGTTTTGGCACTGTTCATAGACAATTCAAAGGCATTTGATACTATAGGTACGGTGAAATTGTTAAATATTTTGGAGGTAATAGGGGTAAGAGGAAACGTATTCAAACTATTCAAAAACTTCTTAACTAACCGCCATAAAAGGTAAAAGGTGTGTCCGGAATTACACATAACCCCAAGATTCTTAACCAATTTTTTTTCCTACCCAGAATTTCCTTTCCTTCCATTCCTAAAAAGATTGTCCACACAACATGCCTAAGATGACTTAGGCTCCGAGGGGTAATATTTCCCTCGGGGCCTCTGTGTGGAGTTAATGAAAAAAATATAATTCTTAAGATTTTTGAGAGATGGTGCCTGCTTCGGCACCATTTGACTGCAATCCATGACCGAAGTTAGTCCCCTTTTGCTTACTTCCATAGAAAAAGGATGAACTATCTAAAACTTAGCTGAGCATGAGAATTCAACTGTGCTAAGCCGATCTCAGCTAATCTCACTGCGACGTGAATTAATATGCGAGCGCACCGCCGATTAGTTAAAACCAAGGATATATTAATACTTTGAAGGAAACTTTATAATTTTACGGAAAACTACCCCCATATTTAACTGATAATACCACGTATTAATTCCGTACTCCCTTATACTCATTCGTCTACAGGGTCATCGAAAAAGGTATCAATGATTTTAAGATTAAATAACAAAGTGGGTAGTACACGCAAAAACTCTTATATATTTTTAAATATTTGTTTAGACAAATTTGATAAGAGTTCCTCTTTTTGAATGGCAAATATCTAAGCGACAGTCGACCTTTTTTTTTTTTTTTTATTATTTATTAAAATTACAGAGAACATTTTGTACAATAAATAGAGTAGACCCACAAAGCTGTCATATGGCAGCTTGTCTGCAGGTTCTAACAATTTAAACATTCTTAATATAATATCTAAGAAAATATTTGTAAATACATTTATAGTTTTAAGGAAACATTAGAATTGATCACATAGTAGTATTAGATAATTTAACTTACAACTATAAATATATAAGATATTTCAATATACCTATCTAATAAAAGATATGTAGGCAGCTATATTAAGATATTCAAAGATACATGGAGTTTTCGTTCATTAACCATAGTTTTATCATTTAGTCTCTCATTTAGACTTAGTCTCTCATTTTTTTCAAATTTTATGTTTTTATTGATTTTATTGAAAATCACTGGTATTATATATTCCATATTTATTTAATATTCGAGGAGTTTTTAGGCCCTTTCCTTCTCTAAATCTTGTGGTATGTTTGTGTACAAGTAGGTGTTTGTAAGGGCTTTCCCCCAAATTATCCATAAGTGAACCAGTGGAGACCTTTTATTGTAAGTAGGCTCTCTGAGCCATACAGTAATTTTAAGTTATGTCTCTGTTTGTAAATCTTAGTTGTGACAATTTTTTTTATTATGGCGGTTTGTAAATTTTCAATATATTTAATGTAAGTAGTGCTTGCATGTCCCCAAGTTCGAATACCATATCTAAGGATGGATTCGACCATAGAAAAATATATGAGTTTAAGAGTACAATGAGGCAAAATAAATTTTAATTTGTAAAAGTTACTAGCTAAGGATCTGAGCTGGTTACAAATTTTAGCCACTTGTTTATCCCACTTAAATTTGTTATCAACAATTATTCCCAGATAAGTATATTCATTTGTGAAATCTATTTTTTCACAGTCACAAACATTAATAATTCCTCTATGTATACAGTAAAAGCTATGAGCGGTTATTTTAGGAACATTCCACATTTTCAAACTTGGTGATTTTATGTACATGCATTTGGTTTTTTTACATTAATAATTAATCCTACATCATGAGCCCATTTGAGAAGCTCGTTAAAATCTCTTTGTAATTCTTGTATAGCAATTTCAGGATTTTCATTTGATACAACAAGAGCAGTATCATCAGCAAAAATGAATCGATGAGCTTTTTTGAAAATCTTACACATAGCAATTACATATATAATATATAATTTTGGACCTAGAATTGACCCTTGCGGTACTCCCGATTTGATGTATCTTGATTTACTAATTATATTTAAAATCTTCACACTCATTTTTCTATTTGACAAATAGTTTTTAAAGAATAAGAGGAGTTTACCCCGGATACCTATAAATTCAAGTACTTTAATTATTTGTATATGGCTAAGTGTATCGAAGGCTTTTGAGAAATCAATTAATAGAACCAATACATGTTGTTTACAGTTTAGTTGTGAATTTATATGATTAGAAAATTTTTCGAGCAATTTATCGTAACTTTTATTTTTTTGAAAGCCATACTGGCATTCATCAATAATACTCAGATTATTTAAGTATTTATCTAAATTTATTGATATAAATTTTTCTAAGATTTTTTCTAATGCAGGAAGTAAGGAAATCGGTCTGTAATTGTTTATTAAAGAGTGATTTCCATTTTTAAAGATAGGCCTTACAATGCTATATTTTAGTTCATCGGGAATATGGCCCGTATCAATTATTCTGTTAATTAAGTGGGCGATTATAGGACTAAGTAATTTAACATGTTTTTTCAAATCATACATACGAATTAAATCTATGCCTGGAGTCTTGGAATTTTTCATACCACCGATAATTAATTCGATTTGCTTTGTATTTGCTCGTGGTAGATACATTGTATGGTTTAAATATTCCGGCGTGTATTCTGACGCTCGGACATCACATATATGTAATAACTTATTTACCCCCTCATCAAAAAAGTCTGCAAAATTTTCTGCCACTGCATCTTTCGATTTGGATTTTAAGAAATATTTTGATATGACTTCATCACAACCAGATTTATCTTTCCTTCCTAAAGTTTTATTAATTTCATTCCATGTTTTTTTAATGTCTTTGAAACAGTGATTAAATTTATAGTTATAGTATAATTTTTTTGTGTTTATTATTTGTTTATTTAATTTATTTCTGTATTTTTTGAAATCGATTTCATATTTTTTGTTGTTAGGTGAGTTTTTCCATTTCCTCCAAAGAATATCTCGTGTTTGTATATTTTCAATGAGGCTATCATTCATCCAAGTTTTTTGATAATTGCGATATTTTTTATTAAATTTTGTGATGTTAGTTAGTTCATAAATATTTTTAAATTTCGATTTCATTTCTTCGTACAATACATTTGGTTCAGATAATTTTAGCATTTCATTTCAATCAGTAATTGAAATAAATAGTTTAACTTTTTTTTCAGAGAGTGCAGTATAGTACTCAGTGTGCGATTTGTCTGAAATGTGTTTGTCGTAGGTAGAGAAATAAGTCGTCGTTGCAATTAGGTAGTGGTCAGCTTGTTTCACATACGCACGAACTGATTTCTATGGTCTCCCTCTCTCTTATATAAATATGGTCTAGGCAAGTAGCCGTTATATAGTTCGACAATACTGCTTCTCGTGTCACATCGTGTCACATCTCGTGTCACCTCCTTCAAGGTATGCTGGATCAGCCTCTATCTACGACTTTTTCAAACAGAAAGGGACAGAAACTTGATAGTGGCGCCCCCTCTCGTCAGCATTCAAACCGCTTGGGTTTATTCGGCTCAGCTCGTGTAGTCCCTAGTTCTAAATGCGACGGGGATTCCCCTGGCAGAGACATCACGTACACTGTGTACGCGTTCAAAATCGTCTTAGAATGCGTTCATAAATGTGATGTGTTCATTAGCCAACCGGGCGTTTTAAAATCAAATGAATAATCGATAGAATAACGTGCGCTGAATTCCAGGCGCTTTGCGAATCAAGTTATTTTTCAATAAAACTTTTTAAATTACGATTTTGGCGCCCCCCAAAACTGCCGCCCGAGGCAGGCGCCCCGGTTTGCCCCCCTCCCCTAGAGCGGAGTGATGCTGTATCTTTTTCGATAGCCTGACTTGCGTTTAATCGGCCGTATACGATACATCTCTTAAATGCGGTATTCCGTATCGCGCCAACGAGCTAAATACTGCACTTAGGTTAAGACACCAACTGATAAAAGTAGTTACGCTAACGTCAGAGATGGCGGCGCGTTTGCAGCGTAATCCTCGTTAAGAGATGTCAGTCGCGGGAAAATATGCAAATCAAATGTCAGCGCCCAAAAGCATCAAAATAATACGATAAACGGATAGTATAGGTAGATTTATGAAGACCTATATAATCTTATATGCATGTAGTTATAAAAACAATTTAAAAAAAAAATAGTAATTCATGTTTTGTTTTGGTAATTAATTCATAACAACCGATGTTAACTCACGACGGGCATAGACAAGCCATTGAAAGCCATAAAAAAATCACAGAAATTTGACAGTCGATAACGCACGACGGACGCTTTACGATATCCGACTACTTTTACCTTTTGTTTGTGTCGTAAAATTGACTTAACGCAAAAGATAAGACAAAAGTTACAAAAACACCCTTTAGATGAGATTAATAGTACACCTGTTATACACGCAATTCTTTTATTTTAAAATTATGGAAACCAATTTTCGACGACCCTATATTATTTGTCCGAAAAACGCTGATAACAAGGGATCTTTACAAAAGATTTGCCATTGGGAACATTTTTTTTTTAATAAATTGAATCAATCTCACTTATGAATCGATTCGGTTAAGAGATTTTTTTTTTGATTTATTCATTTTCGGAAGATTATGTTCATCACTTCTTGGCACTTGAATTTAAGTTAAAATTTGAAATAGTGTCAGATGAAATATTAAATTGAAAAAAAAAACTTGATAAAAAAAAAAAATAAAATAAGTGAAAAGTTTGGAAATGTGTTTTATGTATTTTAAAATATGTATTTTATTCGGATTTGGATTTGATGCTTACAGCCTTTCCAAGCACTGTAAACTGAGATGCGTGTGTAGGGAAAATTTGCCAATAAGAACTCTTGATTATGCGGTCAAATTTATTTACAAGTAACGTTATATTTTATTATAAAATTTAGTAAAAAATTTAATTCGTCACAACTAGATTGACACGGGAGGGAATGTAAAGCAGCCGCAGCCAACTAGACAAACGCGGGAACCGGAAAAAATTGCAATATCATGCACTGAACCGGAAAGCGACTCTCAGGGATACAAGTCTGTAAAATTTAGCTTTAATAATGTATTAATGTTGTTCAGCCATAAGAGTCTTAAATGTATAGCAGTACCTACTATACAGAATAGAAACTTTGATTATATTGACTGATTCAATTTCCAACAACGTTTCATTTCCGAATAGCGGTCTCACGCCAGATCGATACTGAAATTATCTTCAACTTTGTAAATTGTCGCAAATTTAATATATTATTTTAAATCAATAAATTGTGAAATAGCACAAATCAATCAAATAAACTCGCAACCTGCGTACTGATAGTCAAGAGCCTTCTCTCTCGACCACGGAGGCCTCGATCGTTGAACCAGAGTTACATAGAAAGACAGACACACAACCGAAATTAGATTTTTTGATGATTGTGTTTTGCTTGATGTATTTCGTGGTCATTTTCTTCTAAACTTCTTAAAATAACCAATACCCAATCAGAAGCATAGCGATCTTAGGCAAATAATTCTTTGAAGTTTCTCCTAGAATTGGTAGACTGGAAATGGATAAAAGAAACAGGAAATATAAATGGGATCTAGAAATAGGATGGGTGCTAGGCTTTATTATACTAGTTTTTAATCTATTTTGGTCGCCATTTAATTTTTGTAAATATTAATTTACTGTTTGTTGCTGAACCTTTACAATATAGTTTTAACTTTGATAAAATGGCAAACAATAGCTTGGTTCACAAGCTCTAGGCCATTTATAGTATATATACACAATTCGCAACGATCTCCTCACTTAGAGCCACTTTGTAATTATCGAATTATTTACAAACTTATACATTGGCTCTATAATATGTGTATATATATATATATGTATGTGTGTGCGTGTGTATGTACATGTATGCATTTATATGTATTTATATGTGTAGAGTGTGCACACGTATGCATACACATATGTTTGTGTATATGTATGTACGTGTACGTAAATGAGTATGTATGTATTTACTAATATTTGATTGTTTTGTGTACCTACCTCTGTAATTTAATTTATTATTACGTATTATTATTAACAGTCACACCAAGAATGTTGTGCTCATCTATAATTAGAATCATTGCTATAAGCAAATCGAAAATGTAAATAAATGTAATAATTATAACGTACTAGCAAGTTCCGGCATGCAATGCCACTAATAAAGAAACTGTTTCTCCCTGCGTGTCTTTTCCCGTTTGTCCCGTTCCCCTTCCGCCTCTCCTTCATCTCCCATGTTCCCTTCCCCTCTAGCGTTCTCCCTCCACCTTCCTCGCCATTCCTCTCCCCTCTCCCGCGAACCCCCCTCCCGCGATCCCCTCCCCTCTCCCGTGTTCAATATATTGTGTCCCGGTACATTCAGATGTTCTAACAGCTTGCGTGACACGTATTGCACCTTTTTTTTACAAATTTTCATTTTTCATGAATTACAAACATTCATTTTTGTATATTATAAGAACAATCAATCGAATTTGGTACCTAACATAGGTAACTATGTTTGCGCCAATCAATGTTCTTTTGTTTGATTTAGTACCTACTGGAAAACTGCTTTACCCAAGTACCTGCCCAGTTCCTCTATCCAAGTACCTACCCATCCCACGCCAAGACAAAACCCAATAAAACGTTCGATTGTTTCATTCACTTGTTTTTTATTTGACTTGTGGAAAAACGCACCCGTCTCGAGTTCGGAGAAATTTGTGCATTTTACTTAATTGAAAAGTAACGCCGTAAGTTTAATTTGTGAACTTATCGACCACACCGCCGCGGTTGCAGAAGTAACCGTGTTTACGTATATATGTGTACAAGTGAACTATTATAAAGACAAGGGAGAATTAAAAGGACCACAGAACCAGCGGCAAATGTCGAGTGAACTCGGTGAGTTTTGGCAATACCTATCCTTTTCCTTTTCCTTTGAGTAGTTTTCCAGTGATTGTTGTTTTAGAATCACACCGCACCCGCCTACGAACGAATTGATTTGCGCAACCATCATTTGGTCCTAATCGACGCCGGATACGTTAAATTCGTTCGTATATAATATTGTGATAGCATTGTCAAATAGATGAATCTACATTCATAGTGAAAGATTCAAAATTTGTTATTTAACCACAGATAAGTCCAAACGCCAGACGTATCGCTCTGTTTGATAGTTTGTTAACCTTTCGATTGCCGTTTAGGTGTTTTAACCCCACGCCTTCCGGATAGTTTAATCGTTAAAACGCAATAGAGTTATCTCATCATTATTTTATTGAATTATTGTTTTGTCATCATGGCTACAAATAAAGAAAATAAATTGAAATTGTTGACGTCGCAATGTGATGCGTGCGAGAGACGCATTAAAAAACTATTCGATCTTTCAAATGGGATTTCTGACGCTAATATTCAAGAGGAATTTTTATCGTTAATAGAAACGGTAGATTCAACTAGAAATGAATACAAAGATATACACCAGCAAATAAATTCAATTAATTTGGATATCGATTTCAATTATAATCCGGATTTTGAAAGTTGGATGAATTTTGAAGACATGTATTGCAAAATCAAGCGTACACTTTTTTTGATTCAAGAGAAGAAACCGCCATTAGATTCACAAATTAAAAGATTTCGGGAAAGAGAAGAAGTAAATGTACCGCCAATTAAAGGTCCTGAAGATCGTGAGAGTGAGGAAATGAATCAAAAAACTACGTCAAGAAATCCTCTAAATGGAAGGTATATTGTAGCCTTACCATTTAAGCAAGATGCTTCAGCACTTGGGGATTCGTTCGCATTAGAAAATAAACGTTTTTCATGCCTCGAACGCAAATTGGAAGCCTCTCCTAAATTGAAAGAAGCTCATAATAATATTATTAGTGAATATTTAGAGAAGGATTATTTGTCTTCTGTCACTCCAAATAGGGAGGATGAAGAGCCATCTTATATAATACCGCACCATGAAGTTGTACGAGAGGATAAAATCACCATGAGTTTGAGGATAGTCCTGGACGCAAGTGCAAAAACAAGCCCTTCGGTATCATTGAATAATAATTTGTATAGTGGAGAACATTTACAGGGGAATTTATTTAATGTAATAAAGAATTTTAGTGTTTTTCCAATAGCACTCTCGGCTGATATACGCAAAATGTTTTTGTGCATAGGAGTGCAGGAAAGTGATAGAAGATATCAACGAATTTTGTATCGCTTCTCGCCAAACGAGGATATTAATACTTACCAGTTTAACCGCGTTTGTTTTGGACTTACATCCATACCATTTCAAGCTTTAAGCACGATCAGAAAATTGGCCTCTGATGAAGGAGAAGCTTTTTCTGAAGCAAAGAAAATCATTGAAGAATTTTTATACATGGATGATTTTGTATTTAGTATGGAAACTGCAGAGAATGCAAAGGAAACATCCTCCCAGTTAATCGCATTATTGAAGACTGGCCAGTTTGATCTAGTCAAGTGGACCAGCAATTCGCAAGAGGTTCTGGAATCCATTCCAGATTCGCATCGCTTGTCAGCGATAAAGGAATTTGATGAAGTGTCCATGCATAAAGTATTAGGATTATGCTGGTCACCAAATTCCGATTTTTTCTCGTTTGTCACTTCTGCACCTAAATCGATTTATAGGAAGAGAAATAAATTGTATTGTGTCGCCAAAATATGGGACATTATGGGCTACATCGCACCTGTCGTACCATACGCTAAGCTCTTAATAAAGCAATTATGGATATGTCAATGTGATTGGGATGATGAGCCTCCCGCAGATATTGTGAGGATGTGGACGCAATTCTGCGAGGAACTATCGTCACTAAATAAAATAAAAATTCCGCGCCATGCTGGAATCACATCCAGAACCATTATAACCATTGTGGGTTTCGCAGATGCTAGTGAAAAGGCTTACGGTGGCGTAATTTATTTTCATATACAAAATGAAGGTGCCAATTCAGTACATATTGCTTGTGCAAAATCAAAGGTGTCTCCAGTGAAAATCGTTTCTCTCGCACGATTAGAACTTTGTGCTGCATTAATACTTGCAAAATTAATGCATAAGGTAGTAGAAACCTTGGAAAAACGCTTGAAAATTGATAAAATATGCGCATTTACTGATTCCACTGTGGCACTTTGTTGGATTCAATCGTCTCCTCATAGATGGGGAACATTCGTGGCCAATAGAGTAACTAAAATTCAAGCAGAATTATCGGCCAACAGTTTTTTTCATATTGCAGGCACAGAAAATCCCGCTGATTGTCTGTCGCGTGGGCTTACCCCCAATCAGATTTTGGATCACCCGCTATGGTTTCATGGCCCACCATGGCTGAAATTAAGGCCAGAGCAGTGGCCTATTACCGCTTTTGACGTCACCATGGTGACGCAACCACCCGAACAGAAGACTATGTCGTTGCTAGTAACTTCTAGTTCGGAGGAGTATGAAATACTCACTTTGTCAAAACGCTTTTCTTCGTGGAATAAATTATTACGTTGTTTGGTTCATGTATTTCGATTTCTTAAAGTGTTGCCATATCGAAGACACATAAGCGGATCGGACTTGGAGTTCGTAGAACTCAGAGTGTTTCGCGAAATACAATTGGCTTATTTTCCCCGTAGTTTGATTCGAAATCGAGTACATAAGTGCAATTCATGTTTTCGGCGACACCCTAAAACAATCGCACCTTTAATGGCCGATCATAAGGATCGCCGTGTTACTTCATCTGTAAAGCCATTTACGCACGTCGGCATAGACTTTGCCGGGCCTTTAAAAGTAAACACATCACGTGGACGTGGAATTCGTTCCCAAAAGGCATATATTTGCTTATTTGTGTGTTTAACTACGAGAGCGATACACCTTGAACTAGCATCAAGTCTAAGTACCGAATGCTTCCTGAATGCATTCAAGCGCTTTCTCTCCCGCCGTGGTCCCGTGTCAAATTTATATTCGGACAATGGAACTAACTTTGTAGGAGCCAAGAGAAAATTGAATGAATTGCACGCATTTTCAACATCTTCACATTTTGGTGAAGAATTCGCAAGTGTTTTGGCCAATAATAGAATAAACTGGCATCTAAATGCGCCAACAGCACCACATTTTGGTGGAAATTGGGAATCAAATATCAAAAGTATGAAGACTCATCTTTTTCGCGTAATAGGAGATCAGATTCTGTCTTTCGAAGAGACAACTACAGTGCTCGCACAGGTAGAAAACATTCTGAATACAAGGCCATTATGTAGGACGCTCTCTTCAGATCCATCTGAACCTCTCGCGTTAACCCCCGCTCATTTCTTAATGACTACTCCATTGAAACACCTGCCCGCCATGACCATCGAGGAGGATAATTTGAACCTTCTATCGCGTCATGATTTGCTCGATAAATTGATTCAATCTTTTTGGAAACGTTGGAGGTTAGATTATTTGCATACCTTGCAAGTACGTCCAAAATGGAATACTCCCGCTAACCCAGTCAAGGTCGGTTTAGTAGGTAATTGTGGGGACAGAAAACGCTCCTCCATTGCATTGGCCGCTAGGAGTAATTGTCGAGGTTTTCCCCGCAAAGGACGAAGTAATTCGTGTTGCTCGCGTTAAAACGGCGTCGGGAACATACATTCGTCCGGTAGTGAAGCTTTACCCTTTGCCGACTCAATAATGGGATATTATTGATAGATTTAGTTAAAAATATAGTTAGGAATTTAGAATAAGTATTTGGTTTTATTTGTTTATTTGTGCGATAATGCTATCACAATGCTGTTTAGAAAGGGGGATTTCTCACCCTTTCAAGGCGAGGGGGATGTTTGCGCCAATCAATGTTCTTTTGTTTGATTTAGTACCTACTGGAAAACTGCTTTACCCAAGTACCTGCCCAGTTCCTCTATCCAAGTACCTACCCATCCCACGCCAAGACAAAACCCAATAAAACGTTCGATTGTTTCATTCACTTGTTTTTTATTTGACTTGTGGAAAAACGCACCCGTCTCGAGTTCGGAGAAATTTGTGCATTTTACTTAATTGAAAAGTAACGCCGTAAGTTTAATTTGTGAACTTATCGACCACACCGCCGCGGTTGCAGAAGTAACCGTGTTTACGTATATATGTGTACAAGTGAACTATTATAAAGACAAGGGAGAATTAAAAGGACCACAGAACCAGCGGCAAATGTCGAGTGAACTCGGTGAGTTTTGGCAATACCTATCCTTTTCCTTTTCCTTTGAGTAGTTTTCCAGTGATTGTTGTTTTAGAATCACACCGCACCCGCCTACGAACGAATTGATTTGCGCAACCAAACTATTTAAAATAAATATAATTTTTGATTAGATTCAAAGTATTCGATTTTGTTTAGAACCGTTTTAGTTACATACGTGAGTACTTCGATTAAATTCATGCAATTCATTCGCAACACTGGTCGCGTGACCGGGGTGTCGCAGCGATCGCTTCTCGAGGGAAAGGAGCCTACGTCATTCCAGTCCCGACGCTGCCCTCGAGAACACGCTGCTAGATTCTAGATTCAATTTACATTTCCATTGCGTCCCATCCGCTACCGCGTTATTTATCTGTAAATGTTGCCTAATTTAATAAAACGTAAAAACGTGGCGAACTCTTTAATTTCTCTGAACACAAAGACCCTTCTACGGAGTCTCGTAGGTAAGTATCTTCCACAGCTCAAAAGGAAGTCCAGAAAGTAAGATCTCGCCACAATGTTAAAAATTTATTCGAAAATTGAATTTTGATTAAACAATATATGGTTTGCAAAATGTTATTCTCAAATTGTGACATTTTTGACAGTTTTGTAAGAGTTTTTGTAATGATTAACAAAACTTCAGATATTTTGTCTTGTGGTTGTAATAATCCAGAAACCTTTGCATGGGTGAAAAGAAGGTATGCAATGCAAAGACAACTCACATACACATTTTGATTTTTACGTATATAGATACTGTTATTGGGCCAATAAATAAAACAATGAATAATGATTAGAGAATGATTTTAGGAGTAACACTAATTTAAAAAAAAATTAATTAAAATCAAATTTGATAATTTTATTATCAAGTTCTGCAAGTATTTAAGTATTATTTGTTTAACTGGTAATAAATCAATATATACACATAAAAAAAAATTACATTTAAAATCGTATAAATAAGTCGTCTTACAGTGGATTAACCACAGATTGAAAATGGTCTTGTAAACCGAAAAAGTTGTAAAAAAAATAAATACTAAAATACTTGCAGAACTTAATAATTAAATTATCAAATTTAATTTTAATTGAATTTAAAAAGAAATAAAAATAGTTCTTAATTTCTTTATTATCCCAGTTTGCCGGGTGAATTTTTTTTATAGAATTGTTTTTTACGATTGGTACGTAAAAGCGCTCCGATTGTTTTGGATGAATTCTTTCAGTCCAGGAATGCCAGTCTTTGTGAATTTGGGATATCCCCATCCAACGGGAAGCGCCAAAGGCTAGCCTGATCGCTTTGTTCAGGAAAATTTGAAGTTTTATTCATGCGGGAGGGAGTTGCATTCTTCCAAATAGGAGCTGCGTAAGTGAAGATGGTTCTGATGATGGTTTTGTAGATTAATAATTTTTTTTGTCTAGTTAACTGTTTTTGCACATCGTGGAGTAAAGAGCGTGTAGACAAACTCAAAACTAGCTAGCACCAAATGAGCTGAGTTCTTAACAATAGATGATGGGCTGTGTTATATTATGTTAATTTTTATCAACTATTTCACCAGTGTCCAGTAAATGAATGGTCCAAAAGGAAGTGTAGAGTGCGTGAACAGAAACCTAAGCAATTCCCTCAGAAATTTGTTTAGGGTGCTTAGGGTGCGAACATACTAAAATTCCTGACGCCTAGATGGTGAGCTAGGAGGAGAGGAGGAGGGGAAGGTTTCAATTTTTGGGTTTCCGCTTATATCTCAAAAACGGTGCGTTGCAGAGAAAATTTTTCCAGAATTAAGTCAGAGCTCATAAAATTACCTACAACTAAAATATCTACATTAAATACATCTTAATTATTGGATGAAATTTATTTCGTAAAACATGTATTTTTTTATGACTAATAAATAATAAAAAAAAACTTTTATTCTACGCAAAATTTTCGAAATCCCAGCCTTTTTGTGTTACACGCTGTAGTTAAACATTTCGAAAAAAAAATTTCAATTTGGGAGGCGGGAATGGGTACCGCCGCCCCGGGAACCTTTATTGGATAACCAACACCTCTGCCGTAGTTCACCCCAAGTGGTTCGCTACGTTTCATGATTTAGCAGGGATGCCCGGGTTCAAGGGGTGAGGTATTGGAGGCGGATGACCAGAACTCACTGAACCCCAGATTCCTACCCACCCCTTAAACCCTTTTCCTTCCCAGAACTCTCCTCTCCTCCTTTTCCTAAAAAAACCTCCACACAGCATCCCCAAAGATGACATAGGCCCTGAGGGAAATTATTTTCCTCAGGGCCTGTAAAAAAAAAATTTTACCTCACATTTTTCATCAAACATTCTTACATATCGTCTAAAACATTCATCAAAGAAAGAAATTTATTGGAATTTAATTTCCTTTTAGAATATGTACGTATTTAAAAATAAATCTCCAACCGGTAAACATTAACAGCAATTTTAAGTTTTTTCGCAAAATGTCATCATTTTCAGAATAATCTGTTTTTATTTTGTTACTAACACCTTAAGCCGCCGCTATCCGAATTTCGACCGATTTCTTACATATCTCCCTTAAACATTTAAAGTTTTTAAGCTTTTAAAAACAAATGTTATTTTTGAAGACAATATCTAGATACATTCCACGTCGAAACGCAAATTATATGAAATTCCCCCGATAGAAAAAAATCGCAAAGTATGCTCCGAAAATTATTAAAAACAAGTCTATTTCTATTATTTTAAAAGTAATATTTGTAAAAAAATTTGCAATGTTTCTTTAAATGATACTTAAGATACCTCACACGAGACTTTTGCTCTATTTTAAACGAGTCATGTTTTATTAAGCAGTTTCGCTTCATTTTTATCACTTAAAATATAAGCGCGCTCTGTCCAACATTCGTAATTACATATCTCTCCATCTTCTTCTTTTTGATTCGGGAAGCGCCGCCTTGAGCACCCTGAACAAGTTTCTGAAGGAATCGCTTAGATTCCTGCTCACGCACTCTACACTTCCTTCCTTGACTGGACCACAGGCGGGTTTGGTTATTGCCGCCCCACGAACTATTCGTTGCGTAACAAACTCTTCTGCCGTGGGTTACCCCAAGTGATTCGCTACATTTGTTGCATTTAGCAACCGTGCCCGGGTTCACGGGATGAGGTTTGGCCAAGTCTTGGGGGTGGATGTGTCGGCCCACTTACTGCGTGGCGGGAGAGGTCGGTTCAGGGAGACCCTTTGACTTCTCCAGCCGGACTCTACCCTCTACTATCCCAGTTTTCTTCCCTCATACTTTTTTCCTTCGCAGAACTTTTTTTTTATTTTTATTTATTTTTTTTTTTTTATTCTTCATTTTAATCACCCGCTAAACTGCCAAGGCAGTTTGTCAGCAGGTCAATTTGACAATATTAATAAAACACTAAAACATAAAATATTATAAGAAAACACAATAGCAAAATAGTTCCAGAAGAATAACTTTTAAGTACCTACAATACAAAAGCATAAAATATACAGACAGACAGATATAACACAGGTAAATTACTGATAGATTAAATTAATTATAGATAGTATTTATACATAAGATTACAAACAATATCAGTACAAAAAGTTTTGACCCATTAGCCATTTTTTAATTTTTTTTTTGAGATCAGTGGGGCAATTGGATTCGATTTTGAAATTCATCGGCATCTTATTAAATATGGTGGGGACAAGATAAGTGAATGTCCGTTGGCCGTATTTATTTATAATTTTCGGAACGGACAAACCCTCATTTTTACTAAATCTAGTGCCATGTTCATGATCTACTTTTTCTTTGTAAATTGAGTCCGACAATAGGTTTTGGCATACAATTTTAAACCATAATATTCCTCGCACAGGTAATATGTTAACTGATTCATATAGTAATTTTATGTCCCTTCTTTGTGCATAAACACTTTTGCTTACCAAGAGCTTAGTCAAAGAGTTTTGAATCGTTTGAATATAACCTATATTTGTCTTGCACGAGTTTCCCCAAGATGTTATTCCATATCTGATAGTGGATTCCGCTAGTGACAAATAAATTATTTTTAGCGTACTAATGGGCATAAAATATTTTATTTTGTAAATTCGCCCCGCAACAGCTCTTAGGCGTTTGCAGATGTTGCTTATGTGGGTATCCCATTTCATGTGCATATCTACAGTTATCCCCAAATATACATATGTTTGTACAAGTTCAATGGTTCCGCATTTGCAGGACTGTGACGAATTGTGTATGCACTCAAACGTATGCGACTTTATTACAGGTGTGATGGTATATTTGGCATGTGGAGATCGTATATGCATTAATTTAGTTTTTTTTAAATTTATTATAAGACCCGCATCATGTGACCATTTCTGTAAGGATAAGAAATCGTGCTGCATGAGTTTTATTGCAATTTCTAATTCTTCATGCTAAATAACTAGTGCCGTATCATCAGCATAAACGTAATGTTTAACAAATGTGAAAATTTTATTCATGAGTGAAACAAATATTATGTATAATGTTGGACCGAGGATTGACCCTTGCGGGACTCCTGTTGACATAAATTTAGCTTTGCTGTAAGTTTGAAATAGTTTCACTTTAATTTGTCGATTGTTTAAATAGTTTTTGAGTAGTTCTAGTAATTTTCCCCTAATTCCAATCGCCTCCAATATCTGTAATAGTTTTGTGGGATCAATAGTATCAAACGCTTTAGAGTTGTCTATGAATAAAACCAGAATATGTTTTTTATCATTGAGTTCTTGATTTGTGTAATTCGAAAAGTCCTGCAGTAACATTTCTGTACTTTTATTTTTTTGAAATCCGTATTGGTTGGGATCAATAATGGAGAAACTTTCAAGGTATTTTATTAAATTTACGGAGATGTATTTTTCTAGAATTTTTTCAATAGCTGGCAGTATACTTATTGGTCTGTAATTTTCTATCTCGGAATGTTTTCCCCCTTTGTATATTGGCCTAATAATACTACATTTAAGCTCATCCGGTATAACTGCCTGAGACAAGATTTTATTAATTAGATGTGTAATTACCGGACATAGAATGGTTAAATGTTTTTTAATATCGAACATTCGAATATTGTCAATCCCCGGTGACTTGGAATTATTCAGTTGACTGATAATCTTTCGTATATCTTCACAAGTAGCTCTGGGCAGGTACATACTATGCGGCAGCTCAACGGGAGCTGTTTTAGACGCTTTGTAGTCGCATTTGTGTAACATCGAGCTAATACTGTTTGAAAAGTACTCTGCGAATCTATTTGCAACTATTTCCTCTGTTTGCCCATTATTATTTAGCATATACTTTGAAAAAAAAATCGCAGTTTGTTTTTGTTTTACGTCCCAATAATTTGTTAATTTGATCCCATGTTTTTTTGGAATTGCTGAAATAGTTTTTAAATGTTTCATTAAAATATGTTGTTTTACTTTTTACGATTAATTTGGAAACAGTATTTCTGAATGATTTGTATTTTTTTTCGAATGTTTTATTGGTGGGTGAATTTTTCCATCTTCTGTACAGGGAGTCTCTTATTTTATTTTTTTCTAAAATGTCATCCGTTATCCACAATTTTGTTGCAAATGGTCTTTTTTTTGGTTTTGGACAGAAAATCTTTAATTTACGAGCAACTTAAATAGTTCCATTTGAAAAACTTTATTTTTTTATCTTTTAAAACAAGAAGGGGAGACTTGAAAATTTTATGGGCAACTAAGTTCTGACGGCCGGCGTAGTCCAGCGGTAAGGTTCTTGACTCGCATTCCGAAGGTCGCGGGATCGAATCCCGGCGTGGCACATAAATTTTATTTTATTAATTTGTGTTATTTTACAATTTATTCATTAAAAATAATATATAGTATACTTGCGGCACGTTCCAGAGTGGAAGATACTCTCAGTACCGCTCTGGTGTAAGACCACCGTTCAGAATTGAAACGTTGCTTGAAATGCCAGGTATTTCCCACCTTCCCACCTTCTTCTTCCCCATCGCCTTCCCCTCCCCACTACCGTCAGCCTCACAACATACCCCAATTGGGGATGCCATAGTCTCACTGGCTCCAGACGAGAGCAGTTGGGACCCTTGTGCGGTATTCATATAAAAAAAGTTCAATCTGCCAATAAAAAAATATTTATGAAGTGACATGCTTTCATTTGCCATTGCGTGACACTGAAATAAAATGACTGAAATGTGTATGAAAACGTTAATTCCCAGAACTTACTGTAACACAGCCGAGGAATCGATCATGCGACGCCTGGGTGGGACCCAAACGCGATCCATTTCAGCCACTGCCCCACGTCTCAGCTTCATGAAAATAGCAGGTAGAACCTTGTCGTTAGAGCATAAAATGGAATCGAATAGTATTAATAGGCTTGCGTCTGCATGGTTGAATTTCAGAACCCGGCTTCGACTGCATGTCATGCACGCCATACGCGCTGCGCCACAAATAACATCTGTGTACGTGGAATTTCAAACAAAGCTACCGTTTTAATTCGGTTTCGAATTCAAGAATTCGTCACAAGATGTCGCCACTTGGGACGCGCCCCAGGCAGGTATAAGTAGCATCTCTCCAGCTTTGGAAAGACTGACGGTTATATTCAGTTGTGAATAATAGTACAAAGCGACTACATATTACATATGACGTCATTGCCTGTCCCGGTTACTTGTCCCGTTGACTAGCTATCACTGCATGACAGTGGATCCGAAGAACGCCCTATTTTTGGAACCAGTTCATGTTGGATTTATAAAATGGTCTGTATGGTCACCAACACTAACTGGGCCAAGCCGAACCTAAAGCCGCCCGCAAGGCCTAGCAGCAAAAACCTGCGGAGCGGGTTTTTAACTGCTAGTGAGCTATGAATAGGCAACAATTTCGCTTTCTTCTTCGGGAATATGAAATTTTTGAAACTATTTGTACGATCCACTGAAGTATGGCGCTGAACCAAAACACAATTATTTTTATTATTATTCACCCCCAACATTACGCCCCTGGATTTCGTCGGGGACCTTTAATGGCACGCTAATGCCTTTTAGATTATGCCTTTAGACCAGCAGAGACACGGGGTGCAAAATATGCTGAAAAAGTATCCATTATTTTTATTTGAAAATCCAAAAAAAACTCTCAAGGAATTTCACTCAATATTTCGATTTTTAATGGTGGTTTATCACCGGGTCGATACTGAGAGGTTTTGCTATTTAGAGTTTTACGAAGTATCGTTGTGATTCTGTGTGGTCGGCATATAAAAAAGACACTATTTTCACAAAGATTATATGCCCCTACAAAAGTCCAAACCACTGAAGAGAAAATCGATAGAAGTGTTTTTTGTACGCTTGAAAAAAACTCACGGGAGTGATCCCGGTGAAACACGACATTAAATTTTATGTTATGAGTACATTTTTCAAATCAATTTAAAATATGCCGTTTTTGGTTTGTCGCAAAAATGATATCTTCGTATGATGTTTCAGCGGGCAACATCAAGGTCGACTAGAGCAGTGGTCTCCAACCCCCGGACCGCGGAACAGTGACATTTTTTTTTTTTACATTAACTCTACACGGGAGGCTCTGAGGAAAATAATTTTCCTCATGGCCTATGCCATCTTTGAAGATGCTGTGTGGAAGGTGTTTTTGAGGAGAGGAAGGAGTGAGCATGTTGTAGGACGGAGGAAACATAGAGGCCGGCAAAACGTTTCACAGTCGAGCTGTTGAACTCAAGAACGAGTCGTAGAAACGACCCACTCTCCTGTGACTAATGTCAACCGTGTACAAATGTTGGGCGCGTGTTTAGCGTGTTTCCCGACTATGCACCGGTGCCGAGGGGATCAATGAAGCTAGTTCCTCGGAGAACCGCCGGAGGAGGAGAAATCAAATGGACCGCCCGTTTCTGCACAGAGTAGAGGGTATTTTTCAGGTTTTTGGAGATCCAGACCAGAGGTGGCTGCCAAATTCAACCGTGGAGCGCACTTGCGATTTGTACAGGGTTAGCAGTTGTTTACTATTAAAGTAACTGCGGGCTCTGTACAGTACGCCCAGTTTTTCAGAGGCTAACTTAACTCTGCCTTTGATAGAGCCCCCATAACTGAGCTGGTCACTTAGAGTTACACCAATCATATCAATGGAAGGCCTTTTCAGAAGATTGATTCCGTTAAAGGAGACTAGATTTTCAATTCGATCCATTTTAGACGTAATCTGACATGACTGGGTCTTTGAAACATTGAATTCCAAGAGATTACTTTTACCCCAAGAGAAAACACTCTCGAGGTATCCGTCCATTCTTTGCTTCAAAGCCTAAAGCTGATGATGTTGCTAATCTAAGGATGGACTGTCTCGAACCAGTGTTTTCCGAGACGCGTAATTCAGAGTTGTGACAACTACCTTTTTATTTTTTTTGTCTCTTTCTGTTTTATGTTTCGTTTGAATATATTAATATTATATTTTTATTCAATTATGAAAATTTTCCACACACTTTTTAAATCATTTAACAATAATTGTGAAAATACCCCACATATTCAAATATATAAATTCTTTTTTAGGTAATCAATTTGGCCTGTCTGGCGTGACTTCAGAATCTAAAGATCTCATAATAATTATTTTACTCCGTATATTTTCTTTCAAATCGGCATAGATCTCACTTCCGTTGATTTTTTATTCAGTGGTCTCAAGAAATCATTCTTTTACAGGGTGTTATTTTGGTTGCTTTCTGGGGAAATAAAGGTATTTAGGGAGGCGTAAAAATAAGGGCTTTTTGCAGGAACTACCCTTCCGGCTCCAGGCCGTTTGGGGCGGTGTTAACGAAGTGTTAGAGTAACGAGATGTAATAAAAGAGAGGAAGACGCGACAACTTAATGGCGAGATTTGAGAATAACTTATTAAGGTCTTCACTTTCCCTAATTTACCAGCGCTAGTTACGTTAATGTTGTCGTGAAGTTGCCTGAAAAAATAGTAATGATGAGACGAAATTACTGTTTTTAGGTTGTTTTATTGTTTTGGAATGGTTAGGAATAGTCCATTCCTAGCATTCCTATATCTATTGCGTATAATAAGTTTGTAACTGTTTTTTCTTCATTATACAGACGATTCCGCTTATTTGCTGCAGGTTTAGCTTTCAATTTGGGAGGCTGGAATGGGTACCGCCGCCCTGGGAACCTTTATTGGATAACCAACACCTCTGCCATAGGTCACCCCAAGTGGTTCGCTACATTTGGTGATTTATGGCATCCCCAATCGGGGTATGTTGTGAGGCTGAAGATTGTAGGGATGGGATCCTTCCCATTCCCTGGGATGGGATCCTTCCCTTCCTCTTTCCCATCTCCTGATGGGAAAGAGGAAGGTGGGGAAGTACCTGGCTATTCAGATCTGGTCACTAAACACGGCTAAAGCTATTTCAAGCAACGTTTCAATTCTGAATGGTGGTCTTACACCAGGGCGATACTGATAGTATCTTCCACTCTGGAACGTGCCGCAAATATACTATATATTATTTTAAATGAATAAATTGTGAAAAAAATAATCAAATAAAATTTATTTGCACACGCCGGGTTCGAATCCGCGACCTTCGGATTGTGAGTCGAGAGTCTTGCCTCGGGACCACGGAGGCCGTCACATAACACCAAACAGGAGGAAAATATTTTTTGAAGATGCTGTGTGGAAGGTAATTAATAATGAAAGGAAGGAGAGGAAGTTTTAGAAAAGAAAAAGGCATGAAGGGGTGGGTAGACATCTAGGGATCAGCGTGTCCAGGAGTGACGGACGTATGAATCCATCTCTCTCACTGCAGTACAAGGCGATGGGAGGACTAGGTTAGGTCTCCCTCAACCAATCTCTCCCGATCCACCCCACCACGCAGTGGGTGGGCAGACGCATTGGCCACCAAGACCTCATCAAACCTCACCCCGTGAACGCTAAATCACCAAACGTAGCGAACCACTTGTAGTGACCTGGCAGGGGTGACATGGCAAGGGTGTTGGTTAACCAATAAATGATTCCCGGGGCGGCGGTACCCATAAGCCTCCCAAATTGTAAAATTGAATATCTTTTTAGGTACAACTTAATTTAAAAAAAATATATATTTAAATTATTCTTGAATTTCAACTAAAATTGAACAATTACCAAAAACTATTATAAGAAACCATATCTGATATTATTTTTTATAAAATCTTGAAATTTCTTATTAATAAACCTTGCGTTGTTCTTGCTTATCTTTTTGTTATTTTTTGCAATCGAACAGTATTAATTCGTGAGCGTTGGCGTGGTTGAATTTCAAAACCCAGCTTCGAGTGCTTGTCTGACGCCACGCAGTACGCGCCGCACCGCCAAAACATCTGTGTACGTGAACTTTCAAACGAAGCTACCGTTTTTTTAATTTATTTTTGGGGTCGTTATGCCGTGTTTCGCTACCTCCTTCTTTAGCCAGCGTTTCGGACAGCGTTACAGTGTCCATCATCAGCTCATCTGCCCTGAAAACCTAAAAATATTCCCGAAACTACCGTTGTTCGAATTAAAATTCGGTTTCGAATTTAAGAATTCGTAAAAAGATGTCGCCACTTCCGTCTGCAGGTCGCATTGAGACGTGGTATAAATACTACGAATTTGTGAATTTTTAGTATCTCTCCGGATATGGGAAGATTAACGGTAATACTCAGTTGTATAAAGCGGCTATAAATTACATGTGACGTCATTGCCCCTCCCGGTTACTTTGTCCCGGTGACCAGCTATCACCGGATGACAGTGAATCCAAAAACGGGCTATTTTTGGAACCTGTTCATATTGGATTTATAAAATGGTAACCAACACTAATTGGAATCATAAGCCACCCTCAGGGCCTAGCAGCAAAAACCTGCGGAGTGGGTTTTTAACTGGAAGAATTTATATATTTACTTACATGATTTTATATAATTGTTCTGGAATTGAACATTAAACCTCTCTTTGTGGTAAGGAAAGGCTTTTAAATTTATAAACTTGCTTTATAACACTGTATATGACATGTAAGAATTGTATATTTATTATAAGAATATTATTGTATAAAAAATGTAACAGCGTTTTTTTACATAAGCTCCACACAAAGGCCCCGAGGAAAATAATTTTCACTAAGGCATCTTAGGGGATGCGGTCTTTATAACTAAAGGAAGGAGAGAAAATTATGGGAAGGAAAAAAAGGGTGTGAGGGGTGGGTAGGAATCTGGGGGTCAGTATGTCCAAGAGTGACGGCCGTATGAATCCATCTCTCCAACTGCGGCGCAAGGCGACGGGTCGAGAGTCTGGCTGGAGAGGTCAAAAGGTCTCCCTCAATCAGTTTCCTTCGAACCGGCCCGACAGGCAGCAAACCCGGACAAACCTCACCACGTGAACCCGGGAACCCCTGGTAAGTCACCAAAAATAGCGAATCACTAGGGGTGCCTATGGCAGCGTATGTTAGACCTTTGAAATATTAAAAAAAGTCAAGAACTTTTTTTAATTTCATCCATATTTTCAAAATATTTAACACTAAAAAAGATTTCTCACAAAAATGTTGTGTTGAAATCCGGAACTTAACATGCCTATTTCTGGCAATAAAACTACATACTACGGTATAAACTCGCTGAAGAAATATGGCCGTTGTCTAAAATATTATTGTTTTTTATGGCATTTGATACTTTTGAAAGACGATCATATATCAAACCGACCTCCTTCGGGATGGATTTGGGCGAGCCTGCCCCTCTGTCGAGAACCTTTGAACCCTTGGTGACATAATATGTAGGCGACACAGCCACTGACGAGATAACTCTCAGAAGTGCGATCTAAAAAAGGACAAATACTATACAAAGAGATGCAGTATTATTGTAGAGCTTATAAATAGCCCCAACAAACGCGGGCTTTATACCCTAAGAAATGTAACAATTTATTCATTATGCTCTCATCTCAAAGATTATGGTCAAGAATTGCCTAATATTCTTAAAATTTGCACTAATAAATATTATGATCAAGAATTGCCTAAACACATTATTAAAATTTGCACCAACAAATATTATGATCAAGAATTGCCTAAACATATACTGAAAACTTGCACTAACCTAAAAGAGATTCCTTTCTGCAATAGGCTTTGTTTATCCATGTAATATGGCCAAGCAGATGAATTCTCCCAGCAGCGGCACATTTCATGAATTAATTTTGTTGTGAAAAATTAATTTTTTTCTTGAATGTTTCCTCTCAGAATAACAACAACACCGATAAACAGGCAGAGAACAATTCTTATTTTGAATTATTTTACATCCGAAATAGACTAACTGCCTAAGGATAGGTCAACAGTTGAATTTGGAAGCCACCCTGAACTGGAGATCCCAATACTCGAAATCCGCTTGATTATGTGCAATTTATCTGTCTTCCAAGAAATCGCACCATCGTCTTGTATTTATAGGGCTAGAAGATTCTTAAAAACTGACAAGTTGCTAACCCTATAAAAATCTACGTTGTTTCCATCAGTTGAATTTGCAAGCCACCTCCGGACTGGAAATCCCAAATATCCGAATCTACGCAATTTACCTGATTTCCAAGAAACTCGACGTCTTGTATAGAAATAGCAGATTCTTCAATAATGGCCAGCTATTTAGAAGCCACCTCTGGAACTTGCAAATATTTGAATAGGTTGTTTCATGCTATGGAGGGCAGCTCGTCAGATTGTCGATTTGCTATTGACAGACCGATTGGCAAAGTAATGCGTAGACACAATATCAGCGTGATGTGTCTGTTCCACCGGTACTTCAATTGAACCTGTTAGAAGGAGCTGTCGGCATTGGTAGCTGTTTAGAAGTCACCTCTGATCTGGAGCTTACAAATATTTGAATAGAATAACCTGCAATGGAGGGCGGTTTGGATTGACAATCCGCTGTTAACAGACCGATTGGCATCCTCAATGCAGAGACACAATATAGGTATGATGTGTCTGTTCCACAGGTGTTTCAATGAAGCCTGCTAGAACGAGCTAGCGGCATTGATCACCTGTATGCCGGTAAATACGCAGGTAAAACTCGACGGACATGAGCGGAACACCACTATCACATAGAAAGAAATTAGAAAATTTAAAATGCTTAAGACGACAATATACCCTAAAATATATTCAGAATCTTAATGACGTAAGTAAAGGAGTCGTGTACACAAATTGCGACTAGCGAACCGTGTATTGGACGGAACTACTGTCGAATTTGCTCTATCAAAGAAAATTAGAAGAAGACAAATAATGTGTGATCTTAACGACGTAAGTGAAGAAAGCGTGTAAACAAATATAAGCCCTAGGCACGTCGTATTAGATGAACGTACGGTCGAATTCGCCGTAGCGGGCCTGGAAATTCGACCTTTCCGCTGCGTTCATTTTAATTAATACAGAAGAACGTGTTACAAATATTTAAGAAGTTTCTTTATGAATCTCTTCCGAAGTTATTAATTCATCGTCTAGAAAAATAAAATCTGGTGCTCACTGCTCATTTTGTAGTTGAAAAACTGGTTATAAAGTTTTAAAATGGTTGTAGGTAAAATATATTAATGGTAAGTTATTGTTTTTATTAATTTTAAATATAAAAAAACTTACATCCCCAGGGGTCTGTTGAAATAAAAAAGTTATTTTAGTTACGAACTCGCCGGAAATGATTAAAATGTGAGTTTTGAGCAAACAAAAATTATTAGGGTTGTGTATCACCTCAATCGATTTCCCCAGAAGTAGGGAAAATTTTTGCTTCGAAAAAAAAATCCCAAGAGACACGACCACAATACACATCTGTCGGTTGTATCTTCAGTGGACAGAGCAAAAGAATATTGTTTTCTGTATTTAAATAAGGGTTGAATATTGTTTATCCATTTTTTATGACGGCGGTAGTCGTAAATAGAACAGTGAAGAATTGCCAGCTGTTGAAAATATGTACATAAATAAAAATAAAAACAAAAACGTTTAGGTCAGGAAAATGGAAAATTTTGTTTATGAGCTCATAAAAGAAAGTCTAATAACGTTCGTCACGGCCAATCAAATGACGTGCTTGTAGAGGTGCCAATGAAACATCGAAGAAATGATTTTTTTTACTACGCATGAGGCTCAAAGGAAAATAATTTCCCTCAGGGCCAACGTCATCTGTTAGGGAAGCTGTGTGGAGAGTTTTTTTTTTAAAAAAGGAGAGAGGAGGTTCGGGGATGGAGAAAGCTACGAATGTAAGGAATGGATAGAAATCTGGGGGTTTGGGAGTCAGAACCTCCCCAACCCTCTCTTATTCATCTACTCTCTTATTAAATCGCAGTATCTCCATATCCCCGTATCTTCGTATCCCCGCTCAAAAAGAAGAAGATTGAGAGATATATAATTAAGATTATTGGAGAGAGTATATACTCGTATTTAAAACGATAAAATTGAAACGAAAATTGTGAAAATGTTTAATAAAACACGACTCGTTTAAAATAGAGCAAACATCTCGCGGGGAACATCTAAAATAGCATTTAAAAAAACTTTGTGAATTTCTTCATACACATAACTTATAAAATAAGTGAAATGAACGTGTTGTGAAGCAACAAGCAAAAGGTCCTGGGTTCGAGTCAGAGGGAATATCTTTTTCTGATTTTTCTGTTTCGATTGAGTTTATCTTATGTTATCTTCATTTAATTAAAAAAATATATATATTTGCACGCGCCGAGATTCGATCTCGTGATCTTTGGATTGGGAGTCAAGAGCCTTGCCCCTTGACCACGAAGGCCGTCTTTTCCACAAACCGGCGTTAATCCCACGCCGGGATTCGATCCCGTGATCTTCGGATTGGCAGTCAAGAGCCTTACCCCTCGACCATGGAGCCAATCTTTTCCCCGGAACTTTTTCTCCTTCTTTTCCTTAAAAAGACTCTCCACACGGCATCCGTCTGGATTTGTAGACAAAGGAATGTAAAAAGGTGCTAGTTGGTTAGATAACCACTGATTTAGATGTTTGAACTTTGATATAAATCGCCACAGAATGGTAAAGAAATAAAATTGTTTCTTTTTGAGATAGTTTGGTCGGTACTCTATCACGTAGGGACGTTAAAACCTTGGAATGGAGCTGAGTTTCGTGCCACGAATGTGGAGGCAGGTGGCGGTCTACCTACGACCGATTAAAGGCAAAACGGTCTTTCAATTAAAATTAAATCTCTTTTAGGGTTCGGACTTGTAAGCTGCACGTCGTGGATTGACCAGTGATGACATAAATTGACGAGAAAATGTTGAAAAACTTTTCAAAATAATTTCAACTAATAAGGAACTCCAGTGAAAAATGTTATGGATTTAAAAAAATATGTTCATATAGACCTATAAACATTGATTCTGAATATATAAGTTTAATTAAATAATAGTTAACGTAGAGTTTTAAAAAAATTATTAAAAAGTCCATTTTAAAAGACGTCATTAAAAAACCCTGTCAGTTGGTATTATTGAATTAGTGAGGCGTGACGTCACAGCTCCAATCACCTGGTATATTTGTATTGAAAAATGGCAAGCCGTTCAATATTCCGTGTTATTGGTTTATAGAGATTTAGACATATAATAATTATTGTTTTAATTGAAACATTATTTAAGCCTACATAATTCAGTATCAAAAATAAAGTATCTCTATTAGATAATTATAAGATAATTTTCAAAAACTTTAATTTTCTAAAAACATCCTGTAACGCCTGTCACATTGCTCCAATTCTGATTTTCAAAATGGCCGGCGACGAACAGCTGATTTCAGTTGCCTACAAAAAATGCTTCGGTTTCGATAATATTGATTTCGATTCGTAAAGCTAAAAAAATTATAATTTCAAACAATTTTTATACCACTCTCCCTTAATAATATTAAAATATAATATAATAAATAAATAATTACACCTAAATAAGTTTTACTTATTGAATAGTTTCATAGCTTCTTCCATACAAAATGACAACATCTGTTGAAAATAACTAAAACTTTTGACCAGATGACGTCACACTAAATATGGTGGTTTTTAGGGGATCTTGAATAATTAAAACTTTGACATTTATTTTAACTGTTAAAACTAACTACAAAAATAAAAATAAATATGCGGTTATTTAAGTTAGAAGGTCATTATTTATTTTAAAAAATTGGACTGGAGTTTTTTATTATCCGCTAACCACTGCAGCGATTATGGGCGAAAAATGGACCACTTTTATTTCTCTGCGATTGATAGCGGTCCAAAATTGAACCATATTTTTCTACAATTCGTAAAACATTTATTGTAATTATTTGAAACATTTCCATGGCCAGCCATTTATTTTAAAACGAAGTTATTGATATGCTTTTATCTATTACGACCATGGATGTCGCAAATACGAACTTGGTAGACTATTTTAGAACGATGTTAAAAATAAATTTTTAATTTTTTTTTCACGCAGAATTTCTGATCAGCTGTTTACAGTTAAAATGAAGTCCTTTTTCCATAAAAGTGAGCCTTTCATTATCAAGTATACCACAGACAACATACAGAAATCGAAAAAAATCTATGTTGACTCGAATAAGTACCTCTCACGGAGTTTCAAAGTAACAAACACGCACGATTCGTGCGTTTTTAATCTATACGATTTTCTTTATGTATTTTTTATAAATCCTACAAATATGAGAAAAACGGTAAAATACAGGTTGATTCACTGATTATAGAGCTATAATAATTTTTTATGTCTCTTTGTTAAAATTTTAAGCAATTTTTTTTTAATGTTGGCGAAAAATTTTAAAATGATCTTTTGGAAATCTCGAGCAATCGAGGAAAATTTATTTATTTCGCGTGGTCGTTCCAGTGGAAAAACGTCCATCGTAATCATTAAGTTTTAGAAGTGTGGTGTGGGCCTGCCTGTTTGCTTAACACCTCAAACATATTTTGTCAGAGGAAAATATTTCCGTTTTGCAATAAAATCCAAATTAATGGAATATTTCTGAATGTATACGAAAATAAAAACTGTTTTTGAAAGCTGATACTTTAAATCGAAATTAACATATACCTAATTTTTAAATATGAAAATTTTGCATGCAAACATAAAAAAGTTTTAAAAATGACTCACTTGATAATGAAAATAATAAAAACACATAGATATTTTATAAGACATGTATTATAAACATTACTGTCACCTCATTTTTTCGTCGATTCATTTAAAAATAATTAATCAAAAATTCCTAAAGTTTTGTAATTTTTTTTCGAATTGCGATCAGAAACTTTGATTTCATAAAGATGTAGGTACATTCAACGTTTTTTTGTGGTAAATTTTTGTATTTGAATATAAGGTGTGGTGTTTGCTCTTTCTAACACCATCTTGATCGTATTTCTAACTATGATAGCAATGAATTCTTTGAAACCTATGTGAGTTGTTCCGAAAATCGAACAAATTAGAGGGGTTTTTTTTTTTTTTTTACAGTTAATACCGCACAAGAGTCCCAACTGCTCCCGTCTGGAGCCAGTGAGACTATGGCATCCCCAATTGGGGTATGTTGTCAGGCTGAAGGTAGTGGGGAGGGGAAGGAGATAGGGAAGAGGAAGGTGGGGAAGTACCTGGCTATTCAGATCTGGTCACTAAACACGGCTAAAGCCATTTCAAGCAACGTTTCAATTCTGAATGGTTTTATCAGTATCGCCCTGGTCTTACACCAGGGCGATACTGATAGTATCTTCCACTCTGGAACGTGCCGCAAATATACTATATATTATTTTAAATGAATAAATTGTGAAATAACACAAATTAATCAAAATAAAATTTATTTGCGCACGCCGGGTTCGAACCCGCGACCTTCGGATTGTGAGTCGAGAGTCTTGCCTCGGGACCACGGAGGCCGTCAAAGTAAACGTATTTTTTTATGTTTTAAAATGACCACAAGATGATATACAACCCGAAGAAGATATAAAGCGCCTGACGAACCTCAGCAGACATTTAGCGGACCAAGGATACCGAATCTTACAAAATCAAAAAAAAAAAAATATTTTTAAAATCAATATCAAATCTTCAAACCACACCAAAACGAATATGCAAAAAAAAACACAAAATAATTCGACGTTTAGCGACTCTTAAGAAAAAAACACAAATACTAATACGATGACCAAATGTATAGGAAAACGCGCTGGAATTCGATGATAAAAATATGGAAAAAAATCATCCTTCAAATTGATAAAAAAGTGCTTCCTAGTCTTCCCACTCTTGTCTATTTTAGTTTTCTGAATTTTTCACTTCTACCGCGCGTGAATTACACACTCTGTTTTTTTTTTTTTAATATTATATACCTACACAAATTTTAAACATAATTTTTTATAGCTCATGGGACTCAGTTGAAACAGGTGGACAGATTCAAGTACCTCGGGGTTGAATTCTCCAGCGATGGACGGCAAGACGGAGAAATTGACCGAAGAATTAGTGCGGCAAGCGGTGTGTTGCGTCCTCTCTACAGCTCAGTGATAAGGAAAGCCGAGCTCTGTATCAAGACAAAGATGGCAGTGTTCAAAACGGTATCATGTCCGACGCTCACCTACGGCCACCGGATATGGATGCTAAGCGAACGAACACGCTCTAGAGTCCAAGCTGCCGAAATTAGGTACTTGAGAGGAGTGGCAGCGGTTATGAAATGGGATTATATAAGAAACTCGAAGATCCGAGACGATCTAAACATTGAACCACTGCTACTCTTCGCAAAATCGCAACGAGGTGGCTTTGGCATGTACTAAGAATGCCTGATGACCGAATTCCGAGGAAGATACTAAGTGCGATTCCAGAGGGAGAGACATCCCGTGGGCCGCCCCAGACACAGTTGGTCGAGGCAACTCCAGAAACTGGGAGAAGAGAGGATGGGACTGCCATGGACGGAGGCCGAACAGTCAGCACAAGACAGGGACGTATGGAGAAGCCTTGTCGATGCAATGGGTCCCCGAGCCGAATAGGATAAGAGGATGAAGATGATGATGATATTTTATAACTTAATATTTTTTCAACACATGTTTCTAGTTCCACCAGAAATTATATTGCTTAAACTTCAACGATGCCCTGCATCCTCTCACCATTCGAGAGCACAAGATAAGGCTCTACACCGTGTAGATTAGAGGAATTTAGTATTGAAAGGGTTTGAACCCTGGACTAAGCAGTCTGTCGAGATTATCCTTTTATTCCGCAGTTGAATTGTGTCCGTGGTTTCAGACATTGTTTCACGGGAACTTCAATGGCCGAGATTTAGAGCTTAGGTATACGAAAACCGTTTTCTCACCAGGATCTTTATCGTCAATTTAATATATAGCGATGTGATTACCACTTTCTTGTGCTAATGTCAGTTTTGTACCTTACCTACTAACAGTACCTACGAAGCAACGCGCTGGCCGCATTTGTCGCTTTGATTATGACATATCTTTTCAACGCTTCTATTGGTTAAGATTGTGTAGGTGAAGTTTCACTTCCGCCGCGTGTGAACTGCACTCGATTTTTTAGAAATAAGGCATAGAAAGTAATTTTCGTTTTACTTTGAACAATAACAGCCACACTATACATAAAAAAACACTTACGTTAAACGTAAGAACGTTATCTCGAGAAGAACAAAATCATTAACGACCGTCAATACGGATTCCGGCGGAACCGCTCGTGCGGCTATCTTCTCGCGTATGTGACGCATGTTTGGGGGCGGTGCCTGGAACGTTTCGGTGAAACCCAAACGGTTGCACTGGACATTTCCAAGGTCTTTGACCGGGTTTGGCATCGAGGACTTGTCAACAAACTGCCATCTTACGGACTTCCCGCATCTTTGTGTACGTGGATTGCCGACTTTTTGAGGGAGAGGTCAATTCAGACGGTTGCTGATGGTTTCACCTCTTCCTCGCATCCAATAAATGCTGGCGTCCCACAGGGATCGGTTCTGTCTCCGACTTTGTTTTGTTGCACATCAACGATCTTTTGTCATGTGCACCAATTCATCGTTACGTGGATGACAGTACAGTCCATGATGGCTTTTTGTTTGACAAGCCCCCAAAGGGTACACAAACTCCAACGGCTCGGAGGGCTTTGATGTAAAGAATGGACGGTTACCTAGAGAGTGTTTTCTCTTGGAGTAAGAATAACCTCGTCGAATTCAATGTTTCAAAGACCCAATCATGCCTAATTACATCTAAAAGGTATCTAATCTAGTCTCCTTCAATGGAAGCAATCTTCCGAACAGACCCTCCATTGATATGCTTGGTGTAACTCTAAGTGACCAGCTCAGGTATGAGGGCTCCATCGAAGCCAGAGTAAGGTTAACCTCTCAAAAACTGGGCGTACTGTACAGGTAGCGCAGATACTTTAATAGTACACAACTGCTAACCCTGTACAAATCGCAAGTGCGCCCCACGGTTGAGTTTGGCAGCCACCTCTGGTCTGGAGCTCCAAAATACTTGCGACTTTGTGCAGAAATGGGCGGTCCGTTTGATAGATTCTCCCACCTTAACAAACGGATTGCAATCTTTAGAGCACAGGCGTCAGGTGGGAATGCTATACCTGTTCTACCGGTATTTCAATGAAAGCTGCTCTAAGGAACTAGCGTCATTGATCTCTTCGGCACCGGTGCATAGTCGGGAGACACGCCAAACGTGCGCCAAACATATGTACACGATTGATATCTGTCACATGAGAACGGGTCGTTTTTTTGACTCGTTCTTGAGTTCAACAGCTCGGCAATGGAACGATTTGCCAGCTTCTGTGTTTCCTCCCTCCTACAACATGGGTCTCTTCAAGACCAATGCTTATTCCTTCCTCTCCTCAAAATACCCTCCATACAGCATCCCAGATGACACAGGCCCGGAGGAAAATTATTTTCCTCAGGGCCTCCTGTGTGGAGTTAATGTAAAAAAAAGTTGAAGTCTATGACTTTGTCCAGTAGTTTTGAAGTGAAACTTTTTTGGCACCGTTTTGATTAGAAACTCTATGAAACGAAAATGGCACTAAAAAGAGACAAACATATACATTTATAGGATTTAGCCTGCGAGAGAATGAAAACATCGCGCTGGCCACGTTGGCCGCTTTGATTATGACATATAACTAACCTCTTACCTTTCTAAAGGGCACTCTCTACAGCCTCTAGTGCATCCGATTTTTTAGCGAAACGACCTCCGATTTTTAAACGGAAATGTGAACGGGCACTAAGGCTTTCAGTACAATATTTATTTATTTATTTATTGTTGGAAACATTTACAGAATGTTAACAATTATTATAGTAATAAAATTGCCATTGAGAAGTACATAGGTGTTAACACTCCAATTATAAATGTTCACAGCATGCATAATCAGTGTTTACTTGTTACTAGGTACAAAAGAAAATATAAAACATAGTAATTTCAAATATAAAACAGAAATGCAGAGAAAGAAAAGAAAGATAATAAAAATAAAATAATAATAGAGCAGTCACATAATTGTTCTCCATGATATATCATGGTAGAAGATTGTTAATTTGCCTTTTGAAATATGTAAGACTGTTTGCATAAATATCTACATGGTCACATTCGATGGTATTATATAGGCGACACATTCGAGACAGTGGATTGAAGTATGCAATATTGTTATTAAATAATTCAAGACGGAATGTATTATGACTCCTTAAATTGCGCCTATTAGGAACTTTTATATTAATATTGCTCAGACAATGAGTGGTTCGAAGCTTATCATGAATAATTTTATATAAACATATTAAGTCAGCAAATTGTCTTCTTTTTACCAGGGTTGTAAAATGAAATTGTTGGAGTCGTTCCTCATAAGATAGGAGTAAGGCATTTAATCCAAGTTTAAATGATAAAAGTCTTAGGAATTTTTTTTGTACTGATTCAATGGCTTTTGAATATTTTAAATAATGTGGATTCCAAATAACACTCCCATATTCCAATTTGCTTCTGACCAACGAGTTGTATAAGGTTATAATGGATTAGGGATTTTTGAAAGGTTTCGATATTCTATGTATGAATCCCATCATTTTCAAAGATTTACTCGTGATATCACTGATGTGTTCATTAAAAGTAAACTTCGAATCAAGAGTAATTCCTAGATCTCTTATAGTGGTGACTGCATTTAATCGAACATTATTAATGAAATATGCATTATCCTTTGGTCTTCTGTTACGGGTAAAGGTAATAATGTAACATTTTTCAATATTTAAAAACATATCGTTTTGAATACACCAGTTATGTAATGTGCAAAGGTCATTTTGAAGCATAACATGGTCAGAATCAGAGGAAATTTTGCGATAAATCTTAAGGTCGTCAGCAAATAGAACAAAATCACAGCGTGACATGGGGCCAAGGTCATTAATGAAGATTAAAAAAAGCAGAGGGCCAAGATTGGACCCTTGAGGTACACCCGACGTTACAATTATGGGAGGTGATTCGTGTCCATTTATAAGTACTAACTGTGTTCGGTTTTCCAGATACGACTTAAGCCATCTAAACAGATCACCGTGTATTCCAATTTGATCAAGCTTCTGTAATAATATAGTGTGGTTAACTTTATCAAATGCCTTTTGAAAATCTGTGTAAATGGCATCTACTTGAGTTCTTTCATTAAAAGCATTACAAATGTAATCACAAAAGTCGAGAAGATTCGAATTTATGGATCTGTTGGGAACAAATCCGTGTTGATTAATGCATAATTGTGGTTTAAAGTGAGAAAATACAGAGATATAAATTATAGATTCGAAGACCTTTGCAAAACATGATAAAATGCTGATTGGTCGATAATTTTTCACAAAAGATTGATCTCCAGATTTATGTATGCTAACTATGATTTTGCCAAGATTGAATTGGTTGTTTAGAGTATCATTCGGCCTGGCAGGATATAACGAGGGATCAGATTGAGTATAAACGGATGCAAAATAATTAGAGAAAAGATTGGCAATTTGTTGTCCATTATCTGCAGATATGGAATCCAGATGCATTAATTTGGGAATGCAATTGGTGGTACGCAATGATTTTGAGTATGCCCAGAAAGCTTTAACGTTTTCCTTTATGCCTTTTTCTACAGAGTTAATGTATGATAAATAGCATTCTTTTTGCATTCTTTTAGATCTTTTTCTTAAAATAACAAATTCAGCATGGTCCAATGGGTTTTTATATTTATTAGCCCGCAGTCTTACCTTATTTTTCTCTTTGTATATTTTACTTACCTTATTTTTCTCTTAATAGTCCTGATTATTCTATTCCCGAGCTTCGAGGTATTCTAATGAACAAACAGGTGTGACGATATGAACCGCGAAGAGGTAGCGGGAATCAATTATTCAAATATGACCGAGTTAGTGAATTACTGAATGAGACCTACAAGACTACAAATTTGCGTGGGTACACGGAGTGAAGCTACTTAAAATACGGTGAACAGAATACATTATTACCAGTCGTTCTGTGAACAATAGACCTCGCGTCCAAAAAGTGTTACTGATTTTCACCCATTTAATAAATTAATAATTTTCTTTAAAATCAAAACATTTATAAATAGGCACTTAAATGCCTATCTACTTAATGATGAACTTTATATTTTACATACAGTTTGCCAAATAAGAGTAGAAAACATAAGAGAGCGCCACTGTTGTTCAAATGAAAAAAAAACTAATAATATAACATAATATAATACTAATAATATAAGCGGCTAATGGCTTCCGACAATACAGTGGTGACCGCAGCGTTCCAGCACCAAATGCCACGCCCTACATACAATTGATTACTTATTTATCTTTCAAACTTTTTATTATTTTGTTTTTTCCTATTCTATGTACTTAGTTTACTTTGTTCTTTATTTAAAAAATCTGTTGTGTAAATATGTATAATAATATGGGACTTGTGGGATTACACTATCCTCCCCACATCCTGGAATAAAAACAATATTATTATCATTGTTTTATCATGGTATAAATATAAATAAGTTTTTTATTTTTATATATATTAAGTTTTTTATTTTTTCCATAATGTAACTTTATATACGCAATATGGACATGTTGAAATGAAATGATGATATTTCTCATTTTTATTTCTTGTTGTGATATACAAAATAATTGTATGTTATTTTTAAGTTTAAAACTACTATTATGTAATGATATTATTTTTCTTACTTTTGTACCATATTATATGTTTATTTATAAAAGGCAGTATAGCCGTTTATGTATTTAAAATAAAATAAAAATAAAATAAAAAATAAAGATGTGCAACCTATATTTTTATAAAAAATTAAAAAGGCGTAAAAGTGAAACAAAGTATTTTTTCATTACAGATAGATGCCCACTGATCTCAAAATTAGAAGTGCATATAGGTGTGTATTATATCTTTGCAATTTTGTGCTAACATAACGAAAAATAACGATATTGTAATACTAATATTATAAATGCGAAACTGCTCGAGTTTGTTTATGACCTTTTCACGCATAACACAATATAAAGACTTTAATAATTCTTTCACCAATATAAAGCTAAATTGTATGCGCAGACTACAGGTTGTATACGATGGTAAGCTCCGGCGTTATGAAATTATAAATATTAATATATTATATTTGTTATACGTTTTCTGTCGCTAACAAAAGCGAGTTTTTGCTAACGTCACAAAAAAATCTTTTCCATGGAAACAATGTTGATATATTTTTGGGCTCTATGCTGGTAGACACTCAGTCTACTGGTCAGCTACTACTGCAGAAAATTTAAATATTAGAATTCGTTTTTTTTTTGGACAAGCTTGGAATAAATGTCAGATGAGAGTTCCTATATTAAAAATATAATTCGTAACGATTATAAAGACTGAATGATAAATAGAGTATTTTTTTTATTTTATTAACGAACTTCCAAATATTTAAATAAAAATAAACATCCGAAATGTTTGTAAGCGCATAAATTCCGAACGAATGAACAAAATTGGATAAGTAATTCTTTTTTTCTTTGAGCTATAGCATTATGAAATTTAGGTGGTAGGCGAGATGTTTGAAAACTGAATGTAAGGGAATGAATATATGGCATGCGGGAGGGGATGGGAGTGGGGTGGGGGGGGAGATAATTGATAAGTGCAAGCGCTACAGTAATTTCCCGTAATACCGTGCGAGCGAAGCCGCGGGGAAAAGCTAGTAAAATATAAAGCACAGATTAGAAATTGCTCACATTTATTTAATACTAACTTAAGTACCTAGCGCCGCCCCGGCTTTAGATCATGTCTCTAATTTTAGATCTGAACTAACTAAGTAAATGACCATCACGCCGCAGGGGTAGGCAAAGAGAACGGACCGCCAAACAACTCGGTCTTGGCACACACTCTGCCTCATGTGCATCACCTATCACATTCATACATCGTCTCATACATACTCTTTTATTATTCTGACCTATCCCGATTCCCTTGATCGTGCCATGTCTTCCCCACTTCTTCTATCATTAACATTTGTTCTAAAAGTAGTGTAACTAAACTCACCATTTGTGATTCTTCCCTTCTACCTATTGTTAAATTCAAATTTATGTTAAATTAATTGAAAGCAAATCACTATGTAAAACACCATTTAAACAAAGTTGTCAATAAGTGTGCGTCTTCGATTTTATTTTCTTTTCTTTAAGGCGCCGTATCCTCGCTCGAAAAGAATAAGATGGAGAGATATGTAATAACGAATGTTGGAGAGATATATAGCTATAAAATTGAAGTGAAAATGTTTGATAAAACACGACTCGTTTAGAATAGAGCAAAAATCTCGTGGGAGCTGTCTATAACAACATTTAAAGAAACTCTGTGAATTTTTTCATACATATAACTTGTTAAATAATAGAGACAGATGTGAAAATAAAAATTTTCGGAGCATACTTCGCGATTTTTTTCTATCTAGGGAATTTCATATAATTTGCGTTTCGGCATGGGGATTGTATAGATATTATCTTCAAAAATGACATATATTTTTTTAAGAGCTTAAAAACTTCAAATGTTCAAGGGAGATATGCAAGAAATCGGTAGAAATTCGGGTAGCGGCGGCTTAATAACAACGTAATGTAAATTACTGTTTTATATTTTCAATGCTTTTTTTATACGCTTAAAAAGAAGATTTGACAGTTAAATTGGTGTTGCCAGCCTACAAATTTTGTAGTTCCATTTTTATTTTTTTCTACTCTTAATTGACAGACTAAACGTTACTTTTTAAAAACTTCAAAAATGAATTATACGTAGGTCACCCCCAAATTCGTAGAAAATGCATTTAAAGGGGTTAGATGATGGAAGAGATAGAGCAGTGATTGGCTAATGAATTGTGACGTAGCTTGAAGTCCATGTTCCACGTGAGATTTGAATTAACTGAAATACAAGTGGTTTACTTCACGTCACGCGTTTGAAATTTAGAAATCGGCTCGACCAGTTTTTTTTTCGAAAAAGGCCCGCTGGAGCTGCCTTGTTAAACGCATTTACCTTGGGTCACCCCAAGCGGTTCGCTACATTTGTTGACTTGGGGTGCCAAGGGCCACAGGGTGAGGTTTGTTCTGGTCTTGGCGGCCGGGTCGGGAGAGGCTGGCTTTAACCTCTCTATCTAGAATACCTCGATCCATCGTCTTGCCCCTTGCAACGCACCCCTCACACCTATTTTATTTTCAGATTTTCCTTGGCCCGGCCTCATTCATTTATACCAATTCATTACATATTTTCCTCAAATACTGTAAGTTTTAACGCTCTTAAAAAAAATTTGCTATTCTTGACGATAATATCTAAACATTACCCTCGCCTCATATAATATAATATCTAAAATTACCTCAATAGAAAAAAATCGCTAAGTATGCTCCTTTTTACGAAAAGTATGAAAATTATTTTACATGTTTTTTTTCAGTTATTTTACAAGTTATATATATGAAAAAATTCACATTGTTTTTTTAAATGCTATTTTAGACAATCCCCACGAGATTTTTGCTCTATTTTAAACTGGTCGTATTTTATTAAACATTTTCACAATTTTCGCTTAAATATGATCGTTTTTAATATTAACGCGCTCTCTCTGACATTCGTATTTACACATCTCTCCATCTTCTTCTATCTGAGCGGGTTAAAATGACCACCACATTCTCAAAGATGGGAAATTATGTCACTATCCCGACGAAAATTTTAATATTTCTATATTTGATACTGACAATTCGTGGTGTAATTCCACTACAATACATTAATTTAAATTTCGTAAATTTTAAACATAATAAATCTTTAGAGCATATGAATTACCCGTTCTTAATGAATATTTTATATATTCCAACTCTAGAAAACAGACGAAAAATAAACGACCTAACCTTTTTATTAAAATTATTAAACTCTAAATTCGATTGTTGTGAACCCCTGCAATTAATATATTTTCATGTACCTACACGAACGACTGGACAGATATTGAGATTTTATATACAAACATCTCATTCCAACTACAGTTTGCATTCTCCAATTTAGCGTTTACATAGTCTTGGTAACAAATATTTAAACAATATGGATGTATTTGATAATAAATTAGATTTGTCAAACTTTAAAGGTCGTATGTGCCAACTATTTATTCCTACTCCCTAAACTATCTTTATCTCTATTTTTACTTACCATATATTTTATGTTACCTACTTTGTGTCGACTCTTAAAGCTGGTTCACATTACGCTATCAAATATAAAAGATCACAGCACGCCAAATAACGCTCTCCATACAATCCCTTCAGACCGTTCACACCTAAGCGTTTTTAAGCGCAGATCAATCATAGACAATACACATCTCAGACGTAACCGCTCCAGACGCGATATCCCAGAAGATAACTCTCCCCTTCTCCGACTAAAACAGGAGAGGGGGTCATTGTTATTACGGAGCTGCCTAGACCCGTGGATGACAGATGTCAAGTTGACAGATTTCAGTACAAAAAATATGCGTTCCGTTGCCGCTCCCTAATTCGACTGACCCCCTCTCCTACCACAGGAAGAAATATTTGATAGCCTCGTGTGAAAGGACAAAAGATAAGCGCTCGCGAATCAACAGATATCTGCTCGCAGATATATAGCTCAATGTGAACGAAGCATTATAATAATTATTTTGTTACCTATATATTGTTTCTTATATTTTATGTTATTTCCTTTATTTTGTCAAAAACTTGTACTGCACTATATGTAAAAGCCCCACGGGCGTTTAAATAAATAAATGAATAAATAAAATAAATAATAATATAATAAAACACATATTAAACCAATTTCAATTTAATTTTATTTGACCGTAACCGGTTTCAGTTTTTTAAAGCCATCTTCAGACTGGTTCAAATAATTCTTAATCAACAGTTTATATACATAACATGGAGCAGAGCGAGGGGGGTAGCCTATAAAGATTTTATTCAATTTATAATTTTTTTCCTTATTTGTTGCCACGTCGTCTTTGACGATTGGATTTTTAGTTATCGAACAGTATTAATAGGGTAGCGTCTGCATGGTTGAATTTCAGATAATTTTTCAGATTATTTTTAAATTCATGAATTTCGGCTTCGAGTGCATGTCTGTCGCCGCACACTGTGCGCCGCGCCACATAAACGTCCGGGTACGTGAAGTTTCAAACAAAGCTACGTTGTAATTCGGTTTCGAATTCGAGAATTCGTTAAAAGATGTCGCCACTTTCACGCATGTGGACGTGACCCAGGCAGGTATAAGTGCTACGAATTTGTGAATTTGTAGAAAATAGAAAGATTGACGGTTATACTCAATTGTGAATAATAAATAGTATCAAGCGACTATGTATTAGATATGAGTCATTGCCTGTCCCGGTTACTTTGTCCCAGTGGCTAGCCATCACTGAATGACAGTGCATCCGAGGAACGGACTCTTAGTATGTCAACTTCTAAAAATTTTCGAACATTCTTCAGGCGGGTAGCTAAGTATAATAATCTATTTTAATTTAAAAAAAAAAATCGTGGTCTGCAAAATGATATCTAAGTTAAACGAAAATATGAAAGAGAACAAGATACAGAAAAATAGAAAAAGATAATGGTCGCAAGTGGGATTCGAACCCAGAACTCTCTTTTTTAACCGCCAAAAGTTATAAAAAGAGAGTTTTTCTTATAAAAAATTGATAAACAAATTTTTGACTCCAAATATGTTGAGAAATTTAAATCGTTCAGTACGTGCTGACACATCCTGTATGTATATGTTAATTGAAGAAATACCCTCTGTCCGAAAGGACGCGTGGGTTTACTTAGGCTTAGAGTATGAATATTTCAAATCGGAAGGCATTTAATAATGGCTTAATTATGGGGGAACATTATTCAACATGCTAATAATTATTATAATTTCAACAACTTTATCAAATTGTATAGACAGGCACTTCCCAACTATCCTATTCCCCATTTTCCCTTCCTCACTCTCTTCAGCCACAAAATATATCCTAATCAGGCAGTATTTATTTACACTGAGTTTTAGATGTTAGCACTTACGTGAAAACAATACAGTTACAAAAACTCAGTTATTACATAATTAGAAAAATCTACAATTAAATACAGATATGTACAATTAAAAAAAAAAGACACCACAAATAAAAATACAGAATTATGTACAAGCAAGTAACACATAACAATGAGTGGCAGGAGACATAAGAAGTACGCAAGGCATGCTTAAAGAGACAATTGAAACAATATAATTAGTTAGTATTTTTTAACAGTGCCATTTAAAGTAGGCGATATTATTTTTAAATGTATTCACGTGAAAAATGTTATGGCGTCTTAAAAAATGGGAATTGGGGACATTTATTTCAATACTGCCAAGACAAAATGTAGTATCAAGATGGCCGTGAATAATTTTATGTAAACAAATTAAATCAGTCAATTGCCTTCTAGTTTTAAGTGTATCAATCTTGAAGTAATCACGACATACGTCGTATGATCTAAGATGGTCATGTAGTCCACATTTGAAGGATAACATTATTAGAATTTTTTTTGAGCTATTAATATTGAATATATATATAAAAGTAAGACTGAAAATTCGATCCACTTATTTCATAAGAAGTAAGCAAAAATTAAGCCCAATTCGAGCACACAAACACCTCTTCTGTCGCTTTATTTATTGAGTGTAAAAAAAGGTAGGGATTATTTGTGAAAACAATTTCATTTTAAGTGATGTTTGAAATCGTACAAAAACAGTGTATTTACCTTCAACGAGAATATCGACGGATGACCGTGCATTTATTTACTCTGATAACCGCAAAACGTGAACCGGGGGATAAAGAACAACACGAGAAATGCGATGTGGGCGTGTTTCGTGAATCAAAATGGTTCCATGACAGCTGATCCCCTGACAGTTGGCTCCCCGGCATACTTATATTCAATATGCATTGGAGGTTATCCACCATTTACCCGCCCTGCTAAAAGTAACAGACACTCCTTCAAGGTACTCCTTCAAGGCTCTCGCAGGATACTTTTTTTATTGTTAAACGAAGCTTCATTTTTTTCGTTATTTTTTTGGGGTGTTATGCCATGTTGCGCTACCCCCTTCTTTAACCAACGTTTCGGACAGCGTTACAGCGTCCATCATCAGGGCAGATGTGTAATTGCACAAGAAGGGGGTAGCGCAACACGGCATAACACCCCAAAAACAAATAACGAAAATACTTTTGGCCGTGAAAATCTAAAAACTTATCGAAGCTACATTTATTTATTTTGAACCAATTCTTGACCTCCAGTGTCCCTGCATACGTTGTTAGTAAGCAGTATGCAAGTGCTTAACAAGAAAAACAAAATGCAAAAATAGGTTGGTAAGGCAAAGATGAATATTCAATATGCAATCGGTTTAGGGAAAAAAACACGGTATGCCTATTAATACAACACATAATCAAGCATACGGAAGGGGTGTGCAGAGAGGATGATGTACCGCCAAATAACAAAAAAATGCATCAAAATTATTATATTTTCATTAAAATGCATCAAGGAAAAAAACTGCTTTTCTATACTGTATAAAAAAGCTTATAAGCACAAAAATCTACATTGTAAAAAAATTCGTTTGATATTCGTAGGTATTTTTGAAGTGGATTTTAGGCTTGACGTTGGTGAAAATTGCACAGAAAATTATTATTTTATAGTCATTATAATTTCGGGACGGTCACCATTCAAAAGTCTGATTAAGTTTGAAGAATGCTTATTAAAATTATGACACTTTTAATTCGATAAAATGAAATGGCGATACACGATCTCAGGCAGTGTAATAGAACTAATTACAGACTGAGTAAGAATTGACAGGTAGGCAATAGGTAGGAAAGGAATTTGCAACAATATTAATACCAATTCCAAGCAGCGACAGTATGTATGCGTGCTATGTAGGTATGTATAAGTGTAGGTGTGTGTATGGGCGTAACCAGACAGAGTGCAGGCTAAATAGGCTAGAATTAAAAAAAACATTATCCATACTAATATTATAAATGCGAAACTGCTCGAGTTTGTTTATGACCTTTTCAGGCATTAACCAATAAAAAGACTTTAAAAATACATTCACCAATAGAAAGCTAAATTATATGCGCAGACTATATTTTGTATATGATGGTAAGCTCTGGCGTTATGAAATTATAAATATTAATATATTATATTTGTTATACGTTTTCTGTCGCTAACAAAAGCGAATTAATTGCAAATGTCAGAAAAAAATCATTCCCGTGGAAACGATGTTGATATATTTGTGGGCTCTAAGCTGGTAGGTACTCAGCCCCCTGGTCAGCTACTGCCCCAGAAAATTCAAATATTAGAATATGTTTTGTTTTTTTTTTTGGACAAGCTGGAATAAATGTCAGATAAGAGTTTCTACATTAAAAATATAATTCGTAACGATTATAAAGACTGAATAATAAATAGTGTAATTTTGTATTATATTAACAAACTTCCAAATATTTAATTAAAAATAAACATCCGAAATGTTTGTAAGCGCATAAATTCCGAACGAATGAACAAAATTGGATAATTCTTTTTTTCTTTGTGAAATTTAGGTGGCAGGCTAGATGTTTGAAAACTGAATGTAAATGAATGAATGTATGGAATGGAGGGGGTGGGGGTAGGGGTGAGGGTGAAGGGGGCTAATTGATAAGTTCAACCGCTACAGTAATTTCCCGTAATACCATGCGAGCGAAGCCGCGGGGAAAAGTTGGTATGTAATAAACGTAGGATGGAAATTATAGATATAATAATCGTGAACTTTTTTTAAATGTGATACTGCATAAGAGTACCTATTAGCCCCAACCGCATGGAGACAGTGAGACTGTGACATCTTCAATTTGGGATATGTTGCGAGAATGAAGGTAGTGGGGATGGGAATGAGATGGGAAGAGGAAGGTGAGAAAGTACCTGGCAATTCAGATCTGGTCCCAAACACGACTAAAGCTATTTTTTTTTTTTAAACTTTATTTATTCTCATTTCTATGTACATATAATTTATAATAGCACATAGTATACATATAATAACATAATATATATTAACAAATATTATGAACAAGAAATGAAAACCCACTAAGGCAATGCCTGAGTGTGGGTAATATCAAAACAAAATACTATATTTCCAAGTAATCAAAGTATAAATAGACTTAAAAAACATAAAATATAAAGTTAGTATAAAAAGTTAGTATTACATTGGTAGAATAAGTGAAAAGGTTTTTTTTTCAGCTTTTATAAAAATAAAATAAAAATATGGAGAAAACATAGTGATTTTTAATTTTTTTTTTTAGTTATTTAAAAAAAAAAAAAAATAAACAGAAAACACATTGTACTAAAGTTTGGAAAGTTACAGAAAGTGAGTTGTAGAAGGATGGATAAATTTATAGAAAAAGCGTTTCAATATCTACATTATTCAACCATAATTTTATTACAAGCAACGTTTAAATTATGAATGGTGGTCTTACACCAGGGCGATACTGAGAGTATCTTTCACTCTGGAATGTACCGCGAATATATTTTAAATGATTAAATTTGAAATAACCCAATTAATAAAATTTATATATGTATGTATGCCAGGATTTGAACCCACGACCTTCGGATTGAAAAATCGGGAGCCTTACACCTCGACCACGGAGGGACCTCTGATTAATGTACTGATGTGAAAGAAGGTATGAAAGACCCGTACGCATGTTAAAAAGCTCTCTTAGATTTTAACTACCGACACCCATTATTTGATTTCCATTCAAATCTACAATGAAGGCAGTTCTAGTGTTTTATCGATTCAGTGCCGCAAACAAACCAATTTGTTTGTATTCATTCTGTTGGGCCGATAAAGGGAAATGATTATGTTATATAATATTCTGACAGGTGAGTGCGGCCGCCATTTCGAGTGCGCGGTCGCCATTTTGAAGCGCGCCGCCATTTTGACAGCGGACATGGTGAAATATGGCGGGAAATACGACGGGCGAGTGCCGATTCGGTCCTGAGGGCTTGAAACATAATTACACGCCGCTTGTTTGATTTGTACGTGGCTGTATTCGTTTTAAAGAAAATAATAATATTTTTTGGTGAATGACTTTATTTCTTCAGGTGAAATTGGTGTTTAAATATATAATTTTTTTTGTTCATCTGTGTCTGTCTCTGTTTGTGCTGGTGCAATCCCACACAATTCATAAAGTAAGTAGGTACCTTCCTACATTTATACAAATGGAAAGTCCTTGAATACTGTAAAAAAAAAATATTATTAAGGTACATTTTTTGTTAACGTTTGCAGTGGAAATATGACATCTCTAGATGGGGTATATTTTCAAGCTAAAGGAATTGAATATGGCATTGCAACTTGGGGAGGCACTTTGGGTACTGTCGCTAATAGTCACCCCAAATAGTACGCTATGTTTTGTGGCTTGAGTGCAATGGATCATGAAGTAAGATTTGTTAAGGTGTTGGCGGCGGACCTGGAGAGCTGGTTTAGGGAGACCTTTTAATTTTTTTTTTTTTTCTAGATTATTATGTGACTTTAAATTAATCATTTAAATTTACTGAATTCAAAGTTAATGTTCTTTATACAAATAGAATGGCGTCATTTGCGCCTCGCAATTTTTACCTCATGTGGGTATTTAAAAATGTACCTGGCTACGATAGACTTAGAGTTTTTGTATTTCATTGGTAGGGAAAAATCGCATGTTTTCATCATCATCAATCTTCATAATCAGGACTAGCAGGTCTAACAGTTAATGGCTATGTATAAATACATGTCTGTTTGTATTATATTGGGAGCGGGAAGGAGGCGGTTTGTCCTTTTATTTGGAGTTCTTTCGTATTCGCCTTCAGGGAATGAGGAAACCATGAAAAAAGTCATTCAGAAAACTTTTTTAGTTGAAACTCGATGAAACGAAAAATAGCGACACTAAAAAGAGACACACATACATCTATAGGATTTAGCTTGCGAGATAATGATATAGTATAATCGGTCTCCTCTATGTGCGATGCTTCGTAGCTTTCCCTCTCTTGTCTACTTTAGTTTTCTGAAGGTTTCACTTCTACCGGGTGTGAATTGCTCGCTGTGTATTTTTTATTAAGAACCTTAGCGGCCAGACATTCAGTGGATCGAATCCTACGAAATCCAAAAAAAGAAAAATTATTTTTGTAAAATCAATATCTAATCTTCAAAATGAACCGGCAAAAGAAAGCAAAAAGACTGCGACATCTAGTGACTCCGAAGAAGAAAATACGAATACTAGGTACTAATAAGATGACCAAATGTTTAGGAAAAGGTGCACTGGAGTTCGATGACAAAAATATGAAAAAAATTATCCTTCACATTGATAAAAAAAAGTGCTTCGTAGTTACCCCACTCTTGTCTACTTTAGTTTTCTCAAGGTTTCACTTCTACCGCGAGTGAATTGCGCACTCTGATTTAAAAAAAAAACCTTTGAATTCAGATTTCATATTATTCATCATGTCTAACAGTAATTTTTTTTTTTTAATTTTTCTTTATTCATTTTGTTTATTACAGGATTGTTTTACATGGTATTTCGACTACCAAGCTAGGCAAATGCCAGTATTATGGTAGTCGAGATTCATAAGATATTAAGTATATAATATTAATAATCATCCATATATATGTAGATGAAAGTACAAACATATAGCATACATATTAAGGAAAATATTCATACTAGTATTAAGTACATGATCACATACAGGAAAGGAGTTAAACTAGGTGAATTTTGTATAAATAAAAATAAAATAGAATAACAAATAAAAATAAAAGTAACAAATAATAATATTTTAAGGATAATAGAAATAAAAAATAAGAATAAATATGTAAATCATCTATACAGATGAACAATGATAGTCTTAGACCCCAAAAAACAAAAGCAAGTATTCCTAGGCAGCATATGAAATGGACGAACAATGTCAAAAAATATGAAAGAAAAGCATCAGCGTAATATAAAGTTTTGGTTGAAAATTAATTTAGAGATAAGATTTTTTACTTGAGAAATATGAAAAAATAAGAACAGTTTTTAAGATGTAAGGCATTCTTTATAATATTTCCTTCCCTGAGTAAATAACCAGTTCTGTATATTAATGGCATAAAGATCATCAGTTTTCGATGTCTTAATATCAATACTCAGTAAGTTGAACATTTTAGGCGCGATGTAAGAGAACTGTGGTTGGGCGATAGCTGTTTTTGTTTGAGGAATTTTGCATTTTTGGTGTGCTGAATAGCGGGTGTAAATATTTTGTTGAGTTTTGAGTGTTAAATCATTTTTCCTTATGTGTATGAGAATTGTCTTAACGTATAATTGTCTAATGTCTAGGATTGCGAATTTTTTAAAAAGTGGCTCTGATGGGTGAGATGGGTGACATTTTAATATAATCCTTAGTAGCAGCTTTTGAATTAAGATCATGGGATATATAATTGAAGCTGCACAGCCTCCCTATCCCACGATACCGTATGTGGCTATTGATTGGAATAGTGCAAAATATATGCATCTCATTGTTAGAAGGTTCAGGATTGATCTGAGAGAGAGAAATATAAAGCACAATTCTTTTTGTTGTGAAATTGACATGGTCCTCCCAACGCAGTTGGTCATCTATAACAATCCCCAGATATTTAATTTGGTCGAATTTTTTTAGGTTGGTACATGAGCAATTATTGTGGGGAGGCGTAGGGGTAATATGGTTCTGTGAGCATGAGTGAATGATAAGATCAGGACAGTTTTTAGGAGAAGTGACTTTACGTATGGAGAAAAGTAAATATTTTGTTTTGTCAATATTAAGAGTCATAAGGTTGTCGTCTTACCAATGTTTTACTTTATTTAGGCCCTAATTTGCTTTTTCCATTGTTGAGTTCCAATTTTCAGCTTCAAAGATGATTACCGTATCATCGGCAAAAGATATTACAGTACCATCAATTTCCAAGTTACATAAAGTGTTAATATATATTAGAAAGAGAAGTGGGCCTAACACACTGCCTTGAGGCACACCGTACGTGATTGGTAAACTTGTACTTCTGTATTCTTTAGCAGAATTTACAAGAGACGATTGTGACCTATTTGTTAGATAGTTCTCAAACCATTTGAGGGGAGTACCTTTTATTCCTACCTGAAGGAGTTTCTTCAAAAGTATGCGGTGAGAGACAGTATCAAAGGCTTTGGCTAGATCCAAGAAAACAGCGAGCAACGCCTTTATCGAGGTTTTCAGAGATTGCTTTTTTAAAGGTTGCAATTGCATCTGCGGCACTACGACCTTTGCGGAAGCCAAGGTCGTAGTGCCGCAGACAAATTTGTATAGCCTACGTTTAACCGTTTTTTCAATTATTTTTGATATCGGACTCAGCAAGGATATTGGTCTATAGTTATTCACTGATGATCTGTCCCCTGATTTATAGATAGGAATAATTTTTGAGTGTTTTAAAGAATTTGGGAAGAGGCCAGTTTGAAAGCTTAGGTTTATGATATGTTTAAGGGGCTTAGTGATGATTGGTTTGAGGTGTTTGATCAATTTAGTGGATATATTGTCGATTCCAGTTGAATGTGTAATGTAATTGAATTAGAATTTTAAAAGCTATCATCAAATATTTACCACTAGTGATTATTCACTTAAAAGTGTCAAGCGCAAAATAATTTTTGTAAATATTTATTTCTCTTTGCGGAAGCGCTTCTCAATTTATGGATTTAGAGATTTATGTACACATTTATTGAAAGCCTGTTGAACCTATATTGAATTGTCACATTTTCAACCTCCGCAACGCGCGATCATATTTCACGTTTGCAGAATAATTTATTTACGCCATGAGGTCGCGTTTCAGGTTTCGTTTGGACAAATATTTGAACGCTTTGAATCGCTCCAGATTTGAATTTGATATTTTATTTTCCAGCTTCTTCCAGCTGAATTCCTAATTGTTGATATAACCGTCGTTTTGAAATTCCTGCCATTTTGTGTTTTGATCAATGTGCACTAGTGTGGGCCGATCTTTTTTTCTACCGAATTTCTTTTGGCGCTAGTAATAAAAAGTTGTCTATGCATCTAGAACAGGGTAAAAATGAGCTTACTTCGAGATTCGAACACGCCCATAACACACTTCTTTCGATGAACCTCTTCAATGGTAGTTGTTTTCTGTAAATGGGGTGACATTGACATGCCCACATTTAAAAACCTTGATAAGTAAAATAAATTCAACAATTTGCCACGCTTCATTGTATATATCAGATGTACTTAATCTGGGGGTCGCGAATAACTTTTCCAGTTTTTTCATCAATTCTTATTTTATTTATTTATTTTTTATTATTTATTGAGTTAGTTTATACTACAAGAATATAAACTAATAAGCACAGTGTAACATTTTATTAGATAAATTCAAATATTTTTACAGGAAGCATAACATTTCTTATTAAATACATTCATTCTTTCTTCATTCTTCATGCTTTTAGGCATTTCGAAATTTTTTTTTTTTTAAAAAGAAAGACAAACATTTCCGGGTTACGAATAACCCAACAATGTTTGAAAATCAATACATACATCTTTAGTCCTCTCTACATTAGGTAGTTCTGTGATTTTGGTGTTTTCATATGTGGCAATCTAACTCTATTTATATTTCTTGTTTCGTAATTATGTACATCTCTATTAAAAACAATTTCATCCTTAAAGTATTTTGGCATTTGGTTTTTCATTACTTTACGCACAAAAATTAATACATTAAACAGTACTCTCTTTTTTATTAGAATCCAATTTAGCTCCTCTCTCATTTGATTAACCCTTGCATATTTGCCTTTCCCCAGTATACATCTCATAGCTATGTTCTGTATAACTTCTAGCTTATTCAAATTTCCTTCTTTGGCCAAATATAACATCGTAGAGCAGTAATCTAAATGTGGAGCAACTACAGTTTTATAAATGAGCTCCCTAGTATTTCTGTTTAATTTATTTCTTAAGCTTCTAAGAAAATTTACTTTTTAAGATACCTTCTTTAGCACATTTTCAAAATTTGCCGCGAAAGTTAGTTTTGAATCAAGTATTCCACCCAGGTATTTGATGTCATTTACCTTTTCAATTTTTTCATCATTGATTGTCGAATTTAACACCGTGTTACGTGTTTTATTGCCTATTTCCATATATTTTGGTTTGTTTACGTCAGTTTCAACTTATTTACTTTCAGCCATTTTGTTATATTTTGTAGGTCTTCGTTTATTTTGTTAATTGCATCCTTGTAATCTTCTTTTATTATGATTAAGAATTATTTCAAAGTCTTTCGTTTAAAAATAAATATTTGATTTGATTTTATATATTTTTTAAAATTATATATTTGTAATTATATAAATAAATATGATTTAGTTTATGTACTTTTTGGCTATTTATAAAACGTGAGCAAAATGCTCTATATGCGAGTGCTCGTGTGAGTTTTAAAGGCGTGAGTGCTCGCGGGTTTAAATAGACCAAAAATCTGAGTTAAGTAGCATTTAATGAAACTCTTTACTTTTTTCATATCTATAGCATGATAAATAGCACAAACAAATGTATTTTAAGATTTTATGATTTTCGGAGAATAGTTTTGCGATGTTTTTATGTAGAGAGAATATCATATATGTAATTATTATTTCACCTCGACATCTGAATAGAAAGGGAAGTTGTTATTATGTCGGTTGAAATTCGAATCGGGGGTTTGTAACGGGGACCTAGCAAAGGTGAAAAAATGATGCAGACTGGCCATTTAATGACAAGGAAAATTGGGATCTCACACCTATAAGGTGTTTTTAAAGACAAACATTGAAAGGTTAGGAATAATCCATTAGAAGGTTTTTAAATATCTTCTTTTAACAGAAAAATGTTGCTTTTGGTTGATGACTTGGCTAGCAGAGAATGGAATCCGCGACACCTTTGAATCTCTCGATTAAACTAACCGGAATGTTTGAAAACCTCTCTTCTAGAATATTTCAGACTATCTCAAAGCTTATACAAACGCTTTGTAAATTCCTTTGATCTTTAGATTTTCCTTACAAAAAAATATTTTACGTTGATTATTTCTAAGTATTGGCTTTTAATAAAACAGAACAATACATTTTATTGTGTTTGACAGAAAGAATTCATTTTATATTTTTATATCTTTTTTGCAGCAAAACACTCCTTTAATTTGAAAGGCTTAAAATGTATTATGTTTTGTTATATCTCGAAAGGAAACCAAATTTTTTATTTATCCATTTTATTAAGCCCGTAGAGCTTTTGCAAACATTTTATTTAAGATAAACCCAATACAGGGAGAAAATAATTCTCCAGAAATTCTGAGGGAAACAATTTCCCTCAAAGCACATGTCATCTTTGGGTATGCTGTGTGGAGGGTTTTTTTAGGAAATGAAGGAGAAGTAGGTCTGGGGAGGAAAAAAGTACGAGAGGTGGTTAGGAATCTGGGGATCAGTGTGTCCAGGAGTGACGGACGTATGAATCCATCCCTCACATTGCAGAGCAAAGTGATGTTCCGAAAGAGTCCTGCTCAGTGGCGTAATTATCTGAGGCCCATGGCAAATTCATTGGATGAGGCCTCGCCAGTAAAAATCGTCATGTTGTAATTGAATTTTAATAAATTATTTAAGAAGTTACCCAACAGTATTACTAATATTGGATGCATTTTTGTTAAATATCTAATAAATTTTATTTTCAAAAGAATAGTGTACATTAATATTAACTTTCGTAATTAAATTTATTTTGCCTCTAATTGCAGGTTCGATAAAACAAAAACTACGAAAATTCAAATATACAAATGACCAGTTGTCATAACAATCAAACGTAGAAGAGCCCTCTGCACTTAAAAAAACAGAAATCCGAGATTTCCCTAACACTATGCTTTGCCAGTGCTTTCCCTAACACTGGTAATCCGCCAGCGCCACGAAAAAAGTACTTTATTGCTTAACAAAATGCGGGAATACCCCGAGCGTCACTAGCTCGCCCGTGCCACCAAAATACCGCGACAAAAATTAAGCAACAAATGGATGCGTTCTAAAATTGATCGACATCTTATGAATGCGTTTAAATCTTAATAATTTATTTTAATTTGTACATGGTCTTTAGTTGTGTCTAACTTTAAATGATTTTATGTAGGTACTTATATAAAATTTAAAATTTTTATTAAATTTTGTTCAAAATGTTAGGTTACGTCTGAGCTCGCGGCCTCTCGGGCCGGGGCCTCAGCCTCCGCGGGGCCCGTGGCATTTTGCCAGACTTGCCACCATATAGTTATGCCACTGGTCTTGCTGGAGACCCATGAACGACCACCACGAATCCAGGCACCCCTGCCAAGTCACTTAACGTAGCGAACCACTCGGGGTGACCTATGGCAGAGGTGTTGGTTATCCAATAAATGTTTCCCGGGACGGCGTAACCTATACCCATCTCCCAAATTGAATACGTTGAACATTTACAAATATTATACAGAAAAACATGACAGTACATACGTGTAACATATCAGTACGATAAAAACTCATCATTTAAAAAAAATAATACATAACAAAAGCTATTTTCACAACTAATTATTTTTTCTGCGATGAAGGACGGAGAGGTTTTGAAAATATCGAAAAGGTCTGTATTGTAATTGATATGAATAATTAGTGCTATTGTTGTCACGTGGAAAAGACGGTGGAGTCGAGTAGATTTAACAGGGACACGGATTCGTAGGTATTTATTTATTTATGTATTGACGCCCTGTTGGGCTTTTACATATCGAATACAAATTTCATTTATAAAAACAATATAATCATAAATAAAAAAAAAATACAAAATATATAAATAAAGCATAAAAATAAAATAAATAAGAATTTAGTTAATGCTAAATTCACTTGCATGACTTTAGAGAACTCCTAGGTACAATTCATATGCCTACGAGCAACAAAAAAATTTAAAAAATCAAAACACATTAATTTTTACTTAATTACTCGTTGTTTGCATCTAGAATACGAACAATAAAAAAACAAACAAAAGAAAATCGAAATAAAATAAAATGATTTCTCATTCATTATTTACATCTAAAAAGTGATGGACTAATTTGGCTTTAAATGTTTCAAAGTTTAAATTAAATATGTCGGCGACATCACTTAGTTTATTGTCCAACCTATGTATTATTTCTAACACAGAATTCATAGCGAAGTTATTGTTGTGGAATAAAATATTCCGCCTCGTATATTTTGGAGGTATGTGTATAAATAATATATAAAGATAAATATAACTTATGTTTAGAGACTTGGCAGGAGTGCCCGGGCTCTTGGGGTGAGGTTTGTCTAGGTATTGGTGGTGGATGACCTGGATTGAACCTACCCAGCCCTCATAACTTTTTCCTTCCCAAAACCTCCTCTCCTTTTTTCCTTAAAAAGATCCCCCGCACTGCTTTCCCAAAGATGACAAAGGCACCGAGAGAAATAATTTTCCTCAGTACCCCCTGGGTGGAACTAATGAAAAAAGAATCGCAAAAAAGTTTAATTGATCCGAATAATTTAATTTTCTCATCATGTGGTATTTTATATATATTATGAATCTTTACGTACAGGTGTAAATAAATAAATATCTGGCATGAACCAGATTCAGACGCCGACGAGTGAGCGAGCAGTAGGTATTCCAAAACACCAGACCCCTCCCCCGTAACTTATGTTATATATCTATGTATATATTTATATAATATCGTATAGTATATATGTATATGTATGTATATCCCCTATAGTCCCATAAAGTATATATCTACATAAAAACAGACATACACCCCCCACACACACAATGCAGGATATCGTACACCGATATCACTGAAGGCCGACCGGGTTCATGTTGACCGCCGGCCGAATCTTCCTGGATGAGGTTTTTCATGGTGTCCTCATTCCCTTCACGCAAATGCGAAAGAACTCCAAATAAAAGGACATGACCGCCTCTTTCCCACTCCCAACATAACACAACCACACACGTATGTATTTATGCTTTCCAGCTTTCTGGCGATGAAGAATTAATGATGACCAAAAAAGATGCAATTTTAGTAGGGTTTTTAGGTAACAATTTTTCCTTAACGATTAAATTCAGGACCTTAAGGGTCTACTATTCGTGAACACAGCGCTGAAAAAGAAGAAGATGGAGTGTTGGACAGAGCGCGCTAATATGGTTAGTCGTAGAATAGCAGCGAAAATTGCGAAAAAGCTTAATAAAACACGACTCGTTTAAAATAGAGCAAAAATTTCGTGGAACGTATCTTAAGTATCGTTCAAAGAAACATTGTGAATTTTTTCACAAAGATAACTTGTAAAATAAAAGAAATAGACGTTCAAAATAATTTTCGGAGCATACTTTGCGATTTTTTTCTATCGATGGAATTTCATATAATTTGCGTTTCGGCGTGGAACGTATCTAGATATTATCTTAAAAAATAACATGTATTTTTTTAAGAGCTTAAAACTTCAAATGTTTAAGGGAGATATGTAAGAAATCGGTCGAAATACGAATAGTAGACCCTTCAGTCTCTAATAAATAAGTAACATTTTTAAATACCCACATGAGGTAAAGATTGCGAGGCGCAAATGACACCGTTCTATTTGTATAAAGAACATTAACTTTAAATTCAGTATATTTAAATGATTCACCTCTTCAAGGAATATAAGAAACTAGTAAATCAAAAAATAAAAAAAAGTAAATAAATAAAATAATTGATAATTTTTAAGTGAATTTCACCGCTTGACATTTCCCCCCGGAAGTTGTCCTTTCAAATAAAGTTGAGAGAGATGTCATTTTATTTCATAAGAATTATTATTATTTAACAAGGGGACCCTTTCACACTAAATACGAAGTAATACTTCCTTGTTATTTATGTGTTCCGTCCAAGAAACTTTTAACTTTCTCCAAAGGGTCCCATTTCAAAGCCTCCAATTGTGACACGAATTCGGGTCCTGTAAAATATATCTAACTTTGTTGTTTTAAGGCAAACACAACGTAGGAACTTTTCAATTTATTTGAACTAATACAAAAACAATAGGTTAGGGAGAAAACAACAATAATTACTTCTAAGTACTTTCTGAATTCAATTCTCACAATCTGTTAAGAAAAGTTAGGCCTAGGAAATGTTCGACTTGGGTAGGAAGTAGTGACGTCGAATACAATGTTTTTTGCGGAATCGTTATAGCAATTCGATTCATTCGTTTAACCAATAGGTTCTCAACCTTATTTTTCCCACTGCACACTTTGAGAATATTTTTTTCCAAAGCCCCCCAATTTTTTTACTTATGGGGGGGTATATATTCCAGAAACTTAAAGCCGCTTGATACAACTATGTATTATCGTTAATCTTTCAATATTCGGAGAGATACTACTTTTAAACAAATTCGTGGCAAATATACTTAGGGGACACACGTCCCCATCTGACCTGCTGACGAAAATGGCGACATCTTATGACGAATTCTTGACTTTCTAAACCGAATTACAACGGTAGCTTTGTTTGAAATTCCAAGTACACAGATTTGTGGCGCGACGCGTACGGCGTGACGTCAACATGCACACGCAGACGTTACCGTATTGATATTGTTCGATTTGAACGAATAATAAAATGATTTTAATGAATAATTAAATGATTTGAACTAACAATAAAAAGAATTGAATAATAAAACGAATCAATGAATAATAAAATGAATTGAATGAATAATAAAATGATTTTAACGATCAATAAAGTGACTTGAACTGATAATAAAATGAATTGATTGAATAATAAAATTATTTGAAAGGATGACTTGAAGATATTGAATATTTCGACTCGCATGTCAACCATCCTGTACGAAAGGGGGGGTAGGAGGCTTGGTATAATGTATGGGAAGGTCCCAGGTCTCAGGTCCTGTGGAGCTTTCGGAATAAATGAGGGTCCAGTCACAAACATACCTCGCAGGATCTCAAAGGAGCTAAACTTTGAAATGTACCCTTTGACCCCGTTAGAATTTCATCTCCATACATATGGAAAAGGATCTCAATTATACGAAACTAGACTAGTTTATTACTAGGATTCCATCAACAGATTATTCCTAGAAGTATTTGTTATCAATACTGATATGATAGTGTAAAATTTCCTTTACAGAGACATTCGTAATTTATTAATTCTGGAACCAGAATAATCCAGTACTATATATACCGCGCTTAAATCCTTCGGGAATCGGGCTTATTAATAAACGCCCGTAGGGCTTTTACATATAGTGCAATAAATGTTTTTGACAAAATACAGGAAATAACATCCATACTTCCATACTAATATTATAAATGCGAAACTGCTCGAGTTTGTTTATGACCTTTTCACGCATAACGCAATATAAATACTTTAATAATTCTTTCACATATATAAAGCTAAATTATATGCGCAGACTACAGATTGTATATGATAGTAAGCTCTGGCGTTATGAAATTATAAATATTAATATATTATATTTGTTATACGTTTTCTGTCGCTAACAAAAGCGAGTTTTTGCTAACGTCAGAAAAAAATCTTTTCCATGGAAACAATGTTGATATATTTTTGGGCTCCATGCTGGTAGGTACTCAGTCTACTGGTCAGCTACTACTGCAGAAAATTAAAATATTAGAATTCGTTTTTTTTTGAACAAGCTTGGAATAAATTTCAGATGAGAGTTCCTATATTAAAAATATAATTCCTAACGATTATAAAGACTGAATGATAAATAGAGTATTTTTTTTTATTATACTAACGAACTTCCAAATATTTAAATAAAAATAAACATCCGAAATGTTTGTAAGCGTATAAATTCCGAACGACTGAACAAAATTGGATATGTAATTCTTTTTTTCTTTGAGTTACACATTATGAAATTTAGGTGGTAGGCGAGATGTTTGAAAACTGAATGTAAGGCAATGAATATATGGAATGTGGCAGGGGATGGGGGTGGGGTGGGGGGGGGGGGGAGATAATTGATAAGTGCAAGCGCTACAGTAATTTCCCGTAATACCATGCGAGCGAAGCCGCGGGGAAAAGCTAGTAAAATATAAGAAAACAAAATAAAACGAACACAAAATATAAGAGTTGACACAAAGTAGGTTACATAGAATATATTTTAAGTAAAAATAGAGGTAAATATGATTTTGAAGTAGGAATAAATAGTTGGCACATACGTCGTTTGATGTTTAACAAATTTAATTTATTATCAAATACATCCATATTATTTAAATATTTTTTTACCAAGACTGTAAACGCTGGAGAATGCAAACTATAGTTGGAATGAGATATGTGTACATGAAATGTTAATATTTGTCTGGTCGTTCGTGTAGGTACATGTAGATTTATCAATAGGGTATTTTCACAAACCAGGGATACCGCTAAAAACATGTGAAAGATTTAAAGATTATTTTTCTGATTATGAATATCGCATTAAAAATGTTTAATTTTAATATTTTCATTCATAATTATCGATTTCAAAATAGGCCTGACGGCTGAAATAGGTAAACGGCCCATGATTGGTTGATCGAATCATGACGTCACGCCCGTTAACGTTCAGAGGTTTAACACTATGTTACTAACAAATGTCTAAACATTCTCGACTTGTTCGCGGTTATTGACGGTTTTATTTCATTTTTAAGATGCTTGTGTTATGTTCCTACAGTTTTATATGATATGATCCATCTGTAATGACTGATGGTGTTTTTTTTACGGTTGTAATCTGACAACTTGCCTAAAATAGACGCTACAATGAGTAACAGTACTTTTATAAGCCCTGAATTTCGGGGTTTTAAGGCGATATGGTAATAAAACTTTTTTTTACACAAACTCTCATATTATATACTGGTTTATATTTCAACATTTTAACAACATACGCCTAAAATAGAGTCAATTCTGGCCCCTTTAAATTAAATTAGAACAAAATAGAAAGTGTCAGTTCGTCACCTAACTTCCCTGTCATAAGATGATCTTTTAAACTTTGGCTATTCTACAAATAAATTTCCTTTTTTTGTAAATACCGCACAAAATTCCCGACTGCTTCCAACCACCTGGAGCCAGTGAGAAGTGGACTATGGCATCCCCAATTGGAGCATGTTGTGAGGCTGAAGGAAGTGTAGTGAAGGGTAGGAAAGAAGATGTTGAAGAGAAAGGTGGGGAAGTACATGGCTATTCAGATCTAGTCACTAATCACGGCTAAACCCATTTTTTTAAATATGAATACCGCACAAGAGTCCCAATTGCTCCCGTCTGGAGCCAGTGAGACTATGGCATCCCCAATTGGGGTATGTTGTGAGGCTGAAGGTAGTGGGGAGGGGAAGAAGATGGGAAAGAGGAAGGTGGGAAGTACATGGCTATTCAGATCTGGTCACCAAACACGGCTAAAGCCATTTCAAGCAACGTTTCAATTCTGAACGGTGGTCTTACACAAGGGTGGTACTGAAAATATTTTCCACTCTAGAACGTGCCGCAAATATACAACGTATTATTTTAAACGAATAAATTGTGAAATGCGACACAACTTACTCAAAGACCGGTCAGTGGCTGAGTTGGCACCACATTTGGTTCCCACCCAGGCGTTGCGGGTTTGATTCCTCGGCTGGCTAAGTGTTATATCACGATACAAGCAACATTTTCCTATTATGTGGTGGTAGTAGGAGATTTTCGCATAGGTATTGTCAGATTATTCGTAACCCGGGAACGTTTGTCTTTCTTAAAAAATATATATATCTACATAAATTTACTTGTTCACGCCGGGATTGCTAGTCGAGAGCCTAACCCCTCGACCACAGAGGCCGTCATTATTGTGTAGATAACCATCTTACGACTGTATGCAAAGGTGTTTCCGCGTTTAAATTATCAATATAAATAGTCAATAACTAAATGTATTTTTTGATTGTAATGTTAAAATTCAAATCTGCAAAAAAGCAGGCACGGGGGTCTCCATCGAAGCCAGAGTCAAGTTAGCTTCTCACAAAGCTTACTATAGGGCCCACAGATTCACAACTGCTGACCCTGTACAAATCGCAAATCCGCCCCACTGTTGAATTTGGCAGCCACCTCTGGTCTAGGGCACCAAAATACTTGAAAAACCCTTTACTCAGAAATCAGAAACGGGCGGTCCGTTCGATAGATTTTCTTCTCTATCAAACGGATTGCAATGTTTAGAGCACAGGCTTCAGGTGGGAATGGTGTCCTTATTCTACCGGTATTTCAATAGAAGATGCTCCGAGGAACTAGCTTCATTGATCACTTCAAACACATCAAACGCACGCCCAACATTTGTACACGGTCAAATTAGAAAAGGTTTTTTGTCGCATTAGAAAGGATCTAAAACATCTTATTTTAGGTTTTTCCTATAGTATTTGTACGCATGTGTACCAAATTATATATGCTTAGCAAGTGGGAAGATTATAACGATATAATTCGAGCAAACTGGAAGTCAATAAATAACACCAGCTACAACTTACTAACTAACTACAGTTACTTACCGCGGCGATTGCAAGATGTTCGGCGGGGGTGACGTCACAGAGTTATTCGGCGCGAAAACATCGTTTTGGCCGCCGTTTAAAAAGGCGTATTTTAAAACGTTGTAGAAAATTTATCCGTTGTCATAAAAATAAAATAAAAATTCCGTTATCATCGTAATTTTTTACTTCATTTTTTTCAATAATAAAAAAAACTGTGAAAATACCCTATTGCAGGAGTTCAAAACAGTCGAATTTAGAATTTAATAATTTTAATAAAAGGTTAGGTGGTTAATTTTTCGTCTGTTTTCTAAAGTTGGAATATTTAAAATATTCATTAACGACGGGTAATTTATGTTCTCTAACGGGAAAGAAGGTCAAAAGGTCAGAAGGTCAGAAGGTCAGAAGGTCAGAAGGTCAGAAGGTCAAAAGGTCAGAAGGTCAGAAGGTCAGAAGGCCAGAAGGTCAGAAGGTCAGAAGGTCAGAAGGTCAGAAGGTCAGAAGGTCAGAAGGTCAGAAGTTCAGAAGGTCAAGAGGAAAAAAAAAAAAAAAACACTAAAGCAGTTATATATTTTTTTTAAAAACAACAGCATTCCAACATTCCAGTGGGTAGACGTCCAGTGGGCCGCCCCAGACACAGTTGGGCGAGGCAATTACAGAAACAGTGTGCGGAGAGGATGGGACTGCCATGGACGGAGGCCGAACAGTCAGCACAAGACAGGGACGTATGGAGTAGCCTTGTCGATGCAGTGGGTCTCCGACCCGAATAGGATAAAGGGAAGAAGATGATGAACAAAAATATCAAAATAAAGTTAAAACTTACAACAACATGTGCATAAATTTTTACTACTAAATTAAAATGTCTTTCCAGGAAAAATTCTTTCATAATCGATTTTTTTTGTTTTACCATTCGTTTTTTTCTCTATTTTAAATAAGTCACGATTTTAAAATATTTTCGTTTAGATCTATTAATTATAATATATTTTTTTTTTATATTAGCGCACACTGAAAATAATTGTAGCGATACTAAAATAATCTGACGGCCGGCGTGGTCCAGCGGTAAGGCTCTTGACTCGCGTATCAAAGGTCGCGGGATCGAATCCTGGCTTGGCAAATAAATTTTATTTGATGAATTTGTGTTATTTCACAATTTATTCATTAAAAATAACATATAATATACTTGCAGCACGTTCCTGAGTAGAAGATAATCTAAGTATCGCCCTTGTGTAAGACCACCATTCAGAATTGAAACGTTGCTTGAAATGGCTTTAGCCGTGTTTGGTGACCAGATCTGAATAGCTAGGTACTTCCCACCTTCCTCTTCCCCATCTCTTTCCCCTCCCCACTACCTTCAGCCTCACAACATACCCCAATTGGGGATGCCATAGTTTCACTGGCTCCAGACGGGAGGAGTTGGGACTCTTGTGCGGTATTCATAGAAAATAAAAATGTAGGATTAATTATTATTATTATTATTATTATATTATTATTGTTAGCTCGAAAGCGTAGACGTTTGTTTAAAAAAATTATTATAATTGTAGGGGTATGTGCTTTAAGGATTAAATAATTTTATGCAAAATAAACAAGTAAACATGCATTAGATATAGGAGGAATTTCAATTTGGTAGGCGGGAATGCGTACCGCCGCCCCGGGAACCTTTATTGGATAACCAACACCTCTGCCGTAGGTCACCCCAAGTGGTTCGCTACGTTTGGTGATTTAGCTGGGGTGCCCGGGGTTTACGGGGTGAGGTTTGTCTAGGTCTTGGAGGCGGATGACCAGTACACACTGAACCCCAGATTCCTACCCACCCCTTAAACCCCGTTCCTTCCCAGAATTCTCCTCCACTTCCTTTCCTAAAAAAAAACCTCCACACAGCATCCCCAAAGATGACATAGGCCCCGAGAGAGATTATTTTCCTTAGGGCCTCCTGTGTGGAGCTCATGTAAAAAAAGGAGGGTGCTTTATCGATATCGGTAATAATAGTCAGTTCCAATTTTGAAAATGACACATAAATTCACAGCAAATACGAGTTTAAGATTACATTAAACTAAATTTACAGACACGTACACAACCAAAATTAGAGTTTTTGATTGATGAAGATTAATACAAAAAGATCATTTTCTGTTTGGTTTGGTAAATGAACGACTTAATGTATGACTTTTGCTTTTAACACGGTGATTTATAACTCGTTGAATACAACATTAAAGTTGTTAACACATCATGAAAGGAACAAGCCGGGGTATACAGTGAATGGGAATTAGACATTAGAAAGGAGCTTTATAAAACTTCTCCCACAGAAGCTGTGAATAATGATCTTAAATAGCTATTTGGGGTACTGGTAAAAATGGACTCTGAAAGAACCTATTAAATATAAAAGTTCAATAATTACTACTGTGTATGGGATATGCTGCCGGGGAAGCGCGTAGAGGACATGGCCCGAGCATGTGAATCAATTACATGGGTCGGTTCATTTCAAGAGTCAGAATTACAGAAAAGTGCGTAAATTTTAGTGCTCTTTTAAATGCAGTGAGCATGAAAAAATCCTTTTTTAGAATTTTTTTATATATGAATACCGCACAAGAGTCCCGACTGCTCCCGTCTGGAACCAGTGAGACTATGGCATCCCCAATTGGGGTATGTTGTGAGGCTGAAGGTTGTAGCGAGGGGAAGTACATGGGGTAAAGTAAAGTGGGGAACTGCCTATTCAGATCTGGTCACCAAACACAGCTAAAGCTATTTTAAGCATTGTTTCAATTTGGTGGTCTTACACCAGGGTGATACTGAGAGTATCTTCAACTCTGCAATGTGCCGCAAATATGCAATACGTTGTTTTTAATGGATTAATTATGAAATAAAATAAATTCATGAAATAAAATTTATTTGCCACGCCGGGATTCGATTCCGCGATCCTTGGATTGCGAATCCTTGAGGTATGTTAAAAATATAAGGTTTTTAGCTTTTCAGGAGACCCTAGGGAAAATAATTTACCTCATGGTCAGTGTCATCTTTTGGGATGCTTTTGTGGAGGGTTTTTTAAGGAAAGGAAGGAGAGGAAGATCGGGGTAGGAAAAAGTATGATTTTCATCTATCTTTTCTACCCACTGCGGAGAGGTCAACATACTTCCTTCAACCGGTCTCTTCAAATCCGGCCCGCCACACAGTACGTTAAGAGACGCATCCGCCGCTAAGACTCAAACAAAGCCTAACTCATTAATCCGGGCAAATCACCAAACACAGTGAACCACTTGGGGTGACCTGTTGTCCCAGGTGTTATCCAATAAATGGTTAATGTTGGCCTCCAAAATTAAAATTAATAAACCAACCAAATAAAAAATATAAATACATTAACATGATATATATATAATATAAATACATTATCATAACATTGACCGGTCAGTGGCTGAGTTGGCACCGTGTTTGGGTCCCACCCGAGCATCGCGTCACGTGTTCGATTCGTCTGCTGGTTAATACCTCCATCATCACACAAGCAAAATTTTCCGCGTACAGTGGTGAGAGTGGGAGATTTTCAAATATTTTCTTATTAATAATAAATGAAACTATATAACTTTGTTAAAACCACTTTATATTTTATTTACGCCGACCGGTTTCGGAACGACCGTTCCTTCCTCAGGGCAAACATACAATGAGTTAACAAGTATGTTTTAAGGTTTTCACGGCCAAAAAGTATTTTTGTTATTGTTTTTGGGGTGTTATGCCGTGTTTCGCTACCTCCTTCTTTAGCCAACGTTTCGGACAGCGTTACAGTGTCCATCATCAGGGCAGATGAGTTCAAGAAGGAGGTAGCGAAACACGGCATAACACCCCAAAAACAATAACAAAAATGAGTTAACAATTACAAAACAGTGGGTGGGTACAATAAATTATTAATAAGTGCTGTGGTAGGGGTGGGGGCGTGGCCAGGGATTAATGAAGAGTGGGTGGGAGAAAAGGAACGGACATTGATTGGAAACATATCCAGGATTGGGCTATAAGATAATATTTTTTGTTTATTGGTAATGGACTCATTATTTTTAAGGGGTTTTTTTTTTCCAAGGCTTCTAAGTTATCTAAGCGTTTTCCTTTATGGTTTGTATGAAAAATGTTTATCCCCGTATTTTTTTCAAAACTATGGTTATTTTCAATGATATTTTTTAAATATTTATATTGAGGGATCAGTAGGATTTATCGGTCCAGTTAGGAGTTCTATTGAGCCGAACCCTCTGATATGAAAATATCTGGAGTCAGTGAAGTATTTTCCCATATGGTCTCTGGTAGGTTGACGTGTTGTTCTTGTATAGTTTTGAATTTATTATACTTATACAATGCAATTACATCGCGTGGATTGACTAGATGATCATTTGTGGAAAAGTGTGTGGAAGGGTTAAGTTTTTCCTGTGGGGAAGATTTAACCCGGACATGAAGTCTAGAGAACAATTATAAAAAATATTTCTTGTATAGTGTTAGACTATATTTTAAGTAACGTTATCGCGTGATGGTCAACGGATGAAGAGCAGATCTGAGAACGGTCAGATCAGAAAGACGACACCAGGACAGAAAAGGGAACAGGACCAGAAGCTTGCAGTTGATTTTGGAAAGGCCAAATCAAATCCACTTTACGGAAGGCGTAGACGGAGCTGTAAGACGGGGACAAGCACGGAAGGCGTGGCAGACTCTCCATTTTCATAAAAAGGCCTGTTTTTCTTATAATTCTAATTCTACCGCGATAGATTTAGAGCGCCGTTTTTGTAAAAAATCACCTCGAGAGCGCTTAAAAGTATGTAGACCCAAGTACGTAGAAATGTGTTATTTTCATCGATAAAAACAAAATAAATGAAATTTAATAATTTAAAAAAAATAAATTTAAAAAGAATTTATTTTATTCACGGAAAACAGCGTGATGGAAGGATGTTAGATGACTTAGATTGAATAGAAAAGCACTGAAAAAGATACGTGAATGAAGTTAGTGGAAGAAAAGAACACATTCTGAAAATGATGAAAGCATAACAGCAGTTAAAAGCCCTAAACGACCCACCCCGTAAACCGCCATAGATTTACTTTGGCGAGGGTGGGTCGTGGTTCATGATATACCTTCGAGATTATTTTTTTAGAAAGATTTACGGTCTTGGATTTTCTTAATGCATTGTTTTAAAGAACGGACCAAGGTTTAGTTAAGGTTCAGGGACTGAAATAAATGCGGAGTTCATTCTGCTTACAGCGTTTGCTATTTTTCGGAAGAATTTTATTTGTTTTCTCCTGTAGATTTCGGGAAGTAAATAAACCATTGGTAAACGTAAACTAGGATTATTACAATGTCTTTTAAACGAGAAATCTTTAAGGTTAGGGTATTTCAAACCCTGTACCGTTTGATAGCCATAATTCGACGATCAGTGTAATTTTGAATTTTGATATTTCTATTTTTGAAACTGACAATTCATGGTATTATTTTTTAACTCATGTTTTTTCAACTTTAATTTTATTGACCGTAACCGGTTTCAGCTCGTCAAAGCCCTCTTCAGACCGGTACAAATTATTCTTAGTCTACAGTTTATATACATAACATATGGGGGAGGGGGCAGAGGGGTGGTCTAGGAGGATTTTAATCAATTATATTAATTATATTTGTCACTGAGTCGTTTCAGACTGTCGAATTTCTAATTATTTTGGTTATCACAGTAGGCTAATTACTTGGGTTTGTAGCTCGCTTCAGTATTGTTTGGGGAAAAATCTTACAAGTAATATGAAATATTAATGTCATAATTTTATTGTCAAATCGTTGTTATGATGTACATGATTTTTGTTGTGATTGTTTTTTCAATGGATACATGCTTACATTGGAGTATGAACGACTTAGTAACAAATGTAATTAACATAATTGATTTAAATCCTCCCCCATATGTTTTGGATATAAACCGCAGACTAAGAATAATTTGTACCAGTCTGAAGATGGCTTTGACGAGCTGATTTATTTAATCATTATATATTTTGAATTTTGTCGATTTTCGGAATGTTACCACAATACCATATTACCACAATATCCGTGATTATACCATTGGCGCGTGGTCCATAGAAAAATATATCTACCGTTTATCAAGACAATTATTTATCTTACTCATAATCTAGATTCTAAGAACAACTGTATATATAGATCCCCCACCGAAACTAATCTTTTAGTTTATGTGTAGGATACTGCCGCCATGGGTCGACCCACAGTGCCCTTCTTGACAATATCAAGGAGGATACAGTGTTTCTACTTAAGTCGATAAACATGGGAACACCTCAGCACAGGTTCGCCTAGTGAGGTGTTCACAAAACACTACGACTAACCTATTTACATACAGTTACGGATCTTTAACATGTTTTTTTCTTATTACTAACCTATTATCTATGTAAACTATGTAATTATTTGTAAAGTGTATGTACAAGAATAGAAATAAATAAATAAAATAAAATTGTGATCGGAAGAATAATTCCGTATTTTTTGTATAATATTTTGCTTTAAGTCCTTATCGGCTGTCTAATTTCTGTGATTTTCTATGGCTTTCAATAGCTTGTCTACGCCTATTGTGTGTTGAACGGATTACCAACTTTGAAATATGAATTCTTGTGTTTTATTAGTTATTAAAACTATTCAATTAAAAGCCTAGTGAGCGTTCATAAATGGCTATCCGTTTGCCTATTATTTTGATGTTTTTACGAGATGACTTTAAAATTTTCCCGTGACTGACATCTATTAACGAGGGTTACGCGACAACCGCGCGTCATCTCTAGCGTTAGGGAGACTACTGTTAAGTGTACGTGTCTTAACACTCGCTAGCATTTAGCTCGTTAGCGCGGATACGGATTATTGTATCAAAAAGCTGTCAAAATATGTCGTATACGGCCGACTTAACCATAGATTACTAAACTAACCTACGAGTGACGTTGTTACAAAATATTTGTAAAAAATACGACATTGAAATAAAACAGGAACAATTAAGATAATCAAAAACTTTTATTATTTTAGAAGTAATAGTAACATTCTTTGGGTTTAAGAGATCACGAAATAATGATTTTTTTTTAATTTTAAACAGTTGGTTTACACGTTCATGTTATGCACCCTAAATATGGTTCCTTTGCACATTTGTTGTAATTTTTTTTTACTTAGGTAGACAAAAGGCATATTTTTTTCTTGCAATTGGTTCTTGAATTGTTGCCGCTTCAGAAACAGATTCAACACGCAAGATTCTTTTTATAAACTCTTTTATTTCGTACATATTATCTTTAAAATACTTCTTCTTCGTGTGCCCTATCCGGTCCCCCCGACGTTGGCGATCACTCTGGAAAATGTCTCTCTACATTGTGCTGCCCGGAATAGTTCCTCCGCACTTCTAAGATTTTCTATTCTTTAAAATACTAAGCTGTCGTAAACACTAAGCTTTCGTAAATTTTACGACACTTGCTATAAGTCAACACACAAATGACGCCCGGCCACAATGACAGCGCGTGGCACACTGACGGAACAAATCTGGTTCTGTAAAACGGGGGGCGCGAGAACGTGGCGAAAATTGTTTTTTCCAGGAATCATTTTGTCGTCGTAATTTTTACGATAGTAAGTATTCTAGGGTTAACACGCGTTGCGTTATCGCACAATGTACAGAATCACCCTTCAGTTGTGATGCTTCATTATCACGATAACAGTTTTGGCCGTGAAAATCTCAAATCGTATTCATATCATTGTTATTAATTACAGTTTATTTTATTTATTTATTTAATAACCCATCATAGGAGACCCTGAGGGCAATTTTATCTCTTAAGGCCTTACTATATTTGGAAATGCTATGGGGAGAATTTTTTTAGGAAAACAAGTCTTGTATCTTGAGGCCCATGTTGTATTAGGAAGGTACTGAGGTCGCAGTATTACTTCACATCGGAACAACACAAATTTATTTTTAATGTTTATTTTTAAATTAAATTTTTTTTATTTAACGCTGGTTTCCAGCTGGTTTCCGGCATGCGTTGCAAAGCCATATTCAAAGAAATAAATTGTTTCACCCTGCATGTCCTTTCACGTGCGTTCTCGTTCCTCTCCCGCTTCCCCTTCGGATCCCCTTGAACGTATTCGATGTGAAAAATGTGGACAGCATAAAAAGGAGACCAAATTATAAGAACAATCAATCAAATTTGTTACCTAACATAGGTAACTATTTAAAATATCTATAATTCTTGATTCGATTCCAAGTATTAGGTGAGTACTTCAAATAAATGCATTAATTTAAAGAGTTTCGAAAATTGAATTTTGATTTAACAATCATAGCTTTGCAAAATGTCATTCTCAAATTTTGACAATTTTGACAGTTTTGCAAGAGTTTTTTTAATGATTAAAATTTTTCAGATGTATAATTCAGAAAACTTTGCGGGAGTTTAAAAGAGATATTTTGAAAGTTTCAAACTATTCCTGTGCAATACAGCAAAACATAGACGTGTCATATGTACATTAGGGTGGATCACGACTGTATGGGGAAATTTTTTGTTGTTGTTTTGATTTGTCTAATAGTGTTAAAAGGGTGTTAAATGGAGATATAAAATCACGTAATTTTTTTAATAATATTTGGATATCAGCTTCTTGATTGACTTCGAAATAAAATAGTTCATTTTAATGGTTTATCTAACATTGTTTAAGATTTAACAAGTGTGGGTTTTTCTCTACAACGTGTATTTCGAAGTCAATCTGGAGGAAGATGATATCCAAATATTATTAAAAAAAATTTATATCTCCATTTAACACCCTTTTATCACTATTAGACAGATTTGTCTTTTGATTTGATTAAATCAAGAAAAAAAAATTCCCATACAGTCGTGACCCACCCTAATGTACATCCCCAAGCAAGCATATTTTGATTTTTATATAAATTTTTTTTTCTACGAACGTGTATGATAACCAAAAATATAATATTTTGCAAAATATATGTGTAAATGTAACTCATAGTATTTATATTACAAAACTTACTTTGTTACCAATTCTACTAATAATTATTTTGAAAACTCTCCAATACAAAGACTTCATATACTCGGAAATAAATATACTTCAATTGACGTTTATCGACATCAATCGATTTCTAAATTTAAACTCAGTATATCAGAACATTTAAAATAAAGCTATAAATATCATGCACTATATAGCACCTTTATCGATATATTATTGTAGCTATGTTTCGATAAACACGTACCAAATATGTATAACAAAGATTGCTAATTATAAACATAAATAATGACAATCTTATCTTATTTCTCTTTATAATTAAAATAACTATCTCACATTAATTTACGTTACCATATATTCTATTTTACCTTCATTGTGTCATATCTAGTGTTATCTATGTTTTGTTTCTTATATCTTATGTTATCTTTATTTTTTTTTCTTACAGTTATATTATGTTTATATTATATTTTGTTATTTCCTATACTTTACCAAAAACATGTACTGCACTTTATGTAAAAGCCCTATGGGCGTTTAAATAAATAAATAAAACATCAGCGTTTAAGCACAAAAAATCGATTCTGTAAGGATGGGTTGTTTCAAAAAATTTGATGGATTCATCAAATATTTGAAGTTGATTTTCACGTTCTGTGTAGGTTCTATTCAAGTTCTGTTATTATATCGTTATAGGACAGCTGCTTCACAAAACTGAAACAATCACAGAACTTGAATAAAACTTACACAGAACGTGAAAATTAACATCAAATATTTGATGAATCCATCAAATTTTTTGAAACAACCCGTCCTAAATAAATTCGTTTGATGTCCGTACCAACTTAATATTGAAGATTTTTTTGAAGTCGGATTTAGGTACAAAAATGGTAAATAATGCAAAAAATGTAACATTGTGATATTTATGATGTAACAGGCCTCTGTCGGGGGAACAACTGTCTTTTCTTCGTTTTCTTGTGTGTCCTCTTTGTATGTCTTTGATGTATTGATTGAAACGAATTAGAACAAGTTGTTGTTCATATAAATAACATTTTCTTTGTGGTTCCCCTCGTTTTCCCTCTACAGCCGCAGTACATGCATTTTTCCTTTATGCTTTTTTCAACCATAAATACATAAGGTCCGGCGGATACAAAAAAATAAACTGAGATTGATCTTTCACGGTCTGCCCTTGTGTTAAAAGCAAGGGTGACTCAGGAATAATTGCTACACCAATAAAAGATATTTTTATTTCTGGGTTTTTAAGGTAATTGAACAGTAAAATTGATTTTTACTACCACCATGGATGACATTGAGGTAGAAATGGTCGTTCCAACGAATTCATCAACTTTCGAAGTTGAAATCTATGAAAGTTCTATGAAAGTTTTATTCAAGTTCTATTATTATTTCATCATGGGTCAGTTATTTCACAATACTTGGACAGTAACAGAAGCACAATAAATAATAAAATAATTAAAATTTTGGCTGCATGATTCGGATGTTTTAACACTTTTCCTATAAATTCTGTGTAAACCTTCGTGCTTCAATTTTCAATAAAACTTACTTAATTTATTTCTTTAAACTATAACAAAAAAATTGTGTGCAGTTCACACGCGGTAAAAGTGAAACCTTCAGAAAATTAATGTAGACCGATTAGTCTATCTCATTATTTCGCGTTCTGTCTTATATTTGCATCTAACTGTATTTAGAAAAAAATATTTTTATATCAAGAAATTGGACTTTCAAATCTTTTTCTGTTTTCGATAAATCTTCTTTTTTCTATCGGCGATGTTCAGAGAGAATGCGGCTGGAGAATTCAAAGTAACTCCCTCAACCACTCTCTCCCGATCCGGTTTGCTATGCAGCTGGTGGTTAGACGCATCCGCCGTCGAGACCCGTACAAACCTCATCCCATGAATCTGGGCACCCCTGTTAAGTCACCAATCGTAGTGCACCACTTGGAGTGACCTATGGCAGAGATGTTGGTTTCCCAATAAATGGTTCTCCTAAATACACTGACTTCGTAATTTTGCGGGCGCGCGTCCAAACCTGTACTCTAGTCAGCCTTGGTTATGATAAAATGACGTATATAACTGCTTTTAATAATGAATTATTTAACTAGCCATAAAATCCGAACGCCTCTAATCTGCGGCAACTACACAGGCGTCTTTCCTACACATTAAAATCCACGTTAACCTCATCTCCTCTGTAATTAATATGGCGGCCTTTTATTCGGCGGGGAGGGAGAGGAGGAAGGTTAATTTATCTTCCCTCATCCCTCCAAGCCATATATTACAGTGTACACTGGTGCCGCCCACAGTGGCTGAACCGAGTCTCATTGTCTGAACAGAAAGACAATATGCAGATAGTATAATATAACAGTGGAACACAAATGAATAATATATTGAGAATTTCACTTGGATTCAAGTAACTGATATTTTTAATTCTGATATTTATTGTTTTTTTACTCCACACAGGAGGCCTCGAGGAAAATAATTTCCCGGAGGGTCTACGTCATAGATTCTCAACCTTTTTTTGCCCACCGCCCCCTTTGAGAATCTTTTTTTTTCTAGCGCCTCCCAACTTCTTTTACATACCATTTGTCGGGGTGAATCTCAAACAGCTATTGTCCCGATTATAATTAGCACATCGGGGGGGGAGGGAGGGGGGGGGGGGGGGGCGTAATGGGACGCGATGGGTAAAATTACGTAATCGTAAGATAGAATATGAATCCTATTCTATATCTGAGAAGAAGATGGTTTCAAAGAGAACAATTAAAACGCATACTTAATTATTTAGAGAAGTATTTTTATTCATTGAAAAGACACTGAATTTATAACTTATTTAATGTGAAAGTTGAATTTGATGCGTTTTAAGAAGTTTCTTTATATTAGGCTCGATTATACTTAAAAACAAACGTAAGTCATATTATCCAATTTAATGTAGATCTGAAAGTAATAGAATCTTTCAGTTCAATTTTCATCTAATTCCCAAACTATCGAAATACCTTAATTTTCGCACAAGTAAAAAAAATTATTACAATACACACAATAACAAAAATTAAGCAATATTAAAGTTTACTTTGCTTTATAAGTACGTGATTAGCGTGTTTTGTTTATCTTTTTAGACCAAATTTTTTTACCTGCTAACGCCCCCCGGGCCATCTCAACGCCCCCCAATTTTCTTTGTCAATCTTTTACCGCCCCTTGAAGGTCTCAAACGCCCAAAAGGGGGCGTTATCGTCCACATTGAGAACCACTGGTCTATGTCATATTTGAAGATGTAAGTTTTTTCTGAGGAGAGGAAGCAATGAACATAGGTCTTCAATTCAATTCATTTATTTATTTGAAAAACATTATAAAAATTATATGTTTCAAAGCATTTTTAAAGAGAGAAGATATTAAGATTAGATAAAGCAGATGTAAGCACTTTCAACATCAATGAAGCACAATCAGACCAACAGAAACAAAGCTTGCTGTTTATATAGGCCACTTGCATCACATTTAAAATATTTTTTCTGGCTTAGGCAAATATTCTAAGACTTCCATTTTTTTATAATCGTATTTTTGAAAATTTTTTAAACTTTCAATCCGAAAAACAGAACCATTTTTTATAAACCATAAACCATTGTATTCAATATATGGAAAACATAAACTATAATTACTTCAGAAAATAATTAAATTTATTAAGACTCTCAGAACGAAAAATTATATTCTGCTTAATATTTATGTACAAAATTATAAGTGGTAGAATAGACAGTCCTGATTTTTTTTAAATAAGCAATTCACCCTAAAAAGATTGCAGTCCTGATTTAATTAACCTCATTGAATTTCATTTACCCACTAGAGCTATTCGTTCCAAAATCACGTTTTAATGAGTTAAGTTAGCCTCTCAGAAACTGGGCATAATGTACAGGGCACACAGATACTTTAATAATACACAACTGCTAGCCCTGTACAAATCGCAAGTGCGCCCCATGGTTGAATTTGGCAGCCACCTCTGGTCTGGAGCCCCAAAATACCTGAAAAAAACCCTTGACTCTGTGCAGAAACGGGCGGTCCGTTTGATAGATTCTCCTAATTCAACAAACGGATTGCAATCTTTAGAGCACAGGCGCCAGGTGGGAAGGCTGTCCTTGTTTTACCGGTATTACAATGGAAGATGCTCCGAGGAACTAGCGTCATTGATCCCCTCAGCACCGGTGCATAGTCGGGAAACACGCCAAACGCGCGCTCAACATTTGTACACGGTTGACATTTGTCACATGAGAACGGGTCGTTTTTTCGACTCGTTCTTGAGTTCAACAGCTCGGCTATGGAACGATTTGCCGGCATCTGTGTTTCCTCCCTCCTACAACATGGGTCTCTTCAAGACCAATGTTCTTTCCTTCCTCTCCTCAAAAACACCCTCCACACAGCATCCTCAAAGATGACATAGGCCCTGAGGGAAATTATTTTCCTCAGGGCCTCCTGTGTGGAGTTAATGTAAAAAAAAAAAATGCAACAATACCAGGACTGAGAAAAGACTCAAAACACTCGCTTGTACCTAGGTTGCATGAGGTTAGTAATAGATATGCAGATGTGGCGGATCTATTTAACTGCACGGAAGGTAGGTAAAGAAAGAAACGCTACAATTTTTTTCAATCAATATTAGTTTTATTTGTACTGTAGAATTTTGTATGTAATTGTATCTCTGGTGTCATTTCTCAATCAAATGCAACAATTGACTTAACATACTTATTCTTTTTATATTATTTTGAATATTTCCCTAAGATTTTGTGACATGAAATCAGTGTACATGGTATATATACCGTAGATATTAAATAAATATTTTCTTACACTATTTTCTTCACTAGATGAACTAAATCTAGTACATCCCTTAACACCCTGAATATTTATCCTTTTATAACTTTAATATTTAACTTATTCCAATGTGAATATTATAATTTAAGTAATTAGTGAAAAACGAAAAAAATCCATCCCAGCACTTGACGGTTTGCGCAATAGAGAACTCCAGTCCATTTTTTAAATTTTTTTATGAATAATGGACCTTCTAACTTAAATAACTGCATATTTATTTTTATTTTTAAAGTTAGTTTTAATAGTTAAAATAAATGTCAAAGTTTTAATTTTTCAAGGTCCCCCGAAAACCACCGTGACGTCATCTAGCCCTGTGACGTCATCTGGCCAAAAGTTTTAGTTATTTTCAACAGATGTTGTCATTTTGTATGGAAGTGATGAAACTATTCAATAAGTAAAACGTTATTTAGGTGTAATTATTTATTACACCTAAATAACGTTTATATAAAATATATTTTTTAATATTATTAAGGGAGATTGGTGTAAAAATTATTTGAAATTATTATTTTTTGCTTTACGAATCGAAATCAATATTTACGAAACTGAAGCATGAATTTCATAGGGAAATGGAATCAGCTGTTTGACCGGCGCCATTTTGAATTTCAGCATTAGAGCGTTTTATGGAAGCGGTGACGTCACGCCTCACAAATTCAATAATACCAACTTGATAGGGTGTTTTAATGAACTGTTTTAAAATGGACTTTTTAATATTTTTTTTAAAACTCTACGTTAAATATTATTTAATAAAACTTATATATTCAGAATCAGCGTTTATTGGTCTATATGAACATATGTTTTTAAAGCCGTAATATTTTTCACTGGAGTTAGTATTAGAACTAGTGGTCTCCCAATGGTCTAAATTCGACCATAATAGTAAAGTTTTTTTTATTGATTTAATGTATTTTTTATGCACAATTTAAAAAATATATTAGCATTCTGAATTCCTTCTCTATATAAACTATAAGTATGCGAAATTTCGTACTCCTCCGTCCGCGCAATTTTCGTAAAAAGGGGTACAAAGTTTTTGCTTCCCGTACTAATATACTGATGGACACAAATTTAGTACCATGCTTACCCTATTATTGTTGTTATTTAACTCAAAAGACAACTATGATTATGAGTCCGGCGATGAATTTAACAGGTTCGCTGCCGCCTATGCACAATATAACTGATCTTAGGTGCCAACTTTTATTTTATTTTTTCTAGTTTTTAAATATACCTACAAGAATAATATATCATTGCAAAAGTTTTTTTTTTCAGTGGAAATGTAAAAAAAAAATAAAAAATTCACGACTCCGGTCGGAGCCGGTGGCACCACGGTTGAAAATCACTTAGCATGTGCCGGCGGTTTCGTCCGTTTAGTCGCCCAACATATTTTCAAGGTTGACATTTGTCACATATCACTTTTGTCACATGTCTCATATGTCACATTTGTCACATGGGTCACTTCCTTCGACTCGTTTTTATGTTCAACAGCCCGGCTAGGCAACGATTTGCCGGCCTCTGTTTTTCCTCCTTCCTACAACATGGGTCTCTTCAAGACCAATGTTCATACCTTCTTATCCTCAAAAAGACCCTCCACACAGCATCCCAATGACATAGGTCCTGAGGGAAATTATTTTCCTCGGGGCCTCCTGTGTGGAGTTAGTGTAAAAAAAAAGTCGCACCCTTTTTACTCTCCACTTTTTATTTTCATAAAAAAAATTAAACATAAATAGACCAATTTTTTTTTGTCTTTCGTACAAATGATTACTAAAATACAAGTAGCTAATCAAGTAAAATAAAATAAAGAAAGTAATATACATCTCATGAATACAGAAAAAAATATTTATAAAATTTGGTGGTACTCATTGAAGCACTCAACGCACAAACCAGGTTTACCAGTGGTCAAATTCCTTCTTCCTCTTCCATTTTTCATGTATAATCGGCATCTCTTGCACTTTATCCTTAAAAAAACACAAAATTATCGTGGACTTTTTTCAATAGTCCTTTACAACAATCAAATTTTTTTTTTTTTTGAAAACCAATTCTTGTAAAATGTTGGTACAATTGTTAACAACGACGCCAGCTACAAAAACAACCATTCGCTGTGAGTGCCGGCAAGAAACTGATGTTTGTGCAGACATACTGCTCATGGCTCCGGCCGGAGCCGCTTGCACCAAGTGCAAGACACCGAATGGCTCCGACCGGAGTCACCGGCAGCGAACCTGTTAATTTTACGAAATGTAGTTTTTCCGATAATCAAATTTTGAAACAACAAGTCGAAATATAATTTTGAAATTAAATTATGGGTAACCCAATTCTCTTAACAATTCCTCTGATAAAGAGATATCACATTTTATTACAAACAATGTCCTTCGTCAAATTAACCATAAAATCATTTTATGTCCCACAGGCTCGTTGTTCTGACCGTTAATTATAGAAGTAAATTCTGAAAAGAGCTCTTTTCTATAGCGGTATAATTACATGGAAATGATGAAAATTCGGGGATATGGAAAAATAGATTAAAAAGCTTGTTCACTACTAATAATTTGATATTACAATTTTTGAAGCGAAAGTTAGTGATTTGAAATTCGGGTGAAACGGAAGTGCGTCATTAAAATTTATCATTTGATGTGTCCTCGGTTCTAGTTCAATATAATAGACGACCGGCGTAGTCCAGCGGTAAGGCTCTTAAGGCCGCACTCTTGAAACGCACAACGCTGAAAAAGAAGAAGATGGAGAGATATGTAATTACGAGTGTTGGACAGAGCGCGCTAATATGTTTAGTCGTAGAAAAGCAGCGAAAATTGCGAAAAAGCTTAATAAAACATGACTCGTTTAAAATAGAGCAAAAATCTCATGTAACGTATCTTAAGTATCATTTAAAGAAACATTGTGAATTTTTTCACAAATATAACTTGTAAAATAAAAGAAATAGACTTGTTTAAAATAATTTTCGGAGCATACTTTGCGATTTTTTTCTATCGAGGGAATTTCATATAATTTGCGTTTCGGCGTGGAACGTATCTAGGTATTATCTTCAAAAATAACATATATTTTTTTAAGAGCTTAAAAACTTCAAATGTTTAAGGGAGATATGTAAGAAATCGGTCGAAATACGAATAGTAGACCCTTAACTCGCAATCCGAAGGTCGGGGGATCGAATCCCGGCGTGGCAAATAAATTTCATTTGATTAATTTGTGTTATTTCACAATTTATTAATTTAAAATAATATATAGTATATTTGCGGCACGTTCCAGAGTATATATATATACAGCTATATATACAGCATATCAGCTTCGACCTGGTTTAAGACCACCATTCAGAATTTAAACGTTGCTTGAAGTGGCTTTAGCCGTGTTTAGTGACCAGATATGAATAGCCAGGTACTTCCCCACCTTCCTCTTCCCTATCTCCTTCCCCTCCTCACTACCTTCAGCCTCACAATTTAACTCAATTGGGGATGCCATAGTCTCACTGGCTCCAGACGGGAGTAGTTGGGACTCTTGTGTTTTAGATTTTTTTTTTTATTGTATAAAAATTACATACAATGGAAATTTGTAGCCAATTGAAAAGTGAAATTCAGCCACTTTGCGATTTGGTTATGGAAAATTTCATGAAGAGGATATGGTCCTGTAAGCGTGGTCGTGGTAGTCATTTGCCTGATGTTATTTTTCACTTATAACGGCATACATTTTTCTTTATAATGAAATAAACATCCGATCATTTATATTTAAAAATAGCATTTTTCTTTGAATATCAAAATAACACCTCTTATTAGAAAACCCTTTACATCTCATCTTGTCAGTAAAGGAGATACAATGATTTTTATGAAACCTGTGAGCTATTCCCTAAAGCGAACAAATTAGTCTGAGGGGTTAAAAACAATGAATTAAGAAAAAAATGTAACGAACTACTCATATGATTTTCTTAAAAAATTTAAATATTGTTGTAACCCTGGAATGTTTGCCTTTCTTTCGTAAAAAATATAGAAATAGCAGATATTAAATGCCTGTTCAGGAACAAGCCAGGAGTTATGTACGATTCTTCGCACTTTTCACACTATCGAATCGCCATAAAACGGAATCACTGGCCGTGAAAAGAAATGTTCACAGTCGGAATAAATCGCCACCGCCATCTTGGATTCCGCGCCATTTCCGGGCGGGAACATCCTATTTCCGGATAGCGCCATCTCTTGTTTGTTTCGCCCGGTGCCGAATTTATGCATTTTAATTTCCACGCCGTCCGTGTGGGGGGGACTAAGCGAGAAATGGCCAAACGTAAATACACGGATTTTAAATCGGAAAACAATGGGGGAACAAAACACCTACAGGCTAAAAGCATGCATTGTTCAATTACACATATGCTGGATGGTATTGGATATCTGTACATGTACAAATTACACGTATGCTGGAATGGTATTTGATATCTTTAGCAGAACAAATGGAGCTCCGTGCATATTATTCGAAAACGTTTTATAATATTTTGTTCAGGTTTAATAAGCTAGTTTATGGCAATAAAGAGATAAAGGTATAGATTTGTGTTAAGGGCGTGAATGCTACATGCAGGACATCATATACCGATGTCACTGTCAAAAACTGGGCGTACTGTACAGGGCCCACAGATACTTTAATAGTAGACTACTAACCATGTACAAATCACAAGTGCGCCCCACGGTTGAATTTGATGTCACCAAACCTTTGGTCTGGAGTTTCGAAATACCTGAAAAATACCATCGACGCTGTGCAGAAACGGGCGGTCCGTTTGAAAGATTCTCCCATCTTGACAGACGGATTGAAATCTTTAGAGCACAGGCGTCGGGTGGGAATGCTATACTTGTTCTAACGGTATTTCAATGGAAGATGCTCCGAGGAACTAGCGTCATTGATCCCTTCGGCACCGGTGCTTAATCGGGAAACACGCCAAACGCGTGCCCGAAACCGAAATTCCCTCGATAGAAAAGTTTAACACAAGTAAAAAGGTTTTTAAAAGTTTATTCACAAGTTTTATGTATGAAAAATTCACAATGCCTCCGTAAATGCTCGTTAAAATATATTTTTTAATTTTAGCTCTATTTTATGCGAGTCGTGTTTTATTAAATATTTTCGCTTAAATTTGATCGTTTTTTATATAAGTGCGCTCCCTTTAACATTCGCATTTATTTTATCTCCCCTTCTTCTTTTTGAGCGCTTACTAACGAGCCTTAAGCGAGACTTAACCCAGACCTCTCCAGCCGGGCTCTCTCGACACATTGCCTTGCACCGCTATTGGTTGGTTGGACTCATACGTACTGGACACACTGACCCCCAGATTCCAACACACTCCCTTTTACCCTTTTCTTTCCCAGAATTTTTTCTCATTCCTTTTCTAAAAAGACCCTCTACACAGCATCTCTAAAAATGACACAGGCCTCGAAGGAGATTATTAAAATATTTTCTATAAGGAAATTATTAAATTTCCTCAGGACCCCTTAGGTGGAGCCAATGTTAAAAAATAATTTAATTTTGTTTTTTTTTTAAAAATTTTGTATGAATATCGTACAAGAGTCCCAACTGCTCCCGTCAGGAGCTAGTGGGACTCTGGCATCCCCGATCGGGGTATGTTGTGAGGCTGAAGGTAGTGAGGAAGGGAAGGAGATGGGGAAGAGGAAGGTGGGGAAGTACCTGGCTAATCAGATCTGGTCACCAAACACGGCTAAAGCAATTTCAGCAACGTTTCAATTCTGAATGGTGGTTGTACACCAGGGCGATACTGAGAGTATCTTCCACTCTGGAACGTGCCGCAAGTGTGTGTTATATCTGATATTATAACAAAGTTAACGAGGTAATTTTCACCCCTGCTTTGCATTATTTTGATACAAAATCTTTTCTACCCTTTTTCTACCTAACACGTACGTTCATGTCAGGATAATGCCAAAATGATTACCTTCTTAGTGGAACGGTAACGACATGTAAGCGTGTTCATAATATAATCATTTTTTTGTTTCATTGCGAGTTCCCTGCATGCGTTGTTATGCCACTTAATAGAGAAATTGTTTCTCCCTGCGTGTCCATTCCCATTCCATTCCTTGCGCCTCCCCTTTCTCTCCCGCGTCCCCTTCTTGTCTCGCGTTCCCACTCCGCCTTCTCTGCATTCCCTCTCCCCAATAATCTCACCTGCTTCCCCCGTCCCGCGAACCCCCCTCCCGAGTTCCCTTCTCCTTCCCCTCCGGTCTCCCAAGTACCCCTCCTCCTCCCAATTTCCCATCCTCGTTTCCCTTCCCCCCTCTCATATTCCATAAATTCAGCCCCGGTACATTCAGTTTTCAAACAGCTCGTGTGCCCCCTATTGCATTTTTTTATACGAATTTCATAATGCCAGTATATATATTTCCAAAGTTGCCTCTAAAATCATGAAACACCAACATCTTTAATGGCCTACATCTTATAATTTAAAGCAAAAATAAATAAAGTAGTTCACATCCGTAGTAGATATTTAATATAACTTTTGATTACAAAAATAATTTTTTAGTTTGGTTGGGTATTTTGACCTCTAATCCAAATTTAAGATTTGTATGAAACGGGCCGAAAAGGGCCGCGCAAACGTTCCTCTTAAGCTGACAATTAATTCAATTTCTATTGACTTCATAATAGTTCCATGATACCTTCGAAAGGCGAGACAGCTAACAATAATAATAAATATTAGATTTGTCAAAGAATCTATACATAAAAATGCAAAAATCAGTCATATTAAATACATGTAGGATTACGAAAGATTTTTTTAAATATTTATATTGAGGGATCAGTAGAATTTATCGGTTAAGTTAGGAGTTCTATTGAGCCGAACCCTCTGATATGAAAATATCTGGAGTCGGTGAATTATTTTCCCATTTGGTCTCTGGTAGGTTGACTGTTGTTCTTGTATTGTTTTGAATTTATTATACTTATACACTTGCGTAGCGCGGATTGACTAGATGATCATTTGTGGAAAAGTGTGTTGAAGGGTTTACTCTTTCCTGTGGAGAAGATTTAATCCGGACTAAAAGTCAAAAGAACATAATAATTACACAACAAAGAGTGCATACAATAATAATTGTTTACAAATTCTTAACCAAAATATGATAACATGCAGCGTTAGATATCGTAAGTTTTCACACACCCCTAAACACCTGAACCTACCCGTCTAAGAACCAGGTAGAATCTTTTCTCATTTAAGCGCCAACATTCTATAAGCCTCGGAAGGTGATTAGGAAAGATTGGAGGTAAATGAAAACTTTTATGGGGTTGCCGAGGAGGTAATACTGCTAAAGAAGCCTTAACACATGCAACTTTTAGCAATATGCATTTTCGCCCCGTTAGAGGCTTTCCCACGAAGGCACTGAACCGATAGAATTGCATTGTGATCGTGACGTGTTGCCCGAAGTAAGCTAAATTTCTGCTAACTTTTACTGACATTGATTTTCAAATATCGAAATGCTTTATTTTTTTATTTTGGGACGCCCTGGTGGGACCTAAACGCGATGCCAACCAAGCCACTGACCGGTCAAATTATATTAAAAAAAAAACATTAAAGAAAAACATTATTTTTCTTAGTGGGATTGAAAGAAAGAGAAAGTCTAAAATAAATTTATTGTTTTCATGTAAATAATAATAATTATCTTCTTTTTCTTCGTGTGTCCTATCAGGGCCGGGTTCGGGTCCGGGTTCATGGGGTGAGTTTGTCCAGGTCTTGGAGGCGGATGACCAGTACACACTGAACCCCAGATTCCTACCCACCCCTTAAAACCCTTTCCTTCCCAGAACTCTTCCCTCCTTCCTTTCCTTAATAAAACCCTCCACACAGCATCCCCAAAGATGACATAGGCCCTGAGTGAAATTATTTTCCCCGGGGCCTCCTATGTGGAGCTCATGTAAAAAAAAGGTCTGGAAAATGTATCTCTATTTTGCGCTGCCCGAATGTGCCGTCATATAGTTAAAAAAATTATATAGTTGTCTTGCGATTTGTTCTATTAATAATTACTTTAATACCTGTTATTTAGGTCATGTTCCTTGTTTTGTTATATTTGTCTTTAACTTTTTTATTGTTTTACTGGATGAACTGAACTCCAACTTTTATTTTTTATTATTTTATTTCCCAATCCCCGTATGGGGGTGTGATGGACCTCGTTCCTGCTTCATATTTACTTACATTATCTGTTTTGCAGGTCCCTCTCAAATCTTTGCGCCTCCCCCAATGACATGTGTAGGCTTGAGGCTTGATCAGGCGACCTTGACTGTCCTTTGCCCTGCCTCTGACTACTCAATGCTGAATTTTCTTTTAGTCTTCGGGTATTTTACCCCAAATATTCAGTTAACATTCTTTGAGGCTTCACTGAGTGGTTGGCTAAGGGACACGGAAGCTAAGTGTGGTTTATGGTCAGACCGAATGCCATTCACATTTTTTGTTGGTACTTGCCTATTGATTTGAGATTTATTGTATTTTTTATGTTCTCCATTTTATACAGGTGCTTGCAGGTTTTTTTTACACGATGCAATGCCGCTCACGGAGTCTCATGAATGAGGTTTTTTTTTCTTCTCATTTTGCCCTGTTTAATTCATATTTGCTTTACTAACATATTTTTGCATTTTGTTTCCTGTTAAGCACTTGCATACTGCTTACTAACAACGTATGCAGGGACACTGGAGGTCTAGATTCGTTCAAAAATAAATAAATGTAGCTTCGTTTAACAAAAAAAATTAGTATCTTGCGAGAGCCTTGAAGGAGTAACCATATGTTACTTATACCAGGGCGGGTATGTGGTGGATAACCTCCAATGCCCGAAATAGCTCCTTCACACTTCTAATACCAATCTTTCTCGTAAATTTTGCAGCCAATACATTTGTCTCCTACCAATCCCTCGGCGATCCTTTACCTTGCTTTTTAATATTAATTAGAGCATTGGACTTTGAGCCTTTGAGCATTCTCCGGTGAAACCACATTTCAAAAGCCTGTAACCTGTTCATGGTATTTATTTTAAAGGTCCATGTCTCTTATCCATACAACAAGACCAATCACACATAATATTAGGTGACCGGACAACTCGGAATGAAACCAACTCAGAACCATCTCAGATAAGTCATTTAGAGCGATAAAAAAATTTATTATTACGTTAGGTTAGGTTAGGTTACGTTAGGTAAGGGTTATCGGCTAATTAAAAATTACTTTTTTCATAGCCTTTAATGACTTTTCAACGAGGTGTTGAGTTGACTTTATTCTCAGTTGGCATGGAACCATAATATTAATGTTTGTTTATTTCAGCCGAACAGAGCGCTGAGTGCAATACTATGTCTGCCATATAAAAGGATGAATATAATTGAATTACATGATATTACGAAATTAAATATAAAATTATGAATAAAATAAAATGGTAATCATATTAGAATTTGAAGTACGGCGGCTTTAGGATAATTCTTCATATTTGTTGTAGAGGCGCGCATTGGGCGACGACCTCGACAAGAGTATTTTCCGATCTCCGGTAGCACTGACTCATCCCGGCTACTCTGGGGCGTACCAAAGCAGCAAAACCATGCACCCTTCCCTCGGCGAACATCTGCGAGGCGCTGCATCGCCAATGGAGGCCGAACAGCGCTCTGTTTGCGTAGTTATAAAGTTCTTGGAGTGTGTTCATGATTCTTTGTCCATATTTTGCCGGCGTCATGTATCATGCTTAAAATAATGCTACAAAGAAATTTTGCATTTATCGAAGAAAAAGGATAACGTATTTACCACTCGTTCTACGATGGCTTGGGGGGAATTCTCCATCTATGGTGTAAGGATACATGGATAAGTTATTTTAGATTAGGTATGTAAACATAATATATTCGTCATGAAATAACGTTGAGAAAATTATCAAGGATAAACAAATAAAGAACGAAAAACGACACGGGAACGGGAAAGTTCGTAATCAATAATAATTAATATTTTGATTTTTGTTCCAGCATATATTTATTAAATTGATTTGAGGGTAAATCGAAAATGTTATTGTATTTTGTGGACATCTTTCTGAGTGTAGTTACTTTTTGATTGTTGCCTGTCTTGGAATTGTTACCTGGGATGAGGTGGCAACAATGTAAAAGGTAGATAACTAAGAGCAAAAATGACTCGCATGGCAGATGTAAGAAGTAGGTTAGTGATTATCAAGAAAAGAAGGTATTTTAAATACAAAAAAAAATATATTAAAATTAAAATGACATCCTAAAAAAACAAAGGCTGTCTGGTAAAGGACTTGCTTAGGTTTAAATAGTTTGTGTTGATACCGTGGGTAGTTGAAAGGACGCATGATGAAATCTTCTTTAGAGAAAACGATCTCACATCGTGAGATGGGCAGGACTCCAGGCAATTGGCTCCTAGCCAAAAGGACCCTCCAGAAGCAGTAGAGGCGGATGATTCTCGATGCCAATCATCCCTCCAGGATAATTCAGTCAGCTCCCAAGATGGCGAGAATGATGATCAGAATCGTAGCGATCTTCAAAAATGGGATCCGTCATGTTGCAGTCGTGTGGACCGTCCAGAGCTCTTGGCTGTGGCACAAAGGATGGCTGGCTTTCCTTTCCAATCTCCTGATTTAAATCTCTCAGGATTAACAACTGTTGCAAAGAATATTGCAGGGCTCGTAATATAACCAATGCCCAAATGTCAATGGGCAAGCACTAGAGGTGCCACACACCGAGATCATAAATAAAGTGTGTATAAGGGGGTGCACCTTGTTACAAATACTTTTATGTACTAGGATTTCTTGAGCAGATAATTAATTTAAGTGTCTGAGGTCTAGAAGTTGACAGCAGTTTTCTTTCAAGATATAGGACACACAATAAGAGGATGTGATTTGATTTGTGCCCTGTCCAAAACGTTGGCTAAGGAAGGAGGTAGCACAATACGGCATAATACCCCAAAAAACTACAGTTCTAGACAATATGTGATCAGTGTACGAATGTATTGAAAGTTGTGCACTAGGGACTATGAAACTAAATAAACATAATTTTGCATATTTACGAACGAACTAAGTTCGTAGAATTGGATGTAAAATTTTGAATGTGAGCCTTTCTGTGCATGAATCCTAGTAAAATCTTAAAGTTTAATGGATTTACAGAAGACACATTATCTGTACAGTCAGGGGCTTCGCTACGGGCGATATCTTCTTCTTCGTGAGCCTTGCTGGCTTTGGAAATTTTGTTTGGAAAAGTTTTATTCACGATGTACATTTGTAACATAATTTTATTTATTTGCTACCGGTTTCGACACATCCGTGTTGCATCACTAGCATTCTTAAAACTAATTCAAAAATCATACAAGTCCAGAAATGATTAGATATTATTAGGTGAGGGTAGTTGGACTGGTGATTTGAAAGGGAGATGGGGAATGGTGGGAGGTGTCAAAGTAAAAAGGAAATATGATCAACAAAGGTGACTTACAGGGTGCTATTATTTTTTAAAATTAAATGAAGATAATATTAGCGAAACTCAATCGAAAATCTGTAGACAGAAAAAGATATTGGCACCTCTGGGATTTGAACCCAGGACCTTCCGCTTTCCGGGCGACGACTCTGACCACTGAGTTAAGGTGTCTATATCCGATTTGGTAATTTTTAACTGTAACATACTTCGACTAAAAACTACCAACGTTATCTCCATTTTTCTTAACACATATTTTTATTGGCGATTGCTGTATTTTTATTGCTATTATTTTGTTTACCAGGGTGTCATTTTTTTTTTATTTCTAAGGTTTCTAATGCGTACAAATTTATAAAATATATATTTATATTTGAATTTTTTATTTAGTGTTTTTCTTTTTTTTTTAAAAGAATTAAAACACCTCGTATTTAAACCACGAATTTATTATTTTGTATATATCTACCGGTTTCGCTTCGACCAAGCTTCATCAGGACATAATAATTTTAGAGTTAATTCGCTTAGTCGAAGCGAAACTGGTAGATATATAAAAAATAATAAATTCGTTGTTTAAATATAAAGTTTTTTTATTTATTTCCTGTTTTGTTTTAAAAGATTTTTTATTATGTTAATGTAATTTTTTATCCATCGTAAAATAATTTTCATATTTTATTTTATATAATTGTTTTTTATGATATTTTAAGTAATTAATCACTTCTCCTTTCTAATATTTTGTCTATGTTCTAATTTGTCTATGCTTGTTTGTCTTTTGTTATTTTTTATTAACTTCACGAATTTTTTTATCCTGACGAAGAAAACATAGTTTTCAAAACATGTTGATATTGTTAATTAAATAGTGGTGTACACAAAGTTATTTGTTTTCATTAAATTAATAAAGACGCTACAAAGTGAATTTTGAAGAAATAAATACAAAGTGTTTTAATTCTTTTAAATATAATGTCTAACCACAAAGTAATTGCTTCTTACGAAAAAAATAGTTTTTTCTTTATTGGCCAGTCTCTAATTAGCAAACTCGGAATAGTTTTTATTTTGTAGTCAAAGTTCCTGTTCTACACAGCATCCCCAAAGATGAAAAATGATGGTCTCCTGTGTGGAGCTATTGTAAAAAAGATTTTCAACAGTGACGACTTCAATGGTCGAGTAAATTTTATTTGATTAAATCGAGTTATTTCACAATTTAGTCACAATAATATAAAGCGTATTTTGCGGCACGTTCCAGAGTGGAATTGGTATTTACTCTCAGTACCTATCGACCAAGCCGACCATACCATTCACAATTCAAACATTGCCTGAAACGCTTTCTTGTGCATCGACAATGTTCACTGAACTAGGACTGCACGGATTCGCCGGTCTAAAGAGACATCGGGTCACTGGAGCCAGGATGCGGCTAATGGCTTCCGACAATGCAGTGGTGACCGCAGCGTTCCAGCACCAAACCCCACTCCTGAGTGAGCGCTGGGCCCGAGCTTGAAGAATAGAATTGATTACTTATTTATTTTTTTATATTTAATTTTTATATTTTTATTTTTATTTTTTTTTATTTTGTTTTTTTTTTTCCTATTCTATGTTTAAAAAAAAAAAAAAATCTGTTGTTCCAGCGCCCTTGAGGTGATTTTTCACAAAAACGGCGCTATATAAATCATCCAATTATTATTATTTTATTATTATTATTAAAATATGTTATAAAATATATTATATTAATATGTACAATCATATGGGACGTGTGGGATTGCACTATCCTCCCCACATCCTGGAATAAAACTTATTATTATTATTATTAGCAAATTTTTTTGTGACGAGATCTGATAGCCAGGTACTCCCCACCTTTCTCTTTCTCATCTCTTTCCCCTCCCCAATTCCTTCAAGATACCAATTAAGATACCCCAACTGGGGAAGCCATAGTCTCACTGGCTCCAGTTGGGATATTAAAATGAAAAAAGGTATCAATACTTGTGCGGTATTAAAATAAAAAAGGTATCAATTTTATCGCCTTAAATTTTCAAAGCTGATATGAGTTCGCTAAGAGTGGGGAACATTTCACATCATGCACATCATCACAGACAACAGAAATTTCTAAGTTTGATAAGTCTAAATGATACGAGTTAGTTATTTAAATTAATCAATTTGTAAAGCGCCTTTGAAGTTAATGTGCGCTTTTATAATTACCGTGAAGTCTCACGGTTGCGGTACCTACACGGCAAAAAGGCGATAAACATATGTTCCTTATCACTATAATACTGCAGCTCTTTCTTACACATTAAGTAATAGTGAAACAAACAAAATACATGTGACTGTTTCTTCCAAAGTACTTTCTTTTTATATAAATTCGTGGCTATAGTTATACTGAGGGGGACACGTTCCCGTCCGACTTGCTGACGAAAATGACGACAACTTGTGACGAATTCATAAATTCGAATATGAATTACAATGGTAGTTTTGTTTGAAATTCCACGCACACAGATGTTATTTGTGGCGCGGCGCGTACGGAGTGGCGTCAATATGCACTCGAAACTGGGTTCTGAAATTCAACCACGCAGACGTTCCCATATAATATTGTTCGATAAAAGCGCACATTTTCTTATGCACCGGAGCGACCACGCGCAATAAATAAAATTGCCTCGATTGGTCTAGATTTCCAGAAGATTATTTTAAAATTTTTTTGCCAACCTTAAAAAAATCATACCTTCCAATTTTAACATGGAGACATAAAAACTTATTACAGTGTTACGTAGTCTAATTAACCTGTATTTAACTGTTTATCTCATATTTGTAGGACTTATAATAAAAAAAATATTAAAAAAATCGTAAAGTATATAACCGCGCGAATCCTGCACGTTTGTTACTTTAAAACTCCGTGAGAGGTACTTATTCGAGTCAACATAGAATATTTTCAATTTCTGTAAGGTATCTGTGGTATAATACTTGATAATGAAAGGTGCAAATCTACGGAAAAAGGACTTAATTTTAACCGTAAACAGCTGATCAGAAAATCTACGCGAAAAAAATATTTTAAAAATTTATTTTTAACATAGTTCTAAAATAATCTACGATGTTCCGATTTGCCACATCTATTGTCATAATAGATAAAGCATTTCAATAACTTTGTTTCAAAATAAATGGCTGGCCATGGAAATGTTTTCAATAATAACAATAAATATTTTACGAATGGTAGGAAATGTGGTCAATTGGTCAATTTTGGACTGCTGTCAATCGCAGAAAAATAAAAGTGGTCCATTTTTCGACCTTAATCGCTTTAGTGGTAAAGAAAACGGCGCCATAAAATAATGCAAACATTATTAAACATTGAAAAAAAATTTAGGAAGGCTTCTCTCTGTGTACACAGCTGAACACGAGAAGTCTCACGTAGAAGAAGAAGATATTCAGTCTGTCGATAAAGCAAAACATAAAAATCTCATTTTGAAATGTAACTAACTCGATTTCAAACCCGGTTTAACGACTGGTGCTAGATTTTTCGTTACAAACGACGAAATAAATTTGTCAAAGGACCCAGAAAGGCGAAGAAAACTTACCATTAAGATGTAAATGTACTCAATTTGGGTGGGGGATTGGGTACCGCCGCCCCGGGAACCTTTACTGGATAACCAATATCTCTGCCATAGGTCACCCCAAGTGATTTGCTACGTTTAGTGACTTAGGAGGGGTGCCCGGGTTCATGGGGTGAGGTTTGTCTAGGTCTTGGAGGCGGACGACCAGGACACACTGAACCCCAGATTCCTACCCACCCCTTAAACCCTTTTCCTTCCCAGAACTCTCCTCTCCAGAACTCTCCTCTTCAGAACTCTCCTCCCCTTCCTTTCCTAAAAAAAAACCCTCCAAACAGCATCCCCAAAGATGATATAAGCCCTGAGGGGAGTTATTTTTCTCAAGGCCTCCTGTGTGGGGCTCATGAAAAAAAAACCTAGTATTAAAATTCGTGAAGCAACATGAAACCACCCAAGTGGTTCGTTACGTTTGGCGATTTAGCAGGGGTGCCCGGGATCAGGGGGTGAGGTTTGTCTAGGTCTTGATGGCGAACGCATTTGACCGGGTGGAGAGACTTTGGAGGGAGACCTAACTTAAATCTCTTCAGCCGGACTCTTTTGACCCATCGGCTAGCGCCGAAGTGGGAGGGATGGATTTATATGCGCGTCTCTCCTGGACACATTTACCACCAGTTCCTATCCAAATCTCATACCCTTTTCCTCCCAAATTTTCCTACACTTCCTTTTCATAAAAATACTCTCCACACAGCATTCTCACAACAGGCCCTGAGGGATTTTTTTCCTCAGAGCCTCCTGTGAGGAGCTAACGTAAAAAATTAGATCAATTTTATGATAGCTAAAACAATAAGGAAAGATGTTAAGTAATTTTTTAAAATGTTTTCAATACTGTTTTTTAATTTTTTTTACTGTCAAAAATTTTTTGATACATGGAAATAGGTGCATATATAATAACATAAAATATAAGAGCTCACAAAGTCTGTGCGTGAATATTAAATATAACTATGTGAATATTATTAAACAATGGTGGTTAATATAAAATTTTAAAATATATATGCATTGTATCCATAGGGATCAATAGGATTGATTTTACCAGAGTTTCTAAAAAAAAAAAATAACAACGTATATATACAGTATACACCCATAAAGTTCAAGTATATGTTCAAACATTTCATTGTTTTGATCTAAATACACAGAAGGACATGGAATATTTTAGGAATTTAGAAACAGAAAGTACAAATTATAAAAAAAATTAACTCATTTTTAAATTATATAAGTTATACGTTCAGATTTTGACACGTGTTTAATGTTGGGCATTCCAAATGGCTGAAGCAAAATTAAGCTGTGATCATACATATTAAGCCATACACAGCTAAATAAGTGTAATTAGGTAGTTTTGCAATGTGCTAAATAAACCTGTTTGTTTAAAGAGCTTTTCTAAAATTTGTTCAATATATCAAGTTCAAATCCTAATAACAGAAGTGTATTTTGCGATGAAACCTTGGTGATTTTTTTGTGCGCACGTCCGTTTATGTTTATAAATATAATAGTGAGCTCTGGCGTTATGAAATTAGTATAAAATTTTACAAAACGTGGCGAGCGAGTTATTTGAAAAATGTGTGTATTGCATATTTTTTTTTTTTTTACATGAGCTCCACTTAGGAGGCCCCGAGGAAAACAATTTCCCTCAGGGCCTATATCATCCTTGGGGATGCTGTGTGGAGGGTTTTTTAAAGGAAATGAAGGAAAGGAGAGTTCTGGGAAGGAAAAGGGTATAAGGGGTGGGTAGGAATCTGGAGCTCAGTGTGTCCTGGTCATCCACCTTCAAGACCTAGACAAACCTCACCCCATGAACCCGGGCACCGAATCACCACTAAACCAAGGCACTAAATCACCAAACGTAGCGAACCACTTGGGGTGACCTATGGCAGAGGTGTTGGTTATCCAATAAAGGTTTCCGGGGCGGCGGTACCCATTCTCGCCTCCCAAATCAAATATATAGTTTAGTGGCAAGGATGGAAGGCATGGGGAAGGGGGGGGGGAGAATCCGGGAGGGGGGAGAAGAACGTCAAAGGGAGGGGAAAATTATTTCTTATGGAAAGGATTTAAGAGACACATATTTTTTTAAATATAACGTATCCTGAATCTTCTTTGTCGAAATTCGAAAACCATTTGAAAAGTTGTAAATGTGGTCGGCTATCCATTGGTTGCATTCCGTCCGTGACGTCACCGGTGGGGACGGTGGAGGCTGTGAGGGGAGTGTTGGAGTTATGACTTGCATCGGGGGTGTTAGAACGGGAGGCGTCGCCACCGCGGATAATATGGATGAGGATGGACTATCCGTAGAAAGAATTTTCGCGCCCTACCCGCGAGAGACTTCTGAAATTTGATTTTGAAAAACAAAATCTGTAGTGTTTTTGGTAAGTTTATCAAAACAGACAACAATTGTCTTAACCAAACGGTTAAAATCCTTGGTTCCGGATATTCATTCACTTGTCGTGGGTTCAGAACTCAGTGAGCAATTAAATTTATTCTGTTAATTCACATTACTATTTGCAGCAAGTTCCAAATTTGAAGATATTTTCAATATCGTCCTGAAGGTCTATTGTTAAGAGATATTCCGACCGACAATTGACAAATTTTAGCGCAGCCTTCATGTGTCAGATAAGCTATCAGTACACAAAACATTTGAAATAATGTCGCTCGTTGCGCAAAATAACAATAAATTATTAATGAATGGAGGAAAACCGACGAAGCTCTTAGAAGTGAAAGAAATCGTTTTCGCGACTCATAGACTTAAATAATTAATCTTAGACGCGATCAATTTCTTCTATTTGATCTTGGGAAAAAAAAGTGGTTGAAATATGACTAAAGACCTCTTTAATTAATTAACTAGCATTCAAACTCAAAAAGTACACTTGAAGTGCTAATGTATTTTAAAGTTAGTATTTTAATTCGAAATTGTCAATTTATTTGTATTTTTTATTTTTTACGAATCCGTTCGACATTTCGGAATGTAAATCCGAAATCCAGTTCATACAGATCCACCAGTGTTGCCATTTTATATCAATTTATTTTTTATTGGCTCTCAATATCTGTCGGGATATCAACAGTGCGACCGTGCTCGGGAAATCGTTATAAATTCATCGATATTTCCGCCATCGATCCGATATTTAAAGGTTATCGATTACGCTGTACTAGACCCCCCGGTGAAAGATCAACATTCAGAATTAAAATGTTGCTTAAAATAGCTTTAGCCGTATTTGTTGACCAAATTTGAATGGACAGGTACTTCTCAACTTTCTTTTTCCCTATCTCCTTTCACTCCCCACTCCTTCAGTTGTACAAAATACCCGAAATAATGATGCCGGAATTCCAATGGCTGGAGATGCTTAGGAGTAGTTGTGATTCTTGTGCGATATTCAAATAAAAATAAAGATTAGTCAATTTCGGAAGGCTTCCGGGGCGATGCAGCATCTTGGCTGCGCACTCGTAAATAATTCTGCTGATGGTATTCCTGCCACCCACCTCTTGCCTCCCCCACCCATACCACTAGATCCACCCATACCACCCATACCACCCAGCGCCATCGGCATTTATTACAGTGTAATAAAATAATGTGGTAAATAGCAATAGATTCCGCTGGGAGATGATTGAAAATTTTGAAAATTGAAAATTTAATGTTGCAAACAAAATATCATCCCAATGTACGGCAGTGAGGCGTGGAGCTGACAGAGGCGGGATGACAGTAAATTGAATGCTGTATAAATGAGATCCCTGAGGCGTAAACCACGTTTGTTTAACAATACATTGTATAATAAATTTTACATAAATATCTGTTAACCCCTTGAATGGCAGGAGATCAAATTTTGTCGCTCACACGCGTCTCACATAAATCGCTGTAACTCCCTTATTATCAGAGTGAAAAATATATTTTAAACGGTGTTAAAAAGGAAAAACACTGCATTTTATATTCTAATCTAAAAAATAAAAAACCAAAGAAGTAAAATGTACAGCTTTATGAAACCAAACTCTTGAATTGCAATTTGAAAAAAAAAAATTCAAACTTTGAAAATTTTTCATTAATTATTTTTATAAAAAAAGACAAAAAAGAGGTGACAATAACTTTCATAATACATTTTTTTAATTAAATACGTATGTATTTTTATTTATTTTTTGTTATCAATAATTTAATTTAGAAAAAACGTGAGGTAAGCCATCTTTAAAACTTTTTTATGTTTGCATGCGAAATTTTTATATTTAAAAAACTATAAATTTATTTTAAATTATTAGATTTAAGCGTGTTTTATCACCTTTTTAAATCAGTTTTTAATTTTGAGATATGTTCAGAAATATTGCATTTATTAGCATTCTATTGTAAAGCGGAAATATTTTAACCATCTAAAAAATACGCAAAAATTCAAATTGTAACCAGCGCCAATGAGCGCGATCTTAGTGGTTATTCTCGATAGTAAGTTGCAACACAAAATGTCATCATTAAAGACAATTTTAACGATTCTCAAAGGACCCAGGACCGAATCTCATCTACGAATTGAACCCAGGACCTATGCCTTACCGGGACTCTGTACTGAGCTAATTCGACCATATTCCTTTTGGTTATATTTAACTTTGTCAGACTTCGACTAAGATCTACCATATTTAGTTTTCTAAGCCATATTTTTATTGACTGCTTATCTTTAATCTTGGGTTGCAAGATTATTTCTTAATAAAATGCAATGTAGAAGTTTCTAAAAAAAAAAACTGTATCTCTATTTTTTAAATGCGTCAAGATCTCATTTGCCATCTGATGACGATTCTACGCCTGTGCATTTGGATTTTGTTTCCCACTAGATGTGGAAGGTGACAGTTTTTTAACAGCTCTAAATCATTATGGTTCATAAAATGGTCTATTTACAATTATATTCGCGTTATTTATCATCAGTTTTATTCATTTAATTATACAATAATCGCGTGTCGTTAATTGTTATTTTCATTTAATGTCAAAGAGCTGGATGAAGTTTTCCAATATTCAAATTGATTTGTATTTCCTGAATTTTATAGGATTTAATGATTTTTTACAACATAAATGCCAAAAAGATGATTCACACAGAGCTATAAATCTGCGAGCAGATATCTGTTGAATCGCGAGCGCTTATCTTTTGTGCTTTCACACGAGGCTATCAAATATTTCTTCCTGCGGTAGGAGAGGGGGTCAGTTGAATTAGGGAGCGGCAACGGAATGCACATTTTTTGTACTGAAATCTGTCAACTTGACATCTGTTATCCACGGGTCTAGGCAGCTCCGTAATTAAAATGACCCCCTCTCCCATTTTAGTCGGAGAGGACTTATCTTCTGGACATATCGCCTCTGGAGCGGTTACGTCTAAGATGTGTTTTGTCTATGATTGATCTGCGCTTAAAAACGCTTAGGTGGGAACGGTCTGAAGGGATTGTATAGAGAGCGTTATTTGGCGTGCTATGATCTTTTATATTTGATAGCTGTGTGTGAACCAGCTTTAATGCATGCGTTGGTAAACACGTTCAGAAACAAACGTTTTAAGATGTGAAAACAATGCACCGAAACGTCAGTTTTGTATTTTTATTTTTAGGGAATAAAATTTTATATATGTTTATCGTATGAGTGAAATGACAGCTTTCTTCAAAATTCCTTTAATCATCGGACTGCTTTTTTTGAATTGTATATTCTTCAAAATTTTGAGCCATTTTAATTTGTGATTTTTCAAACGTTACAAACTTTTTTCGTGTTTGTAATTCAAATTTTGCAAATCATAAATATTAGAGTATTATTTCCAAAGATATTGAAATATAAGAGATGTGCTATCCGCAGTTTTTACTGGGTGGGACTGTTTTCTGGTGTCGCCGATATTGTTAACCAAACTACTGCACACCTTCAAAAAATTAACTAAATGAACGAATTCTTTCCGTATTCAAACTGTATTGTTAACCAATACTACTGCACACCTTTGAAAAATCAACTTCATTAATCAATTCTTTCCGTATCCAACTATATTGTTGATCAATACTACTGCACACCTTTAAAAAATCAACTAAAAGAACTAATTATTTCCGTATTCAAATTATTGTAGTAGCCGACGGTCGGGAGGCCATCGTCGCATATCTCTTGTTTTTCAATATCTTTGATTATTTTAAATACAAAAATCAACGGTAATTTTATATAGTTTTTAACGATTGTAAAACAGTAGTTTTTAAAACATCTTCAAAATTAAGAAATAAATAGAACATTTAAAAATACCTTGGGAAAATTCCGAAATCTGATGAAATCTTTAATTAATAACAATGTACGAGTATACAAAAGATAAATAACAATCTTTGACTGTATAAAAAATGTATCGTCTCCTCAATTCTTATCTGCCCAACAGACCATTTTAGTGTTTGTTCAATCTCCACTTTAAAATTACAAATAGAGTATAAAAAAGAATAATTAATCACTTAACTAAGAATTTTTTAAACTAATGAGACCTTTATCTTTACGGAAATAGCTTTATCTTAAACACCTTACATAATATTTCATTAAAATAATGAAAGGAAACCTTCTCCTTCTGTGAAATTTTCTAATGGTCTAATGGACAAAACCGAACTAAGGCGACGGTATGTCTTTCCATGAACTATTTTATGGCAGGGCTGTTAAATGTCACTTTCTATTTTTCGTTTCTATGTGTAATATTTTTTAATTGTATCTGTTTGAGAATATACCTGTCCTTTGTCCTACATACTTCCTTTGTTCTACATACGTCTATACCTACATACGTCCATACCCACACACTTCCTTCTACCCACTTGGTAAAGCAGTGCAGTGGCAACCTTCAGCGAACGAGCATTATTTCCATAATTGAGTGACGGTGTGTATTCTATTTGTATCAAATGATAAATTACTAGTTTACTAAAAGTCTTCACAAGTTTACTAATCGTGTTATAAGTTTACTAACCTATTTCAGTGACCATACAATCTGTGCACAGTTGGAAAATTTAATGTCGAATTTATATTTAGAAGTGTCAGTGTATTGTCCAATATGATTGCCCGAAGATTTTTCCAATGCACTAACCATGTAAAAAATACATTGTTCAATGCGTTTTGCACTAATCTATATACATGCGAAACTTGGTGTAACTACCGAACCACCTCGATGGAACGACTCCGGATCCAATATAATGATACATGTAGAATTATATTTGGATTCAGAAGCAGCGTTCCAGCACCAAACCCCACTCCTGAGTGAGCGCTGGGCCCGAGCTTGAAGAATAGAATTGATTACTTATTAATTTTTTTATATTTAATTTATATATATATATATATTTTTTTAAAATTTTTTTTTCCTATTTTATGTTTAAAAAAAAAAAAAATCTGTTGTTTTAAAATATGTTATAAAATATATTATTTATTTTTTTTTTTTTTTTAAATATGTTTATTCAGTTTTAATTTTACAATATTTTATTTTACAAATCTTACGAAACTGATCAATCAGTTTGATTGTAAGAAATCTCTAATTTTTTTATAATTATTTAATACAGTATACTTTTCAGTTTTACATAGTATATACTAAATATAATACTTAATATTAAAATACTAATTATTACGACAAACTAATTATCTCAATGTTTTAATGTTTATGAATTGCGTTGTAGTAAAAATATTTTACACAGTACAAACATACGGTGAGAAAATAAATAGATAGGAACTATTTTATTTGATTTCATGTTCTTCGGAGGTAGAAAGATTTAACTTTTGTTTTGATTTTTGAATAAGATGTCTCATTTTTGATATTTTCAGGTAATGCGTTAAATATTTCCGGAATTTTATGACTTTTTGTTCTATCTCCGTATACATTTTGAGATTTATTGACAATAAACATTTGTGCTTCTCTATGCCTAGTAGGGTAGTTGTGGTTTACAGGTTTTTTGAATTCTGTATTCCAGAATTCATCTAGCGTTAATTGGTAATTTACCTTACTGTGTATAGAGAGGACATTACACAAGGAGAACATTTTTTTATAATCACCTTCACATAACTGGACCTTTTTTTTGCCTGATTTCAATTTTAGGAAACGGATTTGTAATTGTTCTATTTTATTTAAGTATGTTTTGTACGTTAATCCGTAACTATTTATTCCGTATCCTATAATTGATTCTGCTAATGCGTTGTATATACAGTATAATATATTTTATTAACAAATTTTTTTAGGTGGTAAAATTTTCCTAATATGGATCTTAATCTATTACATACATTTTCAATATGATTTGACCAGTTAAAGTTGACATCTATTGTAAGACCAAGGTATGTATATTGGTACACTTTTTCTATATTCGGGCAATTACACTGCTGGAATTGGTTTTTTGTGTGCAAACAATCATATGAATGACTTTTTATATGTAATTCCTTTTCCTGACAATTTGCATATGGTGAGTGTATAAGCATATATTTGTTTTTTTTGCGTTAATAATAATGCCATTGTCGTGGGACCATTTAATTATGTTATTTAGGTCTGTTTGTAAAATTTCCTCAATTTTTAGTGGATCTTTGTCAGCACATATAATGCAAGTATCGTCTGCAAACATGTAGCATTTACAACGTTTTATTACGTTTGGTAGACCGTTTACTTGCATTATATAACATGTAGGCCCCGATATCGACCCTGTTGCTACTCCGGTATTTGTTAACATTTCATCACTAAAAATTCCGTCAATTTTAACTTTAATTTTTCTATTTAATAGATAATTTTTAATAAATTTTTTTAAAGGACCTCTAATACCACATTCCTCCATTGCCTTTAATAATGTTTCGTGGTCCAATGTGTCAAAGGCCTTTTTAAAGTCTATAAAAATTATACCAACATAATATTTTTCATTTAAATGACAATTTATATGGTCAGTGAATTTAGATAGTAATTGGGTAGTACTTTTTTCCTTTTGAAATCCGTATTGTATGGGATTTATGATTTTATTTTTTTCTATAAAAAGTTGTATTTGGTTAAAGATAGCTCTTTCAATAATTTTATCAATACATGAGAGAATCGCTATTGGTCGATAGTTTGTGAAATCTTTGTGGTTTCCTGATTTATATATAGGTCTGATAATGGATGTTTTAAGTTCGTCAGGCATAATACTTTTACTTACACAGAGGTTAATTAATTTAGTCAATATTGGGATTATATTATCAGCAATTAACTTCAGGTCTTTAATTTTTATTTGATCATTGCCTTCTGATTTTTTAACATCCATATAATTAATTATTTTTTTAACATCTTTTTGTGATACAGGTCTAAATCTCATTGACATACTAGCAGGAGTTGTATACGTGTTACGATCTAGGAATTTTGTAGTACAGTTATGTCTTATGTCTTTTATTTCATTTACAAATGTTGTAGCAAATTTATCGCATAAAAATTTTGTGTCTCCTTGACCTCCCATATGTTGAAGGATTATTTTATCTAGATTTTGTTTAGGTTTTCCTATTAGGTTATTTATTTCGTCCCAGAGTTTCCTCGGGTTGCCGTTTAAACTATTTATTACGTTTTTGTGAAATGTGTTTTTAGTAAAATTAATATGTTTATTTGTTTTGTTTCTATATCGCGTGTATTCTAAACGAAATACAGGGTTATTAGGGCTATTCTTGCATTTTCGGTAAAGATAAATATGTACAATCATATGGGACGTGTGGGATTGCACTATCCTCCCCACATCCCGGAATAAAACTTTATTATTATTATTATTATTATTATATGGACATCATCAGCCCAGTCTACAGTGAGTTTACGCTTCCTTTATTCCCTTCTTTCCAGAAAGTACCTAACAGTATCAAATATGTATAATTTTATTCATTACGTTTATTAGTAAGGCTGATAATGTATTATTAGCATGAGGATATCTAAAATTTATTTATTGTTATAACAAATTTGCTTAGCTATAATAGCTAAGCAAATTTTACATGTATAAAGCAAATATATTGTAAACCGTTGATTTCGGTCGGGACCTGCTTTTCGTTTGTTTGAATTTTTCACAATTCTATCCAATTTTTTAAATGACGCATAAATTCAACACAAATTTTAGTTCATTGAGCCAGATTCCACGCAGGGCTAACGCACATCACAGACAACCGAAAATAGTAGGTTTGATTGAATGGATTTAAAAACTTGCACCTGGAGTTGGCTTTACATCTTAAAAACATTTTTATTTTATTTTTTTATTTTATTTTATTTATTAGTGATAATATATTACATAACATTTATAATATATTACTCCCAATGAGTTTAATAAAACTCATTTCGGGAAGGACAATATTACACAAATAAAATAAAAGAAAAGAAATTTAAAAATTTAAGAAAAAGTAAAAGAAAACAAAAACAAAATTATTTTTACACAAGAACTAAATTCAATGGGAGTTTAATGAACAGTACATAATTTTAAAATGGACTAGACACACATGATATAGTTAGTAATTATATTTTATACGGAGAATATACAGGAATTACAAAGTAAGATAGCTAAATTCGTCACAGGTTAATAAAGCTGCTGAGAAAATAGTTTTTTTGTTTGATGCTGGAAGTTTTAAGTCATTGGGTAGTGCGTTGTATTGCGTGTGTGCGACGTATTGTAAAGAGTTAATCCCAAATTTAGTGTGAGTAGATGATGATAGTTGTATTTGATTTTGTGATCGTGTTTTGTGCTGGTGTATATCGGAATTAAAGGCTGGTTTAGTGTTGGTGTGTGAGGAGTGTTGAATTATTTGTAGGATGGCAGTGGTGATGCTATATTTTGGCGGAATCGTAAAAGGAAGTATTTGGGTCAGTGAGTATATATCTTTGACGTGTGTACCCCATGGTAGATGGTATATGTTTTACTCTATCTGATTTTAACATGTTGACACTGCAAGACCTCGGATAACAGAAACAATTGTCTAGAAGCGTTGTTGCATTGAACTCTTGTTGCATTCTATTGTGCTTACGTAAAGTGTATCCAGAGGTCTACCGTGTAGAGATTTGTACAGAATGCATTGAATAACATTTTCTTGTAAGGTCTGGTGCATCTCTGTAGAACCCCTTCGATGACGTTACACAAATGGATTAGTTTTTAGTATGACATATACTTAAATATTGTCGTATTACATTTGTCGACATCCGGAAATATTGCAAGGCTTGTGTAAGATTATTAACATAGTTCATAGTCGAATAATAGTTGAATCATTCACCCCGGCTCTAACTATCTAATACATACTAGTTTTTTTAATGATTTTAGTTGAAAAAAAGAAATGGAGACCAAAATTTTACGAGCAGACTGGCAAACGGGAGGTGTGGATTTGGCAAATTAACAAATGGCGGTGTGAGTTAAAAGGTGATTAACCATCCGGTGGATGGCGATGAGTTTCGTTAACCACAGCAACGCGTGGCCGGGTCTGTTAGTTTTAATTTTAATAATGCCCAAATAATATTAATTTCAATATATTCATGTTTCTAAATACAGATTTAGGAAATGAGATTAAAAGAATTTTGCATTCTCAGACTATAAAAATATTACCATTTGTTATTTCGGCTACTGGCATTATACCTAGCTCTCTCATTCAAAATTTAGGCTTATTAGATTTGTCAAAGAGTTAACATATAAAAATGCAAAAATCAGTCATTTTAAATACATGTAGGATAACGAAAGATTTTTAAATATTTATACTGAGGGATCAGTAGGATTTATCGGTCCAGTTAGGAGTTCTAACGAGCCGAACCCTGTGATATGAAAATATCTGGAGTCGGTGAATTATTTTCCCATTTGGTCTCTGGTAGGTTGACATGGTGTTCTTGTAGTGTTTTGTATATATTATACTTATATAATACACTTGCAGTGTGAATTGACTAGACGATCATTTGTGGAAAAGTGTATGAAAGGCTTTAGTTTTTCCTGTGGGGAAGACTTAACCCGGACATAAAGTCGAAAAATAATTAATTTTACTAAAATTTTCAGCGCACACAACGATATGAATTAACTTTAGATTAATAAAAAAATAAAATATTAATATTTTAAATCGGCTCTTATATAATAGCCCCCGAAGGGCACACAAACTCCAATGGCTCGGAGAGCTTTGAAGCAAAGAATGGACGGTCACCTCGAGAGTGTTTTCTCTTGGGGTAAGAATAACCTCGTCGAATTCAATGTTTCAAAGAGCCAAAAATGTCTGATTACGTCTAAAAGAAATCAAAATGAAAATCTTGTCTCCTTCGACAATCTTCCGAACAGACCCTCCGTTGATATGCTTGGTGTAACTCTAAGTGACCAGCCATAACGAACGGATTGTAATCTTTAGAGCACAGGCGTCGTCGGGTGGAAATGCTATCCCTGTTGTATTTGGATGGAAGATGCTCCGAGGAACTAGCGTCATTGATCCCTTGGGCATCAGTGCATAGTCGGGAGACACGCCAAACGCGCTCCCAACATATGTACACGGTTGATATTTGTCACATGAGAACGGGTCGTTTTTTGACTCGTTATTGAGTTCAACAGAGCTCGGCTGTAGAACGATTTGCCGGCTTCTGTGTTTCCTCCCTCCTACAACATGGGTCCCTTCAAGACCAATGTTCATTCCTTCCTCTCCTCAAAAAGACCCTCCACACAGCATCCTAGATGACAGGGGTGAGGGAAATTATTTTCCTCATGGCCTCCTGTGTGAAGTTTATTTATTTATTTATTTATTTAAGGAACATTAACAGTCTTAGTAATACAATAAACATAAGAGGATGATAAAAAAACAGACCAATTATTAATGTTCACAGATAGGTATTTAGAAACAAGACTAACTGAATATAAACTAGAATATTTAAAAAAATAATAAGAGTACAAATGTGAATTCAACAAATGGTAAACTAATACACAACATTAAAATAAGTGTGATTATAACTGAAATAGACTGCAAAATAGGGATTTGGGTTGGGAAGGGTAAGGGGAGGAGAGGGATAAGGGAAAGTTGCCAAGTAATATAAAAATATTAGATACAATTAATTCATGTGTTATTCGCACCTAAAATGTTATACAGTGAAGTTCTGTAGCGACAGTAACTAGCAGTAAATACGTCAGCACGTGTGCCTATATTTGTTGTTATGGTAGTTACATGTCCTTTGTATAAATTCATTTTGATTGGAATTGGTGTTGCATCTATCAATATAGAAAAGGGTATTTTGTCTACTATATCGAATGGACGTGTGGAAATTTATTTTGTTTAGCAAATCCGGGCAGTCAACTTTTGAGTTAAAAATTTTGTACAGGAGCATCTGATCAGCGACAAGCCTCCTGTTGAATAGTTTTGTGATTCGAAAATGTTTCTCGATTTCGTCGTAAGAGTTGTATATGTTGAATGATTTAAAATTGAGGAATTTGAGAAATCGCTCGTGAACTCTTTCTAACCTGTTAACATAAACAATATAGCGCGGGTTCCAAACCTGTGAACAGTATTCCAGGTGAGGACGAACATGTGAATTGTAGAGAATCAGATAAGTCTTAGTGTTTTTGAAAAATTTGCATGTTCTCAGTACGAAACCCAAACTTTTTGTTGCTTTAGTGACAATGTAGTCAAAGTGCTTTTCAAATGTAAGTTTATAGTCCAAAATAACACCGAGGTCACGTATATAATCTTTATTTGTTAGCTGCGATCCAGAAATGGTGTAATCGTGCAGTATTTTCACACGGTTACGTGTGAATGTAACTTTGCAACATTTAGAAATATTAATAAAAAGTTTATTTCTAAGACAGTAATCCGTCAGTCGGTCAAGATCTGCCTAATAAGTAAATGTTATGTAAAAAAAAGTCTGAGAGTCTAAAGGTCTCAAATCGTTAACCGATCAATAACATTTCTTTGAATTTTCCGTTCAATAGATCCAAAACACTTAAGGACCAGCCTAAATATTTATACAAATAATAATAATTCAAAATCAATGTCCCTAATATTTCACGTTCACATGACTGAGCTTATTTCTTTATCGGCTAATAAATTTCCCTCCCTTATTAATTCCTTTGGTTGACCCCAATTTCACCAGTCATTGACCTTGCAAAGAGACGTAAATGGACCACGGATGAAGAAATAATCGTTTATGGTCGTCATTTTTACGTGAGTGGCAATTAACGTCGAAAGGACGTGGTATAATTTTATCCAATAAAATGACCGAGTTTTTCTGAAAGTTCAAGGTTTTTTGTATGCTAAATAACCTTATAAATTGTTTTTGTGTTCAATTCGTAGAACTCATTTGATCAAAAAAAATATTTTAATAAAAAATGGCTTTCTTGTGAACGCAATTAGATTAATTTTTCAATAATGTAAAAATAAAATTCTCTACATAAATTCCACATAGGAGGCCCTGAGGAAAATATTTCTCCCTAGAACCTTTGCTTCCGGATACCACAATGTAATAATAGAAGTCAGGATTTATTTCAGTGCAGAAATTCTGTGACTAACCACCACATGTATTCCTCTTTGTCCAGAATACTAATGGAGGGAAATAATTATACCATGTCAGTGGACATCGTCAATTTATCTTTAAACAAATATAAAATATTGTTACTGAGGCAGTTCAGTTATGTACAATAAATACTTTATATTTCTTACTACTCATATGTAAAAGCTTAAAATAAAATAATAAATAAATAAAATATCTGGGGATACTGTGTGGAGGGTATTTCTGAGAAGGAGTAAACACGGGTTTTGAAGAGATACACCTGATCTATTGAATTTAAGAACGAGACGGTCTCCGTTATCGTGGGGTACGGCTCTCGACTGGCAATCCTAGAGTCTCGGTTTCAAAACCCGACGCCCAAATAAAATTTATTAATTTTATTTGTGTTATTTCACAATTAATTCATTAAGAATAATTTAATATACATATTTGCGGCACGCTCCAGAGTGGAAGATACTCTCAATATTGCTGTGGTATAAAACAACTATTCCGAATTTAAACGTTGTTTGAAATGGCTTTAACCATGTTTGGTGAACACGTCAGTTCAGCCAAGTACTGCCTGACCTTCCCCTTTCACAACTTCCTCCCCTGCTCACTACCTTCAGCCTCACAACGCAGCCCAATTGAGGATGCCATAGTCTCTCTTGCTCTAGACGGGAGTTTTTGGAAATTTTGTGCAGTATTTGCATTAAAAAAAATCGTAGAAATGACCTTTAAATATAGGAAAAAAATATTGAAAATAATATTAATCTATGATAATAAAATAATTAAAATAATACAACTACCGCCATCTAAGATAAGTAATGGGAAGCTCAGTGTACCTACATGCTTTTGTTTTACGACAATAAATTCCTTCTGTTCAAAACAACCAAACGTATTTCATTAAATAAACCATCGAAAACATAATTCGATGACATTGTTAAGTAATTAAACATAAATATAATACAGGGATGTACTTGGTGACCAGATCTGAATAGCCAGATACTTCCCCACCTATCTCTTCTTCATCTTATTCCCCTGCCCACTACCTTCAATTGGAGATGACATAGTTATACTGGCTTCAGACGGGAGTTGTTGATATTCACATTGAAAAAAAATATAGAAAAGACCTTTATAATAGTAAAAAAATAATTAAAGTCAGTCATCAAGAACAAACATCGGTTATTTTAAAGTACCCATAGATACAATACAACGGAAGTTCGGAAGTACCCTAATTTCCTTAAGTTACCAGGGAAAAAGGTTTTTCTTTGTCATATTTTTAGTCGTACCAATTTTGCAGTTGTATTTTGTGGAATACCATAAAAATTGATTATGCCTGTGCAAGAACCTTTATCAATAGCTTTGTAAGAGCCTCCGTCTCAGCATCAATGACAACCAAATAATGCCTCGGGCAAAACATGTTCCAATATTTGTATATTTCAAAGTTAGGACATAGTTTGAAACAGCCTCCGTCATCTGATGGCCAATTATGCGGACGAAACGAGATAAGTTATTGTTCGGGCAAGTTTCAGAATAGTATCTACGAAAAGTTACCGTACAGAGTGTCATTAAATGAAGGCTTTATGGAGAATTTCATTTAAAATCAACATTAGTTACGTCCCAGAGTGGATTTGGTTCCAAAATGTTCTTCCCCCAAATGTTCTCTTCTGGCTGCGATTCGTTGTTATTTGCCTCTAGCCCTCTGTCCTTTCCGCCCTGCTCCAATCTTCAAACTCTTTTACGGAACTTAAGTTTAAGTTTATTTAATAAGAATGTTTATGTGTTGAAAAGGCGTAATTCAATGGAATATTAGTTTTGATCAGTTCTGTCATTGTTCTGTTGATTATGCTGTGCTTGGGTCATAAGATGTCGGTTGCGACGTGTGCCGAACATAGCCAATCAGAGAGTATCAAGTAATTCCTTTGTGCGAGAGCTCGCCAGACAAAATCTAGCTAACGAGTTATAAAGATCCTCTTAAACTGTGTCACCGTAATTTCAAAGAATCAAAGCTCTTTAAGGCGGTACACAACTCTAATAATTTTTGTTTGCTCAAAACTCACATTTTAATAATTTCCGGCGAATCCGTAACTAAAATAACTTTTTTATTCTAACAGAGAGACGTAAGTTCTTTATATTTAAAATTAATAAAAACAATACCTTACCATTAATATATTTTATGTACAACTATTTTAAAACTTTATAACAAGTTTTTCAACTATAAAGTTAGAGGTGAGCACCAGATTTTATTTTTCTAAACGATGAATTAATTACTTTGGGAGGGATTCATTTATAAACATCTTAAATATTTGTAACACGTTCTTCAGTATTAATTAAAATGAACGCGGCGGAAAGGTCGAATCTCCAGACAAGCTACGGCGAATTCGACCGTACGTTCGTCTAATACGCCGTGCCACTGGCGTATATTTGTTTACACGCTTTCTTCACTTACGTCGTTAAGATTCCCATATTATTTGTCTTCTTCGTCTTTTCTTTGAAAGAGCAAATTTGACAGTAGGTCCGTCCAATACACGGGTCGCAATTTGTGTACACGGCTCCTTTACTTACATCATTAAGATTTTGAATATATTTTAGGGTATATTGTCGTCTTAGTCAAGTAAGTACAGTACTGAGATACGCCCAGTACTAATAATAAAGACAAATTTCGTGAAGGATCACAGAGAAAGATACTTGACTATGAAAGTATATTTATTCCTTGTGTGTTAAAAAAAATCATGAAAATCACTAAAAATACGCCGTCTTACACATATTTCTCTCTTAAGTGAGTGAAAAAATATCAAATCATTAATTTCATGCAACCTTTGTGGCATCACCCCTATGGCTGACTTATATCCGCTGCCTGTCAACACGCGGGTTATGACGAAATTTTCAGCTGACAAAAAAAAGTAACATGACCGCCGCCCCGGGCCATCAGCTCAATGAGCTCCGGACCTAAAAACTAGCGAGGAGCCGCACTGCTACCTACAGCACAGCTACATGCTGCAAGTCAAGCTTTCAGAACGAGTATCGCTACCCTAACTAGCCACCGCTTTTTTGCAAGTTTAGAGAATATTTCAAGCAATGATATATTCCATGTTTGTTGACCAAGACATTGTCTCCTACGCTGACGATACAGCCTTACTTACTACTAAAAGCAATACCTGGTCTGAATTATTTAAAATGGCGAATACAGATATCAATGAGCTAAAATTATGGTTTGATAAAAACCGGATGACTATAAATTCTAAAAAACTTATTATTTACCATTTTTCTTTAAATAACAAGAAACACCTAAAGAAATAAACATAATAATTCAATCTGTGACAAATACAGAAAATCACAAGTGCAATATATCATGTACAAACATAAAAAGCAAGACCGATATTAAGTACCTGGGCGTAACAATTAATAGACTAGCGTTTAAAATGGTCCCCACATTTAAATATTCTGAACGACAGAGTAAGGATTCCTCTAGGAAACTAACATATTATAGGTGTTTAAGAGATATTTTTAACGAAAAATTGCTTAGAACCACATATTTCGCTTTCTGTCAATCAATTATACAATACGGCATTATAGGATGGGGCGGTACATATACAAATCAAACCCAAACATTTTACGTATCACAAAAACTAATAATAAAAACAATTAAAAAAACCCATTCAAATTCGTCAGAACTTAAATTCAAACAATTTAAAGTCAGAAAATTATGTGCATTATGCTTCTACCACGCAACATTACAAATTTATAAGGATAAAATTCAAAATAGAGTTGCGCCCTTTAAAAATAATAGAAATCTTATATAATCGTCAATACGTCTATTCGGGAGGCGGGAATGGGTACCGCCGCCCTGGGAACCTTTATCGGATAACCAACACCTCTGCCATAGGTCACCCCAAGTGGTTCGCTACGTTTGGTGATTTATTAGGGGTGCCCGGGTTCATGGGGTGAGGTTTGTCTAGGTCCTGGAGGTGGATGACAAGGACACACTGAACCCCAGATTCCTACTCACCCCTTAAACCCTTTTCCTTCCTAGAACTCTCCTCCTCTTCCTTTCCTTAAAAAAAACCCTCCACACAGCATCCCTAAAGATGAAGTAAGCCCAAATTAAAAAAAATCTTTATACGACTAAAAAAAAAAATTTAAATGCGATTGAAACCACGTTTCTCTCTGAAGTGATTATTCACCAGGGCGATACTAAGAGTATCTACCACTAAAAGCGATAGATTCTATTAATTTTTAATATTCTTATAATATTTAACCAGTTTGTGTTGTTTTTGAAACAGCCTGTGCGCGGAATAAATAAAAGCTGTTCATTATATCGAAATCTGTACAATGTTGAATCCCGCACCGGAATGTTGGCAAAGTATTTGGGTCCCCCAACTTATATCCCACAAGCAAGGACCTCTACCCACGGCCATCCTAAACGCTACAATAATCACCATTGTCTGCCAAAACACAAACTTAACGCTGAATTGATCTGCCTACCCTAACCCTAAATACAGACATTTTGTCATCCATGGAACCATAGAATCCTGCCTGGGTTCCGGAGAAAGCTTTTGGAATTTCGATGACTTTCAAAAACGTAACCAAACCGTATTAAGGCCCCGTAACCGCTCTCGAAAAGAAGAAGAGGGAGAGATATGTAATTACGAATGTTGGAGAGGGCGCGCTTATATTTAAATCGATAAAATTGAAGCGAAAATTACGAAAAAGCTTAATAAAACATGGAACGTATCTTAAGTATCATTTAAAGAAACATTGTGAATTTTTTCACAAATATAACTTGTAAAATAATAGAAATAGACTTGTTTTAAATAATTTTCGGAGCATACTTTGCGATTTTTTTCTATCGAGGGAATTTCATATAATTTGCGTTTCGGCGTAGAACGTATCTAGATATTATCTTCAAAAATAACAAATATTTTTTTAAGAGCTTAAAAACTTCAAATGTTTAAGGGAGATGTGTAAGAAATCGCTCGAAAATTTAATAGCGGCGGCTTAAAGTATAGAATTAAAACATATTAGCTTTTGCCCTTCTTTCCAATGATTTTTGAAGTCAAAACTTCTTAAGCATCGTTGTGATTTGTATCTCGATGAAACGAAAACGAGCGACACTGAAAAGAGACAAACACATACATCTATAGCACAGGTTTTCAACCTTATTTTGCCATATAGTGGAATCTTTCAGTTCAATTTTCATCCACTTCCAGAACCTTCGACTCTGTGCAGAAACGGGCGGTCCGTTTGATAGATTCTCCTAACTTAACAAACGGATTGCAATCTTTAGAGCACAGGCGTCAGGTGGGAATGTTGTCCTTGTTCTACCGGGATTACAATGGAAGATGCTCCGAGGAACTAGCGTCATTGATCCCCACCGGTGAATAGTCGGGAAACACGCCAAACACGCTCCCGGAGGCCCCGAGGAAAACAATTTCCCTAAGAGCCTATGTCATCTGAGATGCTGTATGAAGGATCTTTTTGAGGAGAGGAAGGAATGAACATTGGTCTTGAAGAGACCCGTTGTAGGAAGGAGGAAACACAGAGGCCTGCAAATCGTTCCACAGCCGAACAGTTGAACACGAGAACGAGTCGAAGAAGCGACCCGTTTTCATGTAACAAATGTCAACGGTGTACATACATTGAGCACGCGTTTGGCGTGTTTCCCGACTATGCACCAGTGCTGAAGGGATTAATGGCGCTAGTTCCTCGGAGCATCTTCCATTGAAATACCGGTAGAACAAGAATAGCATTCCCACCCGACACCTATGCTCTAAAGATTGCAATCCGTTTGTTAAGTTAGAAAGAATCTATCAAACGGACCGCCCGTTTCTGCACAGATTCGAGGTTTTTTTTTTGGTATTTTGGGGCTCAAGACCAGAGGTGGCTGCCAAATTTAACCGTGGGACGCACTTGCGATTTGTACAGGGTTAGGTTAGGTTAAAATTGGGAAAAATTCTATTATTCATTTTCAGAGTTGTCGAGTGTTGTGTTGCAATATTGAACTTCATTTTACACCTGTCACTTCCCATTTGAATTCTTGCTTCATTTCCATAAATGGACTCTTTTACATTCAATTTCCCGTCTCTGTCACATTTTACCTTCATTTATATATGTCATTTTACCTGTTTTCACGAGAAGCAAAAGTGTCAAGTCATGAAATCTATTGTAATCATTTTCTTACTTAAATTCAATCTTTCTATTTCTGAAAGTCTTACGGCCAGCATCTAAAATCACCTCATAGCAAGTTCATAAGAATTATTCAAATTTAATTAACCAATATTTTTATATATATAAAAATTTCGCGTCACGATGTTTGTTCGAGATAAACTTCGAAACTACTTAAACGAGCCTACTTACAATAAAAGGTCTCCACTGGTACACTACTATTATGGATAATATGGGGGAAAGCCCTTACAAACACCTACTTGTACACAAACATACCACAAGATTTAGAGAAGGAAAGGGCCTAAAAACTCCTCGAATATTAAATAAATATGGAAGCCGTACTCTTGAATATCTAATACCAGTGATTTTCAATAAAAACATAAAATTTGAAAAAAATGAGAGACTAAATCCTAAAATGATAAAACTATGGTTAATGAACGAAAACTCCATGTATCTTTGAATATCTTAATATAGCTGCCTACATATCTTTTATTAGGTAGGTATATTGAAATATGTTATATATTTATAGTTGTAAGTTAAATTATGTAATACTACTATGTGATCTATTCTAATGCTTCCTTAAAACTATAAATGTATTTACAAATTTTTTCTTAGATATTATATTATGAATGTTTAAATTGTTAGAACCTGCAGACAAGCTGCCATATGACAGCTTTGTGGGTCTACTCTAATTCTTGTACAAAATATTTTCTGTAATTTAATAAATAAAAAAATAAAAAAATAAAAATTAAATGAAATTTGGCCTACTGCTTCTAATTTGGTCCAACCTAAAAGATAAGATAGTTTTTATCTCCATTATTGATCTCAATATTTATTATTGCGAATTAAATGTATGTTATACCACAACGCTTTGTAATTTTTGTAAGTTCCATGAGTTTCTAAGAGATGGCGGTGTGAGTTAATTTATCGACACACCACTTGGTTACCCAGGTTGGATAACCATCCGGTAGATGGCATTGTGTTTCGATTTCGAGTCACAGCAACGCGTGGCCGGGTCAGAGAGTAGTTTATATTATTCGAGTACAACTTCTAATTACAGAGCGACCAATTCCTTTGTTTTGGAAGACGAAAGTCTAGTCTTTAGTCTTACGTCTCCTTCAACGGAAGCAATCTTCCGAACATCTTATTAATCTGAGATTACCAATAAAGTCTTCCACATAATTAATATTTAATGTATAGCCTCGTTTTGCAATAAGCGTTATATTCTATTAACAAAATATGACTTTCATTTCATAAATGTTTTGATATTCGATTTTTTTTATATTTGGACTTGTCCAACGTTGCTTGAAATGGCTTTCTCCGTGTTTGGTGACCAGATCTGAATAGCCAGTTACCTCCCACCTTCCTCTTCCCTATCTCCTTCCCCTCCCCACTACCTTCAGCCTCACAACATACCCTAATTGGAGATGCCGTAGTCTCACTGACTCCAGACGGGAGCAGTTGGGACTCTTGTTATATTAAAAAAAAGAAATAAATAAAAATTTAAAAAAGACGGAAAAATTGATCAAAGAATAAGTACTGCAAGCAGTGTGTTGCGTCCTCTCTACAGCTCAGTAAAAAGGAAAGCCGAGCTCAGTATCAAGACAAAGATGGCTGTGTTCAAAACGGTATACCGCCCGACGCTTACTTACGGTCACCAGATAAGGATGCTAAACGAACGAACACGCTCTAGAGTCGAAATTTCCAAAATGAGAGGAGTGGCAGGGGTTACGAAATGGGATCATATAAGAAACTCGACGATCCGAGATGATCTAAACATTGAACCGGAGTCCGATTCGAGCCGCGGTCAACAGTGGTTGTGTGTACCTTACCTATTGCTTAGTGCCGTTCGCCCGTTCCCGTGCCTCATACAGATAAGAGATTATTGTTACATTTTATTTAATTCTGTTTATCGTATACTTATTTGTTTGCATTCCTACTTACGGCTAATCCGTTTTTGTTTGTACAGTCAATGAAATAGACTGCGTATTATTTTTTCAGTTTAATTTTTAAAAGTTAAGTTTTTTTTTATATAATGGAGGAAGACGAAGATAGACCTCCCGACCCAGGATCGATATTAGATTTTTCTGATTCGGAATCTAACACTAGCCAGGCTTCTATTACGCTTCCATCTCGTAAACGACGACCATCGCATAGCCTTTACATCCCATCGAAAGTTAAATCTATACCGCCGATTCAACAAACCTCGACCTCTAACGACCTTAACCCCAATAGTAACACCCAGACAAGTACTTTAGCTAGCGATAATACAAAAAGTACTGACTTACTTTATCCTGCTTCCGCTTCCGGTCCTTTTATCGTAATTGTTCAGAGAACTGAACAAGGAAAACTTATTCATCCTTTAGATTTTGGAAAATTCTTATTTGACTCAAAAAATAATAACCTTGGTATTGTTAACGGTTCAATTAAACCGGAAGGGCGATATAAATTATCTATCGAGTTTAATACTGCCGCTTCCGCAAATGGATTTGTAAAAAAAATTGACTCGCTCTCAAACCATAAATATAAATCGTTCATCCCGTCATTTAACCTTACGAGAATGGGTCTTGTTCGAGGAATTCCCACGGATATCCCAGAGGCTGAAATTGTTGATGCTTTGAATAATTCCCAAGGAACCCCGAAAGTAATAAAAGCACGTCGACTGAACTACAAGGATTCTACTGATGGAAACAAGATCTGGAAACCTTCCCAATCTGTTGTTGTTACATTTGAGGGACAATCCCTTCCGTCTCGTGTGTTTATTTATTATACCTCGCTTCCCGTCGAAGTTTATAAATTTCCAACTGTTCAATGCTTCAATTGCTGCCGGTTTGGACATACAAAATCCGTATGCCGCTCCCCTCCACGTTGTTACTTTTGCGGAGAAGGTCACCCATTTGATCAATGTCCAAAATCTTCCAATGATCCCATTTGCATTAACTGTTCGGGTGCACATACCGCGGTCAATCTAGCCTGTCCGGAATTGACAAGACAGAGGAACATAAAACATAAAATGGCTACCGACAACATTTCGTACTTCCAGGCCTCAAAATTATTCTCTCCTGCGAAAAAATCATTCGCAGAGATGACATCGTCCTCAGCTCCTTTCCAATCAACCACCTTTTTAAATTCAACGTCATCTTCTCACAGAGAAACCATTCTCAAGCCAGTCAAACCCAACCCAAAATATACTCCTTACCTTGATAAAAAACAATTGAATAATATTTTGACCAGCCCGAATGGGAATGCCAAATCTCGGACCCCCAATGGGTGTGCCATTAATAGTAATACATCCCCTCCTGCTCTCCCCGAAATATTGAATAATAATTCTTTTATACAAACTTTAATTACCCTTTTAATTTCTATCCTTACAAACAACAATACTGTACCGTCCAACGCTGCCGATTACATTACATCTTTATTATCTTGCCTCCCCAATGACTTCGAAACTGAACAAAATTCTTCAGTGGAACAGTAGAAGCCTCTTCGCTAACAAATCTGACCTAATTCAATTACTCGACGAACACGACGTTTCAGTGGCCGCCATTTCTGAAACGTGGTTAAAACCCTCCTTTCACTTAAGAATTCCGGGTTATTATTGTCTCAGACACGACAGACCGGATGGTAAAGGCGGCACGGCTCTGATAATCCATAATTCTATCCCGTTTAAACAAATTAATATACATACTCCCTCCGACGATATCCAGATAATAGCAGCTGTCTTATCTGATATCACAATATTATCAATATATATTCCTCCCTCTACCACTTTTATTGAAAATGAATGGGCACCAATCTTAACCCAGATTTGTTCCCCTTTTATGATCCTTGGAGATTTTAATGCACATTCCCCTTCTTGGGGTAGCAAAATAACAAATCGTTCTGGCCGCAATCTTTTAGATTTTATTGATACCCATAACCTATGTTTTTTAAATGACGGATCTCCAACCAGATTCACCCCCCCTCATCAACGGAAAAGTGCTGTTGATTTATCTCTTTGTTCATATTCGTTAGCATCTAAATGCTCTTGGGACATCCTAAACGATCCCCTCTCTAGTGATCATTTTCCAATTATAATCCGATTCCAACATCAATCTAACACTTATCCCCCACCAGTTAAAAATAATCTCAAATTTAGAATAAATGATGCGAATTGGAGCACTTTCTCTTCTGAACTAGATAACCTTATTAATTAAAAAAAAAAATCGTCCCCGGGAGACATCAGATTGCAATGTGAGACGTTTCCCTCTATGGTTATAAATGCAGCAGAAAAATCCATCCCGAAACGCAATGCGAATATTAAAATAAAACACTCTACTCCGTGGTGGGACGAGGAATGCACTCGCTCCGTCAACTCTCGTAAAAAAGCAATTTCCTCTTTTCGTAAGTGTATGTCACTAGAAAATTTTTTATCAGTTAAAAAAGCCCAGGCAGAAACCAAACGAATTTTGAAAAATAAAAAACGCGCTGGATGGCGGAAGTTCTGTGAGAACCTGTCTCCGGAAACTCCCCAATCTTCAGTTTGGTCTAGCTTAAAAAAATTCGGATCATCGTATTCTCCGCCGAGTACCAAGCATATATCAGAAGAAATTCTTATAGGATTTGCGGATAAAATAGCCCCCCCATCAGTGGCCGGATGTGAAGAAATGCCTTCTATTAAGCCATATCCATCTCATTCTAACTGGCTAGATGCTCCTTTCTCCATTGATGAGATGAAACGAGTAATAAGAACTCTTTCTGACTCTGCTCCGGGTCCCGATGGAATACTTAATAGTTTCATTAAATCATTTTCTGATATGGCGGTTGAATATTTCTTATCTCTTATTAATAATATGTTTGAAACAGGACTAATTCCGGATGATTGGAAAACTCAAAAAATCATTCCCATTTTAAAACCTGGAAAAAATCCATCTGAAATTTCGTCTTATCGGCCTATTGCTCTTTCATCATGTTTGATGAAAGTAGCGGAGCGTTTGATGAAGAACAGATTAGAGTGGTTTGTTGAAAGTCAAGATATTATCTCACCAAATCAGTATGGTTTTCGGAAAAATAAATCTACAATGGATAATTTAAGTTTGTTCACAACTGATATCCGAGTTTCCCAATCCCTAAATTCTTATACATTGGCCACATTCCTTGACCTTTCATCAGCTTACGATGATGTTTTACTGAATGTTTTGAAAGAAAAGCTAATTAAAAAACAAATCCCCCCGAAATTAGTCCAATTTTTTATTAATTTGCTCTCAGATAGGTCCATTATTATTGAGTCTTCCTCTAAATGCTTAAGGCGCAAACTATGGAGAGGTTTGCCCCAGGGTTCTGTTATTAGTCCTCTGTTGTTTAATATTTATATAAGCGACCTAGACTCAGTAATTCCTTTTTCTATCAAGCGACTTTACTTTGCGGATGATATCCTTATATATTTGTTACATAAAAATATTATTCTTGCAGCTAAGGAAATGAATTTGGCTTTACAATATATTAAAAGCTGGTTGTCAATAAATGGGATGAATCTGGCGGCATCTAAAACAAGGGTCGTGGCTTTCACGCGCAAAAGAAAAATTCCCCAATTCTCAATCTCTTTTGATAATGTGCCTCTACAAACCGCTACTCAAATCAAATTCCTTGGTCTTCTTTTGAACCATAAACTTTCCTGGCTTCCACACATTCAGATAATTTCTACAAAGTGTGAAAAGGGACTTAATATGATGCGAGCAGTTTCCAGAGTATGGTGGGGATCTCACCCTACCACTCTTAAATTAATGTATAATTCCCTAGTTCGGAGCCACTTGGATTATGGCTCATTCCTTTTTGACCCACTCCCTAAATATCTAGATAATAAAATGGAAAGAATTCAATCAAAAGCCCTCAGAATGATTATTGGAGCTATGAAGTCTTCTCCAATTAATGCTCTTCAGGTGGAATGTGTGGAGCCTCCATTGTATTTCAGAAGGCAATTCCTTGCCAATAAATATATTTTCAAAGCTTTATCGATATCACATCATCCTATTAAACAAAGTCTTAATAGGTTAAGTGTTAATTTGAATTCTAACAAAAGATTGAGAGAAAAACAATGTTTTCCTCTCTTAATTAAAAGTTTTCATCTCTATAATTCTCTATCATCTTCCCTCCAATATCTTCAAGAAGTTCCCAATCTTCCTATATACAATATTCCATTTAAGGCAATCACTTTTATGCCGAACACAATAACATCAGTCTTTCGGAAGAATATTTTATCTTCCCCAAATAAATTTCAAAATGTGGATGATTGTTTTAAAAGCATAGTGGCTTCAAAATTCCCTGGATTTTCCATCCTTTTCACGGATGGTTCCAAATTTGAAAATAAAAGATGTGGAGCATCGATATATAGTCCAGAATTCAACATCAATCTCACTTATAAATTACCGAAAGAAGCTTCCATATTTACAGCCGAATGCTTTGCAATTGAACAAGCGCTAAATCAAATCCAGGTTCTCAACATTCATCGAGCCTTACTATGTACTGATTCGCTAAGTGCTCTAACTAAAATTAGGTCTAATATTTTACGTTATCCGGAAGACAATATTATACGTAAAATAAAAAATCTTCTCAATTCTCTTAGTGAATCTGGGTTTGAGACGATATTGGCCTGGGTCCCTGCCCATTTGGGTATCGAGGGTAATGAGATGGCCGATTTTCTCGCCAAATCTGGTTCAGATTCCGGAACTATCCCACTAAATTTTAGAATTCCTATATCCGATGTCCTTCCGATTCTTAAATCCAATATGACTCGTGCCTGGGAAGAAAATTGGGCAGTCTCCAAAATAAGAACTGGATCTTTCTATGCGGGAATTCAAAACCATATCCCTGCTAAGCCATGGTTTCACGGTAAAAAACTTTCAAAACGATTCATTTCATGTATCTCGAGAATGAGAATTGGTCACTGTTCAATTGCATCTCACTTGTCTAGAATTAGAGTTTTAGATGATCCGTTCTGCCAGTGCGGTGTGGAAGAGGAAACCCTCGACCACGTTTTCTTTAACTGTAAAAACCATTCATCTTTCAAGAACATATACCGCCGGCTTATTAAAATCACACACCAGTCCCCCCTTAACATTTCATACCTTTTATCTCTTAACAATTCTCGTGTTCATACAGCTTTATGTAAGTTTATTAACCTGAATGAATTCAATATTTAATTTGTTTTAGTGATCTAAATGAGTCCAATATTTAATTTGTTTTATTATTTTCCCATTAGATTAACCGAAATTTCTTATCCATTTTAAATATTACTGGCACAAAGCACTCTCTCCAGGGTGAATTGCCTAAAACCAAAAAAAAAAAAAAACATTGAACCGCTGTTACTCTTCATACAAAAATCGCAACTAAGGTGGCTTGGGCACGTACTGAGAATGTCAAATGGTTCCTAGGAAAATATTGAGTGCGATTCCAGCGGGTAGACGTCCAGTGGACCGCCCCAGACACAGCTGGGCGAGGCAACTCCAGAAACTGTGTGAGGAGAGGATGGGACTGCCATGGACTGAGGCCGAATATTGGGCGCAAGACAGGGGCGTATGGAGGCGCCTTGTCGATGCATTAGGTCCCCGACCCGAATAGGATAAGAGGAAGAAGATGTTAATGATAATTTTATTATAATATTTATTTATTTAAAAATTTTAATAAGTCACAATCCAGTTTATGGACACGTGTCGAATCCGAAAAGTAAAAAAAAATTGAGCATTTATTTTGCGCGTACACAGTGCGCGCCTTACACCATTTTCGGTGTTGGAGCAGTACTTAGACAAACTTTCATCCCTTTTATATAACCCTTAATTTACCCGGTTGGTCCCTGGGACTCCATTGAAAACTTTCAGCGCTTATACAACCTTTAGTTTTTGGAATTACAAATTCTGCGTTCCAGTACCTTCACGCAGTGACCTGCCAAACGTGGGGGAGAGTGGACGTCGATGTGCGAGGCTCCGATTGGTAAGTAATCACGCTAATGGAGTCCGTGGGACTCCACCGGGGCATTAATGTTATAGTTTTAGCCTATTGACGGTATCGAACAAAAAATGCAAAAAAAGTCTTGTAATTTTTTTTTGCTTTTTATAAGAATTGATTATGTTTTTGTTATATTTATTTAAAAATTACATTGAAAAATTGTTTTGTTTTTGAAATGTTGAGACTAGAAGTTAGGTTTCGTAATTTTGTTAAATTTAAGATTTTATTTTCGGGAGTCCTGAGGACTCCACCGGGTAAATTGTGTATGTATGAAGTCACCGGGTAAATCAAGGGAGTCTAAGTTGGCGGCTATATGTCTATTTTTAGTAGAGTTTTTGAAGTTTCAAATTAAAACCTGGCATCGTCCTGAACACTTTACTCACTAAGCTTCTGGAAATTTGATAACACTGATATGGATATGGAATGGAGTACCCCAGGGGTATGGGATAAACTGTTGCAAATCGTTTCCACAGCGAAGTATTAGGGAATCGTGATATGGTAAATTACTCCCACTGCGATTCTACATTCTGGCCAGAGGAGATTACAGACTAGAACGAGGGAATTAGTGAACAAAACTTTAAAAGGAACGCTGCGAGGGCTTTTTCATACAAATCTTAAATTTGGATTTCTGGCCAACGAAACCGGATAATTTGTTTTTTTTTATATGAAAGATGTTCTTTAAATTTTAAAGTTAATTAATTTCGTATTTTAAATTATAAAATGAAAACAAAAAGAAATTTAAATTTTCCTGATCTTAAATGCAAATTTTGATGAGTTTATTGGGAATAATCAATAAAAATATTATTGCTCTAACTATGTAAACATATATTTATTTCAAAATATGTTTGCTTGGGGATGTTTGAGTTTGGAAATGTCTATGTATTGCTATATGCAATGTTTGAAATTTTCAAAATACCTTCTTTCCGTTCTCGCGAAAGTTTCTGGATTATTACAACCACATAACAATACATCTGAAAAGGTTTTTTAATCATTACAAAATCTCTTACAAAACCGTCAAAAATGTCAAAATTTGATAAAGAAGTTTTGCAAAACAATAATTGTTAGTTCAAAATTTAAATTTCGAAACTCTTTTAATTAATGATATTATTTGAAGTACTCGCTTAATATTTTGAATCGAATCAAGAATTATAAATATTTTAAATAGGTTAGGTTAAAATGTTAGATACGAAATTTGACTGATTTTTTTTTTCAAATTTTTTATTATGCTGTTTAATCAGAGGTAAAATCACAAGGAGGAAATCCATAATTATTTTTATTTTGGCTTTACAAACATGTACAAACTGAAAACATGTAAACTGTCGTTTTCCAGAAAATAAATAAAAAAATAATTTACAAAAATGAATATTTGTTATATATGTAAAACGAGAATTTGAATAAAAAAATTATAATAGATGGCACGCGACCTGTTTGAAAACCGAATGTACTGAGATTGAATATATGAAACGTGGGAGGGGGGTTGGCGTGAACGGAGAGCGGAAGAGGGAAGGCGGAAGAGGAACGCAAGAGGGGAGGGGAACGGGGACGCACGGGAAAGGAGATGCAGGGAGAAACAATTTATTTCTTAGAATATGTATTCGTATTTTGACCTCAAATCTAAATTTCTACCCACCCCTAATCATTTTTGCTTCCAAGAACTTCATTTCCTTTCTTTCCCTCAAAAGATCCTCCACACAGCATCTCCACAGATGACATAGAAACTTAGGGGAATTATTTTCCTCAATGCCTTACGTGTGGAACTAACACAGGCATAACATATAGAGGACCATACTTACCTGGGAGGTCACTTAAGATTAACACTGTTAATTGTTTATTTATTTTAATTGTTCCGCGATATTTAATGATTCCCCTTGGTCGTGAGACCTGTTGGACTTCGGCCCCTTACGTAGCGGCATAATTTGTAGTCGGGGGGTCTCTTAATATTTGGGTGCCCATTACTCGTTGCTATCTCGTACAAGACCCCTGGGAGATGAGAGACAGCCTGGGTTCTCATTGCTTCGCAAACTCTAATCAGCCATCAATAGAATAAGTCGTTGTGCCCATATGATGTAAAGGTGGGGCCTTAAAGAGTCAGCGATGTGTGAATGCGGTGCGGTGCAGACCACCGAACATATGATCATCGAATGCCCGTTCCTTTCATTCCCCGGCGGGATTGAAAAGGCCCACAGGACAACGCCTGAGGCCCTAGACTGGCTCGCAGCTGGCTGTTCGCCTCTGATCCCCCACCATACGAAAGAAGAAGAATTGTTTATTAGAGAAATTTACTTTAAAATTTGCACACAGATGACATAATTGGGAATACCGATAGGTATACAGAAATAAACATTCGTTTAATTAGACAAGTGTTTTATAAAATCTAAGTTTAGTCATTACTTCAAAGTACTAAATAAGCACGAACAGAAGATACATAGCCGAAAACTGAAATTTCACCTCCACATTCCCAAGTTCTCGCTGGTGAAAGAAACTTTTTTCCCTGCGAAGCTACGGATATTAAGTTTCGGGTTATTCAAATGAGCCGATGTAAAAATATCGCTTTATTTCCCATTTTCATACATTTATATTCATGTAAAACTGTGCCGTAGTCTATTTGGCTTTATAGACTCGAAATCCTCTTTTTTCAGCAGGTGATTTAAAGAGTCTGAAAACGGAATGGATATTTAAGATATTTTCCGTGTAATTTTTATTTATGTTTTCGTGGAAAACTTTGTGGTTTGGCATATTATTGTTGAATGATCAAAACACTTCGTTTTAAATTAACTAAAACGAAATATTTAACGTTAAGTCTTAATTTTCTGAGTCAGCCTTCAATCAATGATACACTAATAAACATTATTTTAGAGATAACTCTAGTTGTCTGTGCAATCCACTGGAACGAGTAGATTCCATTAAATATTTGGGTGTAATAATTGACAATAAACTACGGTGGGAAGTCACGTAATAAATGTTACAAACCGTATACGGAAACTGGCGTACATCTTCAGGTCATTACAAAATATTCTAAATAAAAATACACTAAAAACGGTATTTTTCTAATGTCAATCTATTATATCTTACGGTATAGTAGTCTGGGGAGGATGCTCTAAAACGATATTAGATCCATTAATTAAAGTTCAAAAATTGATAATGCGGACAATTTACAAAGTACACCATATTCACCCCACGAAGGACGTATTTAAAGACTTCAAAGTACTCAATATAAAATCTATTTAAGTTAAAAACATATCCTCTTCCGATAAATTCAAAAATACGAAAAAAAAAATTATTGAATCAACCCATAATACAAAATATTACAACAAATCCAAATATATTATTCCACCAACAAAAACCTCAATGGCACAGACACAATTTAACTTTCAGGCATTGGGAGAGATTGGTTGAGGGAGACCCTTTGAACTCTCCAGCTGGATTCTCTCAACCCATCGCCTTTACCGCGGTGGGAGGGATGGATTCATATGTCCATCACCCTGGACATAATTGACCTTCAGATTCTTACCCACCCCTTGTACCCTTTTCCTACCCAGAACTCTTTCTCCTTGCTTTACCTAAAATGAGCCTCCACACAGCATTCCCAAAGGCCTCGGGGGATTTTTCCCCTCATGGCCCCATGTATGGAGCAAACGTAAAAAAATTAATATATTCAATAATATATACCAACAATAAACATATTCCGCTTGTAATGATGAAAGTATCGTCAGGTTATTTGTTACCATGGGTGTCTTCCATAGACATATTATGAATATTACTATGTCTATGGTATCTTCTAACTCGAGAAAGGCCAAGATGCCAAACATAACGTCCGTAACCATGTGGGTCGGTCGACGACCTCAAGCATTTTTCTGTCTTACGGGCATTTAAACCATAGAAATCAAAATTATTTATTCACATTATCCTTACAGACTACATGTAGGCTTACTTTAGAAATACCCACTCTTTCACAAAACTAGCGTGAGCCCTATCTCAGCGATAGCATAATGCTAATCATAAATAAACCAATCCCTAGATCAATATTTTATTTTATTTTATTTATTTTGGAAAATCAACAGATATATTACACTTATAATAATAACCTTAATAATACACTTATAATAATACATAATATCCAATGATAGATTTTCACATAATTAAAATTATAATTAAAAAGTAAAACAAAAAAGTAAGGGTCCTGTACCCGTAAGAACTTAACAAAAATATAAAAATTATTAAAAAAAAAGATATAAAAACACAATATAAACTATAATAACCTGCTTACTAAATTTCAACATGGAGTATTCTCACTCCACAACAGAAATAATAATAATATGTTCATTGTACACACCCATCTTCGGACCTTCTCCATACAAACATTTTGTCATCAACTTAGCCACGGATGGACCCATAAGATGAACCGGAATGACTTAAATAGACTAAAGATAGAGGAATTTTATAAGTCTGCCATAGACAATATAATTGCACTGAACCTACTTCAATCCACTAGCCCAATAAAATATTTAAAAAACAAAAATGCTTGGAATTAGAAAACGTGTTTCTGATTCCTAGCAACATTAGACAAATTAAACACTCAGAGTAGGTACATCTTTTTATATATTTATTTTCAGTAAAGACCATCGATAATAACACACAAAACACTGGGTCGCAGAAACGACTGAATTTTTTTATTTATTTATAATTAAGGTCTTTATAGAATAACCTCAAATTGGTTTACGGATAAATTAAGCTGAATATTGATGTTTTATATAAGTACCTCATTCTCTGACGAATTGTTGGCACATCTCAGCCGGAGGACATAAACAATTCCATAGAAATTATTCCGCTTCCCTAGGTGTGTTCACGGTATTTTAAACCTTAAGAATAAGAATGTCCCAAGCGATTCTGACCTTGTTCTTTATAGGTTTCTCTATACATAAGGGTAAAAATCGCATTCCAAAATTATTTTTTTTAACATTTTGGCTTGTGCGCCGGCGCATAACCGGCAACCTACCGGTTTTAATCATTTTTCACCTCTAGAATTTAATATTCAATGATTTTCCATTAACAGGAAAAACTCGCGGACGAAGCTAATGACAACACGTAAAAATGCAATTGGTACCAAGAGTTTCTATTGGTCTAGTAACTTAGTGACATAGGTATGCGACTATCTCTTTCTGTTACACGTAGAGACGAGAGATGGCAAATAAAATTACAGACCTATCTACCATTCAGCTTTGTCTATAAGAAAGTGGCATTTCTATGTCATCAGTTTCAAAGTTTTAGCGGAGATATACGCACCTGATGCTAATGTGTGTAGGTAGAGTCCGCGCTCCGTAGCGCAGCGGACATCTTCCTCCCACCCCGTCCCACTATACTTGCCACACCGTACCGGTCAGTGCTTGACACGAAATACTGTATACATACCTATTTACTGATATATTTTTTTTTTACATGAGCTCCACACAGGAGGCCTTAAGGAAAATTATTTCTCAGGGCCTATGTCGTCTATGGGGATGCTGTGAGGAGGGTTTTTTTAAAGAAAGGAAGGTAAGGAGAGTTCTGGGAAGGAAAAAGGTTTAAGAGGTGGGTAGGAATCTGGGGTTCAATGTGTCCTGGTCATCCGCCTCCAAGACCTAGACAAACCTCACCCCACGAACCCGGGCACGCCTGCTAAATCACCAAACGTAGCGAACCACTTGGGGTGACCTATGGCAGAGGTGTTGGTTATCCAATAAATGTTCCCGGGGCGGCGGTACCCATTCCCGCCTCCGAAATTGAATGTTATACATATTGTTTCTTTTTCCGCCATGCAAGTAATTTTCGTTTGGGCAGGGAATATTACCAATTTTTGACAAAATACTTTTTCCTACGATCAACAATTTTTTCACATTTTTTTAAAATAGAAAATTATGTAATAATCCTTTCCGCAGAATTATATAATATACTAAATATAAGTTTCATGTATTTAAGTAGATATAGGAAGGATAATAATTTTGGGTACTACCTTCTACCCCAGTTGGCTGCGGAAGGGTTAAAAAAATAAGGTTTTTTGCTTTACTCAAAACCAAGTCTGTATTTTTTATGATCTTTATTACCTTGTTATTTCCTCTATGAACTTTGAACTGATTACGTAAATTAAGGTTGACTTTCTTCTCTATAATATTATTACATCCGCCGTTATATCCGGTGTTGCAGATAAATTACATTAATTATTTCCCATTTTCACAGGAAGGAAGGTATAGAGAGATTATTTATAGGTTTCCTCCACTGAACAGATGATCTAATAGAGGTGTGTTGTCAGCGTGTCTCTTGTACAATGAATAAGTAAAAAAAAATTGCTTTGGGTGAAATAAATCAAAACCTTTTTTAGACCCAAAGTTAAGTTAGACTCTCAGAAGTATAGCGTGCTGTACGCTGTACAGTAGAGGGCATGCAGATGCTTAGTGGTTCGCTAAGTTTGGCGTTACAGGGATGTCTGGGTTAATTGATTTTTGAGGTTGCTTTGGAATGTGAAGTTTATGTTGGAAGAAGTGAATTGGTACAGATTTGGCATAGAGTTGTCTTATTTTCATGACGTCTAGTGTTTCGTAAATTACATTCAAGCTTGTGTAGAGAGGAACTTGGAGGATGAGTTTAATTGTTGCCTTTTGAATTTTTTCAATTAAGTCTATTGTTGTATTCAAGCCAGTATGCCGTATGTGATAATAGATTGACAAAGTGCAAACAAAATAGTTCTAAGAATTGATCTTAGAAATGTGTTTTTAATTGACTTTATGAGATGCATGAGTTTGCTTGTGATGTAAGTTATGTGGTCAGTCCAGCGTAAGTTGGCATCGATTATAAATCATAGGTATTTTGTGTGCTGTAAGTCTGTTAAACCTTTTCAGTTCTTCGGGTCATTTTGACCCGAAACTGAAATTTAACTGATCATAAAAGTCGTAATTATTAATATAATTTATAATGACAATTTTTAATTATCGATTCACTTATTATCAGTATTGTGAAATTATTGATAAGTCTCTTATGTTAAGAAAATTAGGTTTTTTCTATCTTATGTTCCTCAAGTCATTATGACCCAAAACTGAAATTTAACTGATCACAAAAGTCGTAATTATTAATATATATTTTTAATCCACTTATTATCAGTATTGTGAAATAATGGATAAGTCTCTTATAGTAAGTAAATCAAGTTTTTTTCTTTCTTGGGTTCCTTGGGTCGATAATACCCTAGTATGAAAAGATACCTGGGTCAGAAATGCCCATGTCTTGTAAATAAAATGCTCTGTTACAACGATAAGGTTTATACGAATATACTTACACACTTATACTAAAACTGTACTTGTGTCATCATTTTTATTTAAGAAGTATGCAGTACAAATAATTTAATTTAAAACCATTATTTAATTTTTTGAAATCGGATCAATATGACCCGAAGGCCTTAAGCATACATATTTTTTAAGAAACCGAGGAAGGTTAAATCACACTTCTGGGGACTTTCTGTTCAGTGATTTATTTGTTCATTTTTGTAAAACACGTTGTTTATACAGGATAAACAATTTTTACCGAAAAATTTCTTAAGCGAATTTTTATTTTTAATTTTTTATGTGTATACCGCACAAAAGACCCAAGTGCTCCCAATCATCTGGAGCCAGTGAGACTACGGCATTACTCAATAAGGGCATGTTGTGAGGCTGAAGATAATGAAAAAAATGAAGGAGATCCCTTCCTCAGGGAGATAAGGAATAGGAAGGTGGCAAGTATCTGGCTGTTCAGATATGGTGATCAGACATGGCTAAAGCCAGTTTAAGCAATGTTTCAATTCTGAACAATTGTTTAATATCTTACAACATTGCGATACTGAGAGTATCTTCCACTCTGCAACACAATAGTATTGGTTAACAATATTCGCTACGCCAGGAAACACAGTCCCACCCAGTAAAAACTGCCGATAGCACATCTCTTATATTTCAATATCTTTGGTACAGATATTATCCTAAAAAATAACATATACATTTTTAGAAACTTTGAAACTTTAAGGACGGGTTGTTTCAAAAAATTTGATGGATTCATCAAATATTTGAAGTTGATTTTCACGTTCTGTGTAAGTTCTATTCAAGTTCTGTGATTATTTCAGTTTTGTGAAGCAACTGTCCTATAACGATGCAATAACAGAACTTGAATAGAACTTACACAGAACGTGAGAATCAACTTCAAATATTTGATGGATTCATCAAATATTTGAAGTTGATTTTCACGTTCCGTGTAAGTTCTATTCAAGTTCTGTGATTATTTCAGTTTTGTGAAGCAACTGTTCTATAACGATGTAATAACAGAACTTGAATAGGACTTACACAGAACGTGAAAATCCACTTCAAATATTTGATGAATCCATCAAATTTTTTGAAACAACCCATCCTAAGTGTTCATGAGAAATATGTTACAAAACAGTAGAAATTCGGAATGCGAGGGCTTCAGCAAACAAAACATTTCAACAAATACAATTTTTCGAAACAAATTCGGCTGCAGTACGATTACAAATTGCATTAGAACATCTGATACGGTTATTTGGGTCTATTTTTGTGCAGCGGGTTTTACTGGTCGGACCACGCTAAGCCTATGTAGTCTGCTCGGGGGTTTTGTGCCAGCTGCAAGCGAACAAGAGCGTTAAAGACAATGACAATTATTTTTATCGGATTCGTGGTAAGGACTTTTAAGGAAAAGCAAAAATACTGCTGCTAAGTTTTCGTTAATTAAAGTAAATTCTGGTCGTTATAATGAATTGACAAGAAAAAGAGGAAGAGAAAGAGGAAATACTTTAATTTATTTTAATTTTATTTATTCAAATATATAATACAATACTATATATTTCAAAGTGATGCTTTGTCTGTACAACTGGGAAGATTTCCCTTTTCAGGACAGCCAAATTGCACATTAGTTCATAATATTCTTAACAAAATAATGGTTTCGTGCCAGATATCGCAAGCATGAGATTCTATCAACACAACTTTTGAGACATTCGTAGTTGAATTCGGAACGAAGGAATGTTTTCTTTATGTCCTTGAAAGTATCGCAAGTATGTGATTCTTCCAGGGTCATTTTGGAGAACATTAATGATTGCATTCAGAACAAAGGAATGGTTTCTTTCGAGAGATCGCGAGGATGAGATTCTTTTAAGGTCGTTTTGGGGAACATTAATAATCTTATAATTAAAATTATACTTAGTACTAGAAATTTCACATTTATTAACCAAAATATGTGACAATGACATATGAATTCCCAATGTATTTATGACTTTTTAATTGACATAGAGAATATCCCAGTTAAAATTTCAAAATCGAGCGTCTTATTTGCACGAGACAAGTAAGCGAATAAGTGGTTTTGATTTATTTTTTGCATAATTTTATAAGAATGAAAAAAAGTTAGAACATACAAAACCTCAAAAATAGTCTTAGCCATAAAGGGATTTAAAAAAAAAAAAGTTTCTCATATTACTTCAAAGTTAAGCCATGAAAAAACTTTTTTTTTGTGGTTTATTTACACTTATATTTTTTTTTTATGTAAATAATATTTTTTTTTGTAATTCCAATACATAGAAAAGCTAGTTAAAGCTTCAATCAATTTATCCGTAGCATATTTTTTGATGTTCATAATGTAAACCGATTCGTTGTAAAGATTAATCTAAATAGGATTTATAGCTTCATCTTAATGACTTTTCTGAGGAGGTTCTGAGTTGATTCCATTCTGAGTTGTCCGGTCACCCTTACTTAAAAAAACAGCTACTTGAATCAAGCAATATTGCTATAAGTTATGAAGTGGGGGGAATATTAAGGGGGAAACAGGGGTGGATTCCTTTTATTTTATTTTATAAATATTAAAATGTTTTTAAAACGTATTTAATAATTTTAATGTATTGTACTACTTTTCCTGGTATACTATTTTCCATCTTGCATGGTGGAGTATTTTGTTTTTATTTTATTTCGTTTTCAAATTTATTTTTGTTTCTGTTTCTGTTTTTGATTTGATTTTGTTATTTTTATTAAGATGTTCTATGTAATAAATACAAAAAATATCACGTAGAAACCCAGCCGAGAGTGGAATTCAATATAAATAAATATATTATTCATACTTTCATTAGTTAAGTTTTTAGAACCGTTCACATCTCACGGGAAATCATTTACTGATATTTCATGGACCCCAATAAAAGGTACTATAACCATGTGGTAATTAAACTTAAGGGCCATTTCATAAAAATTATCCAGTTCTAAAGAGTCCTAAATTCAGCAGTCTTTAAATAAAAATATCTATTTTTGCCACTAATCTTCTCATAATTAGAATTTCAACAATTTTTAGCATCTATACGATCAATTTCCAGTGTTTTAAAAATAGTGTCCTCCGCGTGCAACGTCCTATCTTCTCCAAGCATAAACTCTCTAATAAAAGTGTATTTATCGGAAGATCTGCCAGGTAAGTAGGTGTTCTGTATATCTACCTAACCTAAGAAATCATATAAAATTGTACAGCGTCCTCGAGGTGATTTTTCACGAAACATAGCGCTCTATAAATTATTCAATTATTTTTATTATTATCTTATATATTGCTTCATAACGTAAACTAACTAACTAACCATCAAATCGTTTCCGTGCAGGAGTAGGCAGAGAGGACGGACCGCCAAATAACTCGCACACACTCCTTGCCTTGTTCACATTCATACATCGTCTCATACATGCTCTTATATTATTCTGACTCTTGACATCGCCCGACTCAATATAATGTTTGTTATTAACATTAAAACACTTTAATATTTTTAGGTAATATTTATTTGGAATGTAACTTGTTGACATGTTGACCAGTATACACGAAGTGAGATCCTGTTTCCGGACCTGCCATAGACAAGTTTGTGTCATTGATATTTTAACATAACATCTCCTTTTTTTTTATAAAAAAAATAAATTTATTTTATTTTTTAATTAACTTTGAAAACTTAAAGTGTTTCTTAACAAACTAAAAACAGTATTTTTTACATTTTATTTTGACCATTTCCCATTTCTTTTTTATATTCTTTAAATTTGACTATTTTTGGTCTTAACTGACTCTTAGTTGATGGTAAGTTACAACGAAGTTGTCTTGACATTAATAATTGTGACGGGGAAGGTAAATTCTCTTTTGGTGTCGTCATTTCCCTAATAGCACTAATTTGTGAATAATCAGCTTTTATTCCTTCACCACTAAATATGGGACCTAGAAATTTAATTTTTTTGACGTTAAATTTACATTTATTCATGTTAAATTTTAAATTATTTTTCCGTGCCTTTTCTAACACTCGTTTTAAAGATTTATCGTGACTCTCTTGATCTTTTCCAAAAACTAAAATATCATCGATAAATATTGTAACACCTTCAATATTTTCAAATAATTCTTTCATGACTCTAGTAAATATTTCTGAAGAATTTTTAATACCAAATGGTAAACGTTTGAAAAAATATCTCCCGAACGGGCTATTGAATGTAAATAATTCTGCACTCTCTTCATCTAACGGAATTGACCAGTATCCTGATGTTGCATCAAGATGAGAAAAAATTTTTGCTCCGTGAACTTTATATCTAATTTCCTCAAATGTTGGTAATGGATAATACGACCTTTGTAATGCCCTATTTAAATTTTTGGGATCTAAACAAAGCCTCAATTTACCATCACGCTTCTCTATGATGACTAACGAACTCACCCATTTTGTAGGTTTTGTAATTTTTTCTATAACATTTTGTTTTACCATTCCATCTAGTGCCTCTTTTAGTCTGTCCATTAGTTTGAAAGGAACTCTACGTTGAGCATCTATTGTTGGAATTATGTTCGGATCCACTGACAGATGACATGTGTATGGTATACATCCTAGACCTTGAAACACATCGTTATATTGCATTAATAAATGTTCAGTATTTTTATCAACATTAAAACGATTGTTATTTTTATAGTTCACAAAAGCATTTTGATAAATTTTTTGAATTAAATTCATTTTTTCGCACATCTTCAAACCAATTATTGTTTGACATTTAAATTTACATACTATAAATGTTATTATTTGACTTTTGTTTTCATTGTAATGACATTTCAAATTACATTCCCAATTATAGGTATATTGAATCCTCCAAATGCTGTCACTTTAGCACTTGTGTTTTTTAATAATGACTTTGGTATCTTTAATTTATTAAAATTTTCTATAGAAATCATGTTTGCCATCGCCCCTGTATCGAGTATGGCATTTATTTTACAATTATTAATGGTTATTTCAATTATCCAATTTGTATTATGCAAATTATTAACATTTTGGATATTAATATGACTTATAAATAATTCGTCATTCACATTGTGAGACTCTGACATGATTTTATAATCATTGATTGGAATTTTTAAATTCGACATGTAACAATAAGATTGTTTGTTTACTTTTGATTTGTTTTGACAGATATTCTGAGTATTATTATTCAGACAATATTTATCAGATTTAATTAAGTCTAGATTGATTGTACCAATATTAAAATCTGAATCACTATTATTTTCAGAAAATAACATTCCGACATTATTTTTAGAATTAATAATTTTACTGTAGCACATTTTTGAAAAATGACCAAAGGAATGACATTTGTGGCACTTAACTTTCATTGCCGGACATCTATTGCGATGAATTTCTCCACATCTTTTACAAGATTTTTCTTTTGACTGACTTCTCTGCGAGGATTGAAATGACCTTTCCTTTCCGACTGGATTATGACTTGTGTACTGGTTTGACTGACTTCCAAATCGGTTCCTTGATGGACTTCTTTGGTTTCTTGACTGACTTCTTCGGTTTATTGACGTATTCTTCCATTTATCCTGATGGCTGCGAATATTATGTATTTCACTATTGTAATGAAATTCTTCCTGAAGTTCTAAATTAGCTTCATTTGACAACAACATATTTTGAGCAATGCTGAATGCTTTTTCAGTATCAATATCAGTTTGTTGTAATAGATTTTCTCGAATTCTGAAGTGTTTTTTGTGCATATTTATGATAAAAATGTCTTTTAAAATATCATCTTTCAAATCTCCAAATTCACATGACGCAATATATTTACGAAGTGACAATAAAAAATCTTGAAAATTTTCATCTTGTTTTTGTCTTCTTGTGAAAAATTTATACCTCTCCATTGTTTTATGTTTTTTCGGCATAAAATAATCTTCAAGTTTCTTAATTACCACGGCGTATTTTGCTGTTTTGTTGTCGACATCCGTCCATGTATTGAAAATTTCTATTGCATTTTCGCCCATTGAGAATAAAAGTAGAGCAACTTTTTTGGAATCTGTGGCTGTATCTTGATTGCATGCTTGCAGAAATAATTCAAATTTTAAGATCCATTTTGACCAGTTGTGCGACAGATTTCCTTCGAAATTCACTGGCGGACATGCGTTTATGCTCGCCATTTTTATTTTATCACTTTGAATTTTTGCAATCCTTTATTATTTCGTGTAATTTATTATTTTATAAGAAACTTTACACATAAGACTTTGATGCTTTTCACTTCTGACACCATATAATGTTTTTTATTAACATTAAAACACTTTAATATTTTTAGGTAATATTTATTTGGAATGTAACTTGTTGACATGTTGACCAGTATACACGAAGTGAGATCCTGTTTCCGGACCTGCCATAGACAAGTTTGTGTCATAGATATTTTAACATAACAGTATCTGATTCACTTGGTCGTGCCGTGTCTTCCTCAGGCGTCCCCGAATATGCCTACATTTGCGTCAGATATTCTCCTTACACTCATTTCCCCATTCATTCGCTCTACATGCCCAAACCATCTGAGCGTTCCTTTCTTAATCTTATTCATTACGCTTAACATCAGCCTTGCATTCTTTGCGTGTCTCCACATTTCTCACACGATCATACAAAGTTTTACCACACACACGCCTCAGGGATCTCATTCCTACAGTATTCAGTCTACTTTCATCCTTTTTCTGCCAGTTCCAAGCCTCACTGCCATACATCAGGGTAGATACCAGTATTCCATTATGGACGTCTAGCTTCGCTTCTTTTGACATTTTTTTGTTGGCGCCAACGGCGTTCAGTCCTCCATTAATGGAGTTACCGGCATTTACCCTTCTTTCAATATCAGTCTTCCCATCTCTCGTAAACATACTTCCCAAATACTCGAACTCATCCACATGCTCCAAGTATTCATCACTCACAACTATGTTGCACATTGTTTTCGTACTCTCTCTTTCAAATACTACTGCTCTAGACTTACTTACTTACTATTCATAATTAACTCATTCTTCATACTTCGTAGACACGAGCGACTGTAGATCTTCCATTCGACTACTGTTAGAAATCAGCACCGCATCATCAGCGTACAACAGCTAACATACTTCCAGATCACTCAATTTCGTGCCCAATCCCATCTCTTTCAATTATCGCATACAATTATCCGTGTATAGATTGAATAACCAAGGTGACATTACGCAGCCTTGCTTAACACCTTTTGTGATGTCAAACCACCCCGTAAAATCGCCGATCACCCTAATACATGCAATACTTCCCACATACAGAGACGCAATAGCGAGTATGAGATTCGCATTCACTCCGTACTTGGACAAAACCTTCCACAGCTTTTTCCTGTCAACTCGGTCGTATGCTTTTTGTAAATCTACAAAGGCACAGAAGAGTTTCTGGTTTTTTGCAAGAAACTTCTCAGTGAGCATACGCAACGAGAAAATCTGGTCCATGCACCCCTTTCCTTTCATAAAAGCACCCTGCACATCCAAAACTTTTTCCTTTGTTTCCATTCTTACCTTTTCAATCAATATTCTACCATATAGCTTGCCGACTAAACTAAGCAGGCTAATAGCCCTATGATTTCCACATTCCATACATGACCCTTTACCTTTGTATAATGGCATGATTACAGCCCTTCTCCAATCAAATGGCGTGTAACCCTCCTCTTAACTTAACTGGTTAAAAAGTTTGCACAACCACGTAATAATAATAGGACTATCCCCTTTAAAGTATTCGGCAGCAATATTGTCGAAACCCAGACGCAATTTATGAGATTCATAATATATTTGTCTCAATAAACAAATAAAAAATTAAAAATGACACGTGCACAGTGATGAAAATCTTTATCAAAGATGAGTCATCGTAGTAATATCTGAAAACAGATCAACAATTATTTGAACTATAACATTTGAGATAAGACACCTCAGCCATCCGATACCATCATAATAGGGTGGCGTATAGTTTATCCAAGTAAGTTACTCGACCCCCTACGAGTCATAACCGCAACAAGCTTTATTCATGCAAGCGTTAAGTGAAAAACTGCATTCATAAGGCATCGCAAACATTACCCAGCCAATTCCGGTAACTCCCACCCAGTTTAATAACATGTGTTGGGATGATATGTGGTCCACGGTTAAGTCAGCCGGTTAAACCATCAGTAAAACACGAGTTAGAGGAAGTTTCACCATTTACTGTGCTTAGATTACAAGCAAGTGTTATGGGATATTAAATTAATAACAACACTGGCGCAGCCGTGTACAAAATTACGGGTTATGATAATTGTGATATTTTAGTTTCTCTTTTCATTTCGGCAGGCAGGAAAGGGTACCGCCGCAAAGTTAGTAATTTTGAGTATCTAGCGTTACTTTATTATTTTAGTATGGTTCTGGGACAATACAAATTATCATTTTAATATGAAAAAATTGTTAAAAAAAATGTATTGCGTGACTTGGAACAGTCGTTTCTAATACTTACAGCAATCTATATAGATACACATTTAGGTTCCGTATGTTTGCGTTCGCAAAGCTCGGAAATTAATCGATAGATTGAATCAAAATTTTTACAGAACATTGCATTTTAGCAGATTTCTATATATAATTTGTAAATATCGATTTGTTTATCAAAATTCGCCTTGGCGCTGGAAAAATTAAAATTTCTTAAAGTAAACCCAGAATACATCACAAAACTAAAGTTTATTTGACACATTAATATCCATTAAATATAGAAAACGTAAAATTTTACCGGATACATTTTTAAAAGTCTCTATGAATTCTAAACTTAAAGAAAAAATAAGTTTTGAAAAATTGTTACTTCAATATTTTTATCACGCTAAAAGACAAGTTAAATACATGATAATCATCTGATTTCCTAGATTCTATCATTAAGATTCAGAAAAATACAGTAGTTATAGTTGAATTATCACGATGACGTGCACACCTCCACCTGTGGAGAGATCCAAACTCGACAGACATAAAATTACTCGTTCGCGTTTCGAGGTAGTCAGTATTTGCGATGGTGCCATATGTCGCAAGCAGCTTAAATGTTTGTTTTTTTTTTAATTCTAAAAAGATAAGACAGTTAGGTACCCAATTAAAATAAAATGAAACCCAGAAAGAAACCTTGGGTTTTATAATAAAGTTACACTAGATACCTCAAATTATTAACTGTGCGCCGCTCGGAAACCATTCATTGGATAACCATAGGTCAAACCAATTGGTTCGCTACGTTTGGTGATTAAGCAGGGGTGCCCGGGTTCATGGGGTGAGGTTTGTCTGGGTCTTGGAGGCGGATGACCAGGACACGCTGAACCCCAAATTCCTACCCACCCCTTAAACCCTTTTCCTTCCAAAAACTCTCCTTTCCTTCCTTTCATAAAAAACCCTCCACACAGCATCTCCGAAGATGACATAGGCCCTGAGGGAAATTATGTTCCTCAGGGCCTCTTGTGTGGAGTTCATATAAAAAAAAATTCAAATCATGTTGATTTACCAATTTTCTGCTAGTACTACGATTGTGTGTACACTAGAGATGCCACGAATAGTGATTGTGCCGAATACCGAATATTCGACCGCCGAATATTCGGTGACACTTATATATTTCGCACAGTGTTAATGTAAAAATCAATACATTTCACAAACGAAAATGATTTTTACACGAAAACTGTTCGCTTACATCGGACCCTTACAAGTGGTGGTCATCAAACGCCAAAACGGTATCCAAGCCTAGCAGAATTTGCTCAGATTTATTTATCATCTCCCGGTAGCAATGTACACAGTGAGTGTTTATTTTCGGAAGCAGGATTAATGTATGAGAAAAAGCTCAATTGTTTGCTATCAACAAATGCTGAAAAAAATGTTTTAACCTTGCAAAAACTTCGTGATTTGAAATTTTAAGAAACGGAAAAGCGACCCCTCATATCTTTTTCCTTCTCAGAACTAAAAATCCGAAGAAAAAATATCTTGGTATGTCTGCAGCAGAATTATTTTTCAATGTTGATGATTTGATTATTTTTCACTGATGTGTATTTAATAATATATGTATCAACGGTCCCGAAGAACAAGGTATTTTGAATATTTCAAATATTTCTTATAGATTTTAAGCATTACATATGCTGATTTTCTGTTAAAATAAAAAAAAAATTGTAAGTAATATGATATTTATTACACATTTTTTTCATGATTTACTATTTGGTATTCGGCCGAATATTGCGAACTATTCGACCAAACACCGAATAGTAAAAAAAGTTGCCGAATAGGCTGAATACCGAACAGTTGTCGAATATTCGTGGCATCTCTAGTGTACAACGTGTGTACATTTTGGAATGGATTTTCATTAATTTCAAGCTCGTAGTTGTGTCCGTGGGTTGAAATTACATAAATATAACAAAATAACAATTCCGAGTACTAGGGAATGCACTGAAGTATGGGGATGAACTTTGTGAGGGGTCGGTTTGTGATATGAATACGCTTTCTTGGAAGGTTTCACGGTATGAAGTTACGAGATGGGGTGAAATAAGTTTGGACAGGTGGGATTTCATTTATCAGAGTGATTTCACCGATATTACTAAGCTGGTCTCCGGAAATTTTGTGCAAAGGTCTGGTGTCATCAAATTTCCCTCACGGTTTCAGTAACATTGGGTTACCGATATAAAAATCTTTCGATTTATAGAGTATTTTTGGAAGCCACTCGTAACACTGAACAGAAAATCAATAGCTTACATTGGAAATGAGATATGTTTGTATTGTATTTGTAATATGTAGACATATTCTCATTTTTAAATAAATTTGAATTGTTATTTACATATAATTTAGCATTTTCGACGTGACTCATCTTTATGTTAAGTTATTTAAATATATTACAAATATGCATTATTTTCACTGTAAATATATTTTCACTGTAATATTGTAGTATATACCTATTATTTGATTTGTAATCTACACATGTCATATTCCACATCCCGCACTCAAAAAAAAATTACACAAAACGTTCATTTCTCAGAAGGACGTGCACAAAATATAATAACATCTTTTCAGTCGCCGATATTTTCCATTTGTCTTCAGGCCAATTTACCAAATGCATAATAGAAAAAATTCAAACAAATTGTTAATTACGAACCCTCTATCCCTGCTGTGTGTTTTTCTCTCCTCATTATGTTGTTTTTTCTCTTTTTTAATAATAATAATATTTGGATGATTTATACAGCGCCGTTTTGTGATAAATCACCTCAAGAGCGCTGTAAATGGTTAATCATGTTTATCCTATGATGTGAAATTGTATTATTTTTATATAGGTTCACGTACTTAAATCTGTGTTTTTTTATTCCTTTTTTAAATATTCTTTTTTTCTTTTTGTACTACTTAATGTTTTCTTTATTGTTTTAATTTAAGTTTTTATGTATACGTACTATGAATTTTTGCGGAAACTTTGCGGGTTTATGCAATCTTCTAATATGTAATTGTCTTAATATAATTTTTGTTTTATTGGATATTTCATTTGATTCTATCACTTCTTTTATACAAAATATATATGTATGCTTATAATATGTAATGCAAACACCATGTATAAGTAAACATACCTATTATTTTATTATTATTTGATAACTATGCAAGCAAAAAAACAGTAATAATCATGTATTAATTGCTTATTTTATTGTATCTGTTTTCTTTAGAGTTCTCATTAGTACGACTATAATATGAAACGCAAACACCAGTTACCTTTATGCTGTAATCATTTGTGTTATTTATATATTTATTTTCCTTTTATTTGTTATTATTTTCATTTCAATAACCATGCTTAACAAACCACGGCTTTTGTATAATAATTTGTTGGTTATTTTGTAATAATTTTATTTCTTTTTCTTCTCTTTTTTTCTATTTTTCTACTATATTTTGCAATGCATACACAAGTTATCTATATATTTTAATCCTCTGTTTTTAAGAATCCATATGTATATTAACTACTATGTTTTAACTTTTGTTACTATGTTTTAAACTTTCTAACTTCATTTTTTATTATTTCTCTTCTTTTTATTTCCTCTTTTTTGTACAAATCATGTTCCATATGTTCACACTAATCCTAATTTGACTGTTCTAAAACGGGAATCATCCTAGTTGGACAGTCAAAACATATCATAAATAATGTTTATAAATGTATTATACTATACTAAATAAATAAAAATAAAAAAATAAAAATAATATGTAAAACTGTTTGTTTCCCCAATAAACTAAAATAAAAAATAAAAAAATGTCTATTTCAACTTTTGTTTCCTATTTCTTGCTGTTTTACAAACTCAATAAAGCTGTCTTTTTCGTTAGTATTATTATCTATTAGTGTATGTATAAAAATAAAAATGTATTTGGAGTAAAGTATATTGTGTATTGATATATTGAGCATAGGAAATGATTGAAACTTTCAGAATACCTTGTTTAAACCTCCGCGAAGGTTTTTTTGATTATTTCAACCACATGACAATACATCTGAAAAGTTTTTCAATCATCACAAAAATTCTTGCGAAACTGTTAAAAATTTTAGAATGACATTTCGCAAAACAATGATTGTCAAATCAGAATTCAGTTTTCAAAACTCTTCAAATTAATGAATTAATTTGACGTACTAACATAATAATTTGAATCGAATCAAGAAATATAGATATTTAAAAAGGTATCTATGCTAGGTACCAAATCGATTGTTCTTATATTACAATATGCAAAAATGAATACTTGTAATATATGAAAAATGAAAATTTGAACTTAAAAAATTGTAATAGGTTGCATACGAGCTAATTTAAAACTGAATGTACTGTGACTGAATATATGGAACGCGGGAGGAGGGTTGGCGGGACGGGGAGCGGGAGAGGGGGGAGGGAAGGCGAGGAAGGTGAAAGGGGAACGCGGGATGGGAAGGGGACACAGGAGGGGAACGATTTTTTGGCCTCTGTGTTTCCTCCCTCCTACAACTCAGGTTTCTCCAAGAACCAGGGGTACTCCTGCTTCCTTTCCACAAAAAGACCCTCCACACAGCATCCCCATAAATGACCTAGGCACTGAAGATAATTAGGGCCTCCTGAATGAGGTTAATGCAAAAAAATGTCCAAACCATATTAGCACACATTTCTGGAAAAATAATCTAATATTTTTAATCTAAGTTAGTAGAAAAAATGGTTTAAATACGTTTTTTGGTTCCCCAACAAGCGTCGCGGGTTCAATCCTCTACTAGTTAAGTGGAACGTTTGCGCGGCCCTTTTCGGCCCGTTTAATAGAAATCTTAAATTTGGATTTGAGATCAAAATACACAACCAAACTGAAAAATTATTTTTGTAATCAAAAGGCATATCAAATATCTAGTACAGATGTGAGCTACATTATTTATTTTTGCTTTAAATTATAAGATATAGGCCATTTTTTAGTATTTCATGATCTTAGAGGCAACTTGGGCAATTATTTATGAGTAAATGAAAAATAATAAAAACATAATTTTACTTTATTTATCATAAAAATGTAATGAAATATAAAATAAAAAATAAAAATTAAGAAAAAAAATCATTTTGATAGGTGTAAATTTAAAATACAGATTACCTATTTATGGCGGAACAAAAATTTGTTGTTTATACATTAAAATTACTACCAAAAAAATGCATTTTTAAAAAAGTTTAATTTTTAATTTTATTTTTCATTGTATTTGTAAAATAAACAATATAAAATAATTTTTTAAGGTTTTTCATTTATTCACAAATAATTGCCCAATTTGCCTTTAAAATCATAAAACACTAAAATTTTTAATGGCTTATATCTTATAATTTAAAGTAAAATAAATAAACTATCTCACATCCGTACAAAATATTTGATTTACATTTTGATTACAAAAAAAAAAATTCATTTTGGTTGGGTATTTTGATCTCAAATCCAAATTTAAGATTTGTATGAAAAGGGACAAAAAGTGCCGCGTAAACCTTCCACTTAAGTTCTCTAACATTTATTGTAGGAAAACAGCTTTCCGGAAATTTGAAACATTTAACAAAAAGTTTTAGAAAAGTCTCTGAAAAACGCCGTATAATAAATTCTATAAAAAACCAAGAATTAACACATCGCTTAAAAACGTATTGCCTTTAAGTGAGATAATTTTTAGAAGCATTTTATGTTCTATTGAAAGCATAATGGTTAATCCGCATCTTTCTTCACATTTTCTTGAAGCACACATAATAATAACGGCAGAATTAACATCAAACTTACATAAATCTCTCTCCATTCTAAGAAAACTGACAGTTCGCTAAGTCCAACACGCAACTTTTCAGCAAGCTCGGCAATCTCCGGAAAATCTCGAAGATTCCCGAATGGCGTCGGAGCGAGCACGGATAGCGACGACGCCAGAAATAATAAGACGTCCAGTACAGTTTCGACGCTCGTCGAACGCGGACGCTCCGAGGCGAACGCTACTCAAAATTTAACGGGATAGTGTGCCGATTTACATAACAACGTGTGTTATGAAAGTGTTTTAGAGAGTGTTGTGAAAATGTGTTTTAAATAATTTAAAAAATTATTGTTTTTATAGAAAGTGTGTGTGTTTTTATAAGTTTTTCTTGTGCGTGGATTTAGTTGGTATGCAGTCAACCTAGACAGATATCTCGGTGAGTGCTCTCTTAACGTTCTAGAGATATTTATATTTTCACACGTTATTTGAGTTTGACGAAATCTTCAAAAGAAAATTTTCGCGTCACACTCTACGAGAGTTGTGGAATTTGAAATTCTGCTGTTGCTTTTTCTTTTAATGATCAGTCATTCTTGACATCGTAATATTTAGACAGATGTTATAAAAATTATTTATAATATCTATAGTTTTGTTTCGACTTTTTTCTAACATTTACTTAGCGTTGGGTGCTATTTAGAGATAGTCAAATTAAAAATAATGTAATTAAAATAAAATGTTTGTTTTGTGTAAAACTACGAGTTTTATTAATTTGTTTACCGACCGGTTTCGCTTTGCCCAAGAATCATCAGGGTACCAATACTAAACAATAAATATATAGTATGTAATATTTTCATCGTGTTGTCTCCCTTATATATTATATATTAGCACACACGATAAACAATGTATTTCTATAGTTTTATTTCGACTTTTTTATCATTTACTCTCGCGTTGCGTGTTATTTAGAGACAGTCAAATTATAAAAAATGTGATTAAAATAAAATATTTATTTTGTGTAAAACTACGAGTCTTTATTAATTTATTGACCGACCGGTTTCGCTTTGCTCAAGCATCATCAGGGTACAAATTAATACTAAATAATAAATATAAAGTGTGTCATATTTTTATCATGTTGTCCCCCTCTGGATTTATATATATGAGCACACACTATGTATTTCTTGTTTAGTATTTAATTTGTATTCTGATGATGCTTGAGCAAAGCGAAACCGGTTGGTAAATAAATTAATAAATACTCGTGGTTTAACACAAGATAAGTGTTTTATTTTTATTAAATATGTTAAGCCACTAAGTGATTACATTCTACAATAATATTTAAAAAATTATTTTTGATGTTTATCGTTATGTACAACGTAAAAAAATCATTTTTTTTAAAGTTGCAGGTTATTTATTATTGGTAAGTTTTCGGTATGACTAGACACGCTTAAAACGAATATTTTTTAGAACCAAAAAAACGTTAGATTCATCTTAATTACTGTAAAATATAAACATTTACATTAGAGGCGATGCAAAATACTGCATTAAAATTTTAATTACCAAAAATGAAATTTTTCTTTCGTTTTATAGGCTGACAGCTGACAGCCATTAACAATAATTTATGGCATTTTATGACATTTCCATTGCCCCCGTTGCAATATTTGTATTTTAAAGTAATTAAGGTGAATCGAAAAGTTTTTATATAAAAATATTTGTATTAAGCTTGTCCAGTCTTATCGAAAGTTTACCAAATATTTTACCTTTTTTAAACTAGATTTATAATTATAATAATAATAAGCCTTTTATTACTTGCAAGTAGGTATCTTACAGAGTTAAAAAAAGTTTAATTAATGCTTTATATATATACGGTCTTGTTGAAAAATGTAATATGTGATATTAAATTATTCGTTTGCAAGAACCCCTCTCTCAGGCTAAGGTGAAGGCCTCCTCTAAAGAATTTCAAACTAGATTTATTAAGCGTGAATGACGTAATTAAGATCAATTGAGATGTATTAACATTTATAATTAGGTATATAAGGTGAATTTAGAATTTACATTTTAAGCTTAATTAATGTAATAAGTACTAAGAATATTTTCTCTTACATCTAATCTAATTAATTTTTTAAAATTACTAAAGATAATTTTTAATTAGCGCTGAAGGTGTGATTTTTCACGAAATACAATTTAACCAAATAATATTGTACAAATAATTTTATTTTATTATATTTAGGAATCACACGGTTATAAGATATTATTTACATTAACTCCACACAGAAGGCCCTGAGGAAAATAATTTCTCTCAGGGCCTATGTCATCTTTGAAGATGTTGTGTGGAGGTTGTTTTTGAGGAGAGGAAGGAGTTAACATCGGTCTTGAAGAGACCCATGTTGTGGGAGGGAGGAAACACAGAGGCCGGCAATTCGTTTCACAGCCGAGCTGTTGAACTCAAGAACGAGTCGAAGAAACGACCCGTTCTCATGTGACTAATGTCAACCGTGTAAATATGTTGGGCGCGTGTTTGGCGTGTTTCCCGACTATGCACCGGTGCCGAGGGGATCAATGACGCTAGTTCCTCGGAGCATCTTCCATTGTAATACCGGTATAACAAGGACACATTTTTTAATGTGAATACCGTACTAGAGTTTCACCTGTCCCGTCTGGAGCCAGTGAGACTAGGGCATCCCTATTTGGGGTATGTTGCGAAGCTGAAGGTAGTGGTGAGAAGAATGAGATGGGATAGAGTAGTGGGGAAGTATCTGGCAATTCAGATCTGGTCACCAAACATGGGTAAAGCCATTTTAAGTAACGTTTCAATTCTGAATAGTGGTCTTGCTTTGGTGGGGTTCCTCTCAAATTAACTTTGTTTTATTTTAATTAATTAATTGTGAAATTACACAAATTAATCAAATAAAATTTATTTTCGCAAGCCGGGATTCAAACCCTGCTACTTGATGTGATTGCAAGTCGAGAGCCTTACCCGTCGACTACAGACGCCGGCAGCCTAATTAAATAATCTAAAATGAATAATATTATAATATTTGATTAACCAATTAATTTTCATTTTATCCTGACGAAACCATTGTTTATACAGAGTGATTTGTTTCGTTTAATTAAAATGATGGCACAAAGATAAATTGCAGTTATTGAAGAAGTGATTAATTTATATTGATTTTGTAGATATTATAAACAATTATTATTATAGGTAGAACAATGTAAACAAAAAATAAAAATATACAAAAGCACATTATAAGAACAGTAAAAATGAGTAGGCATGTTATATAATTTTTGAAACATGTGACAGATTCGACCAGATTGAACTTATATGTTACAAAGATAGAGTTGAAAATGTCTACGTCTCGTACAGTATTGAATATGTAACAGACATATCCCATTAATAAACTTTCTGCATACTTAAAATAATAGACGCATTTCTTGTTCAAATATAAGAACAAAATCCTCTTACATCACAGTTACACCACCAGAACAATAACCAACCGATATTACAATGTATCAACACTACATATCATGTCAGCTGGAATGCATTTCATGTACCTAGCTCCTAAAATATTTAACCTTCTCCATGAGAACTTAAAAACCGAAAACCGACCCCATACCTTTGAAAAACAATTATCACAATAGATCTTTACATTTAGAAACCACGATGTATAAAATTTGTTACTTTAATCGAATTGTTTATAATTGTTCTTTTGACTTTATGTCCGGGTTAAATCTTCCCCATAGGAAAAACTTTACCCTTCCACACACTTTTCCTCAAATGATCATCTAGTCAATCCACGCGATGTAATTGCACTATATAAGTATAATCAATACAAAACAGTACAAGAACAACTTGTCAACCTACCAGAGACCAAATGGAAAATAATTCACCGACCAGATATTTTCATGTCAGAGGTTTCGGCTCGGACTCCGGTAAAACTCCTAACTGGACCGATAAATCCTACTGATCCCTCAATATAAATATTTTAAAAAAAATCGTAATTACAGGAATTTTGATTCAAGTTATTTAATTAATTTTACTATCATTAATAAAGGGAATTAGTATTACTACATTCAGAAACCATGCTTTATGATATTCTTAATTAAATTTAATTTGTAAAATTTAATAACTAATAATTTAATTTATCAAACAAATTATGAATAATTCCAACCCGTAAACTTCACCCGCCATAATACAGGCGTCTAATAAAATCTATGCAATGTACAAAGTATATAAAAAAAAATTAAAAAAAACTGTAGTATAACGTTTCACAGAATTTGAACAATTCTTCAAATTTCAAAGTAAATTTTCAAATTCTAGAATGGAATTTGAAAATTAGCTATGAAATTCAGTTATTTTATGTTTGTGGGGAAGTTGCTTAGCAAAATTGAAATAATAACATAACTTAGGACGGGTTGTTTCAAAAAATTTGATGAATTCATCAAATATTTTAAGTTAATTTTCACGTTCTGTGTAAGTTCTATTCGAGTTCTGTTATTTTATTATCATAAGCCAGCTGCTTCATAAAACTGAAATCATCACAGAACTTTAATAGAACTTACACAGAACGTGAAAATTAACGTCAAATATTTGACGAATTCGACAAATATTTTGAAACAACCCATCCTTAGATAGAACTTTCACAGAATTTGAAATTTAACTCTTAAATTTGAAGAATCGTTCAAAATCTGCAAAATAGATGTTTAGTTGTGGTGTTGGTGGGCGTACAGGGCAACGAAATTCAATCCTTTCTAATATATTTGACGAATCAAAAAAAGTCGAGTGGAGTTCACACGCGGTAGAAGCGAAACTACACCAAAACAATCTCAACCAATAGGAGCCTTAAAAAGTGTGATCATAATCATAGCGGCCAATGAGTGCAGTTTGACGCTTCGTAGGTACTGTAATGCGTCATTTCCGTTTCATCTGAGTTTCAAATCATAACGGTGCTAAAGATGTTTCACCTTATTAAGGCAGTTCACAATTTTGAATAAGATTAATACATCAGTGATTTTTTTTTACGTTTACATAAAACAATGGGATGAAATTGATGATAAATAAGCGATAAGACATTTATTTTTTTGCTTTATACGGGAGGCCCCGAGGAAAGTAATTCCCCTTTGAAGGAGGAGTATATCATCTTTGGGGATGCTGTGTGTAGGGTCTTTTAGGTAAAGAAAGGAGAGGAAGTTCTGGTTAGGAAAGTGGGGTGAGAAGTAATCTGGAGGTCAGTGTATCCAATAGTAACGGACGTATGAATCCAACCCTCCCACTGCGATGCAAGGCGATGTTCCGAGAAAGTCCTGCCGGGGAGAACAAAAGGTCTCTCCCGATACTCTCCCGATAGCAATCAGTTAGCACCCCTGCCAAGTCACCGAATGTAACGAACCACTTGGGCTGACCTGTAACAGAGGTGTTGGTTGTCTAGTAAATGTTTTTCCAAATTGAAAATATGAATAACTAGTGATTTCCCGGCATGCTTTGCTATGCCACTTAATAAAGAAATTGTTTCTCCCTAGGGTCCTTTCCCATTCGTCCCGTTCCCCTTCCGCCTCTTCTTCCTCTCCCTTCTCGGATTCGCCTCCCCCCTCTCCCGTTCCCCCTCCCGCGAATAACTCTCCCGAGTTCCCCTCCCCCCTCCCGAGTTACCCACCCCCCGCCAGGTTCCATACTACATTCATTACTGGTACATTCAGTTTTCAAATAGCACGCGTGCTACCTATTGCAATTTTTTAAATATAAATTTCATAATGCCAGAATTTACCAGTATATAGAAACCATCAGTGGCAGGCACACATCAAATCCCCAAAGTTTCATCGCGATTGAATGAACTGTTAGCAACGCATAATTTCGTGATGCCAGGACTCACTACTGTATAGTAAGAATTGCGAGCATGCGCACATCAAATCCCTAAAGTTTCATCGCAATCGGATGAATGGTTTAGCAACGCATAGCATACAAACATATTTATAGGCAGAAACAAACATATTCTCATTTTTATATACTCGTATATAGATATGACCCATTGTTTAGTCAGACATTTCCAAATACCAAGTTTTATGATAATGGGGAATGCAATATTCAAATGCTCACCATAAAGGTTACCCCAAGTGGTTCGCTACGTTTGGTGATTTAGCAGGGGTGCCCGGGTTCATGGGGTGAAGTTTGTCTAGGTCTTGGAGGCGGATGACCAGGACACACTGAACTCCAAATTCCTACCCACCCCTTAAACCTTTTTTCTTCCCAGAACTCTCCTTCCCTTCCTTTCCTTAAGAAACCCTCCACACAGCATCCCCAAAGATGACATAGGCCCTGAGGGAAATTTTTTCCTCAGGGCCTCCTGCGTGGAGCTCATGTAAAAAAAAAAATCAATATTTCTGTTTTTTACATATTAACACCACGAGGCACAACGGTCCCGTATATCAGTACGACATTTCCTACTAGTGACCCAGAACACATCATTTTTTTGTTTTGTTCATTTCACTACAAGTTTTTGAGCATTATAATTGATTTTGTGGTGTTTATGAGTAATCCGAGTATTGTACCAGATGGAGGGTACACTTTTATGACTGAATAATCAACTGACGATTGATATATCAGTACACGTAATAAATTAAATTTCTTTGTAGTTACATTGTATACGGTGAGTGGCTGAAGTTATTATTAGTGAAAACTCATTCGTGACAGACATTCATTGGTACCTATGGGAAATTCCATTATCATCAATCTCCCATGAGGTGCATGTGACGTTCTCATTAATGAAGAGCAAAACATTTTGATAATCAAAATACAGGATTTTACATATGTTAATTTTGGTCCCGAGGAAAAAAAATCCTTCAGGGCCTACGACATTTTGGGGATTTAAATTTTTTTTTGAAGTAAAACTTCTTTACGCACGCTTGACTTGGGCAGTAAGCTGGTGAATGCGTGACGAGAGCATTACGAAAAGTGTCGGGAAGTTGAGAGGGAGATATAAGTTAGTGAATAGGAAGAGAGAGAGAGTTACGTTTCGTATATTACTGCAGGGGCAAGAGAGAGAGGTGCGAGCCCAAATTTTCTTTCTCTCTTTCTCTCATAATCAGTTACGTTTCATATATCTAAGACACAGCGCAGGTTTATTGTATGTATCACACTGTAGGAGTAAGAGAGAGCAGTGCGCGCGCACATTTTCTTCCTCTCATAGAAGTTTTTCAGTCGTGTGGTCTAAAGCACGCTCGTTTTGAGTCCCAGCTGCTCCCGTCTGGAGTCAGTGAGACTAAGGCTTCACCAATTGGGGTGTGTTATGAAGCTGAAGGTAGGGAGAGAGGACAAGGAGATAGGGAAGAGAAAGGTAGGGAAGTACCTGGCTATTCAGATCTGGTCACCAATCCTAAGCCATTTCAAGCAACGTTTCAATTCTGAATGGTGGTCTTACACCAGGGCAATACTGAAAGTATCTTCCACTCTGGCCTTGGTGTTGGCCTTGCACTCTGGTTGTGTGGAGAGTATTTTTAAGGAAAGGATGTAGAAGGAAAAAGGTATGTTAAATCAACACCACTATGATAATAGGTCACCCCAAGTGGTTCGCTACGTTTGGCGACTTAACAGGTTTGCCCGGGTTCAGTATTATCCAGTTAGTTCCAGTTTTATCAAGGTTTTTGAGGCAGGTGCGTCTACCCACCTACTGCGTGGCGGGCCGGATCGAAATACACTGGTTGACAGAAGCCTTTTAATCTTTCCAGCCGAACTCTCTCGCGCCATTGTTTGCACTTCAGTTAGAGGGATAGATTCATACGTCCGTCACTCCTGGACGCACTTCCGATTCCTAATCACCCCTCATACCTTTTTTTTCCCTGCACCATCTCCTTCCAGTAAAACTTTTTTATGCTTCGTTCGCCTCGCCCGATCAAACTTTTCGTAACGCTCTCGTCACGCATTCACCAGCCAACTCCCCAAGTCAAGCGATACTTCGTTCGCCTCGCCCGATCACACTTTTCGTAACGCGCTCGTCACGCATTTTCAATTGGGCTAAATTGTGAGGCTGAATAAAGTAGGGATGGGATGGAGATTTAGTAAAGGAAGATGAGGAAGTACCTGGCTATTCAGATTTGGTCACAAACACGACTAAATCCATTTCAAGCAACGTTTCAATTCTGATGGTGGTCTTTCACCAGGGCGATACTGAAGGAATATAATAATCTTCCACACTGTTTCATTTTTTAGTTTAACTATTCGTTAACATTCATTGACTAGTTTTCGTTTTACTGGGGTGCTTAATTTCATCACCAAATTATGCAGTGCTCTATAACACGGGTATTAGAATAACGGTTCCATTTGAATGTTTCAGCGTACATTATTCATTCGTAATAAAATGACTATTAACCAAGCGTACTTGATATTAGTGCTATGTTTCAATAAGTGATATTTCAAATTTCATTACAATAATAATATTGTTTTTTTTTTTACATTAACTCCACACAGGAGGCCCTGAGGAAAAAATATTTTCCCTCAGGGCCTACGTCATCTTTGAGGATGCTGTGTGGAGGGTGTTTTTGAGGAGAGGAAGGAGTGAACATGGGTCTTGAAGAGACCCATATTGTAGGAGGGAGGAAAAAGCTGTTGAACTCAAGAACGAGTCGTATAAACGACCCGTTCTCATGTGACTAATGTCAACCGTGTACAAATGTTGAGCGCGCGTTTGGCGTGTTTCCTGACTATGCACCGGTGCCGAGGGGTTCAATGACGCTAGTTCCTCGGAGCATCTTCCATTGTAATACCGGTAGAACAAGGACAGCATTCCCACCTGGCGCCTGTGCTCTAAAGATTGCAATCCGTTTGTTGATTGATTGTAAATAAGGAGAATCTATCAAACGGACCGCCCGTTTCTGCACAGAGTCAACGGTTTTTTTCAGGTATTTTGGGGCTCCAGACCAGAGGTGGCTGCCGAATTCAACGGTGGGGCGCACTTGCAATTTGTACAGGGCAAGCAGCTGTGTACTATTAAAGTATCTGCGTGCCCTGTACAGTATGCCCAGTTTCTGAGAGGCTAACTTAACTCTGTCCTCGATGGAGCCCCCGTACCTGAGCTGGTCACTTAGAGTTACACCAAGCATATCAATGGAAGGCCTGTTCGGGAGAATGCTTCCGTTGAAGAAGACTAGATTATCATTTCGATCCCTTTTAGACGTGATCAGACAAGATTGGGTCTTTGAAACATTAAATTCGACAAGGTTATTCTTACCCCAAAAGAAAACACTTTCGAGGTAGCCGTCCATTCTTTGCTTCAAAGCCCTCCGAGCCATTGGTGTTTGGGTGCCCTTTGGGGGCTTGTCAAACAAAAAGCTATCATGGACTGTACTGTCATCCGCGTAACAATGAATCGGTGCACACGTCAAGAGGTCATTGATGTGCAACAAAAACAAAGTCGGAGACAGAACCGATCCCTGTGGGACGCCAGCATTTATCGAATGCGAGGAAGAGGTGAAACAAAAGAGGTGAGGGTTGGAGCGGTCACCCTTCTTTGGAATAGGGTGAATGATCGCTTTTTTCCAACCAGAGGACACAGACCCAGACTTCAGGGACATTTTGAAAAGCTTCGTCAAAATTGGAGCTATTTCTGCAGCGCACCTCTGCAATACTAGGGCATTTGTCAGGCCCACTAGCTTTATTAACATCGAGCCCTCGTAAGACTTGGAGTACATCCCGATGCCGGATCCTCAGCTTTCTCATATGAAAACCGCAGTGAGGAACCGACGGCGGGATAGCACCTTGATCATCGAGGGTCGAATTTTCCGCGAACATTTTTCCTAATAAGTTAGCCTTTTCGGCGGCGGTATAAGCCAGAGAGCCGTCAGTTCTGGTAAGAGGTGGCAGACTGGGTTTGCAGAAATTGCGACCTATTGAGCCCGCTGTTTGGATCATTTCTATGATAATGCTTTCGTGAAAAAATCACTTCATGTGCGCCCTATGGCTTAATTTATTTTATTTATTAGCATTTTAAACAGTATTTATAAATTCATTTATAACAGTGATAAGGATATTTATGTCATTGATCAATAAATTAACGACAAATTGAAATTTAGGACTATAATACACAAATACACAACAATACCTATATCTGAAAATGTACTAATATAAGCAATTCTGATAAAATGCATCTACTTACTTTTTTGATTTTTTTTTAAAAGAAAGACAAACATTCCCGGGTTACGAATAACACAACAATGTTTGAAAATCTCCTACAGAAAGCCGAAAATGTTGCTTGTGTTGTAATGGAGGATTTAGCCAGCCGAGGAATCGAACATGCGACGCCCGGGTCCTTAAATCTACAAAAAGTGTTTCATGAATTTTTTCCAAGGCTTATCTTTTAATTTTAATGGATTTCAACTATATCTTTCAGGAAGTGATTTTATTCAAATTCAAACCGCTTTTAAGTATTTTAGTCTAGAAAAAAAATTTTGCAGTATTTTAGTCTAGAAAAAAAAAATTCTTTATATTTCCAAAGTTTAAATATTAAAAAATATATCCTTAAAAGGATTTTGCGAAATTCGCATTATTTTAAATGTTAAAACCATTTTAATGTCGCGGTTCGGACGGAATATAATCAGAATCTAAATAGAACAAAATTTTAAACGCGTTTTTCTCAAAACTACTTTTTTCGAGACGGTTGACGTTGCATTTGAATTTAAATTTGCGTGAAATTTAGTGTGAGTTTTTTTACACACTGCTCTATCGCCCCTACCAGAATTATAACAAAATTTATATTTTTACTGTGTTTTAAAAATTCGGAAAAGTCAAAAAACTGGTAAAAAAATGTCTTTTTATTTCAGACAGCCGCCATTTATCTGAATTAAGAATTTTTTTTTTTCTGATTATTAGGGGGGCTGCAATCGTATCAACCAGGGCGCTCCATTTTTCGAAACCCCCCACTTCAACATCCTGTAACTTTTTTAATTTTGAATTTTTTAGTTTGATTTATTTTTTTATGTATTTGCTAATGTTTAATAAATATTTGGTAAAGTAACAGATGTTAAAAAAGTAAATTTTTTTATTGCACCTGAAAAAACACCTACAATTCATGCTCCTAGACTAGAATATCCCTTTAAAAGTAAAAGAGGAAATGTGATGAACTAAAACTTGACTGTCCTAAAACGGGAATCCTCCTAGTTGGGCAATCAAAAAATTTCATAAACAATGTGGAAAAATGCACAATCTTGTACTGAATAAAGATTAAATAAATAAATAAATAAAATAAATATAAAATTAGGAAATCGATGATGTATAAAGTTTTTAGTTAAACATGTGGCATTCGATCGAGTTTTATTTTTTATGAATGCTGTGAATTTAGCAAGGTTCGTGTTAAACACATCAATATTTGGGCATAATCTATCAAATGTGTTAGAGTTTTTTTATGAATACATTTTGAAGGTAATTTGTATTGCTCTTAGGGATATAAAATGTGTCCAGAGATCGAGTAACTCTTAATGAATATTTTTTAGTAAGTATGGGCTATTAATGAAGTTATAAATAATATTACAGAGCATTAATAGTTCTCTGATATCTCGGTGTTGATCAAGAGATTAAGGTTTATGGGGACATAGTTTTCATCATTTCGCAGCGATAAGAAAGCTTTTTTTGAACTCTCTCTAGATTTGCTTTATATGTAGAACAATGAGGGTTCCACACTGTTGAAGCATACTCCAGGTGGCTTCTGAAAATTTTAAATGTTTGTGGACTTTTGAAAACCAAACTTACTCTAAGTATAAATTACATTTAACCTAAACTTATCTTCTTCTTCTCAAGTCGGTTCCTCATTGCATGAGATTCCTTATTCTTCCTACTCCAATTTCCATGATGGACAAAGCTTCTTCACTCCTTGGGGTTCAAAGGGAGAGCCAATTAGAACTTAAAGATTTTGTGACAAACGTTTCGAAAAAAGCAGTTTCGAGAAAAATGCGTTTAAAGTTTTGTTCTATTTAGATTCTAGTTAGATTCCTTATATTCCCATGACACTAAAATGGCTATAACTTTTTAAATAATTCGAATTTCAAAAAATCCTTCTCAGGAAATATTCTTGAATATCCAAACAATCGAAATATGTTTTTTTTCTAGAAAAGAATACCCCCTTAAAACTAGACTTATTTTATGACCTTGTTGGTACTCGTATTTGCACGCTGCTATAATATGACTTATAACTGTCTTAAAACTATAGATTTACAACTAACATATTTCCAAATACATATTGTTATGATTACTGCCCGTCCTGTCAGTGGTAAGTTATAAAGAATTATGATAACATTAAAGTTAGTTTGTTAAGGAGAAAGATACCTTGATTTAGAATCCTAAGATAAATTGGACTGAGTAATGAAATGCTACTGAAAAAATGGGGTCGTTATTTTGGATATGATAATTTGAAAAGGACAGTCTTTAGCTTGCTCTGAACTCAGGTGAACTATCGATCTTTCGCAAATATGAAGGGAGTTTGTTCCAAGCTATTTGGTCTGCTACTGCCAAGTCCGGTCTCTGAAATTGGTATTGGGATTGCGCATAGGTACTGAGAATCTACCTATGGCTGTTGAAGATGCTCCCGTTATGTATGTTTGTACCCACACAATTTATGAGATCTAATGTTTTCCTTATAATTTCTGTGGCAAGGTTTGATGTTATGATCATCTCTACATATTATAAATTAAAGTCCTCCGGCGCGTCTGTCTGTCGCCAGCCTGTTCGCGATAAACTTAAAACCTACTGAACGGATTTTCATGCGGTTTTCACCAACAGAGAGTGATTCATGAGGAAGGTTTAGGTATATAATTTATCAATGGTTTTGTGTATAGTGGTTAAAATATAAATTGCTTGAAAAAAGTGAGGTAACAAAGACGTTCCAGTACATTTGAATAATAAAATATGTACGTGTTTTTTTTTTACGCTATCTAAGTTAGAAAAAACGTAAAGTAAGCCATTTTTAAAACTTTTTATGTTGGCATGCAAAATTTTTATACTTTGAAAATTATATGTATACTAACTAGCTGACCCGGACACGCGTTGCTGTGGCTGACGAAACCCAACGCAATCTACCGAATGGCTACCCAACTTTTATAACCAAGTGTTATTAACTCACACCGCCATCTGTTAATTGTTTATAAAAATCAAATTCACATCGCCCGCTTGCCAGCCCGCTCGTCCACCACATACAGAAATTCGCCTTTAATTATATATGTCAACCAATCTACACAAAATCTTAACAAATTATATAGTCAAACCTTCCTCATGAATCACTCTATCTACTGGTGAAAACCGCATGAAAATTCATTTAGTATTTTTTGAGTTTAACGCGAACACGAAGGACTTTAATTTGTAATAATATTAATAATGATTTTATTCCAGGATGTTGGGAGGATATAATATATAATATAATTATACATATTTACACAACATATTTTTTAAATACAGAACTAAATAGGAAATAGAATAGGAAAAAACAAAATCATAAAAAAATTTATAATAAATAACCAATTCTATGTAGGGCATGGTCTGGGGTGAGCTCGGGCCCAGCGCTCATATAGGAGTGGGTTTTGGTGCTGGAACGCTAGATAATATGTAAATATTTTAAATTATACAATTTGAAAGCGTATTTTACACAAAAACATGTACAATGTGACCTTAGAACGGGGACCCTAGTAAGGACACATTCTTTTCTAAAACAATGTTAAAAAAAATATTAAATTTCATCATCTTTCAAAAACAGTTTTTAATTTTCGGATATGTTCAGAAATATTCCATTTTATTGTAAAGCGGAAATATTTTGTATCTGAAAAATACGCCAAATTCCTGAAGTACTAAACTTTTGAACAGGCTCAACTATCACGATATATTTTGGTTTGAAATACAAGAGGAAAATCTCAGTGAATTCCAAGAAACAAACGTAATTATTTTCTAAACGAGTTGAATGTTTATCTACTAGAAAACACATACGCCGGTCCTAAGCAAGTAATAAATTTGTTATTTCTTTGAGAGCGCCTCGTGTAACGAATATCTTGGAGATGTTTCTTTTCTCTCGAAAGGTTTAAGTTTCATTTGTGTAGAACAGTGATTCCCAAAGTGGTCCAGGTGGACCCCCAGGGGTCCACGGGAAACTCGACGGGGGTCTACGTTGGCTTGATAAAAAAATGGGGGTTCAATAGTTCTAAGTGGGGGTCCACGAAAATTTACCTGGTTTCGATAATAAAGAATGTTGGCTTGGCTTTATTTATCAACTAGCTTTTCCCCGCGGCTTCGCTCGCATGGTATTACGGGAAATTAATGTAACGGTTGAACTTATCAATTATCCCCCCTCCTCCCCACCCCCACCACCTCCCGCATTCCATACATTCATTCCCTTACATTCAGTTTTCAAACATCTCGCCTGCCACCTAAATTTCATAAAAGCTAAAGCTCACAGAAAAAAAGAATTATCCAATTTTGTTCATTCGTTCGGAATTTGTGCGCTTACAAACATGTCGGATGTTTATTTTTAATTAAATATTTGGAAGTTTGTTAATTTAATAAAAAATTACACTATTTATTATTCAGTCTTTATAATCGTTCCTTTATTGATCTAAGGTTACGAATTAAATTTTTAATGTAGGAACGCTATCTGATATTTATTGCAAAACAGAAGCTTGTCCAAAAAAAACAAAACATATTCTAATATTTGAATTTTTTGGAGCAGTAGCTGACCAGGTGGCTGAGTACCTACCAGCTTAGAGCCCACAAATATATCAACATCGTTTCCATGGAAACGATTTTTTCTGTTAGCAAAAACTCGCTTTTGTTAGCGACAGAAAACGTATAACAAATATAATATATTAATATTTATAATTTCATAACGCCAGAGCTTGCTATCATATATATATACTATAGTCTTCGCATATAATTTAGCTTTCTATTGGTGAATGAATTTTTAAAGTCTTATTATTGGTTAATGCGTGAAGGCGTCATAAACGAACTCGAGCAGTTTCGCATTTATAATATTAGTATGGATGTAGGCAGGCACTACTCAAAAAAATTAAGGGAGAAAAAAAAATTGCAAAATTTTCGCTGATTTTTGACTGGCTGTATTTTGGTGAAAAATGGTTCTATTGAGACTTAAAAAAAGTGTTTTGAAGCATTAAGATTCTAATCTTCAGATTTTTGTTAATTTTTTTTAGGAGCTACGGTTCTCATGCAATCCTAACAGATAGCACTAAAAAATAATTTAGCAATTTTTTGTTTTTTTATTTTGGTCGACGGGCTTAAAAAAATGTTTTCAGTTAGGCCGGCATATGGATCAGATAGCCTGTTTATTAAGCATTAATTTCCTTTTTTTAAAACTTCCTTTAATTTTGTGACTAGTTTATTTTAAGAAGGTCAGCGACTGTTACTTTTAAAAACTTTTAAAAACTTGCATATTCGATATTCAGTACAACGCGTCGAGAGTTGCAATGCGCCGCCCGTCCGCCCGTTACGGTACGTTATTAATGTTTAATATTATTTCTATTAAGTCTGTAATCATATTATAAATAGAACACAAGAAAATTTACTATTTTTCTTTTTATTTCACCACTGCTAATTTAGGGTTGAAATTTCCATCGTTAGATCTAATTTTCACATTTTGAAATGTAGCAGCAGGGGGTCCATCGAAATCACTAAAATTTTGAAAGTGGTCAACGAAAAAAAAAGTTTGGGAACCTCTGGTGTAGAAGCTGTCTGTTTAAAAAAAACCCTTGACTTGTTTAAAATGTACGTAAATTTGGGATTCAGAATTTAGCAACTCGAACTAACATCAAATGTTACATCGTGGATACACATTAACACACTTTTACCAGTTTATCTCTTTAATGCTTGTAAAGAGATAAACTGGTAAAAGTGTGTTAATGTGTATCCATGTTGAATAATTTTTTGAAGTAAAACTTCTTTACGCACGCTTGACTTGGGGAGTAAGCTGGTGAATGCGTGACGAGAGCGTTACGAAAAGTGTCGGGCGAGGCGAACGGAAGTTGAGAGGGAGATATAAGTTAGTGAAGATAGAAAGAGAGAGAGTTACGTTTCGTATATTACTGTAGGGGCAAGAGAGAGAGGAGAACACACATTTTCTTTCTGTTTTTCACTCATAGCCAGTTACGTTTCGTATATCTAAGACACAGTGCAGGTCTATTGTCTGTATCACGCTGTAGGAGCTAGAGAGAGCAGTGCGCGTGCACATTTTCTTTCTCTCTTCTTCTCATAGAAGTTTCACTTCATTCGTGTGGTCTAAAGCACACTCGTATTTTTTATTTTTTTTGTGAATACCTCACAAGAGTCCCAGCTGCTCCCGTCTGGTCCAGTGAGACTATGGTATCCCCAATTGCGGTATATTATGAGGTAGGGAGGGAGAATGAGGAGAAAGGGAAGATGAAGGTGGGGAAGTACCTGGATATTCAGATCTGGGCAGAAAAACACGGCTAAAGCCATTTCAAACAACGTTTCAATTCTGAATGGTGGTCTTACACCAGTGAAGATAGAAAGAGAGAGAGAGTTTCGTATATTACTGTAAGGGCAAGAGAGAGAGAGGTGCGAGCACACATTTTCTTTCTCTCTTTCTATCATAGCCAGTTAGTTACTTTTCGTATATCTAAGACACAGTGCAGGCCTATTGTCTGTATCACACTGTAGGAGCAAGAGAGGGCAGTGCGCGCGCACATTTTCTTTCTCTCTTCCTCTCATAAAAGTTTTTCTTCAGTCGTTTGGTCTAATGCACACTCGTATTATTATTTTTTTAAAATTTAGTAACTATATTTTAGTTTTCCACATTTAAAGAAGACTAGCTGGTGCCCGGCATGCGTTGCTATGCCATTTAATAAAGAAATTGTTCCTCCCTGCGTGTCCTTTCCCATTCATCCCGTTCCCTTTCCACCGCCCCTTCCTCTCCCGCGTCCCCTTCCCCTCTCACGCTCCCACTGCGCCTCCTCCACCTTTCCTCTCCCCACTCCACTCCCCCCTCTTCCCCCGTCCCGCAAACCCTCCTCCCGAGTTCCCCTGCCCCTCCCATTTTCCCCTCCCCCGTCCCATTTCACCCTCCCCTCCCCCGAACCCCCTACCCAGTTCCCCACCCCTTCCCCCCCACCCTCATTCCATACATTCATTCCCGGTAAATTCAGTTTTAAAACAGCTCTCGTGCCATCTATTGCAATTTTATAATGCCAGAGCTCACCAGTAGTAAAAAAAAAGAATTATCCAATTTGGTGCAGTCGTTCGGAAGTTATGCGCGTACAAACATTTCGGAGATTCATTTTTATTTATGTAGATAGATATTAACTACGACGCCTAAAATAAAATTTTCCGCAAATATATCAAGATTAGAGGAATCCCTGAAACCAACGGGGAAAACCTAAATAATATTTTATTCAATATAAAAAAAACTATTAACTCTAACGAAGCTACCAATATCGATTCAGCGTACCGCACCACACTAAAAGTCACTAAAGATAAAAGCAGGCCCATCTTGATAAAATTCAAATCCACCATCTACCGTGATGATTTCCTGGAAGAAGTAAAAAAGTTCAACAAGCAAGCTGCCAATCGAGAAGACAAACTAAACACCAACCTCATCGGAATGGCAGGACCATGCTCCCCTATATACATTTCTGAACACCTGACATTTCAGGCGAAGCACCTATGGTTTCTTGCGCGCAAGGCTAAACGCAAAAACCTTTACAAATTTGTTTGGACCAGGGGTGGTCAAGTGTATATACGAAAAGATATTGGGACTCCTGTCATTATTGTTAATGACAAAAATAAGCACCTTTTATCTCCCTCACTCACTAACTTGTAAACAAAGCTCCTTTAACTACAAAACTTACTTTCATATACTTTTATATTATTCCTATTTTTGTATTATAAACAGCAGGAAAATATTATTATATGTTTCTAGCAAAAAGATACTATTTTTATATGATGTGTCTAAACCACTTATATATTTAATGCAACTGATTCTGTTAGGTTACAAACATTATAAATGGAAGATATAGCTGATCAATTGGATAATTTGACGCCAATTCAATGTAAAGAAACAAACAGTGCTCTAGAAGTCCAACAAACATTATCTCAATCAGCCCTTAAAATCTTCTCAATGAATATTAGAAGCATAAACCGTAATTTTAACGAATTATTGATAGTTCTCGCAGACCTGAACTCAAACTTTGACATAATCATTTTGAGTGAATGCTGGATCAATGAAAATTACATTCCCAAAAACATAATTAATTACACCCACTACAACACACAGAATAACATAACCCAAAATGATGGTGTTATTATTTACATAAAAAACCACATATCTCACACAGTAAACGAAATCATAATCAATCAATCCAACTGTCTCAAAATTGTTATAGATAAACACGTAACCATATTTTCAATTTATCGATCACCAGCCACATCCAACATAACCCCTTTTCTAAATTCACTAAACCAATTTTTATCTTGTGTAACTGATTGTGATAATCTCCTTATTATTGGTGACCTCAATATAAACATAATTAATTCCATGCATCCTCAAGCAAATGATTATATAAACCTGCTAACTTTTCAAGGTTTCGTCCCAGCTATCACAGCACCCACCAGAGTATCTGGCTCATCTGTAAGTTGTATTGATCATGTATTTTCAAAATGTAAATTAAAAACTATATCTCTTGTATACCAATGTACCGTCACAGACCACTGCGCTACCATAACTTCTCTTTCTTACAATGTACATAAACAAAAACCACATGAAATTCCACAAAACAAAATATCATATACCACACTTTTTGAGCTGGTCTCACAAAAAAATTGGTCAAATCTTTACAAACAAAATGATCCTAATTTAGCCTGCGAATCTTTTGTCCAAACACTTCATTACCACCTAACGAACGCCACATCCAACACAACAGACAAAAGAAAACATTATGATACGAAACTCAAACCTTGGATAACTGTAGGTATTCTTCATTCTATACGTAAGCGCGATAAACTGCACGCACTTTGTAAAAAAAAATCCCAACGACTATGAATCGCACATATTTTACAAGAAATACAGAAATGTTTGCAAAAAAATTACTTTAAAGGCCAGAGAAGATTACTATAAAAAACAAATCATAAACGCCGAAAATGACAAGAAAAAAATATGGAGTATTATTAAGGACATTTCCTACACTAGACAAACGGCTACACCCATCAATAAGATTAACATTGAAGGCCGATCACTAACAAACACACGTAATGACTCCTTAAAAATCGCAGACCATTTCAATGAATTTTTCACCTCAGTCGGATCTAACCTTTCCAATAATATTCTAACTAGAAATAATGTTTCGGAACATGACCTTGCAAGCAAAATATCCCTGTCTCATCTGAGTTATACCCCATTTGTTTTCACTCCTACCACAGAATCGGAAATTATAGAAATCATCACATCACTAAAAAATAGCCACTCAACAGGAGTAGATAAAATCTCTTCTAAACTCACTAAGCATTTATAAACCCTTATTGCCAACCCTCTCAAACATATTATAAACTTAAGCCTCCAATCCGGAATTTTCCCAAAATCACTTAAACATGCCTCTATCATCCCTATTTTCAAATCAGGTGACAGATCTTCCATAAATAGCTACAGGCCTATATCGTTATTGAGCACTTTATCCAAAATCATTGAAAAAGTAGTAAAACTAAGACTCCTCAAATTCCTCGAGGACAATAAAATTCTTTCAAAAAACCAATACGGTTTTCGTAAAGATTGTAGTACTGCTGATGCAATTGCAACCTTCACCAATCTAATATCAGATAACCTCGATAAAGGCAATAAACCTCTTGCTGTCTTTCTTGATCTGTCTAAAGCCTTCGATACTATTTCCCACCACATTCTTCTTAAAAAACTCCAACAGATTGGGATAGAAGGTACTGCCCTGAAATGGTTTAAAAACTACCTTACACAGAGATCGCAAACAACAGTCATCCAATCTAATCAAGAATATAGAAGTAAATGCTTACCTATTTCCTATGGCGTGCCCCAAGGAAGTGTTCTAGGCCCGCTTTTATTTCTCATATATATGAACTCCTTGTTGAATTTGGATATTGAAGGTGATATAATTTCTTTCGCTGATGACACTGTTATCATATTTACAAGTAAAATATGGAAAACAACAGTCGAGAAGGCAAATTCTGGACTGAGCAAAATTAAAAAATGGCTAGACTCTAACCTCCTCACCCTTAATATTCAAAAAACACAATATTTACATTTTTCAATCCGAAAATTCACTCTCCCAGAAAACCTTCCTAAACTAATTATTCACACTTGCCCACAAAATCTAGACACTCCCTCACTATCTTCTACTAACAGCTGTTCATGCCCAATTCTTGAACCATCAAATGAAATAAAATACCTAGGGGTCATTATAGATAATCATTTACGCTGGGAGGCCCAAATTAACTCCATAACAAAGAGACTCCGTAAGTTATGCTATATTTTTTATTCTCTTCGATCAGTTCTTGATATAAATACAATCAGAAGTGTTTATTTTGCTCTATTCCAATCTATAGCAACGTACGGCATTATAGGATGGGGAGGTTGTGCAGCATCCATTCTTTACCCACTAGTAACTGTTCAAAAACTTTTACTAAGGATCATCTTCAAATGTTCCCCTTCTCACCCATCAGAGCCACTTTTCAAGAAATTAGCAGTTCTAGACATTCGCCAACTATATATTAAGATAGTTCTCATCCATATCTGGAAAAATGGTTTAATAAAATCCACACAAAAAGACATACATACACGCTATTCAACGCATGCAAAATACACAGTCCCTATAACAAAAACCACTTTTTCACAAAGGCAATACACATACATCGCACCTAAAATATACAACACACTAAATTACAACATCAAGAGATCTAGTACACTTACTCAATTTGCAACAGGTGTCCAAATATGGATATCCGGAAAGGGTCGAAAGTTCTTTAAAGAGTTTCTCTAGAGAATTTCTTTGAAGAATTTCTTCGAAGAATTTCTTTGAAGAATTTCTTTGAAGAATTTCTTTAAAGAACGTATGTTTAAACACCACAAATAAAAGTTTTTGTTTGTAAAGAACTATACGTAATTACTATAATATTAATAACAAAAAGTTTAAATACTTCTCAAACTATTTACTTAAAACTGTTTGGCACCACTGTCTACTACCACTATGTGTCCTTAAAGAAACAGATTCTACGGTGCCTACAAGTACCGTGTACTCTGTCCAATGAGCCCACTGCCTACACACACTGCGTCCAATAATGTAGCAATAATAATTTACTCTTGTGTCCAGTGTAATTTCGCCGGACTTGAAACATGAATTCTAAAATTTATTTGTACAAAAAATTGGTGTAATATAATTTATCTACCAATATAACCACGCACTTATAGATTTCCATCGTAACAAAAAACCTTTAATTATTTGCTTATTGTATAGCACTTACTTTGATCTTATATATTTTATGATCACCTACTTTTATATATTCTTCTAGTATATATATGTTTTTTTATGTTCTACACTTTTAGTACTATATTATTTTATATTCTACTATATTCTTCCTAACTCTTTTATAATTACTCTATAGCAATTTACATCATTTTATATTCTTTTGTATTCTATAATATTTCTTTATTATTATTTTATTTTATATTTTTTATTTTCTCGCACATTTTTTTATTTGCTTATATGTTAATGTAATATATAGAAAATCGACCACCACAACACGGGCATGTGCCTAGCATGGTGGTCGAAAAATTCTAAAATTTATGTAACCAACATTTCAATGAATAAAGAAAACTTAAAAAAAAAAACTTAAAAATAGTTACTAAGAAAACGATTTGTTAAGCTTTTCATCTGACGTTATCAATAACTCGCCTTTGTAAGGGAAAATAAACGCACTTATTATAAATATAATATATTAATATTTATAATTTCATAACGCCAGAACTTACCATTATATACAGCCTCGCATATAATGTAGCTTTCTATTGGTGAAAGAATTTAAAAAATCGGTTTAGTGGTCTAGGCGTGAAAGCGTAAGAAACAAACACACGCACTTTCTCATTAATTATATTAGTATAGATACACGTTAACTATATGTATAAAACAGATGTACATTACATTCGCAGTGCTCCTCACTAGGAGGTCCGGACGATGACGATGTTTTTAATATTATATTAGTAGATAACAACACAAGCAACATTTTCGGCTTTCTGTGATGGTGGTAGAAGATTTTCAAACATTGTTGGGTTATTCGTAACCCGGGAATGTTTTTCTTTCTTTAAAAAAAAAAAAAGATAGGTAGTTCCTTAAGTCAAAAATTAATGTCCTTAATGTGGTAAACTGTCCTTTACAGTTACCGAGATTTCTTCTGATGGTTGAGACAGGTGGGTATTCTTATGTACGTTTATTGCGATAGCTGTACAAGATGTTGTTTCTAGGAAGCCTGTATATTTAACCCGGCATTCGCACAGTCGGGTCAATTTGACCCGCGCCATTTTAAAATTGGCTTTTTTCTTTAAAAAAAATGTGCGACGTTGCCATAGTTCTCAGTAGCTGGAGCTAACAATCTCCTCTCCCCGTGGGCTATCGCTGTTCAGTGGTTTAGTGGCCGCAACGGTGGATAGACGTGGCTAAAAACGAAAAAGGTAATTATGACCCAACCATACACTTCGTGTCGTAATTTCGGCACATGAATTAGTCCTACACATTATCATGCAAATGATAACATGTAAGATTAACTCATGGGAATGATGTATTATTCTTAATCCTACTATAGATCTCATTCATATGTATGATATTAGTTCACATTTTGAGAAAAAAGTTTACGTTTTATTTAAATTTTATAAATTAAAGACAGAGGTTGTCTATTTTGCTAATATTTTACTATACTTTTATAAAAATGTCATTAACAGATAGTTTTATATGAAGTTGTTTTATTTTACCCAAAATCTCGCAAACAATATAGTTATTTTATCAATTTATTGCAATATGTTATAAAATTTCTTTTAAATATTGAAATTATAGCGAGTTTTTTATTCGGGTCTCCTAGACCCAACCCTACTATCGATGTTACATATTTTGACTGTGCTGACGCCGGGTTAAAGAGGACGAATGGACAACAGCCCTTTTATGCGTTACTCGTGCTGTTTCACTCATACACGCATGTCTCTTTCACAACATAAATTCACCACTTCGATGTAGTTATTTTTTTGTTTGGGAGTTTGTTATATACAAGCGGGTGCGGTGCGAGTCTAAAACAACAATTTCACTGAAAAACTACCCAAAGGAAAGGAGGGATTAAGGAGTCTAACTTACAAATGGTCATTTGCCGCTGGTTCTGGGGTCCTTTTAATAATTCAATAGTTCCTTTTAGTCTTTAGTTCAAAAGTTCACTTTAGTCTTCATAACAGTTCAAACACACTGGCGGTCAAGTGGCGTTGGATCAACGGCTGGCAAACCAACAAACAGGTCACACATTGACCGGCAATTGCACTTCGTAGCAAGGTAGAATCACACGTTACGGCTTGACGGGTGGTTTCAGAACACAATACTAAAAACACGGCTACATCTGCAGCCGCGGCGGGTATAATAATAAGATCACAAATTGAACTTATTGCGTTATCTCAAATCAAGTAAAATGTACAAATTTTACCAGCACTCGAATCGGTTGGCGTGTGCGACAAGTGAAAAAACAAAACACATGCGGCAATAAAACGGAGCAATTTTGTTTCGTCTTGGCGTAGGATGGATGAAATATAGGTACTGGAGGGTAGGAACTGGGTAAAGGAATAAGCAGTTTTCCAGTTCTAAATCTTAAACAAAAAAAGAACACTGAGTACGTGAAGTGTCTCTGAATCTTTTTTGAGGTGATGTACTGCATAGATTTTTTGTATACTCGATAGATCAAACGATTTATAAAAAAGTCTGTTGTTGACGTCCTTATGGGGCCTTTAGTATAATTTTTATGATGCAATTCTGAGTTAACTTAATTTGTTTTACACGTTTTGATGCTGTTGAGCCCCATCCTATTATTGTATATTCCAAGTTAGAGTGGCATAAAGCATGATATATATAGTCTTTTTAGATCATTTTTTTTCTCTTTCTATTTAGATCAAATTAAAAAAATGTTTCGTAATTAAAACCATAGTTTTGAAAAAAAAAATGAGAGAAATATTCTTATCATTAAAAATAAAAGAAAACCTTTAGAAGCCTCAGAAATAATAAAAAAAATCCTTTTATAATAATAATGAGTGCATTATCAATAATCAAAAAATATTATCTTATTGTCCCATCCTAGACATGTTCCCTTTCACTGTCCGTTCTATCTCCTCCCCTACTCTTCACTAATTCCTAGTCACGCCCCCATCCCCACCACAATGTTTAGCAATACAGTGTACTCACTCACTGTTTTGTGAAGTCAACTTATTATTTTATTTGCCCTGAGGTAGGAACGGTCGTTTTGAAACCGGTTGGCGTAAATAAAATATATAGTGGTTCTAACAAAGAAATATGGTTTTATTTAATAAAAATCGATTTGTCTTTACTTCTATCCAACTTTGAAAATGATTCTCGAAACGATAATTGGTAGGTAATGTATTTAATTCCAAGAATTTGGAAATACAAATTTAAACATTTTTTTAAGAAAAGCTCTCTTTTTATAACTTTTGAAGGTTATTCCTATCAAAGTAATATATCATTGAAGAAGAAGATAACACTAATAATCTAAACGGAAATATGAAAGAGAACAAGACACAGAAAAATAGAAAACGACAATGGAGTCCTAGTTGCGACCATTGTCTTTTTCTATTTTTCTGTGTCTTGTTCTCTTTCATATTTTCATTTAGATTATTGGTGTTACCTTCATCTTCAATTACAAATTTAAACGCTGCAAGCTTAATACATACAATTACGGAAATTACACTCCTTAACAATTTATTAATTTTTGAAGTGAAAACTTCTTTAGCACCGTTGTGATTTGAAACTCGATGAAACAAAAAATAGCGACACTAAAAAGAGAAAAACACATAGGTCTATGGGATTTAGCCTGTGAGAGAATGACATAGTATAATCGGTCTTCTTTTGGTGCGGTGCTTCGTAGCCTCTCAATTCTTGTCTACTTTAGTTTTCTGAAAGTTTCACTTCTACCGCGTGTGAATCGGTGTTTTTTGTTGTTTTTAATTTTTAAATTAGCCCCTCAGGCCTCGACCATATTTTGCCCAGTTAAGAATATTTCCGCTTTACAATAAAATACAAATGAATGTAATATTTGTGAATGTATCCGAAAACTCAAACTGTTTATGAAAGATGATAAAATATGCTTTCATATTTAATTTATAGAAAAAACGAAGCAATTTTCTTAATATTGAAATTTTTAATGCAAACTTAAAAAAAATTTAAAGATGGCTAAAAACGTTTTAAGAACTGTGATGTAAGGTGATGTACCAAAAGAGCCAGCAGTGGGATGGATTGATTCATACGTCCGTCACTCCTGGACACACTGATCCCCAGATTCCTACCCACCCCTCATAACTATTACCTTCCCATCACTTCCTCTCCTTACTTTCCCTAAAAAGACCCCCACACTCCAATTTGGGAGGCGGGAATGGGTACCGCCGCCCCGGGTACCTTTATTGGATAACCAACACCTCTACCATAGGTCACTCCAAATGGTTGGCTACGTTTGATGATTTAGCAGGGGTACCCGGATTCACGGGGTAAGATTTGTCTAGGCCTTGGAGGTGGATGACCAGGACACACTGAACCCCAGATTCCTACTCACCCCTTAAACCCTTCCTTCCCAGAACTCTCTTCTCCTTCCTTTCCTTAAAAAACCCTCCACACAGCATCCCTAAAGATGACATAGACCCTGAAGGAAATTATTTTCCTAAGGGCCTCCTGTGTGGAGTTCATTTAAAAAAAAAACACACAGCGTCCCCAAAGATGACAAAGGCCCTGAGGAGAATTATTTTCCTCAGGGCCTCCTACGTAGAGATAGTATTTTAAAAAAAATCGTGATTTTTCACAGATTTGCATCAGAAGTATATAGTTTTTCTAATAAATTATTACTTTATGGGCATTATTATCTTAAACGAGACATGGTCACTAATACGTGGTCAGAATTTGAAAAGAAAAGGGGTTGAATGAAAAATGAAGACATGTCGTAAAGATAGAATAAAATAGAGTCGACGCAATCAAAACGAATGGCTCAATTAATAACACAAACATTTACGATAATGTTCTAAAGGACGAGGAGAAGGAATACATTAGAAGGAATGTTTAAGGCAGTATTCTAGTAGAGAAAAGAAACATTTTTTTTTCGTTTAAAGTTTAAATATTCAAAAATATCTCATTCGAAATTAGTATTATTTTAAAGTTATAACCATTTTAATGTCGCGGTTTAGACAAAATCTAACCAGAATATAAAAAGAAAAAAAAATTAAATGCATTTTTCTCAAAACTACTTTTTTCGAGACGGTTGTCACGATTTCTCAAGTTCTACGGAACCAATATGCTTGAAATTTGGTGTGAGCTTTTTCTAAACATTACTTTATCTCCCCTACCAGAATTATAACAAAATTTAAATTTTTACTATTTTTTAAAAATTCCGAAAAGTAAAAAAAAAACTGATAAGAAAATTTTTATTTCAGACAGCCGCCATTTTGCGAAATTTTATTTTTTTTCCGAGGTACGGGCCATAGCAGCATTTGTCTGGATTAAGAATAATTTTTTTTTTCTTCTGATTATTAGGAGGGTTGCAATCGTGTCAACCAGGATGCGCTATTTTTTGAGACCCCTCACTTCAAAACCCTGTAATTTTTTTGTTTGATTTTTTTTTGTATCCTTTAATGCTTTATTTTTTTTTTTATATGAAATGCCTCACAAGAGTTCCAACTGCTCCCGTCTGGAGACAGTGAGACTATGGCATCCCCAATTGGGGTATGTTGTGAGGCTGAAGATAGTGGAGAGGGGAAGGAGATGGGGAAGAGGAAGGTGGGGAAGTACCTGGCTATTCAGATCTGGTCAATAAACACGGCTAAAGCCATTTCAAGCAACGTTTCAATTCTGAATGGTGGTCTTACACCAGGGCGATACTGATAGTATCTTCCACTCTGGAACGTGCCGCAAATATACTTCATATTATTTCAAATGAATAAATTGTGAAATAACACAAATTAATCAAATAAAATTTATTTGCGCACGCTGGGTTCGAACCCGCGACCTTCGGATTGTGAGTCGAGTCTTGCCTCGGGACCACGGAGGCCGTATTTATAAATATTTGGTGAATATAATGAATAAATATTTGGTGGCTGGTAAAAATATTTTTTTTTTATTGCACCAGAAAAAACACCTACAATTCATGCTTCTAGACTAGATTACCCCCTTAAAAGGAAACCGGGTGGCGTTTTGTCCAGACAAACATATTCCCCAATTCCCTCTATGGATTTTGACACTAATGCAAATATTTTTTAATATAATATAGATATTGACCAATAGCTTGTCGCTAAGTTTTTTTTTTATGTTACTTTTTATAGGAGTTTGGGCCCTCCAAAAATCATTAAAATTGCCTCGTTTAAATGGTCAGCCTCAAATCCAAAATTAAGTTTTGTATGAAAAAGACCGTAAACATCCGTTCATATTTATTAAGAAATCAATTGATTGGAAGCCGACGAGGCTTAGGAACTTTTTATAAAAGGACTTACATAATATCATATTATAAACATATTATTACGTGAACATGTCAGGGAAATGTGGATGTCGGATTCTCCTTTACGGCTTGGTACGGAGCTACTGTGTGACTACAAAGTTTTATGTCTTTTAAACGATATTATTATTTGGAACGAGGGCTCGTAAAGACGGGAATAAATGTTTTGGGGCCGATTATTTGTGTGTTTACGTTTATACGCGGTCTCTTATTGTACGGAGTTGATTGGAAAATAGAAACTGTCGAATAAAAGAAATGTTTACCGGGTGACCTAAAACAAACTTACTTAGTTTTTTTTCTTTGACATTGATGATGACACAAGTTAAATTGCTTGGGTTCGGTGTCGGTAGGACTGGCATCCTCTAAAATGGAATTATAATGATAAATTGCAGAAGGGTCGTTCTTCTTTTTGACCTAGATAAAGTTGTCTCCACCAGTTAGTGGAAAAAATTCAACAGAATTACCAATATTATTATTTTATAATTACTTTATAATCTACTGTACTAAAGAGAAAAATTCAACAGAATTACAAATATTATTATTTTATAATCGATCTAGGTGTGACTCTCTATAGTAAGTTACAATATCAATGTCTTATCAATCAAATAACAAATAAAGCAGCTAAAATGCTTGGTTTCATCGTAAGAAATACAAAAGAATTCACAAACATTGTAATTATCAAACAACTATACTTTGCATATGTACGAAGCAATCTAGAGTTTGCGTCAACTGTGTGGTCTCCATTTAATGCCTTACACATAAACAAAATTGAATCGATTCAGAAAAAATTCATAAAATATATTTCTTATAAATCGCACAATCGATTTAATAATTATCTTGATGCAACAATATTTTTCAAAATTGATCCATTGAGTGTACGTAGACAATTCTCCGACGCAATGTTATTGCTATATAAAATTGTAAACAACATTACTGACTGTCGTGAGTTATTGAACAGAATTGATTTCAAAGTACCTACACGGCACACACTTTCATGAATACTTTTAAAGAAAAATATTGTAATACAAACTCAAATAAAAATGCTTGCCTTATAAGACTGTGTTCAACGTATAATAACATTCTCTCGGAAATTGATATCTTCAATTGTACCGAAAATAAATATAAAAAAATCTGTTAATAAATGTATTAATGTTTACAAAACTGCATAAATTCAATGGTATATTGTGGAACGACTTATATTTTGTACTACCTCCTGTTGTAATTATGTAATTTCTTTTAATTATTGTAAGATTACTGTTTATTTTATAGAAACATAATATAATATTACAACGAGGAAATCTATAATTGGTTTTGCATAAAGGTATATAAAACGTGTATAAATTAATCAAGAAGTATACTGTTGATTTCCCCGAAAAAAAAAATAAATAAATAAATAAAAAAAAAAAAAAAAAAAAAAATTAAAAAAAAATAAATAAATAAATAAATAAATAAATAAATAAATAAAAAAATAAATAAATAAATAAAAAAAAAAAAAAAAAAAAAAAAAAAAAAAAAATTAATAAATAAATAAATAAATTAATTAATTAATTAATTTATTATTATTAATAATAAATTAATTAATTAATACATAAATAATTAATAAATTAATTAATTAATACATTAATACATAAATTAATTAATTAATTAATTAATACATAAATAAAAAAATAAACAACCAAACAAACAAATAAATAAATAATTACTTTAAAATCTACTGTACTAAAGAGTAACGACTGTGTGCGTTTTAAAAAAATAAATGTTTATATTTTTGTAGTAAAAATTACGTTACAGAGTTGTAACTTTTGCACTTCTAATGCCTGTCCACTCTCGTATATTTTGCAGGACATTAGTCTTCTACCAAGCCTTCGACGATCCTCTATTTTGCCTTTCATTATTAATTGGAGCAAGTGATTTTTCTCCCCTAGAAGCATGTGACCCAGATATGAAATTTTCCTGACTTTTATTAATGTGAGCAGTTTTCTATCTGCTCTAGCCCACCTGAAAATTTCTGTGTTGGTGATCATGTCGGTCGAACCTTGAGTATTCTCCGGTGAAGCCACATTTCAAAAGCCTCTAACCTGTTGGTGTTATTTATTTTAAAGGCCCACGTCTCACATCCATACAGCAAGACCAACCACATATAATATTTAATAATAATCTCTGCCTTAGTTTTAAATTGAGGTTGTCATTGCAGAAGAGGGATTTCATTTTACTGAATGCAGTTCCTGCTGCCTCAATTCTGCACTTAACTTCTACATCTGGGTCAAGAGTCTCCGTGAGAATGCTGCCGAGGTATCTAAATTTTTCCACCTTTTCGACATTGCAACCATTTTACTGAATCACTAATCCGGAGTGATCTAGTCGTCCAAATGTCATGAATTTAGTTTTATTGACGTTAATTGTTAGTAATTTATAATGTGATATTTTTTCCGACCACCCTGTGTCTGCTTCGCAAATGGAGCATCCTTTATCACTTTTATGGAAAGTCGATGAAACGACTTATTTATATGATTTCCTTTCTGGATTTCACGTTCACAGGGTGGGTCGAAGCGAACTCATCAATTTCACTACTCCAAGCGCTAATATTAATAACAACGTCTCCAACGAAGGAATAAATCCATAAAAGTGTGCTGTGGGCGTGCCGATGTGCCCGATATATGCTCGTGATTTGCGATTTTCACGAACAAAATGCTATGTTGCGTTACCTCAGTCTTTAGCCAACGTTTCAAACAGCATTACATTGCCTACCGTCTGGGCAGATGCGTAATAACTAAAAAAACTAAACAAGACGCTGTTACATTTTTGCATTAATTTTAAATAATTCACGAATATTCAAAATCAAACAACGTACATAAACATTTGTTTTGTTATGTATTTCTTTCAAATTCAATAAAACGACATATGTTAAAAAAAAACTCTAGTAACGTTATATTTTGCATTAGTCAGAAGAACATTGGAATATGCCTCTCCAATTTGGAACCCGCAGTACAAAGTATACATAGATAGCATAGACTTTATTCAAATTCAACAATTACTTTGAATGCACATTTCAAACTGCAACAAAGGCCAGGAATAGCTGATATGACATTTATACGCAAAATCTTAAATAAAAAGTTATAGTAATTATTGACTGTAATAATTGACTGTACCGAACTTCTTTCCCTAGTTAATTTTAACGCACCCTTAAGACGTACGCGCCATACAGAACTATTCCACACGCTCAATTACAAGACAAATGCAGCAACTAATTCGCCAATCAATCGTACTCTTCTTTTTTATTTATGTGAGCTCCACACAGGAGGCCCTGAGGAAAATAATTTCCCTCAGGGCCTATGTCATCTTTGGGGATGCTGTGTGGAGGGTTTTTTTTTTAGGAAAGGAAGGGTAGGAGAGTTCTAGGAAGGAAAAGGATTTAAGGGGTGGATAGGAATCTGGGGTTAAGTGTGTCCTGGTCATCCGCCTCCATGATCTAGACAAACCTCACCCCATGAACCCTGGCACCCCCGCTAAATCACCAAACGTAGCGAACCACTTGGGGTGACTTGTGGCAGAGGTGTTGGTTATCCAATAAAGGTTCCCGGGCGGCGGTACCCATTCCCGCCTCCCGAATTGTACACTGGGTTTCCTCTTAAGTACCTACAATCGAAAAATCGAAATTTTCTCCGATTTTCTGCACAAATTTTAAAAGAGCATCATGTCAGTAGTATAAATTATTCAATGCGCACGAATACATACTCACCCACACACACACACACACACACACACACACTCACACACACACACACACACACACACACACACGCACACACGCACACACACACACACACACACACACGTGAAAGTGAGTGTGTTTGTTTGTTACGCTTTCACGCCTAAACCGCCAAACCGATTTTTAAAAATTCTTTCACCAATAGAAAGCTACATTATCAGCAATTAACATAGGCTATAAATAATAGTAAGCTCTGGCGTTATGAAATTAGTTTTTTATTTTTATTTATTTTTTTGTTATAAAAATACAAAATCAGTACAAGGAAGCTTTTGACTGTCCAAGTAGGAAGGACTCCCGTTCTAGGACAGTCAAATTGATAGGTTTCGAATATATTAGGTACATGATGATTAATATATGTAGTGTTAAGTAAGATTGAAAAATTACATTAACCTAATTATAATATATGTTACAGTTTTATAATTAGTTAAGCATCGAATATAAAACGTATAGTGTTTTCGAATTTCGATTGAAATAGTATAAATGAAAATGTGTGTATTTCATATATTTTAGCGACAGGGAGTAAAGGCAGGGAGGGTGTGATTCGCGGAGAGGGAAGAGATGAGGGAAAAGACATGCAGGGAAAATCAATTTATTTCTTTGAATTGCATTGCAACGCAAGCCGGGGACCAGCTATAAGTGATATTGGTCGCCCCAAGGTCGAAATTCGACCATTATTAATTTAATGTGTAATGTTTTTTTTATTGCTTTAATGTATTTTTTTATGAATACTTTTAAAAAAATATTAGCATTCTGCACTCTTTCTCTTTATGAACTATAAGTGTGCAAAATTTCATACTCCTCCATCCACGCAATTTTTGTAAAAAGGGGTACAAAATTTTTGCTTCACGTATTAATATACTGATGATGATGATAAGTGATAAGTGCAAGCGCTATAGTAATTTCCCCCTAATACCGTGCGAGCAAAGCCGCGGGTAAAAGCTAGTACTTAATAATTGTAAATTGTTTTCGCCACTGCAACTAATGTAATGCTTGTTTTTGTTTATAAATAAATAAAAATAAAAATAAAATAAAACATATTATGAATTTCTATTTATAAAAACATGCCATGTTTTCTGAGTAGGTATACATAAAGATAATGTCTCGCATATAAAAATATTAATAAATTAAGTTCGAGGCATGTGGAGAAGGGCAAGGGGTGGGACGGGGGCGGAACAGCGGCTCGGGACAATAAAAGTAAAATGTCCCGGAAAAAATGATAAAAATATTTTCAGGCATATTAAAGTGAAACAAGCCGTATAAAATGAGACACGCCGTATAGAAATGAAACATGCTGTATGCGTTCAAATGTAGGAATGAAACACACTGTATAAAATTGTACATTTAGGACTGAAATGTCGGCCTGTAAAACGGATATTCAAAATAATATAATATATTTACGAATGTTACCATAACAATAAAAAAGCGTTTGTAGTTTTGATGGTTGTGACATTATTTTTGATTCTGTAATAGATATTTATTTCTGCAGTGAAAAAATAATTTTATACGTTTTTTCAGATGGTAGTCAGTTTACAATTTGGGAGGCGGGTATGGGTACTGCCACCCTGGAACCAATTATTGGATAACCAACATCTTTGCCACCCTTCTGGTCACCTCAAATGGTTCGCTGCGTTTGGTGGCTTTAAAGAGGTGCCTGGGTTCATGGGATGAAGTTTGTCCAGGTCTTGGCGGCAAATGCGTCTGCCAGATCGAGAAAGACCGGTTGAAAATCATCTCTGCATACCCCTTTGGGGACACTTAGTTATAATTTGTGTACGTAGGTATATCTTATATTTCCTAAACCAATACGCAATTTGGGAGGCGGAGACGGGCATCAGCGCTTCGGTAACTATTTATTGGAAAACCGAAATCTCTACCATAGATCACCCCAAGTGGTTCGCTACATTTTGTGACTAATCAGGGGTGTCCTGGTTCATGGGGTGAAGTTTGTCCGACCCTTGGACCTGGATGCATCTGCCCACCAGCTGCGCGGTAGGCCGGATTCGGAGAGACTGGTTGAGGGAGACCTTTTGACCTCTGCAGCAGGGCTTTCTCGGAACATCGCCTTGCGCCTCTGTTGGAGGGATGGATTCATACGCCCATCGCTCCTGGAGACACTGATTCCAAAATTCCCACCCATCCCTCATACTCCTTTTTTTGTCTCAAGAAACCCTTCACACAGCATCCCCAAAGATGACAGAAGTTCTGAGGGGAATGACTTACGTTAGGCCTTGTATTATAATATGGGGCGAGTAAATAACTCCAGAACTCTAAGCGTAATATTCAAAAATATGATTGTGAATTTACCTTGCGCGGACAATTTATTACAAAAAAATAGCAATCTCACAAATCTCAAGGGAAAAAACAGAAAGACTAGCATTTTTATGTTGATCTGCAACGTATGAGCCCCCAGTAATTTCAATCCACTTAAATAAAGATTAGTACAATTTTTGTAATTTTGAAATATGCACAAGTCAGTCATCAACTTTACACAACTAAAAAAGAAATCACAATGAATTGCAAGATATTTAAACCACAAAATGATGCGACAGTTATTTAACATATCGCAATAATATTTTTAAAGAAATACATTTTATACTGCATTTCTCCAAACTGAGAAGTGAGCTCCATCTTTGATCCATTGTAGCTGATTATGATGATTTAGCAGGATTTTCGGAACAACATATTTCAGTGTCTCTGATAATCCAAAGAGACCGCCAAAATCACTATTCTTGCAATATAAATATATTAATTATTTTTTTGTACAAACAAAAACATAAAAAAAAAAATTAAAATGCCTCCTATGTGGAGCCAATGTTAGAAGAAATCATGGAATCATCAAAAATGTTTGTCACACCCCAACCAAATTGAAGTAGACTTTATTTAAAAATATGATTGTTCTAATTTAGTGTTATTTCAAAATTTAAATTCAAAATCCATAAATCCGTCGATAAATCTTTCTGGTAATGCCGGGGGGTTGATATAGAACCACCTCCGTATAATTAAAACATGGCTGTTGGTTTCCTGCCAGTGTCTGCTGCCTACTGCCTCCTGCATACCTTCTACTGTATAAACATATCAATACAAACAGGACACTGTGGATTCCCCCTTCAAGGCCATAAATCCTCGCCCCAAGCGGGCGTTCGCTCGAGAGAAGAAATACAACGGTTTCCGACAGACTGGCTGTATCGCTATTGCAATGGAAGATTTACTTGCTGATTAACTGACTGAAAACTAACAGGACAAACATTTATAAATTTTCACTTGTAGCGAACACTTTATGGGTAACTATACATAATTATAATTAAGAGCCATTAACCAGCGGCCGAGAATTTAAATTTTGTCGAACGATGATCTTGCGATCGTATCCTTGCAACGGTGCAGGGCAGTTCCGATGAGAAAGATTAATTATTCTCCATACCAACATTTTAACAAAATAACTCAATGTCGATTTTATTTCATTCCAAATTTGCTTTGTTAAAAACCCACATTCAAAAATGCTCAAACTCGTGATGATAAAATAATTAAAATTATGTACTTTTTGTAATTATTTTTTTATAATAAATATTTATAAATTTTTTAATAATGTTTTAGCAAAATAAGAATGTATTTTTTTTAAATATATTAGTTTGTAAGACCGTAAATAAATAGACAAAATGAAGTATTTTCGCCGCAAAATAAGGGCGCTGATCTTTTTTTTATGATTTTATATGAACTTAAATTAAAATTCTGTAAAGTAGCTTTCCCAAATAATTTATTGATTTATTTTACTGCATGATTGTATGATTGGAAATGTATGTTGTATAATACAAAATTTTGTTTGAAAATTTAACAAATCTGCCAACGACCTACGGTAAAACCTTATTGTACTAAAAATGAACATATTTTCTCAAAATTTAAAAATAGTTTTACTAAATAAAAGAACAGTATTTCGAAATCAATTTGTAATTTTTTGTGGAAAAGAGTCAATATGTCTAAAATTTGATTTTAAAATTACATATTTCCGGTTTTGTCGGGCTATTCCCCTTTACATATATTATAAATGAAATTGTACTGCAAGGTGTGTGCCGCTAAAATTCAGAAATGATTTCTGGTACAATCAAGTATAATAATAATAATAAGCCTTTTTATTCTGAACTTCTGTTAGGTTTGAAATTTGGCATGTTCTTATTTTTTATAATATATCCCGAAGCTCAGTTTGCCTCTTGGCATAGGCCTCCTCTAACATTTTCCACTGGGACCTGTCACGCGCTACTCTTCTCCAATGATGTCCAGCCGTGAGTTTTAGGTCGTCTTCCCATCTTATTTGCTGACGTCCTCTACTTCTCTTGCCGTCTCTGGGATACCAGTCAGTGACACTTGCACCACTTCTCTTGTGGCGAAGAGAATGACTCGATCATGTGACCTGTCCATCTCCACTTTTGTTGGTCTATTCGGGTAACTATATCAGCAACTTTAGTTTTCTCCCTTATTATGCTACATCTCACTCTGTCTTGTTTCCTTATTCCTGTCAAACTTCTCTCCATGGCTCTCTGGCAGCGTTCCAACTTTTCTCTGTGGCGTTTGGTGAGTGCCCAAGTTTCACATCCGTAGGTGATGACTGGAAGTATACATGTGTTGAAGACTTTCCTTTTTATTTGCATATTTAGCTCCTTGGATTTCAAGACTTCTTTCAAAGACCAGTATTTCTTCCATCCATTTGCTATTCTTCGCTCGATTTCTTTAGTGGTTTGATCTTTGTGAGATATTATCTGTCCTAAATAGATGTAAACTGACACATATTCGAGTGGTTGGTTGTCAATTTTTATGGTTACTGGTTCAGAGTTTGTAAGCAATTTTGTTTTGTCTTTGTCCATACATAGGCCGACTTTCACACTTTCGTTATTTAGTGATTTATTATTCTATTTAGGTGCGTTGGGTTTTCCTCGAATAGGACTATATCATCTGCAAATCTTAAGGGGTTCAGTTTTGCACCTTGCACATTGATACAATCAAGTAATATGGTGTGATAACCCTCTATACCCCATCCACGAAGAAGGTTTCCGTTTATACCTGTTGGCCGTGCTTTTGAAGATATAAGGGCTGGAAGTTTCACCCTCTAGAAATTCTTAAAACAGTCCAGATCCTTCGAGAGTATTTGAAAGCATTCCACAACATTCCAGAACGTTGTGGAATGTTCGAGAATAGTCTGGAACATTCGGGAACATCCCAAATCATAGTGGAACATTCCAGAACACTCTAGAATGTTATGGAACATTGAAGATCATTCGAAGCCTTTTTTGTATGGGTGGGGCTACTATTCATTGATAGGGGTATATAAACAAGATCTGTCGTGGATTCGAACGTCAGCTCAGTCTCATATCAATGCTCTGAGAGAAGACGGGAACCCCAGCTAGAAATGACAAAAAAATATCTTTGTTTAAATCCACTCTATTATATTTTTTAACCAACCAGTTTCGGTTCGACCTGAACCTTCATCAGTGTAGGTTTTTCAGAATTTGCAATGCACCTAATCGATAAAGATCACTCATTTAATAAATCTTCGGGTAAAGATGTAGGTATATAAAAATGGGATTGGTCTACGCCCCAATAATCTAGAAGCTCTTGAAAAAATCAAACCAACATTTACACAGCTACTTCGGGCATTCATTAGCGCCTGAGCGCTGCCGAAATATTTCAAATGGATAAGACGTCGGGTATTTACGAGTCTTGTAAATAACTGAATTAGTGTCCAACCCGCCTGCATTGAGCGCCTGAGCGTTACCAAAATATCCCAAATGGATGACGCGTCGGGTATTTATTTACGAGTCTCGTATATAACTGACGTTATAATCACCGGTATTGGCAGGTAATTCGGGTATTCATCAAGCACCTGAGCGCTGCCGGTGTATTCCAAATGGACAACGCGTCGGGTATTTGAGCGTTTCGTTAATAATTGATGTGTTAGTGTCCGACACGTCTGGTATTCACGCAGATACTTCGGGTTTAAGCTGAGCGCTATGTACACTGTCTAGCACAGTAACGCGAGGCCAATTAACTGTTCACACAACCATCAGCAAATAATAACGTTAAATTCAACAACATTCTATAATAAGGAACTCCAGTGAAAAATATTATGGCTTTAAAAAAATATGTTCATATAGACCAATAAACGCTGATTCTGAATGTATAAGTTGTATTAAATAATATTTAACGTAGAGTTTAAAAAAAAATGTTAAAAAGTCCATTTTAAAACAGTTCATTAAAACACTCTGTCAAGTTGGTATTATTGAATTTGTGAGGCGTGACGTCACCGCGTCCATAAAACGCTCCAATGCTGAAATTCAAAATGGCCGGCGATGATCAGCTGATTCCAGTTGCCTACATAATTCATACTTCGGTTGGTCATGATGACGTCACACTAGATTCCGTGGTTTTCGGGGGATCTTGAAAAATTAAAACTTTGACATTTATTTTAACTATTAAAACTAACTATAAAAATAAAAATAAATATGCAGTTATTTAAGTTAGAAGTTCATTATTCATTTAAAAAAATTTAAAAAATTGGACTGGAGTTCCTTATTCCCAGAGCATTGAAATGCAAATATCTATCGATATTATTTATTGATACTATGATATTATACGTTCAATGCAAATATCTTCCACTGGTGAACTGAATCCGTTCCAACAGACAATTTAATATAATATGGGTGCGATAGACAGTCAGGACGGCTGGTGAGGATATCGACAAATGGGTATATACAGGGAACTCAATTAATGGAGCCTGAATGCACTATTTGCCCGCGAAAGTTGTTGTCAAAGGCAACGAGACTGGGAGTACCACAAGGCTTTGGAGGGAGCCTATAACCCCCCGAATGAATAACCCATAGCTATTTGAAGCGAGGTAGATTGGATATTATGAAGTACTATTACACCGCGGTAAAATGCATGTCGACAACATCGATTCTATCTGCCACGAAATTCAATGTTTTTTAAATTAAAAACTTCTTTATCACCGCTGTGATTTGAAACTCAATGACACGGAAGCGAGCATCACCAAAAAGTGATCATCACACATACATCAAAAGAATTTAGCCTGCAAGAGAATGCGATAGCAATAAAATATTTGCGAAGTTTGAAGAAATAAAATATTTATTCATTTCTCGGGTACTCGGTTCCAATATAATACGATAAATCCACGGTCCCGAGCGCCTGACGAACCTTAGCGGCCAGAAATACAAAATAACGCATTATCTAGCGACTCCGGAGAAGAAAACACAAATACTAAAAATATAAAGGAAAAGGTGCAATGGTATTCGACGATAAAAATATGGACAAAATCATCCTTCACATCGATAAAAAAGTGCTTCAGTTTAGTTTTTTAGTACTTTAGTTTTCTGAAGGTTTCACCTCTACTGCGTGTAAATTACACTCTGATTTTTTTACATTAACTCCACGTAGGAGGCCGTATCAAGTAGTTCCCCTCAGGGCTTACGTCGTTTCTGGTGATGTATATTCATTTTTTTATATTATAAGAACAATCGATCAAATTTGGTACCTTACATAGGTAGGTACTTATTTAAAATATCTCTTAATCTTGATTCGATTCTAAGTATTAGGCGAGTACTTCAAATAAATTCATTAATTTAAAGAGTTTAGAAAATTGAATTTTGATTAACCAATCATTGTTTTGCAAAATGTCATTTTTGAAATATGACATTTTCGACAGTTTCGCAAGAGTTTTTTTTTATGATTAAAAAACTTTTCAGATGTATTGTCGTGTGCTTGTAATAATTCAGTTATCTTCGCGGGGGCTTAAAGAAGGCATTTTGAAAGTTCCAAGCAACTCTACCCTTGTTGATTTGAAATTCAGCTAAACTCAGAGCAACAAGATTCTGCCTGATTATTTTATTGCGTTTTTTAATAAATGCCGTGTATTTTGCATTCACCTTTTCATGAATATCATTTTTCATTTACTTTTTCAATTTAACTCAATTCTAAACCATAATTCGCAATAATAGAATCAACATATTTCAAATATTCTCAAAACTCTGCAAGAGATTTCTATCGCAGATACCACATACTTGAAAACCGAACAGATCCCGATATCCACAAAGACAATTTAATATATTTGAGGTTATTATTTACGCTTTCGGCAATTACAGTAAGTTCCGGGTTCCGCGTCCCGGGTATCTCCTGCTCAGCAAAGTGGAATTCCGTAAATTTACAATTCCCCCAACTGGCTGTAAGGTTGCAAAGCTCCCGGCCAACCGAACTGGCTTAGAGCGTAACGAGCTAATAGAGATTTATCGTGACTCCATGCACTAAACACCAAACTATGCAGTATCCTTAAACCGATACTTAATTCGTCCATGGAATAAACTAACTGCTTATCACTTCTTAATTTAACAACAGAACTGAAGCGTTCGTTATAATAATTGATTTCAAGCTTTTAAGCCTTAGGTTTGGAGATTTCACGCCCTTTTTAAAAAAATCATATCTCCAGACCATCCTACCTTTCTGCTCATATTGTTGGAGAGCCTTGAAATGTACCTTTATTATACCATTTATTCCATATTTTTAGAATTCACATAGCTGTACGTAATGCGTATGCAAGTAATAAACGTATGCAAGAATTGAAAGAGGTGGGATTGGGCGCAAAATTGAGTAATCTGAAAGTATGATGCGTGTTACATACTGATGATACGGTGCTGATTTCTAACGCTATGGAAGATCTACAGTCTCTCGTGTCTAGGATGAACGAAGTATGACTCTTACTTCAAATTTGTTGTACCCTCTGTCTATCTTTTGTCTACCATCTGTCTATCTTTTGCAAACGGTAATGAAACCCATGTTTCATTTGTAATTTTACTTTTTTTTTAATAATTTTTTTATACTCTTATTTAATACTCGTATTTTCCACCAACTATTTTTAAGAAAAAATATTTCAGTGGTTTCGGTTGACGAAATGTCAATAACAAATAATCCAGAAGAGATTTTTTTAAAATCTGAATACTTCACAAGAGTCCCAATTGCTCCCGTCTGGAGCCAGTGAGACAATGGCATCCCCAACAGGGGTATGTTGTGAGGCTGAAGGTAGTGAGGAGCTGAAGAAGATGGGAAAGAGGAAGGTGGGAAGTACCTGGCTATTCAGATCTGGTCACCAAACACGGGTAAAGCCATTTCAAGCAAGGTTTCAATTCTCAATCCTTACACCAGGGCAATAATGAGGGTAACTTACGTGCCGCAAAAATACTATGTATTATTTCAAATGAATTAGTTGTGAAATAACACAAATAAATAAAAAAAAATTGATTTGCCCACGCCGGATTCAATCCTTCGGATTGCGAGTTAAGAGCGTTACCTCTCGACCACGCCGGCCGTCATAGAAGCCAGACATCTTTTGTTAATAAAAAGCGAAACAACAAAGTTATCTCTTTTATTAATAGAAGTATACAGCGCGCGGGAACCTTTGAGATAATTCCAATAATTGTTTGAAAATATCTCTTTAAACTTGCCACATTTTGGCAAGCGAACGCTCGAGAGTTTTTGCAAATTGGCCAAAATGTGGTAAAAAAAGCTCCAGAGGGCAGAAGAAATAGAACTTTTTTGAATTATTTTTAAATGGAATATCTTTATATGTATGTATAATATCGTATATTCATTTAATGTTACGTGAAAGGTTGTTAAAGACTTTAATATCCATGTAATAAGGTCCCTTTTGAAATATTGTTGTGTTTGCTTGTGATATTAATAGGTTTTCTGTGAACTTTGTCACGTGTTTATGTGTGTCGAGTGTTTTAGTGGGAACTTGTCTGGAGATAACCGTACTCAGTGGGGATCACTATGAGAGGTATTTCGAGTCTGCGCTCCCCTAAAAAAATAGATAAGAAAATTATTAATAAGAGAATTCTCTTAGGTCTTTTGCCTAATAATGTGGATAAAATGAAGGTTTTACAAAATATAACCTTTTGATAACCCCTCAATTGTATTTTTGTTTGGATTGCGAATGAGTTTATTTTAACCCCAAGCGACGGGGTTAAAATTCGCACTCGTAACAGGAGTTGGTAGAATGTAATTAATGGGGCTTGTTAATTCAATTCAATTCAATTTATTTTTTGGCACAAAATTATTCCAGCTACAACGTTATTTTATATAGTATTTCAGAGTGGTACTGCGAAATTTCGGAAGGTGGCTTTTTATGATATTAAAAAATCTAATGATTTTTTCGAACAGCAATTTCTATTTTAAAAAAAACTGTTAGAAAATTGTTTAAAACTGGTAATGTGGTCGTGGGTTTACAAAACCAGCTTATAAATGTGTAAAGCTAATGAGGATTGCGGTTTTAGTAGGTTAAACATAATTTCGTGTTTAACCCTTTGAGCCCTTGGGTTATATATAAAAAAAAAAAAAAAAAATTTTTGTTAATTTTCCGGTGAGGGTTGACTTTCAAAAGAGAAGTTTTCGTTTTCTTATAATACTAGCTGAAGTCCCCGGCGATGCCCGGGACTTCAGCTAGTATTATAAGAGTTTTCGAAATCAAATTTAAGCAGTGACCTTTCTCTTGTTTTGAAGGTCACGTTTGCCAAATTTCATCAACCTTGGCATAAAATTGTAGATTTGTATACAAATCTAACCCACACTGCCCGCTTGCCAGCCCGCTCGTCCACCACCTACACACATTCTCCTTTATATAGTATATATTTCAACCAATTTACACAAAACCTTGATAAATTATATATTTAAACCTTCCTCATGAATCATTCTATCTTTTGGTGAAAGCCGCAAGAAAGTAGTTTTAGAGTTTATCGCAAACAGACAGATAGACGCGGCGGAGGACTTTATAATATGTAGAGATTATTCTTATTTCTGGATTTCAAATTCACGTAATAATAACAATAATAGCAATATTCATTTTAAAGTTCATAATAGACGTAATTTAAGCAGTCATGAAATATTCCATCTTTAATTATTTAATAACTATATTGCAAACTTCAATCCACTATCTCGAATGTCTCTTTATATTACCATTGAATGGGACCATATATCTATGCAAACAATCTTACATATTTCAAAAAAACAAATTATCAAACTCCTAACTTGACACTTCGTGGAGAACAGTTATGTAGCTGCGTTATTGTCATACCCTTTCTTTCTTTTTTCTCTTTCTCTGCAGGTTATGTATTATATTTGACACTACTGTGCTTTATATTTCATTTTGATTATCATTATTTCTGTTATCACAAAAAGCATTTCCATCTAGTAACTACTAAACATTGATTGCTCATGCTGTGAACATTTCTAATTGGAGTGTTAATATCTATATATATCCCAACAGCTATTATATTGTTGTAATATTTGTTAACACTCTGTTAACAATTATTACAAAAATATAATAGCAATACTAATATAATAGCAATAATACAATAAATTAACAATGTAACTTTTAAATGCTGTAAAGGACAAAATGTTTATTGTTCAGGAGAGTGAGAGTAATTTGGGAGGTGAGAATGGGCACCGCCGCACCGGGATACATTTATTGGATAACCAGTACCTCTGCTTTAGGTCATTCCCAGTGATTTGCTACGTTTGATGACTTAGTCCTGGTTCTTGGGGTGAGGATGATCTGGACACACTGAACTCCAGATACCTACCCCATACCTTTTTCTTTCCCAGAACTTCCTCTCATTTCTTTCCTTAAAAATACCTCCACACAGCATGGCCAAACACAGGAAAATTATTTTCCTTAAGGCCTCCTACGCAGATCAAAAAAAAAGTTAACAAAAATTGTAACTGCTGTTTTTGTAGGCCTATAATTATGAATTTTTAATTATAAAATTGAATAGATCCTTCAGAATACTTATCATCTTCTTCTTCCTCTTACCCTGTTCGGGTCAAGGACCCATTGCATCGACAAGGCTCCTCCATACGTTCCTGTCTTGTGCCGATTGCTCGGTCTCCGTATATGGCAGTCCCATCTTCTCCTCGCACAGTTTCTGGAGTGACCTCGCCCAACTGTGTCTGGGGCGGCCCACTGGACGTCTGCTCTTTGGAATCGCACTCAGTATTTTCCTCGGAATTCGGTCATCAGACATTCTTAGTACTAGTCCAAGCCACCTAAGTTGTGATTTTTCTATGAAGAGTAGCAGCGATTCAATATTCAGGTCGCCTCGGATCGTCGTGTTTCTTAAGTGATCCAATTTCGTAACTCGTAACTGCTGTCACACCTCTCAAGTACCTCATTTCGGCAGCTTATACTCTAGAGCGCGTTCGAATACTTAACATATTTTGTAATTTTTTTTATAACATAATTTTATGTATTTTAAAATTTTCAGACAAAAAATTGTCAGAAATATTTTAAAGGCGCAAATCGAAAGAGAAAAAAAGGATCAAAATGACGTATTTAATTTTTGAATTTCCTGTCCTTTGCAGCATTTCAAATTTCCGATATCGATAATAGACTGACAGCTCCCATTTCAACAATTTTGCTTGATCTTGAAAACGTTATTATTTGTATATTGTCTATATGTTACCGTGACATAATGTAAATTATTTTTTAAAAGGTTGTTTATGTGACAGGTTTTCTTTTCCCTACTTTTGAAAAATAGTTCTTTGATGCCTACAAATAATTAATAAAATCGTACAACATCGTACAAATAATAAATGAAATAATAATCGACTACCACAACACGGGCATGTGCCTAGCATGGTGGTCGAAAAATCATAAAATTCATGTAACAAACATTTTAATGAATAAAGAAAACTTAAAAAAAAAAAAAAAAATCAAATTAGAAATTTTCTAAACGCTTTTTATACACCAACAATTTTCAAATAATTGTTTAGGGGGTATTGTAGTCTAGAATTTTTTTTTTCTTCGTATTTCAATGGTTTAAATATTCAAGAATATCTCATTAAAAAAGGATTTTTCAAAATTCGAATTATTTTAAAAGTTTTTAGTTTAGTTCGACCTGTTTAAATAGAGCAAAACCTTAAACGCGTGTTCCACAAAACTATTTTTTTCGAGACGGTTGACACCATATCTCAAGTTCTACTGAACTAATTTACTTAAAAAAGATTTGATGTGAGCCTTCTCTATAATAAACTATAACTAAATATCAATTTTCACTATTTTTAGAAAATTTAGAAGGCCTGGTTAAAATATGTCTGGTAAAAAAAAACTGGTAAAAATATGTCTTTTCTATTTCAGACAGCCGCCATTAATTAAGCCGGTGAATTAAGAATATTTTTTTTTTTAATTACTAGGAGGGTTGCAATCGTGTCAACCAGGGCGCGCCATTTTTTTGAGACCCCCACTTCAACACCCTTTAACTTTTTCGATTCTTAATTTTTTCGTTTGTTTTTTTTTTTCATGTATTATTTAATGTTTAATCAAAATTTGGTAAAATAATGGCTTGTAAAAATATTATTTGGATTTTTTAATTGCACCTGAAAAAATACCCACAATTCATGCTTCTAGACTAGAATCCCCTCGTAATTATCTGGATGGTGTGCGGGGATGAAAGGGTTAGCGATCCAATAGCGGTCTCTGGTGGTCGGTAATAATCAAAAATTGTTATTTCGGTTTGTGAAACTGGTTAAATAAACCCGGATTTGTTTTGAATTTAAGTGTCAATTAAAAAATAATTGTAACGTTTGTGTGACGATTTCAGACAAACGACAAAGTATCCACCTGTCCATAACTATTGTAATTTTTCTAAACAAGAAAATTACTTCGGTCCTAAACTTAACACGAGTAATTCTATAAATTAAATAATAAAATTTCTTAATATTAATCTTGACATATAATATCAAATTACGTGATTTTCAAGGTTGTGCGTTTTTCACATTTTAAAAAAAGCATTATTATTTTTAAAATGTGTTCATTCGATAGGTGAATTTTGAATATTTTCTCTCTTACTTGTCAAAAAATAACAATTATTTCAATTTGAGAGGCGGATTTGGGTACCGCCATCCCGGGAACCATTTATTGAAAAACCAACACCACTGCCAAAAGTAACCCCAAGTGGTTCGCTACGTTTGGTGAATTAACATGGGTGCCCGATTTCATGGGGTGAGGTTTGTCTAGATCTTGGCGGCCAGTGCGTTTTAACACCAACTGCGCGACGGGCCGGATTGGGAGAGCCTTTTTGAGGGAGACCTAAACTAGATCACTCCAAACAGACTCTCTCGATCCAACGTCTTACACCGCGGTGGGAGAAACGGATTCATACATACGTCACTCCTGGACACATGGCCCCCCAGATTCCTTCTCACCCCTCACACCCTTTTCCTTTTTAGAACATCCTCTCCTTCCTTTCTGTGAAAAGACTCGCCACACAGCATCCCCAAAGATGACAAAGGCCTTGAGAGATTTTTTTTATCTGATTTGAACTTGTTCCTACAATGAATTGTAAAGGATCGATTGAACTAACATTTAATTATGAACGAAAAATATAGGACAACTTTTAATTTGGTCTTTTCTGTAGATTTTTATGAATATTCAACCCCTGGAGTTTGGCGTTACAACCCTGAAACACTGTGAATTTATAATCGTTAAAAGCAACTCGAAACTTGTTATTTTTAATTTAAATTTACACGGTCCTGTAAAATAAACCAACTGACTAACACCATCACGCCGGCTCTCTCTTGGCACATGCTCTACTAACTTCAGCCTCACAACATAACAAAATTAGGGAAGCCATAGTCTCACTGGCTCCAGACAGGAGGAGCTTTGTTTGGTATTAACATAAAAAAACGCTTTCTTTTTGCATTTAACCCTTTGAAATTCGGGCGTATAATGTCAGTGAGTAAAAATATTTCCGCATTGCAATAAAATTAAACTATCCATATACAAATACCATCGCGGGCGTGCGTAAAACAACTCACCAAAATTTCATCGCAATTGGATGAATGGTTTAGGGACCGCACAAGGGAAAAACAAAGAAAAAATCATTTTTATATATATACATATATATATATATATTTTTTGTATGAATACCGCACAAGAGTCCCAACTGCTCCCGTCTGGAGCCAGTGAGACTATAGCATCCCCAATTGTGGTATGTTGTGAGGCTGAGGGTAGTGGGGAGGGGAAAGAGATGGGAAGAGGAAGGTAGGAAGTACCTGGGTATTCAGATCTGGTCAACAAACACGGCTAAAGACATTTCAAGCAACGTTTCAATTCTGAATGGTGGTCACTGGTCTTAGACCAGGGCGATACTGAGAGTATTTTCTATTCTTTATATTAAGATATCATAATAGTCTCCTGATAAGAAATTGTTTTTTAAAAAAAATTGCAGATTTATTCCGAGATTGACGTTATTTTGCACACTTGACCTTCAAAGGTGGAGAGGTAACTTTTGTGCTTTTGAACAACTCTGTATAAAGCCCGGGTAACGCCGGGAACTTCAGCTAGTAATCAAATAATTCTTACATGCCTACATTACTTTTCTGATAGTAAATGTACGAGTATCAGCGGTTGACAACTACGTCTGCGCCGTGACGATCATAATCGAGCAATAGTATTTGAAGTCGCTTAAAATTTGCTCCGATGCCATTAACTGATTACAATGTCAATAGAAGGCTCACGAAGGTAACAGTGTTGCCTTGAATCCATTCCGTTCAATTCTCATTTCGATTCAGTTTCAATTCTCACTTCATTTCAATTTCAATTCCGGCTTCATTTCAGTTTCAACGCGCACTTGACTCCGTGTCGAGCAGGGTTGCCACAGTTCTCGGAATGTTGGTATAATTTAATGTTTACAGACTTTAATATATCATGCTGTAAAACACTGAGAAGTATTTTTTTCATCAAAGTTTACTGAACTTCGTACGGAACAAATTATTTCAATGAATTTACTGAAAAAAACCGAAAAAAACATGATTCGGGCTTTAATAAATATTCTTTATTAAAGTGAGAAACATATTAATACATTTTCTTAGTAAAAATCCTCCTACAGACGCTTGAAAACAATAAAAGTCTTTCGTTTTTGTCGAAAATAATTGAGGTTCAAACAACTAAGGGCCTTCATATATGGAAAAACCGAAATCTGGTTGGCAACTCAATTCACAGCGCAACTCAACTTTACGATTTTAGTAATTATATCATTTATCAACTATAACCTTAATATATAATAATAATTTATCAACCTCCTGAATAAAATCAAATTTTTTCTGCTCTGACGTATCGCAAATCATTCGAAAACTTGATGAGGCGCAACCATGGCAACTAAATCGCGCCGGCCGCGGCAATTAGCACTGCGAGTTGCGAGTGACTGGTTGCATCGCCCTTGACAACTGGTCTTTGAGAAGTTGTCTGTGTGCAGACCGCTACTGTCTGTGGATAGCGATTGAGTTGTCAACTGTTTTTTTTCAGCCCCATGAGATGGACTTATAAAATACAATGTTGCCAAGTTTAAGAACCAAGGCGTAGGTTCGTATAAAATATATTTTACAAGGTTTGCTAAAACAGGCATTTTTTGGAAAAAAAAACGCGTCGGGCCGTGTTGCTCGAAGTTCTGTTGAAGTCGTACTTTAACTTTTCACTATACAATGTTATTTTTTGATAAATTTCTTATTTATAGTAATAATTTATAGCAATAATTTTTCTATTTTTGAAACTGATAATTCATGGTGGAATTCCATTATAATATATTATAACAAATATAAAACTTTTTTCCACTTTAATTTTATTAACCGTAACCGGTTTCAGCTCGCTAGAGCCATGGTTAGGCCCAAGCACGCACTTACACTTATACACACCTACTCTTACACATACATACTGTCGCTGCCTGGGATTTGGTAGTAATTATTGTTGCCAATTCCTTTATTCCTACCCATCCATTTGCCTACCCGTCCTTCCTTAATTCAGTGTCCGTAATAAACTGCCCGCCGCGTCATATAGCCATTTGCGCTCCGCTCCGCCTTTACCTAATTCCGCTATTAAAATAAAATAGTTCGCGCATGTTTACTGTGTGTTTACAATCGAAGACCAACGAGGGCCGGCCTACAGATTCCTTTTCGGTGAGTCTTTTTTCTCCATACAATTATTTTACCATATTTTTCAGGCAGTGATGGTAGCCACAATCAAGGTTCATTTTTAATACACACACAGTAACAATTCCACTCTGCACGACCGCAAATCTTCTCCATCTTGGTCCTTCGAGCCGGATAATTTTGAACCATAAAATTAATAAAATCCAGCAGAGTGTGAATGCGTTTTATAATACCGCATATAAGTAAAAACCCGCATTCAACGGTTTGATATAGCTACATGAGTAATCTTGTTTCCTATACTAACTATGGTTGGAAATAACGTATTTACCCGCTTTTAGAATAAATAAATACAAAGCACTCCTTTGATATTTGTTTTTGATAATTCATGTAATTGTATCTTGCTGATAAAATCGCATCTACCTACCTTAGAAATAGTACGATTATTTCTTATATTTGTATTATTGAGTATATCATTACAAATTGTAAATATAATTATAATTTGTCAATGATAATAAACGCAATAAATAACTTTGTTTACTCGGCGTGTTCTGTTAACCGTTTACATCGCGTTGTCAGTTTTAACCCCGTGAGGATCACAGTTAATTAATTGAACAAATTAAATATTAATTATTTCATTTCGCATAAATAATACAGACACATTATTTCTACCGCATTTTTTAGTTGTTTGACGTTTCATATTTTGTAAAATATAACCGGAATAAAGAAAATGGCTACGAGCGCGTCATCCGGATCGTCTCGGGACGAAAGACGTCTAAAACGTCTAAATGCTAAACTATCAGCTAGCTTTGCGAGCTTACAGTCGGTGTATGACAAGATAAGGAAAGCTTCGGAAAGCATTAACGATCGCCAATCCTTTTTATCAGGCGCAACTACTGTTGAAAAAATTCGTTCTGAATTTATAACCACTTTAGATGAAAAGGTGGATTGCGAATTGGAATTGAATCCGGAAGCAATCGCTGAATACGCTCAATTAAATGCATTTGAAGAACTCTTTGGTATTATTAAATATACTGAAGCAAATATGCTGTCAAATACAGTTGCAAAGCCTCGCCGTCAAATTAAGTTACCCGCCTTGGAAATAGCGTGCTTTAACGGGGATTTAGAAAATTGGTCTCTTTTCTATGAAACATATAATTCGGTTATACATTTGAATGATTCTCTGGATGATACGGATAAAATGCAGTATCTGATGTCTAAATTAACCGGAAAAGCGTTAAGTATTTGCAAAGCTATTACGCCTACAGGTACAAATTATCAAGTTATCTGGGACGCATTATGTACTAAGTATAATGATCAACGCGTTCTTGCTGAATTATACTTTGACCGATTGCTGAAATTATCTCCAGTTAACTCGGCCACGTCTGCTTCTTTAGAGAATTTTGCAGATGCATACTCCACTAACATCGCCGCGCTGAAGCAGTTAAAAATAAAAGACCTCGCAGAATTCATATTGCTGCAACTAGGTCTTAAACGTCTCGACATAGAAACTGTAAAGGCTTTCGAATCTTCTATTAAAAATAATGAAAATCTACCGTCCAGCGCGGAATTAATCGACTTCGTAAGGGTACAGCAACAAATTCTTAATCGCGCACAAATCACGCAACCGACTTGGCGAGCCGCGAGCCGTCTTGGCTCAAATAATAATTATACCGCTAAACCGCAAAAAACTAATTCCGCAAAGGCATTTATTAATGTCGAAAAAATCGATAATCACTCCATCGGAATCTGTTTCTGCTGTCAAAAGGGATCGCACCCTTTATACCAATGTTCTAAATTCATAAGTCTTGAACCACGTGAGCGATTTAACTGTATTAAGTCATCGAATATTCGAGTTTGTGTGAACTGTCTCAGTACTAGACACATCACGAAAGCTTGTAAATCAAAGAGTACATGCAAAACATGCGCGCTCAATCATCATACTTTGTTGCATTTCAAACAAACTGATGGGCGGAAGTCACAAAAGGACCCAATACCGTCTCCCGCGTCACAAACAGATGCCGATAATGATAATTTAAATTCGTCGAATCCGGTTTCACTATGTGGAACAAATTCATGCCCTAGTGCAAATACTACTGCCCTCTTAGGAACGGCTGTTTGCACTACCAGAGACGCTAAGGGCCAGGTACGGACGATACGGGCTCTAATAGATAGCGGCTCCCAAAGGAACATAATTACGCGCAAATGCTGTTCACGCTTGAATCTTAAGGTGCGGTCATTTCCAAGTACTTACGTCACGGGAATAGGTGACGTAAGAAATGTGACAAATGGCGTAACTTGCTTAAAATTACTCTCCCGCTATGACATCACTCAGTCGTATACGATTAAACCATATGTAGTAGAAACCATAACCAGTGAGTTGCCTACTGTTAACGTTAACCGATCCGCCTTGTCGTATCTTGACAATTTGCCCTTAGCAGACACAACATTCTGCACGCCCGGTGAGATTGATATTATCTTGGGATGTGACATGTTTGCTCGCATTCTAAAGGCAAACAAAATATCAGGTTCTCTCGGCCAGCCATTTGCTATTGAAACTACTTTGGGATATCTCATCTTGGGTACTGCCCCAACGATGATTGAAAACCCAAGTATAAACGCCACGCAATCATTTTGTACGTTCACGCAAAATGATGAATTTTGCCTTTCGCGCTTCTTTGAATTGGAAGACATTCCAGATGAGAAGTTTTTAACGCCTGATGAACAAGAGTGTGAGGATATGTTTAAACTCACTACTTCTCGTGACACGGCAGGTCGTTATATCGTCGCGTTGCCGTTTCGAAACAGTCCCTCTGTTCTCGGTAAATCGTTACCTGCCGCCGAACGCAGATTTCGATCTCTCGAACGCCGCTTAATATCTCAACCCGCAATAAAGTTAGAATATGACAAAATATTGCGCGAATACCTACAGAAAGGGTACATTTCACCGGTCGACAGTTCTGACTTATCGCATTACGTAATACCGCATCACATTGTAGTTCGTGAAGATAAACTGACTACTAAAATTCGCATGGTGCTAGACGCTAGTATGAAATCCGATTCGGGTTACTCGCTTAATGACATCCTACATACAGGAAAGAATTTACAAGGTGATTTGTTTCGCATTATCCTCAATTTCCGATTATTCGCCATAGCTATAACCGCGGACATAAAACAAATGTATCTACAAATTGTGGTGCAAGAAGAATGCCGACGTTATCAGCGCATGCTGTACAGATTTAACGATAGTGACCCTTTGCAATTGTTTGAATTTAATCGCGTCACGTTCGGCATGTCTTGCAGTCCATTCCTTGCGATGCGTACGTTGCGTCAACTTGCGTTGCATGAAAAACCTCGTTTTCCACTTGCTGCAAACCTGGTGGAAAAGGGTTCATTCTACATGGACGATTTCGTCACCAGTTGCTCGTCGGTTGAGGAAGCTTCCGAGTTGTCTACGGAATTGATTCAACTATTCGCTGCTGGAGGATTCGACCTTGTAAAATTCTCTTCTAATTCTCCAAAGTTTTTATCCACGATTCCTACAGCTCGTCGTGTTAAGGAACATGTGGAATTTAATCCCGATGAAAACCTAAAAATACTAGGGCTTCATTGGATACCCGCTTCTGATCATTTCGTATTTGTCGTACACACCGACGAAAGAACGTGTACTAAACGAAACATTCTCTCAACGATTGCTCGTCTTTGGGATTTGATGGGTTTCGCCGCACCAGTTGTATTATTGGCTAAGCTGATAATTAAATCTCTATGGGAGTATAACCTGGATTGGGATGATACTCCTCCTGAAACAGTTGTCACACTTTGGCGACGGTTTAAAAAAGAATTGCCATTACTGCAATCTATTAAAATTCCTCGTTTTTTAGGAATCGAACCCCACTGTGTATTAACGCTTATCGGGTTTTCAGACGCAAGCGAACGCGCATTTGGAGGTGTTATTTACCTACATGTTTACTGTCCGAATACTGATAAAACCACAATTAATTTATTATGCGCTAAATCCAAGGTCGCTCCGGCTAAGACGATTTCACTTGCGCGATTAGAACTATGTGGAGCGCTAGTACTTGCACGATTAATGCATACGGTCAGTAATAGCTACACATCAAATTCGAAAGCTCATACGACTTTAGCTTTTTGCGACAGCACGGTCACTCTAGCGTGGATAAATTCACCGCCCGCAAAATGGCAGACCTTCGTTGCCAACCGTGTCTCACAAATACAAAACCATCTGGGGGCTGAATGCTTCCATTATATAAAAGGTCAAGACAATCCCGCCGACTGCTTGTCGCGGGGTCTTACGCCCTCTCAGCTAATAGACCATCCGTTATGGTTTAACGGCCCCGTATTTGCCCAATTACCTAAAAGTGATTGGCCTTTACAACGTTTTGATACGAAATCTGTGACTGATCCTCCCGAACGGAAAACAAAAATTTTGATGTCCGTTCAAGACATTAACTGCCTCAAAACAATTGCTCCTCCGTTATTGTGTGCACTAGCCTCTCGTGTTAGCTCATGGCCGAAATTAATCCGAATAGTAATTTATGTTTTTCGTTTCATCAAGAAATTACCACGAGCGTTTGAATTAAACCATATCTTAGCTGCAGAAACCGCTGTTATTAAATCTATACAGGAAGAACATTTCTCCGAAGATATAAAGGCAGTCAAAGATGGGAAGAAGGTTCGGCGAGCGATCGCAAAACTGAATCCGTTTATTCATGACGGAATTCTAAGGGTAGGAGGCAGATTGCGAAATGCGGAAACAGAATTTGACAGTCGTCATCCAATTCTTTTACCCGCTCGTGATCATGTAGTCAATCTAATAATAGACTACTATCACATCAGAAACCTACATACGGGTCCTACGTTACTGATGTCGCTGCTAAGGCAAAGATTTTGGATACTTTCTTCGCGTAATTTGGTTCGGAAACGTGTGCATCAGTGCAATACTTGCTTCAAAGTCAATCCCAAACCGCAATTCCCAATAATGGGAGATTTACCCGCATGCCGCGTCCGCGAAGCTAAGGCTTTTCTTCACACAGGGGTTGACTACGCGGGCCCGCTTCAAATAATTCCTTATAGACGTCGGGGGGTGCGAAGTCAAAAGGCATACATTTGCTTATTTATTTGCTTGGTGACCCGCGCAGTTCATATTGAACTCGCTTCGGATCTTTCCACCGAAGTCTTCCTCAACGCTTTCAAGCGTTTCCTTTCTCGTCGAGGTCCTGTGAGTATAATGTACTCCGATAACGGAACGAACTTTGTGGGAGCTAAATCCCATTTACGGTCTTTATTTGAACTTATAGAGTCACCCAATTATAAAAAGGAATTCTCAGACAATCTGTTGGAGAATCGAATCGAATGGAAGATGAATCCACCGCAAGCTCCTCACTTTGGTGGGATCTGGGAAAGTAACATTAAATGCCTGAAAGGTTATTTAAATAAAATAGTAGGCACCTCTCTACTGACGTATGAAGAGATGCAAACAGTGCTTTCTCAGATTGAAGCAATTCTTAATTAACGCCCGCTATCTGTACTTAGCGTTAACGACGTTTCGGCTCCATTGCCGCTAACCCCCGCGCATTTTTTAACGCTTACTCCCTTAAAATCTTTACCCGCTGCTGATTTGTCAGACGAGCCAGTCAACTTGGTACAACGCAAACATCTCGTGGATCGTCTTGTTCAGACGTTCTGGAACTGTTGGCGAATTGAGTATTTGAATACTTTGCAAGCTCGCCAGAAATGGAATACAAATGTGAATCCGGTAACGACAGGCACGGTAGTATTGATTAAGAGTGACAACATCGCGCCACTTCAATGGCCTATTGGGGTAATAGTCAGTGTCTACCCCGGGGCAGATGGGGTGATCCGCGTTGCGGAAGTTAAAACTAACTCCGGAATATACCGCAGGGCGGTCGTTAAACTCTGTCCCTTACCGTCACAATAGATTTAACGACATTTTTAGAAGTAAGGTCATAATAATTTTATTCTTAAAATCAATTAGGTTAGTTTCGTTGTTAAATAGGTACCAAACCCTACTTCTAGTTTTATCTACCGCAGGTTCAGTATTATTTATTGAATCCTTTCAAATCATATTTTTATGTTTCAATGTTTTTTATTTTTTATTTTCCTTGCTATATCGGTCAATTTGACCATTTGGTAAACGCATTTATATAACTAACATAAATATTTTCATAACTTTTACATAATTAATTACATTATACCGCGTGTTACAATTTTGTTTGCGCATTAAAACGTATTGGCACTCTTTTGGTTTATGGAAGTGGATTCTTTCATCCCCTTCCAGGCGGGGGGCATGGTTAGGCCCAAGCACGCACTTACACTTATACACACCTACTCTTACACATACATACTGTCGCTGCCTGGGATTTGGTAGTAATTATTGTTGCCAATTCCTTTATTCCTACCCATCCATTTGCCTACCCGTCCTTCCTTAATTCAGTGTCCGTAATAAACTGCCCGCCGCGTCATATAGCCATTTGCGCTCCGCTCCGCCTTTACCTAATTCCGCTATTAAAATAAAATAGTTCGCGCATGTTTACTGTGTGTTTACAATCGAAGACCAACGAGGGCCGGCCTACAGATTCCTTTTCGGTGAGTCCTTCCTCTCCATACAATTATTTTACCATATTTTTCAGGCAGTGATGGTAGCCACAATCAAGGTTCATTTTTAATACACACACAGTAACAATTCCACTCTGCACGACCGCAAATCTTCTCCAAGCCATCTTCAGACTGGTACAAATTATTCTTAGTCTACGGTTTATATACACAACATATGAGGGAGGGGAAGCGGTGCGGTCTAAATGATTTTAATCCATTATATTAATTACATTTGTTACTAAGTCGTTTAAGACTGTAGAATTTCTAAATATATCTGTGTCTTTTCATTGTTGCTCAATTTGGGAGGCGAATACTGATACCGCCACACCGGGAACTATTTAATGTATTACCAACACCACTGCCATAGGTCAAGTGGTTCGCTACGTTCGGTGACTTTGCGTCTAGTGAGGTTTGTCTGGATCTTGACGGCTGATGTGTCAGCCCACCAGCTCCATGGCAGGCCAGATCGGGAGAGACTTCATAAGGATACTTTTTGACCTCTCGCCAAAAATCCGAATTCGACCAATTTCTTAGATATTCCCCTTAAACATTTGAAGTTTTTAAGCTCTTAAAAAAATAAATGTTATTTTTGAAGATAATATCTAGATACATTCCACGCCGAAACGCAAATTATATGAAATTCCCTCGATTGAAAAAAATCGCAAAGTATGCTCCGAAAATTATATTTAGTTTATATTTGTGAAAAATTTCACAATGTTTCTTTAAATGATATTTAAGATACGTTCCACGAAATTTTTGCCCTGTTTTAAACGAGTGTTGTTTTATTAAGCTTTTTCGAAATTTTCGCTGCAATTTTGTCGTTTAAATATTAGTGTGCTCTCTCCGACATTCGTAATTACATATTTCTTTTTCAGCCGAGAAGCGCCGCCTTAAGAGCCTACTGTATGGAGCAAATGTAAAAAAAAAATTGTAAAATAATAAAATATATATATTCCCCGCATTATCTTTCGGAATACGCGATACTAGACTGTTGTGACAACCCTAACTCAAGTGTTTATACTCCTAGTTCAATTCGATTTAACATAAAATTGAATTTGAACGGCAAATTTTCCACTTGTTTGCTGAATAAAGGAACATTGTAGTTGTGTGTTGGTTATACTTCTGTAGATAGTATTGTCTCGTTATCTCCAACCATATGTGAAATTGTTTTTGAGTTAACTTTTCCTAGAATACATAATAAACTATCCTTTTGATAAAGTTCCTAGACGTGTCATTTTCATGGGAAAACTAATGAGTTCTTTGCCGTAGACGTGTGGAAAATCATGGATCTAGCGAAAAACAAAAGCTTGTTTCATTTAAATATTTTACGAAGAAAGAAAAGAAAATGCTTCATAAAATTAAATACCTATTTAATACTAAAAAAAGCTTAAGGGTTCCAAAACCTGAAATTTTAATGTCGACAAGCATACAAAATACCCAGAAAACGAAATATTTATTTTTATTTTTTATTTATTTTATTTATTTCAACTCTTGAACATACACTTTACAAATTATTACTTTGGTTTACATAATAATTCATTTGATGATTCTACTACTCCATAAGTTGAGCTCTAGGAGCTCGTGTTTATGGGAGGAGTATTTATTTACATGCAAAAAAAATAATGTTCTAATAAGTATGTATACAATGATCATACACTTAAAATAATTTGTATGTCACTAGCAGAATCAATAATAAGATATGGGTTAACAATATGGGGAAATACTACTGTAGCCAACCTGAAACAAGTACAAGTTGTACAAAAGGCAATGGTAAAATTATTAGTTGTCCCTAACATTTTCAAACAAAGACACAATACTCCGTTGATGTTTCAGAGTGCAAAAATTTTACCTGTGAAGGAAACTAGATCATAAATATAGCACTAGATTCACGCGTAACGACGGGTTAATAGTTCCGAAATTTAATAATAAGTACGGACAGGGAAAGTTTGAATACAACATACCGAAGATATTTAATTTATTACCTGACAATATAAAGCAAGATAATTCTATGAATAAGGTTAAATACATGGTGAAAAATTGGTTATTGGAAAAAGAATATTTATTTTGATACTTATGATAAAATTTATGAAAAAATGTTTAAACTGATAAAATATGTAAATTATAACTTTAAATATATTTGTAAGTAATTATAAGCACCTGCTGTCAAGCCAATTGCAATTGGCTTAGCGGGACTTGTTTGTTGATTTATAAAATAAATACCTAAATAAATTTAAAAAAAAAAGACTTATAGAAATAAATATACAAACATTTTTTGACAAAGAAATACAATTTAGAGAAAAAAAATAGTTATCGAAAAACAATAATAATAATACTTTTTTTATTAGATGTTACAGATTCTAGAGGTTAATTAAGGGTACTATATCATTATCCAATTTCAAGGACTTAATTTGCTTTTTAAATTGTTCATATTTCAATGTTTCTGTTACGCTAATTTTGTTTTTGGATAATAATATATTGTACCATCTCACACCTAAATATAAATAGTGGCGTTGAGCCGTGGTCGTTCTAAGCATATGAATGGCTACTAAGCCATTAGTTTTATATCTTTTGCTTATGCTATCTGAGGGGTGAATTTTTTGATAAAATATTCTTTATGGATTTGATATAATGCGTTTCTTTTATACAATTCTGTGATAGATGGTACATTAAATTCCCGAAATATCTCTAAAGTGGGGAAGTCGTATGGTTTCCTAAGGATGATTTTTATAATTATTCTTTGAATTGTAATTATATCTTAAGTACTTACGCAATTTTCACAAAACGCTCAATTTTTACAAAATTACCAAATAGGCAAACCACATTCAAAAAATTTACAAAAGTGGCAAATTTTACAAAATTTTCAAATTTTATAAATAAATCAGCTGACCCGGCAAACGTTGTTTTGCCTGAATTACTTTTTTTAAATCTTGATTGAACTACTAATATCGCTATTTAAAAAAAGGGGTTGATGGTAGAAGGGTAAAAATTTAGGGCTGTATGTATTTTTAATGCCTCACTATAAAAAAAAAAAATTTAGTCCAAAAAATCAAAAATTAAAATTCGGGGTGGACCACCCTTAACTTTAAAGGTTATGAAAAATAGATATTGGCCGATCCTCAGACCTACCCAATAAGCACAAAAAATTTCATAAAAATCGGTCCAGCCGTTTTAGAGGAGTATGATAACTAACACCGTGACACGAGAATTTTATATATTAGAAGATAAAATTCACAAATTTTATGAGATTCGCAAATTTTATAAAATCCGAAAATTTTATAAAATTCGCACATTTTACAAAATTCGGAAATTATTCGGAAATTCACAAAATTTGCTAAATGTACAAATTTAAAAAAAAAACACAAATCTTAAGAAATTCACATATTCTACTAAATTCATAATTCTTAGAAAATTTATTTTATTTATGAAATTGACAAATTTAATCAATATGTTTGACTAATATCCGATTCGTAGTTGGAAAGCACGACAAACGCGCGCCCAATGGCCCAATAAACGGTTGACATTTGTCAATTGAGAACGGGTCGTTTTTTCGACTCGTTCTTGAGTTCAACAGCTCGACTATCGAACGATTTGCCGGCCTCTGTGTTTCCTCCCTCCTGCGACACGGGTCTCTTCAAGACCAATGTTCTTTCCTTCTTCTCCTCAAAAAGACCCTTCACACAGCATCCCAGATGACATAGGCCCTGAGGAAAATGATTTTCCTCAGGGCCTCTTTCCCCAGGGCCTCCTGTGTGGAGTTAATGTAAAAAAAATACACTTCAGAAATTTCATAATATACGTCAAGAACTGTACATAACTGCAACAATCACGTTGCTTGCTTCGAAGGATATTAATAATTTTTATTCAGAAAATAACTCCTTTACAAAGCTTTCTCAAAGAGGGTTGTAGTTCGAGCTTGCCCTAATTTCTCAGACAGTTCCGTGAACTTAGAGTTTTCGTTTCTTGCACAAGGTATAAAATATCACTGAAGAGGAAAATATTAATGGTGATATACGAGTAAATAAATGGGGGAGCAGGAAAAGGTCGAGGGTGTTGAAACCCAATAATTGGTTGAAATATGCATCCTGCATCCCAAAGGGGATTTACATAAACACAATGTAAGCATTAATTCTTGTAAACGAAAGTCCCTTCGTAAATAGGAAGTGGTTTTATTTCTCTTTCCTAACATACCTATCTTTAAAATAATTATGTATTCAACAGACATCTTTTACAAAAAATAGACATATCTGCATCGTTCATCCATAATTATTCCATTAAAATAAGATTATCTTCACTTCTTGTAAGAAGTAATTCAGAATACAATTCTATTATTTGGTCTCCACACAATTAAAGCACATTGATAACAGACATACCCTCGAAATATTTAGAATATCCACTTTTACAGATACAACGATAAATGCAAACTCAACACCATTGGTCCTATAAATTATGTGCTTACCATTTAATGGTACATAGACTCATTAACATTTTCTTACACCAGAGTTTCTTTTGAAACCAATTCTCATAATTTCAATACATCCACGGAACCCTTTCGAAAAAAATTGTAGGAAAAGAAAACAATGCTTTTTAAAAATAACTTTCATTGGTTAGTTCGCAATGTTAGTAGAAGTTAGTAGGTTAGTTTACACTAAGACATAACAAGATTAATCAGATAGATGCTATTGTTTGGACTCAGTGAGCACGTTAAATTGAGGTGTCGTCTTCGATAAGGCAAGGCACATGTCATTTTTGACGTTTAATCGGTACGATTTTTAGTTTTAAAGAACCTGGACTCGCACAGGTATCTGAATAGACACAACTCGTTTGACAAGAAGAGGGTAAGCTTGTCTCAGAGAACCCTAAAACTCGCCAAGACTCTTGTGAAACTCAGTTCGATATGTTTTCTTGGATTTCCTTTGAGCGAGCGGTCAAACAAACGATGCGCGAATTACTGCATGGTATTTTTAATAGACATAAGAATGTGGGGAACTGTGGACCCCTGACATTTATCCCAAAGGGATGCATGGACGCCGCTTTAAGAAATTCTGCCTTAGACAATAAAGCAAATGAAATAGAAAAGGAAACGATAAAAGCAATTGCGGTTAATAATGACTATGAGGCTAAATAACATTGAAAAAATTATAAAAAATAAGAGATATTAAATATTTAAAAATATTATATACGGTACATAATAAAAAAATACAAAATTTCTCGGTCCAATATCTTTAAAAATAGAAAAAGTTCCCGTTATCAAAAAAAAAATCAAGGTGTGCAATTCACACATGATAGAAGTGAAACCTTCGGAAAACTAAAGTAGGCAAGGGTGGGGAGGCTAAAAAGCTTCGCACAAAGAGACCGATTAGTCTTTCTCATTCTCTCGCAGGCTAAATCCTTTAGATATAGACGGTTACCGGACAATTCATAGTTAAATCAAATCAACACCTCTTTTAAAAAGTTATTAAAAGTGATGAAAAAAAAAAATATAAAAAATGCTTTCACACAGGTTTAAGACCTAACCAATATAAAAAAAAATTAAATAATTGGCCTAGCTTGGTAGTCGAAATACCATGTAAAACAATCCTGTAATAAACAAAATGAATAAAGAAAATTAAAAACAAAAAAAAAAAAAATTCAAAAGCAGTCGTGGCATGATTAAAAAATAAAAAAACATTAACATACAGTTTGGGGAAAACATATTACAAAGTACCCCACAGAATAGAGAATTTGTGTAATACAATTATTTTTTCAGTAAATCGGTTTAACCGGTAACCAATCATTTTAAATAACTTTAAAATTGAGATTGGGGGGGAGGGGGAATGAATAAAATCATAAAAATTAAGTCGAAATCACATTTTGAACATCACAGTTTTCAAAATAACAAAAAAAAACTTAAATATAGTCTGTCAATTAAGAGTAGAAAAGAATTAAAAATGGAACTTCAAAATTTGCTGCAACACCAATTAAATGTATGAATGTAAATGAAGCAAAGAGTGTGTGCCAGGAGCGAGTTGTTTGGCGGTCCGTCCTCTCTGCCTACCCCTGCAGAGAAACGGCGTGATGGTTTAAAGCGCAATGACACTGGATATATAGAGAACTGTTAATCACATTTTAAAAAACATTTTTTTGTTTGTAAGAAAAAAAAAATCGATGAAGCACTGTTGTTAAGTTAGCTACTTAATGACAAAAAATTGATTAAATGATGTTTTACAAAACGATTTTCTTTCATTTAATTGAACTTAAATTTCAACATTAGGTAGGTAGAAAGGAAGAATCTCTAATGGTGAGTTTAGTTTGTGAATCTAAAACAGCTATTGTCACGATATTACACTTACCACAACGTGGCGGGGGGTTCAAGTTTAAACTTTTTTATTCCAATAAAAAAAATTGAAAATTTCATATTTATCCATTTTAATGCAGATCTGAATGTAATAGAATCTTTCAGATCAATTTTCATCCACTTCCCGAACTATCGAAATACGTACATTTTCGCACACATGTATCGTAATCATTTTTATGATTACAATACACGTGATTGTAATCATTTTTATGGTTACAATACACACAATGACAAAAATTAACCAATATTAAAGTTTACTTTGCTTTATTAGTACGTGATAAGCGTGTTTTGTTTATCTTTTAAGACCATATTTCTTACCTGCCAACGCCAATTTTCTCTGGGTCTTCTACCGCCCCCTGAAGGTCTCAAACGCCCAAAAGGGGCGTTATCGCCCACGTTGAGAACCACTGATCTAAATAAAGTCCGGTCTAGGTACTTTTTAAGCTATTATTAAATAAATGTGAGAAATTTCTAATCTGTGCTTTATATTTTATGACAATATCGTTATTCTTCATTACGTTAACACAAAATTGCAAATGCTATAAAAAACCTATATGCAATTCTTATTTTAAGATCAGCGGGTATATTATATATACATATTGCAATAAAAAAGTATCTTTTTTAACTTTATTGCCTTTTTAATTTTTTACAAAAATATAGGTTACACAGCTTTACATTTCCATCATGGGTTATATTTTTAGTAATGCCGTTTGAACATTAGTGACCCCCTCCTATGTTTTTTACTCTTATTTGACAAACTGTACTCGCAGAACTTAATCATAACATTTTTCAAATTGGTTTTCATTTAATTGAAAAAATAAATGAATGGAGTTCTACGAATTAAATTCAAAAACAGTTTATTTATTTTATTTATTTATTTATTTCTATATATTACAGTATTTACCTTTAGATCAATTTCGAAAACATTTTTACATAATATATTTTGTAATTTTATTGTTGGGTGTAAGGTAGGTTTGTGAAGGTGAAACTATGGATAGGTATTGTTGTATGTTTCGTGAACACCTCACTAGGAAAACCTGTGCTGAGGTGTTTACGTGTTTATTTATGTTTATGTATGACAAGTATTTATGTGTTGTAATAGAAAGTTTTATATGAATTTTTTTTTTTCAAATTTTAATATTTATTTTACATTGGTTATTGAGAGAGTTTAATTTTTTAAGGTTCATCAATTTCAAATTACGCAAATCCATTGAACAAACGAATAATGTTAGTTTTCAAATAACTCCAATTAAATACAATAAAATTAGTTTATTGCTCAATATGTACCAGGGTCGGTTGAAAAGTAATGCTTCCTATTTTTTTCTCCTTTAATTGTCAAGAAATAAATAATGCAATTACATGCGTTGGAAACCATACTGTTGACGATAATTTCATTAATTTCGTTATAATCTCCACAGTCTCTTTATAATCTCCACGTCTATTTCCACAGCTTTGGTCCATTTTCTAACAAGGGGATGTATCACAGTGTTGTAAAAAGCACAATCAGAACGCCATCGCCATAACTATCCCCTCCGATCACACAGTTTTGAATGTTTTTTTTTCCTTGGTGATGCTATTCCATTGACCGCCTTTTTGATTCAGGTTCAAAAAAATTAATCAATATTTCGTATTCAGTTACAATTTTTTCCAGAAACTAAGCGCTGCTGGTGGATATTGTTTTTCTTGTTTCTTTATTCTGGCCGGAAAACTTTTTTGGTAACCACCTCGCACAAACTTTTGATGAATTGAGCTGTCAAATAATCGTCATAACACTGCCTTTACTGACAGAGAGAATGCGACATCTAAAGTTATCTGGGGTCACCACGAATGATGTCGTTAACTCTCTCAATGTTGTGTGCAGTCACTGCAATCAACGGCCTGCCGCTCCACTTTTCTTCAGCCAGCGGTGTTTGTCTTTCAGCTTCGTTACAGCGACGAACCCATCCACAGTTGCATCATGGTACACATTTTTTAGTCTTTCACGATTGCGAATGGGCGTTTCACCGTTTTTCTACAGTCAAGAATCAATCACAGAACTTTTTCTAATACCAACATCGATGTCGGTTATTTTGTAAGCGACTGCAGTGTTGCCACTCGTTGACGCAAAAATTGACTACTGCAGCAGATTATAGAAGAAGGTTTGAGGGATAGCACCAAATTCAAAATTTTTACTTATTAACTAACTTTATTTTAGTAGAAAAAAATTGGAGGCATTACTTTTTGACCGACCCTCGTAGTTGGTTGGTTGTTTCAAAAAATTTGAACAATTCATAAAATTTTTTAAGTTGAATTTCCGTCTGGGGCCAGTGAGATTATGGCGTCCCCCAATTTGGTTATGTCATGAAGCTGAATTTGGTAGTGGGAAAGGAAAGGAGATGGAAGAGAGAAAGGTGGAAAGTACCTGGCTATTCCGATCTAGTCACTTGTAAGCACTGATTTTAGATTTTTACGGCCAAAAGTATTTTCATCTTTGTTATTTATTTTTGGGGTGGTATATCGCTATTAAAAAGGTTGGCTAAAAAAAGAGGCGGCGTAACACGGCATAACACCCCAAAAATAAATAATGACAATTGTAAGCAACGTTTCAAATGGATAGTGGACTTACACCAGGGCAAAATCATTAAATTGTGAAATAATACAAATCGATCAAATAAAATTTACTTGCGCACGTTTCAGACCGCCACCTCCGGATCGCTAGTCGAGAACCTTACCCCTCGATCACGGAGGCCGTCAAAATAATGTATTTAATACTTGTTTTACTTAAAATCCGTCGTTAAAGAGTGTATAAATACACGAATAAATAATAATACTGCTGCTCGCATCACCGCACAGAGGCGCCTCGCCTTTGTTTCACCTACACACCATTACGTCCATTTATTCCGCGCGGTTTGGTTTGTTTCTCGAAGACAGTCGACACGCTTCCGTGTCATGTCTCACTTTGTTTCCATTGGTGCATCTAATATGATCAATAATCGAATAATCAATTAGATAACCTAAATAGCGAAATGCATCGGCCAATCTGGATGGCTAAACAACGGAAAATTATAATTTGATATGCTAATAATTGACTGTACTAGCATTATATTTCATAATCTTTAATTTATAAAAATTTCGCGTCACGATGTTTGTTCGAGATAAACTCCAAAACTGCTTAACCGATTTTATGAAATTTAGCTCACTGTATATAATTTGGTCGAACTTAAAATAAAAGATAGTTTTAAGCTCGATTATTGGCTTCAATATTTATAGTTGCAAATTAAATGTTCAGTAAATGTTTGTTATAGGAAAATACTTTGTAATTATTTGTAAGCTCCATAAGTTTCTAAAAGATGGCGGTTTGAGTTAATTTATCGACACAATACTTGGTTATCTTGGTTGTGAAACCATCCAGTAGATGGCGTTGTATTTCGATTTCCCGTCACAGCAACGCGTGGCCGGGTCAGCTTGTAACTGTGTATAAGCTGTCCATCTAATTGCAATCAATTTGTACCGCCGCCCCGGAAACCATTTATTAGAAAACTAAAACCTCTGTAACCCCAGGAATTTGGGGTTCAATGTGTCTAGGAGTTCCGAACGTATGACTACATTCCTTCCACTACGGTGCAAGGAAATGGGTCGAGTGAGTCCGGCTGGAAAGGCCTAATAGGTCTCTAGGATCCGGCCAACCACGCAGTAGGTGAGCAAACGTAAAGACATTTGCCGTAAAGACCTAGACAATAGGGTGGGTCACGACTGTATGGGGAAAAAAATTCTTGTTTTGATTAGTTTAATTATGTTAGAAGGGTGTTAAATGGAGATATAAAATCACATAATTTTTTAATAATATTTGGATATCATCTTCTTCCTCCGGATTGACTTTGAAATTTCACATAATAGAGAAAAACCCACCCTTGTTAAATCTTAAAAAAATGTTAGATGAACCATTAAAAATTAACAATTTTTAATAAAATACGAAATATAGGGAATATTTTGATTTATTTATAAAAAAATATATTTGAATATATTTCAAATTATCTCAAGGCATTGTATTCAAATACCAGCAAAATCCTTCTTACTCTCAAATTTCGGCATCATTTTGCGAGACGCAATTTTGAGGCTTTTTGTAAATGATTTCGTCAAAATATACAACATTTGCTGTGGAAGATTACAAAAAATATGGTTTGGTAAAAAAAAAAAAATTTAAAAAAAAATATTTTTAAAAAAATATTAAAATTTTCAAAACTTTGAAGTGAATCCGGAGGAAGAAGATCGTATCAGAAAATTAAAAAAATTTAAACACGTCGTTTTGAACCCATTTGACACGCTTTTATCGCTCTTAGAATTTAAAAATAACATTTTTGTTAAATGACTCACCTTACTAGACAAACCTCATCACATGAACCCGGGCGGCTCTGCTAAAAGGGGCGTTGGCTATCCAGTAAATGGTTCCCAGGGCAGCAAATTGAAAATACTTGTGGCTATAATTTAATGACAGGTTTCAAAATGTTCATGCCAGATTAAGGTTGGGATCTAATAAGCGAGTTTTCCATATTCCGTGTTTAACCTTCCCCTAATGAAAAACTGTAAATGTTGTAATTTTCTCCGTTGCTTAAATAATTGTTTAATTATACTGTTAGTTAGTTCTTAGCAAGGGGATATCTCGAAACGGGAGCGGACCGTACTAGGCGACTCTATTACTAAAAGATACACATTTGGAAACTAATTGAGTTCTGTTTATAGAGACCTTTGTACTAACCTGAAATAATTAAGTTAATTTTGTGTACTAGGTGGAAATTTCGTTAGCATTGGATTTTATATTGTCAAACGCAAATATGCACCTTATTCAGTAAACAGAAACTTTCTAGAATTGTGATCTTTACCAGTGTTCCGCAAACTTTTTGTGATCAAGGTACACCTACCAAAACAAAAAAATTAGAGGTACACCAAAGAAAAAAACAACGTTTATTTAATATTTATTATTAAAATCAAAATAATATGAAAACATGTTTAATGAGAAATGTGAGCCTGCTTAACTGAGCACAGCCGATCAAAATTTGGAGCAATCGTTGATAATGCTTCTCTCATCTCTTCAATGATCCACCCCAGGGGTCTTCTTTTATTTATATTTATAGTGGGAGTTGAAAAACCCAATTCGCATAAATCGGTCGTGGCCAAAAATGTGCAAGCTCTATTTCGGAAAATTTTACTTTCAATGTCTGATCAGTTTTTGTCTTCAGAATTCTTCCTGCTCGTTCGGTAAGTGTCAAAGGGAAATGCTATCTAAGAATGGATTTCGAACCCAGTCCATAGGTTGCAGGTCACACTTAGGAAAAATTTTCTTTTTTTCTGCTGTGCTTCACTAGTTTGTGCTTCGAGTGTTTCGCTATCAAAGCATGCACTCTTTTTATGGAATCGGCAGCCATAACATTTGGGAACATTTCGTTACTATATACCAATGGGCATGGCTGATCCATAAAACCAGCTTAGCTTTCAATCTTATCCGATAACGTTAAAGTATTAGAATTCTTGCCTTGTTTTTTTGGTTGCGCTCATTTGTCCGGTCACCGAAGTAGTTCTAAGTTCTAGCAGAAACGTTGTTTGTAATGGCTTTTTAAAATTTAATTATTACAAAATTAATCAATTCTTTTACAAGTAAGTGCTATGAATGCCTCAATAGGTACTGTTGTGTTGAGAATCGCTTTGTGCACACCACTTATTTAATCAAAATTATCGATGTGTTTCGAAACCATTGGTTTCGATTAAATTTTGATTAAGCGAATTGTGAACACAAAGTGATTTGTTTTTATTTAATAAAAATGATTCCACAAAGTGAATTAGCGGTCATTGAAGAAGACACAATATTACTAAAATACAGTATACTAAATAAAATACAATCAGCATTTTGCCATTGGAAATGCATAATGATAAAATAGTTTTGATAAAATCTTTGATTTTTGTTCTTTTTTTTTTTTTTATATGAAATACCGCACAAGAGTCCCAACTGCTCCCCTCTGGAGCCAGTGAGACTATGGCATCCCCAATTGGGGTATGTTGTGTGGCTGAAGGTAGTGGGGAGGGGAAGGAGATAGGGAAGAGGAAGGTGGGGAAGTACCTGGCTATTCAGATCTGGTCACTAAACACAGCTAATGCCATTTCGAGCAACGTTTCAATTCTGAATGGTGGTCTTACACCAGGGCGATACTGATAGTATCTTCCACTCTGGAACGTGCCGCAAATATACTATATATTATTTTAAATGAATAAATTGTGAAATAACATAAATTAATCAAATAAAATTTATTTGCGCACGCCGGGTTCGAACCCGCGACCTTCGGATTGTGAGTCCAGAGTCTTACCTCGGGACCACGGAGGCCGTCATTCTGTCTTGGCTGACGATCCAACACTAGTTGTCTGATTTATGTTTAAAATAAGTTTATTAATATATTTGTCTAAAGGCCAGTGGAAGTGCATTGTATAACTTTGTTGCAAGTTCTAAAATTCCTTTGACCAAACGTTGTTTTAGCAAAAGTGAGATATTGTGTCCTTTGGTTTTATTATCTCGAGCAGTTTGGACATTGTCAAAAGCAGTTATGTGTTTGAATAGGAATGCTGGTATGCTTTTGGCACAAAGTTGACTAAACTCCAAAACACGGAATCTCCTAAAGATATCATCCGAACTGCATCGGATCTTATAAGATATCTTTTCTAAATAAAACCTGATGGTTTTAATACGTTAGCGTTTGCGTGGTTGAAATTTAAGAAACTGGCTTCGAGTGCATATCTGACGCCACGCCGTACGCGCCGCGCCATATATATTTTTTAAACATTTACTCCACACAGGAGGCCCTGAGGAAAATAATATCCCTCGGGGCCTATGTCATCTGGGATGCCGTGTTTTTTTTTTTTACATGAGCTCCACACAGGAGGCATCTTTGGGGATGCTGTGTGGAGGGTTGATTTTTAAGGAAAGGAAGGAGGGGAGAGTTCTGGGAAGGAAAAGGGTTTAAAGGGTGGGTAGGAATCTGGGGTTCAGTGTTTCCTAGTCATCCGCCTGCAAGACCTGGAACAAACCTCACCCCATGAACCCGGGCACCCCTGCTAAATCACCAAACGTAGCGAACTACTTGGGGTGACTTATGGCAGAGGTGTTGGTTATCCAATAAAGGTTCCCGGAGCGTCGGTACCCATTCCCGCCTCCCAAATTGAAGTGTCTTTTGAGGAGAGAAAGATATGAACATTGGTCTTGAAGAGACCCATGTTTTGAACACAGAAGCCGGCAAATCGTCCGATAGCCGAGCTGTTGAACTCAAGAACGAGTCGAAAAAACGACCCGTTCTCATATGACAAATGTCAACCGTCAAATGTCAAAAACGTACGTATTTTGGGCGCGCGTTTGGCGTGTCTTCCGGCTATGCACCGGTGCGGAAGGGATCAATGACGATATTTCCTTATTATTTATTATTTTAACTTTATGAGTAAAACCTCAAACTGTAATAATATCTTTTTCTGATTTTTCTGTTTCCAGATTTTCAATTGAGTTTCGCTCATAATGTCTTCATTTAATTTAACCATATTTCCTCATAAAAATCTGTGTACGTGAAATTTCAAACAAAGCTACCGTTGTATTTCGGTTTCAAATTCAATAATTCGTCGAAGGATTGCGCCACTTCTGTTAGCAGGCCGCATGAGAACGTGTCCCCCTTAGGTATAAGTACCCCCTAGGTAAGAACAGAACCCAAGACATACTTCCTTCTTGCCTTACGTCACTTTTCAAATGGAATGGGTTAGAAAACTCCCCAGACCATTTCACAATATTTTCTTGTTGCGTGTGCCAAATTCAAAGAATCGCTTTTACATCTTCCGAAACTGCTCTTTTTCCTTAGTTTTTCCCACAGTTTATTATGACATACACGGTCAAATGCTTTGCTTAGATCTAGAAAGCAGGTTGAGGGGGATCTTTGAGGGAGATCTTTTTACATCTCCAGCAGAACTCTCTCGACCCTCGCCTTGAACCGCAGTGGGAGGGATGGATTCATACGTCCGCCACTCTTGGACACACTGATCCTCAGATTCTTACTCGTGTGGTGTTCCCTCATGCTTTTTTCCTTCCAAGCTCTCTTTTCTTCCTTTCCTTTCAAAGAAATACTCCACACAGCATCCGCAAAGATGACATAGGCCCTGAAGGGAAAATATTTTCCTCAGGGCCTCCAGTGTGTAGCTAATATGAAATAAGCCAGTCTCACGGTCCATACGGAATTAAAAGCATTAATTAAATATTTTTAGCGGTGGTGAAAGTTTTTTTGGTAGATGTAGGAATTCACCCGCCGTTCTTAGCAAAAATTAAAATTTGTGAAGAATTTTAAAGAAAATCCAATTTTTAGGAAATTAATTTTGAAACTTTTACAAAACGTATAAAAATGCCATTCATAAAAATAAGATAAGATACTTGGGAATAGTTTTATACTCAAGGACTTCTCTTGGAGAAAATGCCGATTTCATTTTAAAAAAACGCTTAAAATGTGAAAAGTTGCGATGAAAAAACAAGTTTACTTATTAATAAAACAATAACTTTGTAATTACCATTATCATTATCTTCTCCCCCTTATCCTATTCGGGTCGGGGACCCACTACATCGACAAGACGCCTCCATGCATCCCTGTCTTGCGCGGATTGTGCGGCCTCCGTCCATGGCAGTCCCATACTCTCTTCACACAATTTCTGGAGTTGCCTCGCCCAACTGTGTATTTTCCTAGTAAATACCACTTTTTACAATTATTTATATTCTTAATGCCGATCGGGTTTCGCTAAAACCGTAGTTTTTTTCCGCGCTGCATAGTACTAAAATCTACAAGTTTAGTAACATGTGCTATAAATAATTTGTTATGCTTTCACAGTGGGTTGCAAAAAAATGGGCTGAGCTCTTGTGGATAAAGCAGGGGAAGGGGCTGGTGGAGAATAAGGAACTCCAGTGAAAAATATTATGGCTTTAAAAAAATATGTTCATATAGACCAATATACGCTGATTCTGAATATATAAGTTTTATTACATAATATTTAACGTAGAGTTTTAAAAAAAATATTAAAAAGTCCATTTTAAAACGTGTTGTTAAAACACCCTGTCAAGTTGGTATTGCTGGATTTTGGCGGCGTGACGTCACCGCGCCGCGTCACCTGGGTCAAAGTTGTATAGAAATCAATAGAAATGTAAGACGCAAGCCGTTCTACATTCCGTGTTATTGGTTTATAGAGATTTGGACATATAATAGTTTTTGTTTTTATTGAAACATTATTTAGGTCTAAATAATTCAGTATCAAAAATAAAGTATCTCTATTAGTTTATCTACATTATTTAAAATATTCAAAAACTCTAACTGTACAAAAAAACTATCATAATGCCCAATAAAACGCTCCAATGCTGAAATTCAAAATGGCGGGAGTCGAACAGTTGATTCCAGTTCCCTACAAAATTCATACTTTGGTTGGTCATGATGATGTCACACTAGATTCGGTGGATTTCGTGGGATCTTGAAAAATTAAAACTTTGACATTTATTAAAACTAACTATAAAAATAAAAAGAAATATGCACTTATTTAAGTTAGAAGGTCATTATTCATAAAAAAAAAATATAATTGGACTGGAATTCTCTATTGGGAAGAGAGTGTTCTTTGTCAAAAGATACTTTTGTATGTACAGGACACTCACAACACTCATGCAACTAGATGCGTAGTGTAAATTCGGCTTTAATAATTTATTTATTTATACTGGGTTTTACAGATATTCGCTTTTACGTGAGAACAATCCAGTTATAAAAACTCAGTTATTATAAAATTACAAAAATCTACCATTACATTCAATTAAATACTGACACGCACAATTAAAAAAACAAAAACATCACAAATAAAAATACAGAAATATATACAAATCCACTCAAGTAACACATTACAATGAGTGGCAAGAGACATAAGAAATACGCGAGGCAAGCATAGAGAGAATTGACACAATATAATTAGTTAGTATATTTTAACAGCGCCAGAACTTTTTTTTTGAATCCGTATGTCGTACGATCTAAAATGGTCGTGTAGTTCACATTTGAAGGATAACATTCTTAGTAATTTCTTTTAACAGATTCTACAATGTTTTCATATTCGCAGTAATGTGGATTCCAAATAGTGCTTTTAAATAATGAAATTTGATATTCATGTCAATTACCACCTTACCTTATTTACATTTCCCCAAGGGATGATAATAAAGCTCACGCAATTTATTTTCAATATTGGTACTTCCATCGACCAAGTATAAGATAGACGCGCCCTGTGAAATTCAAAATGACCCCAGAAACCAAATAAAATTGGCTCACGGCCCATTTATAAAAAAGTGCGTGCATTTTTTTGCACCGTTTAAATCGCATAGTCCTTTGTGTTGTACCTTTTATTGGTCTATACTGAAACTAATTTGTGACCCAGTCGTCCGGACCGAGTTAATTTTTTCAAACACAAAAATATCCCACTTCCGAATATTATACAAGGTACACGCCGCGGACTTTAATTTTGAAAATGTAGTTAGCTATTTGAATACAAAAGAAAATATATGGCTTGCCGATAGCTTTTAGACACCGCATTCATTAACGTGAAAAAAGTAAGGTTTTTAAATAGTGTCAGGCAAAGTTTCTGACGTCATTTTACTTCGCCCGGTCCGTTCACTAATACATTGAAAAGGCTCAAAACATAACGGCTTCTCGTTTCTTGTGTGTTGGTCTTTTTACACACTTTAAAATGCCTAAATGTATAATTAATAGTTGCTACAATTCGTTGAACATCAAAAGGAACAAGAGCGTCTTATCTTTCCATCGGTAAGTTATTACAAATCTTATTAATTTTGATATAATTATCAAGTCGACGCGACGCACGCATTCATCGCGTGATAAATTGTCGATGTGTTAGTTCACAATATTGAAGAACGCGTTGGAACGCGTCACAAACTGTACAAGTGTGCGTAATATCCGGCTGACTGCTAAACAGGGTTGTATTATGTCGATATTGCCCAGTTGGAATCGTTTTGGAATGTGTGGTTTTAGATTTAAAAAAAAAAATTATTTGTAAAATAATTTACCTACAAATATAACCACGCACAGATAGATTTCAACTGTAATTAAAAAACCTTTTATTATGTGCTTACTATATAGCACTTACTTTACCTTATATACTTTATCTTATATATTTTTTACTAACATGCTTTTTATTTTCTTTCATGTATACTTATGCTTTCTTTTCTTTACACTTTTAGTGTTCTTTACTTTACACTTTTAGTATTCCTGTGTTCTGTGTTCTCTGAACTCCCATGTTCTTCCTATGTTCTACACTTTTAGTACTACATTATTTTTTCTATATTCCACTTTATTTTTCCTTACTCTTTCATATTACTCCATAGCCATTTACATTATTGTATATTCTTTTGTATTCAATAATATTCTTTCTTATTATATTATTTTATATATTTTTTTTATATTCTCGCACATTTTTTATATTGCATATATGTTAAAGTACTGTATAGAAAATCAACCACCACAACACGGGCATTTGCCTAGCATGGTGGTCGAAAAATCATAAAATTCATGTAACAAACATTTTAATGAATAAAGAAAACTTAAAAAAAAAAAAAAAAATTTAAATCAATAATTATGAATGAAAATATTAAAATTACGTTTAAGTACGATAATCAAAATCAGAATAATAATCTTTAGATCTTCTACACGTTTTAACGGTTTTCATAGTTTGCGAAAATCCCCAATGTGATTTCTTTACACGTGATAGGAGTAAATAGAGGGTATGGGGTACAATAGGTAAGGGGTACACAAGATAGAAAGAGGGTACAACAAATTTGTAGTAAGAGTCAAGGGGTATGCAGGCTAAAAAAGGTTGACAACCGCTGTTTAACCCATCTCCTTCCCTTCCCCACTACAATCAGCCTCACATCCACAATTGGGGATGCCATAATCTAACTGGTTCCAGGTGGTTGGGAGAAACCCATAACCGCCGCCCCGCTGACCATTTATTGGATAACTAACACCCCTGCAATGGGTCTTTCCAAGTGGTTAACTACGTTCGGTGACTTAGCAGAGGTGCCTGCGTTCAAAGGGTAATGTTTGTCGATGTCTTGGCGGTGAATGTGTTTGTTCACCTACTGCGTGGCGGGACGGATCGTGGTTGGGGGAGTGGGAGAAAGTGGTTGGGGGAGACGTAACTTAGACCTCTCCAGCCGGGCCCTGTCGACCCATCGGCACCGCGGTTGGAGGAATAAATTCATAAGTCCAATACTCCAGGACAATCTGGACGTTGATTTGCAGATTCCTACCCGCCCTCATACCTTTTTTCCTTCCCGGAGCTTCTTCTCCTTTCTTTCCATCAAAGGCCCTTCACACAGCATCTTTCCAATTTTTTTCCTCAGGGCCTATTAATTTAATGTACCTACTATCTGTATTTAGGTTAGTGTACAATAAAGCTGTCCTAAAGAATTAAAAATAATAGTTGATACAATAATAAATAAATAACTCCATTCAATTATAATGTCAAGCCACAAACTTTTTTTGATAATGATGTACTAACTATTTTATAAAAATATTTTTTACTAAAAAAAAACCTTTGTCCAATAATAAAAACACGTTTCCCGTTTTTGGTTCTACAGGTACATTGAACATCTGAACACGTTCAGAATGTAAAAACTAAAAATGAAAGCTTAAATGTTTCTTGTTATTTATTTACCCTTTACCTGATTCAGCCCTTTGCTTTGGTTTCGTGACGTATTTGTTGACGTTTGTATACAAATTAAAACAACACTTCTTGTCACACAATGAACGCACTCAGGTTCTTTCTTCAAGCGACTTTACGAACTTGTACGGCTAGTTTATACCAAGTAGGATTGTTAAATTCATCTTCATAACATGTGACGTGTGATATTTGAGGCATCTTATTGGTTGATAAATGAATAAACTACAGAATGGGATTTGAGAACGAACTTTGTGATCTGTTTTATACTGTAGGGAACTTGCAAATATTATCGAGGCTTTCTAAGCGAGGCGATGGAATACGAAGAAGAGTTGTATTGTGAAATTAATGTTACATGGGGTCATTTTTCAAAGGCGAGTTAGTTAGGTATGGCCTATCTAGCCATTATTGATCGAAGGGTACTTCATTAGCAACAATACGTCTAATTTGATGCCGAAATTTGATTTAAGTTAGGTCAAACAAGTTAGTAGATCTAATTAGTCTTAGTTTACTCTATTGCAGTGATTTCAATCAATGACCATGTAAACGTCATGTCATGTGTCTAACGTGCTAAATAAATAGCAATTATCAAGACTCTGACATCTATGAACGCTCTTCTGTTGATTTTGGCAGTTACCTCAGGTCAGGAGTCCCAAATGACCTATTTGAAGATACTTTTGACTATGTAGAAGCAAGCGGTCTGTTCTATTTCAATTTGGAAGACGGGTATGGTTACCACCCCCCATTAATTGGACAACCAAAACCTCCGACTTAGGTCATCCTAAGTTGATCCGTCACGTTTGGTGATTTAGGATTTAGCAGCCCGGGCTTAGGTTTGATCAGGTCTTGGCGGTGGATACGCCCGCCCGCCAAAAACTGTGTGGCGGGCTGGTTCGGGATAGCCCTGTTAAGAGGGACCCTTTCACCTCTTCAGCTCTACTCTCTCAACCCATCACCTTGCACCGCAGTGGGAGAGATGGATTCAAACGTCCGTTCATACTCCTGGACATACTGACCACGCAGATTTCTACCCGTCCCTCGAGCCTTCCAAGAATTTTTTCTCGTTTTTTTTCCTTAAAATGACCCTCGACGCATTGCAGTATTTAGAACAGATGTTGCTAGAAATTTTGTCCTTATTTTACTGTCATTTCAATGCAAGATGCTTAGTCGGAAACATTCAAAATGCGCACCCAATATTTTCCGAAAATAATTGTCACATGAGAACGGGTCGCTTTACGACTTGTTTGGTGTTCTTCAGTGAGTCGCTCGCGACATCATAGTTTAAGAATATCTGTCTACGTTTTCATACAAGACGTGTGAGAAGGAAGATTTTTCATTGATGATGTACGAACGAGCTATCTCTTTATAAAATTTGTATTACCTATTTAATGAGTTACATTACATTTCATTATTTATTAAATTATAATTTGACAATAAGCATGACACCTTTTTTATTATTCAATGTCACTGTCCAGTTCTAGAAAAAGCACAAAACAAAATTTATAAAGAAGAAATAAAAAACGCAGATTAAAGAATGTAAGATAGATAATTTAAAATTAAACTAGAAAAAATATAAAGATAATAGATTTCACATCATAAGATAATGTTCGAGGATAAGCATGATTAAAAAAAAAGAGAAACAATATAATAAGAGTGAGAAATTAACACACAGCAGGGATAGAGGGTTCTTAAGCATTTGGTAAATCGACCTGAGGATAAATGGAAAAGATCAGCGCCTGAAAAGATTTTATTGTATTTTGTACACGTCCTTCTGAGAAATTAATGTTGTTGTTGTTTTTGAGTGCGGGATGTGGAATAATTGATTTGACCTTGTATTTCTTAACATATAACTTTATAGTTAACTAATAAAGATTATATACGTGACCTCGAAGTTATTTTGGACTCTAAACTTACATTTGAAAAGCACTTTGATAACATTGTCACTAAAGCAACAAAAAGTCTGGGTTTCGTACTGAGAACATGCAAATTTTTCAAAAACACTAAGACTTATCTGATTCTTTACAATTCACATGTTCGTCCTCACCTGGAATACTGTTCACAGGTTTGGAACCCGCGCTATATTGTTTATGTTAACAGGTTAGAAAGAGTTCAGGAGCGATTTCTCAAATTCCTCAATTTTAAATCATTCAACATATACAACTCTTACGACGAAATCGAGAAACATTTTGACATCGAACATCGAATCACAAAACTACTCAACAGGAGGCTTGTCGCTGATCAGATGCTCCTGTACAAAATTATTAACTCAAAAGTTAACTGCCCGGATTTGCTAAACAAAATAAATTTCCACACGTCCATTCGATATAGTAGACAAAATACCCTTTTCTATATTGATAGATGCAACACCAATTCCAATCAAAATGAATTTATACAAAGGACATGTAACTACTATAACAACAAATTTGCAAATATACACACTTGCTGACGTATTTACTGTTAGTTACTGTCGCAACAGAACTTCACTGTATAACATTCTAGGTGCGAATAACACATGAATTAATTGTATCTAATATTTTTATATTACTTGCGTGGCAACTTTCCCTTATCCCTCTCCTCCCCTTACCCTTCCCAACCCAAACCCAGTTTTTGCAGTCTATTTCAGTTATAATCACACTTATTTTAATGTTGTGTATTTTTTTTTTTTTTAATTGCCGGCAACCCGGGCGTTTATTACAGTAACAATATAATACAAGAAAAGTCTGTAACCCGTCTCACTAGACGATGTCTGTTCTGAGACGGGTACATAAATATGCGTGCATGAACATAATTAGCATATAAAACATATTAATCCTATAAACACATACACACAAACATAACATACATACACAAACGTATACGCATGCATGCAGTATTCAGTTTTATTAAATTTAAGAGTTTAGCTAGCATCTAAAAACAATAACATTTCAACAAAATAATATAAAGTGTTAAACTAGACATGGGTAAAACATAAGCAATATTAATAAGAAAGCATAAATCTCTAAAAATTTAAATATCGCAAATATGTAAATAGAGAATCAGGATTAGACTACGATGGGATTATTAGTAACTTGGTGATGCATTCCCTTTTTTTGTGTAGTAACCAAGTGTTGAAATATTTATAGAACCCTTTTAGGTTTTTTTGATTCAAGCAAAAAGTGGTTTCTTTTAGGAATGTGTTGTAAATGAGAGGTGCGAGGTAGGATTCGTGCTTTTTGGCAAAGGTTGATTTAATTTTTGGGACAAGAAGTTGATTATGCGTTTTTGCTCTTGTATTTTGTGGGTGAGTTACGTGGCATGGTGAGGATTTTATGCAGTTAATTTGTATGATCTTTTTAATGAATAGTTTCCTTATATCTAGTATGTTATTTGTAATTAGGAGATTTTCCGTTGGATGCAGATAGGGTTTTTTGAACATGATCCTAATTAATGTTTTGTGAGTTGAGTTAAGCGGCTTAATGTACTTGTCAGCGGCTCCCCCCCAGGCCGAAATACCGTAAGTTAAAAGGCTTTGACATAGAGCGTAGTAAACATTTTTTAATTGTTTTGGTGACATGATGTTCCTTATCGTTTTAAAAATGAATGATAGTTTTCAGTATTAGTTTACCATTTGTTGAATTCACATTTGTACTCTTATTATTTTTTTAAATATTCTAGTTTATATTCAGTTAGTCTTGTTTCTAAATACCTATCTGTGAACATTAATAATTGGTCTGTTTTTTATCATCCCCTTATGTTTATTGTATTACTAAGACTGTTAATGTTCCTTAAATAAATAAATAAATAAGTCAGTGGAAATTAATGTTTTCTAGAAGATGTTGTCAATAAGGTTGTTGACGATTGTGTATAATTTTTTTTTTTCGATTTTCAGACATTTCTTCGCACGTCGTGTATCGTTAGTTCAGTGACTCGGTTTATTTTATACGCCGCAACCTAATTCTATTTACAATCTCTGGGACTACTTTACGGCCACACTTTTATCTGAAAACCTCATTCTTGTCTATGATGGAGCCATTTATTTCCTCTTCCATCTACTTTCAACACTACTCAACTCTTTACAAAAAGTCTACCACTTACGGCGTCGCATTTTATTTTCCTCTGCAAACTAACTTTAAAAATATAATATTTCACACCGCAGAATACATTCTGCTAAGTAACGGAGCTGCTAGTGTTTGACGGTTGCTTGCAAAGGAAATTTCGACAGATAATTTTTATTTATTTATTTTTAATTTAATTTTTTTTTACATTGTTTTAGTAATGTGTTCTTACTGGGTTACCCCGTTCTAAGGACACATTGTACATTTTTTTGTGTTTGAATTATAAGTTAATATCTATTTTAAAATATTACAAGAGGAACATTATAAAGTTACATCTAAAAGAAAGCACAATTCAAGCATTAATCTTTATTTGGTTGCAAAATTGTATCTATGTTCTTCCTTCCCATGTCCATAATCCGAATCTTAATTCTTCTTTTGAAGTTGTTTATTTTTAACGGTTTTTATTGCAAGTGGGAGTATATTAAATAATTTTATAGAGAAATATTGCATATTTCATTGTCCAAAAGTCGTTTTAGTTGTTGGTTGGTGGAATACATGTTGTAATGTGGATCTTGTGAATCGGCCCAAGTTTGCCTGTGCAAAGTTATCCTGGTTTTTGAATGCGTAAATTAGAATATCTTTTGCATATAATTGTTTAAGTGACATTAAATTCAGTGCCTTAAAAACGTAGTCTGTGGGAGTTCTGATGGGGAACATGGGGAATAGAAGTAGTTGTTTTAACACAGATAATCAAAACAATGTGAGATATGGCATGAAACGTGCAGACTGTCGCCAAGAAAGGGCAAAACAATTTTAATCTAGTAGGCGGAAATGGATACCATTTAATGTATGACCAACACCCCTGCCATAAATTACCCCAAATAGTTCGTTACGTTTGACAATTTAGCATAGATGCCCGCGTTCATGGGGTGAGTTTGTTTATTTGCGGCGGATGCTTTTGCCCATTACTCGCCCCGAGTTTACAAGCTACTAGCTGGGAAATTCACTATCTGTTGGTAAACGCGCTCAGTGTAATCGTATTACTAGCTAACTAGCAGATTGTGGACAACCTACGAAAGAAGTAGAAAGATGGTCAACTTTGCTTGCTACTCGCCAGTGTGTGCCGCAAGATGGCGGCCCACCAACATCTGATTTCGTATCTGTCAGAATTAGTTCGCACGGGAGTCGTTATTATCGCTACTGGCTAGCGTGTGGCGCTAGCTGCGACCTCAAGTTTTCTACAAAATGTCGACGGAATTATTTTTTTACATCAACCCCACACAGGAGGCCCTGAGGAAAATAATTTCCCTCAGGCCCTATGTTATCTTTGAAGATGCCATGTAAAGGGCGTTTTTGAGGAAGGAGTGAACATGGGTCTCGAAGAGGCCCATGTTGTAAGAGGGAGGAAACACAGAGGCCGGCAAATCGTTCCACAGCCGAGCTGTTAAACTCCAGAACGAGTCGTAGAAATGACCCGTTCTCATGTTACTAATGTCAATCGTGTACAAATATTGGGCGCGTGTTTGGCGTGTTTCCCACCGGAAATGCACCGGTGCTGAGGGCATCAATGACGCTATTGTAATACCGGTAGAACAAGGACAGCGTTCCCACCTGACGCCTGTGCTTTAAAGATTGCAATCCGTTTGTTAATTTAAGAGAATTTATCAAACGGACCGTTTCTGCACAGAGTCAAGGGTTTTTTAGGTATTTTGTTGGCGCGGGAGTCGTTATGTTAGCTGCTACTTTCGCTACTGAGCGAGTAGGCAGTTTTGTGTGTCATCATGACAATCTCACTCGCCGATTCACCCGCTTTTAAACTTACCAGCTAGTAGCTTGTAAACTCGCTCAATGTAATCGAGAGTATGGACGAAACATTTCGTCGGCAGCTATTATTCAAATACCGTTATATTTAATGAAACTATTTGACTTGAAGTGGCTTCTGTTTACATCTGCGCGTAGTTTTTTGAAGTTTTGGAAGACATTCCTATAATACCAACTTCACAGTTTTATTTTTGTTATTGTTTTTGGGGTGTTATGCCGTGTTGCGCTACCTCCTTCTTTAGCCAACGTTTCGGACAGCGTTACAGTGTCCATCATCAGGGCAGATGAGTAAATGATATTGGTGAGAGTGTTTACTTATGTGTGTCGAAGCGATACCGTGCTGCCAGCTCCATTTCTCTACGAGCTGGTGTTAAAAAAAATTCAGCATGGTTTTTTGCGTTTAGCTTTGGTGTAGCCGTCAATTACTGGACAATTAAGTTAAAGTAAATTCAAAATATAATATAATTTTTAGTTAATTTATGATAATTTATAAAAAAAATTAAAAAAACGAACCAAAAAAAAACTCACTCCACACGTACAGTTTTGTTCGCTAAAACTCAATCACTTAATGAAGCTATCTTCAATTCGTTACCTTCTTCCAATATCTACATCAAACTTCTCAAATTTTATTCTTCAGGCATCCATTTTTCTTCATACGTTGTACGCTTGACGCCATCTTCCTCTCGTATAAGTTTTCGCTTGAATTATGTTGCTTTGCTCTAGTCGGAGGGATTTAAATTTTATGTAAAACTGGCTTTCAGGTATCTAACCTAAAAAACTTTCCTTCGCTGGAGGATATTAATATTTTTGCATCCTTGCGGCACGTTTAGACACTCTCAGTATCGCCGTTGTGAAAAGCCGCCATTCGGACTTGAAGCGTTGGCCTAGTAATTCCCAACCTCCTTCTTCCCTATCTCCTTCTCTTTCAGCCTAATGAAACTCCATTCAGCCATAAAAAATACTCCATTTAGGGATGCCATGGTTCCACTGGCTTTGGGCAGTTGACGCTTACTAAGTCAATAGGGGTTGATGGTTGAGTGGGCATCGCGTTTCTAATACATTTGTCTTTTTTTTTTAACGAGCTCCACGCAGGAGGCTCTGAGGAAAATGATTTCCCTCAAGGCCTATGTCATCTTTGGAGATGCTGTGTGGAGGGTTTTTTTAAGGAAAGAAAGGGGAGGAAAGTTCTGGGAAGGAAAAAGGTTTAAGGGGTGGGTAGGAATCTGGGGTTCAGTGTGTCCTGGTCATCCAACTCCAAGACCTACACAAATCTCACCCCGTGAACCCGGGCACCCCTGCTAAATTACCAAACGTAGCAAACCACTTGGGGTGACCTGTGGCAGAGGCGTTGGTTATCCAATAAAGGTTCCCAGGGCGGCGGTACCCATTCCCGCCTCCCAAATTGTCTACTAAAATATTACGTTTTTTCAAATATTTTTTCGTTATCAGTGATTTTAATTAGAAGAAACTTAACTTTTAAAATGTTTTATGTTTTTCTTCAAAAATGATATATTTATTTCGATTTACAAAATTTGAAAACGTATTTTATCACCTTCCAAAATCGGTTTGGTGTCGCGAAACTGCGACTCCACTGTTACTTGGCGGTAAATGCTGCAAAGAAAAGCCTATGCAGCCCTCGAAGGACCAGTCCCGATACTACGTGAAATCGCTAAGTTATACGGGACGATTAGATAGCATACACTCGCAAAACCCGATGGATAGTCAGTCGATAGTTCAGATCTGGGCTTTTGGAAAATTAGATAAGCCCAGATTGGAATAAGGAAAATAGGACTCACCGTTGCAGATGGGGCCTCGCTGATCTCCAGTTTTGGTGTACACTTCTCACTGTTTAAAAATTTGCAATAATCTTATAACAAGAGGTTACAATACATGCGCCCTGTCTGAGATGTTATTTTGTACTGAGCAGCAAATCACACTGTCACCTCTCCAAAGTTTGGTACTTTTTGCAACAATTTTTATGGTGACATTTAGGAGGGAAAGATTAGGTAGGTGGGATAAATTCAGGATTTTGACATATCTACCCATCAAGTCCGCGAATGCAATACCCAACCAATCCCATATAAAATTGCTCGAACACGGTTATTAGTTTTCAAGTACGTTCAGAGAAATTCTATATATTTTGATTTTATTGCAGGAATTTTTTGAGTCCTGAAAGAATAAAATAATTCCGAGATGTGAGTGTCAAAATTATTATGATATCAACATCTCTTAGCAATAATTTGTGCAGGGGATGGGATCCAGCCAACCCCCCTGTCAGCCCCTCCCGTCTTTGTAAGACAGATCGCAGCTAATCAAATAATACGTTTCCATCTGTGAGAAGAGGCTTTTATTTCCTTTGTATTAATTCAGAATTCGAATTCGAAGGCAAGGAGGGGCTGATATTAATTCATTATTTTTGTTAACCTTCGAATAAACGAAGCCTTCATATTAAAGTTAAAATTGAGTATTGTTAACTATTTTAATTTTTTTGTTTATTTAATTTTATTTTTTTTATATGAAATACCGCACAAGAGTCGCAACTGCTCCCGTCTGGAGCCAGTGAGACTATGGCATCCCCAATTGGGGTATGTTGTGAGGCTGAAGGTAGTGGGGAGGGGATGGAGGTAGGAGAGAGGAAGGTGGAGAAGTACCTGGCTATTCAGATCTGGTCACTAAACACGACTAAAGCCATTTCAAGCAACGTTTCAATTCTGAATGGTGGTCTTACACCACGGCGATACTGATAGTATCTTCAACTCTGGAACGTGCCGCAAATATACTTTATATTATTTTTAAATGAATAAATTGTGAAATAACACAAATTAATCCAATAAAATTTGCCGCGACCAATAAACCCGCGACCTTCGGATTGTGAGTCGAGAGTCTTGCCTCGGGACCACGGAGGCCGTCAAATGTTGTGCCGTTTATATGTGTACCGCACAAGATTTCCAACTGCTCCGGTATGGAGCCAGTGAGACTATGGTAACCCCAATTGGGATATGTTGTGAGGCTGAAGGTAGTGGGGAGGGGAAGGAGATAGAAAATAGTAAATAATGCTTTTTACATTTTTGGTTTTATGATAAACTTTTAACAAGTTCCAATAATTTTATGCATGCATGCGTATACGTATTTGTATGTATGTGTGTATGTATGTGCATGTTTGTGTGTATATGTGTTAATATGGATAAATATGTATATATAGCAGTTAATCTTATGTTTTAATTGGATATTTTATTTTATTCTATCACTTCTCTTTTTTTTATTTCATATTCATACAAAATGTATATGTAAGCCTATTATTTTGTAATGCAAACGCCATTTATAAGTAAACTTATTTTATTATTATTTTGATAACTATGCAAAGCATACAACAGTAATAATCATACCTTAATTGTTTATTTTATTTTATTGTTTCTGTTCTCTTTATAGTTCTCATTAATAGGACTACATTATGAAATGCAAACACCAGTTCCCTTTATGTTTAAGTGTAAAAATATTTTTATTCCTTTTATTTATTATTATTATCATTTTAATAACTGTTGTATGCCATGCATACACAAGTGAACTATATGTTTAAGCCCTTTTTTTTCAAGAACCTATACATATAAACCTTTTTTTAAAAAGTAATATGTTAATACGCTTTTAACTTTCCAATTTTATGTTTTATTCTTTCTCTTCTTTTCATTTCCTCAATTTTCCCTCTTTTTGTATAAATCATGGTCCATTTATATATACACTTATCCTAATTTGACTGTCCTAAAACGGGAATCATCCTAGTTGGACAGTCAAAACATTTTATAAATAATGTACACAAATGTGTAAATATTTTACTAAATAAAAATTAAATAAATAAATAAATATGCGAATGTATGTATTTATGTGTATATGTACACATATTTATGTACCCGTCTCAGAACAGACATTGTCTAGTGAGACGGGTTACTTTTTTCGTATAATAATGTTTTTTCAATAAACGCCCGGTCGCCGGCAAATAAAAAAAAAGATGTCTTCTAGCTTGAACTATCACACATTTTAAAATGGTTGCTTGTTTTCCCAGAAGAAAAATCCTCTCATCCTTGTACTCAGAAACGCTTACAACATTTTATATATCTCGTCTCTACAGCGATATTATGATTAAAGTAAGTTAAATAAATATAAAAGGTTAACTGTGAAAGGTTAAAAGGTTTTGTGTGTTAATGTTAGATTATTGGTCAACCTACACTTTACTTTCACACTTAACTTCCCCTAATCCAAATAAAAGCTGCGTGCAAATGTTTGGGTTGGACACTTCCGAATATGATATTAGCATACAAATTGTTTTCAAACCATTACGAAATTAAAAGAAAAACCTTTTAAACGGGACCCCAAATAACGATTCGGGGACCCTTAATGTGTTTGGGACTCTGAGGTCGGTTTTCTGGGGCGTTCGGAGCATCAGGGATGTCGGAGAAGAAGAGGAATTTGTGTGCCTAACCACAGGAGCGACAGCGCAATTCAAAACTTTTTCTCCGATTTTTGGTGATCACTTTGAATATTTTCCGCCCAAATTAAAAAAAATCGTACCTCCAAATTTTAATATGGAGACATACGCATTGATTATAGTTCTATACAGCCAATGAATTCACCTATCTTTTGCCGATTGTTACATATTCGTAGGATTTATAAAAAAAAAATTAAATTGTAAACTTCTACTTAATTACTTACAAATAAAGAAAAATTTGCCAAAATTGGCAGCAAAGCAATCCGAGGTATTTTAAATAGTGCCATATTGTGGCAAAAAGCGCTCCAATGGTTGAGTTGAATTAATGCAATTTGAGAGGCGGGTATTACTACCATTATTGGATAACCAAAACCTCTGCCATAGGTCACTCAGGTGCTTCACTACGTTTTGTGAATTAACATGGGTGCCCGGGTTCATGGGGTGAGGTTTGTCCGGGTCTTGGTGGTGGATATCACCTATTTCGTGGCGGTGATTGGGAGATACTGATTGAAGGAGATCTTTTGACCTTTCCAACAGGACTCTCAGAACATCACCTTGCACCACAGTCACTCCTGGAGACACTAACCGACAGATTCCTACCCACCTCTCGTACCTATTTCCTTTCCAGACTCCTTCCTTTCCTCAAAAGACCCACCACACAGCAGCCTCAATATGATATGTGCTCCGAGGGAATTTTTTTTCCTCAGGGCCTCTTTTGTGGATATAATGAAAAAAAAAATTTTATTAAGTGCCGATTATCTATTTTTTTAAACGTTAATTTTTTACTTGAAATTTTTTTACACGAGTTACCAGCCTCACTAGATATAATATAATGAACTTTGGCTAAGACCATCCATTATAATCTCCGATCCCTATTTTTCTGAATTTCCGGAGTTCCTAGCATGGCGAGGTCCCCAAGGAGCAATACGAGAATTCAAGTATAGAGCCTTTTTTGATACTTACGTAAAATTCCGGCCATTTTTTCCGCGCACCAATCGGCAATTACTCCCACTGTAGGATTGTAAAATTTTATGCGCCTAATAGCTTAAAAACACGCGATATTTAAATTCATAATTTGAGAAGAATTCATTTTGGGAGGCGGGTTTGATGATTTGGCTGGGGTGCCCGGGTTCATTGGGTGACTTGTGTGCAGGTCTTGGCGTAAGATGGGCCTTCTCATCGGCTGCGTGGTGGGCCGGATCAGGAGAAGCTAGTGTAGGGAGACCTTTCGCCTCTCCAGCTGATCTCTCTTAACCCATCACCTTGCACCGTAGCGGGAGGAATAAATTCATTCGCCACTCCTGGACACACTGATCCCTAGTTTCCTACCTAAATACTTACCTTTCTCTTTCTTAAAACTCCACACAGCTTTTCCAAAGATCAAATTGTGTTAACTGGGATGAGGTGGTAACAATTTACTAACGAGCGAAAATGCGAAGGTATTTTAAATACAAAAATATATTAAAACAAAAATGACTTCCTAGCAAATACTAAGGCTGTCTGGCAAAGGACTTGCTTAGGTTTAAATAGTTTATGTTGATACCGTGGTAAGTTGAGATGACGTATGATGAAGTCTTCTTTTGAGAAACGAATCTTACATTGTGAGAAGGGCAGGTCAAAAGGACCCTCCAGAAGCAGTAGGAGCGGATGATTCTCGATGCCAATCATCCCTCCAGGATGATTATCAGCCAGCTCCCAAGATGACGAGTATAACGGTCAGAATCGTAGCGATCTTCAAAAAAGGATCTGTCGTGTTGCGGTCGAGAGGACCGCCCAAAGCTTTCGGCTGTCGCACAAAGAATGGCTGGCTTTCTTTTCAAATCTCCTGATTTAATCTGTGCGGGATTAACAACTGTTACATTCCGAAATATTGCCGGGCTCGCAATATAACCAATGCCCAAATGTCAATAGGCAAGCACTAGAGGTGCCACACACCGAGATCATAAATAAAATGTGTATAAGGGGGTACACACCTTGTTACAAATACTTTTATGTAACAATAGTCAGTAATAGTTAACAATAAACTGAGACCGTTTTATTTATGGCACTGTACAGAAACAAACGTTATTTTCTCATACAATGTTTACATTACACAATTTTTTTTCCGTCATGCTCTCATATGACAAAGTTAATATTTCTTGGGTAAATAAAATGTTGTTTGTCACAGTACAAAGCAATTTTATAAGGTAAAAGTTATTTCTTGGCTGAAGACATTAATTCAATATTATTTGAATATTCTTTAGTACCTTCAGCCGACCTCTTCAGACGGTCCAATTCTATTAAATGTTTTCATAGGACAAAACATATTGTCTTTGTTCCGCTAACTCCGCCAGTATTAAATTGGATAAACAAAGAACGTTTCAATATAAATGTTTTTAGAAAAACTCTGACGTAAGAAGGGTAAAAATGAAGAAATATAATTTCTTCATCTTTTACAGCTAAAGTAGGTTAGAGATATGAGTTTTAATTAATTTTTAATAAGGTAAAACATAACATCGGCTAAATATTTCTGAAGGTTATTCGTAAGAATGTCGTTACTGCCCACATGTACGCCGTAAGGGCAGTTGGGGTTTTTTTCCAATGTTTTTCTAACGCTGAATGCGAGCAAATGAAAAAATTGGTTTTTCAGATTGGTTTTGACGCTAAGTGACTTTGCATATAATTATTGGTAAGCTCTGGCTAGTCCAGGAGGTCTAGAACGATGAAATCTTATTATCGCGTAACTTTTATTTCCGACAATTTTATATCAATATCCTGAGCACGGTTGACAGCCGAACCGATATTATGTTTTTTCAATTATTTCTTGCTTTCACCCTTCAAAGGTTTTTAGGCCATCATTTAAAATTACAGAGAAAGGAACGGTGAATTTATATATTAATTTGATTTAAATTGTTTATATATCAGAATTATATGGAAGATTGGAGTCGAATTCAGACTTAGAAGAGATGAGATTTTAAATGAAGGGGAGGCAATTTTAGATAACGCTTGCTAGAAGAGAGGATATTTACTTAGAGATGGACAACTAAAAAATATATGATCTAAAGTTCCCACATCTAAACTGATGTTATTGACAGGAAGTAAATAAGAAATCGTTGTGCGTTGACAACACTGGCTGGCTGGGCGTACTGTACAGGGCCCGCAGATACTTTAATAGTACACAACTGCTAACCCTGTACAAATCGCAAGTGCGCCCCACAGTTGAATTTGGCAGCCACCTCTGGTCTGAAGCCCCAAAATACATAAAAAACTCTCGACTCTGTGCAGAACGGGCGGTCCGATTGATAGACTCTTGCAATCCTTAGAGCATGGGCGTCAAGTGGGAATGCTATCCTTGTTTCACGGGTATTTCAATGGAAGATGCTCCGAGGAACTAGCGTCATTGATCCCTTCGGCACCGGTGCATAGTCGGGAAACACGCCAAACACGCGCCCAACATTTGTACACAGTTGACGTTATTCACATGAGAACGGGTCGTTTCTACGACTCGTTCTTGAGTTCAACAGCTCGGCTGTGGAACGATTTGCCGGCCTCTGTGTTTCCTCCCTCCTACAACATGGGTCTCTTCAAGACCCATGTGTTCACTCCTTCCTCTTCTCAAAAACACCCTCCACACAGCATCTTCAAAGATGACGTAGGCCCTGAGGGAATGAATGAATGGAGTTAATGTAAAAAATTTTTTAAAAAAACACTGGCGGATCTTGCTATGGATTTATATTCCTAAACGTCAAACTGATACGTTAAAATACTAATAAATAGTCAATTTCGGAACAAAATATTAACTTTAATATATATTGGCAGTCCGCATTTAATTTTTGACACTAAACGAAAGTTAATTACTGGTCCGAGGCAGTCAACCCTTAGATCAGCAACATCATCAGCTATAGGCAGACTAATGGAACCTAAACGCAAGCCAAATACAAAGTTTGGAGATCGCGCTTTTGGAGTATCTGGGCCTAAGGCTTGGAATAAACTCCCTCCGGAACTAAGATGCATAACAAGCCCAACAGAATTTAGGTCCAAATTAAAAACCTACCTTTTTGGGCTCTCATATCCTTAATTTAAATAAACCTATCTGAGAGTATCATACTTTTATTTTCTATGATATGTCTTAATTACACTTTTCTAATTAATTTTCTAATTTAATGACAAACAAATACCTTTGTGTAACACCACTATTTTTAAAAAAATAATTTTCTAATTACTTGAATCTTTGCACATCAATCTGTCTCGTTACGAATCACATTTAGGAAGATCAAATCCTTGTACTACTGTACCGCCCACTATAAAATGTTGCTTTTGATTTCCAAAATACACTCATCAAAGAATGTATTTTATACTAATATTAAAATATATTTCAGGATTAAACACATATAACAAGTGTACACAATAATGTCCTCTGCGTGCGAACTATATCTAAATTTTTTAATAGACAATAAGTGTTAATTTCAAGCGACCTCCCAGGTAAGTATGGACCTGTTTACATTTTTAAGAAGCATCGCGTTCATTGGTCGAGACATTGTACATATATTTTCTTATGAACCTGTGGATGCAATTTTTAGCCATTAGTTGTTTTAATTGTTTGTCTAGTTTGTAGTTTTTCTAGATTTTAGAAATGTATTGTAAGTTTGTGCAGCGCCCTTGAGGTGATTTTTCACAAAAACGGCGCTATATAAATCATCCAATTATTATTATTATTAATTAGTTAATGAGATCAAAAATTATATTTTAATCACTTTTGTCTCTCAAAGATCGAACGGAATAAATTTATCGCGTCTTAGATTAATTATTTAAGGATCGCACACAATACTACTTTCAATTCTAAGAGCTTCCTCAGTCCGATTCTGATCATTATGAATATCGAACGATATTATTAAAAAAAATGTGTAGGTACATATTGTCAGTTAAACGAAGCTTATCTGATTTTATTGAGGCCGCGCTAAAATTTATTAATCGTCGGTCGGAATATCTCTTTTCAATTGCTGACCGTGTTCGCAAATATTGATAACTGATTATAAATGACAGATCTAATCGAAATGGTATTGATATAGGATTATATTGATAAAACCTGACCATAGATGACGAATTTAGTCAAAAACGTATTGACATAGGATTTTATAGAGATGTCCAGAGGTATTTTTTTACATTAGCTCCACACAGGAGGCCCTGAGAGGAAAAAAATCCTCTCAGGGCCTATGTCATCTTTGGGGATGCTCTGTGGAGGGTCTTTTTCAGAAGAGGGTCAGTGTGTCTAGGCGTGACAGGCGTATCCATCCCACCCACTGCGGTGCAAGGCGATGTTTCGAGAGAGTTCAGCTGGTAAAGTCAAAGGGACTCCGTCAACCATTCACTTCCGACCCGGCCTGCAATGCAGCTGTTAGGCAGACGCACCCGCCGCCAAGACCCAGACAAATTTCACCCCATGAACCCGGGCACCCCTGCTAAGTCACCAAACGTAGCGAATCACTTGGGGTGACCTACGGAAGAGGTGTTGGTTATCTAATAAATGGTTTCCGGAGCGGCGGTACCCATACCCGCCTCCCAAATTTGGTCCTAGCATGGGCGATTGATAAGAATTAATAAGATAGCTTTCGGTAAACTTCTCGTCGATCCCTAGCATGATCGCAGATTGCTAACGAATGAGTAACAGTTCACATTAACTGAGTGTTCTTAATAAATTTGACGTCAACTGTTGTTTGTACGTTAGCGATCTGCAGTTGTCCTAGAGAACGATGGGAAGTTACTGAAAATTATCCTATCAATCCTTATTGATCGTCCATGCTAGGACCCCAGGTAGATTTCCAGGCCAAGAGTTTTATTAAGATGTTATTTTTAAAGTGCTCAATCTCACATCGAATACGGAATTGTAGCTTGGGGTAATGCTTATTCCAGTGCCCTCGACCACATCATTAAAACACAAAAACTAATCATAAAAATAATTCTTCAACTGCCCTTTTCTACCAGCACTGATACGATCTTCAATACTTTTAACGTTATTGACATAAAACAGCTCTACGCATGCATATTAGTTAATTTAGACAAAAACAACAAAACATCATACAAAACAACACAAAAAATGCACAATACCCGAGCCAAAAACAAAGAACTTCTCCAAACTCCTTTTTCCAAAACTACATTTACACAAAGACACTTCAAATACATAGCTTGCAAACTATACAATACACTACCAGCTACGATCAGACAAACTGAATTCTTGACAAAAGTCAAACAATATGTAAATAAATGGATTGAAAGTATTGGACGCCACACTACTGCAAACATCAGACAGACAACAATTTAAATACAACCTAATCCATACAAAATAAATTAAAAAAAGAATCATGTCACATTTAATTCCATGAAAAGATTTGACAGGATTTACTATTTACTGTACTTCATCTCTTCCTGCATTTATATATATTTTTATTGTATTCAAATGAATAACCAAATATGTTCATTTATGGATCTCTAAGCCTGTCTCGACACAGTTATATCCTAGTGAGACAGGCATCGAAAAACCCAATGTAAACATACTTTAAATAGATAAAAAATAAAATTAAATAAGCGTAAATTGCATTTATAAAATGTGTGATTAGATTTTTTCGATTCTTTTAAATTGAGCTTTTTGTGCTAAGTGAGGACGTATGTGTAAGGGAAGTGCAGAGTATTTATATTGCGGAAATGTTCTAGTAATAATAGTAAGTCTTATTAGTTTAATGTTGTTTGATAAATGGATAACCGGATAAAACATTGACAATACAAAAGCATCCCTGAAATAGAAAGAGGCTTCGATATAAAAACTACCCCAAACACTCGCATTCTCTGGGAATTCCATTATATCCAAACGTCTCAGTCAAAGTAGAAGAAAGGCATCAAATCGGGGGGTGAGGAGGGGAATATACCAATAGAACAATACTGCCGTCCAAAGCAAGGAAGACTTCTCAATATTGGATAATTTTTAGACAAATGGCTTGGTTGGTTTGCTAGTGTCACAGCATTTTTATACTTTATAGCAGTACTAGCGAGTTCCCGGCGTGCGTTGCTACGCTACTTAATAAAGAAATTGTTTTTACCTGCGTGTCCTTTCCCATTCGTCCCGTTGTTCTTCTTCCGCCTCCCCTTCCTCTCCCGCATCCCCTTCCCCTCTCGCGTTCCCACTTCGCCTTCACTCCCCTCGCCCTCTGTCCCCGAGTTTCCCTCTCCTCTCCCGAGTTCCCCTCCCCCTCCCGCATTCCATACATGCATTCCCGGTACATTCAGTTTCCAAACAGCTCGCGTGCCACCTATTGCATTTTTTAATACGAATTTCATAATGCCAGTGCTCACCAGTATATATAAGAACCATCGTTGGCAGGCACACATCAAATCCCTAAAGTTTCATCGCAAACTGTTAGAAACGCATAATTTCATGATGCCAGAAGTCACTATTGTGTATAGTTAGAATTGCGGGCATGCGCACATCAATTCTCCAAAGTTTCATCTCATTTGGATGAATAGTTTAGCAACGCATAGCATAAATACATGTATACATAGACAATTTTTATCTATAGAAGTATAAATTGTTGCTACCCGTGATTGACCAAGCAATATAACTTGACTTGCCAAGAGTGCGTCCCAGTATTAAATTTGTCAGCCGCCTACGGAGTCCCAAAATATCTTAAAAAACCTTTGACTTGTTGACCGTTGACCGTGCAGAAACGGGCGGTCCGTTTGATAGATTAGGTAGAGTGCAATCTTTAGAGCACAGGCGCCAGGTAGGTATGCTGTCGTTGTTCTACCCGTATTACCACGGAAGATGCTCCGAGGAACTAGTATTGATCCTTTCAGCTGTTATTGGATAACATAACTTATCCATAGTTGGGTAACACAACAAACGCGCGACCAATATAAGTACACGGTTGACATTTGTCACATGAGAACGGTTCGCTTCTACCACTCGTTCTTCAGTTCAACAGCTCGACTGTGAAATAAATTGCTTGCCTCTGTGTTTCCTTCCTCCTTACGCATATTACTCCTTCCTCCCCTCAAAAACACTATCCGCACAGCATGTCCAAAGATGTGTGGGTCTTATGTAAAAAAACGAGTGCAATTCACACGCGGTAAAAGCGAAACTTTACAAAAACAATCTCAACCAATGGGAGCCTTGAAAAATGAGGTCATAATCAAAGCGGCTAACGAGCGTAGTTTGATGCTTTTTTGGTAATGTAATGCGTCATTTCCGTTTCATATCTCAACCAATGAGCCTTGAAAAGTGACATCAATGACAGTGCGGCCAATGAGCGCAGATTCGTAGATGCGTCATTTCCGTTTCATCCGAATTTCAAATCACAACGGGGTTAAGGAAGTTTCACTTCAAAAATTTATTGGATAAGTCTTCTTTATTTGTGAGGGCAGTGTAATGTGGCCGGACCGCAGTGGGCGGTAGTGCCGGGGGCGGGGGTGACAGGGGGGCGCTCTGAATTGCAAATTGTCAGCCAGCGGGATAAGTATTATTGTCTGAACTAAACCGGGCGTCGCTAACCTAGATAACAGCATTAAGCAGCGAGTGGTTAGGAAATGGTTCAATCGCAGAATATTTTACAAGAAAAGACCGAACTTATCTCCGAGAGATTACAAGGAATATCATTTTTTTACTAAGCTAATTCGGACATGAATTTTATGTATTTTTTGTTGTGTTCTATTGTGTTCTAGGGCTGGGGAATGTAATTATTCATAGTATAATAAAACACACACTCCTTTTTTCTGCGTTCACGTGTAAAATCGCTTAGTGTTTTAACCTGTTAGTTGCCTGCAACGGGCAAAAGCTAGTATATAGTATTGCCCTGATCCACTATTTACAATTGAAATATTGCTTTTTTTGTTTGTTTTTTATTAGCTTCACACAGGAGGTCGTTTCTTTTTAGGGAAAGGAAAAAGAGGAATTTCCCGAAAGGTTAAAGATATGAGGGGTGGGTAAGAATCTGAGGATCAATGTGATCATGTGAATTCATCTCTACCATTGCGATGCAAGGCGATGGGTCGAGAAAGTTCAGCTGGAGAGTTCAAAAGGTCTCCCTCAAACAGTCTCTCCTGATCCGGCCCGTCGCTTAGTTGGTGGGCAAATCCCTCAATCCATGAACCCAGGCACTAAGATACCAAAGGTAGCGAACCACTTGGGGTGACCACGGTTAATGTTTTTAAGCACGAATAAGTCGTGCCTGAAAAGGGCTGTCGATAGAATTATGCACTATGTTAAAAATTAATACCTATTGCAATTTATTTTATTTTATTTATTTCAGTGTAGAAATTTTGGGAATATTTAATATATGTATTCCTCTTTGCCTGGACACAAATGGACGGAAATAATTATACCAATTCAACCTTCAATTTTTCACTAAACGAATAGAATTTTTTTCACTGAAGCAGTTCAGTGTGTACAATAATTACTGTATAATTTTAAATATACATTTGTAAAAGTCCTTCAAAAGGGCGTTAATAAATAAATAAATAAAATACAGTCTTAAAAATATCTTTTATACTTATTGCAAGATGCAGTTTTTGTTTAAATGCTAACGAGAATGGGATTACAAGGAGATAGGAATATGCACAGTTTAGAAATTGTGCTATTTGAAATGTTTTTATTGACTGGACTAAGATGAATTTATATATAAACTAGCTGGGACCCGGCAGGCGTTGCTATGCCATTTAATAAATAAATTGTTTCTCGCTGCGTGTCCTTTTCCATTCCTATTGCTCCCGTTCCCCTTCCGCCTCCCCTTCCTCTCCCGCGTTCCCTTCCCCTCTCGCGTTCCCACTCCAAACCAAATAAAATTTTCCGCAAATATATCAACATCGTTTCCACGGCGACGATTTGTTTTGCTTTTCTTCAGACGTTAGCGATAACTCGCTTTTGTTAGCTACAGAAAACGTATAATAAATATATATTTCAGAACCTACCATTATAAACAGCCTGTATTACTTGCATATAATGTAGCTTTCTATTGGTGAAAGAATTTTTAAAATCGGTGAATTGGTTTATGCGTGAAAACGTAACAAAAAAACACACGCAGTTTCTCATTTTTAATATTAGTAAAAATTTTATTAAAAACGGCAAATTTCAAAATAATATGGAAGTTTGGAGTCGAGTTCAGACTTAAACGAGATGCGATGTTGAATGGGGGGAGTTCATAGAGTTGAATGACTTCAATATTTGATATGTTCTGTCTCCTTATAGATTATCCTCGAAATTTGAATAACTTTTCTCAACTTTCACGTCACAAAGCACTCTTTTAAGGTAAATTTTATAATTTAAAAAAGCAATACTAGTTGTTTATCAGTTTGTGTATAATTAAATTCATGTTTTTAATCACGCCCAACCTAACATATTCTTACTTATTTAATTTAATTAATTAATGCTAAGAGGGCTTTAACATATTGGATGTATAATTTCAAAATGACAGATAATTTTGAAACTTGAGAAAGAAATAATAAAAATAAAATTACATATGATAAAAAATATACATTAGTTATTAAAATACAAGAAACAAAAACTGAAAAAATACAGTGATTAGATAGGTTTACCAAAATACATGATTTATTTAGGAATAGTGTTTGGAATTCACAAAACTCGCCAAGTTGATATTAAATAAGTCAAAATCACCTAAGTATTGATTTTCCGTACTGTAAAATCGTTGTATCGGAGAGTGGGCAATGTAGTTACGCTTATAAAAACTGCAGTAAAATATTGTATTTTGTTGTGTTATTATTGTAGGTATTCGCGAGTTTATGAGTTGCAGCAGTTCGCAACAATTGAATTTAGTTAAGTATTTTGAATAAAGAGGTTAAATCAAGTCTGTTTTATTTTACGTTGTAGTTTTCACTCAATGTTATAAATTTGAATTTTATAAGATGGAGACCAAACTACTGAGTTATATTCAATTAATCTTCTAACTAGAGATACGTATAATAGTTTAATGGCTTTTAAGGAATTAAAGTTTTTATTTGTTCGAAGCCTGGTATTTTCATACCTTTGTTCACGGTTTGTGAATGATATCATCGGCGAAACTTAATTTTTCATTCAAAATAATTCCGAGTTCCTTTACAAAATAATAACTCGATAAAACAAAGTTAAATTGAATAAAAGTATTAAAATACCTAAATTTAAATAAATATTTCTACTCCATTCATGTCATGGCACGTCGCATATTCCAAATTCAATGAAAAGGATTTATTTTATTTTTTTGAGTATTTTGCAGCAATATTCCGAAAGTCATTGGAAAGAGCGGCGGGCACAGTAATTGCTTACATAGAAACTTTGGCGTTGAAAACGTTAAAAAGCCAAAGTCTCTTTTCATGACTTTTCAATTTGTTCGTTTGGAAAATAATATTCAGGGGTATTCTAGTCTAAAAGCATGAATTGTAGGTGTTTTTTCAGGTGCAATAAAAAAAAAATATATTTTACAAGCCATTATTTTACCTTTTTTATTTTTTTTTTTAACATTAATTCCACACAGGGGCTCTGAGGAAAATAATTTGCTTCAGGGCCTATGTTATCTTTGAAGCTGCTGTGTGGAGGGTCTTTTTGAGGAGAGGAAAGAGTGAACATGGGTCTTGAAGATACCCATGTTGTGGGAAAGAGGAAACACAGAGACCGGCAAATCGTTCCATAACCTAGCTGTTGAACTCAAAAAAGAGTCCTAGAAATGACCCGTTCTCATGTGACTATTGTCAACCGTGTAAAAATGTTGGGCGCGTGTTTGGCGTGTTTCCCGACTATGCACCGGTGCCGAGGGAATCAATGACACTAGTTTCTCAGAGCATCTTACATTGTAATACCGGTAGATCAAGGACAGCATTCCCACAGTGCTCTAAAGATTGCGATTTGGAAGATTTGGAAATTTCTCAACCCGCGTAGATACTGCAAACAAATAATCGATTTCAATAATGGCCTTTCTGGGGCCTAGGAGTCGAAAGGTTGTAGAGGTAAAGATAAAATTCCTAATATACTAATTGATAAGATTAAAAACTAAGATTTGATCTCGTTTACGCGATTTTTAGATTTAATAAATTAATCTAAGACGTGAACAATTTATCACTTTTGATCTTGGAGAAACGAAAGTGGTTCAAATATGACTAAAGACCTCATTAACTAATTAACTCCCATTTGGTGTCAAAAAGTAGACGCAAAGTGCAAATGTCTAATAAAGAAAATATTTTATTTCGAAATTGCCTATGTATTAGTATTTTTAATTTGTACATAGCAGTTAGACGTTTAGGAATATAAATCTTTAGACAGATCTGCAAGTGTTGCCAGCGTATATCGATTTGCTTATTCCCTGTCAATATCGGTTTGGCAGTCAACAGTGCAATCGTGCTCGATATATCGATATAAAATCATCGGTAGTTCTACAATATTGATCCGATATTTATTTATTTAATATCGATGGTATAGACCACGGATTAACTATCATAAAATCGTAGTTGAATAAGAAATAATTAAAAAGAGTACAAAAGTTAATTGCAGCAATTGATTGAGAAATGACACCAGAGATACAATTATATACAAAATTCTTTATTACAAATAAAATTAATACTCAATTTTTTACGAGAAAAACTCTCTTTTTATAACTTTTGAAGGTTATTCCCATCAACGTAATATATCATTGAAGAAGAAGATAACACTTTTAAATCTAAATGAAAATATGAAAGAAAACAAGACACAGAAAAACAGAAAAAGACAATGGTCGCAACATTATTCGCATAAATTCGGATACATTTATCCGAGACGCTATTCAGGTTACAAACCAATTCTTTGAATGATTGTTTCCAATAAAAAGAGTAGTTGCCTATAATATGGAAAAAAAGAACTAGTTGAAGATAATATTAATGATTCTAAATATTTGAAATATGAGATTGACAAATATGACGGTTTGACAGAAGGTGGCAATAGCGAAATTGGAAAACGCGCCGTCCCGGTAAGACGAGAGGTCTGGGTTCGAGTCCCAGTTGCGACCATTGTCTTTTTCTGTTTTTCTGTGTCTTGTTTTCTTTCATATTTTCATATAGATTTAAAAGTGTTATCTTCTTCTTCAATGATAAAATTAATACTGATTGAAAATATTTGGTAGTAAAGCCTTCTTGTACCTACCTTCCGTGCAGTTAAATAGATCTGCCACATCTGCGTATCTATGACTAACTTCATGCAGCCTAGGTACAAGTGAGTATTTCGTATACTCAGTCCTGTTATTGTTGCATTTAAACAGAATTTTCAAACGAGTTGCTCTCGTGAGCACATAAAATTCAACGAGCTTATTTAAATCAGGAGTGTCCATTCTACCATTTACAATTTTGAACATAAATATTAAGTCGGATATAATTCTTCGATCTGAGATTCTCAATAAATTTAATATCTTCATCAAGTAAATAAAGTTTATGCTTTCAATGGGAATACCGAGTTTAAAATTATTGTATCTTAGGAATTTTTGTTGAATTTTTTCGATTGAATCCGAATGTATTTTGAAATGGGGGGACCAGATCGAGGAGTTATATTCGACTTGACTACGTACTAAAGATGTATAGAAAATTCTTTAAGATAAAATATTCCTAAAACCTCTGGAATTTCGATTTATGAAGCCAAGCATTTTCATTTCTTTATTATTAATTGTGTTTATATGGGATATTGTAAAGTTATCGATTATACTGGATTAGACCTCCTGTACCAACAAAACAAACCAGCGCGTAAGAATCCAAAAAGTAATATCGCGTTGTCACAATTTTCCATCCGGATTAACTCCTACTGAAAAAATAATTAGCAAAAAGCTCTTATTCCAGGCAATTAATTTTGTGAAATTTGGAGTGAAAGTCTGGGGCGTTTATCATTATGTAACCTTGTAAACCTCAAATCAAAAATATAAAATATTTTCCGACAGGAATTTTTCACACGAAATTATTTGAATAAGAAATCTGTCTAATGGAGGACTGGACGTGGTTGGTGCCAACAAAAAAAACTGTCAAAAGAAGAGAAGCTAGCAGTCTACAATGGAGTGCTGGTACCTACTATAACAATTATGTGATTTCTTCAAACACAGCAAACTTATTTTGTGGCACCATTTTAATTCAAAATTATTAAAATATTTAGTTTTTACCACTGTTATTGTAAAACCAACTTGTTTGGTGAGCTATGCTCACTTTTCAGGGTTTATTTAAAACTTATTATAAATAACAGATAAAGATAATGGTCATAGACATAGACAACATAATCGTAAATGATAGATATAGTCAATATAAAGAAGAGAATGGTTAGAGGGGAGAGGGGCAATAGGAACAATTTACAAAAGGAACAGGGTAATTTAAAAACGATTTTTGGTTATTAATAATATTCAAATTCGCATTCACGCTCTTTCTGATCTCTAACATTTCTTATTTATCTAACTGAATGCAATTAAAATTACAATGTAACAAATAATAAATAAATCTCTTTACCCATTCTCATCTTTCCATTGACCATGTCTATTATTTATAATTATGTTGTCTTTGTCTATGACCATTGTTTTTACCTATCCATACTAATATTATAAATGCGAAACTGCTAGAGTTCGTTTATGACGCTTTCACGAATTAACCAATAAAAAGACTTCTAAGCTGGTAGGTACTCAGCCCCTTGGTCAGCTACTGCTCCAGAAAATTCAAATATTAGAATTTGTTTTGTTTTTTTTGGACAAGCAAGGAATAAATGTCAGATAAAAGTTCCTACATTAAAAATATAATTCGTAACGATTATAAAGACTGAATAATAAATAGTGTAATTTTTTTATTATATTAACAAACTTCCAAATATTTAAATAAAAATAAACATCCGAAATGTTTGTAAGCGTATAAATTCCGAACGAATGAACAAAATTGGATGAGTAATTCTTTTTTTCTTTCAGCTATAGCATTATGAAATTTAGGTGGTAGGCGAGATGTTTGAAAACTGAATGTAAGGGAATGAATATATGGAATGCGGGAGTGGATGGGAGTGGGGTAGGGGGGAGATAATTGATAAGTGCAAGCGCTACAGTAATTTCTCGTAATACCATGCGAGCGAAGCCGCGGGGAAAAGCTAGTTATTTATAATTATGTTATCTATGTTTATGACCGTTGTCTTTAACTTTTATTTATAATTAGTTTTATGTAAACCCTGAAGAAGTGAGCATAGCTCACGAAACATGTTGGTTTTATAAACAATAAAAGTGGTAAAAACTAAGTTTTATATTAATTTTAAATTATGTGATTGCTCTGTTATCACGTCTTTTCCTTCGTTTTTTCTTTCATTCTTTCTTTTCTTTCTCCGCAGGTTACGTTTTATATTTGGCACTACTTTGTTTTATATTTGGCATTACTTTGTTTTTTTATTTTATTTTGTAGTAACAACTAAACATTGATTACACATGCTGTGAACATTTATAACATTTATTTGGAGTGTTAAAACCTATGTACTTCCCAATGGCAATTTTATAACTATAATATTTGTTCACACTCTGTAAATGTTTCAAACAATAAATAAATATACCCTGATGTATGGAAGTGTGGCAGGAACTGGCAGAGGAAAGATGATAGTAGACTGAATGCAAGAAAGAGATCCCTGCGTGATAAAACTATGTATAACAGTGTGAGAAATTGGAGATTCGCAAATGATGCAAGGCTGATTGATGTCATGAGTAAAATAAAGAAAAGAAAGGCTCAGATGGTTTGGAAATGTGAAACGAATTAACGAAGAAAGGAGTTTAGGTAGAATGACGCAACTGTGAATGGTCGAAGAAATCGGGGACGCCCGAAGAAGACATGGCACATGTCAGTTGAATAAGATACTTGGGTGGGGCCATGTCAAGAGATAGAATAATAGAAGAGTATGTATGACACGATGTATGAATGTGAACGAGGCAAGGAGTGTGCCAACGAGTTGTGTGGCGTCCTCTCTGCCTACAAAACGGTGAGATGGTTAGTTAGTTTAGAAATCCGTCAGGTGGAAGCATTTTCTTGGGAACGGTTGTGCAGCTTTTTAATACAAAGAAGATCAAGAGGCGTTTATTTTGGTTAGCAATTTTAATTTATATTCGATAAAGTTGTAATAAATTAAAAATTAGCAGTGGTGGTCAGTGAGTTTTCACTGAGCAAGAGTGTAAAAAATACAACATTATTGTTATGTAGCTGAAAAAGAAATGTTTTTTTATTATAGTTTCATTTTTTTATTTGAAGATTTTCAGGGTTCTTTGAGTTTGGGGATGCGTCGCCATACAGAAAAATTAAATAAAAAAAAACATTATTTTCAGCTACAACAACATCGATAACGTCGGATTTTTTTAATCTTAGAACTCTAGCTCACCGAAATTTACGCCCATAAAAATGATTTTTGAAGTGAAAACTTCTTTAGCACCATTGTGATTTGAAACTCGATGAAACGAAAAAGCGACACTAAAAAGGGATATACAGATACATCTACAGGATTTAACCTGCGTAATATGAGAATGGAATAGACTTATCAATCTCCTCCTTGTGAGGTGCTTCGTAGCCTGTTGGTTTTGTCTTTGTTCGGTGCTTCGTAGCGCTTTCTGAAGGTTTCAATTCTACCGCATGAGAACTGCCCTATATTTTTTTGCCTGTATATATATATTTTTTTTTAATACTTAATCACAGATAATTAAGATTAGAATTAAAATAATTAAGATTTTTTTACATATTAGTAGAACTTGTCTACACAAGTTTCATTGACTACAAAAGTTTCCATATTTTAAGCTTCAGACATTAAATTAGTTTTAATTACAAATGACTTTCTATGGCATGTTGAATCAAGGGTGTGTAGAGTTGAAGTCAATTAGCAAAACACTCGGATATAATGTTTCACTATGCCCTACCTAATTTTTAGACGAATTATAAAAATTTCTGTATTTAATTATCACGTATAAGTAACATATATATTCTTTACAAGCTAATGGCACCTTTTGAACTTCACAAATAACAACCGCACCTTTTCAAAGTACCTAATTAAAATGTAATTTACATCTAAAATTCGACCTTGTTTACTGAATTCCACAATTACTCCAGGGCAAAGGTTCTCAACCTTATATTGCCCACAGCCCACTTTCAGAATGATTTTTTTCCAGAGCCTCCCAATTTTTTTTAATTGGGGGCCATCCATAAATTACGTCACACGAATTTCATGATTTTTTTACCCCCCCTCCGTCCCTGTCACACATCGTCACATTTGTGAGATCTCCTGATGACCTGATGACCTCCCCCGTACCCTTTGTCACACAATATCACACTTCTTTACTCCCCCTCCCTAAGGTTGTGACGCAATTTACGGATGGCCCCTTACGTGGGGAGAGCAGCGGCTCAACTGTCACGGAATCCCTGTCACACACTGTCACATTTGTGAAACCCTCTCGTCCCTAGCGTGACATCACACATCTTGCAATTAAAATCGGGATACGGAGATATTTTTGTGAATTCACTTGCGTGCGGGTGGGGCGAAATGGGATACTACGAGGTTAAGGCCTGGTTTTATAAACTCGCGGGAAGATGTGTGTGCGAATACGGAGTTTTATTGATTTTTTCTTTCGTTTTGAAAATTCGTCGTACAATCATGTCCGGAAAATTTCTGTCATCTGGTAAGCCTAACTGCATGTGACGTCACAAAACTGATGACCATCCGTACGCCTTGTCACACTATGTCACACTTCTCTACGCCCCTCTCCCTCCCTTAAGGTGTGACGTAATTTATGGATGCCCTCTAACCACTGGAGCGACTTAAGTCAAAATATGTTCCACTTTTATTTTTCAGCGTTCCGAAATTGGACCACATTTTTTTTTTTTACGATTTTAACGATTTTAAAGTTTGCGATTTTATAATATTTTTTTTATAAATCCTACGTTTATGTAATAATCAACAAAATATAGGTAAATTAAATACTTAAATAGTACTCTAAACAGTTTGTATGTTTCCATATTAAAATTCGGAGGTATTTTTTTTTTATGTGGGCAGAGAATATTCAAAATGATCTCCAAAAAATCACGAGCAAAAAAGTTTGAAATCGCGCTGTCGCTCGAGAGGAGTAGCTCGAGCTAATTGATCAAATAAAAAAATATTAAAATCTTTTGTTGGGTCAGTTTATAATAATACTGTACCAAAGAATGAACAGTTATGTAGCTGCTTTATTGTCTTATCCTTTGTTTCTTTCTTTTTTCTCTTTCTCAGGTTATGTATTATATTTGACACTACTATGTTTTATATTTTATTTTGATTTTCATTATTTCTGTTATCACTACAAGCATTTCATTCCAACAGTAACAACTAAACAATGATTACTCATGCTTTGAACATTTCGAATTGGAGTGTTAATATCTATGTACATCCCAACGGCAATTCTATTTTTGTAATAATTGTTAACACTCTGTAAATGTTTCAAACTATAAATAAATAAATACAGAAGCTTTGGATATAAATATACAAGTGGATATAATTACATAGTTCACACAGCACTCTCAAAGATGACATAGGCATTGATGTACATTATTTTTCTCGGGGTCTCTTTTGTGGAGTTATCACAAAAAAATTAATAGAAAAAGTTAGCCACTCGGACCCATAAGCTTGTTTTTATGATAATATAACTTAAGATGAAGTTATATGCGAAATCCTATTTAGACACTATTTAGATTAATCGGCTTAAATTACAAACATCAAAAAATATCCTACGGATAAATTGAAGCTTTTACTAGCTTTTCTATGTATTGAAATTACAATAAAATTATTATTTACATAACAAAAAATATAAGCGTAAACCACTAAAAAAATGTTTTTGCATGACTTAACTATCACATAAAACAAGTAAAAAAAAAATACCCCTCCATGGCTAAGACTATTTTTGAGGTTTTGTATGTTTTAATTTTTTTTTTATTTTTATAAAATTATGCACAAAATAAATAAAAACCACTTTTTCGCTTACTTGCCTCGTACAAATAAGACGCTCGATTTTAATTTTTGAAGGAATGAGAATCGAAATATTTCTAGCGCTTATATTCCTCTTAGCAGACATATGTACTAGGCAACCTGACTTATTAAACGAAGAAGTTACTTTTCATTTAATTAAAAACATTTCGCTTAAATACACTTTTCCTAATAATTAGGAAAGCTTTGATATAAAATCGATCAAAATTAAGTAATCTCTAATATTTTGAAAATTCTGCCTTATTTGACGTAATGTATTAAATCGGGGAAATATAATGAATAATGTCTTTCAACGTTAAGCCTGATTTTCAATTAAAAGCTCGCCTTTTGATCAAGGCTTTAAAATAATGATATCTAAGCTCGTATTAACATCAATTCAATTTAATGTTTCCATTTTCGGAGCGTATCAAATATCTCATTACTTAAATATGTACTTATTTTCATTGGTACAAGACAAACATAAACGAAAAAGGTCGAAGATTTAGAAATTGTTCTGAACTCGGTAAAAATGGCTTAAGGGTCGTATTCGTATTTCGGCCGATTTCTTACATATCTCCCTTAAACATTTGAAGTTTTTAAGCTCTTAAAAAAATATATGTTATTTTTGAAGATAATATCTAGATACGTTCCACGCCGAAACGCAAATTATATGAAATTCCCTCGATAGAAAAACATCACAAAGTATGCTCCGAAAATTATTTTAAACAAGTCTATTTCTTTTATTTTACAAGTTATATTTGTGAAAAATTCACGATGTTTCTTTAAATGATACTAAAGATACGTTCCACGAGATTTTTGCTCTATTTTAAACGAGTCATGTTTTATTAAGCTTTTTCACAATTTTCGCTGCTATTCTACGACTTAAAATATTAGCGCGCTCTATCCAACATTCGTAATTACATATCTCTCCATCTTCTTCTTTTTCAGCGCCGTGCGTTTCAAGAGTGCCGCCTTAAACTCACCAAATAGGTAATTGCTGGATATAAAATTTAAGTAATTGGATAAACAAATAATAATTATTAAAAAAAATATATATTTTTCATACAATTTACTAGCGAGTTCCGGCATGCGTTGCTGTGCCACTCAATGAAGAAATTGTTTCTCCCTGCGTGTCCTTTTCCATTCCCTTTCCTTTCCCGCGTCCTCTTCCCCTCTCGCATTCTTACTATGCCTTCTCCGCCTTCCCTCTCTCCACTCCTCTCACCCTTTTCCCCCGTCCCACAAACCCCCCTCCCGAGTTCCCCTCCCCCTCTTGAGATCCTCTCCCCCCTTCTGAGTTCCCTTCCACCCTTTCGCATTCCATAATTCATTCCCGGTACATTCAGTTTTCAAACAGCTCGCGTGCCACCTATTGCATTTTTTTATATAAATTTCATAATGCCAGAGCTCACCAGAATATATAGGAACCATCGCTGGCAGACACACATCGCATCCTAAAAGTTTCATCGCAATAGGATGAACTGTTAGCAATGCATACTTTCATGATACCAGAACTCACTTTTTTTTATATTTTTTTTTTATATGAAATACCGCACAAGAGTCCCAACTGCTCCCGTCTGGAGCCAGTGAGACTATGGCATCCCCAATTGGGGTATTTTGTGAGGCTGAAGGTAATGGGGAGGGGAAGGAGATAGGGAAGAGGAAGGTGGGGAAGTACCTGGCTATTCAGATCTGGTCACTAAACACGGCTAAAGCCATTTCAAGCAACGTTTCAATTCTGAATGGTGGTCTTACACCAGGGCGATACTGATAGTATCTTCCACTCTGGAACGTGCCGCAAATATACTATATATTATTTTAAATGAATAAATTGTGAAATAACACAAATTAATCAAATAAAATTTATTTGCGCACGCCGGGTTCGAACCCGCGACCTTCGGATCGTGAGTCGAGAGTCTTGCCTCGGGACCACGGAGGCCGTCAAATCTATTGTATATAGTAAGAATCGCGGACATGCGCACATCAAATACTCAAAGTTTTATCGCAATTGGATGAATGGTTTAGCAATATTTGCGCTGTCAATAAACAATTTTTCCGCCACGCAGTAGGTGGGCAAAGGCATCCGCTGCCAAGACCTAGACAAACCTGACCCCATGAACCTAAATACAGCTAACCACCAACACCAACAACCCGCCTCCCAAATTGCTAGGTACTTCTTCACCTTACTTTTTCCTATCTCCCACCCCTCTCCCTTCCAATCTCCCAATACTCCCTAATTGGAGATGCCATGGTCTTGGGACTGTTGTGCGGTATTCATATTAAAAAAAAACAGTTGTAAGTAGTTTCTGTTCAGTATTTTTGAATAATTTAACACCTTTGAAGGGGGAAGAGAAGCGTGACATTGTGGGACAAGGGGTATGGGGGGTCATTAGCTTTGTGACATCACATTTGTCACAAAAATATTTTCCCTATCCCATTACGCCCCCCCCCCGTTGCGTACATATAATCGTTACAATAGCTACAAATGTCGACGAAAAACTTTAAAATTAAAAACTTTTAAATTTTAACCAACTCTACTGTTTTGATTATTTTTAAATGTGAAATTGCAAAATATGTGACGTCACACTAGGGAGGAGGGGGTCTCATAAATAAATTTGACGATGTGTGACAGGGTAGGTTGGGGGGGGGGGGGGGGGGGGGGTAAAAAAATCATGAAATTCGTGTGACGTAATTTACGGATGGCCCCTAATGTGGACCCCCCCCCCTTTATGTGAATGCTATAAATACGCCCTTGCTGCTACCAGACCGATAGTCTTCGTTTCATAGGTTTTAACGTTAATATCCCTTAAGGGCACATAAATTACTCGTTGTGAATAAATATTTTTTTTCTAATATTCCATATGAGATAATAGATCAAAATAAACAACTTTACATTTTTTAAACTTAAAAAATTAGTGAAATCTTTTAAAATTATTGTGTTTTTATTTTTTTATCTTATAATCTAAGCATTGTTTATTTTTTTAACGAAAGATCTATTAAAACCTAATCTAACCATTTTCAGGTATTTATTATTTTTGTCTCATTTTACTGTTTTTGATCAATAATTTATTGTCTTTACAGGATGTCTGTATTATTTTTTTCCTATTTCACTATTTTTGAACAATAATTTATTGTCCTTACAGGATTTTTGTATTATTTTTGTCATATTTTACTATTTATGAACAATATGTTTGTATTATTTTTGTCATATTTTACTATTTATGAACAATATGTTTGTATTATTTTTGTCATATTTTACTATTTATGAACAATATGTTTGTATTATTTTTGTCATATTTTACTATTTATGAACAATATGTTTGTATTATTTTTGTCATATTTTACTATTTATGAACAATATGTTTGTATTATTTTTGTCATATTTTACTATTTATGAACAATATGTTTGTATTATTTTTGTCATATTTTACTATTTATGAACAATATGTTTGTATTATTTTTGTCATATTTTACTATTTATGAACAATATGTTTGTATTATTTTTGTCATATTTTACTATTTATGAACAATATGTTTGTATTATTTTTGTCATATTTTACTATTTATGAACAATATGTTTGTATTATTTTTGTCATATTTTACTATTTATGAACAATATGTTTGTATTATTTTTGTCATATTTTACTATTTATGAACAATATGTTTGTATTATTTTTGTCATATTTTACTATTTATGAACAATATGTTTGTATTATTTTTGTCATATTTTACTATTTATGAACAATATGTTTGTATTATTTTTGTCATATTTTACTATTTATGAACAATATGTTTGTATTATTTTTGTCATATTTTACTATTTATGAACAATATGTTTGTATTATTTTTTTCTATCTTAACAGGATGTTTGTATTATTTTTTTCTATCTTAACAGGATGTTTGTATTATTTTTTTCCTATTTTATTATTTTTGAACAATAGTTAATTGTCTTGATGTCTATATTATTTTTGTTCCATTTTTTTGTTAGGTTAGGTTTTAGTAGATATTTTGTTGGGGATGATTTGTCGTGGAAAGAAAACGCGCGGAACCCACATATCTAGGGAATAACTATTCAGTGATTCTATATTTTGATCATTTTGGATCGCATCCTAAAGTTACTTCACTTTCCAAATGCCTTGTGCATAATTTGACGTTACGTTCTAAAATTAAAAGATTACTTTCAATGAAGTTTTTTTTTTCAAAAAAATATTATTTATCTTTAAACGTTGACGTTTCGTGACACAGACTCATCCAGAGCCTACTCTGGGGGAGTTGTGAGCCGCCCCTAAATCGTTATAACGAGATAAAAAAGGCTTTCTTCCGTTATTCTGTTACATAACGCCCGTTGTACGCTTGGAAAGTGAAAAAAACGATCACTTTCATAGAAAGAGGGTTTTTTTCTATGGAAAAATGAGCCATGGGCTAGGAAAAGGCAGAGAACGATGGAACTCATAGAATGTTTTTCGTTTTTGTCAAAACTACGAATTTCTCTTGCAAAATATTACAAAGTATTAAAACAACTGATTAAAGAAGCTAACCTTAAAAATAGTAATTTTGGTGCTGTGTTTTAGCAGTATTTTAACAAAAACATTATTTAGTTACGTGGGCATCACATGGTTCTCACGCTTACAAGTGCTGAAGCCCTCATTTAATTACTTTATAAGACACAATTTAAGATTGTAGCTTTTTACATTAGCAAGGCCTTGGTAAAAAAATCTCTCAAGTTCTGTGTCATATTTGGGGATACTGTATTGAGAGTCTTTTAATGAAAAGGAAAGAGAGGAAGTTCTGAGAAGGAAAAATGTATGAAGGATGAGTGGGAATCTGAAGGTCAATGTGTCTGGGAGTGATGGTCGTATGAACCCATCTCTCCCACTGCGTTGCAAGGCGATGGGTCGAGAGAACCCTGCTGGAGAGATCTAGGTTAGGTCTCCTTCAATCAATATCTCTGGATCAGGCTCCGACAATCCTCACCCCATAATCCCGGACATACCCGTACCCACCTAACATTACTAACCTACGAGAAACAGCAACGATTTCAGGCTGCCTGAAACAAATTTATCTGGAACACAAAACGATATTTACCACAAAGGTTTTAAAATGTTTAATGAGCTACCTGTAAACGATAAGGAGGCTAAAAAAGTCTTGCAGTTTTTCTTGTATAATGTCCCAATTTTATCGAGTTAAGATTTTAGTTAGTAGGTATTACATAATACTAGCTTGTACCCGGCATGCGTTGCTATCCATTAAATAAAGAAATTGTTTCTCCCTGCTTGTCCTTTCCCATTCGTCCCGTTCCCCTTCCACCTCCCCTTCCTCTCACCCTGCCTCTCCCGGGTTCCCCTCTCCCCCTCCCACGAACCCCCGACCCTACTTCCCCTCCCCCCTCCGGCATTCCAAACATTCAGTTTTCAAACGGTTCGCGTGCTATCTATTTCAATCTTATTATACAAATTTCATAATGCCAGAGCTCACCAGTAGTAAAACAAAAGAATTATCCAATTTTGTGCAGTCGTTCGGAAGTTATGCGCGTACATACGAGCGAGTTAGCGACGGAAAAAGTAAATAAACACAATATATTAATATTTATAATTTCATAACGCCTGAGCTTGCCATTATATAAAGTCTATATTAATCGCATATAATGTAGCGTTCTATTGGTGGAAGAATGTTTAAAATCGTTTTAGTGGTTTATGGGTGAAAGTGTAACAAACAAAAATATTAATATAGATTACGGTAGTTTTAGAAGGGAATGCATCAGATCTGACTTGTAAAATTTTGTAACTAAACAAAATTCACTTCTCTTTATTTATTGTTATCACGTTTAATTTGTAGAATTCCATTTAATTTTTTTTATTTCTTTTATGTATATACAATAAAATTATTGTTCAATTTATAAAAATAGTTTATTTATAAACAAGTTCTGCTAGGTAATTATTATTACACGTGACAGCTGTTTCGCCTTCTGAAGGCAATATCAAACTGTGGTCATGCCACATAGAGACGAGGTATTTATGTTATTTCTAGATAGGATTTTGATAACTTACTTTAAATTATGAGTAAACTGTCTGAAATTATTAATGGTTATTGCGCTATTTGAAGTTTCCCAATTAATTATATTGTTTAAATTAGACTGAAGGTCGTTAAACTCAATCATTGTTAAAATTGTTAGGACCCTTTTAATAAATAACTCCTTTGCGATAAATTTCACTTATATTTTTTCACAGAGTAACATGTTTTAAATGTATAAATAATGGTGATAATACTGAATACACCGGGCCAACAACTGGCAGTTGTTTACTAATTGAAACTTTGCGTGGAAAAGAAGCAGTAATACTCATATACTAGCCTTTTTATAGAATAAAAAAATGCACACATTCACAGATAATAAATATAAAAAACTACAGTATCTGATGTTTGAAAGCGTGACGTGGTTAAAACAGTTTGCTACCTGATCTACCGACCCCAGTCACTAGCCAAGGTTCGCACCATTTGTTGAGGTATAAAAACCATGTTTGCTCAAGCAACCCATAGATGCTGGTAGTATGTCAATTTTTAACAATCATTATTCCTAATACGATGTGTAATAATAATTACCTAGCAGAACTTGTTTATAAATAAACTGTTTTTATAAATTGAATAATAATATTATTGAATATATAAAAGAAATAAAAAAAACACTTTTCTTCATTTTTAATTAATAAAAAACCTCCTTAATTGAATGCTTTTATTGGCGCGTATTGACGTTTTATTTGTGCAAAACTTGTGTTTATCAACAGAGTTTTTACGTTTTCTGTGTACGCTCGTCTAATTGGTCTATTCCTGTTAATTAATGTTTGTGGAAATTATAAAAAAAATCTAGAAGTTAAAAAATCTGTGCATCAAATGGAGGGTTGTGTTCCGCAGTCAGACGGACGCGAAGCACGCTTTAAATCATCATTACGCCGTGCTTTTCGTTCCGCCCTGTGAAGGGTTATGGGCGGAGTGGGCGGAGTGGGGGCGCGTCCATCCGAACTCTCAATTATTATTATTCATACTGATACCTTTCTTTGTTCTGACTGAATTCCTGGGCGTTCTTGGTTGATCTACCATCAAATTAAACACAGGTTAAAAATAATACACAGGTCGACAATGTTCATACTCTCCCCTTGGACCTCGGCTATGTTTTGTCCTAGGGTCAAAACATTTACGCTTTATGATAAAACTAGCTTTTCCCCGTGGCTTCGCTCGCATGGTATTACGGGAAATTAGAGAAGCGCTTGCACTTTTCAATTATCCCCCCTCCCCTTCACCCCCACCCATCCCGCATTCCAAACATTCATTCCCTTACATTCAGTTTTTCTCGCCTGCTACCTAAATTTCATAATAGCTAAAAGAAAAAAAAATCCAATTTTGATCATTCTTTCGGAATTAATGCGCCTACAAACATTTCGAATGTTTATTTTTATTTAAATATTTGGAAGTTTGTAAATATAATAAAAAATTATACTTTATATTATTCAGTCTTTATAATCGTTACGAATCATATTTTTTATGTAGGAACTCTCATCTGATATTTATTCCAAAACATAAGCTTGTCCAAAAAAAAAACAAAACATATTCTTATATTCGAATTTTCTGGAGCAGTAGCCGACCGGTAGGTAGGGGGCCGAGTACCTACCAGCATAGAGCCCACAAATATATCAATATCGTTTCCATGGAAACGATTTTTTTTCTGACGTTAGCAAAAACTCGCTTTTGTTAGCGACAGAAAACGTAAAACAAATTTAATATAATTTCATGACGCCTAAGCTTGCCATCGTATACAGCCTATAGTCTTCGCATATAATTTAGCTTTCTATTCGTGAAAGATTTTTTTGGTTAATGCATGAAAGCGTAGCAAACAAATTCGAGCAGTTTCGCATTTAAATTATTAATATGGATCCATAAAAGTGGAATATTTTTGAACCTGTCCGAAAAATAAAAACCGGTTTTGACAGATGATAAAATACGATATCTATATTAATATACTATTAATATTATAAATAAGAAACTGCGTGTGTTTGTTTGTTACGCTTTGACGCATAAAACAATAACACGATTTAAATAATTATTTTACTAATAGAAAGCTTAATTATATGCGAGTACTATACGTTATAATTTATTTATTTTTATTTTATTTATTTATTTATTTAAAATTTACGGCACAAAGTGCCATTTACAAGCTTGTGTATATTTAATTACAGTCGTAGTACATTATACAGGCATTAAAAATAAACAATAATATCAAAAAACTCATTATGTAGTGACCTCGATAACATATAATTGGCTGAAATGTTCGATCAGTACAAACTTATATTTCAGTATGGAAATATTAAAAATATCAGCCACATTGGCATAAAAAATTCCAATGGTGTGTAATCTATTTACAACTGAATTGGAGCCTAATACCGACATGTAGTTGTCACAATAAAACAAACTAGGGAACCTTGATCTAATTGTAGGTATATGAAAGTGAATCAACTTTAACAGGGCTATCCAACTGATAGTTAACGATTTTATACAAAAATATCAGATCAAAAATTTTTCTTCTGTCACTTAATTTCAACAATTTTAATGAGTGCAACAAAAAATCATAATTTATTGACTCTAAGGGAATTCCAAGTCTAAAATTAATACACCTCAAAAATTTGTGTTGGACTCTATCAATGGTATTGATGTGATTATTGAAGACAGGTGACCAAATTGTTGAATTATATTCAAGAATGCTTCTAACGAGAGATGTGAACAGCATTTTTAATGTGTAAATATTTTTAAAATCCTTGGAAATCCTTAATATAAAACCTAACATTTTCATAGCCCTGTTAGCTATAGAAGTTACATGAGATACAAAGCAGAGTTTGGTCAATGGTTAACTCTGGCGTTATGAAATTATGAATATTAATAAATTACATTTATTATACATTTTCTATCGCTAACAAAAGCTAGCTATTGCTTCTGTCAGAAAACAAATCATTGCAGTGGAAACGATGTTGATATATTTGCTGGAAATCGTAGTTAATATCTATCCATAGATAAATAAAAATGAATCTCCGAAATGTTTGTACGCGCGTAACTTCCGAACGACTGCACCACTGCAGCTCTGGCATTATGAAATTTACTGGTACTGAATGTACCGGGAATGAATGTATGGAAAGCAGGGGGGAGAGTGGGGGGAGGAGATGGTGGGAGGAAGAATTGGGGGGTGGAGGGGGGGGGGATAATTGATAAGTGCAGGCGCTACAGTAATTTCCTCCTAATATCGTGTGAGCGAAGCCGCGGGTAAAAAATAGTAAATTTTATATATATAGAACATAGTTTTTGAAATATAAAAATTTTGCAAGCAAAACTAAAAAATGTTTTAAAAAAGCATTCTCCTTATTAAAATTACTGCACACGAAAAAAAAACACATAGACAACAATTTGACAAATGTATGACAAACGTAATTGTCGTTCCATGTACGAAATAATGAATAAAAAATTGAATAAGTTTCATAAATTTATTTCAAAATGTAATTCAAAACTTTGGTTTCATAAAGGTATATATTTTACTTCTTTTGTGTTTTTTTTTTATATTTAAATGTAAAGCATTGTTTTTTTCTTTCTAACACCGCTTAAATCATATTACTCATTACGACAGTAAGGGAGACACAACGCTTTCCATAAGACATTTAAAAAAAAAATATAATATAAAAAATTTGGATTAGACATATATATATAATTATTTAAAAAAATATCATATTTAATATCGTTTTTGGTCATGTATACCTTATCAGAAAAGAAAAACTAGTGCCTGAAAAGAAAGCCACGATTCTTACTTAGGTTGTAAGTTATAATATGTTTTGTATAAAATATTTATTTTTTACTGCAAGTTTTGTTTTAAAATTGTTTAATTTTATTTATTTGTTCTAATTGGTTGATGATACAGCGCAATTCAGAAGAGGGTTATCATAGTTTTTAATGGCCTGGAAAATATAATGATTTTGTTTTTTAGTGGTTTTAAAATTAGGTGAAATAAATTGGTTTTCATTTCTCATTAGTTTGTAAAATTCTTGATATTCTTTGTCATTTTTTTCTTTGCAATTTTAAAATTGGAAGTTTGCTTGAATATGTCATCGACATTTGGTACTGGAAACAATTTAAAAAGTGATTCTGATGAGAAAGTAATTTTTTTTGCGAAACTTTCTCTGAGTTTAGATTGTTTTTGTAAGATCCTCCCCAACCTATAATTACATTGATAAGTAAATATGAGTTATTCTGAAAACCGAACAAATAGACTTCAAGGATTAATGTGCCCAATATCACCACAAATATAAAAAAAAAATCAATGATCAGACAAAATCAGACCAGATTAGTTAAACGAATTTTTTTGAAAAAATCAATTAAGTACATTAAAAAAAGTACTTAAAGTAACGTTTTGAAAAACTTGTATCAAACTTTGAATAATTCGAAAAACGTAAAAATGCTTGGTTGCTGCTTAAAAATGTACCGTTTTACCCATGAATTAACACACAGGTTCAATCAAAGGGTTCATATCAAACAATCGGATCAATCATTGTTATTCTCTTTTATTTACGCGAACCGTTTTTCACCCAAATGTTTTATTAAACAATTGAATACCCTAACAGTAGTGACCATTTCGGTTCGCTCGATAAATTCTATATTGTGAATGCTGTAGAAAACAAAAACCTGTGATTTGTAACTCGGTTAATGCGAGTGTCCAGGATAACCAGGATTTTCTGGAACAGTTGGATTTAATCCCCATGACCAAACAGTTGAATTCAAATCAATTTATTATTTTAAAAACTTTAGATTCAAAATTGTTAATTTTAATGCGTTTTTAAATAAATGCTTTCATTTATTCTGGTTGTATGCAGTTGTTCTAACTTACATGAGTTCCTCAGGGGTCTATCCTTGGACCACTTCTATTTTTAATTTTTATTAACGATATTGGTTCAGTCATCACACATTCGCTGTATTCACTATTTGCAGATGACTTGAAACTATATCGCTCAATAAAAAATCTTCTTGACTGTATTCTCCTGCAACGTGACATTGAATGCGTCTCAAACTGGGCCAAAATAAATGGCTTGAACTTCAGTACACCCAAGTGCAATATCGTCTCTTATACAAGATCAAAGAAACCGCATGTATTGGAATATACAATTAATGAAATTATTCTCCAACACCTAAACCAAATCAAAGATCTAGGAGTTATTTACGACAGCAAACTAACTTTTCACCAACACATCGATGATTTAATAAGCAGAGCATACAGGCTTCTCGGCTTCGTAATTAGAAACTCATATCCGTTTCGTAACACAAAAACACTGACGTTATTATATAACACACTAGTCCTGAGTGTACTTGAGTCAAATTCGATCATCTGGGCCCCACACGAATTAACATACACTTTATGCGTTGAAAGAGTCCATAAGAAATTTTTAAGGTTTTTATTTTCGCGGCTCTATGGACGTTACCCTTGACTTTACCCATCCATTTATATATTAGGCATGACCAATTACCACTCCCTAGAGACACGCAGAGGTATTGCTTTGCTTAAATATTTTTTTCAATTAATGAACGGTCACTTATCTAATAATGAGATACTGGCCCAATTAAATTTTTTTGTACCAGAGTCTCACTCTCGAGGACGTCATCACAACCTCCTATATAGTAGAGCAAGCCGCACTAATTTATTTATGAACTCACCTCTGGGGAGAGCTAAGTGCTTTTTGAATGCGGTGGATAAAAAAATAGATTTATTTTTTGTGTCCTATAGCGCATTTGTAAGATTTTTGGCATTGCATATATACTGCATAAATGGTACAATTATAACGTCTTAGGCTATATTGCCTGTAATTGTTATAAATAAATTTACAACGTATATATAAATAAATAAATAAAATCGCAGTTTATCCACAAACACGTTCAAAAAATTACAAAAATTAATCAGACAAATTTAATGATACATTTGCATACATAAACATAAAAATTAAAAACTAATAACAGTACAGAAGTACATAAAAGGTCACTTAAATGACAAATAATACAAAGAACCATAAGAGACAAAATGCACAAGCGATACAAGAGACCAATAGACACAAGAGATGCATACGAGACACAAGAGGCACAGGAGACACAGGAGACACAGGAGACACAGGAGACACAGGAGACACAGGAGACACAGGAGACACAGGAGACACAGGAGACATACGAGACACAAGAGACACAAGAGACCCAAGAGAGAAAAGAGATACAAGAGACGCAAGAGACGCAAGAAATGCAAGAGACGCAAGAGAGAGACACAGGAGACACAGGAGACATACGAGACCCAAGAGAGACAAGAGACATATGAGAGACAAGAGAGACAAGAGACGCAAGAGACGCAAAAGACGCAAAAGACGCAAAAGACGCAAGAGACATAAAAGAAACAAGAGACACAAAAAACACAAGATACACAAGAGGCACAAGAGACACTAGAGACAAAAAAGACACAAGAGACACAAAAAACACAAGAGATACAAAAGACACAAGAGACACAAAAGAAACAAGAGATAAAAAAGACAAAGAGACACAAAAGACACAAGAGACACAAGAGAAACGAGTGACACAAGAGACACAAGTAACACAAGAGACACAAGAGACACGAGTGACACAAATTAAGGTACAAGTATATTAGTGTATTGAGACATAAGAGTTACGTTAGTTGACCTCGATTCCTTTATTATTCCTCGATTATTTTGTGTGTGAACGACATTATCCAAAATGATTTGTAAATATTGACACCTTGGAAGGCCGCACCAAAATTTATCAACCGTTGGCATCGGTTGAAATATATCTTATCAATTGCTGACCGTGGTCATAAATATAGATAACTGACCATAGATGATGTATTTAGTCAATATCGTATTGATATAAGGTTTTATCGATTTCCGATGCTAGATTTCCAAGACTAGTATCGGTACTCCATTGTGATCTGCTAGCCTCGCTTCTTCGGACAAGTTTTTATTAGTGACAACTGCGCTTAGAACTCCATTAATGGTGTCACCTGTGGCATGTGACATTAAATTTTTTTAATTTTTCGTTCCGTTTCAATTTGCGTGCAATTTGGCCACCCCACAGTACGTCATGTATGTATAAAAAATCCGCTCGCACCGCTGAATCGCACTTAACGGCGGGCCCAGAAACGGATAACGGATGGCCTACAGAATCCGTTGTTGGCTTAACGGCCGTTATTGTCTGCCGCTGGCCTGTGGAATTTAAAATCTATTGTGTGCTCAGTTATTGCCAAAAAATAATAATGTTAGTTAAATGGGATAAAATATTAAGCGGACCGCTTTAGGTTCTCTGCAAAGTAATCATTAAAAAAGGTGCTGTGTGTTTTTAAAAAGTTTTATCTGATTATCTCACTAGAACCCAAACAGTTTTCTTTGCATCCTCGATTGGGGCACGCTGTGAGACTGAATGAAGAGAGAAAGGTACGGAGTTGGAGAAGGGGAAGGATAAGATTGTGAAGTAGGTATCTGACTTTTTAGGTGTAGTCATTGGATATGGTTTTTTGACGTGATAACGTCTTATAAATCGATGAACGCCGGCTGCACTCACGAAAAAGCATGACTCTGTGTCACGTTCTGCCTGAGCCGAGCGTGCGAGCGAGAGCGCGAAACAAGCTTTCTGCCTAAGCGTTCGGCTTGTGATGCATCTATCTCTCTTCCACTCCATCGTTTTTATATGACGTTATCACGTTAAATTATCATCCGTAAACCGACTTTACAGACAACCAAATTTTTTTTTTTACATTGGGCTTATGTCATATTTGGGGATGCTGTACGGAGGGTCTTATTAGGGAAAGCAAGGAGAGGAAGTTCTAAAAAGGAAATATGTTTGAGGCGTGGTAGGAATCTGGGAGTCAATGTGTCCATCAGGAGCGACTTTCATTTAAATTCATCCCTTCCACGTTGCAAGGCGAGAGAGTCGAGAGAGTTCAGCTGGCGAGGTCAAGAGGTCTCCTTCAACCATTCTCTCTCAATCTAGCATGCCATGCAGTAGGTAGACAGACGCCTCCGCTGCTAAGACCCGGACAAATCTCACTCCATGGATTCAGGCCCCCCGCTAAGCCACCGCTTACCGAATTTCCACCGATGTCTTAGATATCTCCCTTAAAAATTTGAATTTTTTAAGCTCCTAAAAAAATGTTATTCTTGAAGATAATATCTAGACTTTCTCAACGCCGAGACGCAAATTATATGAAATTCCCTCAATACAAAAAAATCGCAAAATTTTCTCCGAAAATTATTATAAACATGTTCATTTCACTTATTTTAGAAGTCATATGTATGAAAAAATTCAAAGTGTTTTTTTAAATGTTATTTTAGATGTTCCCCACGAGATTTTTGTTCTATTTTAAACGAGTCATCTTTTATTAAACGTTTTCACAATTTTCGCATTTTATCGTTCTAAATATTAGCGTACTCTCTCCAACATTCGTTATTACATATCTCTCCATCTTCTTCTTTTTAAGTCACCAAACGTAGCGAACCACTTGGAGCGATCTATGGCAAGGTTGTTGATTAACCTATAAACGGACCCCGGAGGGGCGATCATTTGAATAGAACAGACTTGAATTTTAGCTTTGAAATTTAATTTATTGTTAAAATTCTGTGAAACAAATCTTCCTTAGTGTTGTGATTTTTACGGTCTCCGACATTTTCAACACCGTCATCATACCCATGGCTTTACCAAACATATGCACCAGAGATCTCATTTTTACAGCGTTCAGTCTACTAAATTTAATAAATCATGCAAATTCCACGCGACAGCCATACGTCAAAACAAAACAGACACCATTCAAAAGCCAATGGCAGCTGCCCGAGTTTTGAGCTCATCTGCTGAACCAAAGTACTTGTGCTCTAAAAACGTGTCAGGGTTATTCCGGATTTAGCCATCGTCCCGACACCGGTTCTCTTTTGTAACTCTGTTGTTGGTTTAGTGCCCTAAATATTACGCTAACTGACATTGAATTAGCATTTTCTTTAACGATGCTTGCATATTTTTAATGATTTTATTCAAAAAAAATTTTGAGGTATTTTAAAATTGCTGCATTATGTCAGTGATTTTTTTTTTAATTAGGTCGAAAAAAGATCGCAAAAAACATTTTTTACCGTTCCAAAAAATAATCACTCTTTTGTGTAAAATGTTACACAAAAGAAATATATTTTTTTAATTAAATGAAGACAGTATGAGGGAAACTCAATCAAAAATCTGGGAACAGAAAAATCAGAAAAAGATATTGGTACCTCTGGGACTCGAACCCAGGACCTCTCTTTCTGAGCGAGTGCTCTGACCACTGAGCAGTTCCAGAGTTTCTAGATTTTCGATTGAGTTTCGCTCATAGTGTCTCCTTTTAATTAAATATTACAATTTGAGGTTTTATTCATAAAAGTTAAATAAAAAAAATTATAATATTCATCCTAGACTTGCAAAAAAGTTAATAGATGTCGCATATTAAATTAAATTGATAAAAATTTATCCAGTCACTATCTAGATTGCATTTAGTTCAGGTTTGAATCATACATAAAGATGGCAGTCAATAAAAATATGCGTTAAGAAAATGAAGATAATATGTTTTGTTCTTAGTCGAAGTATGGTACAGTTAAAAGAGACCGTATTGGATATCGACACCTTAGCTCAGTCGTCAGAGCACTCGCCCGGAAAGAGAGAGAGGTCCTGGATTTGAGTCCCAGAGGTGCCAATATCTTTTTCTGATTTTTTGTTTTTTCAGATTTTCGATTGAGTTTCGCTCAATTAATTAATAAGGTACGTTTATTAAAAACATACCTGAATTATAGTTGTTACAATAATTCTTATAAGAGATAATAAAAACATTGTTTTAGGGGATATCGATTTTGAAAATTTTCACAGTTTTATTTAAGCTTGCGACAATGAATAGACATTGCTCGTTAGAAACGCCTTCCACTTAGATTTGAATGTCTATCTCCAATTACTTTGTAACTTTTGGTTATTGCCCATTTGGCACACACATCTGCATACTGTAGGACATCGTATAGCGCCACTTGATTTAATCAAATTGAAAATTTCATATTGATGATGAAGAGAATTTCTGTATTTGATATTTAAGTAAAGAATGGTCAGAATTTTGGATCACAAAATCCGCGCATATTTCTTGTGATCTCCTTTATTCTATGGTTTGAGCCCATTAATATTTTTCCTCCAAGCCTTTAGTCGCATTAAAAAGTTGTGTTGGTTTAATGGTATAAGTGTTTCTTTTTTATATTTTAAAAATTATTGGACGATGGTTTGTTCCCCTTTCCCTGATTGGCTGGTCTATAAATTTTAATGTCTATGCGTAAAACCAAATTAAAAAATAGCCTAAAACATATGAGTTCCTGTTTTTTATTAGTATGACTTTCGAAAAACCGCTTGACGGCGAGTTCAGTTCGTTGGTATGATGGACACTGCAACGCAGTCCGAAACGTTGACTAAAGAAGGAGGTAGCGCAACACGGCAAAACACCCCAAAAATAAATAACGAAAATACTTCTGGCCGTGAAAACCTAGAATCATACCTTTTATTTGTCTTGTTTTATATGGTAAGTTAAAATATCCCTAGATTTATTTTTACATTTCATACATTAAATTGATATATTTATAACATTGATAAAGCGGGCCTAACTGGGTGCTTTACCGTGCTGAAATCCACATTTAACAATTAAATAAGTAAATAAAAATGAAACTGAGATAAAATAAAATAAATTACAATGATTTGTGTATTGAAATGGTATTGTGTATATTTTATTCTTTTACGTTAAAATTTTATTGTAAGTAATTTTTCCTTTTTTGTTCATTGATTTTATGTACCTACGTACAATCTTCTACATACGCCAAAACTTCTTTTATGCCCCTTTTTGCTCTTCATGCATGTTTATCCGAGATGAATTTGTTTTCTTCCAGGTACTTTCTATTTTTTTTCAATGCTCTTTCGATAATCTTTGAGAGTGAGTTTAAAAATGTGATAGGGCCATAGTGAGTTATTTCCATTTTGTCTCCTACTTTATAAATAGGGATTGGACGCGAAATTGAGTAATCTCAAGGTATGTTGTCTGTTGTATGCTGATTTCTAACACTATGGAAAATCTACAGTCTCTAGTGTCTAGGATGAACGAAGTATGTATGAAGAATGAGTTAATGCTGAATGTGAGTATGCCTAAAATAATGGTATTTGAAAGAGAGGGTACAAAAACAATGTGCAAAATACTTGTGAATGATGAATACTTAGAGCAAGTGGATGAATTTGTGTACTTGGGAAATATGTTTACAGAGATGAGAAAGCTTAAAGAGATTTTGAAATAAAGGTAAATGTAGATAACCCCATTAATAGAGCGAAGCTAGCCGTCCATAATGGAGTACCTTGATGTATGGCAGTGAGGCATGGAACAGGCATAGGAAGGATGAAAGTAGACTGAATGCTGTAGACATGAGAACCCTGAGGCGTATGCCTGTTAAAATCATGTTACGATCGTGTGAGAATCGTGGAGAACCGCAAAGAATGCAAGGCTGATATAAGCATAACGAGTAAGATTAAGAAAGCGACGCTAAGATGTTGAGCATGTAGAGTGAATGAACGAGGAAATGAGTCTTAGGAGAATATATGACGCAAATGTTAATGGTAGAAAAAATCGGGGACGCTCGAGGAAGACATGGCATGACCAAGTGAATCAGATACTTGAGTCAGAATAATAAAAGGGCGTGTATGAATGTGAACGAGGCAAGGAGTGTGTGTCAAGATCGAGTTGTTTGAAAGTCCATCCTCTCTGCTAACCCCTGCAGGGAAACGGCGTGGTCGTTAGTTAGTCAGTCATTTTTAAGAGTTCTAGGAAAGCATATCTGTGTTTTACTAAGATTGATTAAGTGTACTAAATGTTTTTAATTTTTTTTATTTTCTTTGAATAGTTTAGGCGCAAAATATAATAAGTTTTTATGTATAGATGTTGTGTGTGGGCGTATCCTTGATAGGTTTGAAGGTGAGCCTAATTGGTCTGTTTGATAACCTTAGATTTATTTTCTTTTCTATTCATACATTTTGTGTGGGTATATTTCATTATCCAACCGGTAAACAATGTATTGTTTTGAAAACAATATATTTTTTTTTTAATTTATTCTTCTTCTTCTTCGTGTGTCCTATCAGGCCCCCGGACGTTGGCGATCACATTGTGGCGATAATCGCGGGTGAAACTATTTTGTGATTGTGTTGTATGCGCCTTTGCATAGGTAAAGTGGTAAATGATTGGTTATCCTTTTTCCTTGAATCCATTGTATTTTCCTACTCGTATTATCAGCCAATTCCAGCAAACACCATTTTGTCTCGTGTCATTTTTAGTAATTACAATTCGTTTGCAGTTTGGAATGCAACGGATATTATAAAATAGAACCAATGCAGAGGAATAATATGTGCAAATTTTAGATAGTTATTTTTCATAATATTTTACTTATCAGTTTCTCCGACATCGTCTCTTTGTTAATTTCGGTGACCGGACAACTCAGAATAAAATCAACCCAACACCTCCTGTTTGGTTCTGAAACAGTTTTTTTAAAAACAAAACTTAATCCATATTCCTCTATTCCTTCCATCATGTAATCCATTCTCTTCTTCCTTTCCTCAAAGTCTCCACCAGGAAAAGAAGATGTGCTTACCTACATGATGAACAATATTGACACCCAAGTGCGCGTTACCCACTTGTTATCAGTTGCATTTCGGAAGTGATATGGATCACAACTCGTTCTCGTAAAATATCGCAAGTAGTCGCAAATAATCGCAGTTTCGTTTCTTTTTATAAAATATAATAGTGTCGTGCATAAAATCTATGTTGTGCAATATATATGTGATAACAGAAACGACACTGAGCAGCAGCCTTCAGAAGCCGTTAAAGGTAGGAGATTCCCTTCAAACCGATTCTCCTTTGATCTGCCTTCAAAACACGATATATGGTCTATTTCGATTACAAAAGGGATTTACAGTCCACAATCTCGTGTCGTAGCATTCGGCTGCGACACCTCCTTTAAAAAGTCATAAAAAGTGATGAAAATATATTTAAAAAATTGGTTTAATTCGAGGAAGTCACGTTAGGTAAGGTCGTGGTAGGTCGTGAGCTATTTTTGAATTTTTTTTTCATAGTTCTTAATGACTTTTCAAAGAGGTGTTGAGTTGACTTGATTCTGAGTTGGCATGGAACCGTTAATTTTACATATATAAAAATATTTTTTCGTAAAAATCAGTCACTTACGGATTTGACATTTTTAATGAAATAAAACAATTACTTTGAATTTTTTAATGAAATGAAACAATAACATAAATGTAATGTTCTTAATACCGACCGGTTTCGCTTAATACAAGCATCATCAGGTTATTAATTAAACTGATAAAAAATAAATTGTGTGAGCTTATACACAAGCAGAAAGAGACAACACATAAAAGGGAGAGAAAGTATGAAATGAACATCTTACGTAGTACTTAATAGGGAGAAAGAGACAGAAGTGTACCATTATCAACATATTATATCAACATTTTATTTTATATTTTGTCTCTTTCTGTATGTATACACAAGCTCACAAAAAGTATTTTTGTAAACTTAACAGTTTAAGTTTTGTCTTGATGATGCTTGTGTTAAGTCAAACCAGTCGGTATAAAAAAAATTCGTGGTTGCAACCAATTAATTGTTTTATTTTATAAAAAATTATGCATGCGACGTGTGGTGGCGTGTCAATGTTGATAATTTTTATAAGTTCGACCCCATCCTGTAATGCCATATTGTTTTATTGTTTGGATAATTTTGGGGCATTCGTGCTAGATAACCAGAAAACAGTTATTAAAACTTGCATTCGAACAGATGTTTTCGCTGTAGTATTTCGAGTCTAGAACTTTCATTTGAATTCCTCCCGGCGAGCAGTAAAGCTTTTAACATGCTGGCGTCGTCCGGTCAACACGTTCATAATAATAACATGCGAGCTTTATTCCGTTATGTTTTATTTTACAAAGTAAAAACAAACTGGATCGCATCACAAAAACAGACGGTGAAATGCAGAAGGGTGTGACTGAATTGGCCGCTTCCACTGTAGAGATAATCCGATGAAGTGTGTAGCTGGCGTGTCCGTGTGTCCGAAGTAATTTGCTTAATTTTTCAACCCACTTTTTTTTAAAGTATATTTCATTTAGTCATAAAATGTTTACATCTTACATCTAATATATTCTTTTATAAAACTACTATAAAATTATTTACTAACTACTTGCTACAATTTTGACTTCACAACATTCAGACATAATCCAAAAAAAACTGCAAGACTTTTAGCTTCATTAACATTCACCGGGAGTTCAGTGAACATTTTAAAACCTTTATGGTAAATATTGTTTTGTGTTCCTGATAAATTTGTTTTAGAAAGCCTAAAATCATTGCAAGTAGGTTAGCAATGAACTGTTTTATTAATTTCAAAATTTTTTAACATATAATCTGGCGAAATTTTATTTTTTTACTTGTATTTAAATACTAGAGTATTGAAGACTTATCATTGCCACACACTTAAGATATTGAATTGGCGTTGCATAGTTTTTATCCTAGTATATCTGCTACAGCACAATATGGACCTCATGCCTCTGTTCTGAATTATTTCCATTCTTTAAACTTTGTTTTATTGCTCAGAAAGATTACACTTATGCAGTAATATGGGATGCTGCAGTGGTGTTGTAGATCAATTTCCTTGTTTTAATGTTTAACTTTCCCTTTATCCTACTTAAGAAATTAACCTTTTTTGCAATTTTTTTGATTAACATTTCAAAGTTAGTGTTAAGTTTTAACTTGTTATCGATAATGATTCCCAAGTATTTAATTTCTTCTACTTCCTCAATATTTTGATTGTCTATATGTAGTAATTTAATTTATTTTCTTCCCTAATACCATAAATTAACTTAAATTAACATTTAATTTATGTTTAACTTTTTAGATATTTCATGAAGTTCGCTATGTATTTTTGACAGTGCATCTTCGATATTATTTGACATAATATTTAAAAGTGTGTCATCTGCAATAAGTTTGATAGAATAGTACTTTAGGCACTTCACTATGTCATTGATATATAAATAAATAGGAGCGGTCTCAAAACAGATCCTTGAAGAACTTCGAGTTTTACTTGTGGTTTTGATAATAAAAAATTCACAAAATTTCTTTTTTTTTTTCAAATTGCGGTCGAAAACTTTGGTATCATAAAGTTGTACATTGTAATTATTTAATGGTTAATTTTTTTATTTAAATATAAAACGTGGTATTTTTCTTTCTAACACCGTTTAGATCATGTTTCTAACCATGTTAGTAAGAGAGACACGACGATTTCTGTGAAACCTTAAAATGTGTTTTTTGTGTTATCAGTAATTTTAGATAAAAAATAAAGTAAAAAGAGCCATTTTTTAAATTTTTTTATGTTTGTATTAAAAACTTAAATATGTGTTTCCATTATTATATTTCTATTTCTAATAATTACCTTGGTAAACGTATTTCATCACTTTTCAATAACAGTAGTTTAGTTTTCGGATATATTCAGAAATATTCTACTTATTTGGATTTTATTGCAAAACGGAAATATTTTGATATTCTGACAAAATCGTCCGATTTCTGAGGGATTAACCAATGACTCAATCTTTTTTTGAAACTCTCTAACTTTTGATGAAACTTTCGTGATTTGTTATGCGCATGCCATCGAAGGATCCTACTTAATGGGGAGTTCTGGCGTTATAAGATTATTTCCTATACCATTCATCCGATTGCGATGAAACTTTGGCGAGATGTGCTCACACCCGCGATAATTTTTAAATGATCTGGTGAGCTCTGGCATTATGCAATATGGATACAAATTTTATAATAGTTGGCGGGTGAACTGTTTTGGAAAAAAAAAGAGTATTTCATATAGTATAGCAACAAGGAGTGAATGCGTGAAGGGAATCCGGGTGAGGGGAGGGTAAAGGGGAAAGAGGTTTTACATTCGATTACGCATTATACATCTGACCTGATGAAGGACATTGTAATGCACCACGTCTAAAGAAGGAGGTAGCGCAACACGGCATAACTTCTCAAAAATATATCACGATAATTTTCTTGGCCATGAAAATCTTAAATAATATCATTATTTAAATATTATCAAAAGATCCGCATGTCGTTGTTAATTTGTCTTCCTATAAATTGAGGCGGTATGTAATTGTCACTGATTATACTAAGAAAGGATCTCGATTGAGCCTTCCTTGTAAATTATACTCCTTTGCTGTGAATTTCGAGGTTCTGACATTCCGTACGAAATTATCCCATGACTAATTGACTGAGTAATGCTAAACTTTAACACTGGAATGTGGATAATATTGTGTGATATGTGTTCAAGCAAATATCTTCGCGTAAACATCCTACAGATTGTTTATAACAATGAGAATCATCATCTTAAATACATTTTTTTTTTCAAAAGAAGCAAAATTTGACATCCTTACTAATATTATAAATGCGAAACTGCTCGAGTTTGTTTGCTACTCTTTCACCAATAGAAAGCTAAATTATACGCGAAGACTATAGGTTGTATATGATGGTAAGCTCTGGCGTTATGAAATTATAAATATAAATATATTATGTTTATTATACGTTTTCTGTCGCTAACAAAGGCGAGTTTTTGCTAACGTCAGAAAAAAATCGTTTCCATGGAAACGATGTTGATATATTTGTGGGCTCTATGCTGGTAGGTACTCGGCCCCCTACCTACTAGTCAGCTACTGCTCCAGAAAATTCAAATATTAGAAAATGTTTTTTTTTTTTTGACAAGCTTATGTTTTGGAATAAATGTCAGATGAGAGTTCTTATATTAAAAATATAATTCGTAACGATTTTAAAGACTGAATAACAAAAAGTGTAATTTTTTATTATATTTACAAACTTCCAAATATTTAAATAAAAATAAACATCCGAAATGTTTGTAAACGCATGTACGGAATGCTGGAGGGGGTGGAGGTGGGGGGGAGGGGGATAATTGATAAGTGCAAGCGCTACAGTAATTTCCCGTTATACCATGCGAGCGAAGTCGCGGGGAAAAGCTAGTTTTAAAGTATCAAAATCAAGGTTTATCATGCCACTGTCCTACCATAGCACACTCCAAAAGTATCAAATATCTTGGTATTGAAATTGATGATAATCTCCGATGGAACGGACACATTGAAGCAATCACAAAAAAACTCACCAGGTACATTTACTTCTTTAGAGCCATCCGTAACATCCTCAACATAAACGACATTAAGAAAGTGTACTACGCTTTATGTCAATCACAAATAGAGTACGGGATAACTGGATGGGGATCTGCCTTGAGCACTCACATGGACCGGCTCAATATAGCCCAAAAAGGAGTACTAAAGACAATTTTGAAATTACCAGTTAGAACTCCGACAGAAGAATTGTTTCAAAGCAATCAAGTCTACAACATACAAAAACTTTATGCAAAAAATATTTTATTTAAAATGAAAAAAAAACATATCAGAATACTCCACTGTCCAACATAGATACACAACCAGGGCAATTAACCAAAATATTCTAGCTACAGCCAGTTTGAAAACATCTTTTGGATAAAGAAATATGAAATTCAATGCGACAAAACTATACAACGCTCTACCAACTCAAACAAAAAAAATAACAGAAATAAATAAATTTAAAACAAAAGTAAAAATATGGTTGAGAAAACAAAGTGAAAATGAACTATCAAACATACTGAAGACCATGTAAAGACAACTGGATACTAAATACAAATGTGGAAAAACTACAGGCCGCCTCAGAACAGGGAACCCTAGTGAGGAGGACTGTGAAAAAAAAAACTTTATAATACCTTAATATAATACAATTTATAAATACATTATGTACACATTTTGCTATAGATACTAATAAATTTTTTTTTTTAAAAGTTGGTTTTAAGTCACTTCATTGATATATTTTCACTGTCTACTGGTTTTGGTACCTCCATACCATCATCAGGACTGTTATAAAAATAATCAAGTAGAGAAGCACACATATATATATATATATACACATTGTCAAGAAAGAAAGTGACAGTATACTAGAGTGTGAGAGTGCATCAGTTGTGGGAGGGTGGGGGTGGGGAGTGGGTGGTAAGTAAAGTAACGGGGAACATGCTTAAAATAGGGCCAAATGTTAAATTTAATTGGCTAAGAATGATTTCAAACTTTGAATTAACTTCACTTCACTTGCATTCACGTAATAGAGACTTTTGAAACTCAATTGACCTGAAATGGCGGGTTTAAAAACTCGCGCTTGACATAGATTGACAAAATAACTGCTCGTAATTGGTTGAATTTCGATATAGCGGGTTTTGATAGAAACTTACTTCCTGAATGATATAGCGGATTTTGTCTCTCAATCGCAGTTTTAACATGGTATTTGATTGTAATAAAGGAGGTTTTGAAACTCAATTTTACTTTACTCTTGTTCCTCGCAAAAATGTGATTAAGAAACTCGGATCATTTTGTAAAAAAATCGGATATAGCGGGTATTGAAATTATAGGACACATATTATTATCTATCTTGCTCATTTACCAGCACCTTTAGACTGTCGAATTAATTCATCTTCTTCTTCTTTTTGCAGGATCGTGAACCACTTCAATCTTCTACAACCGGACGAAAAGCAGCGGATTAAAGAGCGGTAATTTTTTTTTCTTTTTTTGGGAGTGGAATCGGGGTATAATAATAATAATAATAATTTTTGGATAATTTCTATAGCGCCATTTTTGTGAGAAAATCACCTCAAGGGCGCTTTACAAATTCGTTTATACATTTAAACTATTTATATTACAAGTGTCTTATAACTAAGATCGATAACTAAGAACTTACAACTACTAAAACTTATATAACTAGTGACTTAAAACTATACTTATTTTTCAACCGGTACAAAATTGCACTACTCGTGTTTTGACTTACATCTAACTTAAAATTAATTATCTACTAATGAGCTTAATGAGCTAACCTCATTTTCGATGGCTTTACCATGTCTCTGAACTTCGTAAAGATGTTATAGTTTATTTGATTGGTTGATAAAATTGTTTAAAATATTTTTACTCCCTACAAAAAATATTAACTTTATATGTATGCTTCAATAAATTAAAAAAAAAACAAAAAATCATTACTTGCTTCGTTAATTTATCACAACTCCTTCAAAACAATTATGCACATAATAAAAATCAAAGTGAACACTTTCAATGATATAGTTTTTTACAAAACGGAGCCAGTTCAATTATTTTATTTTTGTAAATGAATAATGACCTTCTAACTTAAATAACTGCATATTTATTTTTAGTTTTATAGTTAGTTTTAATAGTAAAAATAAATTTCAAAGTTTTGATTTTTTCAAGATCCCCCGAAAACCACCGAATCTAGTGTGACGTCATCATGACCAACCGAAGTATGAATTTTGTAGGCAACTGGAATCAGCTGATCATCGCCGGCCATTTTGAATTTCAGCATTGGAGCGTTTTATGGACGTGGTGACGTCACGCCTCACAAATTCAATAATACCAACATGACAGGGTGTTTTAATGAACTGTTTTAAAATGGACTATTTAATATTTTTAACTCTTTTTAAATATTATTTAATACAACTTATATATTCAGAATCAGCGTTTATTGGTCTATATAAACATATTTTTTTAAAGCCATAATATTTTTCACTGGAGTCCCTTATTATATTTTCCTAATGAAATTGTCAGAAATTAAAAATTTTAAACATTGATTTGCCGCTGAGTCTTTATTTAGACGCTGAAAAAAAGAAAAAACAAATCAAAATGCTTAGATCGACTTAAAGAAAATTGGATTCTATTCGTAATTCGTTAATTTCCGTTGTACTAACAGACCTATATATAAAATATTTTAAATAGTATAATAAAAACAGAAATCTTAGACAAACGTCAATACATCCGACTCCAAAAAGAAAAAAATAGGACAGTTAATCATAAATATCTCGAAGTTAATTTTTAAATTCATTACCAGAAAAAATTAGAAACATGAAAACTAATATAAAAAAAATTAAAACTCACCTAAAAAATCATACTGAAAACTTGAAGTGAATCAAGTCAAATAAAACTAATATGATAACATCCCCCATACAAACAAGCCCTGCTTATTTATGGGGGTACATCAGATACATCTATTATGTAATTAATTATCGTAAAAAAATTGTTTGTTGTACCTATATGTATATTTTTATTTATTTTATTTTAAATGCACATTTACAGTTATACATAACAAAAAACAAACATACATTTTATTTTATTAAGTGATAATAGCGTTTTTGAATTGTTGAATATTAAGTTGAAAAATATCTATATTAGGGGACGGATAATTTAGTAACAGAATCATTTTTTCCGAGCGGCATTACTAATGTAAGCTAGTTCTGCATCTCGGACAACAAAAGTTCTGTGTCTGCGCGCTCTTGTGAAGTTGTCGGGGACATAAAACTCAAATTTTTGTAGTATATCGGGAATACATGTTACCGTTGAGAAGTTTATATGCTGTTGTCATCAAAGCAGTTTTCCTTCTATCGGCGAGGCCATTAATACCCAGCATGCCGGACAAAAAGGCTGATGGATGTAACCAGGGATAATATCCGAAGTCTCTAAGATATAAATATCTCACTGCTTTTGTTCTTTCTCTATCATTTTATTAGATGACTAATAAAAGAAGAAAAAGGTACCTAGATATTGTTTCATATAAAACATTGTTTTGCATTGGAAATTTAAGGTCTGCTTGGCCGGACTTTTGACTTACAAAACATGCCTACATCGCATTTCTTGTGTTCTTTATTCCGTATATCCCAGACTTATTTGTTTTTCTTTGATTTTTCTTGTTCAAAAGTTTCAATGTTCTCCTTTGTTTCTCAATCATAATTTCTATAAATACAATAATGATTGCTAGTCGGGCCTTTGAAGAGTGTTGAAAAACGATATAAATTTCTCGCTATTTTGTTTCAAAAATCACCAAATTAATCATCAAAGTGAGAAAAGCAAACAACGCCAGCTGAAATTTATCAATGTTTTGTCAAACAATAACACTGTCAAAAACAATGAACAGAGATAATCCCTCAAAGTGTGATTTATACTGATTTGAGTTTTCAAAGAATGCTGTCGACAGCTCATCTAAACATCTTTCACTTCTTCAAACATAGCGAACTTATTTTGTGGTACAATTTAAATTCAAAATTAATTGAATGCTTAGTTTTAACCAAGGTTATTGTTAAAAAAATCAGAGTGTGCAATTCACACGCAGTAATTGTGAAACCGGTTGAAGAGAACCTGCTGGCCGCAAATAGCTCAAGAGGGAGATAAATGGAATTTTTTAGAGGAGGCCTTCACCTTCGCCTGAGAGAGGGGTTCTTGCATACGAATAATTTAATATACCATATTAAATTTTTCAACAAGATTGTATAAAGCATTATTTATACTTTTTTTAACTATGTAAGATAACTTTTTGCAAGAAATAAAAGGCTTATTTTTATTATTATTATAGAAGTGAAACCTTCAGAAAGCTTAAGTAGATAAGAGTGGGGATACTACGAAACACTTTTTTTTATCGATGTGAAAGATGATTTTTTCCATATTATTCCGGTGCACCTTTTCCTATGTATTCGGTCATCTTATTAATATTTGTGTTTTCTCCTTAGGAGTCGCTAGATGTCGCTTTCTTTTGCGTTTTCTTTTGCCTGTTCATTTTTGAGGGGTTTGAAAATTGTTTCTTGATTTCATAGGATTCGACAAATGTATTTCGTAGGATTCGATCCTTGGTCCGCTAAATGTCTGCAGAGGTTCGTCGGGCGCTTCATACCACCACACTAAAAGAGATTTGCGTAGATGCTTGTCTCTTTTTAGTGTCACTCGTTTCCATTTCATCGATTTTCAAATCAAAACAGTGCTAAAGAAGTTGTCACTTCAAAAACCAACATGTTTCGTAAGCAATGCTTACTTCATCGTGGTTTTCTAAAGACTAATAGACGACTTGAAGGGAGGGGGGTAATAGGGCATAATTTACAAAGAGAACAAGTTTAAAAACGGGTCTTTTAAAAATGTATTTTGATTATTTATAAAATATTTAAGTTCATCTTAACGCTCATTCCGATTTTTAAGATTTCTAGTTTGTATACATGAATACTTTTAACATTACAATGTTGTAATTCTACTCCATTATTAAAAGTATTATTCGTCTCTAATAAATGATTGGCAAACTCCGAGAATAATGATGTGTCAGGATGAAATTTTTTTAGCAGTGTATTACACGTAGCAATATTATTTATGATTTTGAAATGTGAGATGGACAAAAATGGCAAAAAAAATTACTACAAAACTTTTCCATACAAAACTTAAATTTGTATTTGAGACCGAAATAACCAATCAAACTGAATATATAAATATAATTTTTTTAAAATTAAAAGGTATATCTAATATCTAGTAGGATAATATGTGCAACACTGTTTATTTGTATTTTCTATAATAAAATACTGGCTATTAAAGAAAACAATTTTTCATGATTTTGGAGGCAACTTTGGCAAATATTTGTGTATAATTATTTCAAAAAATCATTTAGCTCCGTTTGCTACGCAAATACGATAAAATATAAAAGAATATCAAAATAATTTTAAAAAATTGAAAAAACGATAAAAGAATAAATATTTAAATAAAAAATCAATAATTTTTTTTTAAAAAACCCTGTGAATGGCATAAATATTAGTTGCAAATTCTTTGGAACATACATTTTTATCTAAATTTTTTTTTTTAAATTTCAAAAAAGAAAGTTTTTTTATACAGCTGAATGAAATGAAACTTCTTTGGCCCCGTTATGATTTGAAACTCTGATGAAACGGAAATGACGCATTACAGTACCTACGAAGCGTCAAACTGCGCCTATTGGCCGCTTTGATTACGATCTCACTTTTCAAGGATTCCATTGGTTGAGATTGTTTTGGTGAAGTTTCGCTTCTACCGCGTGTGATTGGCACTCGATTTTTTTTTTATAAGCGAACTCCCTCCTAACATTTGTATTTACATATCTACTTTTAATCTTCTTTTTTCTTTATGAACGCTTATTACGAAGAATAAATTAATTAAAAAAGTATTAAATAAATAAAAAAAGATTTGAAGGGATTCCGTTTTGTTGAAAATCGTTGCATTTCTTTTTTTTGTAATGGTGTGAAACGTGGCTACGTAAATATAATGTGTCCCAACTCTGTCATAAAAAAATGTTTTATGGCCTTCGCGTGTCCGGTGCATTAACTGAAACGACGCGGTGCGCGATGTATTCATAAATAAAATGGCTTCGACCATGTTTAGTGGCCTAAAGTGAATATACAGTTAATTTCAAACCTTTCTCTTCCACGTCTATTTCCCTTCACAACTTTTTCAGTCTCAATTAAGGATGCCATTGACTCATTGGCTTCAGACAGATTAAAAAAAAATTATGTGAGTACCTACGAAGTCGAAATTGTTCCTAAACGTCTGGAGACAGTGAGACTATGGCATCCACTATTGGAGCATGTTGTGAGGCTCAAGGCTGTGAGAAGGGGAAGGAGATGGGAAAAATGCAAGGTAATTAAGTACTGTCTATTCAGATCTGGTCATAAAATATGGCTAATACCATTTTAAACAAAGTTTTGATGGTGAATAGTGATTTTATCACCACGGCGATTCTGAAAGTTCACCCCTGTGAAAACCCAAGTACAATGCATATCAAAATATCCTACATTTTATTTCAAATTGATTATTTCTAAAATAATATAAATTATTCAAATAAAAATTTTTTTGCGCACCTCTGGATTGATGGGCATCAATTTTATTTATTTTTTTACATACGCTCCACACAGGAGGCCCCGATGAAAATAAAAATATGAAAATTTCCATTAGGGCCTATGTCATCTTAGGAAATTCTGAATAAAGGGTTTTTTTTTAAGAAAAGAAAGGAGAGGAAGTTTTGGGAAGGAAATAGGTATGTGGGGTGGGTAGGATTCTAGGGATCAGTGTGTCCAGGAGTGACGGACGTATGAATCTATCCCTCCCACTGCGGTGCAAGGTGATGGTTCAAAAGAGTCCGGCTAGAGAGGTCAAAAGGTCTGACTCAACCCGTCTCTCCTGATCGGCACACACATCCGTTGCCAAGACTTAGATAAATATCACCCCATGAAACCTCTGCTTAGTCATCAAACGTAGCTTAAACGTCACTTGGGGTGACCTATGGCAGAGGTGTTGTTTATCCAATAAATGGTTCCGGGGCGACGGTACCGATACCCGCCTCCCGATTTGTAATTGTACTGAAGAGATAAACCGAAAACGGTGTGTTGTGGACGTGTTCGTGCGCCCGAAGTTATCTCAAATCGAGCTTACCTAATTAATTGCTTACAGGAATCCATACTTAAAATGAATTTATTTTAAAAGTGTGCCTTATATCGCCACGAATATAGGAAATTGGCATAATAAATCGCTTGGCAAACAGAGTCCAGCGGTTACAATTTCAAACGCAAGAGCTTTTTTATTTAATCATTTTGTGAATATTTTTTTAAGAAAGAAAAACAGTTGAACAGTTGAAACCTTCACGGATAATTTTAGCAATAAAAACATACTTTTAAAAATTGTTTCTTATATGCGTTTAGGCATTTTAAATGAATAAAAAGCATTTTTTTGTTCGTTTACGCTTATCCATACTCTATAGCAACATTACAAATGCTAAACTGCGTTTGTTTGTTTGTTACGCTTTCACGCATAAACCACCAAACTGATTTTTAAAATTCTTTTAACAATAGAAAGCTACATTACGCGAGTAATAAAGGCTGTTTATAATGGTTAGCTTTGGCTTTATGAAATTATAAATATTAATATATTATATTTATTATACATTTACTGTCCCTAAGAAAAGCGAGTTATTGCTAACGTCATAAGAAAAGCAAAACAAATCGTAGCCTTGGAAACGGTTTATTTTTTTATTTTATTTTTAAAAAGAAAGACAAACATTCCCGGGTTACAATAACCCAACAATGTTTGAAAATCTCCTACTACCACCACAGAAAGCGAAAATGTTGCTTGTGTTGTGATGGAGGACTTAGCCAGTCGAGGAATCGAACACGGGACCCCCGGGTGGGACCCAAATGCGATGCCCACTCAACAACTGGCCGGTCAAACGGTGTTGACATATTTGAAAGAAATTTTATCTCAGGCGTCGTAGTTAATATCTATCTCTAAAAATGAATTGCCGAAATGTATGTACGCTTATAACTTCCGAACGACTGCACTAAATTGAATAATTCTTTCTTTATTTTGTATAAAACTACTTGTGAGTTCTGGCATTATGAAAATTACAATAAATGGTACGCGAGTTGTTTGAAAACTGAATGTAAAGGGACTGAATGTATGGAAGGCGGGAGGGGGGAGGGGAACTCGGGTAGGGGATTCGCGAGAGGGGGTAGGAGATGAGAACCAGGAAGGGGGGAGGAGAACCTGGGAGGGGAGAGGGGAGAAGGGAACTCGGGAATGGGGGAAGAAGGGGGGGAGTGAAATGGGTGGAGTGGGAACGCGAGAGGGGAGGAGTACTCGGGAGAGAAAGGGGAACGGGACGAATGGGAAAGGACACGTAGGGGGAAACAATTTCTTTATTAAATGGCATAGCGACGCATGCCGGGTACCAGCTAGTATTTTTTATAAAGTATTTAACAATTTTATTTAATTTCTATTCAAAGGAAACGGTAGAAAGCTTCAATTTATTCCAAGCTTTATTTTAATATTCCATATTTTGTATTTATAATATAAACCGATTCGTAGTAAAGATTATTCTGAAGTAGTGATTAAGTATTAATTATAGCCTTAACTATTATTATTATTTTAAACGGTACAACCCTGAGACATGCTAAAAGGCTATATTTTTAAAAGGCTCTCTCGATTTCGTTATTTTTCCTTAGAAACTAATTACTTTTCGATAAACAAAGTACTTACCTCATATCTATTTATATATTTTTCCTTTGTCTGAATATTTCCACGAAAATTTTCCAAAAGAAAACATAATTTTATAAATAGGTGCAAACGTAGTTAAAGCATAAACCTATTGAATCACAGGAGACCAAATTTGTCCCAACTTACACAGGTCTATAAATGGTGTCAGAAAGGGATAACACTACGCTTTATATTCAAATCTCAAAATTAATCACAAATTAAGTAAAATGCACACCTTAATGAAACCGAAGTTTCGGATCACAATTTAAAAAAAAAAAAATGTAACTTTGGGAATTTTTTATTAATTATTTTTACAGGAACGACAAAAAAGTGAGATTACAATACATCATACAATAATGTTAGTTTAAAAAGAAACGTAGTTGTTAGAAAATACATAATGTCAATTTGCGAGTCAACCCAAGTGGTTCGCTAGGTTTGGGAACTTAGCAGAGGTGCCCAAGTTCATGGGTGAGGTGTGTCCGGATCTTGGTGGCGGATGCGTCTGCGGGAGAAAATGATTGAGGGAGCCCTTTTGACTTCTCCAGTTGTACTTTGTCGGAACATCGCTTTGCACCACAGGGAGGGATGGATTCATACGTCCGTCACTCCTGGACACTCTGATCCACAGATTCCTACCCACCCATCATACCCTTTTCCTGTTCAGAACGTTGTCTCTTTCCCTTCCTTAAAAGACCCTCCACACAGCAAACCCAAAGATGACTTAAAAAAAGAAAGACAAACATTCCCGGGCTACGAATAACCTAACAATGTTCGAAAATCTTCTACTACCACCACAAAAAGCCAAAAATGTTGCTTGAGTCGTGACGGAGGAGCAAGTCGAGGAATCGAACACGCGACGCCCGGGTGGGACCAAAACGCGATGCCAACTCAACCACCGACCGAAGGGAATATTTTCCCACTGTGTAGAGCTAATGTAGATAAACGGTGAGCCATTTTTAAAACTTTTTTATGTTTGCATGTAATATTTTAATACATCAAAAATTGTATATTTATTTCAATTTATTAAATTTAAAGGCGTATTTTATCACATTTCAAAAACAGTTTTTAGATTTCGGATATGTTTAATAATATTCCATTTATTTGTATTTAAATGCGAAGCGGAAATTAAAAAAAAAGCCTAAATTCTGAGGGGTGAAAACATTGTGTTTCGGATCACTTTGTAAAATTAATATGAAAGACACTTGTTTACTTCAATTGAAAATTAATGTTGAACATGTAAACAATACTTAAAAGCCCTGTTTACATTGATCTTTATGCGTCTGTTCCGCGGGAACACTGTTAACTGTTGTAAACAAACACGGACTTTCGTGCCTTTTGATTATTCTAGGGAAATCTCAAGTTGATGCTCTAATAAACAACACAGAGAGAAATTGGAGATTTTAATGCCTTATACATTTATTGAGTCATTTCATCTGATATAAAATGAACTGCAATATATTTGTTAACGGTATTAAGAGCTACAAAATTTAACGAGTAATTTGAAAGCTGCTTTAGACTTCAAAATCAATAAAAATGCTTATTAACTTTTGCCAATCTCTCCTCGCTCGTTATAGCCGTAAGATGAAGTGATGGCCCTCATGCTATATATAATTATATAACATACTAGCGAGTTCCCGGCATGCTTGGCAATGCCAATTAATAAAGAAATTGCGTGTCCTTTCCCATTCATCCCGTTCCCTTGTCCCCTTCCCCACACACTCCATCTTCCCCGCCTTTTATTTTATTTATTTTTTTATTTTTTTATTTGTTTATCTCAAAAATGGTACATATAAAGTAGTACTGGTCTTCCATTAAAAGCATTTGCTTGTGGATGGAAGAAGAGTTTACATTCTATATATATTTATACATTTAAACAGTCACGTGCGTTACATAAGTAATTAGTGCAGTTAATACAAACACATCGCAATTTTTAACTAAAAGACATCCATGCATTCCATAAGAGTAAAAACAAGTATAATTTTTAGTGTTACATTCATGTGGAAATAATCTTTCCTCTCCCTTCTCCCGCTCTCCCGTCCCACTAACCCCCTTCCGCTTACCCCTCCCCTCCCAGCTTTACATATATTCAGTCCCGGTACATTCAGTTTTCAAACAGCTCGCGTGCCACCTATTGCAATTTTTTCATACAAATTTTCATTTATTGCATTCATTTTTGTAAAATAAGAACAAGCAATTAAATTTTGTACCTTGCATATAGATACTTATTTAAAATACTTTTTTTTCTTGATAAGATTCTACATAGGTGAGTACTTCAAGTAAATTAATTAACTTAAAGATTTTATTTGAAAATTGAATTTTGATTGATTTGATGGTTTGCAAAATGTCATTCTAAAATTGTGACATTTTGACAGTTTCGTAAGAGTTTTTGTAATAGTGGTCTTACATAATACTGAGAGTATCTTCCACTGGAACGTGTCTCAAATATTACTAAACACATAATCATCATCATTATCTTCTTCCCCTTGTCCTATTTGGACCCACTGCATCGCGGTCGCGACAAGGCGCCTCCATTCGTCCCTGTCTTGCGCTGATTGTGAGGCCTCCGTCCATGGGAGTCCCATCCTCTCCTCACACAGTTTCTGGAGTTGTCTCGCCCAACTGCGTCTGGGGCGGTCCACTGAACGTCTGCCCTCTGGAATCGCACTCAGTATTTTCCTCGGAATTCGGTCATCAGACATTCTTAGTACGTGCCTAAGCCACCTCAGTTGTGATTTTTCTATGAAGAATAACAGTGGTTCAATGTATAGATCATCTCAGATCGTCGAGTTTCTTATTGGATCACATTTTGTAACTTCTGCCACACCTCTCACTACATATATACTATACATTTATTATTTTTAAATGAATTTATTGTGAAATTGTGCAAATTAATCACATAACGTTTATTTGAACATGCCGGAGAGATAAGGCTCTTGATTGTGAATCAATCCCACCACAGTGGCCATAATAGAAAGGTTTTCAATTCAATTCAATTCAATTCAATTTATTCACTTTAAAAACATTACAAAATTAAAATTTCAAATCGTTTTTAAAATAGAGAAAATATTAAGATTAAAGCATATTTAAGCAATTTAAATAATATGAACAATTCAAACAAATTATACAATATAAACATCAATTAATAATTTAAAAATCAATGAAGCACAATCAGACTAACAGCAATAAAACTTGCTGTCTAAATTGTGCTTCATTGATGCTAAACATGTCGATATTCAAAGTGATTCTATTTAACAACAAGACTGCTCTCACGACTGGCATAACCATTGGCAAGTTAGTTTTGCAAGCCGGGAGATAAAACAGTCTATGCTGTCGGTGACGGAGAAAACCATCGGGAACATAGAAACTAATCTCCATAATAGCCGAGTTTTCGAACCGTCCACGAATCAGTCTGAAAAAATGTGTTATAATGAGCACATCCCTTCTGCCCCGTAGACGGTTCATACCGAGCATGCCCAAGAGAAAGTCGGTAGGGTAGAGCCACGGGTAGTAGCTGTACTCCCTCAGGTACAGAAATCTCAGAAATTTCTTCTGAACCTTCTCCAACATGAGGGAATACTTCACTTGGTGTGGGCTCCAAACCACCGAACCACTCTCAAGCCTACTTCTAACCAAAGCATTGTATAGTACTGTGAGAACCCGGGTGTCTCTGAAATTTCTCGCAGTACGTAGGACAAAACCCAGCATCCTCAGTGAAATATCACACGTCATAACGATATGATCATGAAAAGTTAGCATACTGTTTTCAAGTACAATGTTGTTTATCAATTGTATTAAATTTTTACCGTCTTTTTTAATAAGGCTGTAAAATTTTTAATTCAGTCTGAAATATTTAGTTTGTTTGATAACTGTAAGTTTTTAATTCTTTCACTCCTTGCCACAATTTCTTTTGATTATCTTCCACTCAAAGATTTCAAGTCTCTTTTTGTTGGTGCGATGTTTCGTTGTGGGTGGCGTTAACACCTTTCATCTCAGACCCTCTAATGCCATCTCAGCCACAATACGTCTCACAATCTGCAACACAATTCATCTAGCCTTTGTTCCTCCCCCAACCGATTTTCCACCCCAAGTTTGCATTATCCCACCCTCTCCTATACAGGGTGCAATGCAATAAAGAAATACATTAAACAGGAAAATTGGAGTCGTAGTTTTTGGGATAAGAATGAACCAAATGTGACAAAGCATACTTTTAAACAATTGTTTGAATTCAAAAATCTGAAACGGAACGACAAAAAATTATGTGGAGTTATTTCCATGTCTCGCTTATTCGTGAGGTTAAAAGTATTTGGGCAGATGAAAAAGACCAGAAATTACCACTTTAAAATAATAACTCCTAACTGCTCCCGCCTGGAGCCAGAGCGACTGTGGCATCCCAGATTAGGGTATGTTGTGAGGATGAATGTAGTGGGGAGGGGAAGGAGTTGGAAAAGAGGAAGGAAGGAAACCAAACACAGTCATTGCCGTTTCAAGCAAAACTTCAATTCTAATTGTGGTATTACATCAGGGCGATACTGAAAGTATCTTGCACTAGGAAGTACGCAAATAAACTTTATTTTATTTTGATTGAATACATTTTGAAATAACACATAATATCAAATAAAATTGACGCGCCGGGATTTGAACCCGCGACCTCTGGATTGCTAGAAGAGAGCCTTACTCCTCGACCACGGAGGCCTTTATAAATTACCCAATTACCCAACGTATAACAAATTACCCAACGTATAACAAATTACCCAACATCTGATTTTTTTTAATCATTACAAAAACTCTTACGAAACTGTCAAAACTATCAAAATTTGAGAATGACATTTTGCAAAACGATGATTGTTAAATCAAAATACAATTTTCTAAACTCTATAAATTAATGAATTTATTTTAAGCATTCGCTTCATACTTTGAATCGAATAAAAAAATATAGATATTTTAATTAGGTACCTATGTTAAGTATCTAATTTGATTGATTGTTCTTATAATACACAAAAGTCATTATTTGTAATATATGAAAATTTGAATAAAAAAATTGTAATACGTAGAACGCTAGCTGTTTGAAAACTGAATGTACTAGGACTGAATATATGGAACGTGGGTGAGGGGCAGGGAAGACGGGGAAGGTTGAAAAAATGTATTTCTTTGAATATGGCATTGCAACGCATGCCGGGAACCAGTTTGTAATAAATAATAGACTCATTCAAGTTTGTGATTTGCGCCCTCGATCCGTGATTTTTTCAAAATTCCCTTCTCGCAGATGTTTACTCATCAGAAAATAAACCAATGACCTAATCTTTTAAAAATTATAATTTGCATAGTAATTTTAATCTCCATAAGAAATAATTACATTGGATCAAACGTGGGGTTTCCCTCAAATGCTATAAGATAGTTATAATAATAATCAATTACTTTTGGCTCGCCAATTTTTAGCACTTTAAAACTTAATTAACTTCTCTCTTTATTATTCAATTATTTTTTTAACGTGAAAAGGTTTCCGTTTAAAGGTTCCCCCAGAGTTAGCGATGAAATACTGTTGTAGCAAAAATTTTAAATATATCTCGTGTATATTCTAAAAATCATTGCAGTTGGTTTAACGTTTCTTATTAAACCATTGACCGTTGGTTTAACGTTTCTTATTTTGCTGGAGATAACTTTAACTATTAAAATTATACAACAATAACATCAATATATGGTTAAGCAAGAAGATGGGGAAATCATTATGTTACATTAATTAGAAATAAGAGTAAATTGTGTTTACCAATACAACCTGCAGTCAACAAACATTAAGATAAGGAAATCAACAAAGATGAGATTGAGGCCTACACACATGAAGATGAGGAAATCAACAAACATGAAGAAGACGAAATCAACAAACAGATGAGATTGACAAAAGTGAAGATGAGGAAGTCATGATGTAAAACCATACATCCCGGCGGGCGCAAATAAATTTTATTTGATAAATTTGTGTTATTTCACAATTATTTAATTAAAAATAATATATAGTATAATTATTGGGCGTTCCATAGAGCAAATTACTCTTAGTATCGCCTCGGTTTAAGACCGCCATTTAGATTTGAAACATTGCTTGAAATGGCTTCAGCCTTGTTTAATTTTTAATTTTTTTTTTTAAATTTTTTTATTTTATTTTATTTTATTTGTAAGAAACAAACAGCTGATCATATTGAATAGTCGGGCATATCCCCACCTTTCTCTACCCTATCTCATTCCCCTCCCCACTTATCTTCAGCCTTACAACACACCCCAAAGAGGGATGCTATATTCTCACTGGCTGGATGATGCCGTGCTGATTTCTACCAGTATGAACGATCTACAGTCTCTCGTGTCTAGGATGAACGAAGTGTGTGTGAAGAATGAGTTAATGATGAATGTAAGTAAGTCTAAAGTCATGGTGTTTGAAAGAGAGAGTACGATATAATAATAATAATAGCTAATTTGTAGAGCGTCGTTTTTGAGAAAAATCACTTCAAGGACGCTGTACAATTTATTATAAATTCTTGGTTTATATAACTATCTTAACGCTTTCTTCTATTTAACTTTATTATTTACAAATAGATACAGAAACAAACTTATTTGTCAGGTTAATTACGGTAAAAACACTTTCTTAGAAAGTTTATGCTTAGAGAAGATACGACTTTGCATGTGGAGGACATTATATTTAAAACACTGGACATCGCATGATTCTACATTTGCTACCCCCAACACTGTTAGTATTACATTTATGAGATTAAAAGCTGGTTCACATTACGCTATCAAATATAAAAGATCATAGCACGTCAAATAACGCTCTCCATACAATCCCTTCAAACCGTTCACACCTAAGCGTTTTTAAGCGCAGATCAATCATAGACAATACATATCTCAGACGTAACCGCTCCAGACGCGATATCCCAGAAGATAACTCTCCCCTTCTCCGACTAAAACAGGAGAGGGGGTCATTGTAATTACGGAGCTGCCTAGACCCGTGGATGACAGATGTCAAGTTGACAGATTTCAGTACAAAAAATATGCGCTCCGATGCCGCTCCCTAATTCGACTGACCCCCTCTCCTACCACAGGAAGAAATATTTGATAGCCTCGTGTGAAAGGATAAAAGATAAGCGCTCGCGAATCAACAGATATCTGCTCGCATATATATAGCTCAGTGTGAACTAAGCATAATGCGAAAGTTATGTTAATATTTATTTTGACAGACTTGAGGACTGGAGAATTTCCATGAAATAATGACCTTTACAAAACTAACTAATAAGAATTTGTTTATATTTTTACACAATTAGTTGTTCATAATATCGCGGGCAGTGATGGCGAAGGTGATAAGTTTTATACAAAAGGTTTTATATCAAGAGATTCTACCATTATCTAGTATTTTGCAGCGTGTTAGCACCCTTTATGTAGTCATGGTTGCCCCAAATCGCATCCCGTATTATATGTGTAGAAAATTAGTGCCGTATTCCAGTCACGTGGCGCCGTTCGGCCCTGATTTATGGGGCGGGAATCTCAGGGCCGGATTCAGGGAGCGCCGATAAGGGATTGTAAATACGTGTAACGATGACAGCTGTCAGGAGTGATTTTAGTCACAAAATCTTTGTAAATAATGTCTTTTTTAAGTATGTTTTTTAAAAGCATTGATAAATGGTGTAAAGATTTTCATAAATTTTTGTATAAATCTCGTTTTCGTGAAAATTTGGGAGGCGGGTATGGGTAGCGCCGTTATTGGATAACCATTACCTCAATTTGCTCGCTTCATTTAATGACTTAACACGGGGGGTCCGGGTGCATGAAAATAGGTTTGTTTGGGTCTTGGCAGCAGTTGTGCCTGCCCTCCTACTGCACGGCCTGCCGGATCGTGAGAGAGACTGGTTGAGGGAGACCTTTTAACCTCTCCAGCAGGACTCTCTCGGAACATCGACTTGCAACATAGTGGGAGGAATGAATTCACACATCTGTCACTCATGGACACATTAACTCCCAGATTCCTACCCACCCCTCTTACTCTAGAGTGTTAATGTAAAACTGTGTAACCTACGTTTTTTTTTTAAATTCAAAGGCGTAAAAGTGAAAATAAAAAATATTTTCATTGCAATATAGATTACTGATCTCAATATTAGAATTGCATATAGGTATTTTACTATTTTACCTTTAGAATTTTGTATTAACATAATGAAAAATAACGATATTGTAATAAAATCTAAAGAACAGTGTAGAAATTGCGTACCTAGCGTTGCGCGGGCTTTCGATCTTGTCTCTAATTTTAAACATGAATATATTAAACTCATTCAGATCAGAGGGCTCTCATATCCTTAATTTAAATAAACCTATCTGAGAGTATCATACTTTTATTTTCTATGATATGTCTTAATTACACTTTTCTAATTAATTTTCTAATTACTTGAATCTTTGCACATCAATCTGTCTCGTTACGAATCACATTTAGGAAGATCAAATCCTTGTACTACTGTACCGCCCACTATAAAATGTTGCTTTTGATTTCCAAAATACACTCATCAAAGAATGTATTTTATACTAATATTAAAATATATTTCAGGATTAAACACATATAACAAGTGTACACAATAATGTCCTCTGCGTGCGAACTATATCTAAATTTCTTAATAGACAATAAGTGTTAATTTCAAGCGACCTCCCAGGTAAGTATGGACCTGTATACATTTTTAAGAAGCATCGCGTTCATTGGTCGAGACATTGTACATATATTTTCTTATGAACCTGTGGATGCAATTTTTAGCCATTAGTTGTTTTAATTGTTTGTCTAGTTTGTAGTTTTTCTAGATTTTAGAAATGTATTGTAAGTTTGTGCAGCGCCCTTGAGGTGATTTTTCACAAAAACGGCGCTATATAAATCATCCAATTATTATTATTATTAAAAGTAGTGAAACCAAACTCACCATTAGTGGTTCTTCGTTTCTACCTGCTGTTAAATTAAAATTTAAGTTTAATTAAATGAAACCAAATCACTTTATAAAATACCATTTAATCAAATTTATGTCATTAAGTAGGTACCTTAACAATAGTGTTTCTTCGATTTTCATTTTTTTTTCTTTACAACTAAAAATGTTTTTTAAATGTGGCTTACTGTGTTCTATTCGTTCAGTATCATTGCACTTTAAGATAATATTTGACAGGTAAATTGGTGTTGTCAGCCTACAAATTTGGGGGTTCTATTTTTAACATTTTGTACTCTTATTTGACAGACTATCCATACTAATATTATAAATGCGAAACTGCTCGAGTTTGTTTATGACCTTTTCAGGCATTAATCAACAAAAAGACTTTAAAAATTCATTCACCAATAGAAAGCTAAATTATATGCGCAGACTATATGTTGTATATGATTGTAAGCTCTGGCGTTATGAAATTATAAGTATTACTATATTATATTTGTTATACGTTTTCTGTAGCTAGCAAAAGTGAGTTAATTGCAAATGTCAGAAAAAAATCATTCCCATGGAAACGATGTTGATATATTTGTGGGCTCTAAGGTGGTAGTTACTCAGCCCCCTGGTCAGCTACTGCTCCAGAAAATTCAAATATTAGAATATGTTTTGTTTTTTTTTGGACAAGCTGGAATAAATGTCAGATAAGAGTTCCTACATTAAAAATATAATTCGTAACGATTATAAAGACTGAATAATAAATAGTGTAATTTTGTATTATATTATTAACAAACTTCCAAATATTTAATTAAAAATAAACATCCGAAATGTTTGTAAGCGCATAAATTCCGAACGAATGAACGAAATTGGATAATTCTTTTTTTCTTTGTGAAATTTAGGTGGCAGGCTAGAAGTTTGAAAACTGAATGTAAGGGAATAAATGTATGGAATGCGGGAGGGGGTGAGGTGGGGAGGAGGGGGGATAATTGATAAGTTCAACCGCTACAGTAATTTCCCGTAATACCATGCGAGCGAAGCCGCGGGTAAAAGCTAGTACATAATAATTTTGGGGAAGAAATAAAATAAATGAACACGCAGTAAAACATGAAGTTTGTTATATAGTCCATGCAGAAGAAAGGAATTATACTAACATTAATTATTATTATTGAGGTACGTTATCATAGCCATCTACTGCTAGCATATCACACTAAGCATATCACACTTAGGGAGTCAGCCTGCTGCTCGACAATGCCAGACCACACACGGCCAACGCCACGAAGGAACTGCTTGCCTCGTTTAAATGGGATGTCCTGAACCACCCCGCGCATTCCCCTGGCCTAGCACCTTCAGATTATTATCTCTTTACCTCCCTGAAGCTGCAAATGGGTGGACAAAGGTTTTTAACTGACGAGGAGGTAAAGGAGGAGGTGGAGAAGTGGACGAAGGGGTTGGCGGGAAACTACTTCGAGGAAAGCATCAAAAAGTTGATACCCCGCTTCACCACCTGCATTGAGAGGAATGGCGACTATGTCGGTACATATGTACTACGGTAACCATGTAATTTTTTTGTTTCAATAAAAAAATTTGTAACCTACAAAAATTCAGTACATTTACTTTCTGGATATGATGATTTTTTTTTTTAATAATAAATAATCGCAAAGTATTTTAGCTGAATACAATAGTAAAATCACGATCTATTCATTTCCTCAAATGGCCACACAGAGGTAATAAATCTAGAAATATAGTGAACGGGGATGTTAATTGACTTCTATATCCTCATCTCAATCCCATTCGTAGTTCCCCTCACGTTCTAGTTTCTGCGAAATCATTGCTAGTCTTTCATATTTAAATACATCACATTCCATACACTCCATAAATCTTTGCTTTCTATAGAAAATCGCTTTTGAAATTCATCATAATATGATATAATGTTCATATAACTGATCGATCATAATATCGCGCCATCACTTTACCGTATTAAGTCAAAACGTATATATAGTTCAGAGATATCAGTGCTTAAAGCTACAAATTTCTTCATCGAATTGATTTTCAATTTAATTAAATGAATACACTGTGAGCAAAACCTCTAATTGTAATATTTAATAAATGAAGACAAAATGAGCGAAACTCAATCAAAAATCTGGAAACAGAAAAATTAGAAAAAGATATTGGCAACTCTGGGACTCGAACTCAAGACCGCTCTCTTTCAGGGTGAGCGCGCTGTCCACTGCGCCAGTGTCGATATCAAATTCGGTCACTTTTAACTTTATTTATTTATTTATTTATTTCTATATATTACAGTATTTACCTATAGATCAATTTCGAAAACATTTTTACATAATATATTTTGTAATTTTATTGTTGGGTGTAAGGTAGGTTTGTGAATGTGAAACTGTGGATAGGTATTGTTGTATGTTTCGTGAACACCTCACTAGGAAAACCTGTGCTGAGGTGTTTACGTGTTTATTTATGTTTATGTATGACAAGTATTTATGTGTTGTAATAGAAAGTTTTATATGATTTTTTTTTTTCAAATTTTAATATTTATTTTACATTGGTTATTTAGAAGAGCAAAAAAAAGTATTTAAATATATTAGAGGAATATAAAAAATATATAAATATATACATATATAAACATACACATACATACACATCCATAAAAATACATGTGCCTGCACACATGCATATAAATATATATATACATACGTATACATACGTAAACATACGCATACACATTCACATACACATACATATATGTACACACATATATAAATTGTAAGTGTATGTATAGTTGTTGGATACTTGAAAAACTACTTAATTTTTAGGTTTATTTAATTTTATACTTTTTATAGTTTTGTTACGTTTGGTTGGGAATAATAATGTTTTGTATAAAGTTAATATCTTGATTTTTAATCCAGTCAGTGATATATTTTTTATGAATGTTTGTAGATGTATTTGCAGATAATATTTGTTTCAAAGTAATGGGCATGCAATTAAAAAGTTTGGTTGCATAATACTGAAAGTGTCTTTGTCCATGTGTGGTGTGGGTTATCGGTATGTTCAGTGTTTTATTTGTTGAGGACCTGGTTTTTGTTATGGTTTTTGGTTGAATTGGAATGTGTTGTTTGTTTTGGACAAGGTATATTATAGCAGATTTGGCATAAAGTTGTCTTATTGACATGACTTCTAATGCTTTGTAGATTTCGCTAGAATCTGTGTGAAATGGTACTTGCAGGATGAGTTTAATTATTGCTTTTTGTATTTTTTGAATTGGGTCAATTGCTATGTTTGTAGCACTTCCCTGTATCATACTTCGACTAAGAACCACCCATATTATCTTCCTTTTCTTAATGCATATTTTATTTTGGACAACGCACTCACCCAGAAAGAGAGAGGTCCTGGGTTCGAGTCCCAGAGGTGCTAATATTTTTCAATTTTTTTTGTTTCCAGATTTCCGATTGAGTTTCGCTCACAGTGTCTTCATTTAATTAAATATTATAATTTGAGGTTTTAATCATAAAAGTTAAAAATAAAAAATAATCATATTCATCCTAGACTTGCAGAAAAGTCAATAGATTTCGCATATTAAATAAAATGGATAAAAAATATCCAGACACCATTAAGATAGCATTTAGTTCGGGTTTAAATCTTGTAATCATACATAAAATTGGCAGCCAATAAAATATGCGTTAGGAAAATAAAGATAATATGGGTGGTTCTTAGTCGAATTATGATACAGTTAAAAGTGACCGAATTTGATATCGACACCTTGGCGCAGTGGACAGCGCGCTCACCCGGAAAGAGAGAGGTCCTGGGTTCGAGTCCCAGAGGTGCCAATATTTTTTTTCTGATTTTCTATTAATTGTTCGAGAATATTTTGTATAAAACAGGAATTTTGGTTGTCCCAAAATCAAAAAAATTAAATAAATGGTTTTACTCAGTTGAAAAAAAAAAATTATTTTACTTTGGGAGGCAGATTTTCACCGTTGCCCGAGGAACCATTTATTGGATTACCAACACTGCTGCCACAGATCACCCTAAATGGTTCGCTACGTTTGGTGATTTGGTGATTTGGTTTTCCGGGTTCATGGGATGAGGTTTGTTTAGGTCTTGGCGGTGGATGCGTCTGCCCACCTTCTGCAGGATCGGAAGAGACTGGTTGAGGTAGACCTTTTGAACTCTACAGTCGAACTTTCTCGACATATCGCCTTGCACCGCAGTGGGAGGGATGTATTCGTATTCATACGTTCCACATTCCGGATCACCTTTCATAGTGTTTCCTTCCTTTCTTTGTTTCTTTCCTTCCTTCTCTCCTTCCTTAAGGAAACTTAAAAAGACGATCTCCACAGCATCCCCAAAGATGTAACAGGCCTGAGGGAAATAATTTTTTTCTCTACCTCCTGTGTAGAGCTGTTGTTAAAGAAAATGTATCCTCAGGTTTTGTGATCTGCTCACAGGTTTGTCTTCCGTTGTGACCAAAAAAATTCCAAGTTTTACAATCTGACTTTTTTTATATGCATGCCGCACAAGAGTCCCAACTGCTCCTGTCTGGAGCCAGTGAGACTATGGCATTCCCAATTGGGGTAGAAGGTAGTGGGGAGGGGAAGGAGATGGGGAAGAGGAAGATTAAAAGTAGCTGTCTATTCATATCTGGTCACCAAACACGGCTAAAGCCATTTCAAGACACTTTTTAATTCTGAATGATGGTCTTACACCAGGGCGATACTGAGAGTATCTTCCACTCTGGAACGTGCCGCAAATATAATATATTTTATTTTAAATGAATTAATTTATAATAACACAAATTAATCAAATAAAATTTATTTGCCATGTCGGGATTCTATTCCGCGACCTTCGGATTGCGAGTCAAAAGCCTTACCGCTATACAACGCCGGCCGTCTAACGAACAATTTAAAAAAATCGTAAGTACTTGAGGTGTCACACACTGATATTATGGATATGATATATATAAAAGGATCCACACGGTTTTTCTTGAATTTATAAATATCATGCAATTCTGCGTATCTTTAAAAATAGTTTTTTTATTATAATTAAATCTGCGTGCGAAAATTCAGTAAAATAACCAAATAAATTTTTTATTTATATATTTATACAACACATGTTACATATTTGTGACACTTACATAAAGAAGATATATTAAATCACCATATTAGGCGGCTGCCTGTTTTATGGTGACAATGGAGTATAGTTACTTTGTATGAAATTTGAAGTCTAGTGTAATATGGATTTAGTATAAATGATGCTAAAGATTGGAAAAATTATAATAAAAGGTAAAAATTATAATAAAAAGTAGATATTTCAATAAAAAATAGATATTTAAAAAAAAAAATAGAAAATAGAAGAGAAGTAAATTAACATAAGATTATAAAAAATTACAAACCATTTTTCCATTTTTTTACTAGGTGTGCATGCAAGCACACATGCATATTATATTATATAGGTGCACACATCTATACATATATTTACACACACATACATACATACCACATATACATATACGCCTGTATAACCACACCCTCACACATATAAACAATATATACACCTTTATCTGAGTACGATAAATAGTCTACTAACACTATCATTATCATATTCACTCATCAAAAAGTCCCCAAGCGCCTTCCTGAAACCGTCGTATTTGGCTATTGACTATATTTCTATTGTTAAATTATTGAAGATTTTAGGAGCAAGAAAGTTAAACTGTGTCTGTGCCATTGAGGTTTTGTTTTGTGGAATAATATAATTGGATTTGTTGGAATTTCTTGTATTATAATTTGCTTTCAAAGATATATTTTTTTGTATGTTTGAATTTATAAAAGGAGGATATGTTTTTGACGTATAAAGATTTCATATTGAGTACTTTGAATTCCTTAAATAAGTCCTCCGTGGGTTGAATACAGTGTACTCTGTAAATAGTCCGCATTAACAATTTTTGAGCTTTAATTAATGTATCTAATATCGTTTTAGAACATCCTCCCCAGACTACTATACCGTAAGATATTAATTATTAATTAACAATGAAGTTTGTTTACTTGTGATAGGAGTATCGAGTATATTCCTTGCTCTGTATTATTCAGTGTTTAGTCGGAATGTCTGATGACGGGTAACTTAATTACCCGAATGTATCAGATTAGAAAGGAAACACATGACTAGGCATTCTGTTATAAAATACCTCAGGATCCTGGAAATGTTGTATGTTTAACATTGTTAGTAGTTAGGTATGTGGGTGCAAAATCAGGGGCGTGCTGAAATTTATCGATAAATTGAAGTGAATAGGTAGAGATTAAAATATTAGTATTTTAATGTATGATATTATGAGTTTAATGGTTTCGAGTTTAGTAATAGAACAAAAGTGCAAAATGATTTGAGATTTTCACGGCCAAAAATTTATCGTGATTTATTTTTTGATATTACACCGTCTTGCGCTTTCTCCTTTGGGGTCGACCATTAATCACGTGATGTTTTTTATCAATTTTTTAACCCCCCCCCCCCCCTGGTGATATGTGGTGAGGTTTTAGACTACCCCTCCCCTCCATATCCAAAATCACGTGTATTTTTTTAGTATAAAGTATTTTGAAATTTTCAGAATATTGTTTTAAGGCAAAACATAAGCGGCAACGATTTACGCATGTATCCGGCGTCCAAAGCACAGAATCACTGGCGACTGGTGAGCCGAGCAGTTGTCGCAACGCGCGGGGAAATCGTTGGGATGCAACGGTGAGTCAAGGCCACGCGCCGCTGTTTGGTTTAGAAATCGTGCGTTTAACGAAAAATAAATACACGTTATATCTCATTATACCCCTCCCCCCCTCCTTGTGATATTTTGTGATTTTTTTCCGAATCCTTCCCCCCCTTTCGAGCCTTACGTGATTAAAGGACGACCCCTTTATCGTCCGACTTGGTCATACAATATCCATAACATTGACGGTCCCGAAGAACAATTTCGGATCTGCTTAAAAATTAAAATCGTTTTGTTGGCTTATTTATTGACTTATTTTGTTGATTTTAAACCCCGTATTTTCGGAAATTTGAGTGAAATACAAAATATCAAAACAACACTATATTTTTTATCTCAAAATCAATAAAAATGCAGAATCAAAACGTTAATTAAACAGCTCTACTGAAAGACTACAAAATTGCATATCCGACATTTCATTTTTCATATTGTCAGATTATGACTAATGACTTTCATACAAAAACCACCAAAACATTGCACAGGCCACTACCAAGGAGTCACATCGAGTATAATTCGACAGTTTGGTCTCCAAATTACGAAATCCATTCACACAAGATTGAAAGAATCCAAAATAGCATTTTAAGATACGTAAACTTTAGAGTAGGTATTTCTAGAGAATGCGGAGATTACGGCTATACCTACGTTACTTATTATTTATTTATTAAAATTATCGGAAAGAATTATGCAATTAAACGCTAGAAATATTTCGATTCTCATGCCTACAAAATTTAAAATCGAGCGTCTTATTTGCACGGGGCAAGTAAGCGAAAAAGTGGTTTTTATTTATTTTTTGCATGCTTTTATAAGAATGAAAAAAAGTTAGAACATACAAAACCTCAAAAATAGTCTTAGCCATAAAAGGGTATTTTTAAAAATTAAGTAACTATGAACATTTATAGTTAAGTCATTCAAAAACACTTTTTTTTGGTGGTTTACGCTTATATTTTTGGTTATGTAAATAATAATTTTATTATAATTCCAATACAAATAAAAGCTAGTAAAAGTTCAAATTTATCCGTAGCATATTTTTTGATGTTCGTAATGTAAACCGATTCGTCGTTATTGAGTCATCGAGTAGAGCCGATTTATATATTGTTTTACTCTGGATATTTTAAAATAAAGTCTTCTTCTTTGTTTGAAGTTCTGTACGATTGTAAAAGTTCCATGGGCGTTAAATGAATCAAAATGTTAATTAATTTTACAGGGTTTCCCTAAGTTATTGTGTATTGCACGCCACTGGCAGAATAACACTGTCCGAGTTACGTAGCACGATAATAAGGAGAAACAGTTACGAGTATTTTCGGGTTACGACAGTATTGTGAGTGACATCCCGACAAGATTGCTTATATGGGAATACAACAACCACTGAACAGATGAATCTCTATAAGTTTGTTGTGGGCGTGTCGGTGTGCCCAAAGTTTGCTAAATTAAAGATCCAATCAGAAAAATGTGCGAACGGTCAAATTAAAATGTAAATCTAAAGGATTCCGACATATTTATCTATTTTTAAGCATAATTTTAGCAGAAAACCGAACATTCTTTAAAATTGTGTAATTCCTTTTAATAATTTTATACTTTTCCTCATTTTCGTAGGTACAGCATTTTTATTTTTTTTATTTTTCTGCACTTTTCTCATTTTTCTAGGCACCAAATTTATACACTATTTTCATGGTGTGTAAAATATGTTTGTTGAAGTTAATTTTATCTACTTCTATTGTAAGTTTGTGTTTTTTTACGTGAATACAGCACCAAAGTCCTAACTACTTCAGCCTGGAGACTATGGCATATGGCATATGAGACTATGAGACTATGGCATCCCCAATTGGGGTAGGTTGTGAGGCTGAAAGTAGTGAGGAGTGGAAGATGATATGAAAAAGGTGGGAAAGTTTCTGGCTATTCAGATCTGGCCACCAAACCCTACTTTAGACAATACGGCTAAAGTCATTTCAAGCAAAGTTCAGTCCGGAATGTTGTTCGAAATGAACGTGGTCTCATGCTAGGGCCGTACTAAGAGTATCTTTCACCCTGGAAATAACATATGTTTCTTGAATGTATATGTATAACACGGCATGTGCGTAGCATGGTGGTCGAGAAATCTAAAAATTATGTAATCGTCGTAGCAATGAACGAATAAAATTTTTAAAAAATCATGTATGCAGTTCACACGCGGTAAAAGTGAAACTTTCAGAAAACTAAAGAATACAAGAGTGGAGAGACTACGAAACACTGCACAAAGAGGAGACCGATTATTCTATGTCATTCTTACGCAGGTTAAATCCTATAGATGTACGTATTTGTCTCTGTTAATGTTGCTTTTTCGTGTCATCGAGATTCAAATCACAACGTCGTTAAAGAAGTTTTGACTTAAAAAAACATCTATTTCACAGAGAGGTCTGGGAGTTGAAAATATTTGCAGACGTCTTAAATTTTGATATAAGTGTATTGTGGGTAAATTTATGTAAGCAAAGTGAGCTCAATTTTCACATACTAAAGTTAAAATTGAGCACACATCAATAAATAATCGAAATTCTTTCTTTTGAATCTATGCATGAAATCAAATATTATATAAATATTCTTATATTGTGTTTAGATATATGTATACCTATGAGTGTTTTGCCTGTGTGTTAAATCTATCTGTCAATGTATTTTATATTTTTTGTATTTTAATCACTTGAAACATTATTTTTTTTTAGTAAAACTTCTTTACGCACGCTCGACTTGGGAAGTAAGCTGGTGAATGCGTGACGAGAGCGTTACGAAAAGTGTGATCGGGCGAGGCGAACGTAGCATTGCTTGACTTGGAGAGTAAGCTGGTGAATGCATCACGAGAGCGTTACGAAAAGTGTGATCGGGCGAGGCGAACGAAGCATAAAGAAGTTTTACTTCAGTCGTGTGGTCTAAAGCACACTCCCTTTTTTTAATTTAATGACAAAATAAAATCAAGTTAAATTACAAAATAAGTAAAAATACAAAGTAAATTGGCTTGTTCACAGTCCTCCTCACTAGGTATTCTTGTTCCGATGCTGTATGTTGTTGTACGGGCGTTGATATTGATTTCCTCATCTTCTAACTTGTTGATTTTCACAAAATAAACAATAAATCAAATTTTTGTATTTATATTATTGTCTGTTGGTTGCGTTGGGGTACCTTTATAATTTTAATGATTTCCTCTTCTTCATTTTTAGTTAGCCATGATTTGATGTCTTTTAAAACTTTGTTATCTTCATGGTGTTATTAATTTCAAATAATTCATTAAACAATTTTATAACATGGAAAGTATGGTTTTTCTGGCCAAAAAATGTGTTTAATTTCGGGATATTCAGTAGTTTTAAGGATTTTTTCCTTGTAGTGTAGGTGTGTTGGTCAGCAAGATACCCATATTTCTATTTAAATTTAAATAGTGCATTTTTTTAGTATAGTTTAATAATGCTGAGCACATTTAAATTTAAAAAAATTCTTTTGTTTATATAAATATATTCTTCTTTGTCTATTTTCTTTATAGTGGTTTCTCGTTTTATGTGTATTTAAGTGTTATAATTAAATATTGTGAAATTGACCTGTTGAAAAACTGCTTCGGCAGCCTAGCGGGTGTTTATAATGATAAAGATCAGGAAGTCTTTATCATTTATGTCTGACGCTTATAAATGTGTATATAAACTGGTGACCTTAGATTTCTTTCAATGAGGTATAGATTACACTTCTAGAAAACTATCAACTCAGTGGCAACAAGTAACAAACTGTCTACTCTGTTAGTTAGAACACTAATTCATCGCTTGAGTAAAATTATTATTGTTCGTCTGAGATAGCATGTTAAATAAAGGCTTTTATTAATTCTGTTAATGGAAGTAGTTAGACGTAACGTTACTTATTAATGTAATATGTTTGCCAAAATATAAAAATGATACTCTTTTGAGACAATATTAATTAACAAAAGAGGGTAAATGTAGGACACTCCATTAAGGAATAAAAAAGGTATAGGCATTAAAAAAGAAGAAGAAGATTACGGAAGATGGTTTTAAAGGAAGGTTTTATGAAAATATGGGTTCAATGACCGTTGATCCCCGACAGTTGTCCCCCGGCATACTTATTTACTAAATGCAATCGGTTTAGAGAAAATACGGTATACCTACTTACACAAAATGTAACTAAGAATCAACGCATAGTTCATCACCTCAAAAAAAAACAGATAGACAAACAACTCACACAACCATAATATCAGAACAAAGCAAATACACAAATAGATAGATATATTAAATTTAGCAAAATGTAATCATACCTTTGGACAAAGAAGCTCTGAACTTTTAGAAGAAAAGTTATATAACAAACATCCACTCAGTATCAAACAAATTAAAACAAAAATTAACTACATTAAGGACATTAAATCTTGGCTTAAGGAACTATTGGAAAAATAACTTGCTTAATAGTGTATTAAAAACATCATGGTAGAAGTAACTGAAGTTAAAAACTTAACCAAACAATAAAGTTGTACCATAGAAGTCGCTGAAAACTTATCGAAAACATAGTCCCCTCAGCCCAGGATCTCCTAGTGAAGAGGACTACAATATTCTTCATCAATTTATATTTCATGTGCACCTTTTCAAATAGCCTCGTATATTTAAAAAAAAACTAAATTTTATTAGCTATAAGCTTACATGACGTCTCGGCAAATAGAAGTAATTTTTTATTGAAGAAGAAGATTTCGAGGAAGATACTATGTGCGATTCCAGAGGGTAGACGTCCAGTGGGCCGCCCCAGACACAGCTGGGCGAGACAACTCCAACTGTGTGAGGAGAGGATGGGACTGCCATGGACGGAGGCCGAACAGTCAGCTCAAGACAGGGACGTATGGAGGAGCCCTATCGATGCAATGGGTCCCCGACCCGAATAGGATAAGGGGACGAAGATGATGATGATGATGATGAAGATGACACTAATAATCTAGCCATGAAAGAGAACGAGACACAGATAAATAAAAAGCTAACGGTTGCAACTAGAACTCGAACCCAAAACCTCTCGTCTTACCGGTACGAAAGCCTTTACCAATGCGGCTACTGCCACCTTCTATCTAACCGTCATATCACTCAATCTCTTATTTCAAATTTTAGAATTAACAATATTATCTGTCACTATTTTTTTTACATAACCTAAGCAACTACCCTTTTCATTGGAAACAATCGTTCTAAGAACTGGTTTGTAATCTAGATAGCGTCTCGGATAAATATATATTTTTATTTTATACCCATTGGAGCGACAGCGCAATTTTAATTTTTTTTGAAAATCATTTTGAATATTTTCCGCCCACATTAAAAAAATCATACCTCCGAATTTTAATATGTAAACAAACAAACTAATTATAGTTCTATATAGCCAATGAATTCACCTATCTTTTGTCGATTATCACATATTCGTAGTATTTGCAAAAAAATATTATAAAATCGTAAACTTCTACTAAATTACTTACAAATTTGGGAAACTTTGCGAAATTGGCAGCAAAGCAATCCGAGGTTTTTTAAATAGTGCCATATTTATTTTATTTTAGGGAAATCAACAGTTAACAACTTAATTTATACATGTTTAATTTACCTAACTGAAAAACCAATTATAGATTTCCTCATATACTATTACATTGTGTATCTATAAAATAAAAAGTAATCTTTCAATAGCTAATAGAAATTACATTATTACAACAAGAGGCAGTACATAATATAAGTCGTTCCATAATATATCATACAGTTATGTACTCATTTAATACATTTTTAATAGATTTCATTGTATTTTATTATTTTATTTTATTTTATTTTATATTGTAGCAAAAAACGCTCCAGTGGATACGGAAAATTAACCTTTTTGTAAAAGTCTAAATGAACGAATTAATTAAGAAGAATTTGTACAAAAAAATGAGTTGCTTTATTAAATCTTTTCTTTCATTCTTCCTTCTCTTTCTCTGTACTTGTATACTTACATTGTTATTATTTTATTTTGATTATTATTTTTTCACTAGTAGCATCTCCACTTACTAACAACTTAATCTTGATTTAAAGATTTACGGCATTGCCCGCGTGCTGTTTTATTTTTTAATTGTAGTGTTAATATCTATACCCATTCCAACGGCAATTTCATTTATTTAATAACTCACTCTCTGTAAATAATAAAAAGTACATAAATAAATACACAGTGGACGAACGAATAAAGGAGTGTAAGGAGATTATAAGTCGCAAAAATGATGGATAGAAGAAGCCGACAATTCCAAGGAAGATACGGTACGATCAACTAAGCCAAATACTTGAGTTAAACCACGTCAAGAGTCAGATTAAGAGGGAATAACCAGACAAAACCGAAAACATGTCATTTTTAAATCAACTTTTAGACGTTTTGACTCTTTTTCACAAAAAAAATATAAATTGATTTCGAAAGACTGTTCTTTTATACAGTGAAACTATTTTTTTAATTTTGAGTTAATATGTTTATTTTTCGTACAATAATGTTTTACCGTAAGTCGTTGGCAGATTTGTTAAATTTTCAAACAAAATTTTGTAATATACAACATACATTTCAAATCATATAATCATGCAGTAAAATGAATCAATAAATTATTTGGGAAACCTAGTTTTCAGAATTTTAATTTAAGTTCAAATAAAATCATTAAAAAAAATCCGCTCCCTTATTTTGTGACAAAAATACTTCAGTCTGTTTATTTATTTACGGTCTTACAAACTAATATATTTAAAAAAAAATAAATTCTTTTTTTGCTTAGATATTTTTGAAAAATTCTAAATACTTATGATCAAACAATCACACACAGTACATAGTTTTAATTGTTTTATCATCACGAGTTTGAGCATTTTTGAATGTGGGTATTTATCAATCAAATTTGGAATGAAATAAAATCGATGTTGGGTCATTATGTTAAAATGCTGGTATGGAGAATAATTAACCTTTCTCATCATAACCGCCCTGTACCATTGCAAGGGTACAATCGCAAGATCATCGTTCGACGAAATTTAAATTCTCGGCCGCTGATTAATGGCTCTTAACAGGAGTGTTTGTATGAGACGATGTATGAATATGATTGAAGTAAGGAGTGTGTCTCGTTGTCTCAGTTATATAGCGGTTCATCCTACTTTATTCCTAAACAGATAACCGCTATCTGCAGTGTTGGGCAAGCGCCGGGATTCATTTTTGTGCATTACCACGAGCATGTTTTAGTACGTGGTTAAACGCACGTATGACGTTGAGACGACAATATACCCTAAAATATATTCAGAATCTTAATGACGTAAGTAAAGGAGCCGTGTACACAAATTGCGACTCGCGACCCGTGTATTGGACGGACCTACTGTCGAATTTGCTCTATCAAAGAAAAGAAGAAGAAGACAAATAATGTGGAAATCTTAACGACGTAAGTGAAGAAAGCGTGTAAACAAATACACGCCTGCGGCAGAGCGTATTAGACGAACGTATGGTCGAATTCGCCGTAGCGGGCATGGAGATTCGACCTTTCCGCCGCATTCATTTTAATTAATACTGAAGAACGTGCTACAAATATTTAAAATGTTTCTTTATGAATCCCTCCCGAAGTTATTAATTCATCGTCAAGAAAAATAATATCTGGTGCTCACTGCTAACTTTTTAGTTAAAAAACTTGTTATAAAGTTTTTAAATAATAAGATATGGGTTAACAATATGGGGAAATACTACTGTAACCAACCTGAAACAAGTACAAGTTGCACAAAACGCAATTGTAAAATTATTAGTTGTCCCTAACATTTTCAAACAAAGACACAATACTCCGTTGCTGTTTCAGAGTGCAAAAATTTTACCTGTGAAGGCAATACTATGGTATAAAATTATAATTCAGCATATATTTACCCCGCAGCATAAAGAGAAACTAGATCATAAATATAGCACTAGATTCACGCGTAACGACGGGTTAATAGTTCCGAAATTTAATAATAAGTACGGACAGAGAACGTTTGAATACAATATACCGAAGATATTTAATTTATTACCTGACAATATAAAGCAACATAATTCTATGAATAAGGTTAAATATATGGTGAAAAATTGGTTATTGGAAAAAGAATATTTATTTTGATACTTGATACTTGATAAAATTTATGAAAAAATGTTTAAACTGTAGATAAAAGATGTAAATTATAACTTTAAATATATTTGTAAGTAAATATAAGCACCTGCTGTCAAGCCAATTGCAATTGGCTTAGCGGGACTGGATTGTTGATTTATAAAATAAATAAATAAATAAAAAAAAAAATAAAAAAATATAAAAATAAAAATAGTTGTACGTAAAATATATTAATGGTAAGGTATTGTTTTTATTAATTTTATGTAAAACGAACTTACATCCCCGGGGTCTGTTGGAATAAAAAAGTTATTTTAGTTACGAATTCGCCGGAAATGATTGAAATGTGAGTTTTAAGCAAAAAAATTTTTTTAGGGTTGTGTACCGCCTTAAGCGGAAAAATTCTCACGCAAAATGCAATATCGAAAGAAGCTCCGACCCTGCGTGAAGAGCTTAAAGCTCTTAGCTTGCAATTTTATTACTTTATGACAGTGCTTCTCAACCATGTTTGTGCCAAGCCCACTTTGCTTGAAAACCACCATTCCCCATCCACCCCTGGCATAATTTTAATGTCGATTTTTTTAAAATACATATATCCTTTTTGTGCTTGTTAGGTTCAACTGCGTTCGATTGCTGGCTCGATTGCCTCACGGGTCAGAAAAGAGCGTGATGTCCTGTCAGCGCCCTTGGATCTTAACGACATGAATTATACCCAAACCATCAACAAAATATATCATATGGGTACTCACTGGTTGGTTATCTTGCGATATATATCTGGGGCTGACATTTGACTTGCACTTGGAAGGTCAGAAATAAAAAATTAAAAAAAAACAAATTGTGGTTTCATTATTTACTATTCAAATATGATACATGTGCATCAATAACAAAAAAATAGGAGACAAGCTCATCAACCATTTCCTCTACACTCTTTGTGTTGTTATTAGCGTCAGTTAGCTTAATTCGGGAGGCGGTAATGGGTACCGCCGCTCCGGGAACTATTGGTTGGATAGCCAACACCTCTGCCATAGGTCACCTCAAGTGGTTCGCTATGTTTGGTGACAGCAATGATGCCCGGGTTGATGGGGTGAGGTTTGTCGGGGTCTTGGTTGCGGATGCGTCTGTTCACCAGCTGCGTGGCAGGCCGGATCGGAGAGAGTGGTTGAGGGAGTCTCTTTGACTTCTCCAGCCGTACACTCTTGGAACATCGTCTTGCACCGCAGTTGAACAGATGGATTTATACGTCTCTCACTCGTAGAAGACAAACTGATTCACACCCCAGATTCCTAGCATCCCTCATACCCTTTTCCTTCCCAGAACTTCCTCTCCTTTCTTTCCTAAAAATACCCTCCACACAGCATCGCCAAAGATGACACAGGCACTGAGGGGAATTATTCTCCTCAGGGCCTCCTGTCTCGAGCTAATGTAAAAAAAATAAAGTTCAAGTTTTCAAGATTTTCACGGCCAAAAGTATTTTTGTTATTAGTTTTTGGGGTGTTATGCCGTGTTGCGCTACCTCCTTCTTTAGCCAACGTTTCGGTCAGCGTTGCAGTGTTCATCATCAGGGCAGATGTGTAATTGTGTGTCCTGATGATGGACATTGTAACGTTGTTCGAAACGTTGGCTAAAGAAGGAGGTAGCGCAACACGGCATAACATACAAAAACAAATAACAAAAAAAAAAAAAAAAATGTTTTACCATATTTTTCTCAGAAAGTAAGAATCGCAATATCAAAAATGAATATTTCGACAAAATTTTCGTGACTTTCGCATTTTACCTCTGTGAGGCGTGCTCCCCACTTTGAGAAACACTGATTTAGAATATTTAATAGGGGCGAGCCGGTGCATTACCAGTTCTACAGTGCCGAGGTAATGCATCAAGGGTGGGACAAGTACCGCACAAGATTAATCTCTCGGTAAGTGTAACACCTTAGCACTAATTTATATGCAGTTAGTGCAGTGTGCAGTCTGGTAGGCCGGACTGCAAACTGCACTAGCCAGCGGGACTGGATCAGGGCCGTAGCTAGGGGGGGCATTATAGGCAATGCCAGTGCCGGATTAGCCCATAAGCAAATTAAGCAATTGCTTAGGGCATCACATTTTTTTTATTTTTTTTATTTTTATTAATCTATAAACATAGGGTTATACATAGGGTTTAATTGATGCCTGTCTCACTAGGATTTACCTGTGTTGAGACAGGCTTAGAGGTACATATTTAAAATTACAAGAATATTTTAAGTAACATACAAATTCAATTGAATACTATAAAAATGGAAAGGTGATTGGAAGTGTGGGTTCACTTTAAAGAGAGTTATGTAAATGTAGGAAGAGATGATGTACAGTAAATGATGATGTATAGTAAATTCTGTCAAATCTATTTATGGGATTGATTAATTAATTTGACATGATTCTATTTTTAAGTTATTTTACATGGATTAGGTCGTATGCAAATTGTTCACTGTCTATTAATGATTTACTTTACAGATGTTTGCAGTAGTGTGGCGTCCAATACTAACAATCCATTTCTTTACGTCTTGTTTGAATTTTGTCAAGGATTCAGTATGTCTGATTGTGGGGGGGCACCAGAAACAACGCCAAAAAAGTTTTTATGGCGTCATTGATAAATTCAATGTAGAGATCCGAAGAAGGGGAGAGATATACAAATAAATAGCAGACGAATTCTCATTCCTGAATACCCGATGGATGTCAAAATTATGTGTCCCGATCAAATTTCAGAATAAAGTCAGCAGTGTAGAAATTTAGTAAACACATATTCACAAGACCTTAATACCGATTTAGGAACCGAAATTCAACAGTTTCATTCATATGTCATTAAAAAAAAATAAGTTTCAGGGATTTGCCTAAAATACACAGGGCTGTGTCCTTATGTGGACACAGTCCTGCAAATATTTTTATGCCTGATGATATCAAACTGCATAGCGGAATTATCTTTTTCGAAATTGAAAATAATAATAAATGAAAAAAGAGCAACGTTGCTGCAGGAAAGGCTCGATGCGTTTTCAATATTATATATACAGTCAGATATGCCCAAAATATTGGACTTAAATTTCCGCGAATTTAAAGCCCGAAAAAGTCGGAAGTCGCATTGTCGGAAGGTTTTTATTGTTTGTAATACCTACTCCTTTCGTCTTTCATGCATATTTTAAGGTACTGTTAGCGTCAGCGTGCGTGCTGATGCTATCGGCAGGGTTGGAGAAAGCTCCCACATATTTAATACAAATTAGTTGCTGTATCTGCCCCAAATAAAAACTAGCTCAGGTTCGGTGCAAGCAGGGTTTCTTTTAACCTCAAGGCTAGTGCTCGTGGTTCGGAACTTCACGCTTCTCCATCCCCCCAGGGCCTCTCTCGACAAGCAAAACACGGTAGGTTATCACATAAATAGTTTATTCAATTCTAGGAGACACAATAATACATAAGAGGAACGATCCTAGCTGAAAGTTAGTTTGAACGTCAGTCTCTGCTCTCTACCGCGTGGTTAGGGCTTCAAAACATTTAATTGCACACAAAGGGTAACATGGTAATTGACTCACGTTTGGTTTATGGGCCAACAGCGGCTTTACGCGCTTGTTCTCCCGGTCTCAGCAGCGTCCATGCGGACACCGGAAGTGCACAACCGGCGAAACTGAACTTGTGTCGCACATGTTCGCGCGGGACGTGGGCCCGGGAAGCTCGCTTGCTGAAGACTGGTTTGAATGGCGGTGTGCGGCGCGTCTCCTGATCCGTGGGTCGCGGGAGGGGTGATGCGCCTGCGCATTACCGTCCCGCGGTGCAACAGTATTTTAGGGCTCGATTCGCTGACTGTCGAAACATGACGGTACTTAAGACTCGATTCCTTATTCTTGTAACGTAACAGTACTTAATGATCTATCTCGTTGTATTAAATGCGTATTTTTTTTTAAAGACCGATACTAGTTCACTTGTGGGTAGAGGGGCCCACAAACGTGGATTATTGCTTAGGGCATCAAGTAGTCTTAATCCGGAACTGGCCAATGCCCTACCTTAAAATACCTGCGCCCTACCTTAAGAAATACAATCGACTATGATAATATACTAGTAAACTGTTTGTTCATAGTTTGATATGATTGGATAAATATGCGAGGATAAAACGGAAAGCACAATGCAAGTTTTGTACAGGCAGCGAGAGGCGTTTAGAGATACGAATGAACTTTTGCATCTGTGGCGACAATAGGCTGTAGCACTGCTGTGTGCGAATCTACGTTTTCATAATTGATTGTAATCAATAGGCCTCAGAGGCTGTCAATGGGTCACGAAAGAATGGTAGGCATGGTGTTTCTAGCATTTGAAAAGAAAAGAACTACCTAAGTCAGTTGATCTAAATGAAGTACTTTGTTTCTTCAAAATAGGCATATTTACTTTGTGGCGTCATCATTAATTTAATGATAAACAAATACCTTTGTGTAACACCAGTATTTTATTAACAATATCAATATTAACATGTTGATATTGTTAATAAAATAGTGGTGTTACACAAAGGTATTTGTTTGTCATTAAATGAAGTACTTTGTATTTTTTATGATATGTCGAATCGAATAAGTTTTTATTCTGTAAGGTCCATCTTGAATATGCCCCCATCTTGAATATGCTTGTGTTATATGGTCTCCTTTTTATGCTATCCATATTCGTCATATTGAGTCCGTTCAACATTGGCTCCTGAAAGGAATTGCTAGGAGGCTAGGATTAGAACGAAGCAATTACTCATACATCGAACAAACTCTAAACCTTGCTCCTTTAGAAGATCGTTGGGAAAAATCTGATCTCATTTGTTTCTTCAAAATTATCAACTATATTATTGACTCACCTACATTATTACATCTCATCTCATTCAACATACCTTCTCGTAGACTCAGAAATAAAGAACTGCTCTTCCTCAATCAACACTCGACTAATTATGGTTATAATTCACCACTATCCAGAATGTGTAGAATGGTTAACTCACGTCCTTGATTTCTTTGGCATAAGCCTAAATAATTTTTGTCGCTCACTAAACAATTGAAGATATTTTATATTACTCTATTTTTAGCAAAGTCTTGACTTGACATTTCTATTTCACTTCTTTTTTCTTATGTTTTATCTGTTCGTCTTTGCTTTCATATACCATCCTTTATTCTTGAAATGTACATTTCCAAAATTTCGTGTTACTTTATTGTAAATGGGACGTTAGTCCGTTAATAAATAATAAATAAATAAAAATAAATAAATTAAAATTTATGTTTAGTAGCTAATATAAACCTCATTAATGAAAAGCCATTGATGCTGCAGTTACTTTTCTGAAGTTCATTGTTAGCAACGATCAAGAATTACCTTGTGTACAAATACTTCTTATCTACCCGGTGAAAGAACACAAGGTGATCCTCTATCATTGTTAAATAACTAAATGTTTTGATCATCCAATTAAGAATTGCCTCACACATGTACGACGAAAATCGATTCACCAGATCAGACCAAGTTACATTTTTACTTGCGCCCTACCTGTAAATACCGCTCCCCTATCTTAAATTCAACTCTGGCTACGGCCCTGGACTGGATGCAGGTAATTATTAACACCGGTATTATAACACAGGTAATTATTAACACAGGTATTATATAACATTATGTATTGATGTGAATTTTGCTGCAGTTTATAGTAATCTAGCCGAAGCATCCAGCGTTGCCCGGGCTTTATTTTAATGAGGTAAATTTTTATTAGAACAACTTTTTATAACTTTTGAAGGTTATTCCCATCAAGGTAATACTGTAGAATCCGTTTATTATGACTCCGCCTATATTAACCAACCGCTTAATATGACGTAATTACACAGCGATATTTGGTTTTCATATAAAATTCTTTATAACAAAGTCGGATTTAATGACTTCGCTTATAGTGACATGTCGCTTATTATGACCCATTTCTAATAAATCATGTCCTAATTTCATGGAAAATTATGTCGGTATAGTGACCGACATGATTCCTAATACCTTCGGCAGTGTTCGGCAGGGTCACGCCCGACGCTGTTAATATGCTGTATTTCTCTCATCTTAAAATGCTCTTTTCTCACGTAACGAGTCTTAATATGCTGTGTTTCTCTCTATTAAAATAAATACATACATTATACCTAAAAAAAAACAGGAGGTTGTTTATTTTCTACAAAATGCTTTGTATGACGTCCGCTCAGTATGACGTGTTTGTCGTTTCCTTTCGATGTAATTATAAACGGGTTCCACTGTATATCATTGAAGAAGAAGATAAAATTAATAATGCATAATATGAATTGGTAAGATATTTATCCCGGTAAGACGAGAGGTTGTGGGTTCGACTCCCAGTTGCTTTTATTTTTCTGCTATTCTGTCTTGTTCTCTTTAATATTTTTGTTAAGATTGTAAGCATTATCTTCTTTTTCAATAATATACTTTTAAATTAAATGTTTAATTTATTTCTAGTACGGATGGTAGGTATTTTATATATATGTGTTTTAAATTATAATAAAAAGGCCCTCAACGAAATCGATTTCTCGTAATTTTAGTGGCAACTTTGGCAATTGAATGGCAGCCTCCGTGGTCGAAAGGTAAGGCTCCGCATGTCAGAATACTAGCGCGCGCAAACACATTCAATTTTAATATTTTTTTTTAAATTTTTTATATCACAAGAGGCCCTGAGAAAAATAATTCCCTCAGGGCCTGTGTGGAGGATCTTTTAAGGAAAGGAAGGAGTGGATGTTCTGGGAAGGAAAATGGTATGACGGGTGGGTAGGAATCCGGGGGTCAGTGTGTCTTCTAGGAGTGAAGGATGTATGAATCCACCTGTACGACTGCGGTGCAAGGCCGAGTCCGATAGAGAAGTCAAAGGGACTCCCTTAACCATTCTCTCCCGATCCGGCCTGCCATGCAGCTGATGCGCAGTCTCATCCGCCAAGACCCGGAAAAACCTCAACCCACGAACCGGGCACCCCTGCTAAGTCTCCAAACGCAGCGTACCACTTGGGCCGACCTACGGCAGAGGTGTTTGTTATTTAATAAATGCTTCCCGGGGCGGCGGTACCCATACCCATCCCTAAGTGAATTTATATGACTTTCACAATTTATTATTAAAAAATAATATATAGCATATTTGTGGCACGTTACAGAGTGGAAGATACTCTCAGTATCGCTATGGTATTAGAGCACCAATTAGAGTTGAAACGTTGCTTGAAATAGCTTTAGCCGTATTTGTTGACTAGATCCGAATAGCCAGATACTTCCCCACCTTCCTCCTCCCCATCGCTTACCCCTCCCAATTGAGGTTGTCAGAAACACTAATTAAGAATCAACACCTAAGATTGTCAGAATCACTACTTATCCCAATTTGAGGTGCCATGATCTCAATGGCTTCAGACGGTTAGGAACCTTTACAACTCTTTTGCGGTATTGAAAAAAAATCAAACTTTATTGTAAAAGCTGTTCAGACAGTATAGTGTATGTACGTTTGTACAGATTATCCGGTATAGAAGCTGGAGGCTATAAATTCTATCGTGTAACCGGATTTGGGATTTATACATGATAAAGTACGTTGTTATAATAAACTAGTTTATTAAGGGATGAAATACCAGGAGTCTTTAAAACATTTTTCACAGTGTTCCCTGATAATAAATTCATCCCTACAATCTTGGGATCTTTTTTGACGTTATTTCATGAAAAAATTAAGACGATTATTTTAAATAAGGTCTAACATTGGCGGATTACGAACACCCAAAAATATTTGAAAAATTAGTATTCTGTAATGGTAGTTCTGTTAACAAGAGTCATCGCGACTAAATATATGTGTTTTTAATGGTTTCGCAATTTTTTGTCCCGTGACATAACATCCCCTGACAAAATATCCTACGGACAAAACATTCCCCAACAAAATATCTACAAAAGCCTAACCTAACAAAAAATGGGACAAAAATAATACAGACATCCTGTCAAGATAATAAATTATTGTTCAAAAATAGTAAAATATAAGTAAGGTTTAGTTAAGTAAGGTTAAGTTAGGTAAGGTTAAGTAAGGTAAGGTTAAGTTAGGTTAAGTTAGGTTAGGTTAGGTTTTAGTAGACATTTTGTTGGAAGATGTTTTGTCGGTAGGATATTTTTTGTCCCTAGGATTTTTTATTTGTCTAGGGATATTTTGTCGAAATACATTACGTCGGGGATATTTTGTCGAAGTATTTTACATCGAGGGATATTTTGTCGGAGTATTTTATATCGAGGGATATTTTTTCGGAATACATTATGTCGGGGGATAATATTTTGTCGGAATACATTATTCATTCAGCGCCCTTGAGGTGATTTTTCACAAAAACGGCGCTCTACAAATTATTCAATTATTATTATTATTATGTCGGGGATATTTAGTCGGAGTATTTTATATCTAGGGATATTTTGTCGGAATACATTATTTCGAGAGATATTTGTCCGAATATATTATTTTGGGGATATTTTGTCGGAGTGTATTGTCGAGGATATTTTATCGGAGTGTATTATGTCGAAGTATATTTTGTCGGAATATATTATGTCGGGTATATTTTGTCGGAATATATTATGTCGGGGATAGTTTATCGAAGTATATTATGTCGAGGGATATTTTGTCGGAATATGTCATGTCGGGGATATTTTGTCGCGGGACAAAAACGCACGGAATCGTTTTTAATTCTCTCTTATTTAATAAATCAAATCAAAACATTTCCGCTGAAATCAAAACATTTGTTAGTTGGGACCAACTTAATTATTATAAACGTTGCTATTCAGATAAGGTTAATAAACACAGCACCATTGCAAAGCAGTGTTTCGAGTCTGACCAACATTTTAATATTTCTCCAGGGAATACCTATCTACCACTACAAAAACTTTACCCATAGCAACTTGTTCGCAGGATAATTATTTTTTGGTCCTCTTTAAAATTGTGTTAAAAAACCTTGGGACGTGAGACAATATTTTTATAATTTAGTCTACCAAAATTTTCCGCCTTTGCTCTTGCCTTTCCTATTGATATTTTTTCCGTTTTTGTTCGCTTCAGTCTCACGATTTTCCCTTTTTAATGATGTTATGTCCCGCTGGCAATTTCCCTCTAAGCCTTCAGGGCAAACAGACATCTGAAAAATTGATGGAATTTATAAACACTTTCGAGCTTAAATTGACTTACAAACGCTTTTGACGTGAGAAAGTTAAGACACCAATTTATTGCTGATTTTCAGAAGAAAATGAAAACACAAATAGTTGATTATTAAAACATTTTTTTTCTTTAAAACATATGTTTTCCCAGAAACTATATGAGAGTCAAGCCAAGTCCAGTCAAGTCAAGCCACAAAACCACAAAGCTGAGAAAACGGTCCTCAAAGATTTTTGGTGACACAAAAGTCACATTTTTTGTTTTTAATGATAAAAGGGTGTAACTTTGGACATAGAAATTTTGTGATGTTATTTATGCAGCTTGTCGTCATTAACTGCTTTAAATTGTATTGAATCATTCGGAAATCAAAAGATCTATGCGGCTTTTAGTCATCGACTGTTTGCATCTATGTGTATTAGATCTTCTGGCAATTTTCAAATTACTCATATTAAATGGAGTGTTTTATGGCTCAAATCCATTGGCTACGGCAATTTTAAAGGTTTAGAATTCTTCAGAGATGGAAACATATTTTGATTAAAGAAATGAGCAAGAGAAATGGTTTAGAACTTTGCCCATACAAGGCAACAGTGTGGAGGGTCGTTTTGCGGAAAGAAAGGAGTGAACCTGGATCTTCAAAAAACCCAAATAAGCGGGAGGCTAACAAAATGTCAATTACGTACAAAAATGTTGGGCGCACGTTTGGCGTGTACCGATGTGTACCGATGCCAAAGGGATCAATGCGATACTGTAGAACAAGGATAGCATTCCCGACGTCTGTGCTCTAAAGATTGCAATCAGTTTGTACAGAAAGCGGTATCTATTAAACGGACCGCCCGTTTCTGCACAGAGTCAAGTATTTTTTAAGGTATTTTCGGAATTCCAAACCAGTGGTGGCTGCCAAATTAAATAGTGGAGTGCACTAGATAGAATGAAAAAAACCCTCGACTCTGTGCAGAAACGGGCGGTCCGTTTGATAGATTCTCATAACTTAACAAACGGATTGCAATCTCCAGCACAGGCGTCAGGTGGGAATACTGTCCTTGTTCTACCGGTATTACAATGGAAGATGCTCCGAGGAACGAGCGTCATTAATCCCCTCGGCACCGGTACATAGTCGGGAAACACGCCAAACACGCGCTCAACATTTGTACACGGTTGACATTAGTCACATGAGAACGGGTCGTTTCTACGACTCGTTCTTGAGTTCAACAGCTCGGCTGTGAAACGATTTGCCAGCTTCTGTGTTTCTTCCCTCCTACAACATGACATAGGCCCTGGGGGGAAATTATTTTCCTCAGGGCCTCCTGTGTGGAGTTAATGTAAAAAAAATATAGATTTCAATTTAGGAGCCGCGTGTTGATACTGCCGTTCTGGGAACCATTTATCGGATAACCTTTGGTGACTTAAGCAGGGGTGTCCGGGTCCATGGAGTGAGGATTGACCGCGTCTTGGCGGCAGCTGCGTCAACCACCAGTTGCATGGCAGGAAGTTTCGGAAGAGAATGGTTGAGAGAATCGCTTTGACTTCTCCAGCTGGACTCTTTCAGAACATCGGGAGGAATGGATTCGTACTGGACACACTGACCCCCAGATTCCTTCCCACCCCTCTTATCTTTTTTTTTCGTGGCGTTTCATTCTTAGTAGGTCTTTACAGTCCATCACAAGTGCATCGGAAGCTGTAAATTCGTAAGCAGTTTTGGATAGCAGAAGATAATTTACACGGAAAGGTGATTTTTTTAAATTTCTGAAATACATTTTTCAAAATAGCCACTTCTTAAAAGGTCATTCAAAATAAAGCAAAATCTAATTCACGCATCAAAATTTAAACAGAAAAATCTTTAAAAAAAATTGAGGTGTTTGGCTTTCCCGTGATTGTTTAAATTAATGAACTCTCAAACCTTAATATGAAGAAATTTAATCGGTGAGACTATGGCATCCCCAATCGACGTAAGTTGTGAGGCTAAATGCAGTGGTGTGAGGAAGGAGATGGGGAAGAGGAAGGTGGGGAAGTACCTGGCTATTCAGATCTGGTCACCAAACACGGCTAAAGCCATTTCTAGCAACGTTTCAATTTTGAATGGCGGTCTTACACCAGAGCGATACTGAGAGTATCTTCCACTCTGGAACGTGCCACAAATATACTGTATAATATTTTAAATGAATTAATTGTGAAATAACACAAATTAATCAAATTAAATTTATTTGCCACGCCGGGATTCGATCCCGCGACCACGATCACGCGATTTGAATGTGATAAACAAATTTCCTGAATAGCTCGGTTTTGCCATAGTAATGAAAAGTGTTTTCCATAGAATGTCCAAAAAAATTCTACGCGAATATTAGACAAAAATATAAGTTTCTTTACAATATTTTTCTGTATTTACTTGAAATGCTTCCCTGAAAATGTGTTCACATCCCTTAAGTGTTCATAAAACATGTTTCTATACGATCCGAGTCCGCTTGATGGAATATTTTGGCATGAAAGCGTACGAAAACAACTATTAATCTTTTTTGGTCTTTTAGTTTTGGAGATATATTTCCTTTACAGCCAACAATATTTACACATCGAATGTGAAAAGATAAAAATGAGAAAATATTTTAAAAATAAACCAAACGCTTAGTATTAATCACGAATTTGAATTATTTTATTTGCCTACTAGATTGCCAGTTTCTTTGACAAATCATTTATCTACCAGTTTCTTTAAAAAAATATTTTGTTTCACACAATACATAAGAACATTTATTTTTAACTAGCAGTTAACACTAGAGAGAGGCAATGACGTCATATGTATTATATAGAGATGCGTGAAAAGTAATCATTCGGTACTCAAGTAATCGGTACTCACGAAGTAATCACAGTACCGACTACCGAAAACGAAAAGTAGTCGTTACTCTTGATATGATTACTTTTGATACGGATACTATTGTTACTATTTGTGCCGCAGGAGGCGCTCCAGTACCGATTACTTTGTTGTTACTATTTGGCCGCTGGAGGCGCTCCACGCCAGTCAGCTGTTCTAGGAATGGTGTGAATAAAATGTGTAAAAAAATTATCACCAGATTGTAATAGCGTTTTATTAAATTATCCCAATTCGGGATAATTTAATAAAAACAAAAAATTAAAACTCGCATGTAAAATTAAGTTTAGAATTTCAAAGGAAGATGACACGTCAATCCAATGTGTTAATATGTAATTTGTTTGCATAAATTTCACAGATAATGTAAATTAAAAGTTATGTAATATTCATGTAAACACACAAAAAACTCTTCAAAACACTCTTAACCAATATTATACGTAGAATCCCAATAATTCATTACCAGTAATTAAGTACACGTCAACGAATCACACAAACGTCAAAATGTAACCAGTAACGATTTGTATCCATTATCAAAGTATCTGTCGGTACCCGGAACCGAAAGTAGTCAAATATCTAAAGTAACGGATCGATACTAGTAGTAGATACTACCCGAAAGTAATCACAGTATCCAAAACATTCAGTAACCAAAGTAATCAAAGCATTCAGTAACGGATAGATACTTAAAGTAGATACTACCCGAAAGTAATCACAGTAATCAAAGTAACGATTACATAGTACCGATTATTTTTGTGAAAGTAACGGATACCGACGGGTAGTAAAAGTACCGATATTGAACACCACTAGTATTATATAGCCGCACGATACTACTACGTATACTGTCAACCTTTCCATATCCGGAAAGATACTACTTCGAAAGATATAAATTCGTGGCAGTTATACCTAGAGTGGGCGCGTTCACGTCCGAATTGTTGACGAAAGTGGCGCCATCCTGTGACGAACTCTTGAATTCATTACCGAATTACAACGGTAGCTTTGTTTGGAATTCCACGTACACAGATGTTATTTGTGGCGCGACGTGTACGGCCAGCGTGGCGCCAACATGCACTCGAAACTGGGTTTTGAAATTCAACCACGCAGACGTTATCGTATTAATACCGTTCGATTATTATCTGCTGTACACTTTATAGAACAGTAAGCTAAAAAAGGGGCTTACCTCGGTATGAAACGGAACAAGTTGAAAATTTGTAGAAACCTTTATTTTGGCATTATAAATGTTGTCTCAAAAGTCTTGTAAGGTCACGTGTAAGCGGCTTTAGATATTCAAAGTCAAAGGTCGCGAAAATTAGCTTCTTGGAAATATCTCGCTTCCTTTGCTTCAAATCGTATCTGCATTTATTGCAAATGTTGTAAAATATAAAATTCTCTAAAAATTTTGTCTTGAATAAGTTTTTATGAGCTTAACTGTTTTTAAGATAGAGCGCGATGGGTGCGTAGCGCTTTTCCATACATGCCTTAGTGCAAGGTCAGTCAATGGAATTCGCAATATTATCATGTTATATACATGAATATTAAGATATATTATCTGATAAATAGAAAACAATCACAAAAAAAAAATTGCTTTGTTTTTATATTATTTGATATTTGACCAAAACTCATTAATGTTATTTTTATAAGGTTTTTCGAAATTTCATACCACGTTCAACAGGTTTAACTTAAAATAGATCCTGTTCACGAAATGTTGTTCATGTAAACATGGTTTCTACATTTTTAAATTTCAATTAATCTTGCTTATTTCCAACACAAATGCTAAAAATGCCTTGTCTCTTTATGGCGAAGAAAAGTTATTTGTATATTCCTTTATAATACTGTATAACTTGTAAAAATGAATTTCCGTGAGACCTATATAAGTTGTTCATCTAGGTACATTTGTAATTTCACTAAGAACTAAGAAACTTTGGATGAGTTTGTGCAGTAAACAAATTTTTATTTGTTTTGTCTAAAGTCTCGGTGACATTGAGCAAGTTTACAAGCTACTAGCTGGGAAATTCACAATCTGTAAGTAAACTTGCTCAGTGTCATCGTATTACTAGCTAACTAGCAGATTGTGGACAATCTACGAAAAAAGTAGAAAGGTGGTCAACTTCATTCGCTACTCGCTGGTGTTTGCCTAAAGATGGCAAAATTAGTTCTGGCGGAAACCGTTATTGGCTACCGTGTGGCGCTAGCTGCGAGCTGTCAGTTTCTGACAAAATGTCGACAGAACTATTTTGAGCTTGAGTCGTTATTTTAGCTCATATTATCAAAAAGGAGTTAAAAAGGAGAGCTAAACCGCACAGAAGAGTGTGGGTAAAATCCTGGGTAGAAATACGTGAGAAATATGTGATTTCAACTCGCTAAGTAATTCGCTACTTTACGAGTGGACAGTTTTATGTGTCATCATGACAATCTCACTCGCCGATTCGCCCGCTTTTAAACATGCCGACTAGTAGCTTGTAAACTGGCTTAATGTAATTGAGGTTTAATGTTTTATTTCTATCTTGTATGGTGTCTGTGGAAGTCTTTGATATTTTATTTTATTCGTCCGTAACACAGCCATTGCTTTAAAAAGGCAGCATTAACGCTATAATAATTACAGCCATCTCCCACTTAGCGGATGATTGTTTCGGCGACATTTTTAAAACGCCGTCGCTCAAAAAAGCGCGAAAACCCCCGAAATTTAATTCTCCAATTATTCCTTGTTGCTGATACAAAGACAGATGGGGGGGGTGGACCATTTGTCAAAGGAGGACAAAGGAGAAAAGAGGGAGAAGAAAGGGTAAGGGGGGTTTAGGAGCAAGTTCCTTTGTAAACCACATTCAAGTTGTGTCATTCTGGTTTTGAGAATCAAGTGCTTAAGATTTTTTTAAATTTTTATTTGAACTATTTTTCTCGGTCTGTCTCGGGTCTGTCTGTGAGTAAAAATAATTTTAACTCTGTTTCAATGAACTTTGATTCATTTTGAAATTTAGTGTCATTTTAAAAATCGGAACTAATTGTGTGAAGAATTCAGACAATCAAATGAGAGCCTTACCTCTCAATTAAGGAGGCCGTCGCTGTTTACCCCAGCGAATCGTTTTAATGGGGTGATTTATTTATTCAAGCGCCCTTAGGGCTTTTGCAAATAGTGCAATACATGTTTTTGACTGGAAATAACATAAAATATAAGAAACAAAATAAAGGTAACATAAAATATAAGAGTTGACACAAAGTAGGTAATAAAGAATATAAGATGAGTAAAAATAGAGATAAAGATAATTTAAGAAGTAGGAAGAAATAGTTGGCACATACGTCGTTTGAACTTAGACAAATTCAAATAATTATCAAATACATTCATATTGCTTAAATATTTGTTATTAAGACTGTGTAAATGCTGTATTGGAGAATGCAAACTATAATTGGAATGAGATGTATGTTTATGAAATTTTAATATTTGTTCGTTCGTGTAGGTACATGAAGATTTATTAATTGCAGGAGTTCACAACAATCGAATTGAGAGTTTAATAATTTTAATAAAAAGGTTAGGTCGTTTATTTTTCATCTGTTTTCTAGAGTTGGAATATTTAAAATGTTCATTAAGAACGGGTAATTTATTTGCTCTAAAGTGATATTATGTTTTAAATTTACGAAACGTAGAAATTTTCTTTGAATTCTTTCGACATTATGAATGTGTTTGTAGAAGGGCGACCAGACTATGGAGTTATGTTCTATTAGGCTTCTAACAAGGGATATGTATAACAGTTTAATGATTTGTAACGATTCAAAGTTTTTAATTGTTCTTAATACAAATCCTAATATTTTCATACCCTTATTTACAGTTTGTTGAATGTGGACCGTGAAGTTTAGTTTCTCATCCATTATTATGCCAAGATCTCGCATTTCAGTTATTCTTTCTAATTATGGTGATGGTCATTTAGTTACAAAAACATATGAAAAGTGAGGAAGAAAGAACATTTTTCAGGATACACAGAAATTTAACATTATTATGCTAACAATGCAAGAGAAATTCACACTTAATAAGCCATTACTGACTTCCGGACACAGTTTATTACGGCACGTACAAGTTACGACCGCCATAAAAATATAACGTTTTTATTAATGTCAGGGGCGTACAATAAGATCATTCTATGATGTAGATTACATAAAAGACATATCGAAACACTGAACATATGTTTAGTAGAAGTGTCATCTGCAATGTACGTACACCGATTTATTTAGATAATTCTTTTTCGAAATCCAAGACATGCTAATAAATTTGTTTTTCTTTTCACGAGAATGTTTCTTTCTTTTTGAAATGAAACTTCCTAAAATGAAGGCTCCTATTGGTTGAGATATAGAATGGAAACGACGCGAGGTCTGCGTTCATTGGCTTGCTCACTGCGCTTTGATTATGACCTCACTTTTCAAGGCTCCTTGGCTCTTCATAGTTTGAGATTGTCTTGAAGTTTCGCTTCTACTGCGTGTTAACTACACTCTGATTTATTTTTTTTTTACAATAGCTCCACACAGGAGGCTTTGAGGAAAACAATTTCCCTCGGTACCTATGTCAACTTTGGGGTTGCTGTGTGGAGGGTCTTTTTAGAAAAGGAGAGGAAGTTCTAGAAAGGAAAAATTGTGTGAGGGGGTGGGTAGGAATCTGGAGGTCGATGTGTTCAGGAGTGACGGACGTATGGATCCATTCTTCCCACTGCGGTGCAAGGCGATGGGTCAAGAGAACCGGCTGGAGAAATCAAAAGGTCTCTCTCAACCAGTCTCATCCGATCCGGCCGCCACGCAGTAGATGGGTAAACGCATTCGCCGTCAAGACCTAGACAAACCTCACTCAGTAAACCCGGGACCCCTGCTAAGTCACCAAACGTAGCAAACCTCTTGGAGCGACCAATGGCAGGGGTGTTGGTTGTCCAATAAATGGTTCCCGGGACGGCGGTACCCAAATTGAAATATTTGAAAAGGTGTGATAATTTTTTGCACTAGTGAAGAAAAATTAAGCTTACTTTGGACAGACGGATGCATGGACATACCCACAACCCATTTTCATCGGTTCTATTTCTTTTTACAAACAAAAGGGCAGAATTCACATACAGATTTGAACGTGTATTTATTGTCCGTCATGGGCAGATCCGGGTGTGAATTTATGCAACAGATCGTCTTGCCAGGCAAGTCCTCATTCGAAGTCAAGTCCCGCAGAGTTGTTATGTTTAAAAAACGTTTTTCACTAGATTTCAGATTAGATTTCAGAATGAGTCTATACGAGATACTCCAGTGCTGAATTTCTCCTGATTATTTCGATTGTCCAGTCAATTTGTCAAACATCTCTTAGAAAAATTATAATTTGAGTTGAGTATGCAGATACAATATATAGATTTATCTATGTAATATATCTATAAAGAAGAATATTTCAAAATGTCAAACTAATTTACCGGACCATTATACCTCCCGGTATTATTTTGTAGCATATTAAATATATAAAACACAGTCACGAGAAAATTATATTTGCTTCCTAAAACTTCGCAATTCCACTTTGTCGCATCATTATTAATTTAATGAAAACAAATAACTTTATGAACACCACTATTTAATTATATTATCGACATGTTTCAAAAAGAAAAGTGTTTTCTTCGTCAGGATAATAAATTAATATAAAAATAACAAAAGACAAACAAGTATAGACAAATAAGAACATAGACAAAATATTAGAAAGGAGAGGTGATTAATAACTTAAAATATCATAAAAACCAATTATATAAAATAAAATATACAAAATATGTTAGGACATGTAAAAATTACATTTACCTTATAAAAAATCTTTAAAAAACAGGAAGTATAAATAACATAATTAATTATTATAAATATAATATTAATTAATTATTATAAATATAATAATTAACACGAAAATAAATTTAAAAGATGGTTTTTTTTAAACCGTTTGTTATTTATAATATTTATAATTTTCCTAATTTCTAAAATTTCTAAATTATGTAATTGTATACCCGTTGTGTAAATGTGCAAAAATTTTACACCTTTGTTAATATCAAAAGAATGACTTGTTTCTAAAATGTGGTTGGCAAATTCTGAATAATTATTATTATTTAAACATCTTAGATGTTTCTTAACTCTAATGTTAAAATTTCTAGAAGTCTTTACGATATAAAAAAAGGTACAATCATTACAAATCAATTTTTAAACCCCAAATTTGTTCAAATTAACACCCAATTTTTTAGTTTGTTATTGGCGTAAAAAGCTGGTTGGATATTATCTGGCATATATATTTATTAAATTTGAAGTGTTATTATTTAAAAGTACAATTTTTCTCCAATTATTTTCCTTGTCAAATCAAATAATACAAAGTTATTGAATAAAGAGTAAAATCACAACAAGTTGTAACACATCTATGGCTTATATTTTCATGTTTATGGGATATCAAACGTAAATAAGCTGGTAATTCCTACCCCCGGACGAAATACAACCGTGAGATACAAAATGACAAGGGTTGTGTTATGGGAAGGGATGCCTCCCTTATAACAAATCCTGTTAATGCGACAATATTATCATAACTTCTCTCAACTGAGGTAAAAATACTGTTTTGGGTTATGGGCAAAGGTCAACTGAAACTTTTCTTGTGTAAACAAGGTGAGGGGATGTTTCTCTTCACTAAGAATTTATAAAGGGTTTGTAATGTGATTGCAAGAGTCGGAACTGTAATAAGGCAGTAGATTGCGGCATTCCCAGTTACTGGGGTCAGTTGGTGCCTGATGGAAGTGGGAAGGAGAAAAATATGAGGAGGATTTTTTTTTACAATTAACTTCTAAAATAATTCCCTAAAGGTTTTTGTCATATTTGAAGAGGCTTTTGGCTATGGAGAGGATCTTTCTGAGGAGCGGTCGGAGTGAACACCGGTCTTGAAGATACCCATGTTGTAGGAGGGAGGAAACACAGAGGTTGGCAAAGTTGTTGAACTTGTTGAGAACAAAGTTGAAAACGAACTGAAAGCGATCCATTATCATGTGACAAGTGTATATTTACATGTTGGGCACGCATTTGGCATGTTTCTCGACGATGCACCAGTGCCGGATGGATCAATGATGCTAGTTCCTGGGAGAATTTTCCATTGTAATACCGGTAGAACAAGGACAGCTACCTATTTGATGCCTGTAGTCTAAAGATTGCAATCAGTTTGTTAAAATAGGGGAATCTATCAAACAGACCGCCCGTTTCTGCACAGAGTAATTTTTTTTCAAGCATTTCGGAACTCCAGATCAGAGAAGTCTAACGGTAAGGCTCTTGACTCGCAATCTGCGGGTTGCTGAATCGAATCCTAGCGTGGAAAATAAATTTTATTTGATAAATTTGTGTTATTTCACAATTAATTCATTTTAAATAATATATAGTATATTTGCGGCACGTTCCAGAGTGGAAGATACTCTCAGTTTTGCCCTGGTGTAAGACCACCATTCAGAATTGGTTAAAATGGCTTTAGCCGTGTTTTCTGACAAGATTTGAATAGCCACTAATAGGTACTTTCCCACATTCCTCTTCCCCATCTACTACCTAGCCTCACAACATAGCCCAATTGGGGATGCCGTAGTCTCGCTGGCTCCAGATGGGAGCAGTTGGGATTCATATATAAAAAAAAGTTTTGGCATGTAGGTTGGCAAAAGTTTTGGCATTGCGTATGAATGAAGAAAGGTATGTAAAGAGAATATATGACGCAAATGGTAGAAGAAGTCCGGGACGCCCGAGGAAGACATGGCACGATTGAGTCGGGCCATGTAAAGAGTCAGAATCATAGAAGAGCATGTATGAGATGATGCATGAATGTGAATGAGGCAGGGGGTGTGTGCAAAGACTCTTCCTACCTCTGCGGAGAAACGGCGTGATGGTTAGTTAGTTCTTAGTAAGTAAGTGTTGTTTTAGGGCAGTTTTCTGTTTATTGTGGTTTGTAGTATGATTTCTATTTCATAGTGTGTTTCAAAAAGTCAGCCCTGTTGAAGGTAAAAATTTCGGCTTCCCTTTCCCTGACTTCCGGGACAATTTGTCTTTTGTTGAGATAAACATTTAGTATTAACATACAATGGTTCATTTCGCGCCCTTTTGTTGCAAAAACCGAACGATAAGTTTGCCTCCTTTGTTATTGCAGACAAAATGCGGCCAGAAACAAAACGAATCGTCCGACGTCGCGCGGAAACGGCCCATTGTCTTGCCGAAATACAATTTAAAACAATGAAACATGTGCTAATGAGAATACATGTTTGCTGAACGATGAAATATTTAGAGGTTATGTGAAAAACCACATCACTTCATCCATTTTACAAAGCCTTCCGTATTTATAAATGTCACTAAAATCAAACTCTCGTTTAACTATTAACCATTCAAAATATAGTGCATTTATTAATCCAAAGGTGGCGTGTTAAATTTCCGAAGTTAATTTTTTTATTTTCGTTATTTGTTTTTGGGGTGTTACGCCGTGTTGCGCTACCTCCTTCTTTAGCCTCCGTTTCGGACAGCGTTACAGTGTCCATCATCAGGGCAGAGGGACAATTACACATCTGCGAAACGGTGGCTAAAGAAGGAGGTAGCGCAACACGGCATAACACCCCAAAAACAAATAACGAAAATACTTTTGGCCGTGAAAATCTAAAAACTTATCTAATTTATTTATGTTGTTTTACAATATATTTTCGGAAAATTGCAGAATGAAAAATACTTTTAGTGTCTTTACTAGTGAAAGACCATCAAAACGTTGCTTGGAATGGCTTTGACTGAGTTTGGTGACCAGATCTGAGCAGCATGGTACTTTTCAATCTTTATATTCCACAAATCCTTTCCTCTTCCAACTGCCTTCAGCCTCACATCATACGACCGGCGTGGTTGAGCGATAAGGCTTTTGACTCGCAATCCGAAGGTCGCGAGATCGAATCCCGGCGTGGCAAATAAATTTTATTTGATTAATTTGTGTTATTTCACTACTAATTCATTTAAAAATAATATATAGTATTTTTGCGGCACGTTCCAGAGTGGAATATACTCTCAGTATCGCCCTGGTGTAAGATCACCATCCAGAATTGAAAGGTTGCTTGAAATGGCTTTTAGCCGTGTTTGGTGACCAGATCTGAATGGCCAGGTCTTTCCCCACCTACCTCTTCCCCATCTCCTTCCCCTACCCTCTATCATCAGCCTCACAACATACCCCAATTGGGGATGTCATATACCTAATGGCTCCAGCCACACACTTTGCCAATGAATATGAGCTTCTCCAAATTGTAGTCCTCAATTTGGCAAGCAACATGTCCAAAGAATCTTAAAATACGTTGTAGGCAGATAGTTTAAAGCCTACTGTGGATGCCTACCTCTTCCACCATGTATTTGTGCATCTAGCTGTTCATGAAATCCTTAGTATTTTTCTCCAGCACCACTGGTTGGGCATTTGCACAATACACACCTACATACATCTACATACATCATAGACCCTTTGCTTGCAGTTGGTATTGTCACATGCTCCTTCCTACCCATCCCTATATACCTGCCATTTTATATTATCCATATCAGTCATTAATCGACCCTCGCCGCATAAACATCTTTCTCACTCTCCGCCGGTTTGAAGTCCGCAGCTGCAAAAAGTATATTACATCGCGAACTACTATTATACAAAATATTCCGCCACAAGTGCGTAATAAAACCACACAGGATAGAAGAAAGTACCAGCATAGTTAGTCCTTTTCTCCTTTCCTTTATGTGCATAATATCTGCATTGTGCAGTGGTCTTCACACACATTTCACATAAAACACGCATCATTCAAGGTCCTTCAACATACCTGTAATCGCACAAAAAAGCTTCAACCACATTTTATTTATTTTTTATTTTTATTTTTTTTATTTTTATTTATTTCTATACATTACAGTATTTACCTTTATAATTTTATTATGTTGGGTGTAAGGTAGGTTTGTGAAGGTGAAACTGTGTATAGGTATTGTTGTATGTTTCGTGAACACCTCACTAGGAGAACCTGTGCTGAGGTGTTTACGTGTTTATTTATGTTTATGTGTGACAAGTATTTATGTGTTGTAATATAAAGTTTTATATGTATTTTTTTTCAAATTTTAACAGTTATTGTACATTGGTTATATAGAAGAGAAAAAAAAAGTATTTAAATATATTAGAGGAATATAAAAAAAATTATATATGTATATATATATATAAACATACACATACATACATACACATCCATATAAATACATGTACCTGCACACATGCATATGAATATATACATACATACGTATACATCCGCATACACATTCACATACACATATATATATATGTACACACATATATAAATTGTAAGTGTATGTATAGTTATTGGATACTTGAAAAACTACTTAATTTTTAGGTTTATTTAATTTTATACTTTTTATAGTTTTGTTATGTTTGGTTGGGAATAATAATGTTTTGTATAAAGTTAATATCTTGATTTTTAATCCAGTCAGTGATATGTTTTTTATGAATGTTTGTAGATGTATTTGCAGATAGTATTTGTTTCAAAGTAATGGGCATGCAATTAAAAAGTTTGGTTGCATAATACTGAAAGTGTCTTTGTCCATGTGTGGTGTGGGTTATCGGTATGTTCAGTGTTTTATTTGTTGAGGACCTGGTTTTTGTTATGGTTTTTGGTTGAATTGGAATGTGTTGTTTGTTTTGGACAAGGTATATTATAGCAGATTTGGCATAAAGTTGTCTTATTGACATGACTTCTAATGCTTTGTAGATTTCGCTAGAATCTGTGTGAAATGGTACTTGCAGGATGAGTTTAATTATTGCTTTTTGTACTTTTTGAATTGGGTCAATTGCTATGTTTGTAGCACTTCCCCAAGCTAGTATTCCATATGTGGCAATGGATTGACAAAGTGCAAAATAGATCGATCTTAGTATTATTAGTGGGAAGATGTTTTTAACGTACTTTATTAGGTGCATTACTCGTTTCAGTTTATTTGTGATGAAATTAATGTGGTCAGTCCAGCGTAAGTGTGAATCAATAATAACCCCCAGGTATTTTGTATGTTTTACCCTTTCTATATGTTCGCACTGGCAGTTGGATAAAGTACAGTCATGTAGAATCAAGCCTATGTTTGATGGAGGTTGACCTCTTTGTGTAATACTATGAGTTATATATTTTGTTTTGATTGTATTAACTGTAAGAGTATTACTGTTTAGCCATTTTTTGACGATTGATAAACTTTTTTCGGCTATTATAAATACATCTTTCCATGTGGCTGCTTGACAGAGAAGAACTGTATCGTCAGCGAAGGTCACGATTTTACCTTCAATTTTAATGTCGCACAGTTCATTTATATAAATGAGGAACAATAAAGGGCCAAGTACACTCCCCTGTGGGACTCCGTACGTAATTGAAAGTGGTTCACTTGTCTTGTTGTCAATTTTAACTTGTTGCGTTCTGTCAGACATGAAGCTTTTAATTAAATTGAATTCTACTCCATTAATGCCAATGTCATTAAACTTCTTGAAAAGTTTTTTATGTGAAATTGTGTCGAAAGCTTTACATAGATCTAAATAAATAGAGATAACTTTTTTTTTAGCGTCTAGATTATGTGTAATGAAGTCCGTTACGGTAGCTATTGCATGTTCTGTGCTCCTGTTTTTCCTGAAGCCATGTTGGTTTACCGAGAGTATTTGTTTTGCTTCTAAATAGTGTTGGAGCTGTTTTTTAATAGTTTTTTCCAGGATTTTCGAAATGGTATTTAGTAGCGTAATGGGTCTGTAGTTGTTAACATTATTTTTTTGTCCTGATTTGAAAATTGGAATAATAAGGCCTTTTTTTAGTAAGCTAGGAAAAATTCCTTCTTTTAGACTACGATTAATTAAATATGTGAGTGGTATAAGTAGTTGTTGGCTTAATGTTAAGATAGTTTTAGAGTCTATACCATCAGGACCCGCAGTATTGTTAATCTTTAGTGAATGAATTATTTTATTGGTATCTTCTTCTGTAATATTTTGTAATTTGAAGTGTCTGTTAAAATTTTCATTGCTTACGTTAGATGTATTGTTTTGAGGTTCCTGAATATCTTGGGGAGGCTGGGTAATTTTGATATTTTCAGCTAGGCTAGCTCCAATATTTGTGTAGTGTTTGTTGATGTAATTAAGGATACGTGTAGGGTTGTCATGAAAGTGGAGTTCTTTATCATCAATGAGTAGATTTTTTATGGTATCGTCTTTTTTCTTCTGTGAATGCGAACTTTCCCTCAGTATTGACCATACGCTTTTAGGGTCATAGTTTGATGTTATCAGTTTGTTTCTATAGTATAATTCTTTGGCTTTACGTATTGTTAAAGAACAGATGTTTCTGTACCTTTTGTAGAAGAAATATAGCGAGGTATTATATGGGTTCAGTTTGACTTGTTTGTGTAATTTGTCCCTTTTTTTAATGCTATTTATGATGCTTTGGGTAATCCATTTTTTAAGTCTTACTTTACGGTGTGGAATAGGTATGTATACCGTTTTGGTATTTTGGGTAATGAGAGTTTGTAGGTAAGTTAAAAAGAAATTCCAGGCCTCTTCTGCCGAGTTATAATTTCTAAGATGTTCCCACGTTTTTATTTCTAAACATTGTTTTAGGTTAACGTAATCAATTATTTTTTTTGTGGTATTGTTTTGGAGAGTTGAGTTATTTTGAGGGCGACTTTTAATTTTCTTTCGCTGGCTTAAAGTGTCCAAGTAATAAAATATTTAAATTGAACTAAAACCACGATGCCTCCATTTCGCAACAAATACAAAATATGCAAAACATCTGGGATAAATTTCCACAAACTCATTCCCTCACCGTTGTATCGTCGTCCAAGGCTTTTAAATAATCGAAAATTTCCGGGAATTTTCTTTGTTCACGAAACCCGGCTGATCATTGCTGTTCAATTAATCACGTCTTAATTACCGGGTAATTTGACAGATTATTCATGGAGGTTTCACCCTCTCTTTTATGCATATTGAATTTCCTACCTTTCTGAAATTTGGTTTTAAATCTTCAGAAGTAAGTCTGTAATAAAGTTTACAATATAATCATCAGTTTTAGGCATTTTTTAATAAATTTAACTTAAAATTTAAAAATAAAGGCAAACGTTGCAAAGAAGATATCCATAGAGGCGTTAGGCTTGGAAATCCGAAGGTCGTGGGTCCCAATCCGAGTAGGCGCAAATAAAATTTATTGGATTAATTTGTGTTTTTTCGCAATTGATTCATTACAATTAATATAAAGTGCATTTACGGTGCGTTCCAGAATAAAATTTACTATCTATTTATAATTTGGGAGGCAGGAATGGGTACCGCCGCCCCGGGAACCTTTATTGGATAAACAACACCTCTGTCATAGGTCACCCCAAGTGGTTCGCTACGTTTTGTGATTTAGCAGGGGTGCCTGGGTTCAAGGGGTGAGGTATGTCTAGGTCTTGGAGGCGGATATCCTGGACACACTGAACCCCAGATTCCTACCCACCCCTTTAACCCTTTTCCTTCCCAGAACTCTCCTCCCCTTCCTTAAAAAAACCTCTACACAGCTGACACAGATGTCATAGGCCACGAGGGAAATGATTTTCCTCGGGGCCTCCTGTGTGGAGCTTATGTAAAAAAAAAATGATAAAACTACTTGTCTATATTCTGTGTGTACCAGCGTATAAGTGACATTTTCCCTCGTGTTGGAGAAGGTTCAGAAGAAATTTCTGAAATTTCTTTCCCTGAGGAAGTATGGCTACTTCCCGTGGCTCTACCCTACCGACTTTCTCTTGGGCGTGCTCGGTATGAATATGGGCGTGCTCATCCCTTCTGATCCGTAGATCAGAAGGGATGCGCTCATTGTAACACATTCCTTCAGACTGATTTGTGGACGGTTCAAAAACTTGGCTTTTATGGAGAGCATTAGTTTCTATGTTCCCGATGGTTATCTCCGTTACCAACAGCATACTGTTTTATCTCCCGGCTTGCAGAACCAACTTGTCAATGGTTATGCCAGTCGGGAGAGCGGTCGTGTTGTTAAATATAATCACTTCGAATATCGATATTATGTTCAACATCAATAAAGCACAATTCAAACGGCAAGCTTTGTTGATGGTAGCCTAATTCTGTTTATCTAATCTAATATAAATTCTTTTTTAAAAACGCTTTGAAATTGTTATTTTGTAGTGTTCTTAAAAATTAATAAATTGAATTGAATAAGTACGAAAAATCGACATTGTAAATAAATTCGTATGATATCCGTACCAACTTATTCTTACAGGTATTTTTGAAGACGATTTTAGGTTTGGCATTGGTGAAAATTGCACAAAAAATTAAAATTATATAACAATTACAATTTCTGGGAATAACCGTCGGGAGAGCAACCGAAATACACGTAGAATATTTGTGTAACCCAGTCCCCTGGTCCCAATCCTCTCCTACCCACCCAACCGCACCTCCTTCAGCCACCTAGCTCTGAGCGATGCGAGGCACGTAACGCTGGTGAGATATATTTCAGGTTTCCCTTCACTGTAATGCACTTACCACGCCAATACAGTCATGGCTTAGAGTTGAGTAATCACTACATTGCATTTTTCCTAAAAAGATCTTAAATATTTTTGATAAGACAAGAATAATTTACATTGAATAAATTGACCGGTCAGTGGCTGAGTGGGCATTGTATTTGGTCCCACCCGGGCGTCGCGTTTTCGATTCCTCGGCTGGCTAAGTCCTCCATCACGACACAAGCAACATTTTCCACTTACTGTGGTGGTAGCAGGAGATTTTTAAACATTGTTGTGTTATTCGTAATCCGGGAATGTTTGTCTTTCTTTTTAAAAGAAAAAAAATCCATTTTGTCAAGGAATACACAATAATTATTGAGACATCTCATTTGTTGGACTTAGTCGCTGTAAACATATCATTTAAAATATGTTACCAGTTAATTCACCTAATTTTAGAATAACTTTTTTTTACGTGAGCTCCACACAGGAGGCCCTGAGGAAAATAATTTTCTTCAGGGCCTATGTCATCTTTGAGGATGCTGTTTGGAGGGTTTTTTTTAAGGAAAGGGAGGAGAGGATAGTTCTTGGAAGGAAAAGGGTTTAAGGGTAGGAATCTGGGGTTCAGTGTGTCCTGGTCATCCGCCTCCAAGACCTAGACAAACCTCACCCCATGAACTCGGGCACCCCTGCTAAATCACCAAACGTAGCAAACCACTTGGGGTGATATATGGCAGAGGTGTTGGTTATCCAATAAAGATTTCCGGGGCGGCGGTACCCATTTCCGCCTCCCAAATTTAATTTTCCCCAGGGCCTCCTGTGTGGAGCTAATGTAAAAAAATACACAAAAAAAATTTCGGTTACCTCTAAAATCATGAAAAATGTAATTCTATGTTATAGTAATAAAACGAATTAATATAATTTTTTAAAAGTAATATAATTTTATATTTTATAATTTATAGTTAAAAAAATAAATTAGAATATTTCCATACCAGATAGTTACTTACTTTTTGATTTAATTTTTTTTTTAATTTTCGCCTCCTATCTGAAAAAGGCCGCGCATACATTCCTCTTAATATTGTCAATAAGTTGGCAAACTTTGGAGTTTACTCAATTTGAAGAGTTCCCCCTGAAAATCAAAAGGCACGTGACTCTTTGGCATTTCACTGGCTCACGTAAATTTAACTTTTCAAATTAAATGAACGACTTGAGCAAAATTTGAGAGTTATGCAAACGCACTTCTTCAAACTTATCAATCAATCCGTTTCATCGGAGGCTGCCACCGAATACAAAATTCAGAGAAGGGTAATCGTAGAGGCACAACCGAGAAACCGGCTGAAGTTCACAGCCAGTCGGTCCACCGTACTTATCCTCTGTAACATATACTATGTAACTTTAATTATTATTTTACTTATTTTGCTCTTTTTCTGTTATCTTAATAACTGCATATTATTGTATGATGGTTTTTTTTTCTTCATATACTCATTTTATTGTAGCCATGGTAATATAAAATAGGCTAGAATTTTTTTTTTGAATTTCCTTACTCTTTTTATTTTTTTTTTTCTTCTAGTATTGATAATGGAATCCTTAAATATTTTAACCGTTTATAAACCTGGCTAGAATTGTACTGCTTCTTCGTCTGTACTGTTACTTCCTCCCCATAAGGGGGTGGAATAGCCCCCTTGTCCCTGCCTGGCACAGGTGGTGCCCTTAATTTATACTATCTGCAAGCGCTTAGTTTCCTGCACTGTCACTGCGCCACCCATGATGGAGCGGTAGCAGTGAGAGGTGGATTCCTTTCGACCCTGATCTCCAGTTCTCTTGTGGTCCTGTCGGCTGGAGTGAGTTACTTAGCCCCCTGGGTTCTTCAGAAGTCTCTTCTCCACTATCCCATCATCTTCACAGGGGTCACGTCTGGCCATTGTGCTGCCAGGGACGGTGTGAAGGGTTTGAAGGGCCAACTTTCCTTCCACTGCTCACTGTCTATCCTCAGGACTGCCTGTGGCTTGCCAGAAGCTCTAGATGCTGCTCTTGTGTTGTGGCTGCCGTGGAACATGTTTCAATTGCTTTTTCTTTCTAATTTATATTCCTCTATTAATGCTGTCTCTCCGCTAGCTTCAAGAACGGGAACAAGCTGCCTCGGATGAGAACACTTAAAAAAAAAAATTGGTATGTATAATTGTATGTTGTGCCGTGTAGGGACAGTCGGGGGCTTTTAGAAGCATTTCAAAGTAGCTTCGTTTAAAAAATAAATGTAGAATTATGATGTGAGAACCGATATCTGGTCCTTAAAACGGTTCGGGAAAGTGGTGGGTGCCCTCGACGTACATATTCTCGTCACGAGAAAAGAATCCCACCTGACATTAGCGTTCTTCATCACATGTTTTTAACATCATTTCTTGAAGATGCTTGCAGCACACGCATGCCATTACCCTGCGAGCAGCCGCCTTTTAATAAAAATAATAATATTAATAAATGTTTTTATTGCAAGATGTGGAAAGGATAGTGCAATCCCACACGTCCCGTATAATTGTAAATATTTATATAATTACTAGCTGGGTTACCCGGCTTCGCTCAGGACAACATTCGAGAGTGTTCTGGAATATTCCACAATTTATTTTATTTATTTATAGCGGACCCGACAGACGTTGTCCCGTACACAACTGTCGGGACAAACTAAAATTAAAATAGAATAATATTGAATATTCGATACTGCGATGGTAGCGCAATCTGCCGGATCTAATGTAAAACATAAAAAATCAACAATTCCTTAGAAATAAAAAATTAATTAAAAGAACATTTTCCGTGGACCAAATTGTGAATCTAAATCATTCTCGAATCCCCTTAAACCCACACAAAAAATTTCATCAAAATCGGTCCAGCCGTTTAGGAGGAGTTCAGTGACATACACACGGACAGAAGAAATATATATATTAAGATACATATTTTTATACAACAGATTTTTTTTAAATAATGAACTAAGTAGGTAAATAGAATAGGAAAAAACAAGATAATAAAAAAAAATAAAAAAAATAAATAAATTATCAATTCAGTAGAGCGTCGTCTGGGGTGAGCTCGGGCCCAGCGCTCACTCAGGAGTGGGGTTTGGTGCTGGAACGCTGCGGTCACCTCTGTATTGTCGGAAGTCTTTAGCCGCATCCTGGCTCCAGTGACCCGATGTCTCATTAGACCGGCGAATCCGTGCAATCCTAGTTCAGTGAACATTGTCGATGCACTGCTATATCTTCTGAATCCAAATATAATTCTACATGCATCATTATATTGGATCCGGAGTCGTTCTATCGAGGTGGTTCGGTAGTTACACCATGTTTTACATGTATATGGACTAGGGCAAAATGCATTGAACAATGTTTTTTTTACATGGTTACTGCATTGGAAAAATCTTCGGGAAATCATATTGGACAATACACTGATACTTCTCCTCTGTCGTTCAATATCACCATCATCCGAGAGGTCTTCAGTGATGATGTGACCCAAGTATTTTACATTCAAACTTAAATGTAGATTCGTTCATTCCAAAAAAATAGAGTCTTTTGAGAGCCTTGAAGGAGTAACCGTCTATTATTTATACCAAGGCGGGTAAGGGGTGGATAACCTCCATTCCATGCGCACTTACCCAGATATCCAGACAGGCCGATGAAATTGATTTATCCGATCGAGAAAAAATATCGATTTTTTTTTAAGCCATCTAAAATGCGAGCTTTATAGTTAGTGTTATTTATAGTGTGTGATTCCAATTCTACTTAAGACAAAGCTTAAAGTAAAAAATACTGTTTTTGAATAATCTTTAATACAAATCTGTTCTAATTATCAATAACAAAAAATTACTTGGCAAATAAAAGTTTTTCCCATCGTTTCAATGAGTAGAATTAAAATATATTTTTTATTTTTATTCTGTAAAAAATACAAACGTTAAGTACTAAAAAAATTATTTTTCATCATCATGTAAGAAACGACCTATAAAATACAAATTTATGGATAAGGTTATTTGTGATAGTGTGTCTTGATTAATTTTTTTCTTTTTTGTAAAATTATTCACAAAATAAATAACTACTTTTGCGTTGTGATGAACAGTTTTTATACTACGTTTGCCATGCGATTTTTAAGCAAATGACATGACAATATTCTTGGTGATATAATGGACATTAATATATTTTTTACTTATTTATTCTTTTTAAGTGTAATAGATTGTCATTATCCTTAAACTTAATCAATTTGAGTCATCCAAGAGAATTGGAATCGCAGTTAACCAAAAAGACGTTAATTTTGAGGTTAATGACAATTCCTTTTTCTTAATTAGACCCGGAACCAACCCTACGGTTGTTAAATTTGGGGGTTAGGATTATTTTTGGGCATCGCACATAAAGTCGTTAAGGTTAAAAACAACCCCTTTCCCTTTAGTAGATCCTGAATTACCCCTAAAGTAGTAAACATTAATGTTAAGGACAATTCCTTATCCTTAAGCTGAACCGGGATCACGCAAGTCATTAATTTTAAGATAAGAGTAAACCTCAAGTAGAATCATAACCGCCCACAAAGTTGTTAAAATTAAGGTTAAGTATAATGTCTTATTCTTAAGTAGATCCAGGATCACCCATAACGTTGTTAAAATTAAGGTTAAAGCCAATAACCTTATTCCTAAATAGAACCGGGATCGCCCCTGAAGTCGTTTACTCTAAGCTTATGGACAGCTTATGGACTTAGTACCCTTTACACACAGAGTTCGGAGCGGGACGTGCCCCGCGCCACTTCAGGCCGCCGCGCAGAAAAATAAAGACCGAAAGTAAGATAACGGTTTACAGCGCAGTTCACTGTGCGACTTTTCTGCGCGGCGGCCTGAAGTGACGCGGGGCACGCCCCGCTCCGAACTCTGTGTGTAAAGGGTACTAATTCCTTATCCTTGAGTAAAACCTGAATCGCCTCTCTGGTCACTGCACAGATAATACACACTAGAAATAAGAGGAAGATTGAGCATGACATGAATTGGAAATTTTTTGATATTTCTAGTACATAATTATAAAAAACATTCGAATTTACAGATCAAAATTGTAAATTAAAAATGAAGCGTTAAAAATAACGTATAATATTTTTCATTTGAAGTTATTGTTTGTTGATAGATAAACAGATTTATAAATCAATTTTACAAATAAACTCGATTGTGTAACAAAACCTCAAACTGAATGTAACTAAAAGGCACATTATATTGATTCAAATCCAGCGTAAATCCACAAAAACATTGTTTAAACAGGAATGAAATTAATAATCAAATAATTCATCGAAATTTAACAGAAATACTCTGCAAATCACTTCCCGCGTTCCATTTTGCATTGGTTTATTAATTTTAAATTAATTAAAACAATAATTTTTGGCTTGATTTATACTGCATCGTTTTAATGAAAAGGGCGCTGTACAATACAAAATAAAATGAATATAACTGACTTAAACTGAGATTAATGATTATAACTGGTGACCTAAGAGACTTGAGTGGCGACTAAAACACTTGAAATGAGTACTGAACTATTAACTACCGAATTAAAACAAACGAATTAATGACATATATATTTACAACTGTGACGTTAAGTTAAGACTGGAATGAAGATGAATACCTCAAAAACAGAGGTGTCGGTTATAGGAAGGGACCAAACTCAGGGCAACATACTCGCTAATGGGACTCAGCTGAAACATGTGGACTGATTCGGACCACGGGGTCGAATCCTCCAGCGATGGACGGCAAGACGGAGAAATTGATCGAAGAATTAGTGCGGCAAGCGGTGTGTTGCGTCCTCTCTACAGCTCAGTGATGAGGATAGCCGAGCTCAGCACCAAGACAAAGATGGCAGTTTTCAAAATGGTTTACCGCCCGACGCTCATTTACGGCCACCAGATATGGATGCTAAACAAACGAACACGCTCTAGAGTACAAGCTGCCGAAATGAGGTACTTGAGAGCATGGCAGGGGTTACAAGATGGGATCACATAAGAAACTAGACAATCCAAGACGATCTGAACATTGAACAGCTGCTACTCTACATAGAAAATTCACAACTGAGGTGGATTGGACACGTACTAAGAATGTCTGATGATAATACTGAGTGCAACTCCAGAGGGCAGACGTCCGGTGGGCCGCCCCAGATACTGTTGGGCGAGGCAACTCCAGAAGCTGTGTAGTGAGGAGAGGATGGGACTGCCGAGGACGGAGGCCGAACAATCAGCACAAGACAGGGACGTATGGAGGAGCCTCGTCGATGCAATGGGTCTCCGACCCGAATAAGATTAGAGGGAGAAGAAGAAAAAGACGTTAATTTAGAGATTTACAAGTAACGTTTCTCAAGTACTTAAATTTAAAAATACTTGTTTTGGGTTTTGTCAGGGTTGTCAGTGATAATATTAAAAACCATACAAACCAAACTCTGCAGGTGTAGGTACTAACAGGTAACATAGAAATAAGTTATTGTTGCTAATCTAAGAGTTAGAGGATTTTATACATGCATATTATATTCTACACATTTTATACACATTACATAAATCACATTATCTTTTTAAATGTTGTAAGCACCAGACGAAGCAGGAAGTTCTTATACAATATAGCTGACTCAGCCACGCGTTGCTGTGGCTAACGAAACACAACGCCATCTACTAGATAGTTACCCAACCTATATTACCAAGTTTTGTGTCGATAAATTAACTCACACCACCATCTGTTAGAAACTTATGGATTTTACAAATAGTTACAAAGCGTTGTATTATTACAAACATTTAATGAGCATTTATTTTGCAATAATAAAAATTTAGGTCAATAATCGAGATAAAAACTATTCTGTCATTTAATTTGGACCAAATCACACACGGTAAGTTGAATTTCATCAAAATCGGTTCAGTAGTTTCGGAGTTTATCTCGAACAAACATCGTGACTCGAGATTTTTTATATACATATATATAAAGATTACATTTTTAGAACCGGGTGTAAAAATGAACTTAACTCTTCGAAAATCGGCCGTGTTTTGTCAACAGGTAAAAATATTTCCGCTTTGCAATAAAATTCAAATAAATGAAATATTTGTGAGCATATCCGAAAACAAAAGACTGTATTTGAAAGGTGATGAAACACGCTTTCAAATTTTATTATTAGGAATAACAACGTAATTTTTTAAGTAAATTTATTTTTACGCAAACTATAAACTATAAGAAGATTTCAATCCGTCTGTTAAGATGGGAGAATCTATTAAACGGACCGCCCGTTTCTGCACAGAGTCGAGGGCATTTTTCAGGTATTTTGGAGCTCCAGACCAGAGGTGGCTGCCGAATTCAACCGTGGGACGCACTTGTGATTTGTACAGGGTTAGCAGTTGTGTACTATTAAAGTATCAGCGGGCCCTGTACAGTGCTTGAAATGGTTGTGACAGTTAACTTTCAATTCAAGGCTCTCATTTGGATAATAATTTTGGAAAAAAATAATAATTTTGAATGAAATAATGCATAAATTAGTTAACACTCTTCTGACTGATATCTGAAGTAAGTCGTTTAGAATCTGAAGTGAAATATGGTATAGTAGCCATGCAGGAGAATAGTTTCATGCCTTACATTGATTATTGTGCTTGAGGTATACTATTATAGTCTTCTTAAAACTATATTCCGTGCAGTTGAATACATTTACTACTTCTGAGAAAGCATTGCCAACTGCCTACAATCTAGGTATTAGAGGGCATCTAAAGCCTCGATGACATAGAGCGAGTTTACAAGCTACTATCTGGGAAATTCACTGTCTGTTAGTAAACTAATTGATCCCCTCGGCACCGGTGCATAGTCGGGAAACACGCCAAACACGCGCCCAATATTTGTACACGGTTGACATTAGTCACATGAAAACGGGTCGTTTCTACGACCCGTTCTTGAGTTCAACAGCTCGGCTGTGAAACGATTTGCTAGCTTCTGTGTTTCTTCCCTCCTACAACATGGGTCTCTTCAAGACCAATGTCCACTCCTTCCTCTCCTCACAAACACCCTCAACACAGCATCTTCAAAGTTGACATAGCCATGAGGGGAATTATTTTCCTCAAGGCCTCCTGTGTGGAGTTATGTAAAAAAAAAAAAAAAACTCGCTCAGTGTCATCATATTACTTGCTAACAAGCAGATTGTGGACAATCTACGAAAAAAGTTGAAAGGTGGTCAACTTAACTCGCTACTCGCTGGTGTTTGCCTAAAGATGGCGGCCCACCAACAGCTGATTTCGTCCGTCAGAATTAGTTTGGGTAGAAGCCCTCATTGACCAGCGTGTGGTGCTAGCCACGAGTTGTCAGTTTCCTATAAAATGTCGACAAAGTTTCATGGCGCGGGAGTCGTTATTTTAGCTACTACTGTTGCTACTGAGTGAGTAGACAGTTTCGTGTGTCATCATGATAATCTCACTCGCCGATTCACCCGCTTTTAAACTTACCGGCTAGTAGCTTGTAAGCTAGCTTACTGTAATTGAGGCTTAAATAACTCATTCCTACACGGCCTCCGTGGTCCCGAGGCAAGACTCTCGACTCACAATCCGAAGGTCGCGGGTTCGAAACGGCGTGCGCAAATAAATTTTATTTGATTAATTTGTGTTATTTCACAATTTATTCATTTAAAATAATATATAGTATATTTGCGGCACGTTCCAGAGTGGAAGATACTATCAGTATCGCCCTGGTGTAAGACCACCATTCAGAATTGAAACGTTGCTTGAAATGGCGTTAGCCGTGTTTAGTGACCAGATCTGAATAGCCAGGTACTTCCCCACCTTCCTCTTCTCTATCTCCTTCCCCTCCCCACTACCTTCAGCCTCACAACATACCCCAATTGGGGATGCCATAGTCTCACTGGCTCCAGACGGGAGCAGTTGGGACTCTTGTGCGGTATTAACTGTAAAAAAAAAAAATAATATTGTTATTATAATTTTTTTTAAATTGGATCGAGTAGTTCTTGTAGGTAATGGAAAGTAATTAGGTTTAATAAATCAGGGCTGTCTATGATAGTAACCGGACAACTCGGAATGAAACCAACTCAGAACCATCTCAGATAAGTAATTTAAAGTGATAAAAAATATATGTACAAAATTGATTAGATAGGTTACGTTAAGTTAGGGTTATCGGCTAATTTAAAATTATTTTTTTCATAGCTTTTAATGACTTTTCAAGGAGGTTTTGAGTTGTCTTTATTCTCAGTTGGCATGGAACCGTTCATGATACCATCAACAGTTTTAAAGATGCATTACAAAAGGATTTCTGCCAACAAACGATAATAATGTCAATTTAATATCCTTGATGTTGCAATAGTGCCGAATAGTTTTAGTTACAATTGAATAAATTTTTGAATTAAATCCAAGCTGTGTACATCCGCTCCAATTATGAAAATGCAAAAGGAAACCATATTTCTTCAATAAACGCAAACATTACGTAATTAAAACAGTATTGCGTAATATTATTTTAATGAAGTGAGCTTTTACTAACAAAACAGGGGCAGAACAGTCAAGTTGTTATGAATACGACATCTGCGTATATTTCACAACGTTTCCCGTAAGCTCGTGTTATTTCGGTACTAACCGCGGCTTTTACATTCTCCGACTACAAATAATAACATATATGCTACACGAATTGTTATTTACATCAATATTATTTATATCTACACTAACCGATCGCCAATCATACCGATATATTACCAAGAGTGTATATTTATTACAATGTGACGTTAATCCCAGCTCCGTTTTAGATTTTCGCTGTATTGTTTGAGAATAGCAAAATTTAGTTTTAACTCGTTCGTTTGGAATTTCATCTGTTTGCAAATTGTTTGTGTGTTCCATTTCTGGTTAATGATGTGGCCGTATTGAATAGTACAATTTACCTTGCCAAAGTTTGCATGAGTGAAAAATACTCTCATTATCACCACGGTGTAAAACCATGCTTGAAATCAGTGTAGCCGTATTTAGTGACTTGATGAGGGCCTACGTCATATTTGGGGATGCTGTGTGGAGAGTCTTTTAAGGAAAGGAAGGAGAGAAAGTTCTGGGAAGGAAAAAGGTATCAGGGGTGGGTAGGAATCTGGGGGTCAGTGTGTCCAGGAGTGACGGAAGTATGAATCCATCCCTCCCACTGTAGTGCAAGGCAATGTTCCGGGAGAGTACGGATATAGAAGTCAAAGGGATTTCCTTAACCATTCTTTCCCGATCAGGCCTGCTATGCAACCGGTGGGCAGACGCATCCGCCGCCAAGACCCGGACAAACCTCGCCTCATGAACCCGGGCACCCCTACTAAGTCACCAAACGTAGCGAACCACTTAGAGTGACATATGGCAGAGGTATCAGTTATCCAATAAATGGTTCCCGGGCTTTGGGACTCTTGTGCGATATTAACATTTTCTGTTAAAAATATTATAATACTTTATTTACTTTTTTGTTTGTCTGCATTGTCTAACAAACACTTCCATTTTGAAAAGAGTTCATTGAACCGGAGTTACAGACAGATGGAGTCACAATCGAAATTAGTATTTTTAAAATTATCATTATTACAGACAACTAAGTACTAACAATTTGAAGGAAAACTGATGTTACCAAATAAATAAAAAATATTTTTTTTTAATGAAAATATTTTAATATTTGAAATATTTAATTAATTTCATCAGAACTAAGGAAAATTGAACCTTACTTTTGGTACACATAAACAACCACAGCGCACTTCCATCGTTTTAAAACATCATTGGATGCTTCGTATCGGCCTTGTGACAAAAACTGTTGAATTAACGAAGTTAAAAATAAATTCTGATACAAAATATAAATAACTTCTCACGACTTTCAACGCGGTTTGTTTACGGTTACATCTTATCCACCGAAGATTGTAAATCCACAGAAGTGTCGGAATATACCAGAAGCAGGCTAAACAACGTTTATACTTATCATTGAAGAAGAAGATAACACTTTTAAATCTAAATGAAAATATGAAAGAAAACAAGACACAGAAAAACAGAAAAAGACAATGGTCGCAACTGGGACCATTGTCTTTTTCTGTTTTTCTGTGTCTTGTTTTCTTTCATATTTTCATTTAGATTTAAAAGTGTTATCTTCTTCTTCAATGATATATTACGTTGATGGGAATAACCTTCAAAAGTTATAAAAAGAGAGTTTTTCTCGTAAAAAAAAAAAAAAAAAAAATTGAACTTTTATACTAACTAAACCCAGTATATAGATCATTTAAAAAAGAATATCAGAATTCTCACATGGATAAATGGCCAAATTCATAACTGGAAAATTATTTTTTTTGTTCATTGAAGACAAAATTAAAAACTTATTATTTTTTATTTCAACTTTTATGAGTAAAACCTCAAATTGTAATATTTAATTAAATTAAGACACTGAGCGAAACTCAATCGAAAATCTGGAAACAGAAAAATCAGAAAAAGATATTTGCACCTCTGGGACTCGAACCCAGGACCTCCCTACTTTCCGGGCGGGTGCTCTTGACCACTGAGCTAAGGTGTCGATTTCCAATTCGGTCACCTTTAACTGTAGCATACTTCGACTAAGAACCACCCATATTATCTTCATTTTTCTTAACCCATATTTTTATTGGCTGCCATCTTTATGTATGATTGCAAGATTCAACTCGAACTAAGTGCAATCTAGATGGTGTCTGGATAATTTTTTATCCATTTTATTTTGTGTTATTTCACAATTTATTCATTTAAAATAATATAAAGTATATTTGCGGCACGTTCCAGAGTGGAAGATACTATCAGTATCGCCCTGGTGTAAGACCACCATTCAGAATTGAAACGTTGCTTGAAAATGGCTTTAGCCGTGTTTAGTGACCAGATCTGAATAGCCAGGTACTTCCCCACCTTCCTCTTCCCTATCTCCTTCTCCTCCCCACTACCTTCAGCCTCACAACATACCCTGATTGGGGATGCCATAGTCTCACTGGCTCCAGACGGAAGCAGTTGGGACTCTTGTGCGGTATTAACTGTAAAAAAAAAAAAAAATTAATGTGCGACATATATTGACTTTTTTGCAAGTCTAGGAAGAATTTTATTATTTTTTTATTTTAACTTTTATGATTAAAACCTCATATTGTAATATTTAATTAAATGAAGACACTATGAGCGAAACTCACTCAAAAATCTGGAAACAGAAAAATCAGATAAAGATATTTGCACCTCTGGGACTCGAACCCAGGACACTTTAGCTCAGTGGACAAGAGCACCCGCCCGGAAAGTAGGGAGGTCCTGGGTTCGAGTTCCAGAGGTGCAAATATCTTTTTCTGATTTTTTTGTTTCCAGATTTTCGATTGAGTTTCGCTCATGGTGTCTTCATTTAATTAAAAATTAAAAACTCTCAAAAGAAAAATGTGACACATTAATATCATGAAAAGAATCGGTTGCTTCAAGGAATTGAATAATTTTGTATTATCCTTGCTTAATTCAGCCGAAAATCTTTCTAGGGATTGGTTCTTCAGTGATCGTATCCTTCAACGCTAGACAACGTTTTATGTTGAAGTATTTTTACCTGCCAGCAAGTAAAAAACTGACCATGAGTGATTCATTAATAAACTAAAAGTCAAATTTATGTCACATCGAGCGACAGATACCAATTCTCAAAAATGTGTAACTGTAAAAAAGTCTCAATGTTATTTTTTTTTTATTCTATTTCTTTTTGATTTTGTTAAAATGTCTCCAATTTCTTCTATCATTCTCAGATTGAAAGATATTCTCAGTACTGCATCAACTACAGTTATAATTTCACGTTTAACTCTTAACACCACTCTCAGGGGGAGTAGAGTCCCCCACCAAGCAGGATATCCCAAATATTTCTTTTATTTTAAGCCTGAGGGGTCGATACTAAGAATGTCACCCGGACTGACCTGGGATCAAGAACCTAGGACCTAGTACCTGGAATCTAGATCCCCACGAGCGTAGTTACGTAATTAAAATTATTTGACTACATTTTTGTGCATTGGTGACTTGGAAAATAGAGCCTGGATAATGCAAATCTGAGTGACAGTTGGTATTATTTATTTTATGTTTAAAACAGGTTCGTTTGGTGATTTAGCAGGAGTGCCCGGGTTCATGGAGTGAGATTTGTCTAGGTCTTGGAGGCGGATGGCCAAGACACACTGAACCCCAGTTTCCTACCCACCCCTTAAACCCCTTTCTTTCCCAGAAATCTCCTTGCCTTATTTTCCTTAAAAAACCCTCCACACAGCATCCCCAAAGATGACAAAGGGCCTGAGAGAAATTATTTTCCTCAGGACCTCCTGTGTGGAGCTCACGTAAAAAAAGGTACAAATGGGTAAAAACACCGCCATCGTGGTCACAAGTTCGAGAACATAACATTATTGTGCATTTGCCTGGCCTAAGAGGTCTGCTCGATCGAAAAATGAGATGATCCGCTTAAAATTCTATAAATGTTACGTCCTTGTTTAAAAAATTTAATTAACAAATTTTTTTGATTAATTATGTCTTTCGTTAATTCAAAAAAAAAATCCCAAAAAGCGTTTTTTCCATTTTTATGAAGCATAAATTCGTGGGAGATCTAGGTCCCCCACAAGTGAATTTGTGTAGGTTGAACTTAGCGATTGTTGCTAAGGGTTAACCCTCGACCCGTCGCGTGGGGTCTTTAAAAGGGCAGGTTTTACAGAAATGCTGTACATTTTAAATGTTCCCACTGATTCCTTTCATTAGGTAGCTTCCTAAAAGGGACCATACTTGACGCTAGCGTCGCCGACATTCAGTTTGCGCATATGCGCTGTGGGATACAGACGTGTGTTTCAGCGAAAGGCTCAACAAAAATCAACAAAATAGAATGAAAATCCGAGTTTATACGTTTTTCATTGAATTGTGTTGATTTTTTTGTTGTTGTTGTAATAATAATAACTCTATTTCAATCTCAAATGGTTATAAGCTTGACAGAAATTGAATAGATTTTTTTAAAGTTTACTATTAAGAAAGTATGATTCAAAATTATAAAAAAATGTTCCTTGTTGATTTTTAAGCTTTTATATTTATAATAAATATATAATGTATAATTGATAATTTTGAAAGCTCACTACTAAAAGAGTATGGTTAAAAATTATAAAAAAATGTTCCTTGATGATTTTTAAGCTTTCACATGAAAAAAAAACCCTAATTTTTCATTATTTCTTGTATTTCGATGCAGCCCTTATCACTTGACTACAATCAGTTGAAATAACACATAAAATGTATTCTATAACAAAAAATTAATCATAATTTTTTTGGGGTCCTTGGCGACCCCACGCGTTATCTTGCGTTAAAAAAAAGACGGATGGGCGGAGGGTTAATCTTAAATAATTATTTTATTATTAAGTTGTGTTAATCTGATTTGTCATGTAAGGAATAAAAATTGGTTTCATTTCATTTAAGTTTTTGGCGGAGTGTGTGTAGTCTCTCTCATCTTTACCGTGTTAGATCTGCCGTTGAGAGACCCGTTCCTTGTTCGCGAAAACACCTGGTTAATTTAATTTCGTCTGGTTCACCCTCCCTTTGAGATAGTAGTTTATTCAGTGCCGTAGCGGCGAATTTCCTAGCCCCGGGCAAGCTTGTCAACCGGATATTTCAACACCTAATATATTCAACACAATCATAATATATTCAATATATTATATAAAATATTCAACACCTAAGATAATTCGTCACGCTAATGGCATAGAAAAACACCGATTAACTAAACAACTTACCACCACCTGCCCTGATGATGGACACTGTAACGCTGTCCGAAACGTTGGCTAAAGAAGGAGGTAGCGCAACACGGCATAAAATCGCAAAAATAAATAACAAAAAAAACTTACCACCATGCCAATGTTCTGCACAGGTAAGGAAAATAAGTTAAGAAATATGTCAAATCTCCGACTCTGTTAACTAATTTCACTTAACTCACACTTAAACTTTTGATATCACTTCGATAGTTACTCTCAGTTATTTTTTTTTTTAATTTACTAGATTCTTATACGCCTTAAAGAGATGAATCTTTTAAATTTACTGAACTTAAAACTACTGTTCTTTATACAAATAGAACGGCGTCATTTGCGCATCGCAATTTTTACCTCAAGTAGGTATTTAAAATATTATTACCTGGCTATTTATTATAAACTAAGAGGTCTTGTATTTCATCGGTAGGGAAAAATTGTTATCTAAAAACCCTACTAAAATTGCGTGTTTTGCCCGGCATCAACATCAATCTTCATCATCAGGACCAGCGACGGCCATATATACATACGTGTCTGTTTGTGTTATGTTGTGTAGTGTTCTGTTATTTTGTAGACACACGAACAGATTCTCCAACACACTTGGAGAAGATAACTTCTTGGAATAATAGACTCCGGGTCGTTATCTGGATTTATTTATACTTCGCGTATACAATTGGGACTACGGTTATCAACCTAACTAGGAGCTAGCTATAATGGTTCTGGCAAGTGAACATTAAAAACACAGCCTCTGAGCTGTCCTGACCCCCTGCCGGAGAACTTAAGCACTACGGCTTGCCATCTAGCGGATTCTACCGATAGCTGATGTCACCGCCATCTGTCTCTACAAAGCGGAAGCTTTTACGATACACCACATGTTGGGAGTGTGAGGGAGGCGGTCGTGTCCTTTATTTGAAGTTCTTCCGCATTTACCTTCGGGAATAAGGAAATCACAAAAAACCATATTCGGAAGATTTGGCCGGCAGTCAACCTTAATTTGAATCTTGGAATCACACAAAAAGATAGCAGCAAATAAAAATATGCGTGAAGAAAATGAAAAATTGGTAGTCCTTAGTTGAAGTATGATACAGTTAAATATGACCGTACCGGTTAGGGACCCATTAGGAACCTCGGTTGGTAGAGCAGCTCCCCGGCAAAACGAAGGCAATGGGTTTGAGTCCTAGATGTGCATCTTTTACTTATTTTTCTATTTTCAGATTCTTGATTGAGTTTCGCTAATATTGTTCTCATTTAATTAAATATATTTGTGGAAACCACATTACTGGGCTTGATATTATTTGTGAGCAGTTGCAACTCTTGTGCGGTTTTTAGTATCTAAAGGTGGGTTATTATTATTGGCCTTGCACTATTTTTATTCTCGTTCTTCGTATTTCGTTAACACATTGTGTTTGTATACCCGCTCAGCAGATGTCTCATTTACAATGCATTTAGTCTACGTTCGACCTTCTCCTGCCAATTCCGCGTCTCACAGAAGAAATGTTTACAATTTTAATTAACCAATTCCACAAAAATTCTTTTGCCTTCGACAAACACAATTTAAAAATTCAATTGCATAAAGGAACAGAAAAAAGATTTAAATTGCATTTGTTACTTGCGAATTTTTGGATTTGATTTGTTAATGTTTTGAAACTTTTTGAAATTAGAGAAATCCAATTTTTTTTGGTTCAAAAAGTGCGAGTGAAGCGAATGAAAGCAGTGCCTAGAAATAAATATTACCAATATATATTTTTTTTTAACAATGATATTCATTATTCTCGTGTTACACCTAGATTGCATTACTCCGTATTTTTACAATTATTTAATGCGGCAAGTGGTGTGTTGCGTCCTCTCTACAGTCGAGGGCACCCACCACTTTCCCGAACCGTTTTAAGGACCAGATTGGTCCCTCTATCGGTTCTCACATCAAGACTCTAAATTTATTTTTTAAACGAAGCTACTTTGAAATGATTCTAAAAGCCCCCGACTGTCCCTACACGGCACAACATACAATTAAACATACCAAATTTTTTTTTTTTAAGTGTTCTCATCCGAGGCAGTTTGTTCTCGTTCTTGAAGCTAGCGGAGAGACAGCATTTAAAGAGAAATATAAATTAGAAAGAAAAAGCAATTGAAACATGTTCCCACGGCAGCCACAGCACAAGAGCAGCATCTAGAGCTTCTGGCAAGCCACAGGCAGTCCTGAGGATAGACAGTGAGCAGTGGAAGGAAAGTTGGCCCTTCAAACCCTTCACACCGTCCCTGGCAGCACAGTGGCCAGACGTGACCCCTATGAAGATGGTGGGATAGTGGAGAAGAGACTTCTGAAGAACCCAGGGGACTAAGTAACTCACTCCAGCGTCCTCTCTACAGCTCAGTGATAAGGAAAGCCGAGCTCAACATCAAGGCAAAGATGGCAGTGTTCAAAATGGTGTATTGCCTGACGCTCACTTACGGCCACCTGATATGGATGGTAAACAAACGAATACGCTCTAGAGTACAAGCTGCCAAAATGAGGTACTTGAGAGGAGAGGCAGGGGTTACGAAATGGGATCACATAAGAAACACGACGAACAGAGACGATCTGAACATTGAACCACTGCTACTCTTCGTAGAAAAATCCCTACTGAGGTGGCTTGGACACGCACTAAGAATGTTGGATGACCGAATTCCGAGGAAAATGCTGAGTGCGATTCCAGATGATGGACGTCCAGTGGGCCGCCCCAGACACAGTTGGGCAATGCAACTCCAGAAACTGAGTGAAGAGAGAATGGGACTGCCATGGACGGAGGCCGAACAATCAGCACAAGACAGGGACGTATGGAGGAGCTTTGTCGATCTAATGGGTCCTTGACCCTAATAGGATAAGGGGAAGAAGAAGAAGAAGAAAGACATAATGTTTTAATAAAATTGCTGTTGGTATTAAATAAGCATTCATCCTTGCATCTTTTCCAAAATTTTAATTCCCACCCACAAATAATTTTTTCCCTACCTACCTTATGCTGACTAAAATACAATCGTGTGTCATCGTGTTCAGTTGAAAATTAATAATCATCCTAGCAACACATATTGTAAGTGTTGATATGAAACAGATAAGAACCATCGTTAGTTCCGAGTTTAGTGGGAAATGATGAACCAGTTCAGTGATAAACCAGCGGAAATTAGACAAGCAAAGGAAGAAGACAATGTATTCCTTGGTTTTCCCAAGACAAGGTATTCCTCGGTTTTCACAATCCTTCCGCTTTCATTGTTACTGTAAACACGTGTTCATTGTTAATGTAAATCTCGGTTCGTTAAAATTTATAATAATTAACTTACCTTGAAATTTCGTTGATCATAACAGTATATGTACAGAAAATAATTGACAGTATTTTTTTAAAAAGTGAAATAGGCAAGAGAGGCAAATATTTTAAAAATACTTTCTGATTCACAAATCCTACAATTTGCATCTGAGGGATACCAGCGGAAAAAGTATGCAGAAATTTTCCTGGATATCTATTCTATCTTCGATAAAAATGGCACAATTCTTAAAAATGTTATTATGGCCTTAAAAGCGAATATGTCGTTTTAATATCATAATATTTTATTTGAATTCAAGCAAAATTGTTGCACAATGATCATTGTACTACTATTATAATATTAAACATATTAAATATTAATACACTGCTTTTTTCAATTTTTGTAAAATATTGTTTTTTTTTTATTGGTTAATAAAGTGATTTAATACATTAAAACCAAATATTCAGACTGCTCTCCTGAAAAAAGGGTTTTTTTGAGTTGTACGAATTGTGATATCCCCGATGAATACTCCGCAATTTTTTTCGGATCTGCAGCGCTAGTATCATAAAAATAATTGTATCGATTGCGAAATGTCACTTCCGAGACAGCTTATAAATTAAAAAATGAAAAAGCTTTAAGCGATAGTTATTGACATTTTATTAATTTTGCAAACATATCCCGAGAGATCGGAAATTCAGACTATGGATTTATTTGTTCAGTGCGACCGCCCTGTTTGTTCGGGCGGTTGCAACGCCACTGAAAGAAGGTACCTACAGATTATTTACAAAGGCTTGGGTTTTAAAATATTTAAAAGGACTCTCGTGATTGTGGCCGTGTTGACGACCACGAACCCTCCTGCAAAAACATCAATTTATAATAAGGACGCAGAACTCTCCCTAATATGCATGGTATGTTTGCTCCGATCGCTAAAAGTTCACCTTCAAACAGTATTTTTTTTCTCTCACCTCATTCCATCTTCTTTTTCTTGTTCTATTTATAACCTCGACAAGGCGCCTCCAGGTGTCCCTGACCTGTGCTACTTCGGCGGCCTTCGTCCTTAGTGAATCCAGCCTCTCCACGCACAGCCCGTGGATTTTGAATATTTATAATTTTAACTTTTTTGAAAATTTATAATTTTAATTTGTGGTAGCTGAAATTCCCGTCGTTGCCCAAGCTTTATGCAGAGAGTTTTAAAACCAGATGTAGACAAAATTTTATCTTATTTTGATCGTCAAGTATGCAAAAGTTCATCTAAAAATATCAAAATTCTGATTTTTAAGGTAGTTTTTTTTTAAATCTTATTAAAACAGGGCTTTGAAGGTGAGCGGTCGACCGGTTCAACCAGTCGAAGTTGAGTTGACATCGCGCTTGGTCTCACCCAGCGTCGCGTGTTTGATTTCTCGTCTGGCTAAGGGCTTTCGCGGATGGAGAAACTGAAAACTGGTTGGCAAGCCAATTCACGGCGCTACTCAACCTTTAATTTCGTAATTTTATGAGCTTGTTTAACAAAACTCTAATTTATTAATAATAATTTATCAATTAGCAACCCTAATAAATAATAAATAGCTGGTAGCCGTCATGCGTTGCAATTCCATTCAAAGAAATTAATTTTCTTATTTATTTATTTCATTATTTTAATAATACATTTGGTTATAATAATGACGTATTGCCCATCCCACTAAGCATGAAACGCCTGTGTTGAGATGGCAATTTACAGTGTGGTGGTTGTTATCTATGTTATGGAAATGATAGCTTGATATTAAATGAGTATTTTTTTTTTAAATATACAATTCAAGTATGTAATATGTATACAGAAGATTGCAGTACATGATATACACTAGAGTGGGTCACGACTGTATGGGGAAACATTTTTCTTGTTTTGATTTGTCTAATAGTGATAAAATGGTGTTAAATGGAGATATAAAATCACGTTGTTTTTAAACAAATATTTGGAGATTATCTTCTTCCTCCGGATTGACTTTGAAATTTCACATATTAGAGAAAAACCCACCCTTGATAAATCTTAAATAAACCTATAAAAATGAACAATTTTTAATAAAACACGAAACAGAGGGAATATTTTGATTTATTTATTAAAAAATATATTTGAATTTAATTCAAATTATCTCAAGGCAGTATATTAAAATACCAGCAAAATCCTTCGTACTCTCAAATTTAGGCATTATTTTGCGAGACTCAATTTTGGGACTTTTTGTAAATGATTCTGTCAAAATATACTACATTTGCTTTGGAAGATTACAAAAAATATGGTTCGGTAAAAAAATTTTTAAAAAAATATTAAAATTTTCAAAACTTTGAAGTGAATCCGAAGGAAAAAGATCGTATCAGAAATTAGAAAAATTTTAAGCACGTCGTTTTGAACCCATTTGACACCCTTTTATCGCTCTTACAATTTAAAAATAACATTATTTGTTAAATGACCCACCTTAATATACACACAGTAGGCATAAATATAAATACGTTTTGAAATTATCCTGATAGATATGTTTATTTGAGGTGATAAATGATTTTACTTTTAGAAGAAATTTTAGTTTGCGTGTTTCTAATGTTAGTAGGCAGAGAATTGAATAACTTTGTAGCATTATATTTAAAACTTTTTTGTCCATAAGAGGTCTGACAAACTGGAATATTAAAAGATTTGACATGTGACTCTCTTAAGGCTCTAGTGCTAATTCGTTCTTCAAACATATGTATATTTTTAAATTGATGAAGCTGGATATTTTTTAATACAATTTTTTCAACTCAACTTCAATTGAACTTTAAGAATAACTTGCAGTTTTTGAATCTTTGCTTAAGGCTCCAGGCAAGTATTTAAGGCACTTCCCCAGCTGATAAAGCCATATTCAAATGATGATTGTATAAGAGCACATTAAACGTGTTTCAGTTATTTTCTATTTAATATATTCCTGAAATTTTTAAAGAAATATATGTGTTTCCTCAGTTTTGTCGTTAGGTTTGTAACATGTACATTCTATTTAAGAAGATCATCTATTTGAATGCCAAAGTATTTAAAACTATCAACTCTACTTATAGAAAGACAGTTACATGGGATTGATAAGTTGATAAAAATAAATTGATTCTCCCTGCATGTCCTTTCCCGTGCGTCTCCGTTCACCTCCCGAGTCCCCTTCCCCTCCCATGTTTCCCTTTTACCTGCATTCAAAACCTTCATATTTCGAATATTAATAATTTATTTTGAATTATAAAATTTCAAAGCATATTTCAAAACAGTTTTTAATTTTCGGATGCGATCAGAAATATTCCAAATATTCGTATTTATGGCAAAACGGAAAAATTTTGACCTTGTGACAAAATAGGGCCGAAGCCTGGAAGGTAATGGGGACCCTTCAAATGTAAAAAAAAAACAATGAAATTTCGATGTTTGGCTGTATAATGAAAATGATATATTTGAGTTTACATAAATCACCTGCAGTTTTTATTATCACAGGCAAAATCAAAAACAATAAAGAAATAAATTCTTCTAGAACCTTAAAAATTTTGACGTTCAGAGTTGAATATTGTGACTGCAAAACTTTACTGTTTCCAAGTTATTTGAGTGTTATTGGCGGAATCAGCGGAAAAGCCACGTTCCGAGCGTAACACGTCCCGGGATCCCTGGGCTGTGGGTACTGTGGGTGCTGTGGCCAGGTATTTCAATATTTATAGACACTCGTCCTTTTTTGAAATTTATTAAGGTTGGCGCGGCGGACACCTGTCGTAGCTTTTACTGACTCGAGGCGCACCCCGACAGAGCGGAGGGGTGTGAAAATATTATTAAAATATTATATGTATTAATTTTTCGCTAGCTATCGATGTTGTGACAGATGATTTTTGACATATTTTTTTTTCTTTTTTTGAAGTGAAAACTTCTTTAGCACGTTTAGTTTTGATTTGAATCTCGATGAAACGAAAAACCGACACTTAAAAGAGCCAACACATATCCGCGATACATCTATAGGATTTATCCTACGAGAGAATGAGATAGTATAATCGGTGTCTTCTTTATAATCGGTGCTTCGTAGCCTACCGGTCTCCTCTTTGTGCGGTCTCCTCTTTCTACTTCGTAGACTCCTCACTCCTTTATACTTTGGTTGTCTGAAGGTTTCACTTCTACAGCGTGTGAAATGCACATTCTGATTTTTTTTACATTAGTTCCACCCAGGAGACCCTGAGGAAAAAAATCTGGGCCTTTGTCATCTTTGGGGATGGTGCGTGGAGGGTCGTTTAAGGGAAAGGAAGGAGAAGAAGTGCTGGAAAAAAAAGGTATAGATAAAGGGTGGTTAGGAATTCGCCTTCCACCACCAATGGGAGGGATGAACTTTTGTCAATGTCCCCCAGATTCTGACTACTCGTCATTTATTTATTTTCTTCTCAAAACTTCCTCTCCTTCTTTTCTCTAAAAAGACCCTCCACACAGCACCCTTAAAGATGACAAGCCCTGAGGGTTTTTTTCCTTATGGTCTCCTGTGTGGAGCTAATTTAAAACAAATGCTAAAATTTAAAAGAGTCTTTTTAGTAAGGGGTGTGTTATTAATATGTTTATAAGAAATTTTACGTGAAATTATTTAACAATGTTTTAGACTCCAAATTTCAGATAAGCAAATTTAATATTTTATTTAGTTTTGTTGTTTTCATTTCTCAGAATCCAAAACTACAACCCTGTCTGCCAGGTGCGGGGAGGAGGGAGGAATAGTTGGTGTTTGCAGAACGGGTAAATATATTATTCTTTCACCCCCCTAGAAGCTGAAATCTGACTAGGGGATGAATTGGAACGGTGAGCGGAAACTTCGGGGATGGTACGAGTACCATAGTGCTGATGTAACGACTAAATACTTCTGCAAAACAAACTATTTCGACAACCTGAAGTTGCCAGCGCAAACTTTCCGAATCAAAGTTTTTAACAATCTGTTCAAATAATAATCAACTTCGAGGGGAAAATTATCAAAATTCAACCTGTTGACTAATTTAATGATGTTTAAATTATACATTAACTAGTGAGTTCCCAGCATGCGTCGCTATTTTTTTTTTACATGAGCTCCACACAGGAGGCCCTGAAGAAAATAATCTCCCTCAGGGCCTATGTCATCTTTGGGGATTTTGTGTGAAGGTTTTTTTTTTGGATAGCAAATGGAGGAGAATTTTGTGAGAAAAAGGGTTTAAGGGGTGGGTAGGAATCTGGGTTTCAGGGTGTCCTGGTCATTCGCCTCCAAAACCTAGACAACCGCACCCCATTTACCCGGGCACCCCTGCTAAATCACCAAACGTAGCGAACCACTTGGGGTGAACTATGGCAGAGGTGTTGGTTATCCAATAAAGGTTCCCGGGGTGGCGGTACCCAATCCCGCCTCCCAATTGAATGCCACTAAATAAAGAAATTGTTTCTCTCTGCGTGTCTTTTCCATTCGTCCCGTTCCTCTTTCGCGTACCTTCCCCTCGCGTGCCCACTCGTTCCCCCCAACCCTAGTTCCCTTCCCTCATACATTCAGACCCGGTACATTCAGTTTTCAAACAGCTGGCGTGACACTTTTAACATTTTTATTATTCAAATTTTCATTTTTCATAAATTACAAATATTCAATTTTGTATATATTATACGAACAATCAATCAAATTTGTTACCTTACATATGTACCTATTTAAAAATCTATAATTCTTGATTCGATTCAAAATACTAGGCGACTATAAATACACATTTCATGTAAATTCTAATTTAAAGAGTTTCTAAAATTGAATTGTGATTGAACAATCATTATTTTGCAAAATGTCATTCTCAAATTTTGATACTTTTGACAGTTTTTCAAGAGTTTTTATAAAGATTAAAAAACCTTTTCAGATGTTTTGTCACGTGGTTGTAATAATAATCCAGAAACCTTCACGGGGGCTTAGAAAGTTTGAAGGTATTTTGAAAGTTTCAAACATTTCTTATGCCCATAGCAATACATAAACAACTCGTTACAATATATACCCAAAATACGTATCAATATATACCCAAACAAGCATATTTTAATTTTTATATTATATAGAGATACTAGCTGGTACCCGGCATTTGTTGCAATATCATTTAAAGAAATAAATTGATTCTCCCTGCATGTCCTTTCCCGTGCGTCCCCGTTCCCTTCCACCTTACCCGTCTTCTCCCTCCCTCATATTTTCTGCCGCTAAAATATATGAAATACATACATTTTCATTTATACAAATTTCATAACGCCAGAGCTTACCATTAAATATAACCTACGTTACTTGCTGTTAATGTAGCTTTCTAGTGGTGAAAGAATTTTAAAAATCGGTCGAGTGGTTTAGGCGTGAAAGCGTAACAAACAAACACACTCACTTTTGCATTTATTATATTATTAGTATAGATGATTCCCTTACAAATAAACGTGGTCAAATTTCTTTCAATTTTGAATCAACCAATTTAATATGTAGTAGGTCAATTTTTTTCCGGCACGATTTTTTGTTTCAAATAATTCGTATCTAAGATGATTCTATTTAAAAAATAAATTTATACAAACGTAATAAGTGTCACTTCGCCAAACACTGCAAAATTATTTTATGGCACCATTTTAATTAAAATTTAATAAACACTTAGTTTAAATATCTCTTTCACGAGCAAAGCTTATTTTATCAGGATAAACTTGAAACTAATTACAACTAAAGACTTAAGAGAAAGCCATAAGTCAAAAATGTATGTATTAATAGTGTGCTTCATATCACCATGAATATAGGTAATAGGCCTAGTCTAGAGGTCAGGTATAGGCAGAGTCTGGAGGTCACAATTTTAAACGCAAAGGTGGTTTTTATTAATTTGTGATTTTTTTTTTAAGAGAGAGAAATTGAATCGCTGGAAACTCTCACGAACAATTTTAGCCATGAAATTACATTTCCATTCATTTCTATTGAAAAAATAAATTTTTAGTAGTTTATGCTCATTAATATTTCTATTTTTGAAACTGACAATTCATGGTGGAATTCCATTTTAATATATTATAATAAGAACAAATAAAAAACTTTTTTCCACTTTAAGTTTATTGACCGTAACCGGTTTTAGCTCGCTAGAGCCTTCTTCAGACTGGTACAATTAGTCTACGGTTTATATACACAATATTTGAGGGAGGGGAAGCGGGGTGGTCTAAAGGATTTTAATCAATTATATTAATTACATTTGTTACTAAGTCGTTTTAGACTGTCGAATTTCTAAATATTTTGGTAATTCCAGTGGGCTAATTAAAAATAATAATAATAATAATAATATTTGGATGATTTATATAGCGCCGTTTTTGTGAAAAATCACCTTAAGGGCGCAGTACAAACTTACAATATATTTCTTAAATCTAACTACAAACTAGACAAACAATTAAAAACAACTTATTACTAAAAATTGCATCCACCGGTTCATACTCAAATATATGTACATTGTCTCGACCAATGAAGGTGATGATTATTAAAAATGCATACAGGACCATACTTACCTGGGAGGTCGCTTGAAATCAACACTTGTTTATTGTCTATTTAGAAACTTAGATAGAGTTTGCACGCAGAGGACATTATTGTGAACACTTGTTACGTGTATTTAATTCTGAAATAAATTTTAATATTATTATATTTACTTGGGTTTGTAGCTGACTTCAACATTGTTCATGGAAAAACCTTACAAGTAATAAATAAAAAAAAATTAAAAAAAAAAAATTAAAAAAAAAAAAAAATTAAAAAAAAATAAAAATCAGTATGTTTTTTCCATATTTTTATTTTATTTTTATAATAGCTGAAAAAAACCTTTTTCACTTATTCTACCAATGTAATACTAACTTTTTATATTTACTTTATATTTTATGTTTTTTATGTCTATTTTATACTTTGGGTACTTGGAAATACAGTATTTTGTTTTAATATTACCCACACTCAGGCAGTGCCTTAGTGGGTTTTCATTTCTTGTTCATACTATTTGTTATTATATATTATGTTATTATATGTATACTATGTGCTATTATACATTATATGTACAAAGAAATGAGAATAAATAAAGTAAAAAAAAAAATATATATCTGAATTATTAGAGCTGAAACCGGTTACGGTCAATAAACTTAAAGTGGAAAAAAGTTTTATATTTGTTTTTAAAAAATATAGTTTATGCTTATATTTTTTAAAACAGTAATTGACATTTTTATTTAAATTCTACTCGTTAGAAATGGTAGGTAAAGTTTTAATTTAACTTAAGCATATTTTTTTGTATTTATAACGTTAACCAACAGATTAGTGATTTGGCAATAATCTAAACTTCGTTTCGGAATAACTATAGATGCTTCATAGAAATCGTTGTGTCTCCCTTAGTATCGTAGTCAGAAATATGATCTGAACGGTGTTAGAAAGAAAAAACATCACGCTTTGTATTCAAATATAAAAGTCAACCAAAAAATTATTCAACGTTCACCTTCATGAAATCAAAATTTCCTACCGAAATTTGAAACAAATTTATGAAACCTTGGGAATTTTTTAATTAATATTTTTAAATGAAGCGACAAAAAATTGAGTCGGCGATAATGTATATAATAAATTTGCCCAACGAAAAGTATATTTTTGTCGTTATCAGTAATTTTAGTAAGAGAAAAACGTGAGGTGAGCCATTTTTTAAATTTGCATTCAAAATTTTGCATTTGGTTCTTTTTTTTAGATTAGCTCCACACAGGAGGCCCTGAGGAAAAGAATTGTATCAGGGCCTATGTCATCTTTGGGATGCTGTGTGCAGGGTATTTTTAGGGAAAAGGATGAGATGAAGTTATGGAAAGGAAAAAGGTATAAAGGGTGGGTAGGAATCTGGAGTTTCAATACGTCTAGAAGTGATGGACCCATGAATCCATTCCTCCCACCTCGGTGAAAGGCGATGAGTCCGGCTGGAGAGGTCAAAAGCTCTCCCTCAACTAGTCTCCCCTGATCCGGCCTGCCACGTAGTAGATGAGCAGACGAATCCGCCGCCAAGACCCAGACAAACCTCACCCCATCAACTCGGACACCCCTACTAAGACAACAAACGAAGCGAACCACTTGCGGTGACCTATGGCAGGGGTATTGTTTATCCAATAAATGATTCCCGGGGCGGCGATGCCCATATCCGCCTCCCAAATAAAATTCTGTTTAAAAGTTCAGGTATGTTCTAAAATGGTAAGTTTACGTCCTATTTAAATGATTTCTTTTAATATGTGTTCAATTAAAACACTTTACACAAGATTAAAGGCGGCGCTTCCCGGCCCAAAAAGAAGATGGAGAGATATGTAATTACGAATGTTGGACAGAGCGCGCTAACATTTTACGTGATGAAAAATGAAACGAAAATTGCGAAAATGCTTAATAAAACATGACTCGCTTAAAATAGAGCAAAAATCTCGTGGAAGGTATTTTAAGTATCATTTAAAGAAACTTTGTGATTTTTTTCACAAATATAACTTGTAAAATAATAGAAATAGACTTGTTTTGAAATAATTTTCCGAGCATACTTTGCGAATTTCTTTTATCGAGGGAATTTCATGTAATTTCCATTTCGACGTGGAACGTATCTAGATAATTATTATCTTAAAAAATAACATATATTTTTTAGCGTTTAAAAACTTCAAATGTTTATTGGATATTGGATAACCAACACCTCTGCCATAGGTCACCCCAAGTGGTTCGCTACGTTTAGTGATTTAGCAGGGGTGCCGGGGTTCATGGGCTGAGGTTTGTCTAGGTCTTGGAGGCGGACGACCAAGACACACTGAACCCCAAATTCCTACCCACTCCTTAAACCCTTTTTCTTCCCAGAACTCTCCTCCCCTTCCTTTCCTTTAAAAATAACCCTCCACACAGCATCCCCAAAGATGACATAGGCCTTAAGGGAAATTATTTTCCTCAGGGCCTCCTCTGTGGAGCTCATGTAAAAAAAATGTTTAAGGGAGATATGTAAGAAATCGGTCGAAATTCGGATAGCGGCGGCTTAACCTCAAAATCAAAAATTGGTAAATAGATACTGAGAAATCGCCTTTGCAAACTTTGACACCTCATATCTCAGAACAAGGTAAAGTGAAGTTGGAACCTTATCCCCTATCCAAATGAAGTGACGAAAATTCTATCTGACATTTGCTTGAAACTGAGATAATGAGGTTCAAAGTTAAAATCATAAATGAATTACAAATTTTGATCTTTGAAGACAATTTTTGAAGACAAACGATAATTTGAAAAATCAGAAAAATATACGGAGGCATCTAAAAATTGAGCCTTAGCATGGTCGATCGATAAGGTTTGACAGGATAACTTTCGATAAATTCTCATCGTTCCCTAGCATGGCTGCAGATCGCTAACATACAAATAACAATTTTTTTTAATTATTTATTAATACAAAAAAAATAAATAATTAAATACACGTTTAAGTCCCACAAAGCTGTCACATGACGGCTTGTCTGTATGTTCTATTAAATAAAATACATATTTTAAAAAAATAATTTTACATCTAAATATAATATTATACATAAAATAATGTATCTTAATGTACCTACATAAATAAAAATTGTTTAGGCAGGTACATTGAGATATTCAGAGATACATTGAATCGTCATTTATTATCCAACGCTTAATGTTATTGGGGCAGAGTCTCTCATTATTCTGAGGTTTAAAAACTTATTGAGTTTATTAAAAATCTCTGGTATTAAGTATTTAAGCGTTCTACTTCCATACTAATATGTTATTCTTGAAGTTGTAATAATAATAATAATAATAAGTCTTTTTATTCTGAACTTCTGTTATGTATGAATTTTGGCATGTTGTTATTTTTTTTATTTTTTTATAATATATCCCGAAGCTCAGTTTGCCTCTTGGCAAAGGCCTCCTCTAACATTTTCCACTGGGACCTGTCACGCGCTACTCTTCTCCAATGATGTCCAGCCGTGAGTTTTAGGTCGTCTTCCCATCTTATTTGTTGGCGTCCTCTACTTTTCTTGCCGTCTCTGGGATACCAGTCAGTGACATTTTTACACGATTTCTCTTGTGGATCGCGGATCATGTGACCTGTCCATCTCCACTTTTGTTGGTCTATTCGGGTAACTATATGAGCAACTTTAGTTTTCTTTCTTATTATGCTACATCTCACTTTGTCCTGTTTCCTTATTCCTGTCAAGCTTCTCTCCATGGCTCTCTGGCAGCGTTCCAACTTTTCTCTGTGGCGTTTGGTGAGTGCCCAAGTTTCACATCCATAAGTGATGGCTGGAAGTATACATGTGTTGAAGGCTTTCCTTTTTATTTGCATACTTAGCTCCTTGGATTTCAAGACTTCTTTCAGAGACCAGTATTTCTTCCATCCATTTGCTATTCTTCGCTCGATCTCTTTGGTGGTTTGATCTTTGTGAGATATTATCTGTCCTAAATAGATGTAATCTGACACATATTCGAGTGGTTGGTTGTCAATTTTTATGGTTACTGGTTCAGTGTTTGTAAGCAATTTTGTTTTGTCTTTGTTCATGCATAGGCCGACTTTCACACTTTCGTCGTTTAGTGATTCTATCATTTTATTTAGGTGCGTTGGGTTTTCCTCGAATAGGGCTATATCATCTGCAAATCTTATTTGGTTCAGTTTTGCACCTTGCACGTTGATACCATATTTTTCCCAATCTAGTTTGCGGAAGATACTTTCTAGAGCAGCCGAGAACAATTTTGGTGATAGAGGGTCTCCCTGTCTTACTCCTCTCTCGATTCTTGCTTTGCAATTCGAGTATATGCTTTTTACAATATTAATGTAGTTTGAAGGTATCCCCTGCTGTTCAAGGCTATCCCATAAAGCTGTGTGTCTTATGCTGTCGAAGGCTTTGGAGTAATCGATGAATGCCATGTACAGTTTCTTATTATACTCATTATATTTTTCTACTGTTTCTTTAACTGTGTGAATGTGATCCAAGGTAGAGTATTTTTGTCTAAAGCCGGCTTGTTCCCGTGGTTGGTTTTCGTCTAATATTTTACTTATTCTTTCCAGGATAACTTTGGAAAACACTTTGTAGATATTTGACATCAAACTTATAGGTCTGTAGTTCCCTATATCTTCCTTTTGTCTTTTCTTAAATATAAGAATAATGTTCGACGTTTTCCACTGTGTAGAGATTAGACCAGTTGTTAGTATATCATTGAATATTGAAGTGAGTATTGATAGTAGTTCTTCCAAGTTGCCTTTAAGGAGTTCGTTTGTCACTTTGTCTGGACCTGGAGCTTTTTCCATCTTCTGACTGTATATGGCCTTTTCTACTTCTCTGGTTAGTATTTTTGGTTCAGTTATAACTTTTTCCTGCTCTTCATTGTCGTCTATCCTCGGATTGTGTTTTTGTTTGTCATCTGGGCTTGAGTAGAGGTCCTGGTAAAATTTTGTGGCTATTTCGTTGTCAAACATCAACGAAATATTCTTGAAGTTATGAGACCCTTATTTTCAGTGAATCTTGTGGTATGATTACGCACCAGTTGCTTTTTGTATTTGCTTTCTCCTTCATTATCCATTATGATAATATACCAAAGAAGACCCTTTATTGGAAGTAAGCCCTCAGAACCTAACAGTAGTTTTAGATTACTTCTTTGTTTGTAAATATTGGGGTGCTACTATTTGTTATATTATGGCAATTTGTAAATTTTGTTTATATTTAATATAAGTAATGCTAGTGTGCCCCCAAGTTCGTATTCCATATCTAAGGATGGATTCGACCATAGAAAAATAAATAATTTTAAGAGTACAATGTGGCAAAATAAATTTTAATTTATAATAGTTACTCGCTAAAGATCAAAGCTGGTTAGAAATTTTAGTCACTTGTTTATCCCATTTACAATTATTATCTACTATTAGTCCCAGAAAAGTATATTCATTTACAAAGTCAATTGTTTCACAAAAGCAATTTTTTTCAATTTTTTATGAATTTGAATTGATATCAAATATGTTAAGGACACATTGTTTTAGTTTTCCATGCAAATATCTTTTTCTGATTTTTTCGGTTTCCAGATTTTCGATTGAGTTTCGCTCATAGTGTCTTCATTTAATTAAATATTACAATTTGAGGTTTTACTCATAAAAGTAAAAAAAAAAAAAAAATAATATTCATCCTAGACTTGCAGAAGAGTCAATAGATGTCGCACTTTAAATAAAATGGATAAAAATTTATCCAGACACCATCTAGATTGCATTTAGTTCGAGTTGAATGTTGTAATCATACATAAAGATGGCAGCCAATAAAAATATGCGTTAAGAAAAATGAAGATAATATGCGTGGTTCTTAGTCGAAGTATGGTACAGTTAAAGGTGACCGAATTTGATATCGACACATTAGCTCAGTGGACAAGAGCACCCACCCGGAAAGTAGGGAGGTCCTGGGTTCGAGTCCCAGAGGTGCCAATATCTTTTTCTGATTTTTCTGTTTCCAGATTTTCGATTGAGTTTCGCTCATAGTGTCTTCATTTAATTGAATAAAATATCATCATATAAAATATCAAAATATCATCGAACAGCAAAATCGGGTACGTGTTGTTACTCTGCACACGCTGGAAAATTGTTTGTCTTGTGCTTTTTTGGGCTCTTACTAAAGACAGTCATGAACAAACATTTATTTATCTAAAAAATATCTGTTATGATTATTTTACGTTTGCAGAAGAATATAAAAATGTACCACCCGCTTCTAACCATTGATCGTTAAATTTAAGACGAACCGAAGCCAGAGTTTTGCGGGAAAGCTGTGAAGTTCCAACGCACAAATGGGAGAGCTGAAAAATCACTTACTAAAACAATGAAAAAAGTCACCACTGAATTTTATTTTCATACTTTATATTTTATGCTTCCAGTAAAAGATATTTTCTCGTCTCATCTTCTGGAAATGACTACGGGTCAAATTTCATGCTTTTCAGTTAAACCACTAAACATTTCAGTTTAGGAACAAGATACAGTTTATAAAGTTTCTCTGAAGTCGTCTCCAGAGATATTCTAATTTATTAGTATTGAGGTCATTATCTCCAGTATTATGTGCTTATTAAAAGATTGTAGGGTTCTTGAGATCACAGTGACTCTTTATTGTTGTTTCGTACTTTAAAAAATCAGTTTAGTAGAACTCACCTCTTCACTACTGGGTAGCTACGTTTTGTCCGAAAAGCTGTACGCGTCTCTGCCTACCTTCGGTTATCTTCGGCACAACTCGTAAATGACAAAATGTGCCCGAAGATAGCACAGGCAACTAAAACAATGTTAAAATGATCACAGACTTGTTTCAATACTTTAGCTGGTTCCCGGCATGCGTTGCAATGCATTACTCAAAGAAATAAATACATTGTTTCACCCTGCATGTCCTTTACCGTGCGTCCCGTTCCTCTTCCGCGTCCTCTCTCCTCTCTCCCACTCCCCCGTTCCGCAAACACCCCTTCCGCGTTCCATATATTCAGTCGCAATACATTCAGTTTTCAAACAGCTCACGTGCCACCCATTACAATTTTTTTAATCAAATTTTCATTTTTCATATATTCATTTTTGTATTTTATAAGAACAATCAATCATATTGTTTTTGTGTGTTATTCTTTTCATATAATTTATTCTTTTATATTACGAAATTTCGGTTTTATTGTCTTTTTTGTTCTTTAATCCATTTTATAATTTTGTGTCTGAACTTATTTTTGTTTTCCTCAATTTTATTTTCAAGTGTAAGACTGTTGAATGCTTTTATAGCATGATATCTATAGTGTCTATGTCCAAAGCTTGTATTTACCGTCGGAGTTTAAATGTTTTCTTTGTACGCTTGTCTAAGTCTGTTAGTGATATTTTGTGTTTGTTGAAATTTTAGTTTTTTTAGTTTTATTAAATGTAGTTTAGTAGTGTTTTAACGTATACTTGGCGTATATCTAGTATTATTGTTGAATATTTGGTCTGTATCGGTCAGTCTATATTTATTAAGTATTACATTTAAAATCTGTTTCTGCGCGATCTCTAAATGATCGATTGCTGCATTTTTTCTTCCTCCCCAAACAATTATTCCATATTCTATTATTGATTTACAAAGTGCAAAATATTTTGTTTTCATTTGTTTTATTTAATAAATGTTTCTTATGTTTAGAAAAAGGGGTATTGTTTTGAGGAGTTTATTTGTAATTTGTTTGATAAAGTGTGTATGGTGTAAATGAGCAAAAGAAATGGATTTGCATTTAAAGGTCATTTTTGAAAAAATACAGTCAGTTAGAACCTTGGGCAACTGAAGTGAGGAAATGGTGAACTAAATAAAGCCAACCGCTAGGAATTTTCTTTTCCGTATTCGAAAAATCAATAAAATACTTTTTCTTACATCAAAAGGCCCTCCCAAACCATTTCTACATTTTCCAATAAAATCCTTGAATCCTATAGGTCAAAATTCTCGCGATAATTAAAATAAAGCTCCAATGATGTCCTAAGCTTAGCTTTGATGATGGCTCATTAGCAGGGACGGACCTGAACCAAACAGCGCGCCTGGAATAGTAAAAACCTTAAGTGCTCTATGTTAGGTGTCAGCAAATATTATATAATTTTAATAATTCGCACGAATTCATTAAAATACTGGCAGTGTTTGCTTGTATTGACTGGCAACTCTGGCCGCTACGAACGCTAGTGCGGGATATTGCATTCCTTATTTAATTAAATAAAGGTTTTCTTTATTGCTGTGTTAAAGATTTTTTTGTGGAAATGAAGGAGTGAACTTGTTGAAGGAGGGAGGAAACACAGAGGCCGGCAAATCGTTCATAAGTGAATTCAAGAACCAGTCGTAGAAGCGACCCGTTACAAATTTCAGCCATGTGCAAGTATTGAGCAAGCGTTTGGCGTGTTTCCCGACTATGCACCGTTGCCAAATGACACTAGTTCCTCGGAGCATCTTCCATTGAAATACCGGTAGAATAAGGATAGCATGCACCCTGTGCTCTAAAGATCCGCTAAGTTAATATCTGTTCGTTAAGTTAAAAGAATCTGTCAAACGAACCGCCTGTTTCTTTTTAATAATCTCCCTGAAGGCCTACGTCATCTTTGGGGATGCTGTCTGGAGGATTTTTAAGGAAAGGAAATGGAGGAGAATTCTGGGAAAGAAAAAGGCTTAAGGGGTGGGTAGGAATCTAAGGCTCAGTGTGTTATGGTCATCCGCCTCCAGGACCTAGACAAACCTCAACCCATGAACGCGGGCACCCCTTTAAATCACCAAACTTAGCGAACCACTTCTGCACAGAGTGAACGGTTTTTTCAGGTATTTTAGGACCCCCAGACCAGAGAGGTGTCTAATTCAACCGTGGGACGCATATAAGAAAGAGCTGCAACGTTATAGAGAAAAGGAACGTATGCTTATTCCATTTTTTTGCCGTAACGGTAAAAATAAAAGCCCTCATTTGGTGTTGTCAGCGCCTTGGCTTCTTAACGCTTTGGTTTCTTGGCGCCTTGGAAAGTCGGCGCCGGGAGTGACTACTCCGATTGTGCCTGCACAGAGCCGGCCCTGATCATTAGTGCTTAATGCCTGGGCGTGTCGGAAGCCCTCTACATTTGATTAAATTCCCTTCTTTTAATTTGGAAAGCGGACAAAAGAAGATCTTTTTACTTATTTTTGGGAACAGCAAGTAATTGGAATTCTTTCCCCATCCAGAATCTCTAAATCTCTCCAAAGTTTAATTTCGGTTTGTACTCGAGAGGTAACTGATGAACTAATGGGTTTATTCATGTTGTTATGATGTATACTCCATAAAACACAAACAGCATAATAAATTTTTAAAAAATAATATATCAATAAAGAAGAAGATCACAATAATAATCTAAACGAAATATGAAAGAGAACAAGACACAGAAAAACAGAAAAAGATAATTTCCCTCAGGGCTTATGGTCATCTTTGGGGATGATGGGTGGAGGATTTTTTTTAAGGGAAGGTAGAAGAGTAAGTTCTGGGAAGAAAAAAAGGTATGAGGGGTGGTTAGGAATCTAAGGGTCAGTTTGTCCAGGAGTGACGGACGTATGAATCCATACATTCAACAGCGGTGCAAGGCGGTAGGTCGAGGGATTCTGGCTAAAGAGGACAATTAACCTCCTCAACCAGGTTTTGTCTCTCAATTCGACTTGCCACGCAGCAGCTGGGCAGACACATCGGCCGCCAAGACCTTGATAAACCTCACCCCATGAACCCAGGCACCCCTGCTAAGTCACCAAACGTAGCGAAGCACTTTGGGTGAATTATGGCAGAGGTGTTGGGTATCCAATAAATGGTTCACGAGGCAGCGGTACCCATACCCGCCTTCCAAAATTTGTTCCAATTTTTTTTATTTAATTTTTGTTGAAATTTAAAAAAAATCTTTTTTTCTTTACTTATTTTATTTTATTATCACATTTTTTTTTTTTGGTGAAATTAGTTGAAGATTAAATTAAATCTGGAATATGAAATTTGAGATTGACTAATATGACGGTTTGACAGTAGGTGGCAATGGCGAAATTGGTAAACGCGCACGTCCCGGTTAGACGAGAGGTTCTGGGTACGAATTTCAGTTGCTACCATCATCTTTTTCTGTTTTTCTGTGTCTTGTTCTCTTTCATATTTTCGTTTCAATAATCATTGTTATTTTCTTCTTTAATGATATATGACATTGATGGGATAACCTTCAAAAGTTAAAAATAATAATCGGATTGGTTTTTACCTTTGTTGTACTTTTCTTAAAAGATAAGTGAGATTTTTTTTTTGTATATCTGCCGAATGTCAAACTCATTCATAATATTAAAGATTAAGTTCGAGTCTGTAATAAGAGTTAGGTTATAGATTAATTTTATAATAGTTTTCTTTAACTTTGTGATTGGGTCTATGTGGTGCCACTTCCCCATGCTATGATACCGTACTCATGTATGATATATGCATGAGCCATAATTTTGCTACCAAACGATACTGAAAACCCGTAAAAAGTTTGAAATAGTAACATAAACCCGCATTTACCCGTACCGTTTACTTATCTGGTTGAAATTTGGTTTGATCGTCGGTATCAATGGACGTTTACGGTGAGTCTTTCAAGAAAATAATGTAATTTGTAAATAAACTCCTTGCGAAATCTCAAAATCCGATCGGAAAATGGCAGGACTCATTCTACGAAATATATAAAGTTCAAATTTACGAATTTCGCTGAATAAGAACATTTAACGAAAAATGTATTAGTGACTGATTATTTTATAATGCATTTATAGTTTAAAGCCTCAATTGCGTAGAGCGAGTTTACAAGCTACTATCTGGGAAATTCACTATGTGTTAGTAAACTCGCTCAGTAACATCGTATTACTTGCTAACTAGCAGATTGTGGACAATCTATGAAAAAATTAATCTATGAAAGGTGGTCAACGTTACTCGCTACTGGCTAGTGTTTGCCTAAAGATGGCGGCCCACCAACAGCTGATTTCGTCTGTCAGAATTATTTCGGGCGGCAGCCATTATTCTCGCTACCGGTTAGCGCTGCGAATTCAAGTTTCCTACAAAATGTCGACAGAGTTGCCTGGCGCAAGAGTCGTTATTTTAGCTGGTACTGTTGCTACTGAGCGAGTAAACAGTTTTGTGTGTCATCATGACAATCTCACTTGCCGATTTACCCATTTTTAAGCTTACCGGCTAGTAGATTGTAAACTCGCTCTATGTAATTGAGGCTTAACATCGAAAATGCAAATCATAAAAATGTGAAAAGTATGTGTAGATTTGAAGAAAATATTATATCTTCGTATTATTAACATTATTGTATTGTGTGACGTCACATGATACAATTGCATACAATTTACCAATGGTCACTTTGAAATATCATAACTTCGTCGTTTTGAAGACATCGAAAACTAATTTTACTGTCGAATTGCGAATACTGCACAAGAGTCCCAACTGTTCCCAACCACCTGAAGCCAGTGTTTCAATAGCATCCCCAATTAGAGTATGTTGCTAGGCTGAAGGTTGAGGGTAGGGGAAGGAGATGGCGAAGAAGAAGGTGGCGAAGTACCTGGCTATTCAGATCTAGTCTAAAATTTGGGAGGCGGGAATGGGTACCGCTGCCCCGGGAACCTTTATTGGATAACCAACACCTCTGCCATAGGTTACCCCAAGTGGTTCGCTACGTTTGGTGATTTAACAGGGGTGCCTGGGTTCATGGTGTGAGGTTTGTCTAGGTGGATGACCAGGACAAACTGAACCCCAGATTCCTACCCATCCCTTAAACCCTTTTCCTTTCCAGAATTACCTTCCCCTTCATTTCCTTAAAAAAACCCTCCACACAGCATCCCCAAAGATGACATGGGCCCTGATGGAGAATATTTTCCTCAGGGTGTTCTGTGTGGAGCTCATGTAGAAAAAAAAAGTCATCAAACATGGCTTAAGCCATTTCCAGCAACGATTAAATTCTGAATGGTGGTCTTACACCAGAGCGATACTGAGAATATCTGTTACTTTGGAACGTACTGCAAATCGTTGTATTATTTTTAAATGATTAAATTGTGAAATAATACAAATCAACCAAGATCGCCATACAAGAGCCTTACCTCTCGACCACAGAGGCCGACTTGGTGCATACCCGTGAAAAATAGCGGGAATGTTTTAACTGTTTCTAAAAAATATTGTAAATATATTTAAAAAATTTAAAAAAAAAACATTTAATAAAAATTGCCTCGGCCGAGAACGAATCCCGATCGATTGCTTGGAAGTCAACTATGACTATTACACTACTAACTATTTAAGAACAAGAGGGCATAAATTCATTTTATGTAAAAGCGCCCTTTTGTGATTTTCTCGCGAAAACGGCGCTATAGAATTATCAAAACATTATAATTTTTATTATACAGGATGCGGCAGCATTACTTCCTTTTTTCAAAACTTAATAAAACCTATTGTTTCTATCAGATTTTTTTTTTATAATGTAGGCACATACCTTAAGTTTTGTCTTCCTTAGTTTTTGAAGATCAAATCAGGTAGGTGACGTCCCCCATTCTCCATACACTGAGTAAACCGATTTCTGGCGTTTGTTATGACTCTTGCCAGCATATCAGGCGTTATCCTGGCAATTTCTTCCTGGATGTTGGTCTTCAAATCTTTTAGGGTCCTTGGACGGTTCAAATAAACACGGGATCTCAAAAAACCCAAAAAAAATCACAAGGGGACAAATCGCCCCTAATTGAGATGAGGCGCTCTGGGAAAAAAGCATGATCACAGAAAATCCGTTCGAAAAGTAGGGCTCAACGGCAAACGCACGCTCCTCACTGTTCCAACGCATGATGGCAACTAAACTGTATCAGGATAACACTTTATAGTTTCGCCTCTCGAACGGGATCACTAGCGCTCCGCTACGGCATCAACCGACTGAATGGCGTGCATTTTAAAAAGGGAAGTAGTGCAGCCGCACCCTATATGTTCTAAAAATAATAAGATATATATTTTAAAATTTTAGAAAATGACGTACGTACTCACTTTACAACCGAAGTATTTTTTTATTTTTTTAATTTTTTTTTTTTTAATTTATTTATTCTCATTTCTTTGTACATATAATGTATAATAGCACATAGTATACATATAATTACATAATATATAATAACAAATAGTATGAACAAGAAATGAAAACCCACTAAGGCACTGCCTGAGTGTGGGTAATATTAAAACAAAATACTATATTTCCAAGTACACAAAGTATGAAATAGACTTAAAAAACATATAAAATATAAAGTTAGTATAAAAAGTTAGTATTACATTGGTAGAATAAGTGAAAAAGTTTTTTTTTTCAGCCATTATAAAAATAAAATAAAAATATGGAAAAAACATACTGATTTTTAATTTTTTTAATTTTTTTTTTTTAGTTATTTAAAAAAAATAAAAATAAACAGAAAACACATTGAACTAAAGTTTAGAAAGTTACAAAAAGTGAGTTGTAGAAGGATGGATAAATTTATAGAAAAAGCGTTTTAATATTCACATTATTCAACCATAATTTTACCTCTTTTACATATTTTATCATTTTATTTATCATTTGAGTTTGTAGTGGTAGAAGGTTAAATGAACGAGGACCAATGAAACTGCTATGTGTCTGCAATAATTTAGTATTGGTTTGTGGGGTGTCAAATATATTATTTATTCTTTCGCTCATTCTGTTTTCATTTATTTCGAAATTATTTTTGTTTTTAAATACATATTGCAAAGTTTGTAATATAAATAATTTACGCATATTAAATATTTTAGTTTCTTTGTATAATAAGTTGGTTGAGAATGTTTTATTTTTGTTATATATGACTTTAATTATATGTTTTTGAATTATTTGTAGAGGCTTAATAAATGTATCAAGTGCACCACCCCATCCTATAATGCCATAAGTGATTGATGATTGCACCAGGGAAAAGTAGACCATTTTCAATTTTTCAATGTTTAGTACTTCCTTAAGTCTATAAAATATGTAGGTCAGATATCTTAATTTAGAAGTGATTTGATTAATATGTGATTTCCAATTAAGATTTATATCTATTGATACTCCTAAATATTTTATATTTTCGACATTAGTGAGTTCGTTGCACATGAAGCACATTTCTTGATTGCAACTAGTATTATGGATTCTAATTTTAAGGTTGTCTGTAGGTTTATTTTTAATGGTTTTATAAAAAGATAAGTAAAATGTTTTGCTGTAGTTTAAAACGAGTTTGTTGTTTTTTAGCCATGTTGAAACCAGTGAAATACAATCAGTTCAATGATTACCATCCACTATTATTGCCGTGTCGTCTGCGTAAGAAACAATTTCAAAATTATATTGTTTATTACAAAAACAGACGCATGATAAATCATGGGATATTATGGTTGTTAAATTGATAATCGCATGTTTGCAAGATATTAGCTAAAAATGCAGACCGTTGAAAAATTCCAAAATCTGACTTTACTTGTCGGGATTAATTCTAATAAATTTAAACAAACAACACATTAAAAATTCCTACTTAATGAAAATAATTGCTTTTCTTAAATTTTAACACATCAGTTCCAATTTTGAAAAAGACACTTTTGTTCAAAACAAATCCGAATTCATTGAACTAGAGTTACAACCACAAACACACAACAGAAAATAGTATTTTTAATAACAATAAAAGTAAGTTTGTTCAAGAACTACTTTATTATTTTATTATTTATTTCGGCTCAAACTCATGTTTTTTACGATTCATTTTTAAAATCGCAATAAAATATTTAGCTTTGTTCCGCCATCCTAGAGGGCGCCAGATATATCAAACGTTTGGCAAACTTTCAAATTTGAAACAGGAAATACGCATCTGTCCGTTGGTTGTTATTTTTTAAATGAGCTGAAAAATTAGTACTCTATAACTCGATTCATTTTTTAACATTGTTTTATTTAGCTAAAAATGATTTTTAGAATTTATAAATAAATATATCACAGTTTTACACTACGACTAGTTTTCAAATGCGTCAGTTTTTCACTAGTCCAATAATTTACTAACTTAGTCCTCCATCGTTCCACAATCAATATTTTATCATAATAATGAAGTTTTTCAAATATTTTCACGTGTTGTGTTATTTCAATATTCGTGACGTTCGAATGAATCAGCAATGAAAAATATTTTTTCACTGAAGACAATTCTAGCGAATCTCAATCGACAATTTGAAATCATCGATCAATCGTTATTCATTACTCGTCGACGAACTTTGTCGAATGTTTCATTTTTATGTGTTCTTGAACGTCGATCGGTCGAAGAGATGGTTGTATTGGCAGTCCTGTGAATACTGTCTGTGTTCCTGATGTTTTTGAGATGTAAATTTGAAATGTTAAACAGTTGATAATATTTAAAATGGCTGGGAGTTCAGGATATATTACAGGTCTCAAAGCTGCTGTATTGTAAGCCAACATCGCTGGTAAATCAGCCATTTTAATATGAAATCTTAAAACGACTTTATAAAAATAGACGATATATTTGCGTGTGCAAAAGTGCGCGCGGGAAAACAATAACATTAGATTTTGACAGCCAATGCATAGATAATCAAATAACCCACCACTCGCTACTCGCTACGATTGGTTCGACCCTCTCGTTGTTCGTGTGAAATGACTTTTGACGTTTGGCGTCTAAGTGTGTACCTTCGAAGAGACTCAAGAATAACCAAGTCGACTAGTGCACATAGTTTCAACGGCGATTGCCAGCCCAAGCACATGTTAGTACATCTTTTATGTTGATATAAACAATGTGCCATGTGCAATAAATTTGACATAAAAAGAAAAACAGTTATTAAATTGTAAAGTTAAAAATCGATCTAAGTCGCCTCAATAAACGGTATTCTAAAAGTCTCCTTCTTAACTAACCATCGACTGTTTCCCCGCAGGGGTAGGCAAAGAGACCACCAAAAAACTCGGTCTTGGCGCACACTCCTTGCCTCATTCACAATTATACATCGTCTCGTACTTACTCTTCTATTATTCTGACTCGTGACATGGCGCGACTCAAGTATCTGATTCATTAGATCGAAAGTAAACTGAATGCTGTAGAAATAAGATCTCTGAGGCCCACGTGTAGGTAAACCTGTATAAGCGTAATAAGTAAGATTAAGAAAGGGACGCTTAGATGGTTTGGGCATAAAGATCGAATTAATAAAAAAGGAGTGTAAAACGGATATATAACGCAAATGTACGATATAAGACATGGCACGAACAAGTGAGTCTAAAAGTCTTTTTTTTTATAATAACAAAGAAAATCAAATATTTAATTAAATGAAGACATTATGAGCGAAACTCAATCAAAAATCTGGAAACAGAAAAATCAGAAAAAGATATTGGCACCTCTGGGACTCGAGCCCAGGACCTCCCTACTTTCCGGGTTGGGCGCTCTTATCCACTGAGCTAAGGTGTCGATATCCAATTCGGTCACTTTTAACTGTACCATACTTCGACTAAGAACCACCCATACTATCTTCATTTTTCTTAACGCATATTTTTATTGGCTGCCATCTTTATGAATGATTGCAAGATTCAACTCGAACTAAATGCAATCTATCTCGAGTCCCAGAGGTGCCAATATCTTTTTCTGATTTTTCTGTTTCTAGATTTTCGATTGAGTTTCGCTCATAATGTCTTCATTTAATTAAATATTACAGTTTGAGGTTTTACTCATAAAGTTAAAATAATAAATAATAAAATCAAATATATTTCAATATCTTTGCTGTGTACTCAATTGTCAACCCTGTTACGATGAATAATACTTTTTCTCAGTAAAAATCCCAACAAATTTTTGGCCTGAATATTTTCTGCATTACGTTGCAAACAAAAACAGCTAATAGGTAATTATTCAAAATTTCGAGGAATAAATAATTGTTCATTGCTAGTCATATCCGTTCATTACGAGGTCTGAGATAGTTGCACGTGTAATGTGAAACCGGATTTCTTGTGGCAAAAATAGGGCCTCACATATTATATAAATTCACAAAAACAAAACAAGAGACATACTTAAGAGGAAATACGGGCAAAGAGAAATTTGAACAGTAAGTATATTAAAAATAAAATAAAAAACTGTTGTTGTTCCTTGATTCTCGAATACTGAACGCCCAAACTAAAATAAAAACCATACCTCCGAATTTTAATACGGAGACATACAATGTGATTTTTGTCGATTATCACAAATTAGTAGAATTTATAAAAAAAGTGTTATAAAATCGTAAACTTCTACTTACAAATGAGGGAAAATTTGCCAAAATTGACAGCAAAGCAATCCGAGGTATATTAAATAGTGCCGTTATGTGGCAAAAAGCGCTCTAGTGATTAACATCTTTTAAAAATTAGTTCACTTAGTTTTTTTTTTTTTTACATTAACTCTACCCAGGAGGCCCTGAGGAAAATAAATTCCCTCAGGGCCTACGTCATCTGGGATGCTGTGTGGAGGATCTTTTTGAGGAGAGGAAGGAATGAACATTGGTCTTGAAGAGACCCATGTTGTAGGAGGGAGGAAACACGGATGCCGGCAAATCGTTCCCTAGCCGAGCTGTAGAACTCAAGAACGAGTCGAAAAAACGACCCGTTCTCATGTGACAAATGCCAACCGTGTACATATGTTGGGGGCGCGTTTGACGTGTCTCCCGACTATGCACCGATGTCGAAGGGATCAATGACGCTAGTTCCTCAAAGCATCTTCCATTGAAATTCCGGTAGAACATGGATAGCATTCCCACCCGACGCCTGTACTCTAAAGATTGCAATCCGTTCGTTAAGATGGAAGAATCTATCAAACGGACCGCCCGTTTCTGCACAGAGTCGATGGTATTTTTCAAGTATTTTGGAGCTCCAGACCAGAGGTGGCTGCCAAATTCAACCGTGGGGCGCACTTGCGATTTGTACAGGGTTAGCAGTTGTGTACTATTAAAGTATCTGCGGGCCCTGTACAGTACGCCCAGTTTTTGAGAAGACAACTTTACTCTGGCTTCGATGGAGCCCCCATACCTGTTTGAACGTCCAAGGTTGGATTTTTCAAACCCTCGTCACATTTGATGACCATCAAATCGTCGATCAGCACCATTTCGAATTTTGACATTTGTACGGTCTCCCATGAACGACAAACAGAAAATGTATGGAATGATATTATATACATATTTTTTTAAATTTCTCTTTAGATGAGTCCCTGTTTTCGCGACATGAATCCGGGTCCTAGTAATGTGTTGTGTGTTGGAGGCGATTGAAAATAATCAAACGAGACGGGTAAAATATTTGATAAGGTGCCAACACTGCCACGGCGGACCGCCCACAGTGGGGAGACGATGTCTCATTATGATTTGGGACTTGATAATTAGACTAAAATTTTAAATTGATATTTTATGTGGGATCTCACAAGAAACCCTCTTTTCCGTATCGCCGAGCGGTTAAGATCATTGGCTCATTAAGACGACACAAAAACCTAAAATATATTCAGAATCTTAACGATGTAAGTAAAGAAGCCGTGTATATAAATTGCGACTCCGTGTATTGGACGTACTGTCGAATTTTCTCTATCAAAGAAAAGAAGGTCTGTAAATGGAAACACTGAAGAAGTGAGCTTGGCTCACGAAACATGTTAGTTTTGTAAACAATAAAAGTGGTAAAAACAAAGTTAATTATTAATTTTGAATTAAAATGGTGCCACAAAGTAAGTACGCTGTGTTTGAAGAAAAGAAAAGAAGAAGAAGAAAAAAAAATTGGGAATCTTAACGACGTGACGTAAGGGAAAAAATGCGGGTAAACAAATAAACGCCCGCGGCACGGCGTACTGGACGGTAGTACTGTCGAATTTGTCCTAGCAGGCCTGGACATTCGACGTTTCCGCCGGGTTCATTTTAATTAATTCTGAAGAACGCGTCTCTAATATTTAAGATGTTTTTTACTAATCCCTACCAAAGTTATTAATTCATCGTCTAGAAAAATAAAATATGGTGCTCACCGCTAAATTTATAGTTATATACTGGAAATAAAATGTTCAAACCGTTTTACGTAAAATATATTAATCGTGAGGTATTGTTTTTATTAATTTAAAATATAAATAACTTACATTCCCGGGTCGCGATTTGAAGAAAAAGTTATTTTATTTACGAATTCATCGAAATTTATTAAAACTTGTGCCTTGAGCAAACCCCCAATATTAGGGTAGTGTACCGCCTTAACCAAAGATTGCAGTATTTTCAAACACAAAAATAATATATAATTATATATTATTACTATGTCATTTTTGGGGATTCTGTGGAGAGTATTTTTATGAAAGGAAAGATAGGAAGTTTTGGGAAGGAAAAAGCTATGAGGAGTGAGTAGGAATCTGGGGATCATTATGTCGGTGCAAGGCAAAGAGAGGTCAGAAGGCCTTCCTCGGTCCAGCGTGCCATGCAGTTTGTGGGCAGACACATCCGCTGCAAAAACCCGGACACCCCGTGAACCCGGGCACCCCTACCACCAATTTAGCGAACCATTTGGGGTGACCTATAACAGAAGTGTTGGTTTTCCATTAAATGATTCAAAACAAATTCAAATTAACATTCCAGACGGTGGCAGTTTTATCCAAGGAGCGTTCATAAAGTGAAATAAGTAGCATGGACGAAAAATACATCATAGAATTACAATATTACTATATTTTGTGCCACGCGCCACCTAAATCCCGCTCGCGAAGCATCCTTTCACAGGAGCGGAATCCATAACGCACCTATGGATTGGGCGGATTAATTCCTACTGTATTTGGAATATTTCGTTCGAATGTTCTATCTTTCCGTCTGGTAGAATTCGTATTTTATCGTGGTGCACCTTCCACCATCAATTATCATACATTGTGAACGTTGACATTCGAGCTTTGATAAAAAATTGGTTAGATGTCACTCTCGGAAAATTTTATATTTATATGAATGATAAAAAATAAGAAATTATTACTTACCAGTGAGTTCCCAGCGTGCGTTGCAATGCCACTAAAATAAGGATATTGTTTTACCCTGCGTGTCCTTTTCAAATCGTCCCTGTTCTCCTTCCGTCTCCTTTTACCCTCCCGCGTTTCCCCTCTATTTTTCCACTTTCCCCGCCTTCCCCTTTCCTTCAACACTCCTCCCATGATTCTCCCCCTCCCCCTTCATTCCCCTACGCCCCTCCCCCTCCCGCCAACCCTCCCTGCCGCTAAACTACATGAAATACACTCATTTTTCAAACCATTCGCGCGCCACCTATTGCAATTTTTTTGTACAAATTTCGTCACGACAGAGTTCACCAGTATATATAGAAATCTTTGCGGACGTGCACACAACAACTCACTAAAGTTTCATTGCAACCGGATAAGTGGTATAAAAAATGATTTCATAATGCCAGAGCTCACTATTATATATAGAATACATCGCGGGCATGCGCTCATCAAATCACAAAGTTTCATCGTAATCGAATGAACGGTTTAGAAACGCTAAGGCACAAACAAACAAGCAAGCAATAAAACATCTGTTCATTTTTATTTATATAGATTGGATGCACAAAACATTTTTTGCGTTTTTATTGTTTGGTAGAAAATATTTTTGGAATTTTTATCACTTTTCCCACAATTTTTCTACTTGCATACATACTTTCTAATACATTAAAAAATAAATTGATGATTGATTGAAACTTGGCATACCAATAAAACATTTTGTCCAAACGGTTAAACAAAAATGACAGCCAAGATGGAGATAATATTTATAACTTACCACTTGGTACTCGGCAAACGTTGCTATATCATTTGATACAGAAATAGTTTTCCCTGCGTGTTCTTTCCCGATACATTCGGTTTTCAAACAACTCGCGTGCCAAATTGCAAATTTCATAATGCCAGAGCTCACCAGTAGTTTTATACAAAATAATGAACAAAAAAAAAAAGAATTATCCAATTGGTGTAGTCGTTTGGAAGTACTGCGCGTACATACTTTTCCGCGATTCATTTTTAGGCATAGATATTAACTACGATGCCTGAAATAAAATTTTCCGCAAATATATCAACGTCGTTTCCACGTTGATTTGTTTTGCTTTTCTTCTGATGTTAGTGGCGTGTGCGTTTGCTCGCCTACCGTGTGGCGGGCCGGTTAGAAGAAGACTGCTTGAGCAGACATAATCTAGACATCTTCGGCCGGACTCTCTCGACCCATCGCTTTGCACCGCGATGGATTCATACGTCTGTCATTCCTGGACACTTTGACCCCAGATTCTTACCCACCTCTCACACCTTTTTCCTTTCCAGAGCTTCTTCTCTTCCCTTTCCCCAAAAAGACCATCCACACAGCATCCCCAAAGATGACATGGGCCCTTATAAATTATTTTTCCTCAAAGTCTCCTGTGTGGAGCAATTTAAAAAAATATTTACATATTTTGAACTAAATTAATATTTGTTGCAGATTTATTAGTGAAGGGTCCATTTAGTTTGTTTTGACCCGCTGGTCTCGAATTCATTTATCATTGCAATAAATTTCCCCCTTCAACAAGAGTATATTATATTGCTTTGAAATGGTCTGATGTACCATCCTTCCCCATTCGTCTCTATTACTCACGTCAGTTTTTACTTGGGATAGCCTCGACTTCTTTTTCTTTGTTCTGCTAGCCAATCCGTATTATTATGGTCTGAAAATGTTCAAGTCTGCAAAACTTAATGCTTAAGGCGATGCACTACTAAACAAAGTTCTTTGTAAATTAGATCGATATTTTGGATGCTTTAATTAACTTTTAACGTATATTTACTTACCTTTTGAATAACCGAGTATTTTTTGATTGGCTATTTAAAATGAAAAAAAAAAGTATCAGGCCTACAAAAATGCTTCAAAGTTAAAATCTCCTACTTGCGTACACTTTTTTGATTATTGTTTTATTGTTTAATATGAAAAATTCAATTATTTAGAAAACGATCGTAAAAAAATTAAATATTTAAGCCTGAGCTTCGCAAAACAAAGTAAAACCCTTTTATTTGAGATGTTTTTTTCGTGAATAAATCAAAACAGGCGGCTGGTGTTGAACGCGAATATAAACCTTATTTCCAATTAAATAATATGTGTTATTATTAAAGATCTGATCCTGAATTTTACACGACGATTACAAAGAATTATTGTTTTTAAAATAAAAATGAATTTATGATTCGATTCGATTTGATACGTAAAAATTAAAAAATGTTTTTTTCTGTCTATGCATATTTATTTATTTATTTAAACGCCCATAGGGCTTTTACATAAAGTGCAGTACATGTTTTTGGTAAAGTATAGGAAATAACAAAATATAATATAAACATAATATAACTGTAAGAAAAAAAAAAAAAAAAGATAACATAAGATATAAGAAACAAAACATAGATAACACTAGATATGACACAAAGCAGGTAAAATAGAATATATGGTCACGTTAATTAATGTGAGATAGTTATTTTAATTATAAAGAGAAATAAGATAAGATTGTCATTATTTATGTTTATAATTAGCAATCTTTGTTATACATATTTGGTACGTGTTTATCGAAACATAGCTACAATAATATATCGATAAAGGTGCTATATAGTGCATGATATTTATAGCTTTATTTTAAATGTTCTGATATACCGAGTTTAAATTTAGAAATCGATTGATGTCGATAAACGTCAATTGAAGTATATTTATTTCCGAGTATATGAAGTCTTTGTATTGGAGAGTTTTCAAAATAATTATTAGTAGAATCGGTAACAAAGTAAAGTGCATTAGAACGGGTATCACGCGTGGGTACTCTCAAATTAATTTTACAAGTTAAATCGAGGGCGTCCAGTCTGCCATTCAATATATTAAAAAGGCAAACTATATCGCTCAATACACGCCTTGACGTTAAATCGCTTATATTGAGTAATTCCATTAGATATACATAATTTAGTTCTTCGATAGGTATTCCGAGTTTATAATTAATAAATCTTAAGAACTTATGCTGTACTCTTTCAATTTTTTGTTGGTGTGTCTTATATAATGGAGCCCAAATGGTTGAATTATATTCTAAATTAGATCTCACCAGCCCAGTGTACAGCAATTTAAACGAATTAATTGATTTGAATTCTTTGACCGTCCTCAGAATGAAACCCAGACATTTCATTGCCTTATTAGTTATGACATTAATATGAGGAACAAATATGTATGTATGCTATGCGTAACATATATGTATGTATGCTATGCGTTGTTAAGCCATTCATCCGATTGCGATGAAACTTTGAGGATTTGATGTACGCATGCCCGCAATTCTTACTATATACAATGAGTTCTGGCATCATGAAATTATGCGTTGCTAACGTTCATCCGATTGCGATGAAACTTTGGGGATTTGATGTGGATGATTTGTAGCTTCAAAATACCTTTTTTCCGCCCTCGCGAAGGTTTCTGGATTATTACAACCACATGACAATACATCTGAAAAGTTTTTTAATCACTACACAAACTCTTTCAAAACTGTCACAATTTGAGAATGACATTTTGTAAACCATCGATTGTTAAATTAAAATAGAATTTTCGAAAATGTTTAAATGAATTAATTTTTTCTCACCTATGGTACTTACCAAAATCGAATACTTTGAAGCTTATGTTAGGTACCAAATTTGATAAAAAATTTGTAAAATAAATTACAATAGATGGCATGCGAGCTGTTTGAACATCTGAATGTACCGGGACTAGATATATTGAAAGCAGGAGAGGGGAGGGAATCACGGGAGGGGGGTTGGCGGGAGATAGAGAGGAAAGGCGGAGAAGGCGGAGTGGGAAAGCGTGAGGAGAACGGGATGAATGGGAAAGGACACGCAGGGAGAAACAATTTCGTTCTTAATTGGCGTAGCAACATATGCCGGGAACTCGCTAGTAAATTTGCCGGCCTCTGTGTTTCCTCCCTCCTACAATATGGGTCTCTTCAAGACCCATGTTCACTCCTTCCTCTCCTCAAAAACACCCTCCACACAGCATCCTCAAAGATGACATAGGCCCTGAGGAAAATTATTTTTTCCTCAGGGCCTCCTGTGTGGAGTTAATGTAAAAAAAAAAAAAAAAAATAAATAAATTAATTATTGACTCAACATTATTAAATAAAGGGCACAGTTTTTACGCCATTATTTTCACTCTATCTTCTTTTGTTGTCTATTTTTTTTTCACAAATAATCTCGTACATAAAATTCACACGAAAGTCGAAATTCACATGTGTTCCACTAGGTGCCAGTTACTTGTTCCGACAGTTTCAAACTACCAAAGTTTTTCGAATAAAATTTTCTTCAGCACTCGGTTTGAAACTTTGTGAAAATTTCGCAGTCCCATAAAAATGTGATGCATGGTCGCTTTGCATCCTGACTATCCAAGATATTCTAAAACTGTGGTCTGTGGTTCAATGCACTGAACATGGAAAGGTCTAGATCTCTCTGAAATATCGTTTCTGTCAGTCAATAATGAGAATGGATTATAATTTTATACTCCTAGAAAAATACCTTCGCAATTATTTATTTAGCTCTAATATTCTGGTATTCGTGGTTTTATAAATTTCAGACGGCCGGCGTAGTCCAGGGTAAGGCTTTTAATTCGCATCTCGAAGGTCGAGGGATCGATTTCCGGCGTGGCAAATAAATTTTATTTGATTAATTTGTGTTATTTCACAATTTATTTATTTAAAATAATATATAGTATATTTGCGGCACGTTCCAGAGTGGGAGATAGTCACAGTATCGCCCTGGTGTGAGACCACCATTCAGAAGTGAAACGTTGCTTGAAATGGCTTTAGGGTTTGGTGACCAGATCTGAATAGCGAAGCACTTCCCACCTTCCTTTTTCCCATCTCCTTCCCCTCCCCACTACCTTCAGCCTCACAACATACCAATCTTTATGCACATTACACTTTTTGTTGGCTATTTTTAAGATTAAAATATAAAGCGTGGTTTTCTGCCTTTCTAATACCATGTAAAACATATTTCTCACTCTGATAGTAAGAGTAACAGCAATTTATTCGAGACGTATGTCAGCTGGGACAAATATGGTCTCCTGCTATTTAAGGGGAAAGGTCATTTTAAAAAATGTCAGTTAGAACCTTGTCTAAGCAAGATTTTAAACAATGTCTAAGATTTTTGTCATCTTTGGCAAGGTGGGAGAAAAAACTTTAACTTTTTTAAAACCTTTTTTCCAACCGACGCTTTCGGCACCGAAGCACAGTTGGGAAATATGCCAAACACGCGCCCGTTATTTGTACACGGTTGACATTTGTCACACCAGAAAGGTCTCTTCCACAATTGTTGTGTGCTCAGCTGTCGAATGATTTACCGGCCACTGAGTTTCGTCCCTCCTGCAACATGGGTCTCTTAAGACCCGTGTTCACTCCTTTCTCTCCTCAAAAAGACCATCCACACAGCATCCCCAAAGATGACGTAGGTTCCGAGGAAAATTATTCTTCTTCATTTTTTTTATATTAGCTCCACACAGGAGGCCCTGAGAAAAAGGGCATCAGGGACTATGTCATCTTTGGGCATGCTGTGTGGAGGGATTTTTTAGGAAAGGAAGGAGAGGAAATTCTGAGATGGAAAGGGTTATGAGGGATGGGTAGGAATCTGGGGGTCAGTATGTCCAGGAGTGGCGGACATCCGAATCTATCCCTCCCACTGCGGTAAGGCGATGTTCCGAGAGAGTCCTTTTTTTAAATTTTTTATATGGATACCGCACAAGAGTCCCAACTGCTCCCTTCTGGAGCCAGTGAGACTATGGCATCCCCAATTGGGGTAGGTTGTGAGGCTGAAGGTAGGTATGAGGGGAAGGAGATGAGGAAGAGGAAGGTGGGAAATACCTGGCTATTCAGATCTGGTTACCAAACACGGCTTAAGCCATTTCAAGCAACGTTTCAATTCTGAACGGTGGTCTTACATATACATAGAAAGACTTGTTATCCTTTCACAAAGTCAAGATAGAATGTGGCATGTAAGGAACATTCTTATGCTTTCAGTAAATTCTTAATTTAAAAGTTATACTTGTATGAAAAGATGGAAATTCAAAAAATGTGTGTGTATGAACGACACATATTTAGGACCAGGCGGCGTTTTATTTGCGAGAAATACTACATTCTACATAATACATTATACTCATCATAAAGCCCATATAATTGAATAAAATCCTTGTAGACCACCCTCCCCCATATTTTTTTTGTATAAATTGTAGATTAAGAATAGTTTATATCAGTCTGAAGATGGCTTTAGCAAGCTGAAACCGGCTATAGTCAAATGAATTAAAGTGGAAATAAGTATCGTTTTTATTTTATTATATTATTTATTTTTACCAACGGTTTAAATTTACCATAAATAAGCACACATGTCAGAAAATCATAGGAAACATATAGAAACAATAAATAAAGATTTTAACAGATAACTGTGGCGTTTGAAAGAGATATGACACCAGAGATTCGATAACATACAAAAATCTATAGTACAAATAAAATCAATATAATTTTTTCGAAGAAAACTTTTTAGGTTAAAAGGTTTTAATTTGTGATGGCATTATTTTATTTTTATTACAACAAAAATATTTAAAAATACAAAAAATTAATATTGATTGAAAAGATTTGATAGTAAAGCCCTCTTGTACCTACCTTTCGTGCAGTTAAATAGATCTGCCACATCTGCATATCTATTAGTAACTTCATGTAATCTAGGTACAAGCGAGTGTTTCGTATACTCAGTCCGGTTATTGTAGCATTTAAACAGGATTTTAGAACGAGTGTCACTCGTGGGTATATGAAATTCAAAAAGCTTAGTTAAATCAGCACTGTCCATTCTACCATTTACAATTTTTAACATAAATATAAGTCGGATATAATTCTTCGATCTGAGAGTCTTAATAAATTTAATTTAATTAAATGAAGATATTATGAGCGAAACTCAATCGAAAATCTGGAAACAGAAAAATCAGAAAAAGATATTTACACCTCTGGGACTCGAACCCAGGATTGCATTTAGTTCGAGTTGAATCTTGCAATCATGCATAAAGATGGCAGCCAATAAAAATATGCGTTTAGAAAAATGAAGATAATATGGGTGGTTCTTAGTCGAAGTATGGTACAGTTAAAGGTGACCGAATTGGATATTGACACCTTAGCTCAGTGGACAAGAGCACCCGCCCGGAAAGTGGGGAGGTCCAGAGGTGTAAATATCTTTTTCTGATTTTTCTGTTTCCAGATTTTCGATTGAGTTTCGCTCATAATGTCTTCATTTAATTAAATATTACAATTTGAGGTTTTACTCATAAAAGTTAAAATAAAAAAAATTATAATAAATTTAATTCTTTCATCAAGTAATTATAGTTTATGCCTTCAATGGGAATACCGAGTTTAAAATTAATGTGTCTTAGAAATTTGTGTTGAATTTTCTCGATTGAATTTGAATGTATTTTAAAATTGGGGGACCAGATCGAGGGGTTATAATCGACTTGACTACGTACCAGGGATGTATACAAAATTTTTAGTGTTAAAATATTCCTAAAACCTCTGGAATTCCAAAGAATGATATTATACCCTTTAAAAATTTGCAAACTTACAACTAATGTATACGTGTATATCTCTAAGTAAATCCCGTTGCATTTACCCGCGTTTACACCCGCAGCGTCGTGTTAACTTGGGAAAAGTTCGCGCAAAATCTGGCGATTCGTATTCTTTGTGGCGTTATCGATTTGTTATTATTTGTTATTTGCTCTCCTATTTGCGCTCCGACTACCGGCTGCAAAGTCTAGCTGCAGTTGGGGCAATCAGATAGCGATCTCTGCATGTTGAGTGGGAATGCACTCACAACTTAAGTTAACGGCACTCCTTACTAGCAGCCAAGTTTGCACTAAAGTATCGCAATGTTTAAAGCTAAAGATTTCTGAAAAATATTAAATTCAGCACAGGAAGTCTTCTCCTTCGATGGAAGCAATCTTCCATTGATATGCTTGGTGTAACTCTAAGTGACCAGCTCAGGTACGGGGGCTCCATCGAAGCCAGAGTTAAGTTAGCCTCTCAAAAACTGAGCGTACTGTACAGGGCCTGCAGATACTTTTATAGTACACAACTTCTAACCCTGAATTTGGTAGCCACCTCTGTTCTGGAGCCCCAAAATACCTGAAAAAACCTTCCCCCGTCCCGCGAACCCTCCTGCCGAGTTCCGAATTCCATACATTCATTCCCGTACATTCAGTTTTCAAGCAGCTCGCGTGCCACCTATTGCAATTTTTTATGCAAACTTCATAATGCCGGAGCTCGCTTGTGTTATTCTGATATGTGAGCTACAGCCTTTATATTTTTCTGATGTATGAGCTATATTATTGTAAGGTTTCATTAAAATCTATAAAGTAGTTTTTGCGTGAAAGAGTAACAAACACACATACATCCATACAAACTCTCGCGTTCATAATAATAGCAGGATTAGTATTTAAGTATAGATTACCAGCAAACACTTAACTAACCTAATTTAGGAGGTCCCTATATCAAAACGATATTGACCAAATCCGCTATCTACGGTCAATTATCAATATTTGTGAGCACGGTAACGATTGTCGACATTGGTAAATTATGTACAGCGCGGCCTTCATAGTATCAGATATGATTCGGTTAACTAACAATATACACATATTTTTGAATAATGTATTTCATTATGCAAAATTACTTGCATATTTAATGAACTGATTGAACTAACGAAGCTCATAGAAATAAAAAAAAATTCATGTACGTGATCCATTGACTTAATTAATGCATCTAAGACGCAATAAGTTTATTCCGGTCGATCTTTGAGAAACAAAAATGGTTGAAACAAGACTAAAGACCTCATTAAATGCGGACCGCCAATGAATATTTAGGTAAGAATTTCAATTTGCAATTTGGGAGGCCGGAATGGGTACCGCCGCCCCGGGAACCTTTATTGGATAACCAACACCTCTACCATAGGTCACCCCAAATGGTTCGCTACATTTGGTGACTAAGCGGAAGTGCCCGGGTACACGGGGGGAAGTTTGTTTAGGTCTTGGAGGCGGACGACCAGGACACACTGAACCCCAGATTCCTACCCACTCCTTAAACCATTTTCCTTCCCAGATCTCTCATCTCCTTCCTTTCCTTAAACAACCCTCCACACAGCATTCCCAAAGATGACATAGGACCTGAGGGAAATTATTTTCCACATGTAAAAAAAAGAAAATTGAAATTGCCAATTTATTGATATATTCACGTACCTAATCGATTGGCATTTAATCGGCATCGCCGAATCAGATGTTCGACGTCCGCCATTTTCGAGTTCGTTGTTCGGTAAGAGTTCTGAGAATTATGGAGAGCAGTGACGTCAGCACTAACAATTCAATAACACCAACTTGACAGCGTGTTTTAATGACACAATTAAAAATGGATATTTTAAACATTTTTTAAAACTCTATATTTAATATTATTTATTAAAACGCTTATATTCAGAATCAGCGTTTATTGGTCTATAACCCATGAACATATTTTTAAAGCCACAATATTTTCCACTGGAGTTCCTTATTATATAATGTTTGTATGTACGCTGAAGTGCTTTGTCCATTGTCCACTGTCTACTATAAACTATTGTACGGCAGGGAGACTTGACACTAAATCTACAACAGTATCAAATTATATCCTTTGAAATACGAACCATTAATAAAATTCAATAGAATCCTTGACGCTTTAACTAACAAGGTGTGCTATCTGGAATGCAGCCTGAAATATCGTATATCATTGAAGATGAAGATGACACTACTAACGAACACATTATTAGGCTTCGTATTACTACGAACAACTAAAAACTTTAATTCCTTACAAGCTTAGTTAGTTAGAAGCCTCATCGAATACAACTCAGTAGTTTGGTCCCCATCTTACAAAATTCACGTTAATAATATTGAGCGAATACATAAAAAAAATCTTCATTTTATAAATTTTAAATTAAATATCTCAGTAGAAGACTTAAAATACGATTTCTTATTAAATACTGAAAAAATGCATACATTTGAAGACAGACGTAAAATAAACGATTTAACATTTTTATTCAAAATACTTAGCTCTAAATTCGACTGTTGTGAACTTCTGCTACTCATTAACTTCCAAACACCCACAGTAACAGTACGACAAAATACAATATTCTTTAGCAGCACTCATAAGCGTAATTACATTGCCCACTCTCCGATACAACGGCTTCACACCGTGAGAAACCAGTACTTGGGTGATGTTGACATATTCAATATCAACTTGGCGAGTTTTGTGGATCATCTAAAACATTTGTTTCAACACTTTTACTAAACACATCTTATAAACCTATAAAATAGCTGTATTTATTTTTGTTTTTGTTTCTGTGTTTGAATGACTTTTATCAAATGTAATATTATTAATTTCCCAAGTTTTCAAAGTATCTGTCAAATTAAAATTATACAACAAGTCATGTAAAAGCCATCTGGGCGTTAAATAAATAAATAATCTTAACGAAAATGTGAAAGAGAACAAGACTCAGAAAAATTAAAAGCTAACTGTCATCACTCGAACATAGCGCCTTAACCAACTCGGCCATTGGGACTTTTATATTTTCTGTCATTTTTGTCGATCTCGTATTTCAAATTAAGAAATAACTATATTTATTTATTAATTTGGGAGACAGGCATGGGTACCACCCTCCAGGAACCATTTATTGGATAACCAGCACCCCAAGTGGTTCGCTACGTTTGGTTACTTAGCAGGGGTGCTCGAGTTCACGGGGTGAGGTTTTTTTTTTTTTTTACAAGAGCTCCACAGGAGGCCCTGAGGAAAATAATTTCCCTCAGGGCCTATGCCATCTTTGGGGATGCTGTGTGGAGGGTTTTTTAAGGAAAGGAAGGGAAGGAGAGTTCTGGGAAGGAAAAAGGCTTAAGGGGTGGGTAGGAATCTGGGGTTCAGTGTGTCCTGGTCATCCGCCTCCAAGACCTAGACAAACTTCATCCCATGAACCCGGGCACCCCTGCTAAATCACCAAAGGTTTGTCCGGGTCTTGGCGGCGGTTGTTTCTGCCACCAGCTGCATGGCAGGTCGGATCGCGAGAGACTCTGAGGGAAACCTTGTGACCTCTCAAGCAGAACTCTTAAGGAATATCGCCTCGCACCGCATTGAGAGGGATGAATTCATATGTCCATCATCCTAGACCCACTGGCTCTCAGATTCCTACCCACCCTCATATCTTATCCTTCCCAGTACTTCTTTTCCTTCCTTTTCTTTAAAAACCCTTCACACAGCATCCCTAAAAATGACACAGGCCCTGAGGGAAAATATTTTCCTCAGGGCTTCCTGTGTGGAGCTATTATAAAAAAAAATCGCGGCTATCTTTTTGATTCGTTAATGAACTTTGTAATCACAAAGTTCATTAACGAATTTATTTGTATCCTAGATAGTGTGTCAGATAAACATAAACGATTTTATTTATATGGGACACCTGTTGAAATTTTTTAAAAGTATAAACGAATATTTACATTTGTTTTCATCAAATTAATAATGACGCCACAAAGTGAATTTTCGCATTTTGAAGAAATGAATATGTACATTTTTATTTGGAATAATTTTTGAAGGTCGTACCCTTCAATATAATACATCATTGAAAAGACAGAAATATTAATAAATCTAAAAGCAACAAGACACAGATAATAATTTTGTCTCCTTGACACCATCAAGAAAATGTCACTTAATACAGGCATTTTCATGACCTTATTTCAAAAGCACTATAGAAAACACCGTTTTTGTTCTGATAAAACACCTTTTTTTGTACAACCGTAAATATAATATTAAATATCTCACCTCCGGGTAACCCCCAAACCTCTAAAATACCTGCAGGATATTATTTTTCTCCTAAGACCTAAGAATGCATGGATAGCGTTGAGTCCTATCTTCCATACTATTCTGTTTTGAATTCCAGAAAAAAATGGCATACATTGTATTTCATGGAATATTGAACATTTATCTTTATCTATCTCTTTTTTCTTTTATTTTTCTTTCTAGTATAAATTTGTGCTATTTTATTCTCTTCTGCTTTCTTGTTTTAGTTTTGATTATTGTTCTCTTCTATTTGTTTTTTATTATTTTCAATTCTGCTATTTGCTTTTGAGTATTCTTTAGTGCTGTTTTCTCGTATTCTCTCCTGCTTTTTTGTATTCTCTTCAGCTGTTTTCTTGTATTTTCTTCTGCTTGTTCATATCTTCTTCTGCAATTTGCTTATTTATAAGTATTCTCTTCTGCTATTTTATCGTTTCTCTTCTGCTTGTTTCGATTATCTTCAATTCTTTTACGTTTCTTCTGTTTTCTCGCATTCTCTTCTGCTTGCATTATCTTCTGCTGTTTACTTTTTCATATTCTCTTCTGCATTTTTCTCAAATTCCATTTGTCTCGTATTCTCTTCTGCTTGCTTGTATTATATTCTGCTGTTTACATTTTCTCTGCGGCTTTTTTCTGGTATTATCATCTGCTTATTAGTATCATCTTTTGCAATTTGCTTGTAAGTACTCTCTTCTGCTGTTTTATGTTGCTCTCTTGCTTTTTTGGATTATCTTCAATTCTGCTACATGCCGACTACTATAATCTTCGGCTTTTATAATTTTAAGGAATTCTCTTCCGCTTGCTTGTATTACTTTCTTCTATTTGCTTGTTAGTATCCTCTTCTTCTATTTTCTCATGTTCTGCTTTTTTCTATCAGCATTCTCAGTGGCTTTTTTCTTATATTCTATTTTGCTTCCTTGATTTTTTTTTCTTTTTATTTCGTGCGAAAAACGGTACACTTCATATATTTTTTAGTATTTTCACCCGCCACGCTATTTTGCTATTTGTTTGTCGGTATTCTCTTCCGCTATCATTTTTTTCTTCTTTCCTTTATATTATTCACCTCTTATGTAGGTATCTTTGTATCATGTATCCATTAACTGAATTGTTTATAACAACAGAATTGATTGACAAATCTATAATGTAACACTTGAATGTAAAAGCCGGCGTTGAAATATATAAAAAAATAAATAAATATAATTGTGTTATGTTGGGATCAAAACTTACAACTTATGCCATTGTAAGCCTCGTTTTGATTATTTTTTTAAGTGGGTGTCTCATCATCTCAACAGCTCTCAACCGGTTGGATCTAATGAGACTATAGCATCCCCAATCGGCGCATGTTGGCGGGTAGAAGGAAGTTGGAAGGGAAAAAAAAACGATACTGGTTGTACGTCCATTTTGCACTGAAAAGGTTCCCTATTTGCGACTTTCAATATATTATTAGATCCTTTTCCCATAGTTTGGAAGGCTTTCGCAGTAGTTCGGCTTTCTCATCAACTCGACATTTCCCGACGGGGTATGCAGCTTCCCTAGTGCGGCTGTTAAATGCCATACCGGATTAATCTGGAAAATACATGAAATATTTATGGGCTTCACACTCTACCGAAGGCAATCACGGAATATCGGGAAACACTGAATAGATATTCCCTAGAAATGTGATACGTATCAATTTAAAATAAAACTTTTGTTAACCATTTTGACTCTCAGAGCGTGACCATCTGTATTATTAAGTTATTTAAATTCAAACAATATTAGTTCTGTGGAGGTACTTATTATTAACAATAGGTCCTAGATACAAACTGGTTTATTTTGAGTTTACTTATTTACAATGCTGGTCACACGACCCGCATATACTGGCTGCTAATTAAATCAGATCGGTAGGATAGCCACTGCCTACCCGGGCACTCCTGCTGCCACACGTCATCAACTGATAGAAGCTCTTTCCCTGCTGGCATCTGTCGGCATCCGATAGAAGTTCTTTCAATACATTACACCATCCAATACGATCGATTATCTATTCACGAAATAGCATTGATACATGTGTGAATAGGTTATATATTTTTTTTATTTTATTTACACGCCCATTGGGCTTTTATAAATAATATGTTGTTAAACTTTCAAAATCGCTAGATACGCTTACTCCAGTACTCCAATGAAAATACTCCATTCAAAATTTCAATAACGTAAAATGCAATTTTGCTTTCGTCGTATGACATGGCGGTCATTTACAATAATTTCTATAATTTTGTTATGTTGATATTCCTGATACTGTAACATAACGATGGATTTATTACCATTTAATCTTTATGTATTAGGTAAGAGCTAGATTGTTTGTATCTTTAATAATTTTTAATAAATTAAATATTTTGAATTAACTATAATTGTTAAGGCTCCGACACGGGAATCTCGACACTGGAATGCGATGCTTTTGTTTATATTATACAATTTTTGAATAAATAAATAGTTAAGATCACATCCCTTTCATTTGATAATATTTATGAATTAAATTTCGCACGGCTAAAAGTCGTTGGTTGTATAATATAAGGGAGGCGAAGAACCATTTGCGACCCCTACCGCTTCTTGAGTAAACATTACCTAAAACCTATTAAATTTGAACTTTGATCTTGAATTACAAACCGTCGTCCATTCGACTACGCCGTACTTTTTAAAATCTTTTTGTTATCTCTTTCGGCATCTAGTACTGACTACAAACATTACAAACTACATTACAAACCGTCGTCCATTTGACTACGCCGTACTTTTTAAAATCTTTTTGTAATCTCTTTCGGCATCTAGTACTGACTACAAACATTACAAACTACATTACAAACCGTCGTCCATTTGACTACGCCGTACTTTTTAAAATCTTTTTGTAATCTCTTTCGGCATCTAGTACTGACTACAAACATTACAAACTACATTACAAACCGTCGTCCATTTGACTACGCCGTACTTTTTAAAATCTTTTTGTAATCTCTTTCGGCATCTAGTACTGACTACAAACATTACAAACTACATTACAAACCGTCGTCCATTCGACTACGCCGTACTTTTTAAAATCTTTTTGTTATCTCTTTCGGCATCTAGTACTGACTACAAACATTACAAACTACATTACAAACCGTCGTCCATTCGACTACGCCGTACTTTTTAAAATCTTTTTGTAATCTCTTTCGGCATCTAGTACTGACTACAAACATTGCAAACTATATTACAAACCGTCGTTCATTCGACTACGTCGTCCTTTTTAAAATCTTTTTGTAATCTCTTTCGGCATCTAGTACTGACTACAAACATTGCAAACTATATTACAAACCGTCGTTCATTCGACTACGTCGTCCTTTTTAAAATCTTTTTGTAATCTCTTTCGGCATCTAGAATTGACTACAAACATTACAAACTACATTACAAACCGTCGTCCATTCGACTACGTCGTCCTTTTTAAAATCTTTTTGTAATCTCTTTCGGCATCTAGTACTGACTACAAACATTACAAACTACATTACAAACTACGCCGTACTTTTTAAAATCTTTTTTGTATCTTTTGGCACCTAATACTTACTGAAAATTGACGCATATTTTTAGTGCATCGGATTAGCGGATTAATAACTTGTTCTAGCACGCGCGTGGTCGAATCGACTACTGTTATGTAATAACCATCATAAACGCATTTATTGTGTACGCACGATTTTCCACAAAAATGAGGTGCACTAATTCTAACATAACTATATTTTAAAATTTTTTGTTACGAGCAAGTATTTTTTTTGACGTGATAACGTCTTATAAATCGACACGTTCCGCCTGAGCCGAGCGTATAAGCGAGAACGCGGAACAAGCGTTCGGCCTAAGTGTTCGGCTTATGACGCATCTATCTCTCTTTCACTCCATCGTTATTATACGACGTTGTCACGTAAAATTATCGTCCGTAAACCGACTTTACAGACAACCAATTTTTTTTTAAATTTGGGAAATTTAATAATTTTTTTTCCGAATAATTTATAAATATTTATTCAATTAATACGTGTCTTTAAATGTAAAAAAATATATTTTATGTGAATACTGTAATTAAATTCTGAATTAGTTAGTGTAAACGATGTTATTCGATTTATTTTCATTAGCTCTTCACAAGAAACACTCTAAAGAAAAATAATTTCCCTCATGGCCTACGTCGTCTTAGGGAATGCTGTATGAAGGGTTTTTTTTAAAGAAATGAATAAAAGGAAGTTCTGGGACGAAAGTATTAATCAATCCGTTCAACTGCGGTGCAAGGCGATGGGTCGAGGAATTCTGGTTGGAGAGGTCGAAAAACCTCCTCAATCAGTCTCTCTCGATCCGGACCCGGAGGTAGGCAGACACATCGACCACCATTTGACAACCTCAACCCATGAACCCGAGCACCCCTGCTAAGTCACCGCCTGTAATTCAGCTAGGGGCCGCACATACTTTATTAGTACACAACTGCTAACCCTGTACAAATCGCAAGTGTGCCCCGCGGTTGAATTTGGCAGCTTCCTCTGGTCTGGAGCTCCAAAATACTTGAAAAATACTCTCGACTCTGTGCAGAAACGGGCGGTCCGTTTGATAGATTCTCCTAATTTAACAAACGGATTGCAATCTATAGAGCACAGGCGTCAGGTGGGAATGCTATGCTTGTTCTACCGGTATTACAATGGAAGATGCTCCGAGGAACTAGCCTCATTAATCACCTCGGCACCGGTGCATAGTCGGGAATCACGCCAAACACGCGCCCAACATTTGTACATGGTTGACATTAGTCACATGAGAACGGGTCGTTTCTACGACTCGTTTTTAGTTCAACAGCTTGGCTGTAGAATGATCTACCGGCCTCTGTGTTTCCTCCCTCCTACAACATGGGTCTTTTCATGTTCATTCCTTCCTTTCCTCAAAAACACCTTCCACACAGCATCTTCAAAGATTTTCCTCAAGGCCTTCTGTGTGGAGTTAATGTAAAAAAAAAGAGATGCTTTCACTGCCAAGATCCGGGAACCGGAGACCTCACCCCTGCTACATCACCAAATGAAGTGAACCTCTTGGGGTGACGCACGGCAGAGGTGTTGGTTATCCAAAAAATTGTTCCCGGGGTGTTGGTATCCATACCCGCCTCCCAATATGCAAATCTTTATATCATCTGTTTTCTGTATTTATCCTCTTGTGCATTTTTATTAAAATTTTCATAAGAATTTAACAATTTTATGTAATTTTTGTATTATCAATGTAAAAAAAGATATAAAATAGTATTTTTTTATCATTTAAGTAAATAAAAATCATGCTTATTGTGAAACTGAGTTTTTAAGCAAAATAATCATAACAAACTGGCGCAGCCGTTCGGCTACAAATCTACGCTGGCAGATTTTTTTAACGCGTAACTGATTCGACGACGGTTTGTAATAAGCTCACATTATATAATACTTGTAATCCGGGGATTGTTGGCAAGACCCTGTACCCATCGAGATCCTTAATTACAGAGGCGATTGAAATTTATAAGCACCAGATTATCATTAATGGGAGCTACGCGACCGGCTGGCTCTCGACACTTCTGAGTACCCGGCTTTGAAAAGGTATTTCTTTGAAGCACCAGCGTAACATTAAGGATATAGACTTTAAGACGGTATCACTAATGAACGAATAAACGTGTCAATTAATCTGTATTCAAACATAGAAGAAGGTTAGTAAGGGGAAAGGAAATGTGAAAGCGGAAAGAGGAGAGCGTGGTTCAGATATTTAGATGGGGCCAAAACCAATGCAATGCTATCTTCTGATTCTGAATTCGATACTAAGGCCAGGGAGATACCAAGGAAGCCTTTTAAGAACGCCTAGCAAAAATACTATAGGAGTATAAATATATATATTTTTTTATTTAATCGTAAAATTTACGTATTTGGAGTATTTGTTTTTTTTGAGTGAGTTTAGTTTGGCTCAGCTCACCATATTTTTTCCTGGAATCATTAAAAACAGGACTTAAAAAGACATATTTTCATATTTTAATGAAATTATACATTTGTTTGATAAAATAAGTATTTATTAACATTATCCTTGATTTAAGTACCATTTAATTTTAATATTACCAAAATTTAGTATAAATTTGACAGCGTATTTTATCACCTTTCAAAAACAGTTTAAAAATATTTCATTTATTGAGCTTTAATATTGCAAAACGAAAATATTTTTTTTTATCAATCTGACAGTTCGTTAGGACCAAAAACAAACACAATGGCGATAGAACCGAGTGGTTTATTTAAATTTTTTATATAAATTAAAGAAAGAAAAAAGAAAATGAGTAGAAAGAAAGAAAGAAATGCCTTTTTTATAATGTAATTTTTTCAAATTTATTTATTTTTATTAAATTGAATCAGTTAGTAGGGTAACATTATTTTTTTAATAATTATATCTAGCTCCCAAAAAATGCCAAAATTGCCTCTAAAATCGAATGAAAAATTATAAAAGAGAACCCGCCCACTAATCACTGGGCCTTTAAGTCTTTAAGTCTCGCATTAATCATTTTTAACTAATCGATTCTACGTTTTATTATATACTAACTTTTCCCCGCGGCTTCGCTCGCGTGGCGTTAGGGGAAATTACTGTAGCGCTTGCACTTATCAATTATCCCCCCCCGCCTCCTCCTCCCACCCCTCCCGCGTTGCATACATTCATCCCCGGTACATTCAGTTTTCAAACAGCGTCACCTAACCTACATTTCATAATGCTAGGAGCTCAAAGAAAAAAAATTATCCAATTTGTTGCAGTCGTTCGGAATTTATGCGCTTACAAACATTTCGCAGATTAATTTTTATTTAAATATGTGGAAGTTTTAAAATATAATAAAAAAATAACACAATTTTTTATACTGTCTTTATAATCGCTACGAATTATATTTTTCATGAAGGAACTCTCATCTGACATTTATTCCAAAAAATAAGCTTTTTAAAAAAAAAAAAACAAAACATATTCTTAAATTTGAATTTTCTGGAGCAACAGCCGACCAGTAGGTAAGGGGCTGAGTACCTACCAGCATAGAGCCCACAAATATATCAAAATCGTTTCCACGGCAACGATTTGTTTTCTGATGTTAGCAATAACTCGCTTTTGTTAGCGACAGAAAAAGTATAACAAATATAATAAATAGTTTCATAACACCAGAGCTTACCATTATATACAGTCTATAGTCCTTGCATATAATGTAGCTTTCTATTGGTGAAAGAATAAAAAAAAATGATTTATTGGTTAATGCAAGAAAGCGTAACAAAAAAACTCGAGCAGTTTCGCATTTACAATATTAGTGTTGATTCAGAATCAGCTTTTGTTGATAAATATAAGTTTATATAAGTTCATATTATTTTTTTAGTCAAGTTTTTATTGTTATTGTACGGATAACCTTTTAGTAAAACGTTAGTTTAGTTAGAACATAATAAAAACAAGTCTTTTTCCAGCTAACGCACTCGACAGACATGATATCTTTGCAATATAAAAAATTGATTAAAAGAAAGAAAAATATTTAGTATAATCGACTCTTTTATATTCCCTTTTAACTTGAGCATCTCTAGTTGCTCAAACAAAAACAACGAAAAATAAACAAACGAAAACACAACCTTATTTTCGATTTACCGAATCAAACGGTTAGGTGGAAAAACACTCCCTTGGGGACAAAGAAATGGGGAATATTTTTTCCTGTATTTGATTTCCGGTCACCCCAAATCCCACAAAGGGAAAAGTCTACAATTTTCCCGTGTTTCGTGTAATCTGATAAGTACAGACTAAGTTCACAGCAGGAATTCTATTTTACTGGCATACACGTTGTAAATAACATATTTAATTCAGTAATCTACACAAGGCTTACAAAACATTATTTTCTCCGTCTGACTGTTGAGTTTGGGATTCACCTATTGTAGGGGCACATAATTCTCTGTGAATCAATTTGCGCACTATTTGTTATTCAAAATATTAGCATAGAACATATTCAAAACAAATGTATAAAATACTACCGAGCTCAGTACGAATCACAACGCCCGGGTGGGACCCAAACGCGATGCCCAATCAGCCACTGACCGGTCAAATGAAAAAAACGTCAAATATCAAAGCGCTGATGATTTTGATTTTGTTCTTAAATGCTGCAGCTCTTTCTTACATGCTAAGTAACAACAGTCGAAAAAGGAACATACAATCATTATCATACATCTCCCTCACACATAAAAAAATGATATGCAAGAAAAAAGTAGTACTTACTTAAGTAGTGCTTAGGAGGAAACAGTCACACGTATTTTGTGTTTCTCATTTTTTGTCTCAACATTATTATTTAAGTTGCAGCACGATAGCCATAAGGAACGCACGTTTATTGCTCTATTTTTCCGTCACAGTACCATAACTGTGAATCGTCACGATGATTTTAAAAGTGCTCATTATGATTTTGGGCTCACTACACAAGCACGTAACAGATCATCATAAACGCACTGGGAGATCACTATGCTTGATCATTGCACATACTTCTTTTGCAGACCTCTGTATTCCAATACTATATTATGTGAATCGATATAATGATCTTGAAATATAGCTGGCAGAAATCACTGCACGAGCAGTGACGTAAAAAAGTTGATATTAAAAGCACTGAGAGATCACTATGGTGATCATTGCACAGATTGTTTTAACAGACTATCTGTACAATAATTTATTGTTGTAAATGTCACACACGTAGATATATTGGGCTCTGTCACATAGGGATGGGTAACAAGTTGGATGGTGGAATGATAGAACATTGTTAGAGAAAGATAATTGTGTCAACATCTCTGACCTGGACTTCCAAAATACCTGAAAAAACACTTGATATCTTAGAGCTTTACAATTATTTTGCCCTATTAAGAAATATAAGAATTTCATAATAAAACTTTTTCCTGGATTTTTCTGTAGAACTTCCCGAGATAAAAAGGTAAGCATTAATTTTTAAAAATGTTGGCTCTTCGAAAACATTCCAACGATTGTCGAATTCCGTGACGGTTTTGTTTAAAATTTATTTCTACGCGAAGAATAGGAATTTAGACAGTCACGATTAATAGTATCAAATAACTAAAATACTGAAAATTCATTATTATTATTTATTATTTTAACTTTATGAGTAAAACCTCAAACTGTAATATTTAATTAAATGAAGACATTATGAGCGAAACTCAATCGAAAATCTGGAAACAGAAAAATCAGAAAAAGATATTGGCACCTCTGGGACTCGAACCCAGGACCTCCCTACTTTCCGGGTTGGACGACCTCCCTACTTTCCAAGTAGGGAGGTCCTGGGTTCGAGTCCCAGAGGTGCCAATATCTTTTTCTGATTTTTCTGTTTCCAGATTTTCGATTGAGTTTCGCTCATAATGTCTTCATTTAATTAAATATTACAGTTTGAGGTTTTACTCATAAAGTTAAAATAATAAATAATAATATTCATCCCAGACTTGCAGAAGAGTCAATAGATGTCGCACATTAAATAAAATGGATAATAATTTATCCAGACACCATCTAGATTGCATTTAGTTCGAGTTGAATCTTGCAATCATTCATAAAGATGGCAGCCAATAAAAATATGCGTTAAGAAAAATGAAGATAATATGGGTGGTTCTTAGTCGAAGTATGGTTAAAAGTGACCGAATTGGATATCGACACCTTAGCTCAGTGGATAAGAGCCCCAACCCGGAAAGTAGGGATGTCCTGGGTTCGAGTCCCAGAGGTGCCAATATCTTTTTCTGATTTTTCTGTTTCCAGATTTTCGATTGAGTTTCGCTCATAATGTCTTCATTTAATTGAAAATTCATTATTTTTTAAAATGGTTTAGCATTATAAGGCTTATTTTGTAATGGTAAAGGTACCTGGTTGACTTTTGATATTGGCAAGTTATCGGTTCTGACGAATTCAATGTAACTTTTTTTTTTTTTTTTTTTTTTTTTTTTTTAAATTTATTTATTTATTTTATAAATCAACAATCCAGTCCCGCTAAGCCAATTGCAATTGGCTTGACAGCAGGTGCTTATAATTCCTTACAAATATATTTGAAGTTATAATTTACATCTTTTATCTACAGTTAAACATTTTTTCATAAATTTTATCAAGTATCAAGTATCAAAATAAATATTCTTTTTCCAATAACCAATTTTTCACCATATATTTAACCTTATTCATAGAATTATGTTGCTTTATATTGTCAGGTAATAAATTAAATATCTTCGGTATGTTGTATTCAAACGTTCTCTGTCCGTACTTATTATTGAATTTCGGAACTATTAACCCGTCGTTACGCGTGAATCTAGTGCTATATTTATGATCTAGTTTCTCTTTATGCTGCGGGGTAAATATATGCTGAATTATAATTTTATACCATAGTATTGCCTTCACAGGTAAAATTTTTGCACTCTGAAACAGCAACGGAGTATTGTGTCTTTGTTTGAAAATGTTAGGGACAACTAATAATTTTACAATTGCGTTTTGTGCAACTTGTACCTGTTTCAGGTTGGTTACAGTAGTATTTCCCCATATTGTTAACCCATATCTTATTATTGATTCTGCTAGTGACATATAAATTATTTTAAGTGTATCAATTGATAGGAAAAAATTTAATGTGTACATTCTGCTAGCAATTGATCTGAGTCTTTTGCAGGTTTTTTTAATATGTTTGTCCCATTTAAAAAAACAATCTACTGTAACACCAATATACACATATTCAGTAACTAATTCTAAGCTTTCACAATTACAGTTAATTTGAATATTTTTGTGGATGCAGTTAAAGTTATGAGAAATAATATTAGGATTAAATTGAAATTTGGCATTTGGTGATCTTATATGCATTACTTTAGTTTTTTTAGCATTTATTAATAGCCCTGCATCATGTGACCATTTACAGAGTTGATTAAAGTCAATTTGTAAGAGTTCAATTGCAATTTTTAGATCTTTGTGTGATATGACCAATGCCGTATCATCTGCGAATACAAAATGTTTTACAAAAGAGAAAAAATTTTTCATTATAGTTACATAGATTATATATAGTGTAGGTCCCAATATGGAACCTTGTGGAACTCCTGCAGATATATTTTTTGTTTTACTAAATGTATTATTTATTTTGGTACATATTTTTCTATCTGTAAGATAATCTTTAAATAAATTTAACAAATTTCCTCTTATTCCAATTTTTTCTAGAGTTTTTAGCATTTTTAAAGAGTTTATTGTGTCAAAAGCTTTAGAGTTGTCGATAAATAAAACAATAACATGTAATTTATTATTTAACTGATTATTTATATAATTGGAAAAATCTTGCAGTAGTTTTTCAGTGTTTTTTTTTCTTTGGAAACCATATTGATTTGGATCTATGATAGCGAATTTTTCAATGTAATTATTTAATTTATTTGATAAAAATTTTTCAAGAATTTTTTCTAATGCTGGTAGAATACTAATTGGCCTATAATTTCCCAGTTCAATGTGTTTTCCACCTTTGAATATTGGTCTAGTGATACTATATTTAAATTCTTGTGGAATTTTTGCTTGCTTTATTATCATATTGATTAAATGAGTTATTATTGGCCCAAGAGTTTTTATATTTCTTTTTAAATCAAACATTCTTATATTGTCAATACCTGTGCTTTTAGAGTTTTTCATTTTTTTAACGATATTTTCAATATCAGTTATAGTTGCTCTTGGTATATATAAACTATGAGGTAGTTCTTCCAGTACTATATTAGAAGCTTTGTGATTGCATTTATGTAACATGTTGCTGATGCTATCCGAGAAGTAATTCACAAAATCATTTGACACAGAATCCTCAGTTCTATCTTTTAACATGTATCGTATTATAGTTTCATCACAATCGTTTTTGGGTTTACGTCCTAAAATATTATTTATCTCATCCCAGTTTTTTTTTGTTTCATTAAAACAGGTTTTAAATTTATTATTATAGTATTTAGTTTTATCTTTATTTATAAGTTTATTGACAAGGTTTCGTGTTTTTTTGTATTCTGTTTCATATGTTTTGTTTGTTGGTGTACTTTTCCATTTTTTATATAGTTTATCCCTTTTATTTATATTACACAATAATTCACTGCTTACCCATTCATTTATTGCATAAGATCGTGTTTTCGGTTTTTGCACTATCGTTTTTGAACTACTATTGTAAAAATTTTTAAATAAAGATTTTATTTTTTCATATAATAGAATACAATCCTTCTCCTCTATAAGCTTACTCCAGTTATAATCTCTGATATATCTATCAATAGCCTTTTGTGAGATGATTTGAACATACTTATTTGCAAAGTCTATCGGACGTTTATGAGATTTTATATTAATAGCAGTGATAAAATGATCAGCAATATTATTTTCGCAGACGCAAGCAGTTATTTTCTTGCCTCTAAATTTAGCAAATATATGGTCAATACAAGTGCGAGTTATTTGTCCATTTAATACAGCTTCTCTGGTTACTATATTGATGCATTTAGTTAAATAATGGTTAGTAAGTAAGTTTTCATACGAAGTTATGATATAATCTTGGTCATTTAGTAAATTTAGATTTAGATCTCCGAGTAAGATAATATTTTCCTTACTATCTTACACAATTAACACCCATCAATATATATTTCTTTTTTCTAATCTTGTTCTTCTATTATTCTTTTTATTCAGACAAGATTGGAAAGTCGTGAAGAAACTGGCTAATCAGATATTTATAAACGAAATATGGACATATGGATATCTGGAGCCAGCGAAAAAAAACGGAGAGACGTCCTAGAAATATGTGTGCTTGAGAAAAATGATCGAGATTCCATGGACAACTAGACGTACAAATATTCCCATTCTGGAAGAGCTCGGCATCTGAAATAGGCTTTCAACTATCTGCCCACAATGTACCTTAAGACACCTCGGATACATTGCTTGCCAAACTGAGAGCTCTAGCATGGAGAACCTCATAGTCACTGGCAAAGTGGAAGACAAAAGAAGTAGATTAATGCCACCAATGCGCTGGAGTGACTAAGTGTTACGTCGGTGACATGTCGGTGCCCGCAGCTTTCCGTGCTGAGCAGGACCGCGAGGAGTGGAGGAACCTTGTCCATCGTGGAAATTGGAGTAAGGGTCATGATCTTGAGCACTGAGGAACCGACTTGAGATGAATCCTTCATAACAATGCAAAAACAGTGCCCATACACCTGAGAAAGAAGCTCTATTGCCTGCTTACCTAACCACCGGAGTGACCTCACGAAATAAATGAAATAAATTTGCTTCGATTGCTAGAGATTTCCAGAAGATCATTTTGTCAATTTTTCGCCATCATTAAAAAAATCATACCTCTGAATTTTAGCATGGAGACGTAAAAGCTTATTGTAGCCAATGAATTAAACTGTATTTTACCGTTTTTTTTCATATTTGTAGGATTTACAAGAATAATTTTAAAAATTGTAAAGTTTATAATCACGCGAAACCTGCGTGTTTGTTACTTTGAAACTCCGTGAGAGGTACTTCTACTTCTTCGAGTCAACATAGAATATTTTCCATTTCTGTTTCTTTTTTTATTTTATTTCGATTTCTGTTTCTTTTGTCTGTGGTAAACTTGATAATGAAAGGAGCATATCTATGGAAAAGGGATTTAATTTTAAACGTAAACCGCTGATCAGAAATTCTGCGTGAAAAAAATATTTTTTAAATTTATTTTTCACCACGTTCTAAAATAGTCTACAAGTTCGGAATTTTGACATCTATGGTCATAATAGATAAAACATTTTGACAGCTTCATTTTAAAAAAAATGGCTAGCCATGGAAATGTTTTAAGAATGTTAGGTAAATAATTTTGGACGGCTATTAATTGCAGAAAAGTAAAAGTGGTCCATTTTTTGGCCATAATCGCTCCAGTGGAAGCCCAGATATCTCCAAAGAAACCCGATGGCACCCAGTTTATTATTTATCTAAAATAAGCCTTCAGCTTTTACACCTGTGTGGTGCCTACGAGTCTTATCCACCATCATAACCCTTGACAACAAACTGCATATTATCAATTTGACATCCTTCCGTAGTCCTCCATAATTTTATTCATTTTTAGTTACCTGTCAAGTTCCCTACGTCATATTATGTCTTACTTCATTCTTGTCTGAATTCTCTAATAAATTAATGGCAGTTTTCAAAATTCTGAATGGAGCGGATTCCGTTCAAAAGACTGCGTTTAAAAAAATATTGTCGTTCTGCCAAATACTTGGCATTCTTCCTTCACCTAATTCCTGGTAACAAAGCGGCCAAATGACTCCTGCTAATAAAAAAACACAGCGGAAAAACAATTCGAAGTTGCACAGCATTACGCCGTACCTCAAATTTACGAGCCACCGGGTATGAAAATTTAAATGCACGTGTCTGGCGTTCAAATTCAAACGTGGGAGGAAATTGCTACTGAGAACTAACTTCAGGACCATATAATTTAGAGGAGAATATTTTTTTGTATTTTTAATGACAGTTTTTTTTTACTATTTCATTATATTTGTCTCAGTTTGTTGATTTATTCGTCTATATTTTTGTTTACCTAATCTTCATGTTTATTGATTACCTCATCTTCATGGTTGTTGACTGCATATTATATGGCTTCTTCAAAATTCTTCTAAAGTTTTTTCAAATTCTGAATAGTGGTCTGAACTTGCCAGAGCTTGCCAATTTAATAAATATTTATATTCCATCAAGATCAACATGGCGAACCAATTTATTTCATTTGTCCACATGTAGAACCAGCATTAGAAAAAAAATCCTCGTGTATGATTTTTTTTTTGCATGAGCTCCACACTATGTCATTTCATCTTTGGGGATGCTGTGTGGAGAATTTTTTTAGGAAAGGAAGGAGAGGGGAGTTCTGGGACAGAATAAGGGTTTGAGGAGTGGGTAGGAATCTGGGGTTCAGTGTGTCCTGGTCATCCGCCTCCAAGACCTAGACAAACCTCACCCCATGAACCCGGGCACCCCTGCTAAATCACCAAACGTAGCGAACCACTTAGGGTGACCTATGGCAGAGGTTTTGGTTGTCCAATAAATGGTTCTCGGGGCGACGGTACCCATACCCGCCTCCCAAATTGTATGTGCGCAATAAAACAAAACATTTCACAATATTGACCTTATTTTTAGCTGTGACCTTCGAAATATCGATTAGAAGCAACGCATACGATGTGGTTTAGTTAAATACTATTTTTTATGATTTTACCATCTTCATGTTTGTAGGCCTCATCTTCATGTTTGTTGATTTCATCATCTTCATATTTGTAGATCTCATCTACGGGTTTGTTGATTTCCTCATCTTCATTGACATTTCAACAAAGTTTGATTTGTTGTCAACGTTGAGGAGTCGGAATAACAGAAGAATAGGATGTGAAAAATTTTATAAAATTTCAATAAATAAACAGTAGCCGTATCCATACAGCACCCACCTTATATTTCATCATTGCTGAGAGCGTGAATTCTACTCTACGAGACAGCGATATCCGTGCCAAGTCTCGGCAGTTTCGTTAACAAGCAACAAATCGCATCGATAGAGCGATAAAAATATATGCGTTATATTTTTAAAACAACCGGACAGTACCAAAGTAATGTTTATAATAAAATTACAGTTTACATTATAAGTGTAATATTTTCGACATGTGTAATCTTTGAAATGTCAATATTACCTGCGCGTATTATCAAACAAATTAATTTCATTTTTTTTTATTCATATGAAGCAGATACTTTGTGATGTGACATTATAATTTAAAATAAAACAATAACTTTGTAAACACCACTTTTTATTTTTTATGTACTTAATGCCGACCGGGTTTCGCTACCACCGTAGCTTCTTCATGGCAGTACAGAACTCTACTAAAATTAAGTTACATGTGTTATAGATAATATACATATGGGTTAGAAACAAAATCGGCCGGACTACTCAAGTGGAGGAGGAAGTAGGGATAAGTGTAGATGGAGCATTGGGTAAGGAAAGGGAATGTTTTTTGTCAATAGGGAACAACTTCAGTATTGGACTATTATTTAAATTTATTTGATTGTTAATTATCTTACTATTAATATTTTTGGCTTTTCTTAATTCTAGGGCTTCTAAATTATCCAATCTGATACCTATCGTGTTTAATTTAGAAGCCCTAGAATTAAGAAAAGCCAAAAATATTAATAGTAAGGTAATTAACAATCAAATAAATTTAAATAATAGTCCAATACTGAAGTTGTTCCCAATTGACAAAAAACATTCCCTTTCCTTACCCAATGCTCCATCTACACTTATCCCTACTTCCTCCTCCACTTAGTAGTCCGGCCGATTTTGTTTCTAATCCATATGTATATTATCTATAACACATGTAACTTAATTTTAGTAGAGTTCTGTACTGCCATGAAGAAGCTACGGTGGTAGCGAAACCCGGTCGGCATTAAGTACATAAAAAATAAAAAGTGGTGTTTACAAAGTTATTGTTTTAAATTAATTTGAGTTTTCAATGTTGTGCGTTTGTTCTGCGGTAAATCTGGTTAAAGAACTCAAATGTGCTTTGAATTTAAATGTAACTTTCAAAATTGAATCCGAAGAATTCAGGAAAGCGATAAAGTATGTACAAACCCAGCTTAAATATAAAAAATATAAGGCATTTGATAAAATATCACAAAAAGAACTTCTTCGCTTACTAAAGGTCTTAGGGAAAATTGTTAATTTGGTTCGCAAGCTATCTTAGTGAAGGAAAACTATTTGTGATAGTGAAAACGACAAAATCTAAACAATTCAACGCCTCCACCGGCTTACCGCAAGGTAGCTATTTAGGCCCTGTACTCTTTCTATTTTAACAATGTTAAATTTATACTCTTCATGGCCCAAGAATTTATAAATAAATTACCCATATTGCCAAGAGCTTCAATCAAATTTAAATGTATTGTATAATCGGTGTGTAACTAAAAACCTATTTCTAAACATTATCAAATGCAAATCAATCACTTTTTGTCGAAATATATTTCCAATGCTACTCAAATATGCCAGAGACCGTAATACACCTGGAGGAGTTTTCTAAAATAAGAGACTTCGGAGTTATGTTTGATGAACAACTAAAAATTTTACACCACATAAATCACTTCACAAACAATAAAATGGAAACATTGGGATTTTTGCTGAAAATTTTATTTGTTTCATTAGTCCGTAGCCAATTAGAGTATAATTTCGTAATTTGGTCACCTCAACATCAAATAAATATTTTAAATCTCGAAAGAATTGAACGAATCTATAACAAAAGGTGCACTGGAATTCGAAGACAAAAAAATGGAAAAATCATCCTTCACTTACTAACTATCACGTCGTGGCACACACTCCTTGTCTCGTTCACTTTCATACATCGTCTCACACACATTCTTCTATTATTCTGACCCTTGACGTGGCCCGAATGAATCCGATTCGTCAAAAGTCGTGCCATTTTTTTTTTTTTTTTACATGAGCCACAGGAGGCCTGAGAAAATATAATTTCCCTCAAGGCCTATGTCATCTTAGGGGATGCTGTGTATAGAGCAGGGCTTCCCAAACTTATTTCAACTGTGACGCCCTTGGGAAGTTGCCATATTTTTGCGACGATTTTTGTAAAAATACTCTATACTATAGAGTATTTTTACAAGATATTAGGGGTGGGTAGGAATCTGGGGGTCTGTGTGTCTATGAGTGACGGAAGTACGAATTCATCCCTCCAACAGCGATGCAAAGCGATGAGTCCGGCTGGAAAGGTCAAAAGGCCTCCCTTAATCGGTCTCTCTCTAAAAATCTGCAGCAGAGCAGACGCTTCCGCCGCCAAAACCTGGACAAACCTAACGCCATGAACCCGGGCATCCCTGTTAAGTCACCAAACGTAGCAAATCATTGGGGTGACCTATGGCAGAGGTGTTGGTTATATCTCCACGTTTCTCACACGATCGTACACGGCTTTATCACACAAATGTTTTTTCAATTTATTCATTTTAATTTAAAAATCCCTTCAGAACAAATGATAAACAACATTTTTTTTATAATATACTTTAAAACACGTAGATACTTAATTAAATAATTTTATTTAATACTAAAAATACTTGCAGATCGGCGAAAAAGAATCGACCTACGTTTCCTTTATAAAAAATGTTAATTCGGAGCATGACCGTTGCGAATTTCTAAATCTAGTCAATTTAAGAGTATCTTTTTTTTACATGAGCTTCACACAGGAGGCCCTGAGAAAAATAATTTCCCTCAGGGCCTATGTCATCTTTGGGGATGCTGTGTGGAGGGGGTTTTTTAAAGGAAAGGAAGGGGAGGAGAGTGCTGGGAAGGAGAAGGGTTTAAGGGGTGGGTAAGAATCTGGAGTTAAGTGTGTCCTAGTCATCCGCCTCCAAGACCTAGACAAACCCCTATGAACCCGGGCACCCCTGCTAAATGACCAAACGTAGCGAACCACTTGGGGAGACCTATGGCTGAGGTGTTGGTTTTCCAATAAAGGTTCCTGGGGCAGCGGTACCCATTCCCGCCTCCAAAATTGAAATTTCATAAAGTATCTGTTAAATACTTAAGGAACTTTGGTCAAATATAAAAACAATTTTAAACTACTTGCAATAATTACAAATTCAGCTATCGAACTCTGCACCAGCGTAATCATTATGTGCCCAGAGTCCACACATGAGTCATTTGATCCAGGTTTCTCCTCGAGTATTTTCAGAAAACAAAACCGTTTCACCGTGGACACAGCACTCGCTCGACTGATAAATTGAAACCTGTACGCGCGTACACTGATTGAAAGATATGGAGTATTTGTTAACGAAAAATGACGGTATTCCATATTTAGATACTTTCCTCTGTCTATTCAGTGTTCCGACAGTGAATATGTTGCGTATTAGTGTGTTATTTAAAACCTGTCACATTCAAGAAGTGTCGAACAGCTTTTCTAAGAAAATATTATAAAACATTCCGCGAAGGAAATACGTTTTCAAAAAAAAAAATCTCTGTACATTTTCTTCACAGAATATTGAATCATATTGTGAATTTATTATTACGGAATTGGCATTACGTATGTATTCACGTAATTTTTGGTAAAGATGATAAAGAAAATCTGAAATCAAATATAAGAGGGAGTTTTTACTTAATTTTATTCTTGGAAACAATCTTTCTTGAAGTATTTTTATTCACAGTACAATTATTTCGAATTTGCTCTGTACAACGAATGCTTTTATTTCCACGAATACGGTACCGTGGCGGCATAAAAAAGGCTAAAAACATATGTCCCTTATCACAATAATGCTGAGCTCTTTCAAAATATGAGATACACTATTCAAAAAATGCAAAAAGCAATAATTAAATTCATCCTGTAAGTACCATTTCACACAGATTCTAGCGAAATCTACAAAACATTAGAAGTCATGTCAATAAGACAACTTTATGCCAAATCTGATATAATATACCTTGTCCAAAACAAACAACATATTCCAATTCAACCAAAAACCATAACAAAAACCAGGTCCTCAACAAATAAAACACTGAACATACCGATAATCCACACCACACATGGACAAAGACACTTTCAGTATTATGCAACCAAACTTTTTAATTGCATGCCCATTACTTTGAAACAAATACTATCTGCAAATACATCTACAAACATTCATAAAAAACATATCACTGACTGGATTAAAAATCAAGATATTAACTTTATACAAAACATTATTATTCCCAACCAAACATAACAAAACTATAAAAAATATAAAATTAAATAAACCTAAAAATTAAGTAGTTTTTCAAGTATCCAACAACTATACATACACTTACAATTTATATATGTGTGTACATATATGTATGTGTATGTGAACGTGTATGCGTATGTATACGTATGTATATATTTATATGCATGTGTGCAGGTACAAGTATTTATATGGATGTGTATGTATGTTTATGTTTATATATATATATTTTTTTTTTATATTCCTCTAGTATATTTAAACACTTTTTTTTTCTCTTCTAAATAACCAATGTACAATAACTATTAACTTTACAAAAAAAAAATACATATAAAACTTTCTATTACAACACATAAATACTTGTCACACATAAACATAAATAAACACGTAAACACCTCAGCACAGGTTTTCCTAGTGAGGTGTTCACGAAACATACAACAATACCTATAATAATTAAAAAAAATTAAAAAAACTATAGGTCTGTTTCCTCCAAAGGAAAAAAGTAATCATTTTCTTACATCTCTCTCACACAACGCGCCGTGATGTCTCCGTAGACCCCTACTATATAGTTAGCCGTGAAGATAATTTTGAAAGTATGGAATGTAGTTACAAGATAATTTTGAAATGTGAGTGAAATCTAAAGCATCAAAGCTAATGATCGGCACATGGAATATCACCAGCTTAGCCAGATTTGTTCAAAACTGACCTCAAAATGTCAATTTTTTTCAGTTACTCTCTTAGAACAACTCATCGCTTCAGTTCTTATTTGTCCAACAGACCATTTTAGTTTTTGTTCATTCTCCACTTTAAAATTAAAAATAGAGTATAAAGAAGTATATTTAATCCATAAGAATTATTAAAATAATTGTCATATAAATTATTAATAATTGTTAATCATTAAGAATTATTTAAACTAATGAGACCTTTTCCTTTACGCAATTAGTTTTATCTGGAACACCTTTCATAATGTTTCATTGAAATAATGAAAGAAAAACTTCTCCTCCTGTAAAATTTTCTAATGGTCTGTTGGACAAATACGAACTGAGGCAACGAATTGTTGTAATTTTTAATTAAATGAATGAGAAACAACTAAAGTAACAGTATTCTTCAAAATTTATTAAGGATTGTGTACTAGACGAAATTTAATTTTAAATTTTCCGATTTTTTTTTTGTCTATTCAATATAATATGCTTATGTTAAGCTGTTTTCTTCGATTTTTTTCATGTTTGAAGCTTAAAATACTGCAATTTTTAAATACAAAAATATATTTCGGACAGAAAATCTAGTTAATTTTAAAGGTAGTTTTATCTAGTTTCTAGAAAGGTATTTTTTTACGACATCTTCAAAAAGAGACGAGACATTTAAAATACGGAATAATTCCAGAATTTGTTCTGAAATTATTAATAAAACAAGCCTATACAATAGATAAACAACCCCCTCTGGCTGTGTAAGAGATGTATATATATCTTTCCATGAACAAGTTTTTGTCATTTTTTAATTAGTAATGTTTTCACATCCACTGTCGTTTATCAAATGAATAAAATTTTCACGAAGTTTTTTAGTAAGGCTGTAAATAGATAAAGACATTTTTATACGTTTTCCCTCTCACCCTCGGCTTTAAATTGTTAAAGAACTCGAAGGTCACTCTTTTATGAGCAAAAAAACGTATTTAATCGTTTCCTTTATAAAATCAAAGAATTCAATCCATTACGTATTAAAGACCCATCTGTAAATATCTGACAGATGTTCAATGTCTGTTTGTTTTGTGTGACGATGACGAATTGACATACGTCAAATGTTATTGCATTAAATGTGACAATTCATTGTTCGTACGTTAGCTTCTGCTAGCATTTATACATAATTGAAATTGTTTCAGCCACTGAACAAATTAAACGATAGAAGTGCTTTTTAGGTGTGTCATTGCTTAAGAAGAAAGCTAAATTTTGTTCTTACCTATGTTTAAATTCATCAAATAATATTGAAATTGATTATTATCTACTCCCAATTGTCTAAGTTACCAAGGTACCACGGTAATCATTCATTGGATAATCAAAACTTCGGCCTTAGGCCACCTCAAATTGTTCGCCACGTTTGGTGACTTAGCAGTGGTGCCCGGGTTCATGGGGTGAATTTTGTCTGGATCCTGGCGGCGGATGCATCTGCCCGCCAGCTGCATGGTAGGCCGGATCGGGAGAGAATGGTTGAGGGAGTCCCATCTCTAGCCGTACTCTCACGGAACGTCGGCTTGCACCGCAGTGGGAGGGATGGATTCATACGTTCGTCACTCCTGGACACACTAACCCCCATTCCTACCCATACCTCATACCTTTTTCCTTCCCAGAACTTCTTCTTCTACCTTTCCTAAAAAGACCCTCCACACAGCATTCCTAAAGATGACACAGGCCCTGAGGGGGAATTATTTTCCTCAGGGCCTCCTGTGTGGAGCTAATGTAAAAAAAAGAAGAAAATATTTTAGGAACTAATATTTTTTTAAAAAATCACCACCGCGGTATTTTGTGAGAATGAGATAGGAAAAAGGAAGGTTGGAAAGTACAAAGTGCCAGGCTATTCAGATCTGGTCATCATACTCAGCTAATTCAATTTTATTCAATTAATTTAAAATTACTTTTCAATGAATGACGTTTTCCGTCAAGGCAGTATTGACAGTACCTACCCACCATTCTGTAAATAATAATCATTTAGTTAAATTTTTCAATTGTTTTATTGATTATTCAAAAGGTTTTAACATTTTTGTCTCTTATTTCAGATCTGGCGTCAACGGAAAATCGCTCTAGAAGAATTAAAAATACGATAAAAATTTCTGTTACGAAAGCGAAATTGCCTTCGATATAAATCCCAAGTGAAAACTCATTATAAAAATAAAAATAAAGCACTTTGTCTGATGAAACAAGGGTGATATTGCGAAATTCAGCACGTTATAAAATGCGATAAAACTCTCGTTACTGAGCTGTCACACCGAAGGTTGAAAAAAATATAATTGCCAGTGTTTTCGACAGCAAAGTTCTGAGACTGACAACAATTTGCTTTTTTCGGAATTATTATGGAACTGAAGGAAATGGTTCCACGCTTAAAAAGGAAGTCAATTAAAAAATATTAAGTTTTCTCAACAATAAAAATGTGAAACAGTGGAAGTGTAAAATTTGTGTTCTTGAATGGCTTTTCCTAATTTAAGAGTTAATTTTTTTGAAGATTTGGGAAGTGTCGTCTTTGCGAGAGTTTTTTGCAAGTTTAGTGGTTGTTTTTTGTCGAATTTGTCGAAATTTCGACGTGTTTTGCGGCAAGTGTTTTGTTTTCGAAGGCTCGATGAAACCGTGCCCGATGCCGCCTTTTTGGATTGCGCTGTACTTGATTATAGGTGAGTTATTACCATTTTTAATTCGACACTTTAAAAAAATGTTTTTTTTTTCATTTTTTAGAACACAGAATAAAGCCAGCTGATTATCTTCACCTTCTAACAACAACTTCAACTACTAACAACAACATCTCTGCCTACCCCTGCGGGGAAACGGCGTGATGGTTAGTTAGTTACTAACAACAGCACTATAGGTACAAAAATGTGTCTTTGTTAATGAAACAATAATATTTTTTAATTTAGTTTTCATTTGGTATGTTTTTAGGTTTTCACGGCCAAAAGGTATTTTTGTTATTGTTTTTGGGGTGTATTTTTGGGGTGTATTAAGTATTTTTTGTTATTGTTTTTTGGGACTCATCTGCCCTGATGATGGACACTGTAACGCTGTCCGAAACGTTGGCTAAAGAAGGAGGTAGCGAAACACGGCATAACACCCCAAAAACAATAACAAAAATAGTTTTCATTTGTATATTCCATAAACCAATTTGCGTGGATTTCATAAAGAATTGGAAAACATCGTAAGGATTGATTTTTTTTTACTAAGATTACGAAAATGTTACTAAAATTTTTTAGAATTTATATATTTATTTTTTAAATAAATAAATCCGTTTTTTGGGCTCGTGATGTCCTAACATGAAAATGTTCCGTCTCCGATAATATTCCATTGATTTTGAAAATTCCACACTGATTTTTTTTAATGTATCAACACGAATGGTTACACAAATCACAGATATTTGAATTAAAAGTACAATTTAAATCACAACATTTGGATAATATCAAACAAGGGCACAAGATCAAGTTTTATATGTTTAAGAACAAGAATGTTCGGCTGTTCAAAATAAAATTTCAAAAACAAAAAACCAACCTTGGTATAGGTGTATTCTATAGACAAACTAAATATATTTTTTGTGGACCTTCTTCATACTTGCTTACATGTTTCATATTGTTGATAAATCTTCCCCTTTAATTCATTTTAATAATTATTTATAACCTGATTTTTAAGTAAAATATTTGGATTTAGTCATATATAATAGACCTTTTGCATTATAATGAATAATAATCAAAAAGATAGATCGAGGAAAAACTATTAATGAGATATGTAATATTTTTGATTTGCCTGGTTATTATCCTCTGCCATTCGAGGAGGAAAATAATTTCCCTCAGGGCCTATGTCATCTTTAAAGATGCTGTTTGGAGGGTGTTTTTGAGGAGAGGAAGGAGTGAACATGGGTCTTGAAAAGACAAGGTCTTGAAAAAACCCATGGGTCTTGAAAAGACCCATGTTGTAGGAGGGAGGAAACACAGAGGCCGGCAAATCGTTCCACAGCCGAGCTGTTGAACTCAAGAAAGAGTCGTAGAAACGACCCGTTCTCGTGTGACTAATGTCAACCACGTACAAACGTTGTTAACGTCGTTAATTTTTCTACCTCAGAGCCCCTTATACGAAGCTCTTGTTAAAAAAAAAGTATTGGAAATGTAATTATTATTACGCGAGACAGCTGTTTCACTTTCTGAAGGCATTATTAGACATTGAAGAAGAAGATAACACTTATAATCTAAATGAAAATATGAAAGAAAACAAGACACAGAAAAATAGAAAAAGACAATGGTCGCAACTGGGACTCGAACCCAGACCTCTCGTCTTCTTCTTCAATGATATATTACGTTGATGGGAATAACCTTCAAAAGTTATAAAAAGAGAGTTTTTCTTATAAAAAAAATCATTATTAGACAGTTTGATAACGCCTTCACAAGGCAAAAAAGCTGTCACGCGTAATAATAAATACATATCAAAACTTTAATCTTTAGAATTTGATAAATGTTTCGCTTGCTTTGAATACTTATTTTAAAACGTCTGTGGAAGTTTTACAGCTTTAAAAGGTTTTTGAACGTAAAATATTTTAGCGGAGAGGAGTAAAAGCATAAAAACAGTATTCAAATTAAAATGATTAAGAAAATGCATTTCATAGAAAACTTTTGAAATCTTATAGTATTAATACCGTAGCGTCTGTACGGTTGAAATTTAAGAACTCAACTTTGAGTAAATCTTGGAAGCCGCACGGTATAGAAACCATCTGTGTACGTGGAAGTTTGTGGTTAAGTTACTGTCGTCGATATGTGAAATACATTTTCGCATTACATTCAATTTGAGATAAATTCGCTGTTTATTAACGTTTTCAAAAATAAAATGCTGTTTTTGAAGGCAGATGAAGAACCCTTTTTAATTTTAGTATAACAAACCGACATATGGGCGAACTGGGCAAAGCCCTTTAAATGGTCACAAACACTTAACTGGGCAAAGCCGAACCGAAAGCCACCCGCAGGGTCTAGCAGCAAAAACCTGCAGAATGGGTTTTTAACTGCTAGTTTTAGTGGTTTTTTTTAAGCTTTTACGTATTTCAGATTTTTTAATAAGTTTCATTTTTTTTAATTCAGAGGGCTAGTAAGGGTACAGCCGCCCCAGAATCAATTTATTGGTTAACCGTTTACCAACACTTCTGCCACGGGTCACCCCATGTGGCTGGCTAAGTTCGGTGAATTAGCAGGGATGTCCTGACTCTTCGCGTAGCAGTTTGGATCGGGAGAGACTGGAGAGAGCTTTCGATCTCTCCAGCAGGACTCTCTTGGAATGTCGCGTTGCCTTGCACCGCAGTGGGGGGTTGGATTCATACATTCGTTACACCCTAACCCCCAGATTCTAACACACTCCTCATAACTTTTTCTTTCCCAGAACTTCCTCTCCATCATTTTGTAAAACGACCCTACATCGAACTATTTTCCTCAGGGCCTTTTGTATGGAGCTAATAATGTAAAAAAATGTATATAATTTTTTTCTGTATGAACATGTCGTAAAAAATTACCGCTTTAGAAAGTAGATAAAATTACCGCTTTAGAAAGTAGATAAAATTACCGCTTTAGAAAGTAGATAAAATTACCGTTCTTATTTTCGTTTTTTATATTTAAAAAATAGAATACTGGGAGAAGAACAACAGTTGGGGGATCAACTGTCGTGGATTAAACAATAATCCTAAGTATCTACCTTTTCAGTTACGTAAATAATATGAATTTATACGTACCATCCACTAAGTGATCTCATTTCAAATAAATCTTAAAAAATACAATTTGATTTAACTAAGATATGCATTTTGTGTGAATCCAATTTGGTGGAACGCAACTGAAAAAAAACCACGTAACACGCATTTTTAATAGATTAAGTGCAGCAGTAAAACAATAAATTGCTCTGCCCTTACCATGGGGGGCAGAAGTGGAAAAATAACGCAAGCGCATCTCGCTGCCAACTCGTTATTTATTCAGCTCCCTGGCAGAAGAGAAATAACCCTCTAAGCCGAATTGGCTACGGAAGATTTGCCCGTCGCTACGACTTTATTATATCTGTGCATGTGTCTTTTTGTGGAAGCCAGTAGAGTTACTGTGTTTTTTGTTTTCATTTCACTGATAAGATTTTATTTTTCGGGGAGATTTAAATAAATTACATTGTTTTAAATCGTATGGTTTTCTAGAAAGTAAATCAGCTTTCTGCTGCAACAATATTGTTCATGAAAATAGTAGTAAATTGTAATGACTATAAGTTGGAGACCATAAAAAAATCTTGAACGTGGCGAAGTCCACTGGAGCGACCACACGAAATAAATAGACTTGCCTCAATTGCTGAATTCAAAAAGAGCATGTATGAGACGACGTATGAATGTGAACGAAGCAAGGAGTGTGTGCCAAGATCGATTTGTTTGGCGGTCCGTCCTCTCTGCCCACTTCTGCGGGGAAACGGCGTGAACATTGAAAAAATCATACCCTCGAACTTTGACATGGAGACATAAAAATTTATTATAGCGCTATATAGCTAATGAATTAACCTGTATTTTACCGTTTATTTTACATTTGTAGGATAAATGAAAGATATATTAAGAAATCGTTAAAATTATAACCGCGCGAATCCTGCGTGTTTGTTTCTTTGAAACTCCGTGAGAGGTACTTATTCGAGTCAATATAGAATATTTTCGATTTCTGTTCTTTAAAAAATTATTTTTAAAACTGTCCTAAAATAGTCTACACATTTCGGATTTGCGACATCTATGGTCATAATTACAATATTTTTTTGCGAACGGTACGAAAATGTGGCCCAATTTTAGACCGCTATCAATCGCAAAAAAAAGTGGTCCATTTTTCGACCATAATTGCTCCTGTTTTAAAGAACGTTTAAGCGCCTTTTTGGTCCGTTTCAAACAAAGCTTAATTTTGAATATAAAAAAACTTGTTTTGTTTGTCATTTAAGAAAACAATGAAATTTAAATTGGCAAATAACAAAGTTTTATAAAAATGTCAAATTGGTCTGAGCATAGAATTCATAATACGAGCTAGAATAGAAGTGTCTTTCATGCCGTTTTGAAAGAAACTGTGCATTTTAATTGCATGATGTAAATCAAAAATCAAGATTGTTTGATCTTTCATTGCATTTCCATTTTGCCATATTTGCAATGTTTTAATATTGGAATTAAATATGGTGTCGCAAAATAATTATGCTGTATTTGAAGAAAACATTATATGTATTCCATTTGGGAATTATTTTGGATGAAAAACTAAGTTTCGCCAATCATATCCATCAAATTGTGAACAAAGGTATGAAAACACTAGACTTCGTATTACGAACAACAAAAAATTACAATCCATAAAACTAATATACGTATCTCTAGTTAGAAGCCTAATCGAATATAACTCAGTAGTTTGGTCCCCAACCTACAAAATTCACATTAATAACAATGAGCCAATTCAAAAAAAAATTTCTGCGTTTTATCAATTTTAAATTAAATATCCCAGTAGAAGACTTGAAATACGATTACTTATTAAATATTCTAAAAATACATACATTAGAAGACAGACGTAAAATTAACGACTTGACATTTTAATTCAAAATACTTAACTCTAAATTCGACCGTTGTGAACTCATGCAACTCGTTAACTTACGAATACCCACAGTAACAACATGACAAAATACAATATTCTATAGCAGCACTCATAAGCGTAACTACATTGCCCACTCTCCGATACAATGACTTCACACCATGGAGAATAAGCACTTGGGTGATGTTGACATTTTCAATACTAACTTGGCGAGTTTTGTGGAACATCTAAAAAATTTATTTCAACACTATCACTAAACAAGCTGATAAAATAGCTGTATTTCTCTGTTTATGTTTATGTGTTTGTATGACTTGTTGTATGACTTTTATCTAATGTAGTTTTATTTGTATTATTGCCTTAGTTTCAAAGTATCTGTCAAATTAAAATTACACTACAAATCATGTAAAGCCCTCTGGGCGTCAAATAAATAAATAAAATAAAAGAGCTGCTGCTCTTTATTACACACTAAATAACAACAGTCGAAAATGAGACAAATGGTAAACTAATGTCTACACCTCCCCAAAGAAAACGTACAATAATTTTCATACATCTCCCTCACACGTGTAAAGAAAAAGAAATGTAAAGAAAAAGAAACGCAATCTCCGTCGCAAAAAAAAAATCATCCATATTTAAAGGATCTATAAAAAAAATTATAAAAAATCGTAAACATCTTTAACAGAAATATTCTGAAAAAGAGGTTTTGAAAATGTAACAAAAATAATTTTAATGCATTTCGAGAAAATTTGCCTAAAACTGGCAGCGAAGCAATCCGAGGTATTTTAAATGATGCTATATTGTGACAGAAAGCGCTTCAGTGGCTAACGAATTTCCGTATTTGAAATAAGCAAAAAATAGTCAGACTTTTGGATCACGAAACGCGCCCACTTTGCATTTCTTATATTTTTCTTTCTTCCATGGCTCTAATTTTTTGTGTAACTAATTATGTAAATTGCTTTGCCTCTTCTATGAATGATTGTTTTAGTTTTGTGAAAAGCAATTTCTTAAAAACTTTTTAAGGTTGTACCTATCAATGTAATATTTAATCATTGAAGAAGAAGGTAAGAAGCGAAGCTAGCCGTCCTTAATGGAGTACTGGTACCTACCCTGATGTATGGCAGTGAGGCATGGAACTGGCAGAGAAAGGATGAAAGTAGACTGAATGCTGTAGAAATGAGATCCCTGAGACGGATGTGTAGTAAAACCATGAATGATCGTGTGAGAAATGTGGAGATCCGCAAAAAAACCAAGGCTGATGTAATACCAAATTATTGCAGACACATTGTTTCATTGGTCCTCGTTCATTTAACCTTCTACCACTGCAAACTCAAATGATAAATAAAATGATAAAATATGTAAAAGAGGTAAAATTATGGTTGAATAATGTAAATATTGAAACGCTTTTTCTATAAATTTATCCATCCTTCTACAACTCACTTTCTGTAACTTTCTTAACTTTAGTACAATGTGTTTTCTGTTTATTTTTTTTTTTTAAACAACTAAAAAAAAAAAAATTTAAAAAAATTAAAAATCATTATGTTTTTTTTTTCATATTTTTATTTTATTTTTATAATAGCTGAAAAAAAACCTTTTTCACTTATTCTACCAATGTATTACTAACTTTATATTTTATGTGTTTTTTAAGTCTATTTTATACTTTGGGTACTTGGAAATATAGTATTTTGTTTTAATATTACCCACACTCAGGCAGTGCCTTAGTGGGTTTTCATCTCTTGTTCATACTATTTGTTATTATATATTATGTTATTATATGTGCTATTATACATTATATGTACAAAGAAATGAGAATAAATAAAGTTAACAAAAAAAAAAAAAAAGTAATGAATAAGATTAAGAAATGGACGCTCAGATGGTTTGGGCATGTAGAGCGAATGAATGAGGAAAGGAGTGTAAGGACGCAAATGTGAATGGGAGACGAAGTCGGGGACGCCCGAGGAAGACATGGCACGACCAAGTGAATCAGATACTTGAGTCGGGCGATGTCAAGAGTCAGAATATCAGAAGAGCATGTATGAGACGATGTATGAATGTGAACGAAGCAAGGAGTGTGTGCCAAGATCGAGTTGTTTGGCGGTCCGTCCTCTCTGCCTACCCCTGTAGGGAAACGGCGTGATGGTTAGTTAGTTAGTTTAAGAAGGTAATATCGACCCCAGGATCTCTATATTATCGAGACGATGCCCCACTCATAGTGAAGTTCTGTTTTAGCTCGATAATTTTGCATTTTTTTAATCTGTAATTTTGTTTTTACGTTTCGTTTCCATTTCAAGATGGTAACATTTGTGTGCTGTAAGGATTTTTTTTTTCAATTTTGAAGTTGTCGTGATTTTTGGGATTTTTAATTCACGTATTTTCGATATTATTGGACCTACCATTACGAAAAAAATTTAAATAGAAAATCGTCTTTGAGATATATTTTAGAAAAATTTTGCAATTATAAATTTGAAACAAAAAAAGTGCAAATCTTGTGATTTCAGAGGAAATTTTGGTTTTTATTTATAAAATGCTAGCTGGTACCCGGCATGCGTTGCAATTCAAAAAATAAATTGATTCTCCCTGCATATCCTTTCCCGTCCGTCCCGTTCACCTTACGAGTTCCCTTCCCCTCTCACGTTCCCCTTCCAACTTCCCCGCCTTCCCCCTCCCTCATCGCTACTCCCACTCCCACAAAGCTCTCCCGTACCCCCCCCTCTTGCTTTCTCTCCCTGCCGCTGAAATATATGAAATGCACACACACACACATTTATAAAATTTTCATAACGCCAGAGCTTACCATTACATATAGCCTATAACCTTATATGTAGCCTTACCATTATATATAGCCTTTGACATGTCACCAAAGTTTCATCGCACTCGGATGAACGGCATGGCAGCGCATAAAATATGAACAAACAAACAAATATTGATTTTTATATACAAGAAGACAACATTTTAAAAATACCCCTTGGACGCCGGGTCTACTGATCACAAAACTGTTAGATGAATTTAGTATGTAAACAAACTTGTTGACTTAGTCACCCCAAGTGGGTCGCTACGTTTGGTGACTTAGCAGGGGTGCCCGGGTTCATGGGGTGAGATTCGTCGAGGCGGATGCTTTTGCCCATCTACCGTGTTGCGAGTTTTGATCTCTCCAGCAGGGCTCTTTCGAACCATCGCGCATCGCCTTGCTCTGCAAGGGATGGATTCGTACATTCGTAGCACCTGAACACACCTGAACACAACACACAGATTCCTACTCACCCCTTATACCCTTTGCTTCCCAGAACTTTATCTTATGCCTTTCACTAAAAAGACCTTCCACACAGCATCCTAAAAGATGACAAAAGCACTGAGAGTTTTTTTTCTCAGGGATTCCTGTGTTAATGTTATGTTAAAAAAAACCACCTACATTATTTATCGCTTGTCTGAATAAATTATTCTTCGAAAAGTCGGTTTTAGTTTTGAAAATGACATTTAAATTTGAATCAAAATTGAGTTTATTGAGCGTGTATAATTTAAAAAGAATAACGCATCATCCCGAGAATACTCAAATAAATACGACGAACATACGTACTCCTTGCTGTATTTACAGTCACACATAATCTTAAGTTAATCTCCATGTTTATTTTGCCCGCAACATTCCCACCGATTGTTAAATTACCCTTTGAAGTTGAAAAATTCCCAAGAATGGGGCGTTCGTCAAAATTTGAAATAATGGCAACTCTGGTAGAGAGCACAGTAGGTACTAACTCACCTCAAGAGCTTCCTGGAGGAAGAGAGATAGGTAAATACTGGTCCCGAGAGGCTCCACTGTCCCCTTTTATAAAATATTGTTCCCTATTTCAGTGCAATATGGATACATCTTCAAAAATAACAGACCCTTGTAAAATAACGCCGTAGAAAATCAAACCAGTTACCTGTGAGGCTGAAGGTAGTGGGGAAAGAAGGAAATGGGGAAGAGGAAGGTTGGAAAGTACCTGGCTTTTGAGATCTGGTCACCAAACACAGCTAAAGCTATTTCAAGCAAGGTTTCAATTCTGAATGAAAGTCTTACACCAGGTGATACTGAGAGTACCTTCCACTCTGGAACGTGCCGCAAATATACTTAGGATGGGTTGTTTCAAAAAATTTGACGAATTCGTCAAATATTTGACGTTAATTTTCACGTTCTGTATAAGTTCTATTCAAGTTCTGTGATAATTTCAGTTTTGTGAAGCAGCTGGCCTATGATGATAAAAAAACAGAACTCGAAAAAAACTTACATAGAACCTGAAAATTAACTTCAAATATTTGATGAACTCATCAAATTTTTTGAAACAACCCGTCCTTAATGTTATTTTAAAATGAATTAATTGTAAAATAACACAAATTAATCAAATAAAGTTTACTTTAGTTTTTACTCATTGTTTCTTGTTCTTCAATTTTAAAAACAATAATAATTTTTAAACTAATAAATTTGTTTTTACATCTCTTTCCTATTATTATATTGTTTTCTTTTAAATTTAATTTACAAGGTGCGTGGAGTTTTTCATTTAATACAACTAGTGAAAACCATTTTGAAGTAAATTAAAAAAAGGTGTATTAATGTTTCTTCACTAAAAATTCTCATAAATTCTCACCAAATATTCTATACTATCGATTTGTGAGCCTTTTTCGATTCAACATGAATCAAAACTTAATGAATTACACCTCAGCCGACCTAATTCTTAAATATGTACTTCTTAAAAACTACCCCTCTCCCTAGAAGGTGTTCTAAAGAATTTTGTCATTTACCAAACCCTATATCACCAGTACCCCTCTCTCTAGAGGGTGTTCAAAAGAATTTTGTCATTTACCAAACCGTATATCACCAGTACCAGAGATATCAATATTCTGAAAGATAGATACACAAAACGCGTTATTTATATTACACGTTATTGTACTGTGGTGATCTAAAAAATGGTACCCCGCGTTTTCATTCCGCGACAAAATATCCCTGACACAATATACTTCGGCAAAATATCCCTCGACATAATATCTCAAGGACAAATTATCCCACGGGCAAAACATTCTACAACAAAATAGCTACTTAAACCTAACCTAACCTAACTTAACTTAACCTAAACTAACCAATCAAGTTCTTGAACAATTCAAGTTTTTGAACAATAATTTGTTGTCTTTAAAGGATGTCTGTATTATTTTTGTTCCATTTTACTATTTTTGAACAATACTTTATTTTCTTTTCAGGTTGTCTGTATTATTTTCGTTCCATTTTGTTGTTAGGTTAGGTAAGGTGAGGTTAGGTAAAGTTATGTTGGGTTAGGTAAGGTTAGGTTAGATTAGGTTAGGTTAGGTTTAGTTAAGTTAGGTTAGGTTTGGTTTTTAGTAGATATTTTGTTGGGGGATGTTTTATCCGTAGGATATTTTGTTGGAGGATGTTTTGTTCATATGATAGTTTGTCGGGGGGTATTTTGTCGCTGGACGAAAGTCGCGGTACCCTAAAAATGCTTATAGAACCTAAATGTATTAAAACAATATTTATTTATTTATATATATTACAGTAATATACATTACAAAGTGATGCTTTGTCTGTCCAACTGGGAAGGTTTCCCGTTTCAGGACAACCAAATTGCACAATTAGTTTATAATATTCTAAATAAAGGAATGGTTTCTTTGTATCCTTGAAAGTATCGCAAGGATGTGATTCTTACAAGGTCATTCTGGAGAACATTATAATTGAATAATTGAAATTATAGCATGCACTATATACATAACATATTTTTTTAAATATTTTAAATTTATAAATCAAAATATCTGACAATGCCATATGAATTCCCAATGTTTTATATGACTATTTAATGGATATAGAGAATAAACCAGTTTAAGTAGACTTGTCTGATAGACAAATTTGAATAGGCAACATTGAGAACCCAGAAAGAAAAAAAACAGAGCAAAAGATTTGCAAATTTAAATTTAAATATAAACAAAAATTGGATATCAAGTTATAAGGAACATAAACAATAAATTTTAAAATTAAGTTAAAAGTAACTTTCGGATCGTTATTCCTCTTATGTATAAAAAATCACCCTCTGGGATTTATGTTAGCACATATTATCTTCCTCATATTTATTTCCTCGTACATATATATTTTACAAGACACGTTTTTCTAGTTATCCTGGTAATGAATTGTTCGAGCGATTTTTGTCAGAGAGGGGAAGGGCGACTTGAAATATTATTAAATGTTTGTTTGATGGGTCGATTTGAGGACGAAAATAAGGAGGGAAACTTTCCCACGATCTTTGTGATACAGTGATAAGATTACGGACTACTAGAGTTGTAGATAACTCATTCAGTTTCTGGCGAATTGCAAAAAAAATCACAGCACAATTACTATTTTCCACTTGAAGTGATTGGAGTAAGAAGTGTTGAAATATCTCAGGTTTTCAATTTGGGAGGCGGGGATGGGTACCGACGCCCCGGGAACCTTTATTGGATAACCAACACCTCTGCCACAGGTCACCCCAAGTGGTTCGCCACGTTTGATGATTTAGCAGGGGTGCCCAGGTTCGTGGGGTGAGGTTTGTCGAGGTCTTGGAGGTGGATGAACAGAAGACACTGAACCCCAGATTCCTACACACCTTTTAAACTCTTTTCCTTCGCAGAACTCTCTTCCCCCTCCTTTCCTTAAAAAAACCCTCCACACAGCATCCCTAAAGATGACATAGGGACTGTGGGAAATTGTTTTCCTCAGCGCCTCTTGTGTGGAGCTCATGTAAAAAAAATACTTGTTTGTGAGAAAAACGCACAATATTCCCAATTGCTCCCAACTGCCTGGAATTATCGAGACTATGGCATCCCCGATTAGGACATGTTGTGAGACTGAAGGTAGAGGAGAGGGAGAGAAAATTGTAAAAAGGAAGGTGGGAAAGTACCTAACTATTTAATGGTTTTTTGCAATTTTTTATTTTTTCGTCCTCGGTGAGTTTGTGTGATACCGTTCCAATGACTGCCTCTTTGATTCAGGTTCCAAATAATGAACCTGTGTTTCGTATCCGGTCACAATATTTGTACAATTGCATCACCGTACACATTTTTCAGTCTTTCATGAATGCGAATCGGCGATTCACCTTCTGTATTTAAGAATTCAATCAGATAATCTGAACACTGTCTGATACGAACATCGATGTCGGCCATTTTGCAAGCAACTGCAGTGCTGCCACCTGTTGACGCAGAAAGTTTCTAGTAGATTATGGAAGAAGGTTCGAAGAATAGAACTAAATTCATTTTTTCCATTTGACTAACTCTATTTAAGTAGAAAAATACAGGAGGCATCAGTTTTTGACTGATCCTCGTATATGGGACGTGTGTGATTGCCTTCCCCACGTCCTGGAAAAAAAGATTATTATTATTATAACCCATTAAAAATTATCTGCCCTCGCCGATATTTGACCCGCGCCGCTACCTTCGGATTGCTAACTGAGACCCTAGCACATCGACTGCGGAGGCCGTCATATTACCATTGAATAAAGAAGAACACGTGTGCATTATTGGCTTGTTTTGTGATCCAAAAATTCGTCCAATCAAGCGTTAAATTTGAAAGAAAAGCAATGTTACACAAAGATTACGAAATTTAAATGGGATGGATATCTACCATGTCAGCGAGTGTAAGTGAAACAGAAATTGCTGTGAATCCTTTCCAGTTGCATACTTGTCATTCGACTTACTATTGTATTCACTCTTGAGTTGTAGGTATGTACAATGTACATATTATTATTATTGCTGTTGTGGAGTGAGAATAGATTTCTGACTCTGAATACTTCATGTTGAAATTTAATAAGCAGGTTATTATGGTTTATATTGTGTTTTTATATTATTTTTTTTTAATAATTTTTATTTATATTTTCTGACGGCCTCCGTGGTCCCGAGGTAAGACTCTGGACTCACAATCCGAAGGTCGCGGGTTCGAACCCGGCGTGCGCAAATAAATTTTATTTGATATTTGTGTTATTTCACAATTTATTCATTTAAAATAATATGTAGTATATTTGCGGCACGTTCCAGAGTGGAAGATACTATCAGTATCGCCCTGGTGTAAGACCACCATTCAGATTTGAAACATTGCTTGAAAATGGCTTTAGCCGTGTTTAGTGACCAGATATGAATAGCCAGGTACTTCCCCACCTTCCTCTTCCCTATCTCCTTCCCCTCCCCACTACCTTCAGCCTCACAACATACCCCGATTGGGGATGCCATAGTCTCACTGGCTCCAGACGGGAGCAGTTGGGACTCTTGTGCGGTATTAACTATAAAAAAAAAAATATATATTTTTGAAGTTCTTACGGGTACAGTACCCTTACTTTTTTGTTTTACTTTTTAATTATAATTTTAGTTATGTGAAAATCTGTCATTGGATATTATGTATATTATTGTTGTTATTATTATAAGTGTAAAATATCTGTTGATTTTCTATAATAAATAAATAAAATAAAATAAAATAAAAATAAAATACAACACTTGTTTCCATTCAAATTTATGTGGATGGTAGGTATATCTAATTTTCTTGTTTGTTTATGAATATTACAAATATTTTTCTCTTCCAAACAATTGCATTACTTAACTATTTTGTTAGAACGTAAAAATATTTCCACTTTGCAACAAAATCCAAATAAATGGAATATTTGTAAACATATCCAAAAACTGAAAGCTGTTCTTGAAAATTTATAAAATACGCTTTGCGTTCACATTATTAGAAATAACCATATAATTTTTAAATATAAATTTTTTTATTGCAAACTTTAAAAAAATTTTAAAATGGCTCGCCTTACGTTTTTTATAACTGATATTACTGAAAACGAAAAAAAAAAACATATTTATTTTATTAGACAAATAGATTTTGGACGTTATTGCCACCTCACTTTTTTCCTTAATAATTCCTAAAAATTTCACAAAGTTTCATAATTTATTTTCAAATTGTGGTCGGAAACTTTGATTTCACAAAGATGTTCATTTTTATTATTTCGTAGTTAATTTTAAGATATATGGGTTTTTCTTCTTTTTAATCTACATAAATTTTACCACTCACATTTTGTTTTTACTATAAATGAATCCCTCTGGATCTCAGAGGGTAAATTGTAGTAAGGAGGGAAGGAGGCCTAAAATGTCTATTGGGGGTGACCAACACGAGCTGCGTGTATATCTATTTCGAATGACAACCCACGTGACAGAATTAACGTACGACATAAAAATTGTAGGAGACTAGTTTTTGAAATTTTTGAAATATTTTAATAAACACCATTTAAAATTGTAATCGCTGTTGCTTGATAGGTTATACGTTTTGGAGTTTAAAAATTGTTTTATATTTTACGTCGTCATATCATTTTTTTTAACATAATAGAATGTACGGAGTCGAGGTGGCAGAAGACAACTGTGATTTGATTGAAATACACTTCGTAACGTAATTTTTACTACAAAAATATGAAAGCATATTTTTTAAAACGTTAAGTACGGTTCGGTTACTACAGTAAATTTTGAAGTAATTATAAAATAATAATATTGGTAATTCTGTTGATTTTTTCTCCACTAACTGGTGGAGACAACTTTATGCAGGTTGAAAAGAACGACCCAAATAGCGTTTTATTTTCTCTTTCCAATACCATTTAGATCATATTTTTCACTTTGATAGTACGGGAGACACAACGCTCTTTATGAGACATGTGAGCTGGGAGAAATATGGTGATTAAATGGGTTAATGTTTGAATGCACTTTATCCAACGCAATTGAACTAGCACATTTCCATTATTAAAACTTGCGTAGTAATCTTTCGAGAAAACGCACTCGACAAAATCAAAGGGTAATTTACAATGATAAATTGCTTAGTGAAATTGATAGTAATATTAATAAATTTGACTAATTTGACCTAAGATAATAACAATTCTTCTTCTTCTTCATGTGCCCTATTAGGTCCCTTCGACGTTGGCGATCACTCTGGTAAATGTATCTCTTTCTTGCGCTGCCCGGAATAGCTCCTCCACACTTCTAACACCGGTCAACTCTCGTACGTTTTGCAGCCAAGACATTTGTCTCCTACCAGGCTCTCGGCGACCCTCTATCATGCCTTTTAATATTATTAATCATTAACTTTTCCAATTAAAACCGTTTCATTTTCAAAACTGGAACTGACATTTCAATAGTATTAATGACTGAATTTTCTTTGCAGATTTTTAGATTAGCTCCACGCAGGAGGCTCTGAGAAAAATAATTACCTTTGGGGTCTATATTATCTTGAAGGATGTTGTGTGGAGAGTTATTTAGGAAAATGAGGGAGAGGAAGTTCTGGGAAGGAAAAAGAAGGAGGTTTCTAAGAGTGGCAGACTATATAACTGGTATAAATCCTCCAACCGCGATGCAAGGCGATGGGTTGATAGAGTCTGGCTGGAGAGGTCATTAAAGCCTCATTTAGCCTCTCTCGATCCGGTCCGCAATGCAGCAGGTGGGCAGATGCATCCGCCGCCAAGACCCGGATAAACCTAACCTCAAACGTAGCGAACCGCTTGTGGTGACTTCTGGCAGAGGTGTTGGTTTTCCAAACCCTCCCAAATTTAGGTGAAGCTATAGTTTTTTCAGAGTAACCTTCAGTAATTTTAACCCCTGAAAATGAATCAAGGACTATTTAAACATTCACTATTAGTACGTATTTGTTTAAAACAACGAGTCTACAGATTTTAGCAGTCTGATTCTGAGAATAAATTCAATTAAACTTTGAATAAACACAGACCTGCCTTGATTCAGTCTGAGTCCTCACGATTCGCGGAATTTTGGAACTCTACTTTAGAGTCAGTATTTCACATAAATCGTAATAGAGTTTCATTCACTTAAACAAATATTTCAGGACATTGCATATTTATTTTAATTTAAGTCTTTGTGCATGCATAAACATGTGATGTACATAATATTTTTGTGGAACAGTTATCATAAAAAAATGGGGGGGACCTGATAGAAGAAGAATTAGATTAAATTCCTGCTACCTCGGAACAGGCTCAGCCTAGTGAGGTGGTATATAAGAACATAATATGTACAATGTACATTGTGTATATTGTAATATTATTTTGGTTTCAATGATAAAAAAAAAGATTCCTCTCCACCCCTCATACTTTTCCCACATTCTCTCCTTCATTTCCCCAAAAAGACCCTCCACTTAGGCACAAAAATCACATAAGCCTTGGCGGAATATTTTTTCAGGGCCATCTGTGTGGAGCTAACATAAATTTTTTTATTAATTTTTTAAAATCTGAATTATATTATCACTTGCTGATACCCGGCATCCGTTGCTATGCCATTTAATAAATAAATTATTTCTCCGTGCGGGTCCTTTCCCATTCGTCCCGCTCTCCTTCCGCCTCTCCTTCCTCTCCCGCGTCACCTTCCCCTCTCACGTTCACACTCCGCCTTCTCCACCTTCCCTCTCCCCACTCCACTCCCCCCCTTCCCCCGTCCCGCCAACCCCCTCCCGAGTTCCCCTCCCCCCTCCCGCATTCCATAAATTCATTCCCGGTACATTCAGTTTTTAAACAGTTCGCAAGCCAACTATTGAAATTTTTTTATACTGGTTTTATAATGCCAGAGCTCACCAGCAGTAAAAAAAAATCCAATTTGGCGCAGTCGTTCGGAAGTTATGCGCATACAAACATTTCGAAGATTCGTTTTTATTTAGATAGATGGATATTAACTACAACGCCTGAAATAAAATTCCCCGCAAATATATCAACACAGTTACCAAGAAAACGATTTGTTTTGCTTTTTGTCTGACGTTATCAATAACTCGCTTTTGTAAGGGACAATAAACGTATAATAAATATAATATATTGATATTTATAATTTTATAACGCCAGAGTTTACCATTATATACAGCCTTAATTACTCGCATATAATGTAACTTTCTAAGAAAAAATTTAAATTGGGTTTTAAAACACACGCAGTTTCGCATTTATAATATAAGTACAGATAAAGTTGTGTTTTTTCACGGGTCTGCGCCAGTATGATTAATGAAAAGTAAGTTTAAAATAAAGTTAGTTATTTTTAGTAAAAAGTAAGTTATTTAAATACGAAGTAAGTTATTGTCAACAAAATTGGGTGGTAAGGTGTCTTACATATTACAGCCAAAATAAGTGCTAGAAGTTACAACTGAAAATGGAAAGAATTTGTTGTGCAATACCATTAACTACACTTTCACGTCTTGGATTTTAAAATCCCAAATGTTACGCTCTACTTAACATCTTAAACTTGTTCTAACCCACTTTTGAGTTCTCCGAGAAAAGGTTCCGTAAAATCAAGCGAGGGTATAAAATCACTGATAGGTTCGCGTGAAAAATACTTTTAAGGCTAACCGAAGCAGACAGAATCTTATTAAAATGTTGTGAAAATGGAAGAATTTAATTCGAATAATGCAAACGCTATTTTTTTTAAATTATGTGAATACCGCACAAGAGTCCTAACTGCTCCCGTCTGGAGCCAGTGACACTGTGGCATCCCCTTTTGAGGTATGCTGTGATGCTGAAGATAGCAGGTAGGGGAAGGGACGGGGTAGTGGTCTTACACCAGGGCGATCTTCCATTAGTATTTTCCACACAGGAACGTGTCGCAAATAGATCTAACACTATTTTGAATGATTATATTGTGAAATACTACAAATCGTTCAAATATAATTTACTTGCGCACGCTGGGATTTGATTCCGCGACTTTCGGATTCCTGTTCGAGAGCCTTACCTCTCGACCACGGAGGCTTTAAGATTATATTTTTTGCTAAAAATAATAAGTTGCAAAATCCTTGTTAGAAGTATCCTAGTACATATGAAAATAAGATCAAAAATTGGAACAAAAATCAGGTCACTCCAAGAAGTTCGCTACGTTTCGTGACTTAGTCGGATTGCCGGATTCGTGGGGTGAGGTTTGTCTAGGTCTTGGCGGCGGATTCGTTTGCCCACCTGCTACTTGGCGTGCCGAATCGGGTGAGAGTGGTTGAGGAAGACCTTTAGATTTCTCCAGCCAGACTCTCTCAACCCATCGTCTTGCACGGAAGTGGGAGGCATGGATTCATACGTCCATCACTCCTGGACACACTGACCCCTAGATTCCTGCCTACCCTCTCACTTTCCCTGAAATTCCTCTCATTCCTTTCCCTAACAAGCTTCACACAGAATCCCATAAGATGACATGGGCCCCGAGAAAAATTGTTTTCCTCAGGGCCTCCTGTGCGGAGCTATTGTAAAAAACAAATGGATGCGAGGTCTACTTCAGACCTTGTAGTAACAATCTAAGATCTACATTATGACATACATTCTTCGTTCGTTGACACACTGTTTAGTTAAACTGCTGGTTATAGCAATAACAAGCCTGAGTACATCAACAAATATATTTTATTCTTAGCATTAATATGTAGAGAATTTTATTAAATTCTAGCGTATTTATGAATGCCGTTATTCTCATTCAGTACCCATAAATATTATTACAAATACTACGAACACTGAATTAAATATTTTTCGGTATCAAACTTTCCCACCCACATAAACTCTGAAGTGAAAAATATTTTTTTATCAAATATCGGAAACTGTATCGTTTTTCAATATCATTACGTCACTTTGGCCAATGAGTTTATATCTTTATTTTTCAATATGGAAATATTATAATAGTTTTATAAATAAAGAAAGATAGAGGAAATAAAATATATTTTTTTTATTTATTTATTTTATTATTTATTTTTTTACGTTGTTTTAGAAAAGAAAGGAATGTGTCCTTACTGGGGTACCCCGTTCTAAGGTCATATTGTACATGTTTTTGTCTTTGAATTATAAGTTAATACCTATTTTAAAATATTGCAATAGGAAAATCACAAAGTTATATCTAAAAGAATGTACAATACTACAAGCATTAATCTTTGTTTGGTTGCAAAATTTAACCTATGTTCTACCTTTTCATGTCCATAATCCATATCTTAATTCTTCTTTTGAAGTCGTTTATTTTTTTAACGGTTTTTATTGCAAGTGGGAGTATATTAAATAATTTTATAGAGAAGTATAGCATACATCAATTATAGATGGCGTTATGGGACGTACTTGACTTACTTTAACAATTATAGATGGCGTCATGGGACGTACTTGACTTACTTTAACAATTATAGATGGCGTTATGGGACGTACTTGACTTACTTTAACAATTATAGATGGCGTTATGGGACGTACTTGACTTACTTTAACAATTATAGATGGCGTTATGTGACGTACTTGACTTACTTTAACAATTATAGATGGCGTTATGGGACGTACTTGACTTACTTTAACAATTATAGATGGCGTTATGGGACGTACTTGACTTACTTTAACAAGTGATTCCTGATATTATTAGTAGTAAAAACAAATGTAAACGAAATTTTGGTAACTAAAAAATGTGAAAGGAATTGTTTTGTGTTTGATTTTGAAAAAAACATGAGCACACCGAAAGTCCAAAATTAGGTTTTTTGTTTACCTCCAAATAATATCAGGAATCACTGGTTAAAAGAATCAAGTATGATTCTTAACACTAATATGCCTACCTATTTTTTTTTCTAACAAAACTACTAAATAGATAAATTGATTATTGAGGCAATCAAGGAAGGCACTGTGTTTTTATTTACCATAGCAGTATACATTGTGGCAACCCTGTTAAATAAACTTTCATTAAATCTCTCTACCAGTTTTGAAAGTAAAAAATGAACATCAGTAGGATGGGATGATATGTATTAATTTCTCTGCAAAACCGAAAAATAGAACACTCCAAAAACAAATTACGAAAATACTTTTGGCCGTGAAAATTTTAAAGACGTATCAGAAAAATAGAAATTTAAATACAATAGAAATAAACTTTTTTATATGAATACCGCTTAAGAGTCCCAGCTGCTTCCGTCTGGAGCCAGTGAGACTATGGCATCCCCAATTGGGGTAAGTTGTGAGGCTGAAGGTAGTTGGGAGGGGAAGGAGATGAAGAAGAGGAAGATGGGAAGTACCTGGCTATTCAGATCTGGTCATCAAACACGGCTTAAGCCATTTCAAGCAACGTTTCAATTCTGAATGGTGGTCTTACACCAGGGCGATACTGATAGTATCTTTCACTCTGGAACGTGCCGCAAATATACTATATATAATTTTAAATGAATAAATTGTGAAATAACACAAATAAATCAAATAAAATTTATTTGCCACGCCGGGATTCGATCTCGCGACCTTCGGAATGCGAGTCAAGAGCCTTACCGCTGGACTACGCCGGCCGTCGAGCTTACGCTTAAATCAGACTTGCATTCTTTGCAGATCTCCACATCTCTAACACGATAATACATGATTTTGCCGCACGTACGCCTCAGGAATTTCATTTCTACAGCACTCAGTCTACTTTCATCCTTCCTTTTATCATACTTCCTTTCATCATGCCTCACTGCCATACATTAGGGTAGGTACCAGCACTCCAGTGTGGACTGCTAGCTTCGCTTATTTGGACAATTTTTTTGTTTGCGCCGACGGCATTCAGTCCTCCAATAATGCATTTACCATTCTTGCATTCACATCATTTTTGCTTAATAAAAATGAAAAACAGACCCTGAAATGATGAATAAAACTGAATTCATATGAGGATACGATTCTGCCTTACCAAGTAGAGTTGTAATAATTGCATTGTCATTCGAAATCAATATACGAGAGTGCTACGCTACTGGAATATTGCCATGTTTGTGAGCATTGAACCGTCACTCTCTGAACCCAGAATAATTCTAATATCACTGCTCACGTTCCACGAAACACATGTTCACGAAACTAAAATTAAGTTCTTCGACGTAGAGTTATCTAATAAGCTATACATATAAATTGTGCCTTGTATCTTTCAGGAACAGCGCCAATGACGTTATATATATTTAGACGCGTGGTAGAAATCTCGAAGGTGACAAGCCAAAGACAAGGTAATTGTATTTGTCTTCGATTTCGTAGTTTTAGTACTCAACTGCCACGCGTCACGTAAGGTCGTGTCATACCAGTAAAGTCAACTGCAATAAAAAAGCTCTAAGTAAAAACTTAGGAATAACAACATTTTATTCGTAAATTCACGATAAATTAGCATTCGTGAAATTTTTTATAAATAGTTTAGGTATCATGCGTAGGTAATTATAAAAACACAATTATTTCGATTGTTTTCGGAAGATTTAAGTGTCATTAGAGAAAATGAGATAGCAAACAATTTTTTTTTTTTTTTTTTACAGTTAATACCGCACAAGAGTCCCAACTGCTCCCGTCTGGAGCCAGTGAGACTATGGCATCCCCAATTGGGGTATGTTGTGAGGCTGAAGGTAGTGGGGAGGGGAAGGAGCTAGGGAAGAGGAAGGTGGGGAAGTACCTGGCTATTCAGATCTGGTCACTAAACACGGCTAAAGCCATTTCAAGCAACGTTTCAATTCTGAATGGTGGTCTTACACCAGGGCGATACTGATAGTATCTTCCACTCTGGAACGTACCGCAAATATACTATATATTATTTTAAATGAATAAATTGTGAAATAACACAAATTAATCAAATAAAATTTATTTGCGCACGCCGGGTTCGAACCCGCGACCTTCGGATTGTGAGTCGAGAGTCTTGCCTCGGGACCACGGAGGCCGTCAATTAAGTATAAGAAGGAAAACCTACGACAGTAGGTCGTCTCATACAACACCCCGTATTTGTCTTAATGTAAGCGAGTACGCATTTAAGTTAAAGTTAAAGACCAAGGCATTATTTTTCAAAAAAATCTTTTATTTTTATTTTTTTTTTTTTTTGTTATGATTTTTGGGGTGTTATGCCGTGTTTCGCTACCTCCTTCTTTAGCCTAAGGGAGGAGGCTATAGAAGGAGGTAGCGAAACACGGCATAACACCCCAAAAATCATAACAAAAATACTTTTTGGCCGTGAAAACCTAAAACATACCCAATCTTTTATTTGTTAACCACATAACAGAAATCTCTAATAAGGGCTTAAAAATGTTGGGATTTGTAACTAGGTTAACTAAAAAATTTAACAATATAAAGCGTATTAAACTGTTATATTTTGCCTATGTTAGAAGTCAACTTGAATACAAATCTCCTGTCTGGAACCAACATTATAATATACATGTACAAGCTGTTTAAGGAATACAAAAAAATTCTAACTTTTTCTAAATTTTAAAATGGGTATTCCAGCAATTATGTTGAAGTACAACGCTATTTTATATGATATGAATATGCTTAAAATTGTCAGACAGAAGAATTTTTACTGACTTGGTATTTCTATATAAAATTCTAAATGATTAAGTTTTGTATTGCTTGAATTGATAATCTTCCGAATTTATTTCAGTGCAGAAATACCGATGTATTCCTCCTCAGAATGCTTATGGAGGGAAACAATTATACCAAATCAGTGGAAATCTTCAATTTATCTCTCAACAAATATAAAATATTGTTACTGAGGGCAGTTTTTTTGTTTTTTTTTTTTTTTAAGAAAGACAAACATTCCCGGGTTACGAATAACCCAACAATGTTTGAAAATCTCCTACTACCACCTTAGAACGCCGAAAATGTTGCTTGTGTTGTGATGGAGGACTTAACCAGCCGAGGAATCGAACACGGGACGCCCGGGTGGGACCCAAACGCGATGCCCACTCAACCACTGACCAGTTCAGTTATGTACATTAAAAACTGTATATTTCTTACTATTCAGATGTAAAAGCCCCGAAAAAAGGCATTAATAAATAAATATCTTGTCATCTCACTAATTTGGGAGGCGGGACTGGGTACCGCCGCCACGGGAACCTTTATTGGATAACCAACACCTCTGCCACAGGTCACCCCAAGTGGTTCGCTACGTTTGGTGATTTAGCAGGGTTGCCCAGGTTCATGTGGTGAGGTTTGTCTAGGTCCTTAGGAGGCCCTTTTCCTTCCCAAAATTCTTCTCCATTTCCTTTCCTTAAAAAAATCCTCCACACAGAATCCGCAAAGATAGGCCCTGAGAGAGATTTTTTTCCTCAGGGCTCCCTGTGTGGAGCGCGTGTAAAAAAAAAAATACGCGTGATGTAGAATATAGTATTCGGCGTAAATGAAAACGCCGCCTGATCCTACATCTATGTCGTTCGTACACATACATTCTTTGAATGTCTATTTTTAAAATGGATGAATAAATTTTGAATTAAGAATTTTCTAATAACAGAAGAGTGTTTCTTACTAGCCACATCGTAACTTGAGATTATGAGACAATAGCGAGTCTAGACATAGTATGTAAGGTCGTTGAACAGCGCATTCTAGTTTGTGAAATTCATAGATAAGCAGGCAAATCCATCTCAATGTCGCAGCCGACAGTTAAGCCAACTAAATATATTACGAATATTTCGTAGACGAGTATTGTTGCATTGTACTGAAGTCTGTGTCTCTGGATATTGTAGACGTGTGACAAGTTCCGTGTCTCTCCTATAAATCTATAATTATTAACTATGGATGCACACTCAACGATCGGTCAGTGGTTGAGTGGGCATCGCGTTTGGGTCCCATTCGGGCGTCCCGTTTTCGATTCATCGGCTGGCTAAGTCCTCCATCACAACTTAAGCAACATTTTCGGATTTCTGTGGTGGGAGTAGGAGATTTTCGAACATTGGGTTATTCGTAACCCGGGAATGTTTGTCTTTCTTTTTAATTTTTTTTTTTTTTTTTATTTAAAAAAAAAAGGAAAAGAGTTCACCATAAACATAATACAAGTTGTACTCAAAATGAAGGATTGATGGTTCCAAAATGTACAATTAAATACAGTGAAACAACCCTGAACTATATTGTACCCAAAATCTTAATATATAAAAAATTAATGTTTTTTTGTTTGTCCCTTATGCATTCCTAAACCATATTTTTTTTATGTGCGCATGCCCGTGATGGTTTCTATACTATGTATATATAATAGTGAGCTTTGGCATTACGAAATTATTTTTTCTACTATTCATCCGATTGCGATGAATAGTAAAGGAAGAGGTGAGTTGTTTTGCACACGCCTGCGATATTTATAGAGGTGATCTCTGGCGTTATGAAAATTGTTGGTGATAACCAACACCTCTGCAATAGTGGTTGGCTACGTTTGGTGACTTAGCAGGGACACCCGGATTCATCGGGTGAGGTTTGTCAAGGCCTTGGCGGCCGATGCGTCTGCCCACCAGCTGCACAGCAGGCCGGATCGGGAGAGAATAGTTGAGGGAGTGCTTTTGACTTCTCCAGTCGTACTCTCTCGGAATATCGCCCTGCACCACAGTGGAAGGGATAGATTCATACGTCCGTCATTCCTGGCCACACTGACCCCTAGATATCTATCAGAACTTCTTCTTCTTCCTTTCCTTAAAAAAACCCTCCTCACAGCATCCCCTAAGATGACATCGGAAATTATTTTCCCTCAGGTTATTCGGTTATCCCTCCCCTATTCGGTTTCCAGGCGTCCCTGCCCTGGACTACTTAAGGGATCACCATCCATTTGCAGACTCTACCTCTTCCAGCACATGCTTTTCCAAATTTGACATTTCGTATTAATTGAATTTTTAAAACAAGATATTTGTATCATTTAATCAAATTATTGTCCATTTAAATTAAGAACAAAGGTTCCTACGTACCTTAAGGTATTTAAAGCTGATTTATTCTCAAGGTCTCTAACTCTGTGAGTCTCATTATATATTTTAACCGACCAACAAATTCTGTTAAATAAATCGTACCTTTGGGTGAATAAAACAAAGGCTTTCCAATTATGTAAGAGACGGGCGATTAAAATAAAGATTGGCAAACTAATTAACTTCAAGTAGTTTAATTTTTGTTCTCTGCGGTGAGTCTTACAGTACCAGGACTTTATATCGATATACCGAGCACGGTTTCACTGCTGAAAGCCAAACCGATATTGAAAGGGCAATTTTAATTGAAATTCGTATTGGCAGTCCGCATTTAGTCAGGGGGGTTAGTTAAGGGGGGGGGGGGGGGGGTAAGGTTTTAAAGGCGAAAAAAAGGCATGTTTTCATGATTTTTTTTTGGAGATACGAATTATGTTGGTTTATTTATTTTATATATGCGGTGAAGTATGACATCTGAAATATCTTTGAAAACAAAATTAAATTAAAAATATCAATAAATAAGTCCGTGAGAGCGAATTTCCGGATGCCCTCGTTAACGAATCATTTGTAACAAAAAATTCAAAATGCGTTAAAGATGTTTTTTTTTCAAGTAATAATAAAACGTTTTTTTGCAGCATTTTGAAGTAAAAAAATGCGATTTTTGCTAAAAATATTCGGTGAATTTGTTATTACAAATGGAAAAAAATGGTAAAAAAAGCTCTTCGTCACTACCTGTTGATTTATGTGTAAAAATAGTGAACGTAATTTTAAAAGGATCGGTCGAGTAGATTTTGAGTTATGATGTTCACCTGTGTTCATCTTTAAAAAAAATTTGCGAGAAAATCGATTTAAAGTTTTTTTTATTCGAAATATACTTGAATCGAGCAAGAGGGCCGGTCGCTTGAAACGCTGTATCTTCCTTAGTTTTGCTTCGATTTACTTGAAATTTTGACACAATACTTTCGACATGTTGTAAATTTAGATAAAAAAAAATGACAATGGGTTTCAAAACCTTACGCTCCCCTCCATTATGAAAACAAGGTCTGAAAATTGTTTTTTGTCGAATTATCAAATATTTTGCTAAAAACACACAAATGCAATATATATTGTATATGTATTTTTCTGTAATCAGTAGATATGAAAGAGTTTTTCATTTTTTACAAACATATATTTGTGCTAAAAATTATGTAATTGCTTTATTATTTTGTCTTTTTTTATTTCTTTCATTCTTTATTTCCGCTTTCTCTGCATTGTATAAATACCGTATTTTATTTGACTTATTATTTCTGTTATTTCACTAGTAGCATTTTCACCTAGTAACAACTAAACCTTGATTTACGCTCTAAACATTTTTAATTGGATGGTTAATTTCTTTGCAAATCCCAATGGCAATTTCATTTATAATGATTGTTAACACTATGTAAATGTTTCTCACAATCTATATCTAATACTAATATTATAAATGCGAAACTGCGTGTGTTTGTTTGTTACGCTTTCATGCATAAAACAATAAAACGATGTTGAAAATTCTTTCACAAAAGATAGCAGAATTATATGCAAGTATTATAGGCTGTATATAATGGAAAGTTATGGCGTTATGAAATTATAAATGAATTAATATATTATATTTATTATACGTTTTTTATCCTCAAGAAAAGCGAGTTATTGCTAAGCAAAACAAATCGTTGCCGAGGAAACGATGTTGGTGTATTGGCGGGAAGTTTTATTTCAGGTGTCTTAGTTAATATCTATCTGTAAAAATTAATCGCCGAAATGTACGAAAATTTTTTTGTGTTCGTTAATTTTGTATAAAACTACTGGTGAGCTCTGGCATTGTGAAATTTGCAATAGCTGTTTAAAAACTGAATGTACCGGCAATGAATGTATTAAATGCGGGGGGAGAGGAACTCGGGAGGGGGGTTCGTGGGACGGCGGAAGGGGGGAGTGAAGTGGGGAGAGGGAAGGTGGAAAAGGTGGAGTGGAAGAGGCGAAACGCGAGAGGGGAAGGGAACGCGGGAGAGAAAGAGGAGGCAGAAAGGGAACGGGACGAATAGGAAACAACACGTAGGGAGAAACAATATCTTTATTAAATGGCATAGCAACGCACGCCGGGTACCAGCTAGTAAATAAATAAATTGCAAAAAAACATTGTTACATACATAACTTTCCGTATCGATGAAATTAAATAAATTGCAGATATCTCTATGGAAAGCCGCAGTAGCGTTGTGTTTTTTTGTATTTTTCAATCAAATAAAGCTGCATTTTAAAAAATCGTGGTAAAACTTTGTCAGCGTTCTAAAGCCTCCCCGGATTATAGGTTGTGAATCCCGACACCACGTTTCACATTCGGAATATGCTATTCATTTCTCTTTCTACTTCCCTTCCCCACACAAAGAGCATTCAGTGGACATCTGCATATACTCGAGCACTGAAAAGATCGTTCCTAGAAATGTGATTCATACCGATTTGAAATAATAATATACACAGCACCTTTTGTGAGATATCTAAAAGCTTCCGAGCTTCTCACGTAGATGGCAGGGATAAGAGCTTGTTATGAAGCGATTGTATTTATCGTAAGTTAGGTACTATTTTTTTTAAATGCATTTTAATTGGTTAGGTTGGCAAACCTAGGGGAGTTTCGTTCAACGTGTCGGTAGGCGGCGGTTTTTTTTGGGTTTGTTTTCCGGATCCGGACTCTGGTTTTGACGGCGAGATGTGCGGTACGCCGTGAAAACAACGGTCAATTAATGTTAAGTTTTAAGACGATGTGATTGAAATCCAAGTTTTGGGCATCTGCATTCGGGGGACGGAAACACGTTGTGTTTTTTTTTAAATATAAAAATCAAAGATTTATTCGCGTAAAATGCGAGTTTTCGCGCGGGTCCCAAAAGTGACCACGAGTTAATGGCGATGTACGTGTGTTACGTTCAATGTACCTCTTTATCCGAGACATCGGTGTATATAATAACCCGCCACGCTTATAATGGTGCGCGGTGCAACTAACCGAAGATTTATTCACGTAAAATGTGAGTTTCGCGAGGGTCCCAGTGACCACGAGTGAATTGGCAATGTCCGAGTGAAAAGACTATTGTCCCCCATTATCCGAGTCATCGGATTAAATAATAACTCGCTGCGCCCGTGATTATATGCAGGCCAACTATCGAATTCCCCCCGAGGGTTTATTTATGGAACAAACCCGAGATTCCGCAGTGTTGAACGATTCTTCGCCTCGAATTGCTGACGGGCCTTCCTTTACAACTTGGAGTAGAGTCTGGGTACTCTTTCCTTCTCCTGAGGGTCCAGGTCTAACATCACTTCCATGCGACTGCTGAGGAGGTCGCAGGGCCAAGCTGAGCCGCAGAGGTTGGGACCACCCTTGCCACCAGGAGGTGGGGTTGGTTCTCCCGACATCGGGAGTTCGGTGGCAGTAAATTTAATTAGGGTAGCTAGGAATAGCATAAAATTACGATATTGGTCCCGGGGGTGAGTCCATACCATTTATTTTATTATGTCTTACGAAATCAATACAGTGAACCGATTCTATACTCTACATTTTGTTTTATTATGTAGATTCCTTGTACAGCCTTTTCAGGAATGCTATGAAAACCAATGGCCCACACTCTGAGAATTGAGTACCGTGTTCTCCGCTGGTTGACATACCCAGACATTAGACTGGGTTTGGCGTCCAAGGTTTCCTGTGAGGAAATCAAAGTTGACTAGCAGAATACACCCGAGCCCGACAAAGGCTCATTATTACATCTCCCTTTAATCTTATAACACAAACACATAACGATATGTCATTACACTTTAAGGGCAACAATATGGCGCTCCATACGCTGTCTGGTCCCGATTTTATAGCATTCCTGAAAATGTTTTCTTCGCCCTGTAATGTATAATGCCCAAAAATTATTTTTCATCTGTTCAGTGGAGGTCTTAATTTCGTTTGTATTTATTAAACTTGGTCGCGGTCATAACCTATGATTGCAGTGACGGTGATTGGAAATAACAACAAATGTCATTATTTCAATTCACTGGCACTATTACCGGCGGGAATTCGTAAAGGGATCTATGCGTAATTATATTGTGGGCACCTTATAAATGATTAATCTCGTATTTATTGTTTTTCCAATACCACACAGTTATGCATAGGACCTGAAATCCTTACCTTCTGTAACCTAAAATGAATTGTCAATTTCATTGTTATTGTTTGAAAGCATAGAAATCGGTCATAGACTATGGACAATGTGCTAAGTAGAGCTCTATAATTTTTTTTTCTGTCCGGAACCAATCAATGCTAGCTGTTCTAAGAATACCTCGGATTGTCTATGACGGTTTCTCGTTACGTTTTCTCTATGACTTCGGCATACGTCAAAACACTGTTGTGTTTTCAATCAATTTATTATGTGTTTAAATAGGAATGGAGGATAATTATTAAAGATTATTCAAATATTTAAGATATTTACTGAGATTTTAATGACAATGCGGGTAATTCGTTTTTGCTTCGAGTGGAAAATTTGTATAAAGCTCTGTCAAAACCTACTATAAATTATACTTGTAAATTGTTTATTTACTAATGTCTGACTGACGTTTTAAATTTTCATTTAAATGGGCTACTTACATAGAAATTTAAGTGAAAAAAAATTTTTTTTTTTTTTTTGAGCTACTTACATATTGATTTGAATAAACTAAAAAATATATTCATTTAAATGGGCAACATACACATTAAAAAAAATATATTTATATACAACAATAACAACAACAACAATTCAATAACAAAGACGTGTTATTTATTACAACAATTCGGACAATTGTTCCGAATACATTTATCATTTATAAAATGTCATTCGCGACACTTTCGTGTTTATTATCAATTTCTACAATAACGGGCATTGCTTTAAGGAAATTTGTGGACTTGGAGAATTCTAAAAAAAAAAAAAAAAAATTTTTTCAAAAAATTTTTTTTTGGTCGTCGATGTTTAACTTGGGTTCTTTTGTTTTCCTGCCGTACCGAGTTACCGCGAGAAACATATCATTATACTCAGTTAACACATCATTATAGGAAATTATTGGGTACAATTAAGAAATTGCTTGATTACCAATAATTTTTCCATGTTCCGAAGAGATGAGAGTAGTGTATGCCGCTACCTATTCGCAACGTTTTGGAAAGCCAAGCGTTCATCTTAATTCCGGGAGACGGAGTAACTATGGACAGATAAGAGATCTGTACATAGCAGGGCCGTTGCCCGACGTTTCGGAACAGTATGTTCTAGCATCAGGTAGGAGACGGAGGATCTGTTGCCTGCAGATGATTAGGCTGCAGGAGGCAGAAGGTCCGTTGCCTCACTGATCCATCATGGACATACCAGTAATACCGTGTAAAGTGTGTCGAGTTTGTTCGGGTTTTCAATTGGAGTTTTGACCACCCTAACAGCACACTCAAGAAACAATAATCATATTACTCTATTTAAATCGAGTAGTGTGAGCATAGCACGTTACTACTAAAAGTGATAAATAAATCACTTTACAATTCCCAAATTAAGTCACAATATATACAATCAAGCCGTTTAACAGAATTTAATAATGAGCTCTTGGAAAGAGTGAATAATATTTATTTAGCCCATACATTCAGCAAACACGATTTTAACATAATACTTCATGCACTTAACGTATAATTATTTTTTTTTGCGTCATAAACAATCAAGTCTCTAACTAATCATCCCTACCGAGTACTGCAAATTATCATATCTGTTAGTTAATATTTGATGCTTGGGAGTTTTAACCCGGCCTGATCAACCGAGTTGAAACGACCCGACATTCTGACAGTCATTAGTCCTGTCTTTAGATTCATTTTTAAGGAATTGGGTTATTTACTTGGCGGGGGGTGTTTTGTAAGATTGATGATGAGGGTGGTTTGTTTCATTACAATAACAACCTCAACTCTAGTGGCAATGCTCGAGTTGAGAATATATTTAAAAATACATATGTGCATGTATAAGTATAAATTTATCGATAGTATTAACGCTAAAACAGACGTAAATTTGGACGTCGGCTGAACAGATGATTAAGTAGGATTATTAGTTGTAAGTCTTGTATCCTGAAATACGCGGACATATCCGCACACTATCTCGGCGTGTTTCAGGCATACCTTTTTTTGGATTAACTTAGGATTATTACTTGTAAGTCTTGTATCCTGAAATACGCGGGCATATCCGCACACTATCTCTGCGTGTTTCAGACATTTTTTTTTTTTTTTTTTTGGGTTATGTTCATGCTTTTGATAATGTCATTATTTGTTGTTCCAGATTACATAGAAAACACAGAGACGCAGGGATTGTATCTCTTTGTTTTCTAAGTGATTTTAAATGAAGAATTAATGTTATTCACCTTCAGTGCATTGACATTATTAGACCCTATTTTGTCAAGTTACAGAAGTAATTGCTAAAATTCAAAGTATTTTTTTCTCTTTCTCTCACTCTTCTTCTGTTTTATTGGTAAATTTATTTCGTATAATATTGTCAAAATATTGTTTTACTCTATAAACATAGGCTGCGTCAGATAAGCCTCAGCTTTTGGAAAAGCGTTTTAATTTTGTTTTTATTAGTTACAGAAAATGTTTTGTAATGTCCACCTTGTTTATAAGATTTTTTTTTGAGATCTTATAATGTGGCACGATATGGTATCACATATCCTTCCACATTTTAAGCCAACATAGGAAGTAGAATCATTTATATTTGTATAAGATTTTGGATGTATTCTGTTATTATTGTCCTGAGAGACTTATAATATTGTTATTATGTACTATATGGTTGAACAACGGTTTACAGTGAAAACCTTACAATTTGTTCTTTACTTACCGATTACGCCTTCTATAGAGTTGGACGTATACTTATGGCTGCACTAAATTATAGCTGCACATCTTATTAACAAATGACACCTTCTAAAACAGTTGGTTGTTTTTTTATTTCTTTGGCACCATCCGATGCGTTGGTTGTATACTATTAAAAATTATTTGGCACCATCCGATGCGTTGGTTGTATACTATTAAAAAATTATTTGGCACCATCCGATGCGGTGGTTGTACACTATTAAAATTACCTTTACAATGTATAATTGTTGTTGGTTAAATATTATTCACCCAAGGACCAGAATAGGAGGTTAGTTAGGAATACTCTCCCAAAAGAGGGTTAGTTTTATCCTAGAGGATATAAATTCAGTGAAGTGTAGATGGTAAACCCATCAAATATTTTCGGCCTAAGAGAGGCTATATAAATTCAGTGATAGTGTTTGGAACAGTGATGCCTAATGCATAGAATTTAACTTGACGTATTTGGAGGAGTGATTTAATCATAAAAATGTATGTTTCTTAATTTTAAGACTTATCTTTTAAGTTAGTTTATGTGTTCTGTTCCAGATGATACGTCAATGGTAGTGCTCGGTAAGAGTCAATATTACAACCACCCAGAATTTTTTTTTTCCAGTGCTGAGGGTGCTTGTTGTCCATTCACGTATCATCTTACAAGAAGTTGTTCTTAGGTTATATTGGTTTACTAGTTTTTAAGTTCGAGAATGGTTGCATCGTAAACCTACTATCCGGCCTACACGCAGGATAGGCGCGATTGGGGTTACGATGCACTCATTCGTCATAAGAGTACTATTTAAGGATTTTTTCTTTTCTTTTTCATTTCTAATAATTGCATTTTGTATTTCACATTTAGTGTTTGTTTTTTTACCAGGTACTCCTTGGGACCAACGTAGATAGTTCAGGGCATGTTTAGATTTTTAGTAGTTTTGTTTGAGGGCAAACATTTTTGTGGAAAGGGGGGTAATGTTATGAAGCGATTGTATTTATCGTAAGTTAGGTACTATTTTTTTTAAATGCATTTTAATTGGTTAGGTTGGCAAACCTAGGGGAGTTTCGTTCAACGTGTCGGTAGGCGGCGGTTTTTTTTGGGTTTGTTTTCCGGATCCGGACTCTGGTTTTGACGGCGAGATGTGCGGTACGCCGTGAAAACAACGGTCAATTAATGTTAAGTTTTAAGACGATGTGATTGAAATCCAAGTTTTGGGCATCTGCATTCGGGGGACGGAAACACGTTGTGTTTTTTTTTAAATATAAAAATCAAAGATTTATTCGCGTAAAATGCGAGTTTTCGCGCGGGTCCCAAAAGTGACCACGAGTTAATGGCGATGTACGTGTGTTACGTTCAATGTACCTCTTTATCCGAGACATCGGTGTATATAATAACCCGCCACGCTTATAATGGTGCGCGGTGCAACTAACCGAAGATTTATTCACGTAAAATGTGAGTTTCGCGAGGGTCCCAGTGACCACGAGTGAATTGGCAATGTCCGAGTGAAAAGACTATTGTCCCCCATTATCCGAGTCATCGGATTAAATAATAACTCGCTGCGCCCGTGATTATATGCAGGCCAACTATCGAATTCCCCCCGAGGGTTTATTTATGGAACAAACCCGAGATTCCGCAGTGTTGAACGATTCTTCGCCTCGAATTGCTGACGGGCCTTCCTTTACAACTTGGAGTAGAGTCTGGGTACTCTTTCCTTCTCCTGAGGGTCCAGGTCTAACATCACTTCCATGCGACTGCTGAGGAGGTCGCAGGGCCAAGCTGAGCCGCAGAGGTTGGGACCACCCTTGCCACCAGGAGGTGGGGTTGGTTCTCCCGACATCGGGAGTTCGGTGGCAGTAAATTTAATTAGGGTAGCTAGGAATAGCATAAAATTACGATATTGGTCCCGGGGGTGAGTCCATACCATTTATTTTATTATGTCTTACGAAATCAATACAGTGAACCGATTCTATACTCTACATTTTGTTTTATTATGTAGATTCCTTGTACAGCCTTTTCAGGAATGCTATGAAAACCAATGGCCCACACTCTGAGAATTGAGTACCGTGTTCTCCGCTGGTTGACATACCCAGACATTAGACTGGGTTTGGCGTCCAAGGTTTCCTGTGAGGAAATCAAAGTTGACTAGCAGAATACACCCGAGCCCGACAAAGGCTCATTATTACATCTCCCTTTAATCTTATAACACAAACACATAACGATATGTCATTACACTTTAAGGGTAACAAGCTTTCCTGAAAGTTCGCAAGATGGCGGCAGGATTGGTTCCCAGTTAGTTCGCCAGAGGGCCGAGGACCGAAGTTAGCGGTTCCCACAAAAGACAGACAAACATCAATTATAGCCAGCTCCTAGTTAGGTCGATTAACCGTAGTCTCTACTTGTAATACTCGAAGTATTAATAAATCACAGACTAACCAAAAGATCTCTATTTCTTCCCTAATAGAAATCTCCAAGACGTGTTGGATCTCTTCCAAGACGTGTTGGAGATACTGATTGTGAGAACACAACACCTTTTAACTCCTAATTCCCAGAAAAATAAAATAAGCTCACAAAGGAATTACAATATTTGAAAAATTTAAAAAAAAAAAAAGTTATAACTGACGTGCGCTTTTATAATTACCGTGACGATTCACAGTTACGGTACCGTGACGGCAAAAAAGACAATAAACATAATAAGTTCCTTATCGCTATAATGCTGCTGCTCTTTCTTACACATTGAATAGTGGCGAGACACAAAATACTGTGTGACTGTTTCCTTCAAATACTACTTTTTAGCAACGGGTATGGGTTTCATTTTCTTTATACGTGTAAGGGAGATGTATGATAATGATTGTATGTTTCCTTTAGTGGTATGCAGACATACTTTCGCCGTTTGTCTCATTTTCGACTGTACGTCGCCTTAGTTCGTATTTGTCCAACAGGCCATTAAAAAATTTTATAGGAAGAGCAAGTTTTCTTTCATTATTTCAATGAAACATTATGATATGTGTTTAAGATAAAGCTATTCCGTAAAGGTAAAGGTCTCATAACTCTAAATAATTCTTAGCGCATAGTCGCGAAACACGCTAAGCACGCGCCCAATATTTGTACACGGTTGACATTAGTCACATGAGAACGGGTCGTTTTTACGACTCGTTCTTGAGTTCAACAGCTCGGCTGTGGTGAATATATGTTGATGTTTGTAAAAGTGATACCGAGTTGCAAGCATTCATATTCTTATTGCGGTTTTCTACGTTCAGTTTGATGTAACACTCAAATTTATACCGGATACCACAAACTCTTAAACATAGGCACGTCATTCTAACAAATAGTAAAGCGGTTTTTGTAATTTGTAAATGGCTTCATAATAACGCTCAATGCGTTTTGGGCCTTCCCAGCGTTCCCGAAACGTTGGCTAAAGAAGGTGTCAGCGCAAAACGGAATTATAAGCCAAAAAATAATTACGGTAATGAGAAAAAATTCACTGGAAGTAAGGAAAAATAGAATTTACTTCGGGCACACTATACGCCCAGAATACACTTCTATCGTTTAGCTCTTCAGTGTACTCGTAGCTCGGATATTCAAATGGCTGTGTGCAGGGTATGAGGTTTGAAATGCGTTTCCCAAAGGATTAAGTGGTGAAACTATTCATTTTCATTCATTGCACGAATAATAGTTTGTAAGCTTTTTAAATCCTTTCGTTTCACAATGCTAACTTTAATTTATTCAACGCTGGTTTGTAATATTTTATTGTGAGAATATACTTTATAACGTTTGTGTACGACTTATGAATTTACGTTTTCCAAAACTCGCTAAACACTTGTTCAACCTAACGTACCTTTGTCCAAATTATCCTAACCTAACCCAATATTTAGATTTTTTTAACCTTTTTTAGCTCCGTTGTGATTTGAAATTCGGATAAAACGGAAATGATGCATTACAGCACCCACGAATCGTATAACTGCGCTCATTGGCCGCTTTGATTATGACCTCACTTTTCAAGGCACCTATTAGTTGAGATATGAAACGGAAATGACGCATTACAGTGCCTTCAAACCGTCAAACTGCGCTTATTGGCCGCTTTGATTATGACCTCACTTTTCAAGGCTCCTATTGGTTGAGAATGTGTGGACGAAGGTTTCACTTCAACCGCGTGTGATCTGCACTCAATTTTTTTACATTGGCTCCACACAGGAGGCTCTGAGGAAAAATAATCCATTAGGGCCCATGTCATCTTTTGGGGTGCTGTGTGGAGGGTCTTTTAGGGAAATGAAGGAGAAGAAGTTCTAAGATGGAAAAAGATATGAGGGATGTGTAAGAATCTGGGAGTCAGTGTGTCCAAGTTTGATGGACGCATGATTCCATCCCTCCCACTGCGGTGTAAGGCGATCAGTCGAGAGAGTCCGACTGGAGAAGTCTAGGTTAGATCTCACTCATTCAGTCCCTCCCGATGGGGCCCGCCTCGCAGTAGGTGGGCAAACGCACGAGCCGCGAAGACCTAGACAAATCTCACCCCATGAACCCAGGCATCCCAGCTATATCACCAAACGCAGCGAACATCTTAGGGAGACTTTTGGCACGGATGTTGGTTATGCAGCGGTACTCATACCTTTCTCCCAAATTGGGTCATATTTTGTTGCTTTCATTTTTTGTTGACTGTTTTATTCGTATCTCCGATCTAAAGCACGCATATTGGTAAAAAATATCTAACAGAAGTCACGATGAGATTATCTTTTCAAGTTCTAAGATGAGGAAATCATTAAAATTACGAGGTAACACTAACACAAACCACAATCAACAAACATGGAGATTTGGTGAAAAACAAGCATGAAGATGAGGAAATCATTAAAATTATGGCCTAACACTAACACAAACAACAATCAACAAACATCGAGATTTGGAAAACAACAAACATGAAGATGAAGAAATCATTAAAATTATGAAGTAACATTAACACTAACCACAATCAATAAACACACATAGAAATTTGGAAAACATTAAACATGAAGATGAAGAAATCAATAAAATTATGAAGTAATACTAACACAAACCAAAATCAACAAACATAGAGATTTCGAAAACAACAAACATGAAGATGAAGAAATCATTAAAATTATGAAGTAACACTAACACAACCCACAATCAACAAACATGGAGATTTGGTAAACAACAAACGTGAAGATGAGGAAATCATTTAAATTATGACCTAACACCAACACAAAAAACAATCAACAAACATCGAGATTTGGATAACAATAAACATGAAGATGAAGAAATAATTAAAATTATGAAGTTACACTAACACAAACCACAATCAACAAACATTGAGATTAGGAAAACAATAACCATGAAGAAATCATTAAAATTATGACCTAACACTAACGACAATCAACAAACATGGAGATAAACAGATGGAAATAAATAGAACCAATCGGTGGCTGGGTGGGCATTGCGTTTAGGTCTCACCCGGGCGTCGCGTGTTCGATTCCTGACTAAGTCCTCCATCACGACACAAATAATATTTTGCTCATAGTGTGGTGGTAGTAGGACATTTAACAACATTGTTAGGATATTCGTAACCCGGGAATGTTTATCTTTCTTTAAAAAATAAACAAACAAACACGGATATTAGAAAATCAACAAATATTAAAACAAATCAACGAAAGTAAAAAAAAAAAACATGAAGATGAGGAAATCGTGACGCCACATCAAAACAACTACCTACAGTCCGCTTCGTACTGTGAATAAACTATTTTACTTTGAAAATCCAGAGAAGTTAAATTCATTATTTAATTCGTTACATTGTCTGCCGCAAAGTCGATTTAATTCAACAGGTGTCGCATTTATGGCATTAATATGATTTACGCCTGGAATAATGGGCACTTAATGCTTCGGAATGGTACCCGAGTGAGTTATAATAATGTAATATCTACGTAAGAGTAAGCTGTATGACATCATTGGCGGTATTTACAACTTGCTGGTTGTGTGTTTTATAAGTCAACAAATCTTTTTTTGTTCACGAGCCTTCCAGCAAACAGTGTCAGATTTTCCAACAATCACCTTGGTAAGTCATCAAATGTGGCTTGGTACTTTGGGTGACCGATAGCAGAGGCGTGTTAGCATAATCTAGTCTCCTTCAACGGAAGCAATCTCCCGAACAGACCCTCCGTTGATATGCTTGGTGTAACTCTAAGTGACCAGCTCAGGTACGGGGGCTCCATCGAAGCCAGAGTTAAGTTAACCTCTCAGAAACTGGGCATACTGTACAGGGCCCGCAGATTCTTTAATAGTACACAACTGCTAACCCTGTACAAATTGCAAGTGCGCCCCAAGGTTGAATTTGGGAGCCATCTCTGGTCTGGAGCCCCAAAATACCCTCGACTCTGTGCAGAAACGGGCGGTTTGTTTGATAGATTCTCCTAACTTAACAAACGGATTGCAATCTTTAGATCACAGGCGTCAGATGGGAATGCTGTCCTTGTTCTATCGGTACTGCAATGGAAGATGCTCCTAGGGACTAGCGTCATTGATCCCCTCGGTACCGGTGTATAGTCAGGAAACACGCCAAACACGCGCCCAACAATTGTACACGGTTGACATTAGACACATGAGAACGGGTCGTTTCTACGACTCGTTTTTGAGTTTGACAGCTCGGCTATGGAACGATTTGCCGGCCTCTGTGTTTCCTCCCTCCTACAACATATGTCTCTTCAAGACCTATGTCCACTCCTTCCTCTCCTCAAAAACACCCTCCACATGGCATCTTCAAAGATGACATAGGCCCTGAGGGAAATTATTTTCCTCAAGGCCTCCTGTGTAGTTAGTGTAAAAAAAAAATGTGCCAAAATTTATAGAACCTACACATATGGATAAACGTTGAAATCTTGGTGGATTCATTGGCATCAAGCTACAGTAAGCAGTTCGTATGTTTGTTTCCGTATTAATATTTTCAGGAATGATATAAATTGAATGGAATGGCCAAATCGAAATGCGAACACCCATCGCTCGAGTGGTTTGAACGGGTTTAGGGAAATACGAAAAATAATACTCCCAATAATGCATGAAACCATATATATAATCTTTGGCTCTTTTATGAAAGCCTTTGCATTAGTAACCCTGTCTGACCATGGTAACGAGAGAATGCACGTATTGATTTATATTTCTAAAGCTTCAGTCTTCCGCATCAGTGGTTGAGTAAGTGCATAGGTTTTCATTGCGTTATAATGCGATAAACCTTCGTATTATCCGAAGACATAAAATAGAATCCAAGCGATCCCACAGCGAACGTTTTACAAGGGTGAGTGAAAAATAATGAGATTCAACGATGCAAACTTGCCTAAAAATCAGGAGATTGCATTGTTAAATCCCGACGTATGGTCCAAGAATTTAACACCGTTCCTCATTTTCGGCGACGCGGATATTATTTCTCAAGATGGCAGCACCAGCGTGTAGCTCGGACTTAACCCTAAAAACGAGTGGTGATCCGGCCTGGTAGCGGCTTCAGTGCGATTTTTGCGTCCGTTTGAGATGGACGCTCCGCTGTCGAATCCCGCCGCCTGCGAGGTGCGCTCAATTATTCGCTTTCTCAACTAAGAGGGAGTCCGCTCTGTTAAGCCGCCGCTATCCAAATTTCTACCGATTTCTTACATATCTCCCTTAAACGTTTGAAGTTTTTAAGCTCTTAAAAAAATATATGTTATTTTTTAAGACAATATCTAGGTACGTTCCACGCCGAAACGCAAATTATACGAAATTCCCTCAAAAGAAATAAATCGCAAAGTAAGCTACGAAAATTATTTAAAACAAGTCTATTTCTATTGTTTTACAAGTTATATTTGCGAAAAGATTCACAATGTTTCTTCAAATGATACTTAAGATACCTTCTACGAGATTTTTGCTCTATTTTAAACGAGTCATGTTTTATTAAGCATTTTCAAAATTTCCGCTTCAATTTTGTCATTTAAAATATTAATATTATTTAATATTTTCTGTCCAACATTCGTTATTACGTATCTCTCCATCTTCTTCTTTTTGAGCGGGGAAGCGCCGCCTTAATGTTCGTAAGCTTTGTTCCCAGATGTCAGTAAGTCTAACACACAAACGACTTTGAGGGGAATTTTTTTTTTTACATGAGCGGGATGCTGCGTGGAGGGTTTTTAAAGGAAAGAAGGAAGGAAGAGTTCTGGGAAGGAGAAGGGTTTAAGGGGTGGGTAGGAATCTGAGGTTCAGTGTATTCTGGTTATCCGTCTCCAAGACCCAAATAAACCTCACCTCATGAACCCGGGCCCCCTGCTAAATCACCAAACGTAGCGAACCACTTGGGGTGATCTATGGCAGAGGTGTTAGTTATCTAATAAAGGTTCCCGGGGCCGCGGTACCCATTCCCGCCTCTCAAATTGCGTACGCTAAGTGCATGCTGAGTTGAGTTCCCAAAATGCTGAAGAGCGAAATTGTGTGGAAGCGCTCGCGTCTCTTCAAACAGTTTTCCCAAACAAGCCTTTTTTGGAATGAAACATGGATTCACCACTTAACCCCAGAATCAAAAAGGCAATCAATGATTTGCAACTATTTCTTCATCTGAAGCAACATTTGGCCGGAAAACCTTTGGAGATCGATTAGGAAGCGGAGGGAGACGTGAGAGCATTTTTGGCGGCAGAGTTCTTAGATAATCTTATATTGTTAAATACAAGGTGCAGAGAACTCAATCTCTATTTCTCGAGAACTGAGGGTGAACTGGGGGATGGTTTTTTTCTACCCGAAGTGTGGGCTGCCTGTGTCAACATAAAGGGCTTGAAAACTATTTTTTTTAGATTTTTTTTGGTCTGTAGGTATTTATAATTTTCAAGGTAAATTTTGATTTGAAGTGATTTGTTATATTTTTTGTATTTTTGGTTGCACTTTGTATTTTTTTTTTTTTAATTTGAGTCTACATTTCAAGGGGGAAACGTAATAGAGATGGGGAAAAGAAGGTCGTATTGTTGTTGGATCTTAGACCGATCTTAGACCTGTCGTTGGATCTGCCCGAGGCATTCTATACTTGGATTTGGATGTAAAGGAAGTTTTGCATGAAATGATTTTGCCAATTCTATCTACCATGTGTCTTTTCAGGGGCAGGATATTCGTATTGGAGTTAATAATTGAATTTCGAACCAACCAGGGGATTTTTAAATATCTTCTAAGTGAAGCATTTTGGAATATTTCGAGACGCTTTGTGTTTTCTGTAGCCCAGATGGGCGATACATTTGTGATGACTGGTCGAATTTGTGATTTGTAGATGAGCAGTTTGTTTTGAGTTGAGGTCTTTGAGTTGAAGTGAAATAGGGGGTGCAAGGAGCCGGATATTTTCCTGGCTTTGGTACAATAAGGGAATCAAGGACCAATCGCATGCGCATGGCAGTGCCACGGCTCACCAAGTGCATCAATCGTAAGGGGGACTACGTCACAAAATAGTGAGGATGTTTACCTAAAATGTCGTACAATCGTTTTGCAAATATAAATACTACTGTTATTTTTAATTAGAAAGGTCTTTAATTCTTTTTTCAATTCTCGTATTTAGAAGTAGAAGCTTTTCTTCATAAATAATAATCCTCACAAATAAGATCAACAAAGTACAATTACTTACGTATCAAGACAGTATATCAAGTTTATCCTATTGCCAAAATACCTGAGCCGAAAGTAAGTCGATACTTCGACATTATGAAGATTTAGGGGATTATAATGTACGAAATGGATTTTCCGGTTGGAAAGGAGTGAGGGGGTGGGAGGGTGCTTTAAATTTAAGATATAGGATGCCGTTATCAGATTGAAGTGCCGATAAAAAGTTCAGAGTGGATGAAACTCAGCTTTCTTGCCTCTGATTTGTACAAGTATTTTGGTAGTTCGAGCAACAACTTATTTGGCAGATGTCGGTGTAATACATATTGGAGCGCCAAGAATAACAATGCCTTGAGCGCTGGAGATTTCCTTACATTTGTTTTTGAATTTAAACCATACCTCCGAACTTGATTAGTATTGAAACAAATAAACTGCTTACTATCGTTTAAAGCAAATAAATTCATCTATTTTTCTTAATTTAATTAACGTTTTTAGTTTTATAAAAATACTTTAAATCATTAAATTCATAAACGCATGAGATGTGTGTTGAGATTGTACTTAGTACAGGATATTTTTAAAACAATTTTTTAAAATTTAATATACCTAGATGTATAAGTGTACAGTGGTGTTATATAAATTACAAATCGGTACAGAAATTATTTAAAATTGCAATCTCACCAAAGAAGAAGCGAGTTCTTGTGCTTGATGAGCGAGTTACACTAATTATAACGGAAATAGAATAACATTATGCAATAGGTAAGTATATAATAGGAACAATTGAAACTTCTGGATCATCTATATGTGTAGGTATACATACATAGATTACGATTACATTAAAATATTGTGCACTAAAGAGAATTTTGAAAAATCTAAATAAAATAGAGATGAATATAGATTGATAATAAATAGAAAGAAAGAGAAAAACAGGTAATTATTTTCGTGCTTGTAAACTTGGCCACCCTGACAAATCGGCAATCGCCGAGCACTTAATCGAAACCGGCCATTACTTTGGATTTGTTCCTGAAGTCTTGGGAAGACCCAAAACTTACAGAGCACGCCTAATTACGGAGGCAATTGAAATTCATAAAAACCCCATCAATATTAACAGAGACGACGGAGCTAAGCTCAATAGTTCTTGGTATCCAGTAATTGACTGCTACACCAAAGCTAAACGCAAAAAATCATGCTGAATTTTTTCTAACACCAGCTCGTAGAGAAATGGAGCTGGCAGCACGGTATCGCTTCGACACACATAAGTAAACACTCAACAATATTATTTGGTCATCTGCCCTGATGATGGACACTGTAACGCTGTCCGAAACGTTGGCTAAAGAAGGAGGTAGCGAAACACGGCATAACACCCCAAAAACAATAACAAAAATAAGGTAATTATTTAGTTAATTATTCCCGATGAACATTGATTTAAGAACATTTTTTATAGTTCGTAACGAACTAACGTTCGAACTAGAAACTAGGTCCTAAACTGCCTAAAAAAAATCATCTACTCTGTGCAGAAACAGGCGGTTCGTTTAATCGATTTTCCTAACTTGGCAATCGGATTGCAATATTTAGAGCAAAGGCGTTGAGTGGGAATGTTATCCTCGTTCTACCAGTATTTCAATGGAAGGTGCGTCTAGAAACTAGTGTCCTTGCTCCCCTCAGCACCGGTGCATAGTCGAGAAACACGCCAAACGCGCGTCCTTTATCAAATAAGAACGGATCGCCTCTTCTACTCGTTCTTAATTTCATCAGCCCGACTGTGGAACGACTTGCCTAGCTAGATTTTGCTAGCCAGATGCCCTATTCCATTTTTTTTTTTTTTTTTTACATTAACTCCACACAGGAGGCCCTGAGGAAAAAATAATTTCCCTCAGGGCCTATGTCATCTTTGAGGATGCTGTGTGGAGGGTGTTTTTGAGGAGAGGAAGGAGTGAACATGAGTCTTGAAGAGACCCATATTGTAGGAGGGAGGAAACACAGAGGCCGGCAAATCGTTCCACAGCCGAGCTGTTGAACTCAAGAACGAGTCGTAGAAACGACCCGTTCTCATGTGACTAATGTCAACCGTGTACAAATGTTGAGCGCGCGTTTGGCGTGTTTCCCGACTATGCACCGGTGCCGAGGGGATCAATGACGCTAGTTCCTCGGAGCATCTTCCATTGTAATACCGGTAGAACAAGGACAGCATTCCCACCTGGCGCCTGTGCTCTAAAGATTGCAATCCGTTAGTTAAATTAGGAGAATCTATCAAACGGACCGCCCGTTTCTGCACAGAGTCAAGGGTTTTTTTCAGGTATTTTGGGGCTCCAGACCAGAGGTGGCTGCCAAAGTCAACCGTGGGGCGCACTTGCGATTTGTACAGGGCTAGCAGTTGTGTACTATTAAAGTATCTGCGTGCCCTGTGCAGTATGCCCAGTTATTATTATTATTCCATATTAATATCCAATATATTTTGTGTCAGCAACAAAGTCCACGAAACAAATTTAAAAACAGTTTACATTTTGAATCGCAGTAAATGTAGATTAAATTATTTATTTGCAATTATATTTACATTACAATCAGCAGTAAGGTTTTCAAAATAATCTACGAACAAAGTTTTTCCGATAATTCCGTAGAATTTTAATTACCGTTGTCTGACCTTTGTTCATAATTTAATTTTTTCTCGAATTAATTGTTTGAATGCTTATTTTAGAAAAGGAAGTTAGAGATTATTTACACTGAACTAATAAATTAATAAAAATAAATTTCGGAAGTGTCCGTGCGCTCGATGTTAGCTCATTTTTTTTCAAACTTTTGGTGTTTTTTTTTTTTACGTTAGATCTACACAGGAGGTTTTGTGGAAAATAACTTCCCTCAGGGCTTATTTCATCTTAGGGAATGCTGTATGGAGAGTCTTTTTAAAGAAGGGAAGGTTAAGAAGTTCTGGGATAGAAAAAGGTGTGAGGTGTGAGTAGGAATCTGAGGGTCAGTGTGTCCAGGAGTAATAGACGTAAGAATCCATTCCTACAGCTGCAGAAGTCAAAGAGACTCCCGCTACCATTCTCTCTCGATCCGGCCTGCCGTGCAGCTGGCGGGCAGACGCATTTTATTTGATTAATTTGTGTTATTTCACAATTAATTAATTAAAAATAATATTAAGTATATTTCCGGCACGTTCTAGAGTGAGAAGATACTCTCAGTATCGCAATGGTGTAAGACCACCATTCAGAATTGAAACGTTGCTTGAAATGGATTTGTGACCAAATCTGAATAGTCTTCTTCACTTTCCTTTTCCCCATCTCTTTCGCCTCCTCACTACCTTCAGTCTGACAACATACCCTAATTGGGGATTCCATAGTCTCACTGGTTCCAGACGGAAGCAGCTGGGACTCTTGTGAGGTATTCACATAAAAAAAAATCCGCCTCCAAGACCAGGACAAACCTCACCCCATGAACTCGGGTACCCCTGCTAAGTAACCAAACGTAGCGAATCACTTGGGGTGACCTATGGCAGAGGTGTCCAAATAAATGATACCCATTCCCGCCTCAAAAATCTTTGGAATCATACATTTTCTTATCTACGCGTATAGATGTCACAGATAAATCATTTGTAAGATGTATTGCTTGAGTTAACAGACTACAAAGTAATTTTCAGGGCCATTTTTGCGTTTTGAACCTTAAACAGATAATCATTCATCATTATCTTTCTCTTGACTAAATACTAGAAAGGTCTAGTTAACGTTTTTTAAAAATCTGTTCGTCCAACAAAGGTTGCATTTTTTATAAAAACTCATTTTCTTTTGTGATCTGAATACAACCCAATGAACAATTTGAAAGTTATTTTACAAAATTGATAAAAAAAACCCAACCTCATTTAAAAACTTGGGCTGCCTGCTTCAACAGAAAGGTATATCATGATCTAAATTCAAATTTAAATCTTCATTTAAAGTAACAAGGATGTTAATAGGACCACGCTCAGTTTCAAGTGTACTTTAGCTAAAGTAATAATATTTTTATTGCGGCTAGTCTAAAAAGCAGAATATTCCTCGAAATCTAAATCAAGAACTTAATTCAATTTTCAATTGTCATTTAAAGCAACAAGAAGTTAAATAAGACGACGTGATGTTTCAAGTGTACTATTGCTAAAGAAGTAATTGTCAGTGCGGCCAGTCTTAAAAGCAGAATATTCCTCGAAAGTAAAATCTAGATCTAAATTCAAATTTTAATCGTCATTTAAAGTAACAAGGAGTTCAATAGGACCACGTGTTGTTTCAAGCGTACTATTGCTAGAGTAGTAATTGTTCGTGCGGCCAATCTAAAAAGCGGAATATTCCTCGAAATTATGTGTAAAAATGTACCTCATTATTTATTGGTGCCACCACATTATTAAATTTGAAAACCAGAACATCTGTCAAAATATTCCGCTGTATTTTGTTTGGCGTTCTTCTAGGATCTGACGGCTTTGTTCATTTTACAGTAAATAAAATAAAAAAGATGAACCAATTATGACATATTATACAATATTCACGGAAAAAATACAATTTGCTTTCCAGTAGTCGTAAAATATTCTAGAATTTTGTATTTTAAATTTTCCTTCGAGATTCTGTACCGCGCCGAACATTCGGGATTGTAGCAAACAACCATATTTTTAACACATGGTCGAAATGCTTTTGATTTTTACTGCAATAAATATTAGACGAGGAAATCATCGTCACTCATCATCTCCTATGATATGATACATGAATAAAATTCAATGTTGAAGCGGGCAATTTCGTACACCTCCAACAGAACTTTACAAAAACTACGTTAAAATGACGGAGTAACTCTAGAGTAACTACCAGCTTTCGGAAGGTTAAAGCAATAGCTAAAAGTGACATAGAACTGGCGGGTTAATTGATCGAAAACGCATTTGTGATATTTAACTGTAGCAATTTCTTTTACTCTTGTTTTTACTCTAGCAACCGTTAAAACAGTCCCTAAAAAACTCCTTTATCGGTTGACAAAAAATACAAAAACATAATCAATCAAACAAACAAGCAATTCATTCTGAACCACTCTACCAAATAAAACTTAAAAAACGCAAGCAACTCGAAAAATGGAAACACCGTTTTATCTTGACCTCTTAATAAAAAAGAGTGATGTTTGTACCTTTCTTTTTATTGTAATACATAATTCAAGCAACAATAATACTTTCTAACTTCAACCCTCGTCACAGCAACCTACTAAAAGGTATATAAAAGTTCTGCATCGAAGGTGATATATCACCCCCCCCCCCCCCCCCCCAAGTACCACTTTGCGTTTCACTAATGTATCTTTCCAAATAACTCGCAACACGAGGGTTGCTTTACTAGAAATAAAGTCATTTCACTCGCTTTTAACCCTCGAATGACAAAGTTTGGTAATTTTAAATTAGTGACAATTTAATTAGTGTTAATTTTAAAACATTTTCGACAAGTTGGTAGTGGATGCGTCTGCCCATCAGCAGCATGGCAGGCCGGATCAAGAGGCTGAGGGAGACCTTCTGACCTCTCCAGCAGGACTCTCTCGGAACATCGCCTTACACTACGGTTGGAGGGATGGATTCATACGTGCATCACTCCTGGACACACTGAATCCACCTTCATATATTTTTCTTCCCAGAACTTTCTCTCCCATTTTTTCCTTAAAATACCCTCCACACAGCGTCCCCAAAGATGACATAGGCCTTGAAGGGAATTATTTTCTCGGGGCTTCCTGCGAGGAGCTAATTTAAAAAAAAATACAGTGTGCAAATCACACGCGATAGAAGTGAAACCTTCAGAAAACTAAAGTAGACAAGAGTGGGGAGGCTACGAAGCACCATACAAAGAGGAGACCGATAGTCTACGAGGCACCGGACAAAGAAGAGATCGATTATACTTAGATCACTTAATTTCATTTTCTCGCTGGCTAAATCCTATAGATGTGCATTTTTAGTGTCGCTATTTTTCGTTTCATCGATTTTCAAATCACAACGGTAAAGAAATTTTCACTTCAAGAGTTAACCGAAGCTTATCCAGCACTTTTTTTTAAATTAACTCCATACATGAGGCCCTGTAAATAAAATTATTTTTTTAATGTTTTTCATTTATTCACAAATAATTGCCCATGTTGCCTCTAAAATCATGAAACACTAAAATCTTTGAGGGTCTATATATTTTAATTTAAAGCAAAAATAAATAAAGTAGCTCACATCCGTACTAGATATTAGATAAACCTTTTGATAAGTAAAAAAAAAATTCAGTTTGGTTGGGTATTTTGATCTTAAATCCAAATTTAAGATTTGTATGAAACCGGCCGAAAAAGGCCGCGCATACGTTCTTCTTAAATAAATCGATATTTAGGCATAGTCTATTAAATATGTCACAACTTCTTACTATAAACACATTTTCAAGATAATTTGTATTGCTCTTAGGGATACAAAATGTGTCCGGAGATCGAGGATCTCTTAATGGACATCTGAAATTAATATTAATTATAAGTAATGAAATCAATATTTATTTATTTTAGGAACATTAACAGTCTTAATAATACAATAAACATAAGAGGATGATAAAAAACAGACCAATTATTAATGTTCACAGATAGGTATTTAGAAACAAGACTAACTGAATATAAACTAGAATATTTAAAAAAATAATAAGAGTACAAATGTGAATTCAACAAATGGTAAACTAATACACAGCATTAAAATAAGTGTGATTTGGGTTGGGAAGGGTAAGGAGAGGAGAGGGATAAGGGAAAGTTGCCACGCAAGTAATATAAAAATATTAGATACAATTAATTCATGTGTTATTCGCACCTAGAATGTTATACAGTGAAGTTCTGAAGCGACAGTAACTAGCAGTAAATACGTCAGCACGTGTGTCTATATTTGCAAATTTGTTGTTATAGTAGTTACATGTCCCTTGTATAAATTCATTTTGATTGGAATTGGTGTTGCATCTATCAATATAGAAAAGGGTATTTTGTCTACTATATCGAATGGACGTGTGGAAATTTATTTTGTTTAGCAAATCCGGGCAGTCAACCTTTGAGTTAATAATTTTGTACAGGAGCATCATGTTGCTGTAGCTGTCATGATCAGCGACAAGCCTCCTGTTATAATATTAATATTATTAATTTTAATATTAAGTAAGTATGGGCTATCAATGAAGTTATGAATAATCTCATAGAGCATTAATAGGTAGGTCCCTGATATCTAGGCGTTGATCAAAAGATTTAAGGTTATGCCACAGTTTTACCTAACTACTAAAGTAAGCCCCCGTATAAGTTAAATAAAGGTGTTATGAAAAAAAGCGTGGAAAAGTTACGTGGTTAATAAATTCAGTACGTTTTAACCCCAATAGACGTCAGAGGGTTATAAAATAAATTAAACTTTGGGATACATACAAACTTTCAGGCTTCATATTAGAGTCGATAAATAACACACCGCATGAGGAAATATTCCGTAGCTTTCGGGAAAATATTATTTACTAATAATACTCCTTGTCGGCAGATTGCCTTTTCTCTGAGATTATTATTCTAGTATTTTATACACTACATGTGAGGCGATAATAATTATTAGGTTTACCGCTGAAGGAAAAATCAACAGAAGTGTAAAATAACTGATGATGGTCAAAATATTTCCGCTTTTCAATAAAATGCAAATAAATGGAATATTTATGAACGTATCCCAAAACTAAAAACTGTTTTTGAAAGGTGATGAAATACGCTTTCAAATTTTATAATTCAAAATAAACATATAATTTTTGAAATATAAAAAATTTGCATGCAAACATAAAAAAGTTTTAAAAATGGCTCACCTCACGCTTTTTCTAACTAAAATTACTAATAACGAAAAAAAATTAAAACACATATATATTTTATTAGACAAATGTATTATAAACGTTACTGTCACCCCACTTTTTTGTTTTTGAATATAAAAATAATTTATAAAAAATTCTCAAAGTTTCAATTTTTCTTTTCAAATTGCGATTCAAAATTTTGGTTTCATAAAGTTATACATTTTACTTTTTTCGTCGTTATTTTTAAGATTAAACTAAAAAGCGTGATGTTTTGCCTTTTTAACACTGTTTAGAATATAATTCTCACTCTGAAAGTAATGGAGTTTCAGCGATTTGTACGAGAAGCGTGTGAGCTGGGACAAATTTTTCGCCGTTTCCCGCAGGGGTAGGCAGAGAGGACGAACCGCCGAACAACTCGATCTTGGCACACACTCCTTGCTTTGTTCACATTCATACATCGTCTCATACATGCTCTTCTATTATTCTGATAAAGGAGTTGTGCAGTTATGGAAGGTGTTGTCCAAGTACGGAGTGAATGCGAATCTCATACACGCAATTGCGTCTCTGTATGAGGGAAGCGTTGCATGTATTAGGGTGAACGGCGATTTTACAAGGTGGTTTGACATCACAAAAGGTGTTAAGCAAGACTGCGTAATGTCACCGTGGTTGTTCAATGTATAGATGGATAATTGTATCAAAGAATTGAAAGAAATGGGATTGGGTGCGAAATTGAGTGATCTAGAAGTATGTTGCCTGTTGTATGCAGATGATGCGGTGCTGATTTCTAACAGTATGGAAGATCTACAGTTTTTTTTTTTTTTTTTATATGAAATACCGCACAAGAGTCCCAACTGCTCCCGTCTGGAGCTAGTGAGACTATGGCATCCCCAATTGGGGTATGTTGTGAGGCTGAAGGTAGTGGGGAGGGGAAGGAGATAGGGAAGAGGAAGGTGGGGAAGTACCTGGCTATTCAGATCTGGTCACTAAACACGGCTAAAGCCATTTCAAGCAACGTTTCAATTCTGAATGGTGGTCTTACACCAGGGCGATACTGAAAGTATCTTCCACTCTGGAACGTGCCGCAAATATACTATATATTATTTTAAATTAATAAATTGTGAAATAACACAAATTAATCAAATAAAATTTATTTGCGCACGCCGGGTTCGAACCCGCGACCTTCGGATTGTGAGTCGAGAGTCTTGCCTCGGGACCACGGAGGCCGTCACAGTTGCTCGTGTCTAGGATGAACGAAGTATGTATGAAGAATGAGTTAATGATGAATGTAAGTAAGTGTAAAGTAATGATATTTGAATGAGAGAGTACGAAAACAATGTGCAACATAGTTGTGAATGACGAATACTTGGAGCAGGTGGATGAGTTTGTGTGTTTGGGAAGTATGTTTACGAGAGATGGGAAGACTGATGGAGATATCGAAAGAAGGGTAAATGCCGGTAACTCCATTAATGGAGGACTGAACGCCGTTGGCGCCAACAACAGAAGTGGGATCTATCTTAATAGGCTTCAAAATCCAGTATTTATTATAAGACCTTTTGACTCCTAGGCTTAAGACCCAGACGGGCCATCATCGTCATCAATCGTCGAACATTAATTAAAGCATTGCGTCTGCGTGGTTGAAATTTAAGCACTCGGCTTTGAGTGCATATCTGATGCCGCGCCGTACGCGCCGCGCCACATTGTACGTGAAGTTTCAAACAATCTTCCGGTAATTTTTGCTATTTAATTGTATCTTATGTAATATAATAAATAAATAAAAAAAATATTCTAGATAAGTTCGGCCGTTGAAAATACTGTAAATTTGTGCCACTCGAAGTGTTACAAGGGATTTATAATCGTATTTCGTTTGCGATGCTAATTCCATTATTTCGAATTCAGAAATTCCCCTCTCATCCCACAATAAAATTTGATTGAGATGTATTGTGAGAGAAATCTGATTTTCTTTTACGAATTCATAGCGGAACGGCCACGGCGTAGTGAATTAATTGACACTTTGTTCGACTTTTGCATGTTGGCAAATAATATTACGTTTTTTCTGTATTTGTATTTACTTTGTCAAATGCCCTTTCGGGTTTTTAATATTGTCGATATACATATGCGGATATACATATAAAATTCAGACCGCCCGCTTGCCAGCCCGCTGCCTGAATTGAATATTTAAATTTCTTGGCTTTTATCTACTGTAAAATCCATGTTTTATACATATAAACCTTCCTCTTGAATCACTCTATCTATTGATGAAAAGCGCATGAAAGTCCGTTGCGTAGTTTAAAAGATCTAAGCGTACAGACAGCGGGAGCGACTTCATTTTATACTATGTAAAGATATTGATAAATAAATTGTGAAATAACACAAATTATTCAAATTAAATTTACCTGCTCACGTCGAGATTAGAACCCGCGACCTCCGGATTGCTAATTGAGAGTCTTGCCCCTCGACCACGGAGGCTAACTTAGATTGAAAAAAAAAAATTAAACAACCTCAATGCAATTTTTTACAATCTTCGCCGACGTAAATAGTTGCTTCTTTTGGTAATGTTGAAAGGAGCTGTTATTTCAATAACTTATGTGTGTAAAACGTGAAAAGGAATTCTACTTTTCAATCATGTTTTTTCCTTACAAACAATAATTCAACTTTTTAACCTGAAAACTATAAAACTTTGCAATTTAAAAAAATATTTATCTTTTCACGTATACTGTAGAATCACCTCTCGAAGTTAGTGCACTTTACTCCCGGACAACTTGTATATTGGGATTACAGCATAAAATCGAAGTACTGAGTAAAGAGGAAAAGTGGGGATTGGAGTGAGAATTGGAGGAAGGGATAAAAGGAATTGGTTGGGATCGGCCCAGAAAGCCTTCCATAACCAAGCTTCGGCCATACAGAACACGAAGAGGCTTACAAAAATGGATTTTGGGGTTACTTACAAGTTCAGGTTTTGTTAAAAGCCCGGTACAAGCCGGAAATATTGCTTTTACGAATAGAAGGGGTGAGCCTTGACAGTTTAAAAAATTATTATAAAATTTATTCAAAGCATTAACTTTGTGGCTCACCAAATTTACAATAAAAGCATATAAATTTGTAAAAGACCACTCTAATTTTATTTTATTCACACCACACCGGTTTCGGAAGAACCCTTCTGTTTGGTTTTATGATAGTTTAGTACCAAACCAAGTAGGAACGATTTAATTTGTATTATAGAAGGCCAGTAGGTACTTATTTTCAAGTATTTCAAACGCATTATTTGTTCTCTTCAAAACAAAACAAATGAATAGAGATTTTTCTTTTGTTTGTAAAAGTAAAATTTTCAGCGTCTTCTCTTATTTTACCTCGCATTGAGAACAACCAATTTTTTGTGTGATATAATTTGTCCGTTTTATTTGAGACTAGCTTTTCCCCGCGGCTTCGCTCGCATGGTATTACGGGAAATTACTCCCGAATTCTATATATTCATTCCGTTACATTCAGTTTTCAAACATCTCGCCTGCCACCTAAATTTCATAATGCTCAAAGAAAAAAAGAATTACTCATCCAATTTTGTTCATTCGTTCGGAATTTATGCGCTTACAAACATTTCGGATGTTTATTTTTATTTAAATATTTGGAAGTTCGTTAATATAATAAAATACTCTATTTATCATTCATTCTTTATAATCGTTACGAATTATATTTTTAACATAGGAACTCTCATTTGACATTTATTCCAAGCTTGTCCAAAATAAAAACGAATTCTAATATTTGAATTTTCTGCAGTAGTAGCTGACCAGTAGACTGAGTACCTACTAGCATAGAGCCCAAAAATATATCAACATTGTTTCCATGGAAAAGATTTCTTTCTGACGTTAGCAAAAACTCGCTTTTGCTAGCGACAGAAAACGTATAACAAATATAATATATTAATATTTATAATTTCATAACGCCAGAGCTTACCATCATATACAAACTGTAGTCTGCGCATATAATTTAGCTTTATATTGGTGAAAGAATTATTAAAGTCGTTATATTGTGTTATGCGTGAAAAGGTCATAAACAAACTCGAGCAGTTTCGCATTTATAATATTAGTATGGATTCTCATAGTTGTCGGTGGTGATTTGTTTATTGAAAAGCAGTTTAATAAATCGGTAGATAATCGAAAAATACTTTTACTTGCCCTAGTCCTAAAACTTTTACACCTTCCTCCGTCAAGAAAATATTAGAACTCATCTATGATACGGAATATTGACTAACACAAACATAAATTTTAGGGGGGAGGGGTAATTATTGGATTTCCGGGAAGAACAGAGTGGTTTATGGGAAAAATGTCTATAATAGGACTAAAATACAAATGTACGGTTATTCCGAAACCGGTAGAGTGTGAATCAAATAAAATTTAAGTGTTCTATAACAATTTATATGTTTTTATTGTAAATTATGAAAACGTTTGTACGTATTTTAATAAGTACCTAGCTTCGCTATGCCTTCATGGAATAGGCAATTTTTCTAATTTTTATTTTTTATTTTTGCATGAGCTCCAGGAAAATAATTTCCCTCAAGGCCTATGTCATCTTTGGAAATTCTGTGTGGAGGGTTTTTTTTAAGGAAAGGAAGAAGAGGAAAGTTCTGGTAAGGAAAAGGGTTTAAGGGGTAGGGTTCAGTGAGTCTTGGTCATCCAGAATATAGACCCCTGAACCCCTGCTAAATCACCAAACGTAGCGAACCACTTGGGGTAACCTATGGCAGAGGTGTTGGTTATTCAAAAAATTTCCTGGGGCGGCGGTACCCAAATTGAATATTAAAAAAATATTAGGCTCCATAGCACGTAATGGAAATGTTTTTTCAAGCTGATTGTGTTATTTGCTCTCACCTGGAAAATTAAGGTAAAAATGCTGTTTTTAGGTGAGTAATGAACAAGAATCTAAAGTGGTTCACTACTTTTTTTTTTACATGAGCTCCACACAGGAGGCCCTGAGGGAAATTATTTTCCTCAGGGCCTATGCCATCTTTGGGATGCTGTGTGGAGAAATTTTGTCAGGAAAGGAAGAGGAGGAAAGTTCTGGGAAGGTAAAGGGTTTAAGGGGTGGGTAGGAATCTGGGGTCCAGTGTGTTCTGGTCATCCGTCTCCAAGACCTAGACAAACCTCACCCTATGAACCCGTTTGGTGAATTAGCAGGGGTGCCCGGGTTCGTGGGGTGAGGTTTGTGTAGGTCTTGGCGCGGATGTCCTAGACACGCTGTACCCCAGATATGGACTCACCCCTCATACCCTTTTAGTTCCCAGACCTTCCTCTCATACTTTTCCTTAAAAAGACCGTCTACAATGATAGCATCCCCAAAAATGGTGTCGGGCCTGGTGGAAATTATTTTCTTCGAGGCTTCATTTTTGCATACAACGTAAAAAAAAAATTTTTTGCCACCGTCTAGAACCGATAACACTATTATGGCATCCGCAATTAACATGCATATGTTTGTATATTGTGAGGCTCAAGGACACTATCTGGGATAAGAAAGAGATGGCAAAGTGAGTTTTCAGATTGAGTGACACAAACACAGCTAAAGTCATTTAAAGAAAAATTTCAATCGGTGACCGAACACGGCTAAAGTCATTTAAAGCAAAGTTTCAATTCTGAAAGGTGGTTAGGTGGTGGTACATTCCATCTTGAACGTGCCGCTTTCTTACGTCGTTAAGATTCCCAAATTAATTTTTTTCTTCATCTTTTTTTTCTTCGTCGACGGCCTCCGTGGTCCCGAGGCAAGACTCTCGACTCACAATCCGAAGGTCGCGGGTTCGAACCCGGCGTGCGCAAATAAATTTTATTTGATTAATTTGTGTTATTTCACAATTTATTCATTTAAAATAATATATAGTATATTTGCGGCACGTTACAGAGTGGAAGATACTATCAGTATCGCCCTGGTGTAAGACCACCATTCAGAATTGAAACGTTGCTTGAAATGGCTTTAGCCGTGTTTAGTGACCAGATCTGAATAGCCAGTTACTTCCCCACCTTCCCCTTCCCTATCTCCTTCCCCTCCCCACTACCTTCAGCCTCACAACATACCCCAATTGGGGATGCCATAGTCTCACTGGCTCCAGACGGGAGCAGTTTGGGACTCTTGTGCGGTATTTCATATAGAAAAAAAAAACTTATTTTCTTTGATAGGGCTAATTCAACATTAGGTCCGTCCAATACACGGGTAGCGAGTCCCAATTTGTATACACGGCTTCTTTACTTACGCCGTTAAGATTCTGAATATATTTTAAGGTATATTGACGTCTTAAATAATATTTTTCACCGTGATGGTTGCAGCAGTTTGGGGCCAGTACCTGCTTTTTCTAGCGATTTGATTCTAGTGTTCTAGCCACGCGTTTGCCTGAGAGTATTTACAGCCGGCCGTTATTATACAGAGAGGAGAGTAGTAACGTGAAGTTTGGTCAGTTGGTTCCTGGGAGTTCGTGGTTGAGCAGCTGGACTTCAAGCCGTCGAAGGTCATGGTCATAATTACGCGTGAGCGAATAATTTTATTAATCATCATGAGATAATTCCTAACTTTGTTTAATTTAGCTTAGCATTTCAATAATCCTTTTCTAAATATGTATAGTAATTATACAGGCGCCCTTCAGGATTTTTATTGTAATGCAACCATTTTGGTTATACCACATGTTTCCGAGAATCGAGTTTAAACATTAATTGATTCATCATAGGTGATCAACCACCCCTGTAGATTCATTAAATAATTTTCATGCTCTACCTTTTGTAAAATTGAGTCTTAATAAATCTGCATCTAGTTACTTGGAAATTCCGTCTTCCTTCATTGAACTACCCACATTCCGAAAGGGATCAAATATTATATTTTAATTATGAGAACATATGTATTACTTTGGATGGCGGACAAGTAAAAGGATAAAACGGTAGGTATTACTGTTACATGGTAAGGGAGATAAAACGATGTCTATGACACTTATGTGAGCTGTTTTTATAAGAGAACAAATTGCCTGAGGGGTTAAATAAATTTAATTTCGCACGTGGGATAAAAATTAGCAAAGTGTTTCTACCAACAAAATCCATACGTTTCAATGCCTCACCGAGTCACTGATCTCAGCATTTTATATTTTCGGACTATAGACTGTATAATAACTGTTGACATACTGAGAGTGCCGCTATTGGATAACTGCCAAGGTTATAATTATCTATATATTACATATCAAACACACATAATATCATTATTATGTACTTACGTTCATTTAGAATGGGACAGGGCAGGAATTCGTTTTGACAACTCTGTTTTACAGGGCAGGAATGGGAAAATAATATAAAAGTATTGAAATGTCGAAAATGAAATATTAATATATCTCCCATTTTAGTGTTTGATTAAATTTTATCATACTGTTATTGACATTTTGAGGCTCTCGACTAGCAATACGATGGTCACGGGTTCATATTATGTCGGCGTGCGCAAATAGGTTTTATTTGATTAACTTTTTATTATTTCAAAATTACTCTTCGTATCGTCATAGTGTAAGACCGAAGTCAGAATTAAAACGTTGCTTGAAAAGGCTTTAGACGCATTTGGTGACCAGATCGGAATAGACTCCACCTTTATCTTCGCCATATCCTTCCCTACCCCTTTACCTTCAGCCTCATTGGCGATGCATAGTTGCGATTCTTGTGAGGTATTCAAATAAAACAAAAAGAGGAAGTTCTGGGAAAGAAATGAGTATGAGGGATGGGTAGGAATCTGGGGGCCAACGTGTCCAGGAGAGACGGATATATGAAACCATCCCTTCCGCTATAGTGCAAGATGACGGGACCAGCTAGAGAGCTCAGAGGATTTCTCCGAACCGGCCTTTCCCGATCCGGCCCACCACGCAAATGGTAGGCAGGCGCATCCACCGTCAAGATCTGAGCACACCTCATCCAATGAACCAAGACAACCCTGCTAAGCTACCGAACGTAACAAACTACCGTACATAAGCCTTATTGTAATATTAATGTTGAAATATCTTTTAATTTTCGAAAATTATTTTCTTTCGCAAACCGAAGGTCGCTTGATGTAATCCCGGCGTGCGCAAATAAATTTGATTTGATTAATTTGTGTTATTTTACAATAAATTAATTAAGTATATTTGCGGCATGTTCCAGAGTGGAAGATAATCTCAGCCCTCGTATAAGATCACTATTCAGAATTGAAACGTAGCTTGAAATGGCTTTAACCGTGTTTGGTGACCAGATCTAAATAGCCAGATCCTACCCCACCTTTCTCTTTGCATCACCTTTCCCTCCCATCACCCGCATCATCTTCAGCCTCACAACACACCCTAATTGCAAATACCATAGTCTCACCGGCTCCAGACGGGAGCGGCTGAGACTTTTGTGATGTATTGACGTAAAGAAATTTTAAAAATCCGAGGGAGATTGTTTAATTTCCAAGGATATATCCGTTTTCTTTGCAAACAGAGCACGAAGCCATAAATCTCGAGCTAGCGAAACAACGTAATGGGTACTTCAGATGTTAAAAGATTCAGATGTTAGAAGTTAAAAGCTCACTGGTTGTCTGGAAGACAATGTAAGCTGTCTCCTGGGAAGCCAATGTTTAGTTGGTTTGTTTTAAATACCCGCTTGGAACAGGACATTCCGAATGATTTAATGGAAAAATTTCAAAATGTCCAAAGAAGCAAAGCTAACAGTCCATAACAGCAATGCTGACACTAAGGTTAGTATTAAACCCTGATTTACATCAATCTCTCTCTTACCAAGGAACGAATCACACTTAGGAAGATAAATATTCTGATTCAATCCTTGTGCTATTGTTCCGCAAATCATGAAATTTTGCTTTTGCTTTCCACAATACGCTCATTAAGGAACATTTTGTATATTATTATTGAAATTTTTGTGGTTTAAATAAGTTGTGTTCCCAATTATGTCCTTTGCGTGCAATTTGTGCTTAAATTTCTTTAAATAAACAATAAAAACTGTTAACCCCTCAGGCTGAACACGGCCCAGGGTAACCACGGCCGGCATAGTCTAGCGGAAAGGCCCTTGACTTGCAATCCGAAGGTCGCGGGATCGAATCCCAGCGTAGCAAATAAATTTAATTTGATTATTTTGTGTTATTTCACAATTTATTCATTTAAAATAATACATAGTATATTTGCGGCACGTTCCAGAGTAGAAGATACTATCAGTATCGCCCTGGTGTAAGACCACCATTAAGAATTGAAACGTTGCTTGAAACGGCTTCAGCCGTGTTTAGTGGCCAGATCTGAATAGCCAGGCGGGGAAGAAGGGAAGTCCCCACCTCTTCTCTATCTCCTTCCCCTCCCTACTATCTTCAGCCTCACAGCATACCCCAATTGGGGATGCCATATTCTCACTGGCTCCATACGGGAGCAGTTGCGACTCTAATACTGTGTGGTATTCATATATAAAAAAACACGTTCATTTTTGGGGTGACACCCCATTTTCCGCACCCATGCTAGCTACGCCACTGGAGAGGGGTCCTGGGTTGGATTACCATTACGTTACCTTTTTGTTTTTATTTGTCATGTTCTTTTTCATATTTAGTTGAGATTTATTAGTATTATCTTCTTTTTCAATGATTTATTTTCTTTTTAAAAATCAAAAATAAATAAGTTAAATGAAACACACATAAAGCCGGGCTACGTAAAAAGTCATAAAAAACACAGATTTGAAGAAAAAAAATATATGAATACCGCACAAGAGTCCCAACTGCTCTCGTCTGGAGCTAGTGAGACTATGGCATCCCCAATTGGGGCATGGTTGTGAGGCTGAAGGTAGTGGGACAGGAAAGAGATGAGGAAGAGGAAGATGGGAATTACCTGGCTATTCAGATCTGTTCCCCAAATGCGGCCAAAGCCATTTCAAGCAACGTTTCAATTCTGAATGGTGGTCTTACACCAGGGCAATACTGAGAGTATCTTCCACTCTGAAACGTGCCGCAAATATACTATATATATAATTTTAAATTAATAAATTGTGAAATAACACAAATTAATCAAATAAAATTTATTTGTCACGCCGGGATTCGATCCCACGACTTTCAGAATGCGAGTCAAGAGTCTTACCGCTGGACTACGCCGGCCGTCCGATCAGTAAACATAAATATCAATGAAGCAAGGAATGCATCAAGAGAGATTTAAGTGATGCTCTATTCTCGCTAGCCGAGGAAATGGCGTGATGCCTTAGATAGTATTAATTAAGATTTGTTGCAATAATTACAAAAAAATTGTTACTTTGCAAATGCTTGAATTTTCAATAATGTTTGTCAGTCCAACCCTGCCTGGTTGAGTCCAATCCGTAATGACATAAGAAGAACCCAACTTATATGAATAGGACAGCCAATAGCGGCGCACGTGTGTGTCTCTCTAAAGCCGTTATGATGTATTTCGAGATCCAATATTTCATATTACATGCAAAAATCCTTGCACCGCATAATTGTACATTCCACATAATATATTTATTTCTGCAGATGAAAAATGACATGTAATTTTGTGAGCGGGATCCATTCATGCAAAAATACTAGTTCATTGATATGATCAAAGGAAAATGCTTCGTAAAGATGTTGATTTTATGACAAAAATAAAATTTATTTAGCTTACTTGCTAATCAGTACACTGCTTCTCCTCAGGGGTAGGCAGAAAGAATATAACTACTTTACAGAGACCTTGAAAAATAAATAAATACTTTTCTGTTATTCTGACACAGCTCTACTCAAGTGTTTGGTTCTCTTGGTCGTGCCATGTCTTCTTTGGACGTCCTCGACTTTTTTGTTATTCTGACTTGGCCCTACTCAAGCATTTGATTCTCTTCGTGGTGCCATGTCTTCTTTGGACGTCCTTGACTTTTCTGTTATTCTGACATGGCCCTACTCAAATATTTGATTCTCTGGGTTGTGCCATGTCTTTTTTGGATGTCCTCAACTTTTATTTTATTCTGACATGGCTCTACTCAGGCATTTGATTCTCTTCTTGGTGCCATGTCGTCTTTGGACGTTCTCGACTTATCTGTCATTCTGACATGGCCTTACTCAAGTGTTTGATTCTTTTGGTCGTGCCATGACTTTTTTGAAGGACCTCAACTTTTCTGTTACTCTGACATGGCCCCACTTAATCATTTGATTCTTTTTGCGGTGCCATGTCTTTTTTGGACGTCCACGACTTTTCTGTTATTCTAACATGGCCCTACTCAAGTATTTTATTTTCTCGATTGTGCCATGTCTTCTTCGAATTTTCTCAATTTTTCTGTTATTCTAACACGGCCCTACTCAAGTATTTGATTTTCTCAGTCGTGCCATGTCTTCTTTAGACGTCACCAACTTTTCTGTTATTCTCGCATTGCCTTACTCAAATATTGTATTTTTTTGGTCTTGACAAATCTTTTTTGTACGTCTTCGACTTTTCTATTATTCTCCCACGGCCTTACTCAAGTGTTTGATTCTCTGGGTCGTGTCATGTCTTCTTTGGACGTCCTCAACTTTTATGTTTTTCTGGCATGGCCCTACTCAAGCATTTTATTTTCTTGGCGGTACCATGTCTTTTTGGATGTCCTCAACTTTTCTGTTATTCTAACATGGCTTTACTCAAGTATTTGATTTTATCGGTCATGACGTGTCTTTTTTTGACATCCTCGACTTTTCTGTTATTCTAACATGGCCCTACTCAAGTGTCTGATTCTCTTGGTCGTACCATGACTTCTTTCTGATATTCTGACAACATTGACTTAACGCACGCAGCCGACTGACTCTTGAGGTAGCAGTCCGTTCGTTCCGTCCGAACCCGCCAACCAATCACAGAGCGTTTACGCACTTTACAGTTTTAATCGTTTTTAAATGAAGATTAATTAATTTTATTTATATAGTAAAACTTATATATTTAGAATGAGTCAAGGCGCTGATAATATTTAAAACCTAACACAACAGGTTTTATTTCAGGCCCCGTTTGGCTCAGAAGCGTTCCTGCATCCATGGTACTCCCTCTCTAACTAACGTTGTGTTGCTTATTTATCTACCAATGGCAATACAGCCTGCTTTAAGGGGCACCTCAATACCATCATTAATTATTATTTCTCCAAGTAATTAACAAGATTAATGATACCGTCCCAGGAGTTCTCGTTGAAACTTTATCATTGGAATACCCCAAACTCAGGTAAAGCCGGTCATGATGTTACGATTGATTATTTTTACCCAGTATTAACGTCAGGACTTGAAACGGGACGGGAGAGCACAGGGAATAAATAGTTATTGAACATATTTCAGTAATTAGTCACTGAATAGATAATTCCTAGTAAGTTTGATAATCTATATCGATTTTAAACTAAACTGATACTATCGTAAATAAACAGTTTTTTATAGGCTAATGAAAATGATTTTTTTTACTTCATCTCCGTGCAGGAGGTCCCGAGTAAAAAAATTCCTCAGGGCCTATGTGAACTTTGGGGATGCTGCTCGGATGGTCTTTTTAGGGAAAAGAAGGTGAGTAAGTTCTAGGAAGGAAAAAGTGTGAGGGGTGAGCAGGAACCTGGGGGTTAGTGTGTCCAGGAGTGACGAACGTATGTATCTGTTCCTCCCACTGCGGTGCAAGGCGATAGGTCCAGAGAGTCCGGCTGGAGAGATGAAAAGGATTTCCTCAACAAGCCTTTCCCGATCTGTTCTGCCGTAGTTCGACGTTTTTGGCGTTAAATGGCAGATTTCATCGTTGTGTCTTTGAGCGCCTAATGGCACTTTTTTAGCCATTTTGACGTTTATGGCGCTAAATGTCAAAGATAGGCGTTTTGAAATTTTTAGTGCCAAATGGCACTTAATAACCATTTTGACGTTTTTGGCGGAAATTGGCAGATTTCATCATTTTTTCATTTTTTTGTAGTAGAAGACCTAGACAAATCTCTCCACAACCCGGACACCTCTGCTAAGTCACCAAGCAAAGTAAAGCACTTACTCTGCCTATGGCAGAGGTGTTGATTATTTAATAAATGGTTCCTCCCACATCGATGGCCTGATTTGCCAAATTGTACTTATAAGACTTAATACTTCAATTTTAGAGGCGGGTATGAGTACCGCCGCCCGGAAACCATTAAATTAGATAACAAACTGCTATGCCACAGTTTACCCTAAATGGTTCGTTACGTTTTATGACTTATCTGGGGTGCCGATTGAGAGAGACCGTTTGACCTCTCTAGCCGGACTCTCTTGACCCATCACATTGCACTGGGATTGATTCTTACGTTCGTCACTCTTAGATATGTGGAAACGCACTCACCCTTCAAACCTGAAAACCTTTTTCTTTCCCTGAATATTATCACTTTAATTTTCTTAAAACAACCTTTACACAGCGTCCCCAAAGAAGACAGCTAATGTTTAAAAAAATCTTACAAGAATTTGGCCACCTCTATCTAAGACCAAAGCTTTTATTCAAGAAATGGCTTTTAGAATCGATACATTCCGACCTCACTAAAATAAGAAAACATTTATTCATGAAATATAGATTTTGGATATTTAATGGAGGCTTTTATTCAAATGATCCATCCCCTAAATATTTTGTAAGAGCTTTAGGCGTTGTTTTCAGTAAATACAAAGTTGTTTGTTTTTATTTATAGAGACATCTTTAAAGTAATGTCCAAAGAGACAAAGAGCGATGGCGTGTATAAATTATTCTAGTTATAATGGTACCAGGAATCCACAGATTTTATTTTGTATCTTAAAATTCACGGATTTTCAAATTTCTAAGAGGTTGTCACGGAAGATAAAAGCCTTTGAAATGCGTAGTACAAGCAGGAAAATGGTGATTGTACGTCACATCTGACGGCCTTCGTGGTCGAGGGTTAAGGCTATCAACTAGCATTCTGAAGGTCGAGGGTTGAAATCCTGGCGTGAGCAAATTCATTTTGTTTGTGTGACTCGCAATTTAATCATTTAAAATAATATGTAGCATATTTTCGGCGCGTTCCAGAGTGGAAGATATTCTCAGTATTGCCCTGGTGTAAGAACACCATTCAGAATGGAAACGTTGCTTTAAATGGCTTTAGACGTGTTTGGCGACCAGATCTGAAGAGCCAGGTATTTACCCACCTTCCTCTTTCTCATCTTCTTCCTCTTAACACCATCTTCAGCCTTACAACATACACCAATTGGGGTATGTTGTAAGGCGAGCCATTTAAAACGTTTTTAGGTTTGCGTGCAAAATTTTTATAAATTATATGTTTTTTTCGATTTTTGAAATTTGAAAGCGTAGTATAACACCTTTCAAAAACAGTTTTTTAGTTTATAGATATGTTCAGTAAAAAATCATTTATTTGGATTTTATTGTAAAGCGGAAATATTTTGACCCTCTGACATAATACGGTCGAGGCCCAAAGGGTTGAGAATTGAGGAATTGCTTAAACTGGTTTTAGATGTATTTAGTGTTAAGATCTAAAAAATCAGATATTTCTCCACCTCATTCTTCCCTATCTCTTACTCTTTCCCACTTTTTTTGTCTCACAACATACATCGATTGAGAATAGCGTTATCCTACTGTCTACACAGTCAAATTCGCAGATTGTTCACGAGGTTACTCATGGATAGTGCTGGTAACATATAAAGCAGCCGATAATGCAGGAATTGAGACTTAGATAAATACGGTTGCAACCTCAAGGTCAAGACCCAGAATTTTTCATACCGCCTGCTAAATAAACCATCCGAGCTCATCGTTATCTATCACCAATATAAGTTCGAAGTGTTTTGTTGACCCCAGAGTTTTTATAAAGAGTTTGTGAGACAATCCGGAAATACAACAGGACCCTTTTGCGGTGTTCACATATTGAAAGTGTCTTGTGAGCGTGTCTGTGTGCCAGAAATTAACTGAGTTCAGCATTTTATCTGCAGAAATATATCATTTTCAAATATCGGTATTCTTTCTCGAACGCCTTACAAATTTTTGCGACACAAGAAATCTCAAATAAAATGTTCAGTTTTATTTCAAATTAGTACAGATAGCACGTTTAGAAATTATCATTTGATTTGGTCATTTTTTTAAAATTCGATACACACAGGAAGCCTTGAGGAAAAAAAATACTTCAGGTGCTATTTCATCGATGGGAATGCTGTGTGGAGGGTTTTCAGTGGTAAAGGAAGGAGAGGAAGTTAGGAGGAAAAAAGTTTGAGGGATGGGTGGGAATCTGGGGGAAAATGTGTCCAAAAGTGACGGACATATGAATATATTTCTCATATAAGGCGATAGGTCGAGAGAATCTGGTCGAAGATGTAAAACGGTCTCCTTTAACCAATCTCACCACGCAAGTACGTAGGCAAAAGTATCCGCCGCCAAGACCTAGATGAACCTTATCCCATGAGCACGGGCGCATCTGCTAAGTCACCAAAAGTTTAGCAGGGCTCTTTATTATCCAATAAATTCAATTCCATCCAAATTCATTTCAAATGCGTTTTGAAAATTTAAAACCTTCAAAATTAAATCGTAGAAATTCGTATAATCCCTTCTATGTTAACACAACAGGGAATGAATATAATTACGGCGTTTTGATTAAATCATGGTATTTCCGCTTAAATTTACATAATTTTAATGAAACCGAAAGACGGCGGTAACTTTCGGCACGTCCTGTATAATTCAGTCCATAGATTATTCACGGTCCACTCTTGGTCCGCGTACCGGCACTGGCGGCACTGGCGCGTTGTTACTTGTTACCTCGCTGGCGATGTAAATGACTTAGTTTTTAATGAGCCGCATTACTTTTATCTCAACCTGTATACAAACATTACCCAGGGTTGAATTGGAAGTAAATATTAAAAATAAATTTAATTTATTTTCCACTGGAGCGACCACGGGAAATAAATAAATTTGCCTCGATTGCTCGAGATTCCCAAAAGATAATTTTAAATTTTTTTCTCCAACATTAAAAAATCATACCTTCGAATTTTAACATGGTAACATAAAAATTTATTGTAGTGCTATATATGATGAATTAATGAATTAATCTGTATTTTATTGTTTATTTCATATTTGTAAGATTTATAAAAAAAAAATAAAAAAATTGTAAAGTTTATAACCGCGTGAATCCTGCGTGTTTGTTACTTTGAAACTGGTACTTATTCGAGTCAATAAAGAATATTTTTGATTTCTGTATGTTGTCTGTGGTATGCTTGATAATGAAAGGTGCATATCTACGGAAAAAAGGACTTAATTTTAACCGTAAACAGCTGATCAGAAACTCTGCGTGAAAAAAAGATTTAAATTTTTTTATTTTTAACATCGTTCTAAAATAGTCTACAAAGTTCGGATTTGCGACATTTATGGTCATAATAGATGAAAAATTTCAATAGCTTCGTTTTTAAATAAATATATGGCCACGGGATTGTTTTAAATAATTACAATAAATGTTTTGCGAATGGTATGAAAACGTGGTCCAATTTTGGACCGCTATCAATCGCAGGGAAATAAAAGTGGTCCATTTTTCGACCATAATCGCTCCAGTGGAACTCTAAACAAGTGGTTCAACCTTTCATCTCTGGCTCGGGTGCCGGCGCCCAAGAAAATATCTGTATCGAACGTGTATGCAGCCCGAACGATGCGAAACAGCTTTCTGACCGCCGAGGAAGAAAATACAGCTGTATTTACGTCGCATCCCCTCCCTTCGCCATTTCAGCTGTCCGCCAACTACCAGCCAATCAGCGCGCTCGTTCTCAAGGTTTTTTTTTTTTTTTTTGTTTTAGGCAATTCACCCTGGAGAGAGTGCTTTGTGCCGGTAATATTTAAAATGGATAAGAAATTTCGGTTAATCTAATGGGAAAATAATAAAACAAATTAAATATTGGACTCATTTAGATCACTAAAACAAATTAAATATTGAATTCATTCAGGTTAATAAACTTACATAAAGCTGTATGAACACGAGAATTGTTAAGAGATAAAAGGTATGAAATATTAAGGGGGGACTGGTGTGTGATTTTAATAAGCCGGCGGTATATGTTCTTGAAAGATGAATGGTTTTTACAGTTAAAGAAAACGTGGTCGAGGGTTTCCTCTTCCACACCGCACTGGCAGAACGGATCATCTAAAACTCTAATTCTAGACAAGTGAGATGCAATTGAACAGTGGCCAATTCTCATTCTCGAGATACATGAAATGAATCGTTTTGAAAGTTTTTTACCGTGAAACCATGGCTTAGCAGGGATATGGTTTTGAATTCCCGCATAGAAAGATCCAGTTCTTATTTTGGAGACTGCCCAATTTTCTTCCCAGGCACGAGTCATATTGGATTTAAGAATCGGAAAGACATCGGATATAGGAATTCTAAAATTTAGTGGAATAGTTCCGGAATCTGAACCAGATTTGGCGAGAAAATCGGCCATCTCATTACCCTCGATACCCAAATGGGCAGGGACCCAGGCCAATATCGTCTCAAACCCAGATTCACTAAGAGAATTGAGAAGATTTTTTATTTTACATATAATATTGTCTTCCGGATAACGTAAAATATTTGACCTAATTTTAGTTAGAGCACTTAGCGAATCAGTACATAGTAAGGCTCGATGAATGTTGAGAACCTGAATTTGATTTAGCGCTTGTTCAATTGCAAAACATTCGGCTGTAAATATGGAAGCTTCTTTCGGTAATTTATAAGTGAGATTGATGTTGAATTCTGGACTATATATAGATGCTCCACATCTTTTATTTTCAAATTTGGAACCATCCGTGAAAAGGATGGAAAATCCAGGGAATTTCGAAGCCACTATGCTTTTAAAGCAATCATCCACATTTTGAAATTTATTTGGGGAAGATAAAATATTCTTCCGAAAGACTGATGTTATTGTGTTCGGCATAAAAGTGATTGCCTTAAATGGAATATTGTATATAGGAAGATTGGGAACTTCTTGAAGATATTGGAGGGAAGATGATAGAGAATTATAGAGATGAAAACTTTTAATTAAGAGAGGAAAACATTGTTTTTCTCTCAATCTTTTGTTAGAATTCAAATTAACACTTAACCTATTAAGACTTTGTTTAATAGGATGATGTGATAACGATAAAGCCTTGAAAATATATTTATTGGCAAGGAATTGCCTTCTGAAATATAATGGAGGCTCCACACATTCCACCTGAAGCGCATTAATTGGAGAAGACTTCATAGCTCCAATAATCATTCTGAGGGCTTTTGATTGAATTCTTTCCATTTTCTTATCTAGATATTTAGGGAGTGGGTCAAAAAGAAATGAGCCATAATCCAAGTGGCTCCGAACTAGGGAATTATACATTAATTTAAGAGTGGTAGGATGAGATCCCCACCATACTCTGGAAACTGCTCGCATCATATTAAGTCCCTTTTCACACTTTGTAGAAATTATCTGAATGTGTGGAAGCCAGGAAAGTTTATGGTTCAAAAGAAGACCAAGGAATTTGATTTGAGTAGCGGTTTGTAGAGGCACATTATCAAAAGAAATTGAGAATTGGGGAATTTTTCTTTTGCGCGTGAAAGCCACGACCCTTGTTTTAGATGCCGCCAGATTCATCCCATTTAATGACAACCAGCTTTTAATATATTGTAAAGCCAAATTCATTTCCTTAGCTGCAAGAATAATATTTTTATGTAACAAATATATAAGGATATCATCCGCAAAGTAAAGACGCTTGATAGAAAAAGGAATTACTGAGTCTAGGTCGCTTATATAAATATTAAACAACAGAGGACTAATAACAGAACCCTGGGGCAAACCTCTCCATAGTTTGCGCCTTAAGCATTTAGAGGAAGACTCAATAATAATGGACCTATCTGAGAGCAAATTAATAATAAATTGGACTAATTTCGGGGGGATTTGTTTTTTAATTAGCTTTTCTTTCAAAACATTCAGTAAAACATCATCGTAAGCTGATGAAAGGTCAAGGAATGTGGCCAATGTATAAGAATTTAGGGATTGGGAAACTCGGATATCAGTTGTGAACAAACTTAAATTATCCATTGTAGATTTCTTTTTCCGAAAACCATACTGATTTGGTGAGATAATATCTTGACTTTCAACAAACCACTCTAATCTGTTCTTCATCAACCGCTCCGCTACTTTCATCAAACATGATGAAAGAGCAATAGGCCGATAAGACGAAATTTCAGATGGATTTTTTCCAGGTTTTAAAATGGGAATGATTTTTTGAGTTTTCCAATCATCCGGAATTAGTCCTGTTTCAAACATATTATTAATAAGAGATAAGAAATATTCAACCGCCATATCAGAAAATGATTTAATGAAACTATTAAGTATTCCATCGGGACCCGGAGCAGAGTCAGAAAGGGTTCTTATTACTAGTTTCATCTCATCAATGGAGAAAGGAGCATCTAGCCAGTTAGAGTGAGATGGATATGGCTTAATAGAAGGCATTTCTTCACATCCGGCCACTGATGGGGGGGCTATTTTATCCGCAAATCCTATAAGAATTTCTTCTGATATATGCTTGGTTCTCGGCGGAGAATACGATGATCCGAATTTTTTTAAGCTAGACCAAACTGAAGATTGGGGAGTTTCCGGAGACAGGTTCTCACAGAACTTCCGCCATCCAGCGCGTTTTTTATTTTTCAAAATTCGTTTGGTTTCTGCCTGGGCTTTTTTAACTGATAAAAAATTTTCTAGTGACATACACTTACGAAAAGAGGAAATTGCTTTTTTACGAGAGTTGACGGAGCGAGTGCATTCCTCGTCCCACCACGGAGTAGAGTGTTTTATTTTAATGTTCGCATTGCGTTTCGGGATGGATTTTTCTGCTGCATTTATAACCATAGAGGGAAACGTTTCACATTGCAATCTGATGTCTCCCGGGGACGATTTTTTTTTTAAATTAATAAGGTTATCTAGTTCAGAAGAGAAAGTGCTCCAATTCGCATCATTTATTCTAAATTTGAAATTATTTTTAACTGGTGGAGGATAAGTGTTAGATTGATGTTGGAATCGGATTATAATTGGAAAATGATCACTAGAGAGGGGATCGTTTAGGATGTCCCAAGAGCATTTAGATGCTAACGAATATGAACAAAGAGATAAATCAACAGCACTTTTCCGTTGATGAGGGGGGGTGAATCTGGTTGGAGATCCGTCATTTAAAAAACATAGGTTATGGGTATCAATAAAATCTAAAAGATTGCGGCCAGAACGATTTGTTATTTTGCTACCCCAAGAAGGGGAATGTGCATTAAAATCTCCAAGGATCATAAAAGGGGAACAAATCTGGGTTAAGATTGGTGCCCATTCATTTTCAATAAAAGTGGTAGAGGGAGGAATATATATTGATAATATTGTGATATCAGATAAGACAGCTGCTATTATCTGGATATCGTCGGAGGGAGTATGTATATTAATTTGTTTAAACGGGATAGAATTATGGATTATCAGAGCCGTGCCGCCTTTACCATCCGGTCTGTCGTGTCTGAGACAATAATAACCCGGAATTCTTAAGTGAAAGGAGGGTTTTAACCACGTTTCAGAAATGGCGGCCACTGAAACGTCGTGTTCGTCGAGTAACTGGATTAGGTCAGATTTGTTAGCGAAGAGGCTTCTACTGTTCCACTGAAGAATTTTGTTCAGTTTCGAAGTCATTGGGGAGGCAAGATAATAAAGATTTAATGTAATCGGCAGCGTTGGACGGTACAGTATTGTTGTTTGTAAGGATAGAAATTAAAAGGGTAATTAAAGTTTGTATAAAAGAATTATTATTCAATATTTCGGGGAGAGCAGGAGGGGATGTATTACTATTAATGGCACACCCATTGGGGGTCCGAGATTTGGCATTCCCATTCGGGCTGGTCAAAATATTATTCAATTGTTTTTTATCAAGGTAAGGAGTATATTTTGGGTTGGGTTTGACTGGCTTGAGAATGGTTTCTCTGTGAGAAGATGACGTTGAATTTAAAAAGGTGGTTGATTGGAAAGGAGCTGAGGACGATGTCATCTCTGCGAATGATTTTTTCGCAGGAGAGAATAACTTTGAGGCCTGGAAGTACGAAATGTTGTCGGTAGCCATTTTATGTTTTATGTTCCTCTGTCTTGTCAATTCCGGACAGGCTAGACTGACCGCGGTATGTGCACCCGAACAGTTAATGCAAATGGGATTATTGGAAGATTTTGGACATTGATCAAATGGGTGACCTTCTCCGCAAAAGTAACAACGTGGAGGGGAGCGGCATACGGATTTTGTATGTCCAAACCGGCAGCAATTGAAGCATTGAACAGTTGGAAATTTATAAACTTCGACGGGAAGCGAGGTATAATAAATAAACACACGAGACGGAAGGGATTGTCCCTCAAATGTAACAACAACAGATTGGGAAGGTTTCCAGATCGTGTTCCCATCAGTAGAATCCTTGTAGTTCAGTCGACGTGCTTTTATTACTTTCGGGGTTCCTTGGGAATTATTCAAAGCATCAACAATTTCAGCCTCTGGGATCTCCGTGGGTATTCCTCGAACAAGACCCATTCTCGTAAGGTTAAATGACGGGATGAACGATTTATATTTATGGTTTGAGAGCGAGTCAATTTTTTTTACAAATCCATTTGCGGAAGCGGCAGTATTAAACTCGATAGATAATTTATATCGCCCTTCCGGTTTAATTGAACCGTTAACAATACCAAGGTTATTATTTTTTGAGTCAAATAAGAATTTTCCAAAATCTAAAGGATGAATTAGTTTTCCTTGTTCAGTTCTCTGAACAATTACGATAAAAGGACCGGAAGCGGAAGCAGGATAAAGTAAGTCAGTACTTTTTGTATTATCGCTAGCTAAAGTACTTGTCTGGGTGTTACTATTGGGGTTAAGGTCGTTAGAGGTCGAGGTTTGTTGAATCGGCGGTATAGTTTTAACTTTCGATGGGATGAAAAGGCTATGCGATGGTCGTCGTTTACGAGATGGAAGCGTAATAGAAGCCTGGCTAGTGGTAGATTCCGAATCAGAAAAATCTAATATCGATCCTGGGTCGGGAGGTCTATCTTCGTCTTCCTCCATTGTATAAAAAAAAACTTAACTTTTAAAAATTAAACTGAAAAAATAATACGCAGTCTATTTCATTGACTGTACAAACAAAAACGGATTAGCCGTAAGTAGGAATGCAAACAAATAAGTATACGATAAACAGAATTAAATAAAATGTAACAATAATCTCTTATCTGTATGAGGCACGGGAACGGGCGAACGGCACTAAGCAATAGGTAAGGTACACACCACCACTGTTGACCGCGGCTCGAATCGGACTCGTTCTCAAGGTTCATATTAAAATGAACAGTTATGTGTGTAATGAATGTTAAATTTACGCGAGTCCTGCAATAGTTACTTCAAATAAAAATATGTAGATTAAAATATTGGACTCGCGTACAAATTGTTATGTTAAAATTAAGTATGCAAATGTTTTTATCTAAAAGATAAAAAGCTTTTTCATACTGATGTCGGGCAAAACACCCACTGGTTAATATTGTGTAATTTTTACTGTTTAATAAAAATGCAAGGAATAAGTGTTTTACATGAGAAGGAGCGGCCAGCAAGTAATGTTGCGTAAATAAATCATTTTTATAATTTAGTTCTCACCCGAGAACACACAAAGCTGCAAAGAAATACACAACGAAACAAGGTGTACTTCTGTCGAGTGCGAGCCAATATCGTGCACGGCCATGCGGCGGCGTATATAATAGCGCCAAATTCTGTTCCGAGCGGTCAGTCACAATCTCGCAGTCACGAGTCACACGTCACACGTCACACGTCACACTCTCGCAGTCACAAGCCACTCTCGGACTCCCACACAAGTCGCATCGGAACTTTACTCACCGCAAAAAATACTCTGGCTACTTCTTCTCATTGGACCGCTCCTTCCCGCCTCTACCATTCCATAAATCGCCTTTGACTTCCGACCTCGCACATTCCTTGGATTACCGAATTCTCTCCTTGGATATCAACCGGATCAGGCACCAGTATAGCAGCTCGCCGACTAGAACCCAGCATCCTTATTACAGTCAATATAGAGGACACCCGTCCGATATAATATCTTTGTTTCTTTTTCTGTAATCCTTATCTAATCAAGAACTGTATGAAAGACAAGCTCAGAATCGCTTGCGCCAATAGAATTTAGGAACTACTTTTATCATTGTAGCTTCTCTGAATGCTTTCAAATTAAAGTTCTATGACATTCGTAGGTCATTTTTTGCAGCTATCAAAGGCGGAAATGATAATATTTTACATTTTCGAAAGAGTACCATGGAAATTATTTCTTTGAAAACTCTTTCGAATGGTATTTTTCATGTTGAGTATGTATTCAGGTTTGTGTAGAAATAATAAAATCAGATACGTTTTTAGATTTTCACGCCCAAAGTATTTTCGTTATTTGTTTTTGGGGTGTTATGCCGTTTTGCGCTACCTCCTTCTTTGGCCAACGTTTCGGACAGCGTTACAGTGTCCATCATCAGGGCAGATGTGTTATTGTGTTCGAAACATTGGCCAAAGAAGGAGGTAGCGCAACACGGCATAACACCCCAAAAACAAAAAAAAAACGATAATAAAATCAGTTCACATTTGTATGTCATCCCACGTTCAACAGGCCAATAACCAAACAGAATACCGAGTAGTGATCAGTGATATAACAGAATTTGTGAAAAACTAACCTAACCGACTAACCAAACCCTAAACAAACTATTTTAATTTGGGAGACGGGAACCATTTATTGAATAACCAACACTTCTGCCATAGGTTACCCCAAGTGGTTCGCTACGTTTGGTGACTTAGCAGGGTAGCCCAGGAGCGGGGTTTATTTAGGTCTTAGCGGCGGATGTTTTGCTTATTTACTGCGTGGCGGACCGGATCGGTAGAAACTGGCTGAAGAAGACCTTTAAACCTCTCCAATCATACTCTCTTGACCCATCGCCTTCGATGAATTCATACATTTCTGGAAAATTATTTACCTGAGTTCGCCTCTGTGGCACTCGTACAAGGTACCAGGCGTGAATCCTCTAAGAGCCCCTGGCCGGGTAATGTGGCCGTTTGGGCGTTATTTAACCCCATTGGCGTTGGCGGAATTAAACTGTGAAAAATTTAACACGCGACAGCCAAATGTTGGGCTCCCCTGCACTGGGGAATAAGAAGAAGAATAAGAGGATGCCATTCAAAATGGTGTTCATGCACTAACAAGATGATGAAAATACACTGAACAGACAATCCCTAGACGTGAGATATACGAATATATGTAAAGAAAATTGTATTCCCTTAAATTTTGAATTTTGCAGCGTTCTGTGTTGACAGTAAAGCAGTATTTCACTGTTAAGGCCGCACTCTTGAAACGCACAACGCTGAAAAAGAAGAAGATGGAGAGATATGTAACTACGAGTGCTGGACAGAGCGCGCTAATATGTTTAGTCGTAGAATAGCAGCGAAAATTGCGAAAAAGCTTAATAAAACATGATTCGTTTATAATAGAGCAAAAATCTCGTGGAACGTATCTTAAGTATCATTTAAAGAAACATTGTGAATTTTTTCACAAATATTACTTGTAAAATAAAAGAAATACACTTGTTTAAAATAATTTTCGGAGCATACTTTGCGATTTTTTTCTATCGAGGAATTTCATACAATTTGTGTTTCGGCGTGGAACGTATCTAGACATTATCTTCAAAAATAACATATATTTTTTTAAGAGCTTAAAAACTTCAAATGTTTATTTATTTATTTATTTAAACGCCCATAGGGCTTTTACATATGGTCAGTACATGTTTTTGGAAAAATATAAGAAATAACCTAATATAATATAAACATAATATAAACACAAGAAGCAAAATAAAAATAACATAAGATATAAGAAACAAAATAAAGATAACACCAAATATAATAGTTGACACAAAGTAGGTAACATAGAATATATGGTAAGTAAATTAATGTGAGATTGTTTAAGGGAGATATGTAAGAAATCGGTCGAAATACGAATAGTAGACCCTTAAAATCAAGATCGTTTACCGATGTCACTGAAGGTCGACCCAAATTCAAGTCGACAGTCGGCCGTATCTTCCCGGATAAGATTTTTTCATGGTTTCCTTTTTTCCGAAGGCGAATGCGGAAGAATTCCAAACAAAAGGACATGACCGACTCCCTCCCACTCCCAATATAACACAAACAGACACTTATGTATATATATATATATATATATATATATATTTTACGTGAGCTCCACACAAGAGGCCATTAGGAAAATAATTTCCCTCAGGGCCTATGTCATCCTTGGGGATGCTGTGTGGAGGGTTTTTTTAGGGAAAAGGAGGAAAGGAGAGTTTTGGGAAGGAAAAGGGTTTAAGGGGTGGGTAGGAATCTGGGGTTCAGTGCGTCCTGGTCATCCGCCTCCAAGGCCTAGACAAACCTCACCCAATCACTAAATCACCAAACGTAGCGAACCACGCGTACATATGGACGCGGGCGCATATATGGACGCGGGTTGCTGATGGTTGCTGATGTTGATGAAAACATGCAATTTTAGTATAGTTTTTAGTTAACAATTTTTTCCTATCGATGAAATACAACATCTCGAAGTCTATAATAGCCAGGTAATATTTTGAATACCGACAAGAGGTAAAAATTGGAGGTGCAATGACACTGCTGTATTTGTATAAAGAACAGTAATTTTAAATTCAGTAATGTAAATTATTCAACCACTTCCTGGTATATGAGAATCTGGTAAATGAAAAAAAAATCTTCATTAGATTTTAAACGTCAAAACTACCGGATAATGTATGACGTGGAATATGACAGATGACAAGATGACAGGGCCTGTGTCATCTTTGTGGTTGCTGTGAGAAGGATCTCTTAGAAGAAAGGAAGGGGTAAACAAGTCTCTTCAAGACCCATGTTAAAGGAGGGAGGAAACTCAGAGGCCGGCAAATCGTTCCACAGCCGAGCTGTTGAACTCAAAAACGAGTCGTAGAATCGACCTTTCCCACGTGACAAATGTCAACCGTGTATACATGTTGGGCACATGTTTGTCGTTTTATCCGACTCCGCACCGGTGCTGGAGGATCAATGACTCTATTTCTTTATTATTTTCCATTGTAATACCGGTTCAACAAGGACATCATACTAACCCAACGCCTGTGCTCTAAAAATCCGTAAATGACATGAAAAGAAGGTTTTATTAAAAAATATAAAGTTTATTCTTTAATGTCAAGCTAAACAATTTTAAAAATAATTTAGGATTGTATTAATGACGACTGTAATTTTAACTAAACGCCAGGGCGTGTATGAAGTTCAAAGAAGCCTTCGTAATAATTAAAAACTTGATCAGTATTAATACGTTAGCGTCTGCGTGGTTGAAATTTAAAAACTTGTGTACGTGAAATTTCGAACTAAGCTACCAGTGTTATTCGGTTTTAAAATCAAGAATTCGTCAAAAAATGGCGCCACTTTCGTTAGCAGGTCGCATGAGAAGATATAAGTACTACGATTTTGTTAATTTGAGTATGTCTCCTGATATGGAAAGATTGACGGTAATACTTGGTTGTATAACGCGGCTATATTTTACATACGACGTCTTTCCCGTCCCGGTGACAAACTATCACTGGATCACAGTGGATTCAAGGAACGGGCTATTTTTGGAACCAGTTCTTATCGGATTTATAAGATGTTCACGAACACTCTAATTGGACGAAGCCGAATCGAGCGGGTTTTTAATTGCTAGTAATAATAATTGTATGCTTTGTAGAGCGCAGTTTTTGTGAGAAATCATCTCAAGAGCGCTGTTATCATCGCGCACTCAAGTTTAGTTCAAAATTTGACAAATTCTACGATATTTCACACATTGGTATTGTCGACAAACCTTTACTGTGTTCAAATTCTACGATATTTCACACATTGGTATTGTCGTCAAACCTTTATTGTGTACAAATTCTACGATATTTCACCCATTGGTATTGTCGTCAAACCTTTATTGTGTACAAATTCTACGATATTTCACACATTGGTATTGTCGTCAAACCTTTATTGTGTACAAATTCTACGATATTTCACCCATTGGTATTGTCGTCAAACCTTTATTGTGGACAAATTCTACGATATTTCGCACATTGGTTTTTCTGCAAAACTTTATTATGAACAAATTCTACGATATTTTGCACATTGGTATTGTCGACAAATTTTTATTGTGGACAAATTCTACGATATTTCACACTGTTATTTTTGACAAAGTTTTGTCCGAATGGACAACATCTAGGACATTGTACGCAAATTTTGGACGAAAAATTGTCCAAATGGACGAAATCTATTACAATTTGCAAGTTGGTATTGTCCTTCACTTCAATCCCAACTCCTGCCCCTCTCCACTTCCTTTAACCTCACAAAATTCCTCAATTAAGGATGCTATAGTCCCATTGGTATCAAGAAGGTTGACTCGTGCGATATTGACATTAAAATGTTAATGGAGATATTGGCATACACCAATATCCTTCCAAATATTTCTGACTTATTCACATTTTTGCTAACACGTACACTTCTCAAACATGACCCAACTCAAATATTTGATTCATTTGACCATATTGCATCCTCCTGAGACGTCCCCGACTCATTTCATCCACTTGCACGTCTTAGACCATCTGTTATAGTACGTGTCTGTACTTTATAAGCTGGTATTTCGCAATATTAGTCTTTATTACTCCAAGCTTGGTATTGCATTCTTTTGAATCTCAAATGTTCTTTGGTCGTAAAATATGAACTCTGGAAAACCAATAATAAAATAATATATTTAATGTAAAGACTAATCGTTTGTCAATTTGACGAACACTACTTTAGACCCTCCAAAATACATTTTTATATTTTTTTAGAAAGGTTCACACGCGTAAGTATGTTTTTGTACGAAACAACTTTACTTTCGGTAACAGTATTTAGTTTTACGATATTATAAAAAATAGCGATTTTATTTGAAATTGAATGCCAAGTATTTGATGAAATGATTTTTTTGTTTTTGGTCTAATTTAAAATTTGATACTTTTGGTTAGGCATTAAAATATGTTTTAGTTTTTTTTATCCCGTTTATAAATTAAAAATATTTATATCACAAAGTGGTTGTTTGGCGATCTCTATGTATTTTCAGGGAAACTAAAATGTATTGTGCCCGTTTGAACTGCGAATAGACAACCACAGACCATAGATGTCGTTTTCAATACAAAATGCGAATAACGCAGAATGTTGTAACATGAAAAAAAGCCAATTTTCAAATTTCGCAGTGTCCGGATCAACTTGATAACCTAATCGGTGTCAGTCATAAAATAATTTCAAATTGTGCACTATTTCTAACGTGCGAAAAATAACTAAAAGACCGCCTATGCAGCAGACGATCACTCTTTTTTTTTTTTTTTTAATATAATGGTACAAAGGTTACATGTTTATTTAAGGTTGGTACTTCCGACAAACTTCATATTTGATTGTCTATTAACCTTTTCATCCCGGAAAGAAAAAAATTACACATGATCCGAAGGGGGGACACTCGGGGACCCCGGTTTGTTTTGTTTATGAAAGGGTGTTAATGACATTTTTTTTAATTTGTTTTGGTATTAATTAGAAAAAAGTATATCGATCGTATTTCAGTAGTCATTTTCAAAAGCGTTTGATTAATAAAGCCATATTTAATATTCTAATGAATTTAGACCATAACGCATATTTTTCCATTGAAAACAGAGAAGGCGGGCCGATAGCCAACATAACTCCTTGTTTCCGAATCTCGACTGGCGATTGGCGTATACCGGAAACGACCCAGACCGAGTGATCTTTGACCGGCAAGCAAGTATTATAGCACTGTAAAAAGAGCAAGCGAGATGCGCCGTGTTAACGAACGGGATCTAGTCCTTTCCACTAACAATTAAGAAATTACTTGCTATTGCTGATTATTGTCCCGATACTTCCAGCAGAAGGGAACGGGGTAACGCCCGAACAGAGGGGTAGGGGGGAGGCGGGCGGGACAGATTCTTCTCCGGAATTTGATAGAAAATATTTAATATTAACAAAGTAGTAATGCGATATTAATTTTTTTTAATTCAGATCGATAATCAAATAATTTTTCTAAAATTACTCAAATTATTGAGTATGTGGTTTAAAAGAACAACTTAGATACAGCGTTAAACTCTCGTTAGTGTAAGTGCGTTCCCCCGGTCCGGTACGGAAGTGTTAAGTTAAAAATAAATATGCCGTATTATCCATGTATCGAACTTTGATGATCAGCATTCCGTATTATCCGTGAAGCAGACTTATTTCACCTTGTTTTATTTTGCCTTTACATATATTAATAATATTGTTGGATATTTAGTTCATCAGATTCACATTACTCCATGCTATAAAAATATTTTGTGAAATTTTCGATACGTATTTAAAAGCCCAGCTGAGTGTAAAGTCGTGTAAATAAATATTAAGTTCCGTTAAATTAAAATAATAGAGTTTTTTTAAAAAACCTTTTCCAATCATCAACAGACCCCACATCATAAATTCATACTAAAAAGCAGTAAAATACGAAACATCATTTACATTGAACACGAAACAAAATTTAATTTCGGATAAAGTCCAACCTTTATTTTGTTATTTTTCAAGGATTTTCAAATGAAGGTTTAAAATTTATTTGTTAGATAAATTAAATAAAACATTTTCAAATTCCGAAACATCAATAATAAGTCATAAAATATTATCTTGTTGTATATCGCACCCGGCCTAACCCAGAGATAAACATGATAATGGAGGCCGCCTATATTTAAGAACTAGCTTTTCCCCGCGGCTTCGCTCGCATGGTATTACGGGAAATTACTGTAGCGCTTGCACTTATCAATTATCTCCCCCCCCACCCCCCCCCCCAACCCCTCCCGCATTCCATATATTCATTCCCTTACATTCAGTTTTCAAACATCTCGCCTACCACCTAAATTTCATAATGCTATAGCTCAAAGAAAAAAAGAATTACTTATCCAATTTTGTTCATTCGTTCGGAATTTATGCGCTTACAAACATTTCGGATGTTTATTTTTATTTAAATATTTGAAAGTTCGTTAATATAATAAAATACTCTATTTATCATTCATTCTTTATAATCGTTACGAATTATATTTTTAATATAGGAACTCTCATCTGACATTTATCCAAGCTTGTCCAAAAAAAAACGAATTCTAATATTTGAATTTTCTGCAGTAGTAGCTGACCAGTAGACTGAGTACCTACCAGCATAGAGCCCAAAAATATATCAACATTGTTTCCATGGAAAAGATTTTTTTCTGACGTTAGCAAAAACTCGCTTTTGTTAGCGACAGAAAACGTATAACAAATATAATATATTAATATTTATAATTTCATAACGCCAGAGCTTACCATCATATACAACCTGTAGTCTGCGCATATAATTTAGCTTTATATTGGTGAAAGAATTATTAAAGTCTTTATATTGTGTTATGCGTGAAAAGGTCATAAACAAACTCGAGCAGTTTCGCATTTTAATATTAAATATGGATGGATAAGCCTTATTTTATGTACGATATCACATTAAAAATTAACCTTTCTTGTGCTATCAACCGGATTAACTATATTATGGTCTCTAAATATTAACAAAAGTATCTCTGCAAATAAACTTAACAAAGAGTTTTTATTCTTATATTGCCAAAAGAAAAAATACTTCCCAACCGTTTTTCTAGTTACACATCGAATATAGACTGCAATTTCTATTTCTAATTGATATTAATAAAAAATCTTTAACTGTGCTACAAAAAAAACTGGCAACATGCGCCGTGCGTATTAATTTCCCGGCAAAATTACACTTTTGGTTTGTGGTATATTTTGTGTGATTCCATATCTTAATACGGAATGCTGATCATCAAAGTTCGGTCCTCGGATAATACGGAATATTTATTTTTTACTTAACATTTTCCGAGTTTATCTCGAACAAACATCGTGACGCGAAATTTTTATATATGTAAAAGGATATAAACAAGTAAGTTTATCCATGAAAATTAGAATGAATCTGCACACCTTTTCGGACACTTATTTATATTTTATGCAAGAAGATACACCGTATTGTTCTAAACCGACCGCATATTGTATATAAGTACGCTGGGAGGCGTATTTTCAAACCCTTTACCGGTTCAGTCGCGGTACATTTTCAATATCAAAATTTTAATATTAAGAAACAAAATTATTAATTTCAAATACACACATTGGAAGGATTATTTTATCTAAATTCTAGAACAATTTTTGTTTTTGCAAAGTGATAAAAAATAACCAATTTTGAGTTTATTTCCGTTTATTGTAAATACACCTCTATATTGAATATAAAGGTGTATTTACAATATACGGGAATAATATCAAAATTTAAATATTAAGAAATAAAATTATTAATTTCTGATACAAACGCTGGAAAGATTATTTTATCTACATTTTAGAACAATTTTTTTTGCAAAGTTATAGAATTTAAAAGTCGCTACCGTGAGTGAACCGGTATAGGGTTTGGAAATTCGCTGCCGGGATCCAATTGTTGGGGGAACAACTGTCATGGAACTCACAAAAACACGTCCACATCAAACTTCTGTTACGTCTTCAGTGATGATAACCCTTTATCAAAACCGGAACCTTTCATTTCTTGTTTCAATATTCGAAAGGTCAGTTTCCTCCCTTTTAAAATGAAAGGATATAATTTTAACAATTTTCTTTATTTACCTCTACTTTCTACCCTTTTTTTCAATTACAAATAATATTAAAATTGAAAGGAAAACACATTTTCAAACATTGTGCAAATAACGGAGCGTATTTGTGTGCTTTACCCTTTTATATTACGTATGGAAATATCAAATTTGGAATTTTATTTATCGTTGGATGTATCCCATTGGAAGAAGCACGCCGACGTTCGACGTTCGAATTTCGAAATTTAAAAAATACGATCTTTTTCATTTCCATTTTATTTATTTTCAAAAAGCTCAATTGAAAATCTGGAGATGTCTTCAATGCAATTAAAAATACGAGAAAGAATTTGTTTTTGATATTTTTGTAATTAATTTAACATTGAAAGGTATCAATTTAAAAAATCTATTTTATCCCTACTTTGGTAAGGCGGCTGGTTAAGGAAGGGAAAGCTTGAGAGAAACCGGCTATAGAGATTATGTCACAATTAATAATAAGGATAATTACAGCTTTAATTAAACGTAGTGAAAATTTTATAAAATTGCTAAGCAATGTATGTAAAAACCTTACTTATATAGAAACTGACAAAAAAAGTCCATCGAAAGATATATACATTGCTTATCCAGCCAAAGAGGGTTGTTCATTCATATAAACGTTCAAAAATACTAATTGCTCATTGAATTTCGAAATTTTTAAATGTCCTAATTTTTTTTTGAGGATATCGTAGAATAATATCATTTCAGAAACTAGATAAAATTACCTTTAAGATTTTTGTAATCGAAGTGTACTTATTTAAACTGCAATATTATTTAATTTTTAAACCTGAAAAATATTAAAACTGATTAAAAATAACAAAAATAAATGTAAATTTAAAAAAAAAAAACAAATAAATTAGTGAACTAGTCACTGAAATAGAAATTTTTAACTTTTATTTATTTGTTCTAAAATGTAGATAAATTAATATTTCCAACGTGTGTACCAGAAATTAATAATTTTATTTCTTAATATTCAAATTTTGATATTATTCCGCATATTGTAAATACACCTCTATATTCAATATAGAGGTGTGTTTACAATATACGGGAATAATATCAAAATTGGTTATTTTTTGTCACTTTGCAAAAACAAAAATTGTTTAAAAAAAAAATCAAAACATGTTTGCCATTTCGTTAAAACCGACTGCGCGATCGTGGCTTGGCACATTTTTCAATATTAAAGTTATAAAATTTCATTTCTGTACTAGCTGCCTCCCGGCATGCGTTGCAACGCCATATTCAAAGAAATAAATTGTTTCTCCATGCATGTCCAGTGGGTCCTCGTTCCCCTCCCGCGTCCCCTTCCACCTTCCCCGCCTTCCCCCTCCTCTTTCCCGCCCCCTAGTCCCACCAACCACCCCCCGGCGTTCCATATATTCAGCACCAGTACATTCAGTTTTCAAACAGCTCGCGTGCCACCAATTACAATTTTTTTATTATTTTAAGAACAAACAATCAAATTTGCTACCTAACATAAGTATTTATTTAAAATATCTATAATTTGATTCTATTCAAAGCATTCGCCTACACTTCAAACAAATTCTTAATTAAAAGAGTTTCGAAAATAGAATTTTGATTTAACAATCATTTTTTCGCAAAATGTCAATCTCAAATTTTGACAGTTTCGAAAGAGTTTTTGTAATGATTAAAAAACTTTTCAGATGTATTTTCCTGTGATTGCAATAATCCAGAAACCTTTGCGGGGGCTTAATATTTTGAAAGTTTCAAACATTTCCTATGCTTCATAAAGCAATGCATAGACCACTAATAACTCATTTACATATATCCTCAAGCAAGCATATTCTGATTTTTTATAAATACAGATCGTCTTATTTGTTAATATGGTGTAGCATAGATATCTGGAATTTTTCAATGTTTTGGTAATTGAATTTGGGTAAAATATGAATGAAATAAAGGTGGGATGGTAAACGAAGGTTCTTGACGGGAGATATATTGGTATCTTACCCCTAAATATTATTTTGAATTATTTATGTTGGACGTAACATTAATCATACTTCATAGAGTTGCATGGCAGACTGATGGGTTGCCTGGGTAACCACCCCGTCTTGATGGATCGTAACACAGAAGGGTGATATGTCTATTAGAAAAAGAGTGAGACGTGTCTGTCTATTTATTTACAGTTGCACACCCACTCTTTTTTATCAATATTCGTAAATTTAATCCTTGTAACCCCGTTCAGACGATTCAATTTTAGTTCAACAACTCTCCGTCGAATGACACTTGAAAGCTTTTTGACAGAGTGTGAACACCCTTTCAAAAAATTTGATTAAAATTTTAGTTGAGCAACGAAAGTTGAAAGTCCGTTTTTTTATTGTCGATCCAGTCTGAGTCCCCGTTCGAGTTTCACACCGAATCGACACGTGTGAACACATATTTCATCTTGCTTGCGATATATACTTTTTTTTTTATTAGAAAAAGAGTAAATATTTACAATAAATAATAATATATTACATTTCATGTCAGACTTTTTTTGGTTACCCAATTAATAGAGAAATATTCTCGGGTCTAACTGGGGAGCTAGTCTATGTAATTATATATTTAGATAATAAATAATATGCATAGTTACAAAAATGGAATAATAAGATTTACAAAAATACTGTGAAATATTACAAAAATATTGTACAATAAGAAAATAACATATAATTAAAGAAACAGAATATCAACAAAAATCAACAAAAAATCAACAAAAATAATAGCAACATATCTGAATATATCTGAAAATCATCGATAAAAGCGAATCAATCTTCTCTGTAAAAATACAAGGAAAGTTTTTTTTTAAATTTAGAATAGTTTTTCTCACTTTTTATTGCATCCGGTAAATCGTTAAATAACTTTGGGCCCACATATTCATAATGGTGTTGTGCAGCTGTCGTGTTGCATCTAGGTACATATATGTTCCCAGAAGTTCTAGGTCTTATACTTCGCGTTGAGGACATTTCAGATTCTTTAAAAACTTTTAAAATAGCATTTCTTTGAAATAGTTTTGAAACCGGTAGGACCTTAAACTTTTCAAAAATTTCTTTGGTTGGAAAAATTCTTGGTTTTTTAATAATAACTTTGATGATCACTTTTTGTGTTGTTACTATCGGATACAGATTATTGTTGTATACTACCATGACAACGGTAAGCATTCCTACAATATATTAAATTATACATTTTAGAAGTGGAATTAAACCGAGTAGACGTAAAAAATAAGATATTTAGAACCACAGACAAGGAAAAATTTGGATTAGTAATGAAAGCAAAAAATTGTGGAGACTTAAACATTAATATCCCTTTGTCGTATATCTCAATTTATTTGTACTTTGTTTTGACAACGTTTTTAACAAAAATAAAACACTTAAACTGTGTAAAACCACAAGTTGTAATGAATTTATTCATTGACTGGTATCGTTTTGCTCAAGCGTCATCATATAATACATTCCAGTATATTTGTTCCATAGTTAAAGATACTCTCAGAATTGCCCTGGTGTAAGATCACCGTTCAGAATTGAAACATTGCTTGAAATGGCTTTAGCCGTGTTTTATGGCCAGATCTGAATAGCCAGATACTTCCCACCTTCCTTTTTCCCATCTCCCTCCCCTCCCCACTACCTTCAGCCTCACAACATACCCCAATCGGGGATGCCATAGTCTCACTGTCTCCAGACGGGAGCAGCTGGGACTCTTGGGAGGTATTCACATAAAAAATATATATTTCGATTTTTCGGAGATGTTTTTCAATTAACTGGACGATCAATGTGTCGACTAATTACCGATATTGTTGATAAAATCTTAATCGTGTCAATGTTGATAATTTTAAGATGATCGTGTTAATGACTCTAGCGAGAGTACGGCATTTCCAATTGTTATATTTTACGAGGCTGAAAGGAGTTGGGAGAGGAAGGTGATGTGAGAGAGAAAGGTGGGAAAGAACGAAAGGAGAAGGTGGGGAAGAAGGTGGTGTTGTAAACGATAACGGTAAATACATGATGCTACAAGACCACATCTCCGGAGGCCGTCAAGATGAAAGATTTTTGAAAATCATGTAGGCGTTACGCCAAATCTATTTTTAATTTTCAAAACGTAATCTTAATGGATATTTAATGTCCCACGGCCCATTACGGACCCCTAACTACCTGTTTACACCCCCTGGAGGTTTGAGATTAAGATAGAACACCTTTTTGGGCTAAAAAACTAATTGAAAGCATAATTTTCATTTCATTTTATTCTCTTTTTTTCCTTTCAAGGCTTCTTTACGGGCGTTTAAGGGTGCCTCTCACGTCGCACTGACAAAAGGGAACAAGAAAAAAAAACAAACGTCACATTTTAGTGCCATATAAAGAAAATATACAGCGCATCACAGCCGTACACATACTTCGCGTTGCTGCCAGTGTTAACATCCCGAAACGTCCATAGAAAAGCCAAAATAACCCTATATAAAACAATTATTAGAACGGTCTTGGCCTATGGATGTGAGGCGAAAATACTGATAGCAAAGTTTGCGGAACAGCTAGACATCTTTGAAAGTGAGGTACTTCGAAAAATTCTAGAAACGGTGCGAGAGGGAGAAGCATGGAGAATCCGCCACAATAATGAACTCTATGATATCTACAAAGCTCTCAGATTCTGTACCTATTTAAGGCTCCAAAAATTAAGATGGGTCGGACATGTGCACCGAATGCCAAGCGCACGAGCACCTAAGAAGGTTCTAACAGGACACCCGGGAGGGAAACGAAAAAGGCGGGAAGACCAAGGCTGAGATGGGAGGATGATGTCAGGAAGGATGCAAGGGGACTACTTCATGTTGCAGATTGGAAGACGACGGCCGAAGACAGGGTGCGGCAGAGGCTTATCCTGAAGGAGGCCAAGGCTCGAAATGGGCTGTAGCGCCATTGAAGAAGAAAAAAAATTAAGACAAAATATTATGCTTTGTGATTTTTTACACAAGTTGTGATATTTTTATTTATTTATTTTATGAAGTTCTCCATAAAACAGATGGAGAAGATAACAAAATTTAAAGAAAAAAGTATATGGGTGCAGTTTCACTATGTTGTGACGTATGTCAGAAGATAGTCACTGAACTCTGTAGTTGACATTGAAGATGTCGATGCTCAATACAGATTAATTTAGCAGTTGTTAATGGCGCATTCTGATAGGAAGAAGTTCTTGCTTTCGGATCATAAAAAAGTGCGTGGGATCCCCCACGAGTGTACGCGTTAGGAAATATAAGTTAATCTCCTTCAACATGGGCGGATTTAGTTTAATGCCGTAGATCAGCTTAAAAAAGCGTTTACACAAAAATATTTTTCGGCGGGCTTCTAATGTATTAAGATCGAGCATTCCTGTTAAGAAAAACGATGAATACAGGAATGCGTAGTATGTATATTTCCTCATACACAGGTAACGCATAAACTTTTTTATTTTTGTAGGAAATGGTTTTGTTCAGAGGGGGCCCAAATAATGGAGCTATATTCCAGGATGTTGCGGACAAGTGCTTTTGTACCTATTGACGTGATAACGTATGCTTTTGAATATAGTTATAACTTTGTAGTTATCCATTAAATAATTTAAACAATATCATTTGAACAAAAATTTTTTTAAACGCCTACCGGTTTCGTAACAACCGTTCTTACCTCAGAGCAAAATATATTAACTTGACATTGCAAAACAAAAGGTGAACATAATATTTTGGTAAGTGGTGGAGTGGGGGTGAGTAAATGATTAGGTATTAGACAGTGAAAGAGAACATGTCTAAGATAGGATTGTAAAATATTTTTTTGTTTATTAATAATGGACTCATTATTTTCAAGGGATTATTTTATTCCTAAAGCTTCTGAGTTATATAAGTGTTTTTTTTTATAATTCAGTTAGTTATTATATTCTTAGGAAAGAACGTTTGTTCCGAAACTGGTCAGCGTATATAAAAATATAGTTTTTCAAACAAAATAATAGTATATCACTTATTTCTTAATGCGACTCCGCATAGGATTTCCAACTGCTTAGGGATCATGATATCCTCAATTTGTGAAATGTGGTCACGCTGAAGGATCGAAGGGATAAAATGAGATGGGAAAGATGAAGGTTGGGAAACCTGACTAATCAAATCTGGTTACTAAACACGGCTAAAGCCAATTCATGTAACATTTCGATTCTGAATGGAGATTTTTCCCCAATCGTCCTGACATTGTTTATTATTCTAGAAAGTGCACTTGCAGACGAATTTTTTTTTATTTATTTTTAAATGCTACCTATAAATACAACGAACTCCCGATAAACTGCTTCATAGTAATTTCTCAGTTGGTTTTTATTAACAATCTGCTTTAAATTTGTAAATTTAGGATCTGTGCGTATTATATAGCGTTATTATTTTGAATCATGGACACAAGACAAAACATAGAGAAATAAACCAAAACAACAATGTGGAAATTAACCCACTTCCTGACATCCAATCGAACTGAAACTCGGCAGATAGATTCGTCGATGACAATGCTTTCTATTATTTTGATGGCACTTACGTATACACAAGCACATACACACGCATTTCACTGAAATAGCATACTAGCTGGCCTAACAAATGGGCGAAAAAAACTAGGTAGTATTATATTAAAAGAAATTTGTTCTTATGGATTATTTTTTATTAAATGATTTTGTTGAAAAAAATGGTGAGGGAGTGTTTTTAATTTTATTTTAATGCGTTTTTTGACTTGTTTCTTTTCTTGAAGCGATCGTCTGCTTTTTCAGGGCACTTTTATGTACTATACAACTGCTATTTTCATTCTTTATCTCTCGTAGATGCTGTGAGAGATGGGGAAATATTACCGAATATGCGAAAAAGAGGAGGGGGGAAAACAGAATGAAAAGAAGAGGAGTGGGGGAGGGGATATGACGGGGGAGTAAAGCCTGAAAGCAATAAAGCCTACATTGTAAGTAGGCACTAATATACGATATTCAGAGGGGATTGCTGGAAACAAAACGTTGGCAAATAATGTGGATGATGATTCAATGGACGACTTGTGTGAATTTTATTAACTACTAGCGAGTTCCCGGTGTACGTTGCTACGTCACTTAGTAAAGATATTGTTTCTCCCTGCGTGTCCTTTCCCATTCGTCCCGTTCTCCTTCCACCTCCCCTTCCTCTCCCGTGTCCCCTTCCCCTCTCGCGTTCTCACTTCACATTCTCTCGCACCCCACTCCCCTCACCCTCTTCCTCCTGTCCCGCGAACCCCCCTCCTGAGTTCACCTCCCCCCGGTTTTTCCTCCCCCTTCCCGTATTATATACATTAATTCCCGGTACATTCAGTTTGCAAACAGTTCACGTGCCACCTATTGCAATTTTTTAATACAAATTTCCAGAGCTCACCTGTATATATAGAAACCATCGCTGGCAGGCACACACCAAATCCCCAAAGTTTCATTGCAATCGGATGAACTGTTAGCAATGTATAATTTCATGATGCCACAACTCACTATTGTATATAGTAAGAATTGCGGGCATGCGCACACAAAATCCCCAAAGTTTCATCGTAATCGGATAAAAGGTATAGCAACGCATAGCACACAAACACAAATAGACAGAGGCACACACATTTTCATTTTTATTTATATAGATGAAAAACAAATTGTTTATTCAATAAAATAAAAATTATAATCCACTCTAAGATGAAAGCACTAGCTAGTAGTTTAAGAGGTTACCTACAGATGGCACGTAGCTGTCGATAATGCAGGGAGTGAGACTATAATAAATACGGTTGCAACTTCAAGGTCAGGACCCAGATTTATTACTACCACCTGCCAATTAAGGCTATCCGAGTTTATTGCAATTATTGCATTATTGCAATCTTTTGTGTTTTGCGATAGAAAGCAATATCAAAATAAAATACATAAGTAGACCAATGCCTAAAATGGTTCACACACATAAATACACTCACAGAACGAGAAATCTAACATACATAGATGTCTAAGACATTTCCTAAATATGCCTTCTGCCAATCAATAATACAATATGGCATTACCGGATGGGGTAGAACTTATAAAAAAACACACAATCGATTTATAAAGCACAAAAGTGAATATAAAAAACCATTTTACTTAAATCAAATGCGTGTTTAACAGCATTTCTGTTTAAATAATTTAAATTCAGAAAATTAAATTCATTGCACTTTTACCATGCAATATTACAATTTTACTGAGATAATATTCTAATAAAACTACACAATTTAAAAAAAAATGTAAACTGACAAACATCAATTCTCCCAACTCCAAAATATTGAAAAAAATATTTGGGCAATTCAAGGAGTAAAGTTATTTAATAAGTTTGGTAAGCCTCCCACGTGATACGTACGTCTGGCAACAATAAATTGTCTTGAAAACAAGCCAAATTAAATTACCAGAAATTATCATAAATTTTCGCAAAAAAAATTATAATTTCGAATTTAACCTTAAAAATCACACATAAAGTACCAACTTAATACTTAAACATATAACTTACTTACTCCAAGCATTATTTATGAGGTATATCTCATAATATGTGACAATATGCGAAAACTTTACTACCCAAAAATTAAAAATTAATACCTCAATGCCACACATCAGAGTTGGTGTCCATATTGCCTCATAATTATTACTCTATGATTAGTTCTCACATTACTTTAGTTGTCTATAGGGTCTTCGGGTCACATGATCTCTCTCCGAGATGTGCCGAAGGTAACCGAAGGTAGATGTGCAGAGTCATTATGATTCTAGAGCTCCGCAGACAAATCCTAGCTTTCATTCAGAAAGAAATCACGATATGTTAACAAACGGTCTCTGTGATTCAAACAACCTAAGTCTTTCAACTAGCCTCCCGTAGTACTGGAGAGTACTGGGCCCATTACCTAACAGAAAACGATTTTATTATTTTTATTTTTACATTTACTCCACACAGGAGGCCCTGAGGAAAATAATTTCCCTCAGAGCCTATGTCATCTGGGATGCTGTGTGTAGGGTCTTTTTGAGGAGAGGAAGGAATGAACATTGGTCTTGAAGAAACTCATGTTGTAGGAAAGAAGAAGCACAGAAGCCGGCAAATCCACAGCCGGGCTGTTGAACTCAAGAACGAGTCGAAAAAACGACCCGTTCTCATGCGACAAATGTCAAGCGTGTACATATGTTGGGCGCGCGTTTAGCGTGTCTCCCGACGAAGGGATCAATGATGCTAGTTCCTCAGAGCATCTTCCGTTGAAATACCGGTATAACTTGGATAGCATTCCCACCCGACGCCTGTGCTCTGAAGATTGCAATCCTTTCGTAAAGGTGGGAGAATCTATCAAACGGACCGCCCGTTTTTGCACAGAGTCGAGGGTATTTTTCAAGTATTTTGGAGCTCCAGACCAGATGTGGCTGCCAAATTCAACCGTGGGGCGCACTTGCAATTTGTACAGGGTTAGCAGTATCAGTGTGCTAAAAGTATCTGCGGGCCCTGTACACTACGCCCAGTTTTTGAGGGCCTAACTTTACTTTGCCTTCGATGGTGCCTCCAAACCTGAGCTGGTCACTTAGAGTTACACCAAGCATATCAATGGAGGGCCTGTTCGGAAGATTGCTTCCGTTGAAGGAGGCTCAATTTTCATTTCGATCCCTTTTAGACGTAATCAGACATGTTTGGGCCTTTAAAACATTGAATGTTCTCTGGAAAGAACATTGGAGATGATACGGTGCCAAAACTCCGCCAAGTAATTGGCGTATTACATTGCTCAACAAACGAACTCCATCATTACAACTCCGAGGCAAATATGAACATAGATTCATATCTTATTAGGATAAAATATGAGTAGGCAATCATTGTGAAGTACTGAATGTATTTTCTGATGACGTAGACATTGAGACTTAAGCCAATAGTATTAATTTTAATGTTTTCAGATTGACGGAATGATATCCTTCGTTTGATAGACTGTAAGAACTATTAATGTTTGAAAAGTTTAATTCATTGTGAAAACAGCACGATTACAATGTTTTAATCAATTAATTATAATGAATCACATTCTATTGCGTTAAAAATTTTATGGTATATAAAAATCAATATTCATATTTTGTGCAGTGCCATACCGTTCATCCGATTGCGATGAAACTTTGGCAATTTGTTGTGTGCACGCCCCTGAAGGTTTCTATACATAATGGTACGCTCTGGCGTTATGAAATTCGTATAAATGAAAATACGTGTATCTTATACGTAAATATCATTATTTCTTTGGGGCAACTATCGGTGGATCAATTGTTGTGGAATCCTTGCATTATACCCCAAATTGCTGCCACTCTTTATAAAAGTATTACGTCCGTCTGTTGCATCCAAAACTGCTTGCGAATTCCGGCTTTAGATGCACTTGTTATGAACTGTAAATATTAAAAACGAAATGGCGTTAGCTAAAAATGGGTGATAGTATGTGTAGGGAAAAACAAGGTATGCAAGGAAAAAGGAATGACCAATCACTTACCTCTGCACTCTGCTCCTACAAGACACAATTTAGTTATAAAGTTCGATCGAGATATCTCGCAGCAATCATCGCCATAACCACAAACACCAACACAACTTGCCTCCAAGGTTGTTCCAATCTTTTCAAAAAATATGCACTCGAATTTGCACTATTTTTCTTTTCATTGTTCCAAATTTAAAATACTTTTCCATTAAGGTGATGTGATAAGAGAGAGGGAAGAAATGGATACAAGAGCATTTTCATTTCAAAACCAAACACCGTCGTTCCAAGCAAAATAAAATAATGAAATTTAAAGCACACTTCCTTGAATTCATAATTAATTGGTAAGACATCCATCTTCCCACGCAGCTGTCTTGAAGTCTGAATATTAATAAACGTGCCTCCACCCTTCATGGCTTCTCTCTTGTATTACTTGTTTGCCTACCGATATAATACAACTCATTTTATTTAGCTTAAAAACACATCAGTAACTACTTTCAGATGCAATCTTCTATCCGGTTTGAATTTTAAGTGACCTAGCCTAGTCACAAGGCAACAAAGCAACAAGGAAGATGCCACAAACCCGTATAGAATATTATCAAGCGACTTTTTATTTTACATTTGTTCCACACGTGTCATCTTTGGGGAAGCTCTGTGGAAGACCTTTTAGGAAAGGAAGAAGTTCTGGGAAGGAAAAAGTTATGGCGGCTGGATAGGACTCTAAGAGTCAATGTATCCCAAAGTGACGAACGTATGAATCCATCCCTCCTACTGCGGTGCTAGGCGATGGGGAGAGAGTCTTGCTGAATAGGTTAAAAGGTCTCCCTTCAGTTATGTAGGGTAAGGCTTTTGACTCGCAATCTGAAAGTCGCGGGATCGAATCCCGACGCGCAAAAATAAATTTTATTGTAATTTTTGTTATTTCACAATTAATTAATTAAAAATAATATGTAGTATATTTGCGGCACGTTCCAGAGTGGAAGATACTCTCAGTATCGCCTAGGTGTAAGACAATCATTCAGAATTAAAACGTTGGATTGAATGGCTTGGTGACCAGATCTGAATAACCAGGTACTTCCCTACGTTCTCCGTCTCCTTTCCCTCCCCACTACCTTCAACCTCACAACATACCCAAATTGGGAATGCCATGCTCACTGGCTCCAAACGGAGCAGCTGAGACTTTTGTGAGGTATACAAATTAAAAAAATCTCCCGATCCGACCCGCCACGCAGTATGCGGGCAAAAGGATCCACTGACAAGACCTAGAAAAACCGCACCCCTGCTAAATCACCAAACGTAGCAAACCACTTGGAGTGACCCATGGCAGCGGCGTTTTATCTAAATACTGAAAATTAATTATTACTTTTTTGAAATTTGACATTGTAAAAACACAATTTCTTTCGATCAAAATTTATTAAAAATATGGACAGGTTCGAAATTTTTGTATTCTACTGACTAAGAAAAGTCAATTAACAGTTTTTCTTGTTAAAAATAAATAACTTTCCAATATTTTGTAAAATGTAACTTTGGAAAAACCAATCAAACTCTTGGGACATGACAAAAACGCAAAATGTAGAAACTTTGGCACCGTTGTCCTGTTTCCTCCTGTATTTTTGTTTTTTTTATCAACCAGAGTATTTTCCTATGAAACTTTGCTGTGGCAGTAGCGTTACACGATGTCTTCCCCGAGGCATTTGAAAATCAGCTGTGGTGATATAACAGTGGCGTATCGAATGTATTCGATTTTATAATTTGAGGGTGATTTTTTCTTTTGCATGGCATTCAGTTCGAGATGAATGTTGCAATCATAAATAAAGACAGTCAAGGGCACCCACCACTTTCCCGAACCGTTTTAAGGACCAGATTGGTCCCTCTATCGGCTCTCACATCAAGACTCTACATTTATTTTTTAAACGAAGCTACTATGAAATGATTCTAAAAGCCCCCGACTGTCCCTACACGGCACAACATACATTTATACAAACCAAAATTTTTTATTATTATTTATTATTTTAACTTTATGAGTAAAACCTCAAACTGTAATATTTAATTAAATGAAGACATTATGAGCGAAACTCAATCGAAAATCTGGAAACAGAAAAATCAGAAAAAGATATTGGCACCTCTGGGACACGAACCCAGGACCTCCCTACTTTCCGGGTTGGGCGCTCATATCCACTGAGCTAAGGTGTCGATATCCAATTCGGTCACTTTTAACTGTCCCAGAGGTGCCAATATCTTTTTCTGATTTTTCTGTTTCCAGATTTTCGATTGAGTTTCGCTCATAATGTCTTCATTTAATCAAAAAATTTTAAGTGTTCTCATCCGAGGCAGTTTGTTCCTGTTCTTGAAGCTAGCGGAGACAGCATTTGTATAGAGGAATATAAATTAGAAAGTAAAAGCAATTCAAACACGTTTCCATGGCAGCGTACAACACAAGAGCAGCATCTAGAGCTTCTGGCAAGCCACAGGCAGTCCTGAGGATAGACAGTGAGCAGTGGAAGGAAAGTTGGTCCTTCGAACCCTTCACACCGTCCCTGGCAGCACAGTGGCCAGACGTGACCCCTAAGAAGATGGTGGGATAGTGGAGAAGAGACTTCTGAAGAACCCAGTGGACTGGGAATGGAATCCGTACTAATAGGTATGGATTCATACATATACGTCTGTCACTCCTAAACATATGGACCCAATAAATATAAACCCGTATAAATCCATCCCTCCCACTGCCAAGGCGATGTTCCGAGAGAGTACGGCACGAGAAGTCAAAAGGATTCCTTCAACCACTCTCTTCCGATCTGGCCTGCCATGCAGTTGGTGGGCAGACGCATCCGCCACCAAGACCTGGACAAACCTCACCGCATGAACAAGAACATCTCTGCTAAGTCACCAAACGTCACTTGGGATGACTTATGGCAGAGGTGTCGGTTATCCAATAAATTGTTCCCATAGCGGCGGTACCCATACCCACCTCCCAGATTGAAACTCATTAAGTTAAAATAAAAATAAATATTCATCGTGGACCTGCAGAAAAGTCAAAAGAAGTCGCTCATTAAATAAAAACGGATGAATTTATCCAAGACACTTTAAAGATAGAATTTAATTCTAGATAGAGAAGCTGCCAATAAAAATATGCCTTAACACCAATCTTAGTCGAAAAGTGACACAGTTAAATATGACCGAAGGTTATAGGGTTGAGTTAGCTCAGTGATAGAGCAGAGTACCGGCAAGGCTTAGGTCCTAGGTTCAATTCTTCGAAAAATTTTCTGATTTTTTTGTTTCAAATTTTCGCTTGAGAGTCGCTAATATTATCTTCAATGGTATAACAAAACTATCCCGCACCGCCACTGAGAAATGTCCAAGGATTAAAACAAAATAATAAGTTGGCAAAACTAAGTCAATTATACACCAGGGACAAAACCACTAACCTTTTGGACACCAGTGGTGCACTAACTTTATCATTTGTGAAAAGCAGCGGTCCATAACCCTTGGGTCTCGACACCAAATTGGGTCGCCAAAAAAAACGTCAAAATTTTTCACTGATCGAGTTTTATTGAAGGATTTTTCACTTTTTTTCCATACAGAATAATAATTTCCCTCAGAGCCTCTGTCTTCTTTGCTGTGTAGAAGGGTTTTTTTAAAGGAAGAAGAAGAAAAATATCTGCGAAGGAAAAAGGTATGAGAGGTGGGTAAGAATCTGGAGGTCAGTATGTCCAGGAGAAGATCTGGGAAGGACAATTATGGACGTATGAATCCATCCCTTGTAATTTCAAGATGATTCAGAAACCAATGGATAACTAATCCGGTGGCCGAAAACTTAACAAAGAAGCACTTTATCACTTCATTGAAAAGTCATTAAAAGTGAAAAAAGACTATGTTAAATTGGTCTATTTTTCTATTTTTGAAACTGACAATAATTCATGATGGAATTCCATTATAATTTTCTTATGTATAAAAATCGATATTTGTTTGTTTTTTAGTTCGTATTTTATGCGCTGCCATATTGTTCATCCGATTGCAATGAAACTTTGGTGATATGTTGTGCGCACGCTCGTGAAGGTTATAGGCTATATAATGATAAGCTTTGGCATTATGAAATTTGCATGCATTGAAATGTTTGTATTTCATTTATTTTTGCGACAGAGAGATGAGAGAGGGGGGTTTCGGGGGAAGTGAAATTCGTGGGAGGGTCGACGAGAGAGGGGAAAGGAAGGGAACGAGAGGAAGGGGACTCGGGAGGTGAACGGAGACGCACGAGAAAGGACATGCAGGGAGAATCATTTAATTCTTTGCATGCCATTGCAAAACATGCCGGGTACCAGCTGGTATATTATAAAAAAACAAATATACCCAACGTATTTCCACTTTAATAATAATAAAACGTATTTCCACTTTAATTTAAGGGGAAATAAGAATTATATTTGTTTTATAATAATATATTAAATTCATTAAACTAAGTTAGGTTGTGGAGCATTTTTTAACACTTTTAATGACTTTTCAAATAAGTGTTTTTCAAAAGTGAAGAAATAGTCTTTCAAATTTTATTATTAGTTAAACATAAATCATTTTTTTAATATTATTCATTTTTTTAATGCACACGTGAAAAGGTTTTTAAAATTGATCGCCTTACGTATTTTGAGTAAACAGAAATAAAAAAACAAACATTTTGTTATAAACATAACCATTGTTTCATTTATTTGTCTTTTCATATAAAAATATTTAATATAAATTCAGATTTTTTTTTTACAACTATTGGTTTAATGGTGGTGTGATTTTAATTCTTCTGCGTTTATTTCTAGATTTGAATTCAAAGAGTGATGTTTTTTTTCGATCTAATGCGTTTAGACCTCATTTCTCTCTTGTGCGTAAAATATTAAAAATAAACAAAAACAGTCGTTATCTTGATATCTACCAGAACAAACCTTTGTGCATCCAGTAAAAGTATAGCGATTTTTTTACTTCTGGGTTAGCTGATAAAAACATTTTTGATTTTGAGATCGCAGCTCCGAAAAGGTTGCGGATCGCTGCGCTGGTGGAGAGGGGCCGTGTGACACTCGTCTTTCTTAACACCGGTTGACGGTTATTATTATACTTAATTGAATTAATTCATTTCAAGCTTTTTAGATTACAGAATTAACAAATTATCATCTTTGTTAAAAGAATTAAGTTGTGAATGGTAGATTGAAGAAGTGTGGATAAATTGTGGAAAAATTTTGAATGGACCGCGATATAACTCTGTCTCGGTTCTCACTCCTTGCTATATTTAAATTTACGACGGTCTCCGTGGTCAAAAAATAACGCTCTCGACTATCACACCGGGGGTAGTGGGTTCAAATTCTCGCGCTAGCAAGTAAATTTTGTGTAAATTTATCTTGTTTTACAATTAATTCAAAATTTTCGGCACCTGAAAAACCACCATTTAGTCGTCACTTATTGTTACATAAAATGACTTTAGAAGTATTTGGTGAGCAGATCTGAATAGCCAGTTACTTTCTCCATCTTGAATTTCCATAATTTCTTCTCCTTCCCATTATCTTCAGCCTCATTTATCAATTTTTCACTGTATCGGACGGCTGGGTATTGAATCTTGTGCGGTATTCACATTAAAAAATGTTTCGTCCTATATTATGTGCTCAGCTGTTATTCTGTAGTATTTTCTCTAAATTATACGTCCTACCTAATTAAACTGATTTTTTTTTGTGAATCTAGTCCAAATTTATGGTTTTGAGAATACGTGATGGAAAAAAAACTAAAGTTTAATTTGTAATGAAGGGTTTTAGCCGTGTTGAGTGACCGTATATGAATAGACAAATACTACCCCTTCTTTTTTTTCTTTCCCGTCTCTTCCTATCCCGTACCTTACAACTTGGGATTCTCGGGTATGGGTTCCTCCGCCCTGTGAACTATTTATTAGATAACCAACACCCCTGCCATAGGTCACTCCAGGTGGTTCACTACGTTTGGCGACTTAGCAGGGGTTTATCTTAACGAACGGATTGCAATATTTAGAGCACAGGCGTCGGGTGGGAATGCTATCCATGTTCTACCGGTATCTCAATGGAAGATGCTCTGAGGAACTAGCGTCATTGATCCCTTTGGCACCGGTGCATAGTCGGGAGACACGCCAAACGCGCGCCCAACATATGTACACGGTTGACATTTGTCACATGAGAACGGGTCGTTTTTTTGACTCGTTCTTGAATTCAACAGCTCGGCTATGGAACAATTTGCCGGCATCTGTGTTTCCTTCCTCCTACAACATGGGTCTCTTCAAGACAAATGTTCATTCCTTCCTCTCCTCAAAAAGACCCTCCACACAGCATCCCAGATGACATAGGCCCTGAGGGAAATTATTTTCCTCAGGGCCTCCTGTGTGGAGTTAATGTAAAAAAAAGGGGTGCCCCGATTCATGGGAGGATTGTCCGAGTCTTGGCGGCGAATGCGTTTGCCCACCTATTGCATGGAAGGTCGGACTGCGAGAGATTGGTTGAGAGAGACGTTACCTAGATTTTTCCAGCTGGACTCTCTGGACCCATCGCCCTGCGCCTCAGTGGGAGGGGTGTATTTACACAGCCGTCACTCCTGGACACATTGATACACAGATTCCTACTCAACTCTCTTACATTTTTCCTTCCCAGAACTCTATCTCCTTCCTTTTCTAAAATTACCCAAAAGACAGCATCTCAATGATGAGGTAAGCTCTCTTATTATTTTTGTTTGAGCCTCCAAAAATATGATGCTATAGTCCCACTAACTCCAGGCAGAAGGACGCGTGGTATTCACGAAAGCAAGTAATGCTGAGCTAAGACTGTTGGATTTACCGATGTCACTGAATGCCAATTCAGTTTCTTGTTGACTATCGGCTGTTTCTTCCCAATAAGGTTTTTTCGCGGGTTTCTTTATTTCCAAAGGCAAATGCGGAAGAATTCCCGAACAAAAGAATACGACCGACTCCTTCCCACTACCGACTTAACTCAAATAGACACGTATGTATATATGGCCGCCAGTTGCTGATGCTGATAGTAGTTGCTGATGATGATGAACACATGCAATTTTTGTAGGTTATTTAGATAACAATTTTTCCCTACCAATGAAATACAAGACCTCTAAGTCTATAATAGCTAGGTAACATTTTGAATACCCACATGAGGAAAAAAAGTCGGATGAGTTTATGTAGTTTGAAGCGTGATAAAGACATTGATAGAGGGTAGAACAACACATTATTAAGGACTAGAGTAGAAGTCACTTACAAAAAATAATCTAAGAAGCTTCTGTTCTTAATATATTTTGATTCTGCATTACCGGAATTCCGGCAGAGTTTTTTGTGCTATCACTTTTTTTCATTAACTCCGCACGGGATTTTATGTTATCTTTGGGGATGCTGCGATGGGCGAGTTTTTTTGTGGAATGAGAGGAGATCTGACGGCCGGCGTGATCTAGCGATAGGGCTCTTGACTCGCAATCCGAAGGTCGCGGGATCGAATCCCAACATGGCCAATAAAATTTATTTTATTAAATTGTCTTATTTCACAAATAATTCATTATCACACACACAAACAGGCACACAAACACTCAAACACACCCCTCTCCTTCAATAATTTACTAACTTACTTAAATTTAGGTTAAATGTATAATTTATCACACAAAAACATAAATATATAACAGCGACATGTCATTGGTACCAATTATTGTATTAAATTCTATAACTTTGTAACTATTTTCTACTATGTAATTATGGACTGTTTGTTTCTGCAAAATAAATAAATAAAAGAAATATATTTTTGCTCATTATAATGGTGATAGTAGCTTTTTAAATGTGTTATTCGTAACTCGAAAACTTTTTTCTTTCATTTCATAAAAGAGAAAATAATAATTTTAAAAAAGTTTCTCATATCTTTTGTACTGGCAACTCCATCATCTATGTCGGCACTCCCCCGACTGGAAAGTTATACATGTCAATTTGTTTGATGAGCTGAAAACCTTCTCTTTCCCCGAAATCGACTATTTATTTTGAAAATCATTCAAAATCACATCCCAATAAATGAGCTTCCTGAATTTGACAGCTGATTATTTGATAGTAGGATTTATGTATATTGACACGACACGTGATGGCTGTCAGGCCAGTTCTACTGCTTCCCATCTGACATATACAGTGTGTTCAATATTCGTGTGCAAAATGTATTAAATAAATTGGATGCTGGGGTCGAGAACCATTTCAGGAAGCTTGGATTTGATTTCAGTCGATCCTTTCATCCTATCCCTGCCTGAAAACGGCCTGATGGTAAGTTAGATGGTAATGAAAGCTAGTACTAGACTGCATAAGACTAAAGTGACTAGTCTTTGTTATCGTATCAAAGTATCAATCCAACTACGTCAGTCATGATTACGTTTGATTGAAAGATACAATAAATTATATTTTCAATATCTCTCAACAGATATCGTTAGAATATGTACTAACAAATATATACACAAACCCCAATGGCTCGGAGGGCTTTGAAACAAAGAATGGACGGTTTCCTCGAGAGTATTTTCTCTTGGGGTAAGAATAACCTCGTCGAATTCAATGTTTCAAAGACCCAATCATGTCTGATTACGTCTAAAAGGGATCGTAATGAAAATCTAGTCTCCGTTAACGGAAGCAATCTTCCGAACAGGACCTCCATCGATATGCTTGGTGTAACACTAAGTGACCAGCTCAGGTACTGGGGCTCCATCGAAGCCAGAGTTAAGTTAGCCTCTCAGAAACTGGGCGTACTGTACAGGGCCCGCAGATACTTTAATAGTACACAACTGCTAACCCTGTACAAATCGCAAGTGCGCCCCACGGTTGAATTTGGCAGCCACCTCTGGTCTGGAGCTCCAAAATACCTGAAAAAAACCCTTGACTCGTGCAGAAACGGGCGGTCCGTTTGATAGATTCTCCTAATTTAACAAACGGATTGCAATCTTTAGAGCACAGGTGCCAGGTGGGAATGCTGTCCTTGTTCTACCGGTATTTCAATGGAAGATGCTCCGAGGAACTAGCGTCATTGATCCCCTCGGCACCGGTGTATAGTCGGGAAACACGCCAAAGGCGCGCTTTACATTTGTACACGGTTGACATTAGTCGCATGAGATCGGATCGTTTCTACGACTCGTTCTTGAGTTCAACAGCTCGACTGTGGAACGATTTGCCGGCCTCTGTGTTTCCTCCCTCCTATAATATGGGTAAGAGACCCATGTTCAAGACCCATGTTCACTCCTTCCTCTCCTCTAAAACACTCTCCATACAGCATCTTCAAAGATGACATAGGCCCTGAGGGAAATTATTTTCCACAGGGCCTCCTGTGTAGAGTTAATGTAAAAAAAAAAATTAAAGCGTATTTTATCACCCTTCAAAAACAGTTTTTCAAATATTCTATTTCAAAGCGGAAAAATTCTGACCTACTGACAAAATATGGTCGAGGCTTGACGGATTAATTCATATCTAGACAGATTGCCAGTTTGCCAAATTCTCCAGTTTGCATTGTCCAGTTATGTTATAGACACGATCCCTGTTAATTGTACCTACTCGCTTAAATATTAAATCCTAAGGTTGTTCACACCTGCCAAAGGGTACAATATCAGACAAAGCTCTTTACAATTGTGAAGCCTCCAACGGTCGATGGAGCGTCATTTTCCATCCGTTTCTTTGTTTGTCCGGTACACTGGGTGTGCCACCGGGTCGGATAGGGCGTCCCATGGGTCGGCCCGGTCTCCAAATATCAATTCTCCAGCTCGGGTCGGGATTTGTATGCGGTACTGAATAAGATATTCGACCGATGAATAGATTGAGAGAAGCGAATGGGTTAGAATTTCAATGTTCTGTGATTTTGGATTGAGAGCGTGCAATCGTGCATTTGACTGTCAAGGTTTGTCGATAAGTTTGACTCAAATGTGTTAACCATAATATGAAATAAGATAGAAAAATATTTGCCGTTTTACTTGTATTCCTTTCTGCGTTAATCTAACAATTATTTTTTTCTATTTGATTTTATTCTTGTTCTATTTTCTTTTTATTATTCATCTACTATTTATCTTTATTTTACTTTATTAATTACTAGCTTTTCCCCGCGGCTTCGCTCGCATGGTATTACGGGAAATTACTGTAGCGCTTGCACTTATCAATTATCTCCCCCCCCCCACCCCACCCCCATCCCCTCCCGCATTCCATATATTCATTCCCTTACATTCAGTTTTCAAACATCGCGCCTACCACCTAAATTTCATAATGCTATAGCTCAAAGAAAAAAAGAATTACTTATCCAATTTTGTTCATTCGTTCGGAATTTATGCGCTTACAAACATTTCGGATGTTTATTTTTAATTAAATATTTGAAAGTTTGTGAATATAATAAAAAATTACACTATTTATTCAATTCATTTATTCAGTCTTTATAATCGTTACGAATTATATTTTTAATATAGGAACTGACATTTATTCCGAAACAGAAGCTTGTCCAAAAAAATAAAACATATTCTAATATTTGGATTTTCTGAAGCAGTTTCGTTTCCATGGAAACGATTTTTTTCTGACGTTAGCAAAAATTTGCTTTAGTTAGCGACAGAAAACGTATAACAAATAAAATATATTAATATTTATAATTTCATTACGCCAGAGCTTACCATCATATACAAAATATAGTCTGCGCATATAATTTAGCTTTATATTGGTGAAAGAATTATTAAAGTCTTTATATTGTGTTATGCGTGAAAAGGTCATAAACAAACTCGAGCAGTTTCGCATTTATAATATTAAGTATTAAGTATAAAGTATGGATTTATAGACCCAAAAGTCCCTGGTCCGAGGCAGACACCTCTTAGATCAGCAACATCATCAGCTATGGGCAGACTAATGGAACCTAAACGCAAGCCAAATACTAAGTTTAGAGATCGTGCTTTCGGAGTATCTGGGCCTAAGGCTTGGAATAAACTTCTTTCGGAACTGAGATGCGTAACAAGCCCAACAAAATTTAGGTCCAAACTAAAAACTTGCCTTTTTACGCTCTCATATTCTTAAATTAAACATGCCTTGCTGAGATTATCAAATAATATTATTATTCGAAGCCTTACACATCAGACTGTCTCTTCCTGAGAGACGATACACATTTAGGGAGATAAATATTATATTCAAATCCTGGTATTGTACCGCTCATCAAAACATTTGCTTTTATTTTTTCAAATATTTTCTCAAATATATTAATAAACTTTGATCGATATATATTTACACAAAAAGACGTACATAGACGCTACTCAACACATGGTAAATGCATATACACTTCGCGACAGCTCTCAACATCACATACAGTAGTGCAATTACAAAAAAAACTTTGCGGGGAAAATATTTCTATATTATCTCAAAAACGAATTGATAAATACATACGTAGTTATAATTGGAATGCCCTGCTTGCGGAACAAGATTGCGCTGACGTATACAATAAACTCAAAAACGTTTTTAATGACCTATATGAAAAAAGTAAAATCACTTTCTGTCCAAAACCAAAAAAAAGACCATTTGCAACAAAATTGTGGATAACGGATGACATTTTAGAAAAAATTAAAATAAGAGACTCCCTATACAGAAGATGGAAAAATTCACCCACCAATAAAACATTCGAAAAAAAATACAAATCATTCAGAAATACTGTTTCCAAATTAATCGTAAAAAGTAAAACAACATATTTTAATGAAACATTTAAAAACTATTTCAGCAATTCCAAAAAAACATGGGATCAAATTAACAAATTATTGGGACGTAAAACAAAAACAAACTGCGATGAAACTATTTCAAAGTATATGCTAAATAATAATGGGCAAACAGAGGAAATAGTTGCAAATAGATTCGCAGAGTACTTTTCAAACAGTATTAGCTCGATGTTACACAAATGCGACTACAAAGCGTCTAATACAGCTCCCGTTGAGCTGCCGCATAGTATGTACCTGCCCAGAGCTACTTGTGAAGATATACGAAAGATTATCAGTCAACTGAATAATTCCAAGTCACCGGGGATTGACAATATTCGAATGTTCGATATTAAAAAACATTTAACCATTCTATGTCCGGTAATTACCCATCTAATTAATAAAATCTTGTCTCAGACAGTTATACCGGATGAGCTCAAATGTAGTATTATTAGGCCAATATACAAAGGGGGAAAACATTCCGAGATAGAAAATTACAGACCAATAAGTATACTGCCAGCTATTGAAAAAATTCTAGAAAAATACATCTCCGTAAATTTAATAAAATACCTAGAAAGTTTCTCCATTATTGATCCCAACCAATACGGATTTCAAAAAAAGAAAAGTACAGAAATGTTACTGTAGGACTTTTCGAATTACACAAATCAAGAACTCAATGATAAAAAACATATTCTGGTTTTATTCATAGACAACTCTAAAGCGTTTGATACTATTGATCCGACAAAACTATTACAGATATTGGAGGCGATTGGAATCAGGGGAAAATTACTAGAACTACTCAAAAACTATTTAAACAATCGAAAAATTAAAGTGAAACTCTTTCAAACTTACAGCAAAGCTAAATTTATGTCAACAAGAGTCCCGCAAGGGTCAATCCTCGGTCCAACATTATACATAATATTTGTTTCACTCATGAATAAAATCTTCACATTTGTTAAACATTACGTTTATGCTGATGATACGGCACTAGTTATTTCGCATGAAGAATTAGAAATTGCAATAAAACTCATGCAGCACGATTTCTTATCCTTACAGAAATGGTCACATGATGCGGGTCTTATAATAAATTAAAAAAAAACTAAATTAATGCATATACGATCTCCACATGCCAAATATACCATCACACCTGTAATAAAGTCGCATACATTTGAGTGCATACACAATTCGTCACAGTCCTGCAAATGCGGAACCATTGAACTTGTACAAACATATGTATATTTGGGGATAACTGTAGATATGCACATGAAATGGGATACCCACATAAGCAACATCTGCAAACGCCTAAGAGCTATTGCGGGGCGAATTTACAAAATAAAATATTTTATGCCCATTAGTACGCTAAAAATAATTTATTTGTCACTAGCGGAATCCACTATCAGATACGGAATAACATCTTGGGGAAACTCGTGCAAGACAAATATAGGTTATATTCAAACGATTCAAAACTCTTTGACTAAGCTCTTGGTAAGCAAAAGTGTTTATGCACAAAGAAGGGACATAAAATTACTATATGAATCAGTTAACATATTACCTGTGCGAGGAATATTATGGTTTAAAATTGTATGCCAAAACCTATTGTCGGACTCAATTTACAAAGAAAAAGTAGATCATGAACATGGCACTAGATTTAGTAAAAATGAGGGTTTGTCCGTTCCGAAAATTATAAATAAATACGGCCAACGGACATTCACTTATCTTGTCCCCACCATATTTAATAAGATGCCGATGAATTTCAAAATCGAATCCAATTGCCCCACTGATCTCAAAAGAAAAATTAAAAAATGGCTAATGGGTCAAAACTTTTTGTACTGATATTGTTTGTAATCTTATGTATAAATACTATCTATAATTAATTTAATCTATCAGTAATTTACCTGTGTTATATCTGTCTGTCTGTATATTTTATGCTTTTGTATTGTAGGTACTTAAAAGTTATTCTTCTGGAACTATTTTGCTATTGTGTTTTCTTATAATATTTTATGTTTTAGTGTTTTATTAATATTGTGAAATTGACCTGCTGACAAACTGCCTTGGCAGTTTAGCGGGTGATTAAAATGAAGAATAAAAAAAAAAAAAATAAAAAAAAAATAATCCCTAAAACAAAAACCACCTTTTCGACAATACTCATACATCGCACCTAAAATATTCTTCAAACACAGCAAACTTATTTTGTGGCACCTTTTTAATTCACAGTAATAAAATACTTTTTTTACCACTTTTATTCTTTACAAAAGTAGTTAAAACTAAGTATTTTATTAATTTTGAATTTTAATATTTTTTTTCTTTACAAAAGTAGTTAAAACTAAGTATTTTATTAATTTTGAATTTTAATATTTTTTTTCTTTACAAAAGTAGTTAAAACTAAGTATTTTATTAATTTTGAATTTTAATATTTTTTTCTTTACAAAAGTAGTTAAAACTAAGTATTTTATTAATTTTGAATTAAAATATTCAACGCACTAAATAAAGACATCAAAAGATCTAATACAATTACCCACATTGCATTCGTTGTCCAAAAATTGAAATTGATATCCGAAAAAGGTTTAAAGAATTTCTTCAAAGAACGTTCATATCTATACCACTATTAAAGTTTTAGTGTGTAAATAACATTTTCTTCCTCAGCCTCATAACATACCTCCCCCATACTCCCTTCAGCCTCACAACCGTAGAATAAAGAATGTAATGCTAGAAGTGACTTCCATACAAATTCTAATGGAAAAAATCTTCCATTTAGCACAAACCTCGCCTCACTTACACTCGTCTAAAATCGTAATTCTCCATCCCATTTGAATTTCGAAAACACATTTTTTATTAAATTATAGGCCCAGTATGAGCCTATAATTGGTCCACGAAGTGCATGTCATAATACCTAGTCATGCTGGTTTCGCAGTTGTAACTCTTGCGCGGTGTTCACATAATCTACTATTAATTTTAAAATAAGCATCAGATTTCTCTTTTCCACTGCTTTACAATTATTGTCATTGATATTTGATCAAAACGAGTAATACAATACATTGTTTACGTAATGATTTATTTGATTAAGGCATTGTTATCTGACCCTGTCGACGGGCGATTACGACAATCACTTCAGAAAGAGGAGGGACGGAAAAGGAGAATCAAAAGAGAAATATTAACCCTTTCCATGCCATAGTTCTTCCTGAAGAACACGAAGAAAAAAAATCATATCTCAATGTTGGGAATCGAATAACGCCATATTTTTTATTTTACGCCATAAAGCTTTTCAAGGATATTTTATTTTACTTGGTACGGGATCCATTATTATTCTTTTGTTTTTTTATGATATCTTTACATTCTAAATGAGATCGAAATGAAAATCTAGTCTCCTTCAACGGAAGCAATCTTCCGAACAAGCCCTCCATTGACATGCTTGGCATAACTCTAAGTGACCAGTTCAGATATGGGGGATCCATTGAGCCAGAGTAAAGTTAGCTTCTCAAAAACTGGGCGTACTGTAAAGGGCCCGCAGATACTTTAATAGTACACAACTGCTAACCCTGCACAAATCACAAGTGCACCCCACGGTTGAATTTGGCAGCCACCTCTGATCTGGAGCTCCGAAATACCTGAAAAATACCCTCGATTCTGTGCAAAAACGGGCTGTCCGTTTAATAGATTCTCCCATCTTAACATATGGAGTTCAATATTTAGAGCACAGGCGTCGGGTGGGAATGCTATCCTTGTTCTCCCGGTATTTCAATGGAAGATGTTCCGAGGAAAGTCATTGATCTCACAGTCACCGGCGCGTAGTCGGGAATATGGTGATGTGGTGGTGATTGTTGTATGTACGATGATATGTGAGAGATCGTATGCATGAAAGAGATAGCATGTATTTTTTTTTTCAAGGTTTAATTTATTTATTATAAATACAAAGTAATACAATATGACATAAAATATTATACAGAAAAAAGAAAAGTCCCAATAAACTACTTTTTAGCAGTTTGTCGATGGGTACTTTTACTTTGGAGATATAAATAAACCTATTTTACTTTATTATGCAGTTAGAATTTTTGTGTTAGTCTAATACAAATTATTTCTTTCGGCAAGCCAATTTCTCAACAAAATATTTGTTTTACCATTTGTACATTTTTTAATTTCGGCAGGTAACATGTTTAAGCAATTAGGTATCATATAGTCCAACGTTCTTTGTCCGTATTTGTTTAAATGCTTAGGTACAATTAGTCCTTCATTTAACGTAAAACGAGTATTGTAAGTGTGGTCCAGTTTTTTAATATATATGGGGCTATTCATATGAGGAAATATAATTTTATACCACAGAATTGTTCTTACTGAGAGAATTTTGAGATTTTGGTAAAAGTACGGAACATTATGCCTTTGTTCATATAAACTTTTAAGTGCTTAAAAATTTAACTAATAAAATTTTGAACTGATTGAACGCGATTTACATTTGTTTTACAGGAAAGTCCCCAAGCTGTAATTCCATATCTTATAATAGATTCAGCTAAATAAGGAATGTACTTTGTCTATTGTGGCTCTTAACGTGAAATCTCTCTGGATACAACATTGTATATTAGGCTTACTTGTGCATTAAACTGAGTAAGAAGAACCAAGCTCTATTTATTATCACCACAATATAAATCTGTGAAAGCCCTCGACCACAGAAACCCGGCACCACCACAGTTGGAGCAGCCTTTCTACAGTTGGCGCAGCATCATCACATGTACTGCTCGCTTAATCATCCGCGTCTGAATCTGGTTCATGCCAGATGTGATTTAGGTCCATCAGAATATGTTTCGGTAGTCTATGTATATATTTGAAAGTAAAGTCACTAGGTGCACTGTATTGACCGATTTCTTTGATGAGTTTATTTTTATATAACGCACTTCCACAAAATTTGAATTCCTGTAGATTATGCTTTCGTCAGTAAATTTTACAAAAGACGATTCACTGAATGTTTTCTGATTAAAAAAAAATATATCTTTTTGTTTCATTTTTGTTCCCCTGTACGTACGTCACACTATAAATCATTATTATTTTTAAAATTAAACAATTGTTTATGTGAAATTTGTTATTTCCTCACTGATAAAAATAACCCTTTGAGGCCTAAAAGTAATAAAAATCAAATAAGAAACATATCTAAATTATTTAGCAAAAAAAAACGAACACCAAATATGATCGAATAATTATTTAAGATGTTATCAAGCATAAAATATTGTCTATATATGGAAAAAAAGTAAGGTGCTGAATGGGTTAAGGGCGGAGAAATTGTGTTCGTTCACCTATAACACCAATAACATTAAGTACTTCGAGCGGAATAAAATATAGACCTTTTTCTTTAAGGCGTTTTGTTGTCTATTTAGGACGAATCCGTTGTTTTATTTTCGTTTTTTACTAGCGGTAGAGAAAAATAATGATATTCAAATACTTACCATAGATTTTTTGCATTATCTCCGCTGAGGAGGCTCTGAGAAAAATAATTTCCGTCTGGACCTGCGTCATCTTTGGGAATGCTGCTTGGAAAGTATTTTTGAAGAAAAAGAGGAGAAATCATTTATGCACTCATTTTACTTTTAAGCTAATAATTAAACAGATAAAACCGGAAAAAAGTAATTTTAAAATCAAATTTTAGACGTATTGACATTTTTTAGATGATTTCGAAAAACTGTTATTTTATCTAGTAAAGTTTTTTTTAAATTTGATGGCAGATTTGTTAAATTTTAAAATAAAATTTTGTATTATGCAACATACACCCGAAATTTGGGAGGCGGGAATGGGTACCGCCGCCCCGGGAACCTTTATTGGATAACCAACACCTCTGCCATAGGTCACCCCAAGTGGTTCACTATGTTTGGTGATTTAGCAGGGGTGTCCAGCTTCATGGGGTGAGGTTTGTCTAGATCTTGGAAAAAGATGACCAGGACACACTCATCCCAGATTCCTACCCACCACTTAAACCCTTTTCCTTATCAGAATTCTCCTCCATTTTCTTTCCTCAGAAAAACCCTGCACACAGCATCCCCAAAGATGACATAGGCCCTGAGGGAGATTATTTTCCTCAGGGCCTCCTATGTGGAGCTCATGTAAAAAAAAATACATTTCAAATCATATAATCATGTAGTAAAATAAATTGTTAAATTATTTGGGAAAGATACTTTTCAGAATTTTAATTTAAGTTCAAATAAAATCATAAAAAAAGATCCTTGCCCTTTTTTGTGACGAAAATACTACAGTTTGTTTATTTATTTACGGTCTTACAAACTAATATATTTAAAAAAATTCAATTCTTATTTTGCTAAGACATTATTGAAAAATTAAAAATACTTATGATCAAAAAATAAAATTATAATAAATAATTACAAAAAGTACATAATTTTAATAGTTTTATCATCACGAGTTCACATTTTTTAATGTAGGTATTTATCAAAGCAAATTTGAAATGAAATAAAACCGATATTGAGTGGTTAAAACACTGTTATGGAGAACAATTAAACTTTCTCATCGAAACCGCCCTGTACAGTTATGTGTACGAGACTGTCAGCCTCGCTTCTGATGTCACCAATTATTATATTGACTTTAAATGGTTTCACACACAACCACCTCAGAGTTCCCATTTCAACTGTATCCATTCTATTTTCGACTACCGACCTTCAGTCTCTCTGAACTTAACTTTAAGTGAAAAGGGTGAATTCTACACAGATAGGGAAGGGAATCAAATTAATTCAGGAAGATGGGAAGGGAAGGATGAATATTCGATTAAAGGGTATGGGGTACCTGTCCTTTCAGGTTTGATAAAAGCTCCCATAACTTCTTTGAGTTTTTGTAGCATCAAATTTAAAAAAAAAATTAATGCAGGGCTGCTTTGAAATGACACAAATGTTGGAATAGGAACGAATGTCAAAAATAATCCTAATATAACACTAATTAATAAAATAAGGAAAATTATTTTAGTCCACGCTTTTTAGTGTGTTTACAAAACCTTAACATATTAAAATAAATTAATAGCGGTCACATCATTATTAAGCAATTAAAACACATTAATATTTAATGTGGGGAAAATAGATGTCAAAGTACCCCACAAAATAGAGAATCTATTGTCACAATTAGGTTCTCAATAATTCGGTTTAACGGGTAATAAATCAATTTATGCAACTTCAGAAATTGAAATTTAGAATCCTATAAAAAAGTCGTCTCAAAGTGGTTTAACCACAGTGAAAACGGCTTTATAAGCCGAAACAGCTGTCACAATTATAAATATGGAGGGATGGATCCATACGTCTGTCACTCCTGAACACACTGACCGCCAGATTCCTAACCACGTTTCATACATTCGCTGAACATTTCATTCCCTGAACTTTCTCTCTTTCCTTTCTTTAAAAATACCCTTCACACAGCATTCCAAAAGATTAATGAGGGAAATTATTTTCCTGAGGGCCTTCTGTGTGGAGTTAATTTCAAAGAAGTTCTATTCAAGTTCTGTTATTATTTCTCTTCACACCGTTAAAACTCACAAAAGCACTTGTGTATAGAGCATTTCGCTCACGTTTTATTAATGGCCAAAAAGCAAAAAAATCATAGCATATCGACCCATAATAGGCAGAACAGCGTTACCGCCAAATAGTAAATTGTTCAGGAGAAGGTTTTTTTTTAAATAACTTTCTACATTGATTCCAAAAGGTTTTTGGTTAATTAAGATTATTAATCTTTGGTTGCTGCCTATATAAAGCTGATAATACAAATATCCAAATGCCTTCAGTTTTTGAGATAGTGGCAGTAACGCTGTTTTGCCTATGACTCTGACAGATTTTTTCCCTAGGAAATGTCGCGTACGATGTTTGGAGTACATAATTATTTTTGAAATATTCATCACGCAGTCATGATAGGTAAACAAATATCTAAATAAAATGGTTCCATGACAGTTGATCCTAAAGTTGACGAAATACAATGATTTGCAAGTAAGTATGCAAAGTGGATACACGGCCGTGTAACCAAAGTCGATATACTTGTATCTTGTAATTTAAATATACCAGTAAGACGTACACGCCATACAGAACTATTTCATACGCTCAATTGCAAGACAAATGCAGCAGCTAATTCGCCAATCAATCGTCCTCTTCATACGTTTAATACTATTTGTCTAAATTCTAACATCGACATTTTCTTCGATTCACTGCCCAAATTTAAAAAGAGCATCATGTCAATGATATAAATTGTTCAATGCGCATACATACATACACACTCACAAATACATACATACTGACACATACACACACACACACACACACACACACACACACACACACACACACACACACACACCTACCCACTACGCACATCACCCGGTAATTTCTTAATATACATAGACATGTCATAGGTACCCATCATGAAATGTACTTAATAATTGTAAATTGTTTTTCACCATTGTAACTAATGTACTGTTTGTTTCTGTTTAGAAATAAAATAAAAAAAAATAAAAAAATAAAATCTGCAGGCATCTTGATTGAAAATCCGCTGTAAAAATATTTTTAATAACAATAATTTCGACTCTCCGAAGGCACATGCGGTAAAAAAAAAAATACGACATACTTACACATGCAGTCGGCTTAAAAAAAAACCGCTATACAACAATTTTAGTTGCCGAACTGTATCTGGGGCGGCTCACTGGACGTCTACCCTCTGTAATCGCACTCAGTATTTTCCTATGAATTCGGTCATCAGACATTCTTAGTGTGTTAGTTAAAATTTTAAAAAAAATATATATATTAAAGATATCCAATTTAGATTCCTGTATCAAAATAACTCCAAATCTTACGGTTATTTGTTTGGAAGCCGTTTGCAGCAAACGCCTTCCGCTCAACTTGAATGAGCTCCAACAAAGAGATGGTAATTTATTCAATGAGCAAAAACAATCGGAGGCTTTTTCGAGTCACTGAATCGCCTCAAATACTTACAATCTACATCTACATAGTAGGCTGTATAGCGCATGTTAAATCGAAACGGGTATTATCAGCAAAAGGCTGTCATTTATATTAGGGTTGCTGTTTAAACAGGAAAATACTCTTTTTTATTGTCTGGATTCTAATATTTCTTAAAAAGGTGAATCATTTTAATTTACAGAATTTAAATTGAATGTTCTTTATACAAATAAAACAGTTTCATTTGCACCTTGCAATTTTTACCTCATGTGGGTATTTATAAATAATGTTACCTGGTTATTATAGACTTAGAGGTCTTGTATTTCATCAGTAGGGAAAAATTGTTGCTTAAAAACCCTACTAAAATTGCATGTTTTTATCATCAGGACTAGCTGCCGACGACCATATATACATTCGTGTCTGTTTGTGTTGTGTTGGGAGTGGAAAGGAGGCGGTCATGTCCTTTTATTTGGAGTTCTTCCGCATTTGCCTTCAGGAATGAGGAAACCATGAAAAATCTCATCCAGGAAGATTCGGCCGGCGGTCAACATGAAACCGATCGGCGACCAGTGATATCGGTGTACGATATCCTGCATTGTGTGTGTGGGGGGTGTATGTCTGTTTTATATGTAAATATATACTTTACGTAAATTTATACTATACAATATAATATATATACATACATAGATATATAAACATACGTTATAGGAAAATAATATTGATATATTTTTGGGGTTTAATGTCATGAGAGATACCTCCTTCTTTGGCTGAGAGGTGCAAGGAGGAATAGATTGTACTAGTACACATACGAATCTACAAAACACGTCACTTCCCGGAAAGCCGACAGGATATATCAAGTGCAGAGGCATTGCTGCTACGGGAAATAATTCACAACATGCGAAACGAACTTGCTAGAATATTTAAAAACCTTTTCGGTCTACAACTCTACACATCTGCCATGATGATGGACGTTTTAATGCTATCCGAAACTTTGAAAAAAAGTTGTTTTTTTTTAAATTTTATGTACTAAAATCAAATTTAATAGTGCTGTTTTTAAGTTCAACCAGAATTTTAGTTTTTTTTTTTTTTAATTATGTGACAGCTGTTTCGGCTTTTAAGATATTTTAAACTGTGGTTTAGCCACTTCGAGATAATATGTATGACATTGTATGACAGCCGGGGTGAGACAGCGCTACCAAAGATCGGAGAACACTCGTCCTGGCCGTGGCCCAGTGGCAGGGCGCGCCTCTTCACCAAACATGCAGAATTCATCTGAAGCCCCCATAGTAGATATACGAGTACTAAATAAGTGTATATATATTTCTTTTTAAATCTTTTTTTATTAATTTATTTTTTCTTTTTCATATAGTATGTAATGTATACTTTCATATGGCTGACAGAGTATTGCACCCACCGCTCTGTCGGCTGAAATAATTAACTTATTATTATTATTATTATTAATTAATAAAACATGGAAAATCATTTTTTCCCCGCTTCACAGGATGTTTAAATACTTATACAATATGTTACATTTAAATAAGTCATGGCAGTCACTTCATTATTATACAATTAATTAAAAAAATAACATTTGATGTGAGGAAAGTAGATTTCAAATGTCTATGGCATCCGTAATAGGGTAATGTTGTGAGACTGCAGGTGAAGGGATGGGAATGAGATGGAGGGAAATACTGAGCTATTCAAATATGATCACCAAACTCGGCTAAAGCCGTTGCAAGCAACGTTTCAATTCGGAATGACGGTATTGATATTGACCATAATGAGAGTATTTTACTCTGAAACATGACGCAAAAACAATTTATATTATTTTTTTGAAATAATCAAACATTATTAATACCCTTGTATCTACGTCGTTGAATTTCAGAACCCGACTTTAACACATCGACAGAAATAACATCTGTGTTCGTGAAATTTCAAGCAACAATACCGTTGTAATTCGGTTTTTAATTCAAGAATCTATCAAAAGATGTCGCTAATCCGTAAGCAGCTCGCATGTAGCCGTTTCCCTCCTCGGTATATGTACTACGGATTTATAGAATTAAAATATAAAAGTATAAATTAAAGTTTCTAGTTAAAGTATTAAGGATAATACTTGACGAGTTGTGAGTATATTATATATATTACATATGATGTCTTTGCGTGTTTCGATTACTTTGTCACGGTTACTTTGTCTCGGTGACTAGCTGTCGCTGGATCAAAATGGATCCGAGGAACTGGCAATTTTTGGAATCAGTTCCTATCGGATTTATAAAATGGACACCAAAACTCAAACTGGGCAAAGCCGAACTAAAAATCATCTGCAGGGCCCAGCAGAAAAATCCTGTGGAGCGGGTTTTTAAATAAATGCTAGTTTAAATAAATCAAATAACATTTATTTCGGCATGCCGGGATTTGAAACCCAACCTTTGGATTGCTAACCTACTAGAGAGAGTCTTCGCTAGTATTGTATAAATTGTAAGTGTAAATTTGAAAGACAGAAAACAGGTAACAAAAATAAATAATCAGTTTTCTAAACCAATGGAAAATAAATTAGGAGTACCACAGGGATCGGTCCTTGGACCTCTATTGTTCATACTCTATATTAATGACATGGTGAAAATATTTTCAAAATGCAAAGTACGATTATTTGCCGATGATACACTAATATACTTAATTGGTGATAACTACGAAGAACTAATAAATATTTTTAATAATGAACTAAATAATGTATCAAGATGGCTAAAAATAAATAAGCTTAAATTAAATACAAAAAAAACAAAATGTATGGTAATTGGGTATAAGAAGACATCCAGTGAGAGCAAAATTAAAATTGACGGTGAAATTATTGAAAGTGTGACTGAAATGAAATACCTAGGAGTTATATTAGATTCCAAACTAACTTTTAACAAACATGCTGAATATACCCAAAAGAAAATTGGAAAAAAAGTATCTTTTTTGGGAAGAATACGGCAAAAACTTTCTAGAAAAACTGCAGTCACTATTTATAATTCAATTATTGCTCCACACTTTAACTACTGCTCAACTATCCTTTTCCTGTGTAATGAACGAGAACAAAATAAGTTTCAAATTCTCCAAAACAGGGCAATGAGAATAATTCTTCGACGAAATAGATTCTCAAAAGTAAATAAAATGTTGAAGGAACTAAATTGGCTAACCGTGAAACAGATGTTGACCCTGCACACCATGATATTTATCCATAAAATAGTGAACAACATGTTACCAAAATACTTCTCAAACAAAATTATATACAACAAGGACATTCACAGACATAATACAAGGACTTGCAAGGAAATCAGACTACAAAAAAAAAGACAAAACGAATACGCAGAACAGTTTACTATACAAAGGGATGAAGTTATACAACACTCTACCAGAAACTTTAAAGGCCGCACCAATTGGAAAGTTCAAAATTTATTGTAGGAGATACATAGAACAAGAAAAAATATAGTTTGAAATATGAAATGATATAATTAATTAGGAAATTGTAAACTTAAATGTACAATTTACTAAAATAAAACAAATAAATAAATAAATATTGAATATTATATTTTTATAATAATTTCTCGCATTAAAAAAGAAGTTTTACTGCTGCTTAACATATAAAAAAAGTTATCCTAATTGTGCTACTATTTTTCTGCGTTTGTGGAAACCCTGAGCAAACACCATGATAAATTTACGCAACATCCAGGGCTGCACCAATAACATTGGTGGTGACGGCGGTAAGCCCGGGTGTCTTTACGCGTTACCAAATCAGATTAGCCCTCAGCCGATAACTCCCACTGAAACGTTTATGGCTGAAGGCATTACCGGTACTTGGCACAGCCCTGGGTTTATGATTATAATGACTTAAGTCAAATAGAAAAAAATATTTTGGAAAATTATATTCTTGAGGTCTTATTTTTTAAGCCACTTAATTAAAAGATATACATTTTTTAAACTGACCATTACTCCAATTCCGTAGGATTAGCCAGATAGATTGTATTGCCATACAACTATGTCTTAGCTCAATATGACCTTACATTTATTATTTTATTTTTTATTTCCATTCAAACCTGCTTAACTTAAGTACTGATGTAGTTTTACGCCATGGGTCGACCCTCAGTGCCCTTCTTGACAATATCAAGGAGGATACAGTGTTTCTACTTAGGTCGACAGAATAGCACTTAATCCCAAACATGAGAACACCTCAGCACAGGTTTGCCTAGTGAGGTGTTCACAAAACACTACGACTAACCTATTTACATACAGTTACGGATCTTTAACATGTTTTTTTTTCTTATTACTAACCTATTATCTATGTAAACTATGTAATTATTTGTAAAGTGTATGTACAAGAATAGAAATAAATAAATAAATAAAAAAATTTGTCAGCAGGTACATAATAGCAACATTTTATGCAATAACGTGGTACATTTTCACTCGGTGTAAGTGTAAATGAAAATAATAAATTAACAATTACATCAATTGGTTAAATTAAAAAAATAGTATAAGTATACGAGGGTAAGCTGCAAATTATTGAACACATGCTAGTACAGCGCGAATAAAATGACCTTCAGAAGCGCGCCAGGTGGAATGTGGAAGTGACATTTCCCCTCTGTACGCCCTCGTGGGTCTGATTTCGATAAATTCATTCATTGTATTTTGAAAGTATGGAGACGCGTTCTAGTGCTATATCAATTACGCCAGTTAAACCACGTGCTGTTATCGAATTTTTAACTGATAAAAAAGTGACTCCTACTGAGATTCATTGTCGTTAAAAGGATGTTAATTGTGACGATGCTATTGATAAATCTACTTTAATTCGATGAGTAATAAAATTTCGTAATTGCGAGCCTGGAATAACCATAATTGTTGATGAAAGACGTAGCGGACGTCTGATCACTACCACATTGCACCACACTGTAAATATCGCAAACTAGTCGACGATTTGATTCAAAATGACCGGCAAATCACTAAAAAGCGTATCAAAAAAACATATATATCTAAAAAACGTGTTGACTTCATCATTGAACAATTGTGAACCATAAAATCTGTGTCTTTCTATTGGCTAATACGTGAAAGCGTAACAAACAAACTGGAGAATTTCACATTTATAATATTAAGTATAGAAGTATAAATGTATTATATTATATATGTAGATTGTTGACTTATCCTCTTCCATTCCTGAGCTTCGATCTGTTTCTCCCAATATTGGGAAGCACTACTCCTCCCATCGGTGACGTCATCACTTCCGATAAACGCTATCTTGAGCGCAAGATTGCATTCCATTCGGACATTTCACCCCAATACCGCCACATACATATACATACAACACGTGCATTGTCCGATGTATTACTGACCTATTATATTGTGCAGTACAATATACGAGGTTATGTTACAATCCTCCTTAGACATGAGAGACTACCGATCTATTATAAGTACTCTTCTATAATGGCACCGAATATATATTTTTTTATTTATATTTATTTATATTTATTTAGGATACAAACAGTCGTACATCAAAGTATAAACAACAAACATTTCCACATTCTAGACAATTTCATATTTCTGAACGCTTCCAAAAAATAAAATAAAAAACTTTTTTTGAAATATGATTAAATAATCTTTCATCCATACTTAATATTATAAATGCGAAACTGCTAGAGTTCATTTATGACGCTTTCACGCATTAACAAATAAAAAAACTTTGAAAATTCATTCACCAATAGAAAGCTAAATTATATGCGAAGACTGTATATGATGGCAAGCTCTGGCGTAATGAAATTATAAAACGTTTTCTGTCGCTAACATTTGCTAATATTTGCCATTGTTAGGAATTTAAACGATTGTCTGCTCGTCCAAAGCGACTTAGTAAGGTTCGAAGCATTTTGCAACAAAAACAAAATTTACTTAAGTTACAACAAATGTAAACAAATAAGTTTTACTAAAAGTCACAACGCTATCATACACAATTATTGTATCGGTAATTATTTACTCGAGCGCGTTTACTGTATAAAAGATCTAGGCGTACTTTTTGACTCCAAACTCCATTTCGATGTGCACATTGAGAATATTGTGAATAAAGCTAACTGCATGCTAGGATTTGTCATCAGAAACAGTCGCGAATTTCGAAAACCTGAAACCTATCTTCTTCTTTACTACACGCTGGTCCGTTCTCAACTCGAATATTGCACCTCCATATGGACTCCACATTACGGTATCTATAAAGACAATATTGAAAGGATTCAAAAGAAATTTCTGCAATGCCTCAATTACAGAATGAGCGCACCTAAACGGGGGTACATAAATATGCTCTTGAATTATAACGTCTCCACTCTATCTAACCGGCGAACATACCTTGACCTCATGACTCTATATAAAATCTGCAACAACGTTATTGACTATCCTGACCTACTGAAACTAATAAACTTCAAAATACCACCCAGAGTAACAAGGTTTAATGACTTATTCCACATTAGCCGGACGCGTACAAATGCTGGTGTCAGGGATCCAATCAGAAGAATGTGCGAATCGTTTAATCAAAATCAAAACCTCAAGGATTCCAACATATTTTTTGATACAAACTGTACTTTTAGTAGAAAATTGAAGGCTGTTTTCTTACAAAGTACAACAAGTTAGACATCATACTTCGATTATAATTCTAAGTTATTTTCTTTTAGACATACTTCGTTTATGATTTTAAGTACTTTTTTTCTTTTAAATTCTGTATATCATTATTTTTTATCTATTTATGTATTTTGTTTTTATTTTTTTTTTGTTGTCTTACCATCTCAATTTCTGCAAATATAGTTTTAAAACTTTTGTAGGGATATTGCGCATTTCTCTCATCTTTATTTTTGTAAAATAATATTCTTATGTTTTTCCCTATTTATATGTTAAAATATTTGTACATGTTTTTATCTGCTGTTAATGTCAATTCGTGAGAAATAGTTTGGATGCAGGTGAGTTCTCTAGTTGTCGTCTTGAGAAAATTCTTGTCAATTAACATCTGTATCTGTGTTTTCTCCCTAATAAATAAAAAAAATAAAAAAAGGCGAGTTTTTGCTAACGTCAGAAAAAAATCGTTTCCGTGGAAACGATGTTGATATATTTGTGGGCTCTAAGCTGGTAGGTACTCAGCCCCCTGGTCAGCTACTGCTCCAGAAAATTCAAATATTAGAATATGTTTTGTTTTTTTTGGACAAGCTTCTGTTTTGGAATAAATGTCAGATAAGAGTTCCTACATTAAAAATATAATTCGTAACGATTATAAAGACTGAATAATAAAATAGTGTATTTTTTTATTATATTCACAAACTTCCAAATATTTAATTAAAAATAAACATCCGAAATCTTTGTAAGCGCATAAATTCCGAGCGAATGAACAAAATTGAATAAATCTTTTTTTCTTTGAGCTATAGCTTTATGAAATTTAGGTGGCAGGCGAGATGTTTGAAAACTGAATGTAAGGGAATGAATGTATGGAATGCGGGAGGGGGTAGGGTTAGGGAGGAGGGGGGATAATTGATAAGTTCAACCGCTACAGTAATTTCCCGTAATACCATGCGAGCGAAGCCGCGGGAAAAAGCTAGTATATAATAAATCAATTATCGTAAAAAATGAATATTTTTGAAATACATATAATCTTTTTTTTTCCAAAATTGCTCACCTTAAGTTTCTTCTAACTAAAATGAGTGATAACGAAAACAAAATATAGATACCTACACGTATTATAAACGTTATCGTCAACTCGCATTTTTGTCTTTCCTTTAAAAATAATTAATAAAAAAATCCCAATTTTTTATAATTTTTTTTTCAAATTGCAGTGGGAAACTTTGGTTTCATGAAGGTGTAGGTACATTTAAAAATTTTGTTATTAGTTTTGATTATAAAGCGTGGAGGGTCGTTTTAACTCCATTTATATCATATTTCTAATCATTATAGTAAGGAAGACACAACGATTTCAATGAGACCTATATGATTTGTTCCGAAAACCGAATTATTAGACCTGATTGGTTAAGGAGGAAGAGAAAGTTCTGAAAAAGAAAACATATGAAGGGTAGGGAGAAATCAGTGTCTCCAGAAGTGACGGACGTATGATTTGGCAATGTTTTGAGAGAGCCCTGTTGGAGAAATCAAAAGATCTCCCTCAACCAGTCTCTTCCAATCCAAGCTGCTTGCAGTTGGAAGACAGATACATCTGTACGCAGCTAAGACCCGGACAAACCTCACCCTGTGAAACTGAACGAAAACATAGCGAACAACTAAAGGTGACTATGGAAGAAGTGTTGGTTATTTAATAAAAGCTTCCCGGGATGACGGTACCCATACCCGCCTCTCAAAATGCTTCAGATAAACATAAAATCCTCATCTTGAATATCAGATTTCACAAAATTGCAGAATGCTACTGATTGATTTCTGATGCTTTTGTTCGGGCCAATCAGCGAGGAAAACGAAAGAATATATTTTTGCAAACATCAGCACAATTGGACCTAACATACGACTACGAATACCTGCTTCTTTAGAAAAGCTCGATTTGAGGTTGTATTCTTCAAAATAAAATGGATAAATTTCAAAATGGTGACATCTGCCAGAGGTTTGGTCTACTCCTGTAAGTTTTTGTATTTTATATGAACTATTTTTATCATGCTGTGTTTTTGGATTCATTTTCGACCAAATCAGTCTACCTTAAGTTGACTTCTAAGCTAAGTTAGTTATGATAGTGTTACCTCCAACCATCTCCTTCCCTTGCAAAAAAAAATTAAGTTGAGTGTGAGACAATGCACCCTTTGCCTTCTACATATCCCAAACAAAGTCCTTAGTACCAGAAATAATAACTGTTTTGCATCGACCATATATTATCTAGACAAGGCCTGTGGACCTTAAAATTATCACCGAAAACAAACATATCGGTTTAAGAAAACTTCATTATTTATAAAATAAATTAGCAGTCAAAAGATCGGAAGAAACGTCGCTTTTTATTTTTTGTTTGTCTGAAAGAAACAAATTTGTATTTCTGCAAGTTCGTCCAAACGCTCATTAGACAAGATGTGAAGATTATTTTTCAAAAAAAAGATTAAAAAATTCACTGGAGACCAAAATTTTATTTATATTTTTTACTTCAAAAAATATCAGAATCACTGATTAAAGTGAGTCCCACCCTCTACGAATATAGCTTCAAGTTAGCGTATCGATTAAAATCTTTATTTTTTTCAGTAAAACCGCTACGTCACGCACCAAATTACGGCAACACTTTTGTCACTAAATGAACCATCTGAAACGGTGGTTTTGCCAACGTTTTAGAAGCTTTTCCAACAAGTATACATCAAGATGGGGAGTTGTATTATGAAATGTTTCTTAGATGATTTTCTTTTCAGATATAAACAAGATATGAGAGAGCTAATCTAATAGGTGCAATACTATGAGTGTATCGAACGTGTTATGGAATTACTACTCTGCATATCGTAAATTATTATAAACGGCAAAATATTGAAACGTTGCATCATCAAAAATCAATTTCAATAGTGCGAGAGATGATTCATAGCACCAGAAATAGAAATTATTTGAATTTCACCATTGAAATATTGCTAACGGAGATGAGTCACCAAAATGATTAATAAAGGCTCGCGATTATTTCACAATTTGAATGGAAAAGTTGTGCAATGAACTCGACTGCCACTATAAAAGGATTGCAAACAGACAACGATATTCAGTCTTAACTACTAGCAAGTTGGAGAAACATCTCTGCAAATTCGCTTACCTGAACAATCTTGGACGATTCAAGACGCCAGTCTCGCCGTCACCAGTCGGAGCTCCGAAACTTCAAACACCCGATGGAACAACACCTACAGAACGCTGAGCCCTGGCCATCCTGCTCCGGGCTGAAGGCCCGGGGCCCCCTCGACTGCCACTATAAAAGGATTGCAAACAGACAACGATATTCAGTCTTAACTACTAGCAAGTTGGAGAAACATCTCTGCAAATTCGCTTACCTGAACAATCTTGGACGATTCAAGACGCCAGTCTCGCCGTCACCAGTCGGAGCTCCGAAACTTCAAACACCCGATGGAACAACACCTACAGAACGCTGAGCCCTGGCCATCCTGCTCCGGGCTGAAGGCCCGGGGCCCCCTTGCACCAAGCCTGATCTGACGCTGATACCTGAGCCCTGGCCATCCTGCTCCGGGCTGAAGGCCCGGGGCCCCCTTGCACCGAGCCTGATCTGACGCTGATACCTGAGCCCTGGCCATCCTGCTCCGGGCTGAAGGCCCGGGGCCCCCTTGCACCGAGCCTGACCTGATGCTGATACCCGAGCCCTGGCCATCTTGCTCCGGGCTGAAGGCCCGGGATACAACTTGGATACAACTTGGATGCAACTTGAATGCAACTTGAATGCAACTTGAATGCAACTTGAATGCAACTTGAGAAATACCGACTGAGAGATACCGACTGAGAGATACCGACTGAGAGATACCGACTGAGAGATACCGACTGAGAGATACCGACTGAGAGATACCGACTGAGAGATACAACCTGAGAGATACAACCTGAGAGATACAACCTGAGAGATACAACCTGAGAGATACAACCTGAGAGATACAACCTGAGAGATACAACCTGAGAGATACAACCTGAGAGATACAACCTGAGAGATACAACCTGAGAGATACAACCTGAGAGATACAACCTGAGAGATACAACCTGAGAGATACAACCTGAGAGATACAACCTGAGAGATACAACCTGAGAGATACAACCTGAGAGATACAACCTGAGAGATACAACCTGAGAGATACAACCTGAGAGATACAACCTGAGAGATACAACCTGAGAGATACAACCTGAGAGATACAACCTGAGAGATACAACCTGAGAGATACAACCTGAGAGATACAACCTGAGAGATACAACCTGAGAGATACAACCTGAGAGATACAACCTGAGAACTTTCAACAGCTGTCAAGGCGAGAAAACATCTCTTTCAAGACATTGCAATAGTCGGGCGTCACTGTGTGCCGGCGCTTACTATTTACAGTCTTTGTGCAGGCCTAGAGGTCTCGTACAATGAGTATTTCCCTTGTAAAAAAAGTATCTATATGGTATCACAATGGAAGAAACTCTGACGAACTAGCGTCTTTGATTCATGCGGCACCGGTGCATAGTCAGGAAACACGCCAAACGCGCGTCGAACACATCGATACACATCTGTCACTAGAGAACGAATCACTTCTACGACTCTTTCTTGAGTTCTCCCACATCTTAGGTCCCTACAAGATTCATGTTTACTCCTTCCTCTCCTCAAAAGACCCATCTTCAAAGATGACATAGGCCCTGAGGGAAATTATTTTCCTCAGAGCTTCCTTAGTGGAGTTAAAATAGACGACATGTATTTATGTTCATTTTTTAGAAAAATCGAAATTTCAATAATGTAAAATTTTTATGTTCTCAATTCAAAGAAAGGCATTCCGATTCAAAATAAGTATTCGACAATTTAATTACAAATACCCTTTTAACATGATTTGCACTATCTTTTAACGTTACATAAAATATGAAATGGCTCGGTCCCTGGGATCTAAGACACTCCTAGTTCGTTAGTTTTTTCGGGAAAAAAAGGAAGATTTAAAGAATAACATCATATTTTTTAAAATGCTAACAAAATGAAATCAACACATCGAAAACCAAAACACACAACCGTCAAAGAAACGTGACTAGCTGGGTTAAATATGTATTTTCCCGTCAGATGATTAATTAATAGAACACACAACAGGGGTTCAGCCAAGCGCCGAACCATTTTATACAACATTATATTTTTAATACATTTTTTTCCTTAGAGAGCTGTATTAGATAGTTCTTGATCTTAATAAATAAAATATATCAATTTATTTTGTATTGAAAAGTTTTATTTTCTATGTACATTATTTGTTTCTCAAAATATTAAAAAAAATTGCTACCGGTTTTTTTGCTGACGCACAATATGTAGATACCATTAAGATTTTTAAAACTTAAATCAGGGAAAATGAACTTTGTTTACGAAATAATAACTAATCCGAGTTTGCTAACCATTTAATAGATTCAGGCCATGGCTTCAACAATTTGTGCGCTTTAGAAACCTTGGAAATAAACAAAAAAATTAAATGAAAAATTAATTTTATTAATAGAATAATAGCACCTTGCAAATCACCCTTATTGACAATGTTTCCACGCAATGCCGACTTCTCACACCTTTCTTCCCCTCCCTCAAAATCACTCCTCCCAAATAAATCTAATCGTTTTGCATAGATTTTTTAATGTGATCCAATAGTCCAGGAAAAAATTGAAATTGGATTTCACGCCCCTTTCTGGGAAGAGTTTAAAAATTATAGAGAAAAAGTTTTTGGAAAGGTTGGAAAAGGTATTTGAGAATTTTTTTTACAGGTTGATTTCGTAAAGACCTGTAAAAAACATTAACTCTTTTTTTATGCATTGTTTATTGTAATAACAAGGAAATTTAAAATTGATTTCAGGGACCCAAGCGACGCGAACCTGTACGTCTATTCCCCGCTCCGGCCGGGGCTAAACTGATATAAAATGGGTGTGGAAAGCCAGTAGTCCTTGGGTAGACGACACAAGGTTCACTTCGAAAATCCAAATTGGTCGACTGCCGGCCGTATTGTGAAATAACAACGCGAAAATGCACATTTTATATTATTTTGAAAATATCGGGCGTAAATATCTTTTTTTTTGCGATTATCATAAAAAAACTAAATTTTCTACATTAAACAATAAAACCAAATTCAAAAAGGGGTTCATAAGCAGAAGAATTTGCACTTGAAAGTGTTTTTTATAGACCTAATACTTTATTTTTTTCAAGGCTTATTAAAAGACTTGAAGAAAAATGATCGATATTTTTAAAGACCAAGCATGTAGCATTTTTAATACTTCTAAGCGATCAAATTTTCAAAACAAAAATAAATGATTTTGTATGGTTTTGCATTATTTTGCATGGCTTCATCTTAAGTAACTTTTAAGTTTGCTAGTAAATGACGGATGTAAATGTTATGAGGATGTGTGGAAACCGGTAGCAAAAAATTAAAAATTTTAAGTAACAAATAATGTACACAGAAAATAAAACTTTTTTTAAAAATGTCTAGAAATTGTTTCATTGTTAGTGAGAAATAAAAAATAAAAATAAAACTTTTTAAAAAAATCTCTAGAAATTGTTTCGTTGTTCAAGAAAAACGAAAAAAATATATTAATTTAGACATCAAAATGAAAAGCCAGATCTCAAAGGCTTTCAATAAAAATGGAGATGAAATTGTTTCACTGAAATCTTTCCTTCACGTTATAATGGTTTCCTTTCCAAAAACCTGGAGCCCAGGGTCTAGGACAATTTGCATAATTAACCAGGTTTATGGAAAACTTTAAATGAGGGAGGCAAATTTATAGGCAAAGTTTCTCAGAGACTTGAACATTCCACTTGGATTCGTCTTTAATTTACGAAAACACGTATTTTAATTTAAAAACACGCCCAAATAAAGTTTTAAAACACGGCGCGGCGAGATAAAGTTTTTTTAACACGGTGAAATAATTTAGTTTAGGGCCTGTTTTAGAAATGATTGGGGTTCTAATTGGGAGTTAATTTCCGGGAAGAGCCCGCCCGTGATTTATTAAAATCACTAAAAATTAGGGGTTGATAAAAGGGAATAAATTCATGAAAATGAAACAATTTGATTTCGGTCGTGTTTACAAGTTATAAACCACAACATCGAAAAATATTTAATATTTATCTTAAAATGGTAACTACAAAAATTTTTTTTTTCAGAAATAAGAAAATTACATTTTCAATCATTTAATTAGAAATGACTGAACACATTAAACGTAACTAAAAATTAAATTTTGTTTTTCAAGAATAAAAATTAATAATATTTTTTTTAAATTTACCCAGCTTTTTTTCGTTTTTAATGTCGTTTGGGAGGCAATTATATAAGTTGCCCCCCTCGTAACCAATGGATTGTTTACCATCGTTAGTGTGGACGCTGTTAAAATATATGTTTTCATGTTGTCTTGTAAAGTGTTTGTGTACTTGAAATGTTTTAATGAATTCTGTGTTTGTATGTACGAGTTTATTGTTTATTTTTTGTTTAAGGAGACATGTATTGTATTCTTATAGTTTTCTTAATTGTAATAGTTTTGTTTTCATTTATATTTTTTCGTGCATGTTCTGGACTTGTAGTGAAATATATTTTTTTTAATATAAAACAATATATATTTTTTACTGATCTTCCATTAAAAACATTTCCTTGTGGATGGAAGAAGAGTTTCCATTTAACAAATTATGTACAGTTAATGCAGTCATATCGCAATCATCACCATGAAACTAAAATACACAAATATCCATGTATTAAGTGAGAAGAAAAGCATATTTTATTATTTGTAATGTTTGGTATTATTTACATTCAAACACAATTCGTTCTGTGGGGGTTCTTCTCAATAACTTAACATTCTTGATAACATACTGGTTTATTATTAGTTAACATTTATACAATAAAAATGCTGCAAGTCACACGACCTGCCTATATTAGTGGCTAATTGAATCTGGTCGGTAGGCTAGTCTCAGCGACACCCACCTACTCGGGTACCCCTGTCGGCTATCCCTGCTGACATCTGACGGCATCACTTGGAAGCTTTTTCAGTCCAAAACATTATTAGTGTGACATTCATGTGGAAATAAGGGAAGCATTGTGCATCCCGTTGATGATTTCTCTAAAACGCTTTTTGATAGAGTTCTACAATAAATTGTTCTTTGTCATTAATGCTTCGGATTTCTTCGGGTAGTTTATTGAATAACTATTTTTCTTCGTGTATATAATGGTTGGGCAAAAGAAGTGTTTGGTTTTGGGGCATACAAATCCATGTTTAATACATGTCAACCCAATGATCCCTCTCTAAGTCACCAAATGAACTGAATTGGGATGACCTATGGCACGGATGTTGATGATTCCCTGGGCGGCAGTAGCCACACCTACCTGCCAAATTGAAGAACTGCCTTGCTTAAAAAACTTTATTGGGATTTTTTTCTGACACTCCTAAAGTTTAACGGTATGAGCTTCGAATACGATCTATAAATGTGCCTAACATAGTATAGATACTCGTTAATCTCCCTATCTTGAAGACCGTAACTGAGGCACCTCTTAATGAACTCTTTACCCCGGAATCAGACGGGAAAGTTTCAGGAAAACTTCTACGTGAAGGGAGATGGGAAGCGGTTCTCTGATTAAACGGGAAGATATTATCAAACACTTTATTCGTATTCATATATGCATGCTACGTTTCCGTAAAGAAAGGAATTCTACTGTAATCACGAAAACGTAGAAGGATGTACATTTTTCTTTCTTATGTTATCGAAAGGCTTTTTATGTGAATGTCGTACACGTGGCACAAATTTTTCCAACCGTCAGGAGTCAGCGGGGCCATTAGGAACTCCAGTGAAAAATATTATGTAGGTAATTAAATGAAGACAATAGAGGACGGTTCTTGGGTTTGGTCTCCAGACAGTCTGCCGTCAGTTGACCTCCTTGTTCTCAATGCCAAGGGATGCGTACAGAGAGATTGAGATGGTGGTTTGAGGTTATCCCTTTGTTAAGTAAAAACACTTATGTTTGTACTGGATATTGTTGTAAAAAATTTAATCATTCAGATGAATATCAATTTTAACGAGATTTGATTTTAGTTCTAGGCTCCAGGGCATTAAATTGAAGAATGAGTTGCGAGAAATGAAAACAAAGCTGTTATAAATATGAAAGAGGGAGTGATAGCACGGCCATAGATAAAATTAGAACGTAGACAAAAATGCTTTGAAATAATTAGAAGAAAGGTGACATAGACGTTAAAGTTAGGAGTAAAATAGTCTACACATGGAAGTTAGAAAAAAATGATGAAATTTGAAATGCTAAATACGAAATGATTTTATATATTAGATACAAGACAACACAACATTCAACAAATATAAGCAAAACTCAATCAAAAATTTGATTACAATGTGCTAAGAAACTAAATAGAGACAGTAGACAGTAGTTTCTCAGCAAATTGGGTTAACCGGTAATCAATCAATTTAGACACATTCAAAAATAAACATTTAGATTCGTATAATTATGTCGTCTCAAAGTGGTTCAACCACAGTTTGAAAATGGTTTTGTAAACCGAAACAACTGTAATAAAAACATTATAAAATGCTTGCAGAACTTGATGATAACAACATCAAATTTAATTTTAATTAAACAACACAAAAACAATTAATAAATAAGCGTTAGTTACTGCACTAACGTTTTATTGCAATACATAAAAATCAGTGATGGAGTTATAAGCAAAAAGCTTCCTAAAAAACCTTTTAAGGCTCCGTGTGAAGTTCCCGATCTAATACAATGCACTACTTTAAACCCACTTTCGGCTCCCCTGGCGTCATTACCACCCTTCTAGCGTTTTATTACCATCTTCAGGGATAAACAACCGTTTGGTTTACGCGTAAATTTTTCGTTCTATTCAGTTTATAGTTAAATTTAAGTTAAATTTATGAATATCTAAAGGGTTATTTCTACCCTCTGGCAATATAGGCTGAAAGGATATACGGCTGTACATAAAGTATTAAGTATAAAGTATGAGCCTTATAAAGTCGATGTAGGAACAGACATATATGTAGGCGTCTTGAGTGAATTTCCACGTAAGACGTCTTCTTGCTTATGTGCATACTCTTTCGGGGACACGTAGATAGAGTACGTTTTCCCTAAGCACATACAACTTTTGTAATGGGACATATGTTCTCCCTGCACATATTACAATAGAGGATGCATAACCGCCGCCCCGGGAACCATTTATTGGATAACCAACACCTCTGCCATAGGTCACCCCAAGTGGTTTGCTACGTTTGGTGATTTAGCAAGGGTGCCCGGGTTCATCGGGGAGGTGTGCCTAGGCGGATGACCAGAACACTGAACCCCAGATTCCTACCCACCCCTTATACCCTTTTCCTTCCCAGAACTCTCCTCCCCTTCATTTCTTAAAATAAAAACCTCCACTCAGCATCCTCAAATATGATATAGGCCCTGAAGGAAATAATTTTTCTCAGGGTCTCCTGTGTGGAGCTCAGTTAAAAAAAAAGCTCAATCTTAATACCTTAGAAGCTTGCTGAAAAATATTTTTAGTCAAACATTTTTTTAAACTAATTTCTGGCACTATTCTAAATCCGCCCACGTTGAGAGAGATAAACTTGTCCCTAATGCGTATACTCGTGGGAGACCCCACTTACTTTTTTATGCTCCGAAAGCATAAGAACTTCTGCCTATCAGAATGCGCCATTAAACGGAGAGGCTCAACTGTTTAACGTTTCTGCATTGAGCATCGACATCTTCAGTGACACGTACAGATAATTTAGTAACTATCTTTTGACATACATCACAACATAGTTATTCTGCCCCCAAACACTTTTTAAATTTTTTTTCTTGGTAATCTTCTCCATATTTTTGCTGTGTCTAACTGTTTTATGTAGAACCTAAAAAAATAAATAATAGAAGGGGATCACTTTTGAGGTATCATCTGGTAGAGGGATCAACTGTCCGAGGGATAAACTGTCGTGGGATCAACTGCCGAGGGGTCAACTGTCGGAAGGTCTAGAGTGATGGAATCAATATTACTTGGCATTTATATTGTGAGGTGTAAAGAAGTTATGATGGATAGGTAATGAAATTAGTTTATTTGACAATAATAAAAAAATAGGATAATTTGCAGTTTTTGTGAAAAACCACCTCAGGAGCGCTGTGAAATTCATTATGAGTTAATTTTATTATTTACAAATAGATACATAAAACGTACTTACCTGGCAGATCACTTCCGATAAACACACTTTCATTAAAAAAAAATGCTTGAAGAAGATACGACTTTCCCTTCAAAGGACACTTTTTTGAAACACTGGATATTGCGTGATTTTACATTTGCTACCCTCTACTACTAAAATTATGAAAGTTAAATTTATGAGAATTTTTTTGGAAAAAGAGGTTGATATTTATTTTGAAAAACTGGTGAACTTAGGACTTTTTAAGGCTGGAGAATTTTTATGAAATGACTTGAAAAATATATGCGGTGGTGTTTCGTAAATACATCACAAGAAGAACCTGTTCATCGGGTGGTCAGAACGTTGTGTTTTTTACGTGAATACCGCACAAGAATCCCAATTGCTCCCAACCGTCCGAAGTGAGACTACGGCATCCCCCAATTAGGGCATATTGTGAGGCTAAACGTTATGAGGAGGGGAAGAAGGTTGGGCGAGGATATGGGGAAGTACCTTCCTTACTATTAAAATTTCTGATACGATCTTTTTCCTCCGGATTCACTTCAAAGTATAAAAACTTTAATTTTTTTTGAAAAAAAAACCAAAAAAAAATCTATTTTTCACCAAACCATGTTTTATGTAATCTTCCATAGTATATGTAATATATTTTAACAAAATCATTTACAAAAGTCAAAAAATTGAGTCTCGCAAAATTGTACCGAAATTTGAGAGTAAGAAGAATTTTTCTGATATTTGAATACACTGCCTTGAGTTAATTTGAATTATATTCAAATGTTTTTTTAATAAATAAATATAAATATTCCCTTTTTTTATTAAAAAATAGTTCTTTTTAATAGTTTATCTAACATTTTTTTAAAGATTTAACAAGGGTGGGTTTTTCTCTATTATGTGAAATTTCAAAGTCAATCCAGAGGAAGAAGATGATATCCAAATATTATTTTAAAAAATTACGTGATTTTATATCTCCATTTAACACCCTTTTATCACTATTAGACAAATCAAAACAAGAAAACAAAATTTCCCATACAGTCGTGACCCACCCTACTATTCATGTCTGATCACCAAACGCTTACATTTTGATTCCGAATTGTAGTACTTTTTAATGTAAATTCCGCATAAGAGTCCCAACTGCTCTCAACCGCCTGAAGCCAGTGAGATTATGGCATCCCCAATTGGTATATGTAGTGAGGCTGAATGTGATGACGAAGAGGAAGGTGGGGAAGTACCTGGCTAATCAGATATATTCACCAAATCGGCTAAAGCAATTTCTATTATGAATAGTGGTCTTACACCAAGCGAATTCTGAGACTGTCTTATAAATTGTGAAAACAGAAGTCAATAATATAAAATCTATTTGCGAACGTCTGGATTTGAACACGTTATCTTCGGATCGCTGTCGAAAGCTTTGCCCATCAACCACGAAGGTCGATTCTTAGAAGATTCTCTCCGACATTTGAATATGCGTTTATCTTCACGGAGTTTTCAAGGTTTCGACACCCCTGGACTATTACTGCCTTCTTTCAGTTGGGAATAAAAACAGACTAGTTTTCACCCTGAAGGCGGCAAACAGCATAGAACGTACCCCCGTCCATTAACAACTGGAAACCGTATGTTCGGATCTGGAATTAAATAGAAACAACTACAAGGGGATGAAAGGGTATATAGCCGTAAAATGTTTTTCTCACATCGGAAAAAAATACTTTTTACCCTAATAACTTAACAAACAGACTTGACTCGGGCGAAACGAAGTGTGTTTTCTTGCTGGTAATCTAGTTTAATATATAAAAATATGTCTTTCTCTGTGACAGAGGTCAAAGGGTTTTTTTCGGTTTCGTATTGATACGTGCTTACGGTGTATCGAATATGAAAAGGTACTGAGGTATAAAATTTACCTTTGATGTAGAATAGTAGGTACTCTGGAAAAATAAGTACGCATCCTGTAAAATTAAATACGCCTCAACTTTCATGGAGTTTGTTTATTTGAGTTGTTTTTATAATTATTATTTTATGAAAATATTGAACACGTTAATACCGGTTGATCCGACGACAATTGGCCCGCCGACAGTTGACTAACCGAAAGTCGTTCACCCGGACAGTTGATCCGCCGATCAACCGCTGGATAGTTGATCCGTCTGTCTATTGATTCCTCGAACAGTTCTTTATTTTTTTTATATGAATGCAACACAAGACTCCCAACTGCTCCTGTCTGGGGCCAGTGAGACTATGGAATCACTAATTGAGGTATGTTGTGAGGCTGAAAGAGTAAGAAGGGGAAGGAGATGGGGTAGAGGAAGGTGGGGAAGTATCTGGCTATTCAGATCTGGTCACCAATCACGGCTAAAGCCATTTCAAGCAACGTTTCAACTCTAAACGGTGATCTTTAACAGGGCAATACTGAGAGTATCTTCCACTCTGGAACGTGTCGCAAATATACTTTATATTATTTTAAATGAATTAATTATGAAAACAAATTAATCAAATAAAATTTATTTTCCCACGCCGGGATTCGATCCCGCGACCTTCGGATTGCGAGTCAAGATGCTTACCGCCGAACAGTTTTTAAAACTGCTAATTTATTTAATGATTATATTTGCGCCCTTTTGAAAAACCCTGAACGGCGTCAAAAGCGGTGTCATTACCGCGGAAAGCGGAAATGTCTGCCATTAGAGTCCGCATTTAATGTTTCCGTTTAAAACGCAGCTGACCCCAGAGATGTCAGAATTTTAAATAACATAGATCGGAAATCCGCGAGAATTTGTGAATGTAAAAAATTTCGTTGTTGAAGAAATTTTTTTTTTATTTTTTCACTCTAGCGGTCCTCGTTAAACGCGGATTCTCTGCCCATTTTTTTCTTTTATTTTGATCAAATTGTTATCGATGTCTTATGCTTAATATCTGTATTATTAACTAACTAACTGTAATGAATGTGGATCCAAGTTTAAATAGGAACAAAAGAATAAAGTTTGGGATTCTTTGTTTGGACATGAATTAAGGTATAAAAGGTAATGTCTTGTATGAGAGCGCCTCTTCACCGTTGACCACCACGCGATAAATGTTACTTAAATATATTTTACAATTGTCGGGGCGTGTAAATAGCCCCAGACACGAGGGAATATTACCCTATGTAAATTAAGGAAGGTTGAATTCTTCCCTATGTAACACAAAACAGTTTACACAGCAATTCCAAAATCCTAAGTGAAAACAAAACAATACTCATTCAGAGAATGCAGCTCATGCACGAAGTCCAGCACAAAACGACACTAGTTTTCATTCAAACTAATGATTCTTTGCCAAGGCGATAAGTGCACAATGTCAACATGTGTATCACAGGAAGGAAGTTCAAACAATGAATATAAATTTGCAAATTACTAATACGTGCCAGAATCAAATCTTAGATACGACGATAATTCAGTTATGTGAATTATTTTAATATGATTTGACTAGGAATGACATCTCTTGGCTTTCACTAACACTCACGTCGGAAGTAATTGCCTGCTTCACAGAGGTAGAAAAATTCATGAATACACTGTATCTCAATGTCATATAGGTAAATTCAATATAATACAACCAACATAGATGGCGCGTATCTAACAATTATACGAGTGATATTATTTTATTTAACGGTCTCAAATACAGTAAACGCACGACATCTTACTAACCATCACGCCGTTTCCCGCAAGAGTATGCAGAGAGGATGGATCGCCAAACATCTCGATCTCGGCACACACACTTTGCCTTATTACCATTCATCGTGGCCTACATACTCTTCGATTATTCTGACTCTTGACATGGCCCGACTCAAATATCTGATTCACTTGATTGTGCCGTGTCTTCCTCGGGCGACCCCAACTTCTTTTACCATTCACATTTGCGACATATATTTTCCTTACACTTTTTTTTTCGTTCATTTGCTCTACATGCCCAAATCATCTGAGGTTCCCTTTCTTAATCTTACTCATTATGCTTATATCAGCATCTCTTTGCGGATCTCCACATTTCTCACACGATCAATTTTAGAAAATAAGTTATGAGACTGAAGGCAGTATCAATTTGGGAGATGGGAATACTTACCATTTATTGAATTACCAACAGGTCAACCCAAGTGGTACGTTACGATTGGTGACTTAGCAGCTCTGCAGCCCAACAACTAACCCTAATTGGTGAAGAGTCAAAATTCCAGACTAGTCACTGGTTCCAGACCATTTAGAACCGTTGAGATTCTTATGAGGTTGAGATTCTTTAAAAAAAACAGCGTCTTTTAAGAACGTCTAATTTACGACGCGGATTGTCTAAACTTTAACCATTGTCTCAGAAACTGTGCAGAAAGGGGAATCCGTTGTTTGATATATTTCCTATCTTAATAAACGAAATGTAATCTTTAGAGGACAGGTGAGAATGCTGTCCTTTTTCCATCAATATTTCAATGGATGATGCCAGTAACTAGCGTCATTGATCCGTTGGGCACAGTTGATCACTTGGGAAACATGTCAAACGCGGTCCAATTTTTTTTTTTTTTTTTACATTAACTCCACACAGGAGGCCCTGAGGAAAAAATAATTTCCCTCAGGGCCTATGTCATCTTTGAGGATGCTGTGTGGAGGGTGTTTTTGAGGAGAGGAAGGAATGAAAATGGGTCTTGAAGAGACCCATATTGTAGGAGGGAGGAAACACAGAGGCCGGCAAATCGTTCCACAGCCGAGCTGTTGAACTCAAGAACGAGTCGTAGAAACGACCCGTTCTCATGTGACTAATGTCGACCGTGTACAAATGTTGAGCGCGCGTTTGGCGTGTTTCCCGACTATGCACCGGTGCCGAGGGGATCAATGACGCTAGTTCCTCGGAGCATCTTCCATTGTAATACCGGTAGAACAAGGACAGCATTCCCACCTGGCGCCTGTGCTCTAAAGATTGCAATCCGTTAGTTAAATTAGGAGAATCTATCAAACGGACCGCCCGTTTCTGCACAGAGTCAAGGGTTTTTTTCAGGTATTTTGGGGCTCCAGACCAGAGGTGGCTGCCAAATTCAACCGTGGGGCGCACTTGCGATTTGTACAGGGCTAGCAGTTGTGTACTATTAAAGTATCTGCGTGCCCTGTACAGTATGCCCAGTTTCTGAGAGGCTAACTTAACTCTGGCCTCGATGGAGCCCCCGTACCTGAGCTGGTCACTTAGAGTTACACCAAGCATATCAATGGAAGGCCTGCTCGGGAGAATGCTTCCGTTGAAGGAGACTAGATTAGATCCAATATTTGTACACAGTGATATTATTTGTCACATGAAAGCAGGTCACTTCTTTCACTCATTCTTGAGTTCAACAGTTTGGCCAGCCTCTGTATTTCCTCTCACACAATATTGGTCACTTCAAAACCTAGTTTCACTCCTTAAGGCGCGGTAAACCCACTAAAAAAGAAGAAGATTGAGAGATATGTAAATACAAATGTTAGAGAGGGCGCGCTTATATTAAAAACGATAATATTTAAGCGGAAATTGTGAAAATGTTTCATAAAACACGGCTCGTTTAAAATAGAGGAATAATTTCATGGGAAATGTCTTAATTGGTATTTAACAAAACACTGTTAATGTTTTCATATATATAACTTGTAACATAAAAGAAAAAAAAAGTATTTTTAATAATTTTTGGAGCATACTTTGCGATTTTTCCTAGCCAGGAAATTTCATATGATTACTGTTTCAGCACTGCAAATGCATATAAAATAACAGAATATAGCTTAAAAAATAACATTTATTTTTTTGAAATTTGTGTTTAAGAAAAATAAGTTATAAAACGGTAGAAATTCGGAATGCCGCGGCTTATTTCTTCAAAAGACCCTCCACACATCAATCCCAAAGATAGCACAGGTACTGAAGAAAATTATTTTATCTTTATAAAATACAAGCTTTTACCCGCGGCTTCGCCCGCATGGTATTAGGGGGAAATTACTGTAGCACTTGCACTTATTAACTATCCCCCCTCCCCCTTCCCCCTCCCCCATCTCCACCCCCCCTCGCGCATTCAATTCATTCAATTTGGGAGGCGGGAATGGGTACCGCCGCCCCGGGAACCTTTATTGGATAACCAACACCTCTGCCATAGGTCACCCCAAGTGGTTCGCTACGTTTGGTGATTTAGCAGGGGTGCCCGGGTTCATGGGGTGAAGTTTTTCTAGGTCTCGAAGGTGGATGACCAGGACACACTGAACCCCAGATTCCTACCCACCCCTTAAACCCCTTTCCTTCCTACCCACCCCTTAAACCCCTTTCCTTCCTATCCACCCCTTAAACTCCTTTCCTTAAACCTTAAAACCCTTAAACTTCCTTAAAAAAACCCTCCACACAGCATCCCCAAAGATGACATAGGCCCTGTGGGAAATTATTTTCCTCAGGGCCTCCTGTGTGGAGCTCATGTAAAAAAAAAAAAAAAAAATTCATTCCCGGTACATTCAGTTTTCAAACAGCTCGCGTGCCACCTAATTTTCATAACGCCAGAGCTCACCAGCAGTAAAAAAAATAATTATCCAATTTGGTTCATTCGTTCGGAAGTTATGCGATTACGAACATTTCGGAGATTAATTTTTATTTATGTAGATGGAAAGATAGATATTATTAACTACGATTTCCCGAAAATATATCAACATCGTTTCCAGGGCAACGATTTGTTTTCTGACATAAGCAATAACTCACTTTTGTTAGCGACAGAAAACGTATAATAAATGCCTATATTACTCGCATATAATGTAGCTTGCAACTGGTGTAAGAGTTTTTAAAATAGGTTTATTTGTTTATGCGTAAAAGCGTAACAAACAAACACACGCAGTTTCGCATTTATAATATTGATATAGAAGATGTATGAAATAAGCTTCAAAACTTTGCATACCGAAAAAAGATTTTCCAAGAGACTGGTACCGTTTCCTCTATTGTATATTTTCCGAGGTCGGGACCCCGATGAGAACGTGAAAAGGTCCTTTTCTGGTTTTATTTGGGGTGTGTGCAGAACTTGCAAAGTCACGCTAATTATATGAGGGAACTTTAGCGACTGAGTAAATGCTCAGTTTCCTGAGTTTATGCTAATGTAAATTGAGGATTTAGTTTGTCAGTCTTTGTATTCACTTTTGTTGGATTAAACATGGGTAGGTACCTACTTATTTATATAAGAATTAATAGTCTTTCTGACAACTGTGTAAAAATGATCGAAATGTAAATAATTTTTTATTGTCTTTTGTGGTAATAGTAGATTTGTTTTATCAAGAGTCGTGACACATTTAGTGAAGAGCATGTAAGACATTGATAATTATTTTCATGTTACATAATTTAATTGAGTTTTATTTCAGATAAGCAATAAAATATACAAAAAAAAATGTTTTTCATTATTTGTTTGTGAGATGTTATGCCGTGTTGCGATACCTCCTTCTTTAGCCAAAGTTTCGGACAGCGTCACAGTGTCCATCATCAGAGCAGATATGTAATTGTTGCGTATCCGCCTGTTACACAGTTACACATCTGCCCTGATGATGGACACTGTAACGCTGTACAAAATGTTGGCTAAAGAAGGAGGTAGTGCAACACGGCAAAACACCTCAAAAACAAATAACGAAAATACTTTAGTTAGAGTACGAAAGTTAAAGAGAGCCCGCTAATGTAAATTCGATAATATTAAAGCGAAAATTGTGAAAATGCTTAATAATAAAACACGATTGGTTTAAAATAGAGCAAAAATCAGCAGGGATTATCTAAAACAGCATTTAAAGAAACACTGTGATTTTTTTTCATACATACAACTTGTAAAATAACTGAAAAACGTGTTTTAATCATTTTCGGAGCATACTTAGCGATTTCACTCAAGTTGTGAGCTCTGAGACTCTCAAATGTGGAATAAATTGCAATAATTTATAATGAAAACATCACAATAATATGAAAGAGATAGTTGACATAAAGACCACAGACAAATGATAACATAGACACAGTTGCATAGAAAAGTCAGACGAAAGGTGGCACAGACGTTAAATTTAAGGTAAAAGAGTCTTTGGATGGAAGTTAGAAAAAATGAATTAAATATGAAATGTTTAGAAATAAATGAAGTTAAAAATTACATTGGAAAACACAATACTCAACAAACATCTTCAATTTATCTTTGAATAAAATATTATCATTGAGGCAGTTCAGTTATGTACAATAAATACTGCATAATTTTTACTATTCATATGTTAAAGCCCCTAAAAAGGGCGTTAATAAATAAATAAATAAAGTTAAAGAATGTCTACAAGGTTTTCTTAATTAGGTACTAGCTCTTACCCGCGGCTTCGCTCGCATAGTATTAGGGGGCTATCGCTTGCACTTATCACTTGTAGCTGGTCCCCGGCATGCGTTGCAATGCCATTCAAAGAAATAAATTGATTCTTCCTGCGTGTCTTTTCCCGTGCGTTCCGTTCCCTTCCGCCTTCCCCCTCCCTCGTCTCTTCCCTCTTCACAAACTCCACCCCCTGCCTTTCCTCCCTGCCGTAAAATTATATGAAATACACACTTATACAAATTTCATAACGCCAGAGCTTACCATTATATAAAGCCTATGTTATTTTCTAATAATTTAGCTTTCTTTGGTGAAATTTTCAAAATTAGTTTAGTGGTTTAGGCGTGAAAGCGTAACAAACAATAACACTCACTTTCGCATTTATAAAATTAATATAGATGTCCCCTACAATGTCATGTTGGAATATAAAATTCTAATATCAGTTTTTCTTTTGCAACAAGTGAATTTTTTATTTATATTTATTTTCTTCACTATATTGAACAAGACACCAGTACGTTTTACACAGCTCGCATCCGTAAATCTCCATTAATATCTGTATAGATAAATATGTCAATACCACATCGAACCATCAAAGCTATTCACGAAGAGCAAATTTACATGGCAAACTGTCAAGACCTGAAATGTTTAATATTTCACAACTCCACGACAATTTCCGATAGATATTACATACAAAAATACAAAATAAAACGTAACTATGATATCGGAATATTTGCAGACAACCTCTCTGATAAAAGTCAATATATTTTATGTTAAATCATCTGTATTGGTTTTTCCGTTCTTCAAAAATAGGAAAGATTTCTTTTACATTAGCTCCACACAGGAGGCCTTGAAGAAAATTATTTCCTTAAGGGTCTATGTCATCTTTAGGATGTGCTTTTAGTAGAAAAAATTCTGAGAGGTACAAAGGTATGAGGGGAGAGTAGGAATCCGGGATCAATGTGTCCAGGAGTGACGATGACTCCATTCCTCCCACTGTGGATCGAGGTGATGTTTTGAGAGAGTCCTGCTGGAGAGGTCAAAAGGTCTTCTTCAAACAGTCTCTCTCGATCCAGCTTGCATGCAGTTGGAGGATAGAAGCATCCATATGCAGTCAAGACCTAGACAGACCTCACCCCACGAATTCGGACGCCTTTTCTAAGTCACCAAATGTAGCAAACTACTTATGGTAACCTATGGTAGAGGGTTAGTTGTTTGTTAACCAATAAATAGTGTCCGGGGTGACGGTACACATACCCGCCTCCTGAAATGAATTGTTGTGTGACTATAAGTTGGACAATAGTATGAAAACATGCTTTACGTGATGTTTTTCGTATTCTGTTTCAAATGTTATTAATATTGATTCGTTTAATAATTCCTTAATGTTCACAAGTGAAAGCGTACGAAAAAACATAATTCTGTTTGTTAATTTTCGTTTTTTGTTTTTAGGGTGTTACGCCGTGTTGCGCTACCTCCTTCTTTAGTCAACGTTTCGGACAGCGTTACAGTGCCCATTGTCAGAGCAGATGTGTAATAATGAAGAAAGTAGCGCAACACGGCATAACACCCCAAAAACAAATAACAAAAATACTTTTGGCTGTGAAAATCTAAAAACGAACCAGTTTATTAATATGTTTTTCTTTCTTGTTCCAGAACTTTCCCTACCAGCTGCCACAATCATCACACAATCAACAGAAGGACCAAAAGGACTCTCTTACAAATACTTCCATAAGCCTTTAGAGGCCACAAACTTAGGGGTCTCCTTTAAAGAACCAACATTAAAAAATGTCTTCAAAAAACCAATTCAGGCCACAACCCAAAGCCCTCAAAATCTCAAAAATGGTAATCAACAAACCAATCTCTGGTCCAAACTAGAAGAAATCTCTCTCAAAAGATACCTGAGAATTAAAGAAGAGACGAAAGATGATACTAGTTTAAAGGTAGAGAATGATGTTAAGTATAGAAAAAGTAAGCGAAAAGACAATTTTAGAATAGCTAGAAAAAAGGCATTACCAAGCGGAGTTTCTTACCACATATTGAGTAAGGACCAAAACCCATATTATAAATTATTAAAAGCAGTTAATATAAGTAGCAATTTCAATGAGACCCAACGAAACTTGGGAGATATTCGAGTCTGGAAGAAGCATATCCCGAGACACGGACATAAGCATGGAAACTTGGTGAATTTTAACAGAAAAGACGTTAAAATCGAAGTCGTAGACGATAAAACAAGCTTAAAATACGAAGACGATATCAGAAATGAAATGAAAGAACGTAGAAAAATGACAGGGGAAGCCGAAATAACAATCAAACCTAACGATTTGATGCTTTATCCAAGCACAACTGAGACCCCTGCACCAGTGTTAAATTCGCGTATGGAAATGATTAAGAGATTTAGAAGGGAAGTGCCTGATCCTGACACCATATCTGGAGCCTGCAAACCATTCGTCGAATTGACAGAATCACAGAACTTCTATAGTCCAGGATATCCAGAGAACTATCCCAACCAGACGGACTGCGTGACAGTTTTACAAGGTAAGAAATAAATATTTTAAATTTTGGACAAAGTGCTTCAATTTGAAATGTGTTCGTGGTTTTTCATCACACAAATTCATAATTTTATGACATCTCCTTAGTGGTGAATTTCTGCAATAAGAATTTTATTACCTTTATCTGTCAGTTAGCTCTAGTCGTTGGCAGCCATCGTTCATCCATTATAATGACATAATAAAGTAACTCCAGTGATTCATATAATGGCTTAAAAATATATTACAGATCAACAAACGCTGATTCGGAATACTTTTTTAAATTTTTTTTTACGTAGAAATTATAGATCTTCATTTAAAAACGAATAAAATCCAGCAAATTATAGCAGGTCGTTTGGTTGGTACAACTGAATATGCTAATTCTGACATCATAACCAGTCTATGAGCGATATGTCAATGGCCAACATTATACGTAGAAAATTTTAGATCTTCCTTTAAAAACGAATAAAAAACCATCACCTTATAGCAGGTTGTTTGGTTGGTAAGACTGAATATGCTGATTTTGACATCACAACCACTCTATGAGCGGTATATCAATGGTCTACAAATAATGCACGTCCTTATTTGAACCGAATAAGCTGTTGTTTGTATAAAGATTTCATTGTCATTATTTCAGTCTTGATGGAAGTGAAACATTACTTAGGCGCCTATAATAATGTATATTTTAGAAAATGTATGAAATTGAAAGCATTTATTATATATAGCAATTGATCAATGGTGAGTGTTGCATTATTTAAACAGGTTATTTGATATTATTGTATATAAATAATTACTTAGGCTGGTGTCAAAATCACAACACAACAACATTAAAACTAAATCTGCTTTCATAATAATGTATCAATGGAATCAGTAATGATAATATCATAAAAAAAATTTTAGAAACTATCATATAATATAAAAAGAAAATTACTGTAGACTCACCAAAGTGAAATCAAACTTAACCCTAGATTCATAAACTATATTTACTGTTACAATGTTCATCAACATATGTCTGTGATACACCCATTTTTAAGTGCACCAAATCTTTAAACTATAAGAATAATAATAAACAATACGGCATTCTATTAATAATAGAAAGGTTTATTTGGGATAAACACATTAAAAAACGAATTTTGAGATCATTCAGAGCATTCTAAGCACAAAATTCCCCGACGTTCCATGCACATGTAAGGTTTGCAAGAGGTGCAGATAAATCTAGTCACACGTTTTTTTTTGTAACAACAGAAGTTGCATAGCTTCCTGGTTTGTATTCCAGGATCGGCTGGTACATCAGGCAAAGTATCGCCTAAAATCGCATCGATGTTTCGTTTTAGGCATCGCCTCAAAGTTGGTGTTTCACGGCGACGACGTAACCAAGACTCGATCAGGTATGTTTTTAGGTTTTCACGGCCAAAAAGTATTTTTGTTATTGTTTTTGGGGTGTTATGCCGTGTTTCGCTACCTCCTTCTTTAGCCAATGTTTCGGACAGCGTTACAGTGTCCATCATCAGGGCAGATGACTGCCATCTGCCCTGATGATGGACACTGTAACGCTGTCCGAAACGTTGGCTAAAGAAGGAGGTAGCGAAACACGGCATAACACCCCAAAAACAATAACAAAAAAGACTCGATCAACTTATTTGATATTTTTTTGACAAAAGCTCTCCTGGTCGGTGGTTTGTTTTGATTACAACTATTATTGTGGACGTGGATAACAAATGAATTACTATGGACATTTTCAACATACCATAAAAGTAGCATAGTAGCGTAGTATATCTTAATAAAATTGTTACACTATTCATAAACATGTGTACCTCAGACACCTTAGGCGTAGTATTTGTGCAACTTTACGTTTTTGCGCCAAAATCCCTGGCGCCACACTGAGCTCTTACCATGTCGGGAGGGTACTAAGACGTACGTAAGGAGTAAGAAAATCTCTATCGCGCTGCGTTCTACGAGCGTTTTACTACTTTAGGGTGTATGAGAGACGTATGTTTATGAATCTAGGGTTAAAGTATAAAATGGGTTAAATTCGTAGCAAACATTTATTAGTCAGCCTAAATTAAGCCGCTGTACTTGCATCAAAGTGATCAACGGATCAAAATGCAGTTGATCTAAGTGAGAAAGGACCATTTTTCTAATTGTCAGTTTGATAGCGACACGCTACGCTTGTAGCTTTGAATAAAGTTATAATTGAATACGAACTACCAGTGTCCGTTTGGGATACCTTAATCTCCACAAGAAGTCAATCCCAAGCATATTCACGTTGGTGAGTAAGCGCCTAGCCAATAAGTCGTTATGTTACGGACAGGCAAACTAATTTCGCATTTAGCGCGCATGCAGTGGTCAACATAATGTTTTCTACTGGTTACACAAACCTTTTTGAATAATGTCGGTCCAAAATAATTGGCTTATTAATGAATTGGAGTGACGGAGCTCTTAGAATTGAAAGAAATTGTGTAAGCAATCCATGCACTTAATAAAATCATCTAAGACGCGTTCAATATATTCCGTTCGCTTGCAGTAACGAAAGAATTTGAAATATGACTAAAAATCTCATTAACTAATTAACTCCCACTTAGTATCAAAAGGTACATGCGAAGCGTCAGTATATATTGAGTGTTTTTCATATTTCGTACCGATTTGACGTTTAGGAATGTAAATCCATAGACATACGCGGAAGTGTTGTCAGCGTACATCAATTTCTTATTTACATCACGTAAGTATTGGACTGGTTGTCAACAGTTCGGCCGTTCTCAATAAAATGGTATAAAACCATCGGTAGTTACGCCTATCGATCCGATTATGCAAAGTTATTGATTTCACTGAGCCAGTCCTCTTGGAGTTTAACGGTACCTACCTCTTTGAAACACAGTGTATAGAAAACTAAAGTTATAAAACTAATTCCAATATTGGCCTAGCTAGAAGTCTGAGATTTACCTCAGCGCAAATTTGACCCACACCAAAACTGGTACCAATAAATGATTTATCGAGTCCAAATTGACAAAGACCATGTTGAGTGGGGTTAATACAAGATAAACGTCATTTTGAGTTCGGTTAAGTCATCGAATCAGTCCCAAATCCACTTTAAGGGTAGGATGGGGTGAAAGTTCATAGCGGGATTTAATTAATATAAGTCTTAGAAACTTCTACGATGTCTTATTCTTTGTAATGTGTTGGCAACTTTATAAAGTTATACCAAACTTTCTCAGTACTCAGCAGACCAGAACGGCTCCTCCAACCCTTGAACACCTGTCAGTGTTCACTGACGAATGGAAGCGCTAAGATGTTCCCTAGAACCAATGAATTTAATAATAATTGGATAATTTGTAGAGCGCAGTTTTTGTGAAAATGCTGTTGTACAATTTATTATGAGTTCTTAAGCTCTATATAATTTTATTATTTACAAAAAGTTACAGGAAATATACTTACCTGGCAGGTCACTTCCGATAATCCAAAATTTGGGAGGCGGGAATGGGTACCGCCGCCCCGTGAACCTTTATTGGATAACCAACACCTCCGCCATAGGTCACCCCAAGTGGTTCGCTACGTTTGGTGATTTAGCAGGGGTGCCCGGGTTCATGGGGTGAAGTTTGTCTAGGTCTTGGAGGCGGATGACCAGGACTCACTGAACCTCAGATTCCTACCGACCCCTTAAACCCTTTTCCTTCCCAGAACTCTCCATTCCCACTTTTCCTTAAAAAAACCCTCCAAACAGCATCCCCAAGGATGATATAGGGCCGTAGGGAAATTATTTTCCTCAGGGCCTCCTGTGTGGAGCTCATGTTAAAATTTAAAAAAAATCATTATTAGGAAGATTATGTTTGGGAAAGATAGACACTATATTTAAAACACTGGGCATTGCATTATTTTACTCTCGTATTTAAAACACTGGGCATTGCATGATTTTGCTACCCTCCGTTACTGTTGATATACGGGTAGGATGAAAAGTAATGCACACATGCTGGTACAGCGCGAACAAAATGACTTTCAGAAGCGCGCCAGGTGGAATACGGAAGTGACATTCCCCCTCTACACGCATGCTCAAATTTGAGGTCGTTGAATTCATCCAGTGTATTTTGAAAAGCGGAAGTATTGAGACGTGTTCTAGTGCTACGTCAACGTTAACAGCGTTATTGATTTACTACCACTAAAAAAGTGACTCCTTCTAAATTTCATGGTCTTTTAAAAGATGTTTTTGGTGACCTATCAACGCGAAGCTCGTGACAAGTTTATTGTAAATAGATGAGTAAAAAAAAATGTGATTGCCAGCCTGGAAAAGCCATAATTGTTTTTGAAGCAAGCAGTGGACGTCCGGTCACTGCCACAGATGATAAACTTTTCAAACTCGACGATGATTTAATTAAAAATGTTCGGCGAATCAAACAAAAGCCTATCACAAACCATATTGGAATATCCAATATGGCTTCATTATTGGCTTCATTATTGAACTGTAGTATCCCAGTATATATTGGGATACTGTAAAATCTGAACACGATAGGTACCATGCCGTCTCACAGACGAAAAAATCAATCAACTGCAGAGAGTCTCCTTACTTCCCTGATCTTTTCCCATGCGACTTTTATTTTTTCCTCTACTCAAGAGACCTCTAGGGTAACCATTACATATCGGACGATGAGGTGAAGGCAGCTGCCAAGCCCTTAATTCGAGAAAAGTCGGCAGAATTTTTCTTCAGTCTTGCTATTTGCTTTTGTTTGTGTTCTACAAGCATGTGTGCATTACTTTTAAGCCTACCCTAGTATTCTCATTAAGGGGTTAGTGGCGAAAATACAGTTTTTTTTTACATTAGCTCCACATAGGAGGCCGTGAGCAAAACAATTTACCTAGGGGCCTATGTCATCTTTGAGGATGCTGTGTGGAAGGGTATTTTATGTGAAAAGAAGAAAATGAAGTTCTAGGAAGGAAAAGTTTACAGGGGAAATAATCGAAAATTTATCCGAGCAATTAATGAAATCTTTCAGAGAACGAATAAAAAATGAACTCAGAGACCTTGAAAATCAGTGGAACAAACTAATGATTAAGAAGAAAAACATAAAAACAAACAAACAAAAAATAAAGACAAACCTCACAACATGAACCCAGATGGGAATAAGTTACCAAAAAACCACCTGGGGTTACTGAAGGGGTGTTGGGCGGCGGTAACCCATATCCATCTCCCAAATCGCAAAATTGCTGTTAAGCTTGTTTAATGGATCGAGGTCATTAATTGATCATCAAACGTGATGGAATTAACAATACTCCAATCTTTGCTTTTCACGTATAATAAAACAGTAAAATATTTTCTCATTCAAGCAGATTTAAACAAGCATTTTATTATTTCACTTTACCCTACGTACCGTGGATATTTTCTTTCATGAAATTGAACAATAATGATATCTTGGACAGTTCACTATACAAAGCCTCAATAAAGCCTTAGATAAATCAGATTTCCAATAAGAACAACCCCCGGCAAACCAATCTCTCTCCGTTGTCAATTAAGTTTGTCTCATACTCCACTCTTGCCGCCCAGTGGCGTACATTTTTCAATGACTAAGGGAAGGTTATATCTTTTCAGAAGGGTGTTTCTGCATCTTTTGCCGTATGCGACACATTTTGATAATTTTCTTAAATACGGTATTCCGTATCATGCTTACGAGCTCAATACTGCGCATGTGTTAAGACATCAACTCTTAAAAGTAGTTACCTTACGCCAGAGATGACGACGCGTTTGCAGCGTAAAACTCGTTAAGAGATGTCAGCCGCGGGAAAATTTGCGAAGCGAATGTCATTGCATACAAACATCTAAATACAAATGGATAGTCATTTATGAACGCCTATGAGTAAATAGTAATTCGTGTTTATATGTAGGTAATTAATCCATTTAAAACACGATAGACAAAGACAGGCCATGAGAAGCCATAGAAAATCACGGAAATTTGACAGCCGATAACAAGAACCTTACACCTTCCCCACGGAGATGAGGCTCCCGACTCTAAACCAAATCATCTACACTACAGCATATAGATGCTCAAAATCCTTTATTGTAACAACGAACTTCACGCAAATTTGCGTTTTTTTTTTCATTTACTTTTTCCAATTTTTTTTTTTATGAAATGCTGAATTCATTTTAAAATTAATAATTATTATTTTTGCATGTATTTTATTTTTTAATGCAAAAATTTACAAGAAAATTATGTATGTATGTAATTAGCCTAAATCCTATTGCATTTTTGTGTAAGAATAGGATTAAAACTTAACAATTTAGAAGCTTTAGAAATAAAAAAAATCGGTAAATTCACAGGTTGAAATTATTGAAAATCAATTAAATTTAACCTTCAGCCCTATTTTAAGCATGTTTCGCGTTACTAGACTTTTTTTTACATGAGCTCCACACAGGAGGCCTTGAGGAAAATAATTTCCCTCAGGCCTTAAGCCATCGTTGGGGATGCTGTGTGGATGGTTATTTAAGGAAAGCAAGGGAAGCAGAGTTCTGGGAAGGAAAAAGGTTTAAGGGGTGAGTAGGAAAATGGGGTTCAGTGTATCCTGGCCATCCGCCTCCAAGACCTAGAAAAACCTAACCCCATGAACTTATGCCCTCCCCACCTACCTCTCACAACTGACGCACTGTCCCACTCTAGTAAAATGCCTCTTTCTTTCTTAACAAAATGTACATATATGTGTGTACTTCTGTATTTGAAAGTATTTTTATAATAGTCCTGATGATGGTACGGAGGTACCGAAACCAGGAGACTAAAAAATATTTTTATTTTTTATTTTAACTTTTATTTTTTATGAGTAAAACCTCAAACTGTAATATTTAATTAAATGAAGACATTATGAGCGAAACTCAATCGAAAATCTGGAAACAGAAAAATCAGAAAAAGATATTTACACCTCTGGGACTCGAATCCAGGACCTCCCTACTTTCCGGGTTGGGCGCTCTTATCCACTGAGCTAAGGTGTCGATATCCAATTACGGAAAGTAGGGAGGTCCTGGGTTCGAGTCCCAGAGGTGTAAATATCTTTTTCTGATTTTTCTGTTTCCAGATTTTCGATTGAATTTCGCTCATAATGTCTTCATTTAATTAAATAAAGAATATTTCTATAAAATGACTTAAAACCAAGTATTTTTTTTTATTTATTTAAAAAATTATATTTAAATAATGTAAGAATGAAGCAGTTTAAGGCAGTTTCAACTAAACATTAAAAATTTGCCAAGCAGAAACATTTTCTCACCTTGAATGACATCTGAAATTTCAGGTAAAAATATTTTTTTCTTAATTCAGGTAGGCACGAATTTTCAGCCTGTATCGGCTGTACGCCACTGTTACCGCCCTAGACACCTCTTTGTTCAACTTCATATACAAGATTATATTTATGATTGCTAAGAACGAGAGGTTTAAGTCATATTTATTGACTAGATTCTTAAAAATTTCTTTTATAATTTATTTTATTTATTATTTTACTATTTTATTCACATTAGCTCTACACAGGAGGCCCTGAGGAAAAAAAAGGCCGGCTGGAAAAGATAAAAGGTCACCTTCAACCAGTTTCTCCCGATCTGACCCGCCTCGCAGTAGGTAGGCATCCTAGCGAAGTCACCAAACGCAGCGAACCACTTGAGGCGACCTATGGCATGGGTTTTTTTTTTTTAAAGAAAGACAAACATTTCCGGGCTACGAATATCCCAACAATGTTTGAATATCTCCTACTACCACCACAAGAAGCTGAAAATGTTGCTTAAGTTGTGATGGAGGACTTAACCAACCGAGGAATCGATCACGCGACGTCAGGGTGGGACCCAAAAGGGATGCCCACTCAACCACTGATTGGTTGGTTATCCAATTACTGGTTCGTGGGGCGGTGGTAACCATACCCGCCTCCCTCATTATAATTTAAAACTTATATTTTTTTATATATTTGGGAGCCAGTTCTGGGTTGCAGTCCTTAAATACTTGACAAGCCTTCTTGATTTTGTGCAAAGGAAGGCGGTTCGTCTGATTGGAAATTCGTAACAGACCGATTGCCTAATACTGACGCAATGCACGCATGCTGAGTCTGTTCAACAGCTATTTCAATGGAGGCTAATTGATCACATTTGCACTCGGAAACTCGGTAGACACAAGTGGGGCTCACGGTTGATTGGTATCATAAGAACATGTCATTTCTTCGACTCGTTTTTGTGTAAGTGGAATGAACTACCGGCGTCTGTTTTTCCTATTTTATACAATCCCACTTTTGGGTATGTTATGAGGCTGAAAAAAGTGGGAGGGGAAGGAAGTCGGAAAGAGGAAGGTTGAAAAATACTAGGCAATCAGATCTAGCTGCTAAATACAGATGAATCCATTTTAATAATAGTTTCGATTCTGAACGGCGGTATTACGCCAGAGTGATACTGAAAATATATCATATTCCACCCTGTAACGAACCGCAAATAAACTGCACATTATGTTATACTAGCTTCTACCTGCGGCTTCGCTCGCATGGTATAAGGGGGAAATTACTGTAGCGCTTGCACTTATCAATTATCTTCCCTCTTCCCCCCTCCCCCCTCCCTCCCCGCTCCCAACAACCCCCTCCTCCGCCCCGCATTCCATACATTCATTTCCGGTATATTCAGTTTTCAAACAGCTCGCATGCCACCTAAATTTCATAACGCCAGAACTCACCAGTAGTAAAAAAAATGGATTATACAGTTTGGTGCAATCGTTCGGAAGTTAGACAGAAAGATAAATATTGACTATGACGTCTGAAATAAAATTTCCCGCAAACATATCAACATCGTTTCCACGGCAACGGTTTGTTTTCTGACGTTAGCAATAACTCGCTTTTAATTAGCGACAAAAAACGAATAATAAATATAAAATATATTAATATTTATAATTTCATAACGCCAGAGCTTACCATTATATGCAACCTATATTACTCGCATATAATTAAGCTTTTTATTGGTGAAAAAATTTTGAAAATCAGTTTATTGGTTTATGCGCGAAAGCATAACATACAAACGCACGTAGTTTCGCATTTATAATATTAGTATAGATTAGTGGAAAAACCTTTATTTATTAAACAAAATTTACTTTCACTCGCCAGGATTCGAATTCGTTGTCACGGATTTCAGCTGTTGGACAAAGATCGGAGAAAGTCAGGCAAGAAGCACAATGTGGTTTTTTTTCCATAACTTTCAATTCAGTCCTCGGGCGAAGCCGGGTAGAGAAACCAATAAAGCATGAAAAGAAACGGACAATCACCATTTCGCCTCTCAGGCGCAAAATGTAACTTAGTTGTATAGTTGTATCAGTAAGAAGGGACCGTTCTTGCGTGGTTCACCCTCGTCACATTCGTACCTCGTGGCTGCAGGGATGGGGTACAAGGAAAGGTCCCGGGCAACGGCGGGTCCACTGGGTGAATTATTAACTAGGCCGGAATGACCCGCGCTAGATTAAGTGTTGGATGGGCGTTTGTTAGGGTGAAGAGACTTGGACGTTAGGTGGGTGGACATGTCGTGTGGAGTGGGCGACGTATAGAAATATTGCTTAAATATCGTTTTTTTGTGAACAAATCTTAATAAACATGTATAATAACACCATAAGCCTAATCTAGTCCTGGATGATTTGCTTATTCATAAATGATATAGTTAATATTTTTAGTAATGTTAAAGTCCTATTATTTGCTGATGATCTGAAGATTTACAGAACAATTAGAAACGATGACGATCGCGCCATTCTGCAGTTAAACCTGAACAAACTATGCGCGTGGTGTTCTGTCAATGATTTACAACTAAATATTGGTAAATGCCAGATTATTAGTTTTTACAAAGGTAAAAATCCTTTTAACTTTTCTTATGATATGAATGGTGTTAATCTTCTTCGTGTATCGCAGATTCGTGATCTTAGTGTTATATTCCACGAGAGTCTACAGTTCAATAACAAGCGATGCAATGAGAATACTAGGTTTAAGTATGTTAACATTAAAACATCTGTATTGCTCACTAGTACGAAGCAGATTAGAATACAATTCTTCTGTATGGTCATCATACTACAATCTTCATTCTCAATCATTAGAAAAGGTACAAAACAAATTTCTTCGATACATCAATTTTAAAATGAAAATTCCAATCGAATTTATAAATTATAATTACTTATGCGCTGAAACCAGACTTCTTAAATTATCAGATAGAAGAGTGTTAATTGATTTATTATTTTTATACAAAATTATAAAATCTTTAATTGACAGCCCTAATTTGTTGGAACTAATTTGCATTAGCATACCCGCTAGACAAACTCGCAGTAAAGATATTTTTAAATGCAACAATAAACTCAACACTAATTACTCTATATGCTCACTAATTCCAAGAATCCATAACCTTGCGAATAAATACTGCGAATTTATAGATATAGTTGACTTTAGTGTTGACAGTTTTGAAGGTTTCAAAAATCAACTAATCTCGATTTTATCTGCTAATAATTAACTTCTTTTATTTTTTTTGTTTTTCTCATAAAATATTTTCTCATCTAAACCTCACCAGTAAAATGTGTACTTACTTTATAATATTTTTGCGGTTCTATTTACACTTTGTTCTATATCAGGTCCTATTATTAATAATATGTATAAATATTTAAAGCTGAATTGTATTAGTTTTTTTGTATGTACAACTTGTACTATTTCATTTCATTTCTTTTTTTATGTTGATTATGTAATACATGTAATTAATATTGTGTATTATATATTTGCTTCTTTTCTTTTAAAAGCCCACTAGGGCGTTAATAAATATATAATAAAATGATGCCATACTCCCACTGGTTCTAGATATGGAACTCTTTTTCGGTGTTTACATTTACAAAAACTGGACAAACAAAACTTACTTAGAGAGGTTATTTTACAAAAATTCAATTATAACATTGTCATCAAATGTTTTGAACAAATATTGATCAGCGAAGAGGACAATTATCATGTTGTTAAGTGGAACGTTTGCGCAGCCCTTTAGAAATATAAACTATTTTTATAAATTGAATAATAATATTATTGAATATATAAAAGAAATAAAAAAAAAACTAAAATGGAGTTCTACAAATTAAACTTGATAACAATAAATAATATGAAAACATGCTGTTATGTAGGTTTTATACCTTCTCTTTTTTCAGCCCGATTTCACTGTAGAGACCAAAGATAAACTATAAGACCAGGGTGTAAAACCTACTTTTACACCCTGTATATTATGGTTACCTATCTCAAATAAGAAAAATATATCTTAGGCGTTGTCTAAAACACGATAGCTTTACAAACTGTTAAAAACAATATTTGGTACTTTTTAATTTTTTTTTTTTAATCAATAATTTTTTTTAAATAATAAATTTTTTTAATTATTATTTTTTTTTAAATTAATGTGATTTTAATCAAAATATGCTTGCTCGGGGTTACACAAGAACGTATATGAGTTACAAGTTTTGTTATGTTTAGTATCTATATGTTTTGCTTTACTAAGCATAGGCAATGTTTGAAATTATCAAAATACCTTCTTTAAGCCCCCGCAAAGGTTTTTGGATTATTACAACCACATAACAATACATCTGAATTTTTTTTTAATTATTACACAAACTCTTGCGAAACTGTCAAAAATGTCAAAATTTAAGAAAGACATTTTGCAAAACAATGATTGTTTAATCAAAATTCAATTCTCGAAACTCTTTAATTTAATGAATTTATTGGAAGTGCTCACCTAATTAATACTTTAAATCGAATCAAGAACGATAGATATTTTAAATAGATATTTATGTTAGGTACCAAATTTGTTTGACCATTCTTATAATATACAAAAATGAATATTTGTATTACATGAAAAATTATTATTTTGAAAAATAAATTGTAATAAGTGGCACACGCGCTGTTTGAAAACTGAATGTACTGGGACTGAATATATGAAACGCGGGAGGAAAGTTAGTGGGATAGGGGAGCGGGAGAGAGGAGAGGAAGACACACGGGAAAGGACATGCAGCGAGAAACAATTTATTTCCTTGAATTGCATTGCAACGCATGCCCAGAACAAGCCAGTGCCTAATAAAATAAATAATACCGTTTGTATTTTAAATTCATATCTGTATTTATGTTTTATAAAATATCTTAACATTTTTACGCGCGTTCTAAGAAAATAAAAATGATTTTCCTATGTTCCTTAACGCCTTAAATTTTGTTTATCAAAAATTCGATGTCTTCACTTAGAAATTTTAATGGCCTTATTTACAAAGAGCTCGAAAACTTTTTACCCTCCGTGGTCGGCCTTCAAACAATAATGATATTGGTTACAAAGTGTAAATAATTTAAGCTCACAAAATCATTTTTGACAACATTTTGGCAAAATGAAATTTTTGACAACAAATCCACCTACCTACTCTTCCTTAAAAAATACAATGTGCCTGTTTCAAATAAAAGTACGAAAAAACAAAAAAATATTAAAGAATGAATTTGAAATATGAGATTGATTAAATGGTCAAAATCCCGGTAAGGCAGAAATGTCGGGTTCGATTCCCGGTTGCAACTGTGCACGTTCTTTTTAAACGTTGTCTCTACGGAAGAAAATTTCATCTTTGGGGATGTTGAGTGGAGGGTCTTCTTAGGAGTTCTTCAAGTTCCGAAAAGGAAAAATGTATGAAGGGTGGTTAAGAATCTGGGGGTCAATGAATCTATTCCTCCCACTACGGTGTAAGCCGATTTTTTGAGAGAATCCTGCTGGAAAAGTCAAAAGGTCTGTCTCAAATAGTATCTCTCGATCCGGCCTGCCACGCAGTTGGTGGGCAGAGCATCCGCCGCCAAGATCCGGAGAAATCTCACCCCATGAACTTGGGCACTCAGCGTCCCTGTCACAGGTTACACCAAGTGATTCGTGATTCGCTACGTTTGGTGACTTAGCAGGGGTGTCTGGGTTCATGGAGTGAGGTTTGTGTTTGGTCTTGACAGTGGAGGCATCTGGGTGGCAGGCCAGATCGGGAGAGACTGGTTGTGGGTGACGTTTTGATCTCTGCAGCACGACTCTCTCGAAACATTGCACCTTGCACCAACAGTGCAGTGCTAGGGATACGTACGTTCGTTACTCCTGGAAACACTGATCCCCAGATTCTTACCCACCCCTCAGACCTTTTTCCTCCTTGAATTTCCTATTTTTCCTTTTCTAAAAGAACCCTCCGCACAGCTTTGCTAAAGATGACATGGGCCCTAAGGGGTATTATTTTCCTCAAGGCCTCTTGTGTGAAACAAATGTATAAAAAAAAAAAAAAACTTAGTGAACTTCTTGGGGTGACCTATGGCACGGGTATTGGTTATCGACGGCCGCTGTGATCTAAGGGTAAAACTCTTTGCTCGCAACCCGAAAGTCGCGAGATCGAAACCCAAATGGGTGGGCAAATAAATTTTATTTGATTAATTTTTTTTATTTCACAAATAATTTATTAAATAGTATATAGTATATTTGCGGCACGTTTTCACGTTCCAGAGAAGAAGATACTCTCAGAACTGCCCTGGTGTAAGACCACTATTCAGAATTGAAACGTTGCTTGAAATGGCTTTAGCCGAGTTTGGTGACCAGATCTGAATAGCCAGCTATTTCCCCAACTTCTTTTCTACTACTTTCAGCCTCACAACATACCCCAATTGGGGATGCCAAAGTCTTACTGGCTCCAGAAGAGAGCGGATGGGACTCTTGTGCGGTATGATTTTATAATTTTTGAAATATCAAAATTTAGAATACAAATACAAAAATAAAATTTCAATGGCTCGCTCCAAGTTTTTTTCTAACTTAAATTATTGATAACGACAAAAAGAAAACCACACCACACAAATTTTATTAGACCAACATTTTATCGATTTTTAAGGGTTAAATCTACCATCATTAAAGGTCCAAACAAACTCCACAGACAAAGACGATAGACACATGAAATATAATCCTACATCTCACGTTACAAATTTCGGTATTCCAAATGATTTTCAACCAAAATTCAATGTGGGCTTCCATAAAAAAAAATCCGATAGAGATATTTACGATCGGGTGATTTCGATAAATTCCTGCAAAATACCGAGTTTTCCGGGCAAAAGCCGGCGTTTTCTGCCGAAAGCCACTTTCTGCCGAATATCAGGCCTTTTAAAAGCCTTCCGATTGTGTTTGATCTGGAAGAGCGTGGATTACCATATCTTTATATAAAATTTATTTAATGTCTTGCCGCTTGAAGGGCGGATAAAATGTATACACACACTTATTATATTCGGGGAGAAACAACTTGGGGCGGGGGTTTAAAAACAAAAGAATTACTTTAATTCTTTGAAAAATTCGGTGGTCTAAATTTAAGTCAAAGATTAATAATTGTGGAATGCGTTTAATGTTTTTTATAACACTGTGAATTATGGCGGATTATTGGTCAAAATACTTTTTTTACAATAAATTCACACAGGAGGCTCCGAAGAAACAATATTTTTACTCAAGGCCTGTAGTATCTTTAGGGTTGCTGTGTGGAGGATCTTTTTTTTCAACATTAACTTGACATAGGAGACCCTGAGGAAAATAATTTCCCCCAGGGCTTATGTCATCTGAGATGCTGTGTAGAAGGTCTTTTTGAGGAGAGAAAGGAATGAATATTAGTCTTGAAGAGACCCATGTTGTAGGAAAGAGGAAACACAGAGACAGGCATGTCTTTCCACAGCCGAGTTGTTGAATACAAGACCTAGTTAAAGAAGCGACCCATTCTCATGTGGCAAATGTCAACCGTGTACATAATATATGTTGGGCGCGCGTTTGGCGTGTTTCCCGACTATGCACCGGGGCTAAAGGAATCTATGACGCTAGTTCCTCGGAGCATCTTCCATTGAAATACCGGTAGAATAAGGATAGCAATCCCACCCGACGCCTGTACTCTAAAGATTGCAACGGGTCGTTTCTACGACTCGGCTGTGGAACGATTTGCCGGCCTCTGTGTTTCCTCTTTCCTACAACACGGGTCTCTTCAAGACCAATCTTCATTCCTTCCTATCTTCAAAAAGACCCTCCACACAGCATCTCAGATGTCACAGATCCCGGGGGAAATTATTTTCCTCAAAGCCTCCTGTGTGGAGTAAATGTAAAAAAAAACTACCATATACTAGGGTTAATACGGTTACCCAACAATTGATCCCCGACAATTGGTCACTCAATTTAAATTATATTGATTATTACAAATTTATTACTTTTTCTGCGTTATTTACTAGTCTTAAACCTAAAATTGACCTAAAAAATGCCTTTGATAATAAGTTGGTATGGATATCAAACGAATTCCTTAAAAAATTGGGCGTATTTTATCACAACGAAAAAATATTTCTGCTTTGCGTTAAACTCCAAATACATGGAATATTTGTGGAAGTATTAAAAACTAAATTTTGTTTTTGATAGGCGATGAAATACTCTTTTTTCAAATTCTGTTATTCAAAAAACTATGTAATTATTTAATATAAAAAATTTTAAAGCAAACTTTCAAAAGTTTTAAAAATTGCTCACCTTGCGTTTTTTCTAACAAAAAATTTTGATAACAAAAAAAAAATAAAACACACACATATTTTATTAGACAATATTTATAAATGTTTGAGTCACCTCATTTTTTGTCGTTTCATGTAAAAATAATTCTTAAGAAATTCACAAACTTTCATAACTTTTTTTCAAATTATGTTGCGAAACTTTGGTTTCATAAAGTTATACATTTTAATTATTTTGTGGTTAATTTTTAGATCACAGTATAAAGTATATTATTTTTTCTTTCGAATACTGTTTAAAACAAATTTCTTACTATGATAGTAAGGGAGACACAATAATTTCTATGAGACCTGTGTGCACTGTGATGAATACGGTCTGCTGTGATTAAATGGACTTAAACGCTGATATATACAGTACGTAGATAAGTAGTTTTATCAATGTTGCAATTATATGAAAATATTTTTATACTATTGTTATTCTGTAGTAGATCCTCTCTGCGCATCTCTTTAAGGGCACTTATTTATATTTTGTGTAAGTAGGTGTAATCGCAAATAAATAATGTAGTCTAGATTTACTACGATTCAAAGGGTGGAAAAATATACGGAATAGTAATATGGAATTGGGCACGAGTTGAATCACCAAACGTTGCTCTTTGGGATGATAAATCCTTTGTCTTGGCCGATCTCGTCGTCCTGAGGGACACCACTAGCGGTTATCACTGCACAAGAACTTGAGAAAACAAGAAAATTCCTACACAAGTTTATTATGATGGTCGATATACTTATAACTGAGGGAGCAAGGTCAGCAATTAACATTAGACTTCATTAACAGTTGATGTTAAATGTACCGAGAGATCACTATGGACCATTGCACAGCACATAATAATAGACTTGGTCGATATGATAAAGAACTGAGGGACCAAGATTAAAGCACACATTTAATAATAGACTGACATAAATTATTATTGTCATTTTGTCAATAGTCCGGGTATTGTCGTCAGCTCGGGAAGGTTTAGGTAGAAATGTAAAGTTATATACAGGGAAAGGCATGTATGTGTATTTGTGTCAATAGAAGGTACACTGTATTTTCTTTAAACCGACTGCATGTTGAATTGAGGCCAACTTCCGGGGAATCGACTGTCATGAATCCGTAAAATACAAATGTATTCAACAAAACGTTGAATAATCACTATAAAAAGGTTTTGGGAAAGTTTAAATATATTATACCTACTATATTATTACTTCTCATGAATTTTAGCCGCGCTGAACGCGTTGGTTTGCCGAGATTCGTTTTATTTGGTCGTGTCAGCATTTCCTTGTCACACCCTATTTCAGCACCTATTCCCAATTTGCTCGTAAATATCTTTTACTGCGTAGGCAAGTACTTTTGGTCGGTATTTCAGTATTATTATCTGTGTCTGGCTTAGGTTGCACTGTAATGTGTAAATCAGTGTTCAACTGTGACATAGTGAAAAATGGTTTTTTAAGCAACTGCGTTATCGTAAGAAACTTTTCTTTTTTTCATTTACAAGAATCTTATATGCCATGAAGTGCGAATCATGTAAATTACTCAATTTAATGCTACTGTTTTTTATACAAATAGAACGACATCTTGGCACTTCGCAATTTTTACCTCATGTGGGTATTAAAAATGTTACCTGGCGGTTAAAGACAGATCTTGTATTTAATCTGTAAGGAAAAATTGTTACAAGCATCAGTACCCGGCGGTCATATATACATACGTGTCTGCTTGTGTTAAGTTGGAAGTGTGAAGGAGTGAGTCAGTCGGGTTCTATTGTTAGGCAATTCTTCCGCATTTGCCTTTGGAAATAAGGAAACCCACGAAAACACCTTATTCGGGAAAAGGCGGCCACCTGTCAACTTGAAACAGAATCGGCCTACAGTGACATCAGTATAATATGATGTCCTGCATTGTAAGGTGCATGTGTGTCTGCTTTTATGTTGATAAATGCTTATGGGAGAATAAATAAAAAACATACATATAAATACGCACTATCAAATATTAAATAAATAGATATATAAACATATGTTATGGGATAAGGTGTCAGGAGTTTGGGGAATCTTAATTATTCGTCCGCGTCTGAAACTGGTGTGTATCAGATGAGGTCCATCAGTATGTGTAGCAGTAAAGTCACTAGATGCATTAAATTGATTAAGATATTATGTATTTAATCCATAGAATGGTAATAGTAGCATTGGCATAAATATACCAAACCACCCACTAGATCGATAACTTCGGGATTTAACTTGAGAAAAATTTCAACACTATTTCACCATGATTATGCAATAATTTGATGATGCACGGACTCATGACGTCACACACATGACGTCACGTCCATAGACACGGATATAGTAACAACAACAAAAAAAACGCGACCATAGACAATATAATTTTCTTTCGTGGCCTACCCAAATCATTAGCCTAAAATATTATTTTAAAAATAAAACTCATTATCACATGAATAAGTATTTTATTATAAACAGGAAATACAAGAATACATGATTAAAATATGATCGTGCGTTCCTACAAAACTATTGAATTTAAAAAATTTTCTATAACAGAAAAATGAATAATTCAGAATAACATGTATTTTAAACAAAACAATGTAAGCAGGTTATATTTCTGTAGCGAATTGTCACATGAAGACGTTGTTTTAAAGATAATTTTTGCTTGAAATAAAACAGTAATGTTGTACCCGCGATTTATTTATTTAATTTTTTAATACCGACCAGTTTCGCTTAACACAAACATCTTCAGGGTATAAAATTAAACTGATTATATTTATACCCTGAAGATGCTTATGTTAAGCGAAACCGGTCGGTATTAAAAAAATTAAATAAATAAATCGTGGTTACAAAGCTATTGTTTTACTTCAATTAATAAGTCAAACCACAAAGTGACTGCTTTCTACCAAAATAATTTTTTTTTCTTTTGAACGTATTATATCTTTCGTCAGGTCTAAAATAAATTTACCATATTGCCAAGATATAACCAAGGTCCATGGAGACGTTTGCACAAGATGTTTGCTGCTTCATACGCGTCTCGAAAATAAATAAAATTTCTTCATTTGGAGTTTAGTTTAGCTCAGCTCATCACATTTTTCCTGAAATCATAAAAAATAGAAATTAAGTTATATTTTCTTAAAACTATATCGGTTAAGTTATGGAATTTTGTTAAATTATGCCATTTTTATTATATTTATGGATATGTATTATAGTACATAGGTATGTATGCAGTTACATTTCTTCCCAAGTCTTAATTGACTCTCGTATTAAATCAATTTCTAGGATACCTACTTATATAAAGAAACTTACTCAAACGCATTAAATTTACCTTATTGGTAAGTGATTGTAAAATGAAACCGACATCAGTAGGTGATTGATAGTATTTTTCTCCTCGTCCCTTTTAACCTCCTGTAACCATTTCCAGAAACAGAAGCGAATGTATTGGGTTGTGGATAGAGAATGTTATATTGTAAACAAGTAAAGTTTTGTCGGTTCAGATTCCCATGAAAGAAAGGAATACATTTATTAATACTGATAAAAATATAAAAAATGCTGAAAATACAGAACAGAAAATGCCAGCGTACTGACATATTATGAAAACCTTCTGAAAAGGGAGACATGTACAACATAATTTAAAATGCAATACATTTCTAGAAATACTTTTGGAACACTGAAATAACAACCAAAGGAAGATTCCCACCTATAATTTTGTTCCAATAACGGGTCTTTTTTTTGTTTTTTTTTTGTTTTAGGCAATTCACCCTGGAGAGAGTGCTTTGTGCCGGTAATATTTAAAATGGATAAGAAATTTCGGTTAATCTAATGGGAAAATAATAAAACAAATTAAATATTGGACTCATTTAGATCACTAAAACAAATTAAATATTGAATTCATTCAGGTTAATAAACTTACATAAAGCTGTATGAACACGAGAATTGTTAAGAGATAAAAGGTATGAAATGTTAAGGGGGGACTGGTGTGTGATTTTAATAAGCCGGCGGTATATGTTCTTGAAAGATGAATGGTTTTTACAGTTAAAGAAAACGTGGTCGAGGGTTTCCTCTTCCACACCGCACTGGCAGAACGGATCATCTAAAACTCTAATTCTAGACAAGTGAGATGCAATTGAACAGTGACCAATTCTCATTCTCGAGATACATGAAATGAATCGTTTTGAAAGTTTTTTACCGTGAAACCATGGCTTAGCAGGGATATGGTTTTGAATTCCCGCATACAAAGATCCAGTTCTTATTTTGGAGACTGCCCAATTTTCTTCCCAGGCACGAGTCATATTGGATTTAAGGTTCTCCCATTTTTCATTCGATCGCGAATTTCTAAAATTCATATTCGTAGTTATTGCGTTGGAAATGTAAATGTCAAACTAAAAGTAAAGCAGAGAAATGCAACAAAAATAAACGATTCCTATTGGTGGATGTAGTAGCCGTGGACCATAAACAAATCGAAGCGGACTTATGAGATCACCAAAGATTCGGTTGAAATTTTGGATCGGAGTTATACCCGCCTGAGCATTGGGCTTGTGATGTAGCTCGAACTCCCGAAAGTGGAGATGGTTGGTAGCTGCAATGGACTGGCACTGCGGTGACGGTTAGCGGAAGCTGATTTAAAAATGGTTATTTATCCATTTACAAAAATACATGGTAGGATAACTAGAGTAATTCTGTGAAAAGTTTTTTTTAAACGGTGGTTTTATGCAATTTTTCTAGTTTTCCAAAAACCGGTTTCAAAAATAACCGATTACTTTAGAAAAATGTCTACGGTGATATTGACAACATAGGAACCGATTTCAAGTGATTGGGAGTGGAATATCGACCATCTCTATCCGAGACAAGAGTCAATTTGATAGTTGGCTATGTGGTTGGCCATGTATACTGCGCCTGATCATACTATGATCAGGCGAATTTAGAGTATTTTCTATTTTAACGTGCCGTTCAACACTTTTCCAGTTTAACCCTGGACATGATAAGTCAAACTTTCAATATGGAAAATTGACATTATTTGTCAGACAACTAGTACACTACTAATATTCATCATCACATAAGACACTAATAACCTCGGATTAACATTATCATTGTGGAAGTAACATGGGATAATCTCAAAATATAAAAGTAAAATGTTTCTTTGTTTGTCCCTTATGCGATCCCTCAACCGATTGAGATGAAACTTTGGTGAGTTGTTGTGCGTACGCCCGCAATGGTTCTATACACAGTGGTGAGCTCTGTGATTATGAAATTATTTCTTATTCTATTTTTCCAATTGCGATGAACCTTTGGTTAGTTGTTGTGCGCACACCGCGAACGTTTCTATCTATACTAGTGCGCTCTGGCATTATTAAATTTGTATTTAAAAATGCAATAGGAGGCACGCAAGTTGTTTGAAAGTGAGTGTATTTCATGTAGTTTAGCGGCAGGGAGGGAAGGAAGGAGAGGAGAGAACGAAAGAGGGGGGCTCGCAGGAAGGGGGACGAGGGAGGAGTGGAACTCAGGGTTGGTGGAAGGGGTTCGGGAGCCAAGAGGGAAACTCGTGAAGGAGTCGGACGCGGGAATGGAAGGCGGGAAGGTGGATGGTAACTCAAGAAGGGAAGAGGAAGCGGAAAGGGAACGGGGATGAATGGGAAAGGACACGCAGAAATAAATAGTTTCTTTATCTAAATCTAAGAGCATTCAAAGTCGCTTGACGCCATTTACAATTAAATTAATATTAAAAAAATGGACTTCAACCTACGTCACAGCTTTCTAGCCAATCACTGCTCTGCACCTTGATGACCTAACCTCGTTAAATAAATTTTCATTTTCTATGCAAGGAAGGTATATAAAAATGGTTTAAAATTTTAAATTTAAAAAAATATATTTATATAATCCTCCGTGAGTGTGTAGTGAGCTTCTTGACTCAGGACACATCGACTGCTCCAATTAAGACTGCAGTAACTCACTTTTTATCATTTTGCAGGAGAGCGATTTTAAAGTTAAAAAAATTCTGCATATTCTTAGATGAGGTTTTTGAATTTCATTTAAATTGAATAAATATCGTTTGTTAATACTCTTTCTAACTAATTAACATATTTTTAGTATTTCTTTCGAATTCTCACTTATTTGAAGGGTTTTGGGACTTACTACTCTTTTCCTCGGAGTTTATATAATATCAATAGGTTGTATGTTGAGCTACTTCTTTGTTGCAGGGAAAAATTAAACAAATTATAGAAGTAGCGACGAGCTGCTTTATTTTAACAGTAAAAAAACATAATTTATAGACATTTAAAATACACAGTTGAGAGTTTTTCAATAGTTATGGTGCCTCAATGTTACAAACAACAACATTAAAAACATTTTTAGTTCGATTAACTGATAAAATAAAATACATATTTGTTTAGAAACTGTTATCTAAATAAAATAGAAGATATTCTTGTCATTAAGTAAAATTAAAGAAGAAAAATAACATTATAAAGTCTTATTCGCTTTCTGAATTGTCAGACACCTCATCTCTGGCATAAGAATGTCCAATGGCAGTTTCTTCAACGGAAGAATTTAGTGAAAGATAGAAATGATGGTAAGTCTTTGGAATCAGTACGCTGTTGCTTGATGCTAGCAGATCTTTATGTTTAAGTTTATCGATGTTTTGTTTTTTATTATACGTAGCAGGTTCAACTAATCTGTCCAGTCGTCTGCCTCTTGTCCATTTTTCTGAAATTACGGTTAAGGGTTCTTCCATGTAATCATACCTTAGACACTTCCAGTGGATTATTCTATGTCGCAGATACCTCGCGTACTTTGTTCTATTTCACAACTGAATTATCGTTGGCTTTTTTACAATTTCTTTGCAAAACGAGCGACTTGAAATCCAAAAAGTCTTAATAAGACTTTTTGGATTTCAAGTTATTAATATAATATTATTAATAGGTCATTTCGTTAATTTCATAAGGCAAACCTTTCACTTTTACACATCGAATCAGCATGACTCATTGTTCAGGCACGTAAATAGTTTTTCCTTGCATTTTCTATTGTGGCATGCATAGAATCACCCTCATTTTGAGTGTGTCCTTTCTCCATAAAACGATGCGTTACGTCAATTTTGAGGGTTCGTGCGGCGTATTCTAACATGGAAAACACATATCGGTTTCGATTCTGTTCACCGCAGTTATCCGAATAGAACATAACTTTACGTATACCCTTCTATTACATTAAAGTTAAAAATTTTAGTAAACATGTAGCAATTTCATTGGCACCTCTTTTGGCTTCTGATTCATGCCAAATAAAGCAGTGGCCCTGTTTCTTTCCGATATCATAAATGGTGAAATTGTATGTTGCGTACTTTCTTTTGTAGTAAAAACTACTCAAATCTGACTGAGGTGTCTGTAAAACTTTTGCAAGTCAAATACTGCTACGCATAGCTAATCATTTCCAGCCTTCTCTTTATCCGAATCTTTTAAGACCCTGGCCTGACCTTTATTTTTCTGATGCATTTCATAAGCGTCTTTAAACAATAATTTTTCTTCTTCTGTGGCTAATAGAAATTTCTCACACACCTCACACTGGTCTTTTTAAGGCTTGTGAAAAGCGTAATTATAATGGAAATTAAAAACGTCTGAGTACTGTCTCAGTGTAGCAGATGTTTCAAAGCCTCTTTCTTTCTGCCAATCTAGATACAGCCTGTACATTTTGGAAATGCTCAGATCTCTTTCCAGGTAAAGCTTCTTCGACGATTTCCTGGTGTAGTGTCACTCCACTACAGGAAAGGCTTGGATGTGTTCGTGTACCGAATCTTTGATTTCAGGAAGAATTTTATTAGGTCTTGTGAGATGTTTCCTTCATCAATTTTTCCACATGTCACCATTCTATCAGAGATCTCCAAGGTTTGCAAAAACTGATTTGAGAATTCTACGTACTCTAAAAAATACATCTTTATTAAAACATTTCTATTAATTTTAAGCATTTGAAAACGTAATATTTTTTATGAAATAAATACATTGCTCGGATTATCCATATTATCAGTTGTTTTTGTAGCATGATAGAACAATCCTGTTTCCTCACTAAGAAGTAACATGCTATCACGAGAAGTTGGTCTACAAACAATCAATTCTATAGGTCTTGAATTACTACATTCATCAGGCTTCCAACCGCCATCAGAATTCACTCCACTAAAATCTTGCTGATCTCCGTAGGGACTCAATAAGTTGTCAGAAGTAGACTGTAATAATAAATTAGTGTATGAGCAAACAATATATAAAAAATAAGAAATCACAAGACAATTTCCGAAGCATTAGAATTTTGTTTTAAATAAATTTTAGGTTATGTCTGATATATATTATGTTTAGACTTACTAGACTGTATTGTAGACGATAATGCTCTACCATTAGCTATTATTTTAGCTGTCCTACTGAATATTCTCATGTTTAACACTTTCACGGTACAATTCTCTTTATATTTTCAATTTAATCAACCGCAATAACTGCAACATTAACTGTGAAACGCAATTCAAATGATAATATCGATATTTCTCCACGGAAAATAGAAGTAAACCTGACTTACGACCATACACAAAAAAAAATATTCCGATGAAAAGGGCAGTAACTCAACTTACTTCTTTAGTACATGGAAAACTAATGACTTGGTGACTTACAACAAATTTGAAATGGCTTTTTCTCAAAATGTATAACTGTTAGAGTCACAAATGTCTTCTTAGGAGGTAGATAATTATTTATGAAACCCGAAAATGTAACTAACTCAAAAACACCAAATTTTGAGTTACTGCAGTCTTAATTGGAGCAGTCGACATGTTTTGGTTTCAAACCCCGACGAGGTCGATATATATTTTTTGTTAATTTATTTGGGTAAAATAAATAAAATCACAAACCAGGGTACGTACAATAATAATATAACAACATTTAACAATAAACATTTTCGAATCACAAAACTACTCAACAGGAGGCTTGTCGCTGATCAGATGCTCCTGTACAAAATTATTAACTCAAAAGTTGACGCCCGGATTTGCTAAACAAAATAAATTTCCACTCGTCCATTCGATATAGTAGACAAAATACCCTTTTCTATATTAATAGATGCAACACCAATTCCAATCAAAATGAATTTATACAAAGGACATGTAACTACTATAACAACAAATTTGCAAATATAGACACACGTGCTGACGTATTTACTGCTAGTTACTGTCGCTACAGAACTTCACTGTATAACATTCTAGGTGCGAATAGCACATGAATTAATTGTATCTAATATTTTTATATTACTTGCGTGGCAACTTTCCCTTATCCCTCTCCTCCCCTTACCCTTCCCAAACCAAATCCCTATTTTGCAGTATATTTCAGTTATAATCACACTTATTTTAATGTTGTGTATTAGTTTACCATTTGTTGAATTCACATTTGTACTTTTAATATTTTTTTAAATATTCTAGTTTATATTCAGTTAGTCTTGTTTCTAAATACCTATCTGTGAACATTAATAATTGGTCTGTTTTTGTATCATCCTCTTATGTTTATTGTATTACTAAGACTGTTAATGTTCCTTAAATAAATAAATAAAATAAAAGGAACTAAAGTAATACTGATCGTTATAATACAAATTTGTATAATTGCAGTAAAATATTCAAGTATAATTATCGTCAGCATAATGGTTGCGGAGAATGATAAATTCGTAGCCGGGTTCCGTTAACGCTATCGAGTCGTTAAAAATTAACGCTTCACGGAACTCCACTCCGTTATCGCCGAGATATTCTTGCCTCCGCCATCTCGTTTTAACCGGGTGGTTAGAATAGTACCCAACCAAATTCCACAGGGAAAATTAAAATGGATTACTAATGCAAAAAGTTGTCGCTTTTTGACTAGGGAATTCAAATTTAATTTCGTCATTACTGTGCCACATTCTGCGATAGGATTTGATCTCGTACAAATTCTATCCACAGGCTGCGCCAGTTCGCTTTCTCGCTATTTGCCTCCAGTCTTCTTCCACGCAGTCTATCTATCTCTTTTTCGGTGCAACCATGGGTATTGCTGCTTGTTTTCACTGGTTTTACATAAATATTGCACATGAAACCCAACGGCTCCCAATTCTCCGGAGACAATTAAACGATGGTATCTACATTTGAAGTTTATTGTGAGGTTAAAGTGAATAGGTAGGGGAAGGATGTGAGGAATGGTTGGGTGGAACAGAATCTGGCTATTGAGATGTAGTCATCAAACACAGCCTAAGCAATTTCACGCATCTTTTAGATTCTGTCTTATCGAATTTCATCAAAAGGATGCTGAGAGTGTACATCACTCTAAAACGTTCCGAAAATTTTTTTTTTTGTACTAGCTTAAGTTCCCAACTTGCGCGGGTTTTAAGCAAAGTTTTTAGAATTCAGACGCAGATTTTAATTTTCCTTTGAATTTGGATTTCAAATGTGCAAAAATTCGTTAAGAAGTATCAAAATTCTGGTTTAAGGGATGGAAAAAGGGGAGGGGTTGGTTTTTCAAAATTGCTTGCATACTTTTCTCGTTTTGCAGGTTAAGTGTGCAAAATTTCATCAATATCGGAAAATTTTGTAAGATCAATCCCATACCGGAATACTATTCTTTACATTATTTTGTACAGGCGGGTTCCCGGCATGCGTTGCAATGCCACTTAACAAAGAAAATGTTTTTCTCTGCGTGTCTTTTCCCAATCTTCTATTTCCCCTTTCACCTTCCCTTCTCTTCCCACGTTCCCTTCCCCCTCCTGCGTTCCATACATTCAGTCCCGTTGTATTCAATTTTCTTACAGTTCACGTGCCACCTATTGCAATTTTTTAATACAAATTTCATAATACCAGAACTCACCAGTATATATACATATCACAACAACTTACCAAAATTTCATTGCAATCCGATTAGTGGTTAGCTTCATGATGCCAGAACTCACTATTACAAGAAACCATCACGGGCATGCGCACAACAATTCACTTAAGATTCATCGCGATCTGATGAATGGTGAAGTTCACAATTTCATAATACCAGAGCTCACCGTTATATATGAAAACAATCGCAAAAGTGCGCACAACAACTCACCAAAGTTTCATCGCAATCGGATGGATGGTTTAGGGACAAACAAAGATACATTCATTTATTTTCGTTCTCTAGATTTTATGTCCGGGTTAAATCTTCCCCACAGGAAAAACTTAACCCTTCCACACACTTTTCCACAAATGATCATCTAGTCAATCCACGCGATGTAATTGCATTGTATAAGTATAATAAATACAAAACTATACAAGAACAACATGTCAACCTACCAGAGACCAAATGGGAAAATACTTCACCGACTCCAGATATTTTCATATCAGAGGGTTCGGCTCGATAGAACTCCTAACTGTACCGATAAATCCTACTGATCTATCAATATAAATATTTAAAAAATCTTTCGTAATCCTTCATGCGTTTAATATGACTGTTTTTTGCATTTTTATATAAAGATTCTTTGACAAGTCCAATATGCCTAAATTTTGAATGAGAGAGCTAGGTATAATGCCAGTAGCCGAAATAACAAATGGTAATATTTTTATAGTCCGAGAATGCCAAATTCTTTTAATCTCATTTCCTAAATCTGTATATTTTCTAATTTTTTCAGAAACAGATTTTTGAATTTTACAGGAATTTGGAATAGCGACATCAATGTTATAAGTAATTTTTTTTAAATTTTGTCATGTAAAACTATATCGGGTCTATTATGACGAATCGTTCTGTCTGTTAGTATAGTTCATTTTTTTTTATTATTATTAAAATTATTATTTTAAAGTGAAATAACACAAATCTATTGCTTAGAACTCCAAACCCAACATTTTTTGATTAAAAGTCGATGATCTTAACCCCGGAGTAAGTCAACCAACTGTTTATTCATTTAATTTTTTATAACACCCTGTATTTTGTTTGTAGTCCAAATAAACTACCATAATAAATAAGGCTTGTAAAGGAAAACACATTCACACAAATTTATAGTTTGTTTTTCATCTCGCTGGTGACAATTTCTCGGTAGAAAACGATAAAATAATTATTTATGTATTAGCGAATTGTCCATTGTAAGATATATTTCATTTACGAGGAAAACTTCACCAAAATGTTTTATACCATTGAAAGAGTCCAACACAAATTTTTGAGGTGTATTAATTTTAGACTTGGAATTCCCTTAGAATCAATAAATTATGACTTTTTGCTGCACTCATTAAAATTGTTGAAATTAAGTGACAGAAGAAAAATTTTTGATCTAATATTTTTGTATAAAATCGTTAACTATCAGTTGGATAGCCCTGATATATTAAAGTTGATTCACTTTCATATACCTACAATAAGATCAAGGTTCCCTAGTTTGTTTTATTGTGACAACTATATGTCGGTATCAGGCTCCAATTCAGTTGTAAATAGATTACACACCATTGGAAATTTTTATGCCAATGTGGCTGATATTTTTAATATTTCCATACTGAAATATAAGGTTGTACTGATCGAACATTTCAGCCAATTATACGTTAACGAGGTCACTACATAATGATTTTTTGATATTATTGTTTACTTTTAATGCCTGTATAATGTACTATGACTGTAATTAAACATACACAAGCTTGTAAATGGCACTTTGTGCCGTAAATTTTAAATAAATAAATAAATAAATCACAAGAGTTAACATTATTATTTGTAACCTAAAAACATACACAAGAACAGCATATTCTCATATGAATGAACTGTATGCTACTGAGACACGGTTTTTATGTAAAAAAAAGATAAACTTGAAGAAATGAACATAATAGGTATAGAAGGTGGGGATAAAGTAAATTTACGTGAAAATAATGTATTGTATAATAGAAAAGAAAGTTTTAAATCGTAGGTGGCGCAGACATAATAATATAAAATTTACAGGTGACGGTCTGATTGACTGCGATTAATAATTAATAAGTGAATAAATGCACGAAGCAGAGATAGAAAAAGGAATAAGTTTTTACATTGCAGATAAACAGAAGGAATAGAAAAAATGTATGCAGTTGCTCTCTTATGCAGAGATTCTTAAATATAAAAATATGGTACATTTAATCAGAATATTTATCTACCTTAATGTGATTTGTCCCTCGGTAAGAGAAATATTTTGATATTATTTATTTATTTGACGCCCAGAGGGCTTTTACATGATTTGTAGTGTAATTTTAATTTGACAGATGCTTCGAAACTAGGAAATAATACAAATAAAACTACATTAGATAAAAGTCATAAAAACACATAAACAGAGAAATACAGCTATTTTATTGGTTTACAAGATGTGTTTAGTGATAGTGTTGAAATAATTTTTTTAGATGATCCACGAAACTCGCCAAGTTAATATTGAAAATGTCAACGTCACCCAAGTACTTATTCCCCATGGTGTGAAGTCGTTGTATCGGAGAGTGGGCAATGTAGTTACGCTTATGAGTGCTGCTATAGAATATTGTATTTTGTCGTGTTGTTACTGTGGGTATTCGTAAGTTAATGAGTTGCAAAAGTTCACAACAGTCGAATTTAGAGTTAAGTATTTTGAATAAAAATGTTAAGTCGTTTATTTTACGTCTGTCTTCTAATGTATGTATTTTTAGAATATTTAATAAGTAATCGTATTTCAAGTCTTCAACTGGGATATTTAATTTAAAATTGATAAAACGCAGAAATTTTTTTTGAATTCGCTCAATGTTATTAATGTGAATTTTGTAGGTTGGGGACCAAACTACTGAGTTATATTCGATTAGGCTCCTAACTAGAGATATATTAGTTTTATGGCTTGTAAGGAATTAAAATTTTTAGTTGTTCGTAATACGAAGCCTAGTGTTTTCATACCTTTGTTCTCAATTTGATGGATATGATTGGCGAAACTTAGTTTTTCATCCAAAATAATTCCCAGATCTCTCATATCTGTAACTCTTTCTAAAGCTGTGTTATTGACGGAATATCGGATTTTTATTTATAATTAATTTAAAAATTAATAATTAATTATGATTTAAAAATTGGTAAACAAACATGCAGTGATTAGATGGTTGTATTGTATTATGTAGATGTGGTGTATATCTGTCAGTAGTAAGGCTCGGGGTAATTACCTGCCAAACAGGTGAATAACGATAACCGTCACTTCTCGGCAATATGGGGGCAATATATTGTAGAGGAACGACCATTAATTTGTTGAACTAGCTCCGATCAAATTCGTGCCGTAATAATAAGAGTAATTTATTGCCAAGGTTATTCAGGTATAGTGCTATGCAAGTCATTTCAAATAGAAAAAATAAGAAATTTCAAAAAGGTATTCAATTATTTACGACTTTTACGTAGGAACTTCAAAATAAGATTAAATTCCTTCCACCTCGGAATGGACTCAGCTTAGTAAGGTGGTATATAACAAAAACATGTATTTGTGTAAATTGTAATATTATCCTTGATTTGGGAGGCGGGAATGGGTGCCGCTGTCCCGGGAACCTTTATTGGATAACCAACACCTCTGCCGCAGGTCACCCCAAGTGGTTCGCTACGTTAAGTGATTAACAGGAGTGCCCGGGTTTAAAGGGTGAGGTTTAGTGTAGCTGTAGGAGGTGGATGACCAGGACACACTGAACCCCAGATTCCTACCCACTCTTTAAACCCTTTTTCTTCCCAGAACTCTCCTCCCCTTCCTTTCCTTAAAAAAAATCTTCCACACAGCGTCCCCGAAGATGACATACGCCCTGAGGGAAATCATTTTGCTCAGAGTCTACTGTGTGGAGCTCATGTAAAAAAAAATACGTTTCTAAGATTATTGGCAATCACGACTATGTGAGCTAACTGTGTGTTTCCTCCCTCCTACAACATGGGTCTCTTTAAGACCCATGTTCACTCCTTCCTCTCCTCAAAAACACCCTCCACACAGCATCTTCAAAGATGACATAGGCCCTGAGGGAAATTATTTTCCTAAGGGCCTCCTGTGCGGAGTTAATGTAAAAAAAAATAACTTAAGATTAATATATTATAAAAAATTTAAATTAAAAAATTCAGTTCAATTAGAAAATAAAAATTAGCAATTTTAAGAAATAGTTTTATATGCCTACTTGGAAATCAAAGTTCTTATATTTCCTTAACTTCAATGATTAAGTTGTGATAAAATTACATGCCTTGTAAACTAATGCTCTGAATAACGTCACACATCTTCAGCTATCCTAAATCTTACGTAAGTTAACTTCACCAAACTTATCCAAAGATAACTGACGCATCTAAAACTGTTCACCAATTACAGCTTCAGATGCGCTTGTAAATGATTCTAAATACTAAATACGAAACGAGACGAAATGGTTGTTTGCTTGAATTGGTAGTATGATATGTGTAGGAAAAATCAAGGTGTGCAAGGAACAAGAATTACCAATCACTTAACACTGTATCTCTGCGAAGGAACACACAACATAACCGCAATATAGTCATACAGTTCCACCGGGATACCTCAAGGTAGTTTTCTCCACAAATGAGTACAAAACGACATTACGTGCTTTCGAGATGGTCAAATTCCTACTTTTTCTTAAAAACATGATTGTGTACACGAAAAACGCCAACAAAAAGATTCAAAGGGATTTCAAAATCTTCTTCTGTTTTCAAAACAAATGCACTCCGAATTGCAATACTTTTCTTTCCATTGTTTCAAATTTTCGAACAAGGTGATAAATAGGAACTGGATAAATGGCATAACCGTGGGAACTAAGAATATTCTCATTTCAAAACCAAACAATAACTATACCCAACTTAACCTAACCAATTCACTGATCTTTACCCAACCTTTATAATTTTTTCTATATTAGTTAGGTTAGGTTTTATTTTTAGTCTTCCGTTTGATAGGTTGCTTTATTTCAAAACTGATTAATTTCTAACTACGCCTTACATAGTTGTGAATTTTGTCAACTTTACCAGTAGTAAGTAACAAAAATTGAGCTTAAGTCAGATGATGCTTGATATTCCGATCCCTCTGCCAAATGATCCCTCGGTCACTTGGTTCCAAAATTATTGTTTTCTAATAAACACAATCATAGAACTTTGTTTCAATTCCACTTTATTATTTCTTTATCCAACCGGTTTCAGTTAGACCTGAATCTTCATCAGGTATGAATAAAAATAAATTAAGCCATTTTTTAAATATTTCCATTACCCCCGCCCCTCCCTCGTAGACACCTCCCCTCCTCGCCCACGCCTAAGTTAATGTTCTTTCTCCCTCTTCCAATGTTCTTTTAAATACCATGTAAATATGTATTTTGTTTAATGTATTTTTATTCATCCCTGATGAAGGTTCAGGTCAAACTGAAACCGGTTGGATAAAGAAATAATAAGGTGGAATTGAAACAAAGTTATATTATTCTTTTAATGACAAACAAATACCTTTGTGTAACACCACTATTTTATTAACAATATCAACATGTTTCGAAAACTATGTTTTCTTCGTCAGGATAATAAGTCAATAAAAAATAACAAAAGACAAACAAGTATAGACTAATTAGAACATAGACAAAATATTAGATAGGAGAGGTGATTAATTACCTAAAATATATCATAAAAAACAATTATATAAAATAAAATATAAAAATTATTTTAGAATGGGTAAAAATAACATTAACATAATAAAAAATCTTTTAAAAAGAAAACAAGAAGTCTAAATAACAAAATAAATTATTATAAATATAAGTATTAATACGAAAATAAATTTAAAAGATGGCTATTTTTAAAAAACGTATGGTTATTTATAATATTTAATTTACTATTAACACTTTTTCTAATTTCTAAAATTTCTAAATTATCTAATTGTATACCCGTTGTGTTAGTGAAATTATTTATTATTTTTTTTCGAAACATGTTGATATTGTTAATAAAATAGTGGTGTTACACAAAGGTATTTGTTTGTCATTAAATTAATGATGACGCCACAAAGTAAATATGCCTATTTTGAAGAAATTATATTATTCTGTTTATTATAATTATGTATTCCCACAAAGTGTTTGCTACATGTGAAAATTAATTATTTTCTGTTATATTTCCTCCCTGATAGTGTATGCAAAGAGCATATACGGCCGTATATCAAAAATCGACTTGCTTAGGTACATATGTCGTATTTTCTACTGACTGCACATTTAAATATAAGTATTGTATTGTAATGTTCAGCGGTACATCCTCACTGCATACTCCCTTGGGTACACGGTGTTATCAAAAAGATTTTTTTAAACGAATTTCCACTCAAGATGCCTAGAGATATGAGAATATATATTTTTGTTTTTCGGCCGTATATCCTCTCCGCATACTTTAGCAAGGAGGAAGTTAAGAAATAATCCTTAAGGCGAACAAGCATCCCAAGGATCATCTTTCCGGGGGATCAACTGTCCTGGGGATAAACTGCTGGGGATCAAGAGTCAGATCATTGAGGAGGCCCACAAACACAAATACACTTCCATCAACTTACTCCTTGAGTGATCAATTCAATTTATATATTTTGTTATAGCGTTGGTTTCATGGTAGGCGGATAATTTTACGAAACTATTCTCTCTGATTTTTATTTACAGTTTGTGAGAAATCTATCATTAATTTGCATAATCGACTAATCAATCATCAATCTTCAATCAATCAATCAACCTTTCAATCAGGTCTAATATATTTATTTATGATAATAATATGATCACTGAAGAAGTAAACGTATAGAAGTGAGCAGGGGATATGCTTGTATCCCAAAGTAAGCCCAATTAGGACCCTGTAAATATTAATAAAATTTAAAATATGTTTTTTTATTAAATTTCTCAAATAAATTTTGGTTTAATTCGTATAAAAAATAAAACAATGTTAAAAAATTTGATATTTACAAATTTATATAAAAAAACGCATCAATGAGGAGAGAATCCTTCAAGAATCAACAGAATTTTCTTTTGAATATCTCCTTGCTGACGCTGAGTATATCGATCTTGGAAGAGATTCGCTTCAGAAGCAATATACTCTCCCCTACAGGGAGAACCATTGTTACTATTATGTATCTACTTATATTTTATACAGGGTGTAACAGCACGTCGTGAAAGGATGTTAACCAGCCACACCTGACCATATTTTTAGTAAAAAATGTACACGTCATTTTGTTGGCCGATGATATTTTTTTTTATTAAAAATGTTTTTCCGTCACACGTCTCAACCATAGACTACCGAGTCACGTGATAAGCACTCCGTCTCGTTCCAGCAGAATGATCCCGTCTCGACGTAAAATAATCAGGGGCAACGTATTATTGTTTTTTTGTTGTTGTTTAATAGAAAAAAAATATAGGTATCATCGGACAGGAAAATGACAAATACTTTTTGTACTCCAAATATTCTCAAATCCTTCAAGTACGTGCTGTTACCGGTCAGTGGTTGAGTGGGCATCACGTTTGAGTTCCACCCGGGCGTCACGTGTTCGATTCCTCGGCTGGCTAAGTCCTCCATCACGACTCAAGCAACATTTTCGGTTTACTGTGGTAGTAGTAAGAGATTTTCAAATATTGTTGGGTTATTCGTAATCCGGGAATTTTTGTCTTTCTTGATAATAAAAAAAATAAAAAAATGTTACATTCGGTTCCATGACAGTTGATCCGACGACAATTGGCCCGCCGAAAGTTGGCCCGCCGATAGTTGATCCCCGGACAGTTGACCCGCTGGAAATTTGATCCCCTTACAAATCAATCTCTCAGACAGTTGATCCCCTAAAGATTATTTCTTCAAGTAAGTATGCAAAGAGTATATATGGCCATACAACCAAAGTCGATATACTTATATAAGGAGCATGCGGTGAATATATATACGGCCGAATAACAAAATACGACATACTTATATGTGCAGTATGTAATAAGTAAATCGACATTGGTTGTACGGCCGTATATCGTCTCTGCATACTTACTTTTAAGGGATCAACTATCCGAGGGATCAATGGATACTATGGATAGAGGGATCAACTGTCCAGGGGGGTTAATCACTCGGCGGATCGACTGTCCGGGGGATCAATTGTTGGCGGGCCAACTGTCGGCGGGTCAATTGTCGTTGGATCAATTGTCGAGTCACCGTTACATCCTGTTTATCAACATTTTTATATCCATATATGTAAAAGCCCGATGGGCGTCTAAATATTTTGTATATAAAATTCAATATTTGTTTGTTCGTATTTTATACCGTTCCATACCATGAAACTTTAGTGATTTGTTGTGCGCACGCCCGTTATAAGCTGTATATAATGGTAAGCTCTGGCGTTATAAAATTTGTATAAAAAATTGCAAAAGGTGAAGCGCGAGTTGTTTGAAAATGTGTGTATTTCATATATTTTAGCAGCAGGGAGAGAAGGCTGGAGGGGTGGAAAGGCGGGAAATGTGAAAGGGAAACTTGGAAGGGGAATGAGATGCGGTAGGGGACCGATGACGCATGGGGAAAGATATGCAGAGAAAAACAATTTATTTCTTTGAATGTCATTGTAACGCACGTCGGGTACCCGCTGGTAAATAAATTAAAATGGAATTATAAGACAAAATGTATTTGATTTAAAAAATATATCGGAAAATGTGCAAACATTTTGTTCACATTCGATATATATAAGTATTTCCTCCGATCCGGAAGGAAATTTCTATTACTTCCCATTGAAAGTCAACATCGAGAGATACCTAGTATTGGTGAAGGACTTCCATTTTCAATAAGGATATATTTTTTTCTTATAGGGTTTCAGTTATGCAGTAGCGGAGCTAGCTTTGTGCTGAACCGGGGCAAGGTTTAGATACGAGTTCGTATTTATACAAGAATGGTAGATACCTTCAGCGTAGGAAAGATCAACATTCATAATCGAAACGCTGCTATTTTGTTTTTTCATAAACTACACACGGAAAATCAGTTCACCTTTGATTCATTTTCGAACAATCTCTAAATCATTTCCAATCGACTCGAATTAAATTATAAAATAATTACAATAAAGTATTCCATATTATAGAAAAAGTCCTGTATGAGACTGTGCATAATTCTGCACATCAAATTGCAAACACTTACATACATTTTTTTTTACTATTTCAATCTTTAAAATTCTCTTTCTTGTTTAAAATATTTTAAAATTGCGTCTTCGTATTTCTTTAATGGAAAAAGTAAAAAATATAATGAAAAATTTGGAAACAAAATGTGCTTGTTGTCGGATTTTTTTTTTTTTTTTAATTGAGCATCGGACAGGAGTCACAACTGCTCCCAACTGCCTGAAGCCAGTGAGACTATTGCATCCCCGATTGGGGTATATTTTGAGGTTGAAGATAGGTGGGTAGAGGAAGGATATGGGAAAGACAAAGGTAGGAAAGTATCAGGAAATTCAGATCTGTTAATTAAAAGCGACTAAAGTCATTTCAAGCAACGTTTTAACTTATTCTGAATGGTGGTCTTACACCAGAGTGATACCAAGAATATCCTCCACTCTGAAACACGCCGCAAATATACTACATAATGTTTTAAATGAAATATTTGTAAAATAACACAAATTTATCATATAAAATTTATTTTCCCGATTTGATCTCGTAACCTTCGGATTGCGAGTCACGAGCCTTACCATTAGAACACACCAGTTGCCTGCAAGTGAGAATTTGGCAACCCCGATCGGAGTATGTTTTGAGGTTGAAGGTAAGAGGGTAAGGGAAGGAGATAGATATGAGGAAGTATCTAGTGATTTAGATCTAGTCACTTCAAACAACGTCTCAATTCTGAGTGGTGGTCTTGGGGCTATACTGAGAGTATTTTCCACTCTGGAACTTGCCCCAAATACACTTAAAAATAATTTTAATTATTGTTAAATTTTGAAGACACAAATAAATCAAAAAAATTTACTTGCGAACACCGGGAATTTGAATTTGAACTCGCAACCTCTGTATCGCTATTCGAGAGCCTTGCCCCGCAACCACGAAAGCCCTTGCACCATTTAAAAGCATTAATATTTCCAAATATTTGCACATAAATTACTCCGGTAGTAATATTTTTAAATAATAATATTGTTACTTGTCTCATCGAAATCGGCAGAAGATTTAAAATATATTAAATTAAACCTTTCATTATGCACAGATATAAGTGTGCATAATTATGCACATGGGGTCTGAATGGGTTAAAACCTTATTTGATTACGCCACTCTCACAGAACGCATTTTTACTTGTTGTAACCTTATACGGTTTCACTAACGGGAGAATTTCTGATGGAAAAACTTTACTCTCAGTCTAAAGGGGACGATTCACACCCCCAGCCTTCACAATACCATCACTACCCTATGAAATACAATACAAAAGGATGACATTTTCTCCAAAGCTTGCACATTGCGTTTTTATCATTTATTTATATATAAAAGCCCTTTTTCGGGGCGTAACTATCAACTATTTAGATCGTACTGATCGTAAGTACGATCGTACTCTTCGTGTTTTTACCACGTTCTATGTCCGTTTTCATTCAAACAAAGAATTTTTTTACAATATCTTCAAACAGGAGACCATTATGAAAATAATCCATGCCAATCGAAGCATGCGATCATCACCGCCATGACTGCCTGGATGGAGTCCCCCTGATGGCCTTCTGGAGACGGGAAATACCCTCCGTAAACGGGTGTTTGCATACATTTTAGTGTTTAATATGTATAATATATCTTTTTTTTCAGTTTTAATTCGAATGCATTTTTATTTAATTTATTTATTTGTTGTTATTTACTTTTTGCCTCATCTTATTATTGGCCTTTCTATTATTATTTCAAAATATGGAACGTATTGCATAGCACTTCCCCTGCATACATTCTGAAATAAATTATTATTTTTATTTATACCGAACTTAACTGCCCCAGTAAACATATTTTGTATTCCCTCCCCAATATCTTCAGCCTCACAACATACCCCAAATGGGGATGCCATAGTCTCACTGGTTCCAGACGGGAGCAGTTGGGACTCGTGTGCGGTATTCATGTATTTTTTTTTATTAAATGATAAATTGAAGATATTCACTGAAGAACCACATTATTATGCTCTGCATTGAGTATTAAGTAAGTAAATTGAAAAATTCTCTCGCAGGCTAAATCCTTTAGATATATGTGTTTGTCTCTTTTTAGTGTCGCTTTTTCGTTTCGGGAGTTTTAAATCACAACGGCGCTAAAGAAGTTTTCATTTCTAAAGTTGCACTTGTAAATTTTCACTTCTAAAGCAGTAAATATGTGAAATGAATCTCATTTCTATCAATTGGAATTTAGCTCAGTTGTTAACGCCGTTAGTGGTGTAAATTTATTTTAGTCAATCCATGGGGTCAATCAATCAATCCTCATTCAAACCAAAAGAAAATTAAAATGATTTTTTTTACTGTAAAAAAACTTTGTTTTTGCGGTCGATTGTTTTGCTTTGTAAGTAGTTTATTTTGGTTACAAAGGACCCATCTTATTTTGATACTTTCAACGAATACTTCCTCTTTGTAATATTGATGAAATTCGCGCTCGCTACCGCGAAACGTAGAAATCAAATCAATATATATAAATCAGGCACGCAAAAGCACCCGCGAGAAGTGGGTGAACGCGGCAGAAGGATGATCAGTATTTCTATATAAATGGCAACAATTTGTTGTTGTTTTTTGTATTTTATTAGACTTTTTGAAACACCTGCAAGACGTGAAGCAATTTTATAGCATTAATCTACTTTTTATTCAGACATTTATTTTATTTTATTCAGTCATTTAATTCAAGTTGTGAAAACATTCCCGAGTTACGAAAAGTCTGACGGTATTTGAAAAACTTTCAGTTACATCGCAATGACTAAATAAAACACCTAAGAGTAGGACTTGGTATACAAACATTCACTCCAAACAGTCGAAAAAAAATAGTTATTATTCAGTGGCTTGAGATTTGATTGACATTTGGGGGCAATAACAAAAATTTATTACTTATCTTTTCTTTTTCGGACAATACTTTATTTAATCATAATAATTGTTCTGACAAGAAGCCCAATAAACTACAGTAAATATCAGGAAATAATTTTCAAAAAGTGAATGGATTTCATAATATCCCCAATATTTCGAATAAACATTCCCTTGAAGGAAATATACCCACTTTTACACATATCTTATGTTTAAAGAATTTTTAAGAAAACTATCACTTTTTATCGTGCATAAAAACACTAAACTATAGGTGATTAGATACGTTTTTTAGATTTTTACGGCCAAAGGTATTTTCGTAATTTGTTTTTGGGGTGTTATACCGTGTTGCGCTACCTCCTTCTTTAGCCAACGTTTCGGACACTGTAACGATTATTGATTGTTTATATTGTAGATTGTTTTGATATTACATTTTATTAGGTTACCTAAAATGTATAACTAGTATATATCGCCCCAAAAATGAAAACATCTCTTAACCCGTCTAATCACAGGAGACCCAAGTTGTCCCAAAACATCATATGCCGTTAAAATAAGAGGAGACCCAGATTGTCCCGGAGCGACCGTGCATTATTAAAAGTTAGATATCTCTCTTCCTATCATACAAAAATTTGTGATTTCTTTTATGTTAGAAAGTGAAAAAAATTATGCTTCTTATTGCTTTAAGAATATACAAGCTATGTTGGTTAGATATTTTACAAACCCGATCTTAAGTGACGATTTTATTTTGCGTCAATTTGTGACGTAACAAACACTTAATTTAAAAATAAAATTGTATGAATTTCATAAAATGTGAGGTGACAGTTTTATTACAAATTTTCTTTAGAAAAGAAATCTGAATTTTAAATTTTCAGTTTATTTTATTTTACGTATTTTTTTGAGGAATCCCCAGGTACGTATTTTTTAGCCAATTTTCATTTTCAATATCAAAATTTAAATATTTTAAAACAAAAATTATGATTTCTAATAAACACATCGGAATGATTGTTTTATATAGATTTTAGAACAATTTTTGTTTTTGCAAAAAAATTAAACAATAACCGATAAAAATGAACATTTTAAATGCATGGGAAAAATCGGGAATTTTGCGCGCAAATCTTGACAGGCAAAAGATCATAGATATTATTTTCTCATTATTCGAAGGGTTAAAATATAGTAAATGCAGGATATTGGTTAATCCTTCATTATACATTTGCGAATTATTAACGCAAAAAAAGTATTTTGTTGAAAAACCGGAATAAATTTACCAATACAATGCCTGTTAGTACCTGTGTCACGTGTTCTCAATAAAACGATTCCAATGCATTTGGGCAAGCAGAATATAAGTGCGGTGACTCACGTCGTTGCGTCTCACTCAAGCTCTTTACTTTATATATGCGAGTGCGCAAGATGAAGGCCCAGTCGTGTTTTTTTCTTCGAAGGTAACTTTTTTTGTCGTCGGTAACTTGGGGTTAAGGAGTTCTTGACTAAATAATTCTTTGTTGTCGATAATTATTTATTTTTTTATTTGGTATGTTAGATTTTTTTACGTATATTTTATCTTTAAGCAGGCAGTAGGCGGCTCTGCTTAAAGATATACGGACCGGTACCGATCCGCGGACTGGGGGTTGGGGACCACTGATCTAGAGGATCAACTGTCCAGGAGATCAAATTTCTGGGGGTTCAACGGTCGAGGGATCAATTGAAGGTCCTTCGTGTTACGGAAAATATTATAAACATTTGATGTATTTGTATATTTATTAAAAACATTTTAAATGAAGAGTCAATCTTACCTTTCACCAAATTTGAAATTGTAACTGTGATTATTTAGCGATGAAAATATCAAAATGTCGAAAAAAGTTTAATCATTTGATTCAGAAAGAGTTTTTTTTTCGAAATATTGCCATTACACGGGCCAAGTATCGAGGGATCAACTGATTATGGGACGAATTGTCAGCGCACGATCAGGAAGCACGTAGAAATACGAGCAGGAATATGTGAATTAGAAGTAGAATTTGGTAGCCACCTCTGGTCTGGAGCCCCAAAATACTTGAAAAACCCACGACTCAGCAAAAACGGGCGATCCGTTTGATAGATTATCCTATCTTAACAAACAGATTTCAATATTTAGAGAACAGGCGTCGGATACTGTCCTTGTTCTACCGGTAGAAGATGCTCAGAGGGGCAAGCGTCATTGAATCCTTCGCCACCGGTGCACCAAAATACGCAAAACGCGCCCCCAACATTCTAATACGGTTAATGCATGTCATATGAGAACGGATCGTTTCTATGACTCGTTCTTTAGTTCAACAGCTCGACTGTGGATCGATTTGCCGACCTATGTATTTTCTCCCACCTACAACATTTGGCTCTTCAAGACCCAAGGTCACACCATTTTTTCCACAATAAGACCCTCCACACAGCATCCCCAAAGATGAAATAGGCCTTGGAAGAAGCTATTTTATTTAAGGCCTCCTTTATGGAGTAAACGTAAAAAAAAAAAGTAAAAAAATAGGAAAAAAGGTGGAACGGCGTTTGAACAAAAAATAATAAATTAATAACCAAACTGAACCATAAAATAAGGAGTTTCTGCTAAATTTGATTTTCCATCCTACCTAAGGGTAGACCTTGCAGAACATAACATTAAGTTACTTAGATTAACTAGAATTATTATCTCTTGGTGTGATTTCCAATTCCTCCATTATTACAGTTTTAATGCTCGGGGGAAATTTAACCCTGTTTTCTCAATCGTGTATTTGAGGCTGTTTGCACTATACTAAAAAGCAACCCTTGTTTATTTCAATTAGCACTGTCAGTAAACAAAAATCACTGAACAGAAATTTGTAGAAAGACTATAATTTATATTGTTTTTAAAGAAAACTGAGGTTGAAATATTGTGTAACTCATTTCTACTCCCAGACAAGCTAATTAATCGATGATCTGTTCAAGAAAATAAAATTTTGATGCTTCAAGCTTTTTTGTCATTCAGTCCATCTAGGCCTTTGTCATCTTCAAGGTTGCTGCGATGAGGGTCTTTTTAGGGAAAGAAAGGATACGTGTTTATGGGAAGAAAAAAGGTATGAGGGTGTGTGTAGAAATCCGGGGATCAAGGAAAGACGGTTGTACAAATTCATCCCTCTCACCGTGCTGAAAGGCGATGGCTCAAGAGAGTCCGGCTGGAGAGGTCAAAATGTCTCCTTCAACCAGTCTCTTCCAATCCGGCCCGTCAAGAAGCAGGTGGGCATACGCAACCGCTCCCAAGACCTAGACATAGCTCACCCCATAAATCCGGGCACCATTGATAAAATGGTTCTCGGGGTAGGTACTATACCCGCCTCTAAAATTGTAAAAATTAGATTTAATTTATATTAGGAACAAATTAATAGATCAGTCGACTCCTGGGCTCCAGACAAATCGAAGAATTTGATTGTCATTTTTTTAATATTTAATAATATTGTTTCAAATCGATTTTTAAGAACGGTTGTTATATGAACAAGTTCTGCTGTGTGATTTTTATTACGCGTGACAGCTATTTTGCCTTCTGAAAGCATTACCAAACTGACATGCTCTTAAAGCATAATCTCACTGACGGTTTGATAATAGGCGCTTTAAAATTCCCACATTTACGAAATGACGACGGAACAACAAAGGAAATAAACATACGTTCCTTATCATAGTAATGCTGCATCTCTTTCTGAGACATTAAATAATGCCAAGACACGCAATGTTTTATCCAAAAGAAAAAAGGAGCACTTTGGAGAAAACAGACAAACGTACACTGTATGTCTCATCTTTTTTCTCACCATTATTTAACATGTAAGAAAGAACTGCAGCATTATTGTGATAAGGAACGTATGTTTATTGCATTTTTTGTACCTTCGCCATTCCGTAAACGTGGGAATACAAAAAGCGCCTAATGCTTTCATGCACATTTTGTTTAAAAATAACTTTTTTTTAAAATTATTACATTTCGTATTAAATCATCAGTTTTCTTCCGAGATTGATTTTAGCTAGTTATTTAAAAAAAAAAATTAAAAAAAAACAATAAAAATTGAAGAAAGATATATATAAATTGAAGTAAAATAAAAATTATTGATGGTCGGCGTGGTTGAGCGGTAAGGCTCTTGACTCGCAATCCGAAGGTCGCGGGATCGAGTGCCAGCGTGGAAAATAAATTTTATTTGATTAATTTATGTTATTTCACAATTAATTAATTAAAAATTATATGTAATTTATTTGCGGCACGTTTCAGAGTGTAAGATTCTATTAGTATCGCCCTGATGTAAGACCACCATTCAGATTTGAAATGGCTTTAGCTATATTGGTGACCACATGTGAATAGCCAGGTACCTTCTTCTTCCCCAACTCCTTCCCCACCCTACTACCTTCAGCCTTACAACATACCGCAACTGGGGATGCCATAGTCACACTGGCTCCAGACGCTAGCAGTTAGAACTCTTGTGTATATTTTATTCGTGCGACTCTTGTGCGGTACCTGTGTATTTTATATAAGTACCGCACAAGAGTCCCAACTGCTCCTAACCGTCTGCAGTCAGCAATACTAGGGCATCACCAATTGGGGTATGTTGTGAGGCTGAGGGTAGTGGGGAGGGGAAGGAGATGGGAAGAGGAAGGTGGAGAAGTACCTGGCTACTCAAATCTGGTCACTAAACACGGCTAAAGCCATTTCAAGCGACGTTTCAATTCTGAATGGTGGTCTTACACCAGGGCGATATTAATAGTATCTTCCACTCTGGAACGTGCCGCAAATATACTATTTATCATTTTCAATGAATAAATTGTGAAATTACACAAATTAATCAAATAAAATTTATTTGCCACGCCGGGATTCGATCCCGCGACCTTCAGAATGCTAGTCAAGAGCCTTACCGCTGGACTACGCCGGCCGCCGTATTGTTTGATATTCATTTTAAAAAAAAGATCAATTACGTCGAAAATATTTATTTATTTATTTATTTATTTATTAGCAAAAACAGCATTACACCAATATATTGCAAAAACGGTTGTACAAGATACATCGTCATAACGTTTACAGTTAAAACATTTATTTAATAAGTGCTATTTCACGCTTAAAATCATTGCAGGAAATGTGGAAAATATCCACACTTCCTGCAAGGCAGTTAATTAATTAATGGAAATATTACGCTTAATTTGGCCACACGTTCACGCCAATGATACTTTCTGGGTCATCTATTCGGTGTCTAGAACATAATATATAATCTGCCTCCATTAGGCCGGGGACACCGCAGATTTGAGAGCAGCCCGTCCTGTTCCAACTAAACCCAAGGCAATGATCATTAATGGCAATGATGTAAAAACCTTACCGTCACTGTCACTGTTACTACCACCCGGAACGGGTTCCGTGTCACCGGTGACACGTGCGGGCCGCATTCAATTACGTGTACTATTTTGCCGAGACACGTGCGGTGTGGTACCTGCTTTGTACTCACCAGGTAAAGGGGACTCTTACGGGTCAAGTGGCAGCAATCGAGGGCGATTCAACAATAAAAACACGGTTTTTATAAAGAGAATCTTGCGTTCAACGTACATAGACAATGTATCAATATCAATTCAATTTATATATTAATAACAGACACTTATGTATATATTGCCATCGGCTGCTAGTCCTGATAGTTCTGAAGATGAAGATTGATGATGATGAAAACTTGCAATTTTAGTAGAGTTTTAAGGTAACAATTTTTCCCTACCAATGAAATACAAGACCTCTATGTAAGTCTATAATAGCCAGGTAATATTATTAATACCCACATGAGGTAAAAATTGCGAGGCGCAAATGACGCCGTTCTATTTGTATAGAAATCATACACTTTAAATTCAGTAAATTTAAATGATTCACCTCTTCAAGGCACATAAGATTCTAGAAAATAAAAAGAAAATATGTTCATTTTATAAACATCACAAAATTAACATTTCAAAGCGTTTTCAAAACATGGAAAGTAGATGATATAACATAAGCAGATTTATATAACAGCAACAAAGCTTGCCATCTAAATTGTGCTTTATTGATACAAAACACATCGATATTAAAAATTATTCTATTTAACAACAAGACAGCTCTCTCGACTGGCATGGCTATTGGCAAGTTAGTTCTGCAAGTCTAGAGATAAAACAGTCTTCGAATCTCAGAGTTTGCAAGAACAATAAAATTTATATTAGCAAATCTCGAACGAAAATGTGAAGCAGAAAAATATGAAAAAGATACATTCGCATCTAGGAATAGAACCCAGTACCTTAGCCTTACCGGGGCTCTACTCTTATCGCTGAGCTAATTCGACCCGTCTTCTTTGGTCACATTTAATTGTATCATACTTTGACTAAGAACTACCAAAATTATCTTTATTTTCTTGCAAGATTCTACCCGAGACAAGTGCAATCTAGTTAGTGTTTTATTTTTTTACATTTGCTTCAATCAGAAGGTAATGTGGAAAAAAAAATCCCTCAAGGCCTAAGTCATTTTTGGTAAAGCTTTGTGAAGGGTCTTTTCGGAGAAAAGAAGGAGATAAAGTTCTGTGAAGAAAAAAGATATGAGGGGTGGGTAAGAATCTGGGGATCAATGCGTTCAAGTGACGAACGTATGAATCCATCCCTCCCACTGCGATACGAGGCAATGGATGGATAGGTCAAAAGGTCTTCATCAACTGTCTCCCCCGATCCGGCCCGCCATGCAGTAGGTGGGCAAAAGTATCCGCTGCCAAGACCTAGACAAACCTCACTTCTTAAACCCGCCCCCCCCCCTGTTACGTTACCAAACGTGGCGAATCCCTTGTGGTGACTACGGTGGGGGTGTTGTTTATCTATAATAAAATAAACTTTAATATTTCACACTTTTTTAACAATATTCCTCACTTGGCTCTGGACAGTTTTGTTATATTTTTTTAGATTTTATAATATTTCACTTGATTTTGAATTCCAAGCAAAATAAACAAGATTAATAAATTTTTCCGTTGATTCAACCCTTTCAGAACCCCGTTCTCTCCATATTAGGGTTTCCCTATTCCCAGCCACGTACCTACTTCCGTACCGCAACCGCACACCCTGTGCGATACACTCCCTACTCCTAATACTCCGCTCGCTCAGCTAGTGCAATACAGCCTCAGCTGGTGGGGCTGTTTGTTCCGCTAAGGCCACTGAATCGACAGACCCATAGAAATGTGTTAAGAGCATATCCGTGTGCCCGAATTAGTTTAATTTATAATTACTTATTCTTATATTTTTTATATTTATGTATATACAACGTGATAAAGGACTTACTTTAACCATTGACATACTCAAAATTTTCTATAAAATGTTTTACTTGGAGTAAAACATTTTAGAAAAAATTTTGAGTCTCTGGTGACATTTTTGATATTTATTTTTTTCAATTTAAAACAGTGGGTGTTGGAGAGTTAGATGCGGGGTGGGAAGTTAGACAGTTACTCGGCTGAATGACCAGTGATGACATGTGGAAGTAAGTTTTTTGTTTGATTTTTCAGGAAAAAACATAAAATAGTTACCGGAGATCAAAATTTCATCTTCATTTTTTACTCCAAATGATGTAAAAAATCACTGGTTATTAAAGTATGTCAAGTACGTCCTGTAAGACACGCTAAATTACAAAACAAATACAGAATGTAATTCATCTAATAACTGTATTTTTTATACCTTCAATAATATTTGTCTGAACGAAGACATTGACAATTTTTCGGATTCACTGCCCAATTTAAAAGAAGCATCATGTCAATGTTATAAACTATTCAAAACTATTAACTATTCAACCTTGGGCGTCCGAAAATGGAAGAGTACGGCGAGAAACACGACACAAAAAAGCCTTCTGATTTCAACAAGATGAAGCTATGGCGCAATGCCGTCCATCGTTCACGCGAACTTTTGCAAGAGCTCTGTCCAGGACACCTGATCTCTTTTCGGGGGGATATTTTATGGCCCTCTCGCTCCCCCGATTTGACCTTGAGTGATTTTTTTTTCTGTAGTGATACGTCAAAGCTAAGATAAACAAACTTTGACCTCGAACCTTTGAAGCTCTGAAGTGGCAAAAAATTTCTTTGAAGGGCTCAATATGTGTATTGCTCGCCAAGGCCGCCACGCTAGATGATATCATTTTCAAAATATCATGAAAAAACGGCATCATTTCTCCGACCTAAAGGCACCCGCACTATCCCTTTGCTCAATCTGGGGGGCCTTCAGTGATTTTTTTAAAATAGGGAGTCCTTTCTGCCCCACCCTGTTTATACACACACTCATACACACATGCACACCTTTATACTACATACGTTATCCGGTAATTATTTAATGTATATACTACATATTATTTATTGTTATCAAGTTTAATTTGTAGAACTCCATTTTAATTTTTGTTATTTCTTTTTTATATTAAATAATATTATTATTCAATTTATAAAAACAGTTTTTTAATAAAAAAGTTCTGCTAGGTAATTATTTTTACACGTGACAGCTGTTTCGCCTTCTGAAGGCAGTTTGATAATGCCTTCAGAAGGCGAAAGAGCTGTCACGTTTAAAAATAATTACCTAGCAGAACTTGTTTATAAATAAACTGTTTTTATAAATTGAATAATAATATTATTAAATATATAAAATTTAAAAAAAAAAACTACATATTATAAAGCTTTACAAGTGTGAAAAAATTAATAACTACTGTATTATTACAGGTGTGAAAATCAAATTAAGTCCCTGAAATTGGATAATGATATATTGTTCCCTTAACTAATTAACATCTAATAAAAAAAAGTATTATTGTTATTGTTTTTTTTTTATATCTATGTCAAAAATTTTTTGTATATTTATTTCATTCAAGACATTTAAGTCTTTGATCATTGTATTCACACTTTTCAGATGTTTTTTTTATGCATGTAAATACTCCTCCCATAAACACGAGCTCCTAGAGCTCAATTTATGGAGTAGTAGAACCATAAAATTAATTCTTTTGTACACCTAGGTAATAATATTATAAATGTAATTATTATTGTAAAAAATAAAAAAAAATGAAAAATAAAATAAAATTAATAACTACTGTAAATTCATATAAGTTTTTAGATTTTCACGGCCAAAAGTATATTTGTTATTTGTTTTTGGGGTGTTACAACGTGTTGCGCTACCTCCTTCTTTAGCCAACGTCTCGGGCAGCGTTACAGTGTCCATCATTATACTGTAAATTCTTTCGTCACTGTAACGAATGAACCGTTTTGTTTTTAAAATTAAAAATAAATATAAATGGATAAAATTGGGTAGTTTATCCTTCTTGATATTATCTGTTCGCTGGTTAAGACCGATTCACAATAATGATAATTAAAATAGTAATCAAAAGTGATTGCCCTGGAACCGGTGTCGGAACTAGTGACGGAACTGGTTACGGAACTGATAATGGACTTGTTTACGAAATTGGATGATGTTTATGTTTTGGACGTATTGAAGAAGCAGTCGGAAAATATTAAGTTTTTAGGTTAAGGCCAGGATAAGACCTTAAAAATTAAGCATTAGGGTCAGTTGTTTAACTGATCGTCATATTTATAATCCTCACAATTTGACTTTGAGCGACCTTGTGTTTTTTTTTACAAGTTAATGGTCTCAGTTACTCGTCGATTCGTTATGATGTAGGAAATTTTATATTGAGTACTTTTTAACTCCACACAGGTGGAGGAGGAGAAGGTTTTCTTCCATTATTTCATTGAAACATTTTTTTTAAAGTTTTTTTTATTCATTTAACAGAGAATTCCGGTCCAATTTTTTTATTTTTTTTATGAATAATGACCTTCTAACTTAAATAACTGCATATTTATTTTTATTTTTATAGTTAGTTTTAATAGTTAAAATAAATGTCAAAGTTTTAATTTTTCAAGATCCCCCGAAAACCACCGAATCTAGTGTGACGTCATCATGACTAACCGAAGTATGAATCTTGTAGGGAACTGGAATCAGCTGTTCGACTCCCGCCATTTTGAATTTCAGCGTTGGAGCGTTTTCATAGACATTACTGGGCAAAATGATCGTTTTTTGTACAGTTAAAGTTTTTGAATATTTTAAATTATATAGATAAACTAATAGAGATACTTTATTTTTGATACTGCATTATTTAGGCCTAAATAATGTTTCAATACAAACAAAAACTATTATATGTCCAATTCTCTATAAACCAATAACACGGAATGCCGAACGGCTTTCGTCTTCATTTCTATTGATTTCTATACAACTTTGACCCAGGTGACGCGGCGCGGTGACGTCACGCCGCCAAAATCCAGCAATAGGGTGTTTTAATGACACGTTTTAAAATGGACTTTTTAATATTTTTTTAAAAAACTCTACGTTAAATATTATGTAATAAAACTTATATATTCAGAATCAGCGTTTATTGGTCTATATGAACATATTTTTTTAAAGCCATAATATTTTTCACTGGAGTTCCTTATTGTTTGTTACAAGAATTTTAGACCACCATGCTAGGCACATGCCCGTGTTGCGGTGGTCGATTTATGATAGGTGTGTTGGGGTTTCTGGAGCTGAGTCTCAAACCAATTATGAATTTCAACAAAAGTTAATTGATTTGGGTCGTAGATGCCGCCATTACTTTTTTTTTTAAATAGGCAATTCACCCCAAAAAGAGTGCTTTGTGCCGATTAAGTTAAGAAAGAAAGTTATAATTTTGAGGAAAATAATTTTAATAAAAAGAGAATTGGACAAATCAAATATTGAAGTCCATCAAGTCTGTGAACTTAAATAAAACCGAAAAAACGCGAGAAGACCCAAAAGTTGTTGAGAGACAGCAAATACGGAATACTGAGAGGTGAATGGTGGGTGATTTTAATAAGCAAACGATTATGCTTTTGAAGAAAAAAATATTTTCACAATTGAAAAAAACATGGTCAAGAGTCTCCTCCACACCGCACTGGTAGAGTGGACTATCTAGGACTCGGATGTTTTTTTCGAATTTCCCTCAGGACCAATGTCATCTGAGACGCTGTGTGGAGGGTCTTTTTGGGGAGAGGAAAAAATTAACATTGGTCATGAAGAGACCTATGTTGAAGGAAAGAGGAAACACAGAAGCCGGCAAATCGTTGCACACCCGAGCTGTTGAACACAAGAATGAGTCGAAGAAGCGACCCGTTCTCATGTGACAAATGTTAACCGTGTACATATTATGTTGGTCACGCGTTTGGCGTATTACCCGACTATGCACCGGTGCCGAAGAAATTAATGACGCTAGTTCCTCAGAGCATCTTCCATTGAAATACCGGTAGAACAAGGATAGCATTCCCACCTTATGCCTGTGCTCTAAAGATTGCAATCCGTCTGTTAAGATGGGAGAATATGCCAAACGGACCGCCCGTTTTTGCACAGAGACGAAGTATTTTGGAGCTCCAGACCAGGTGTTGAGTTGTTTTGAACAACAATTGTTTAAACCATCAAGCTTTAATGTCATCCTTATCTTTTTATATATTTTAAACCGACCATTCGAAAGTCAAAATATCGTTTTTTGTTGATTTACAATGACGTCAAAGGTGACGGTTGGTTCAACAATTTGGCCAAAAGAATATTTTCCAAGCATCGAAACTTGAACAACGATAAATCTGTAAAAAAAAATTTTTTTCGTCATTTTTTGTTTTCATTTGGTTATTATTGAAAAGCAGCACTCACACAAAATGTACGACTTGATTAAAAACTCCATGATTGTTTTAAGTTATTTATATTTATTAAAATATTATATTCAAAACATTATTATTTTAATAACAATAAAAAACACAAATTTATAACAGACTACTTTAATTTTATTTTATTCAAACTTAACCGGTTTCGGAAGAACCCTTCCTCCTTTAGGAGAATATAAGAGCTTACCTACAATACAGAATATTAACCGACAATACAGAACTAACCCACAATAAAAACATAATATACACAAACTAAAATATTTGCAGGGGGTGAGCTTCGCTTAAATTTTATTAATGGAAATAAACATGTAATTTTTTTAAGTAGGTATAAAAATTAAGCTTTCAAACCTAAAAAAGTATTAAAAATAGTTAACCTTATGTTTTCTCTAACTTAAGTACTTATAAAGAAAAAAAATAAAAACACAAATCTTTTTATTTTAATAGATAAATGTATTTAATATTCGAGTTACCTCATTTTTTAGCGTTGTGTAAAAATAATTAATTAAAAATTCATAAAGTTAAATTTTTTTTTTAAAAACGATAGGAGATTTTGGTTTTATGTAGGTTTACATTTTACTTCTTGTGTGGTTATCTTATAGATTTTATTATAAAGCGTGGTGTTTCTCCGTCTTAAATCATTTATATCATATTTATCACTGCGATGGCAACGGAGACAGCGATTTCTATTACTTGTTGCGAAAACCGAACAAATCAGCCTGAAAGTTTAACAATTTAAGTTTAAACTTTACAATTTGGAAGGCGGGTATGGATACCGCGAACCTTTATTGGAAAACCAACACCCCTGCCGTAGGTCATATTAAGCGGTTCGCTGAGTTTAGTGATTTGGCACGGGTGTCCGCGTTCATGGGCTGAGGTTTTTCTAGGTCTGACCTAAGAGACTGGTAGAAAGAGACATTTTTATCTCTCCACGTGGATTCTCTCGACCCATCGCATTGCACACTAGTGCGAGGGATGGATTCATTCGTTCGTCCCTCCTAGACACACTGACCTCCAATTCTTACACACCCTTCATATATTTTCCTTCTCACACTTCCTCTCCTTCATTTCCTTCAAAAGACCTTCCACACAGCATCTCTAAAGATGGCGTAGGTCCTGATGATAATTGTTTGCATCAGCGCCTCCTGTGTGGAGCAAATGTTAAAAAAAAATCGTGAATAATATATTTTATCAAGCGACATAAAAGGTTTTTACTCTGTCACATTCGAATAATCGTTTCTTTGCCCCCAGTAAGTCAATAGCAACATGTTTCTTAGCAACTTTACAATTTGTGACATTCAAGTCCCCTTAAAGTATCGCACTTACAATTTGCACAGAGTTTCAGAGAGCTAATATGGAGAGCGTATCGATTCTCTGAAATTCCCTTCATGTGATACATGCTCTTGTGGCTCTCTGACATTTTGCCTTTTTGGAGTGAAACTTCTTTTGCACCGTTGAGATTCGAAACTCGGATGAAACGGAAGTGGCACTAAAAAGAGACAAACACATAAATCTGTAGGATTTAGCCTGCAAGTGAATGAGATAGAATGAAACCTTACTTACTTGCAGTACCTACGCTGCGCTCATAAGCTGTTTTGATTATGATCTCACTTTTCAAGGTTCCTATTGGTTGAGATCGTTTTGGTTTTGCTTCTATCGCGTGTGAACGGCACTTGATTTTACTTTAACTCCACATAGGAGGCCCCGAGAAAAATAAGGGCCTGTGTCATCTTTGAAGATGCTGTGTGGAGGATCTTTTGAGGAGAAGAAGGAGTGAACATGGGTCTTGAAGAGACCCGTGTTATAGGAAGGAGGAAACACAGAGACCGGCAAATCGTTCACAACCAAGCTGTTGAATTCAAGAACGTAGAAATGAACGTAGAAAAAAACGAAGAATCGTAGAAAAGGCCTGTTCTCATGTGACAAATGTCAACCGTGTACATATGTTGCGCCCGTGTTTGGCGTGTTTCCCGACTATTTGCCGTTGCCGAAGGGTTTAATGATGCTGGTTTCTCGGAGCATCTTCCTTTTTAATACCGGTAGGACAAAACCAGCATTGCCTGTGCTCTAAAGATTGCAATCGGTTTAATAAGATAGGATAATCTATCAAACAAACGTGTATTTTTGTAAGTACCGCACAAGAGTCCCAACTGCTCCCAACCGTCTGCACCCAGCAATACTACGCCATCACCAATTGGAGTATGTTTTGAGGCTGAAGGTAGTGAGAAGGGGAAGGAGATAGTGTACATAGATAGAGGTGACGAAGTATCTACCTGGCTATCCAATTTTGGTCACCAATCATGGTTAAGCCAATTTCAAGTAAAGTTTTGTTTCTGAAGGGTGGTATTGCACCAGGGCGATACTGAAAGTATCTATCACTCTGGAACGGGCCGCAAATATTCAATACATGTGGTTAATTCTTAAAGTTGTGTAATAACACGAATTCGTCAAATAAAATTTACTTGCACACGCCAGGTTTTTAACTCGCGACTTGCGTTTTTAAATAGCGAGGTGTTACCACTCAGTCTCGGAGGCCGAAGAAAATACACAGTTTGATTATTGTCCAAGATTAACTTTCTAAATATTTCAAATTTCATGATATTAACCATTTCATTATGCGGCTACACAAAATAGGTTGGAAAAAATATGAACAAAATAATTAACGACATGTTTTTTCGCGTACGAGTTTGGGAAATGTTTCGGCATATAATGATGTTTGTACCTTGTAACCGCGCCCGACAGATGGCGCCATGTAAAAAAATTTAAAAAGCAGTTTTCCCGCCTAAAAAGGTTGTACCAACGCTAAAATATTGTATGTTTTCCGTAATATTGCGCCGTAAAGGCAACGTCGTAGAAATAAATTATACGGTTTTATGCACGATTCTAGAATGTACGTGGATATCTAATGGAGCATTTATCTGACAAAATGTTCGTATTTATTACGACTTATTTAGTCAGCGTTATGTGATTGAATTCTTGAATGTAGTAGGTGAAACGCCATTTTTTTTTACGCGAGCTCCACACAGGAGGCCCTGAGGATAATAATTTCCCTCAGGGCCTATTTCATCATTTGGGAATGCTGTGTGGAGGGTTTTTTTAAAGGAAATGAAGGGGAGGAGAGTTCTGAGAAGGAAAAGGGTTTAAGGAGTAGGTAGGAATCTGGGGTTCAATTTGTCGTGGTCCAAGACCTAGACAAACCTCACCCCATGAACCCGGGCACCCCTGCTAAATCACCAAACTTAGCGAACCACTTGGGGTGACCTATGGCAGAGGTGTTGGTTATCCAATAAATGTTCCCGGGGCGGCGGTACCCGTTCCCGCCTCCCAAATTGAATCGAACCACTTGGGGTGACCTATGGCAGAGGTGTTGGTTATCCAATAAAGGTTCCCGGGGCGGCGGTACCCGTTCCCGCCTCCCAAATTGTCTATGCGTTTTGTAGCCACAAAACGTGTTTTCAACGCTCTATGTTTTTTTTATGAAAGGAAATGGTATTTCCTTTAGAAAGGCGGAATTAATGCCGTTATTTTGACTTTGACTTGAAACTTTGAAACTTGATTGGAATTGTGATTTTGTCAACAATTTTGAAAGTTTCATTGATTTTTAGTGTTTGCCTGCAGTAAAAAAAAATCAACCCTAAAGTAGGCTCTTTGATAAGGGTAGTTTATACTGCAGATAATTTAGATAAAAGACAGCATTTATTTTTTGAGAACGTTCAGAAATATTCCATTGTTTGAATTTTATTGCAAAGTGGAAATGAAGGATGTTGACAGAAAATTCCAAGGCCTAAAAAATAAAGAATAAAATAATGAATTACATTTTTTTACATAAGCTACACCCAGGAGGCCCTGGAGGAAATACTTCTCCTCCTGTGTGGAGGGTATTTGTAGGAAAGGAAGGAGAGGAACTTCTGAGAAGGAAAAATTTGAGGGACGAATAGGAATCTGAGAGTCAGTATTTCCAGGAGTAACGGACGTATTTCGTACCTATTTCTCCCAATGCGGTGCAAGGCGATGACCCGAGAGAGTGCTGCTGGAGGGGTCAAAAGGACTTTCTTCACTAGTCTCTCTCGATCCGGCCTGCCACGCAGTTGGGGTCTGCCGTCAAGATCCGGACAAACCTTACCCCATGAATCCGAGTACCCCTGCTACGTCACCAAACGCAGCGAACCACTTGGGGTGACCCATGGCATAGATGCCATGTTAATTACCATCCAATTAACGGTTTCCGGGTTGGCAGTACCCAAATTCACCTCACAAATTTTAATTACTAGGGTCAGTCAAAAAGTAATGCCTCCTATTTTTTCTCCTTTAATTGTCAAGAAATAAAAAATGAAATTACATAGGTCAAAAACCACACTATTGACGATTAATTTTTCAACTTTCAATATCATCTCTGTCCATTCCCAAAGTTTTGGTCCATCTTTTAACAATGGCATGTTTCTCAGAGTGGAAAAAATGCACAGTCCTGTTTTTTAAGCCATTGATGCACGGAAGCTTTCACGGCCTATCTTCAAAGTGAATCCTACGATGAGTTTCTTTTAGCAGTGACGTATTGGACAGAATTTATTGTGCATCCCTGCTCCAAAAAATCAACCATAATCAAACCTTCTGCAAGTCAGAGCACCGTCGCTATAATTTTCCCTGGAGATCAGCACAGTTTTGAAGTGTTTCATCCTCAGTGAGTTTGTTTGATGCCATTCCGTTGATTGCCTCTTTGATTCAGGTTAAAAAAAATGAACCCAAGTTTCGTCTCCGGTCACAATTTTTCTACAGTTGCATCACCGTACACATTTTAACGTCTTTCATGAATGCAAATATACACCTCTGCCATAGGTCACCCCAAATGGTGCGCTACGTTTGGTGATTTAGCAGGGGTGCCTGGGTTCATATGATGAAGTTTGTCTAGGTCTCGAAGGTGGATGACCAGGACACACTGAACCCCAGATTCCTACCCACCTCTTAACCCCTTTTCTTCCCAGAACTCATGTTCCCTTCCTTTCCTTAAAAAAAACCCTCCACACAGCATCCCCAAAGATGACATAGGTGCTGTGGGAAATTATTTTCCTCTGGGCCTCCTGTGTGGAGCTCATAAAAAAAAAAAAAGGCGTTTCACCTACTACATTCAAGAATTCAATCACATAACGCTGACTAAATAAGTCGTAACAAATACGAACATTTTACTTGCAACTGCAGTGCTGCCATGTATTGACGCAGAAAGTTACTATTGAAGTAGATTGTAGATGAAGATTTGAGAAATAACGCTTAATTATTTTTTTTCATTTTACTAACTTTATTTAATTAGAAAAAATAGAAGACATTAGTTTTTGACTTACCCTAGTATTTGATTTCATTTGGCCATTTTCTGGAAAGTTCAGTGACAGAACGTCTCTGGTTATAAGTACTAGTTGTTATTTACTCGACGAAATTACTTTAGTTTAGAAGATATACAGTTGCCTTAAAGTTTTCCTTGCGATTACTTAAGACTAAGAAGTTTCTAGTGAGAAAACATGCGCTTTAACGAGATAGCTACTTCACATCTTATTTCTTGAATGCATTTAACCCTCTCCCCTTGGCTCGAGCGCTGGGTCAGAAAAACCCGTCGCTTTTCATTGCATAACTCTCGACGCTAGACAGTGATTACTTTGAAGCACTGAAGAGAAATACTTATAGAAATATGATCTGAATACTGATTTGAAAGAAAATTTTGTATGAGTTTACTCTGACATATGCATCTACCTGCCCCGATTCCATACTACGCTAAAATAAAAAGCGATCAGCTTCTTAAAATCTCTAGAATCAAGATGAAGCTTGCGAAATAATGCCAAATCATACAAAATTATGTATTTTTGTTTAGAAAATTTGATGGCTTAGAAGTATTAGAGGTGCTTCAATAAAATACTGCGTGTAGAACACATTTTCACCCTTAAAACTTGCCAGGGAGGAAACAACGTAAAATCGCGATGTTTTGACTTTGAAGTAATATTGTGTGGGTTTTTTCTGTGCTATCGTATATTATATTTACTGAAACACATTCCTTGAATAATAAACTATGTATAAAAACAACATTACTTGCGTTTATTTGATGAATTTATATGTTTTACGATTTTTTTTTTATTTTTTTTTATTTTATTTTAAATACATAAACGGCTATACTGCCTTTTGTAAATAAACATATAATAGAGTACAAAAGTAAGAAAAATAATATCATTACATAATAGTAGTTTTAAACTTAAAAATAACATACAATTATTTTGTGTATCACAACAAAAAATAACAAGAAATAAAAATGAGAAATATCATCATTTCATTTCAACATGTCCATATTGCGTATATAAAGTTACATTATGGAAAAAATAAGAAACTTAAAAACTGAAACCTAAAAATAACAAACAATTATTTTGTGTATCACAACAAAAAATAACAAAAAAGAATTTTTTCAAGAGAACGACGCTAGCTAATTTGACAGCTCAAATACCGGGAAAAATGACACTCGGACGCCGTAGAGAATTTAAAACAAATTATTCCGAGTGGCTAGGTGTGCTCATGGTATTTTAAACATTAAGAACAAGAATGCCCCAAGCGATTTCGACCTTTTCTTTATTTTTTTTTATATATCATAAAAATCGATTATATAAAATAAAATATACAAATTATTAAAGGATGGGTAAAAAATTACATTTGCATAATAAAAAATCTTTTAAAACAAAACAGGAAGTCTAAATAACAAAATAAATTATTATAAATATAAGTAATAATACGAAAATAAATTTAAAGGATGACTATTTTTAATAAACGTTTGGTTATTTATAATATTTAATTTACTATAAACACTACCTAATTTCTAAAATTTCTAAATTGTCTAATTTTTTTTTTTTTTTTTTACAGTTAATACCGCACAAGAGTCCCAACTGCTCCCGTCTGGAGCCAGTGAGACTATGGCATCCCCAATCGGGGTATGTTGTGAGGCTGAAGGTAGTGGGGAGGGGAATGAGATAGGGAAGAGGAAGGTGGGGAAGTACCTGGCTATTCAGATCTGGTCACTAAACACGGCTAAAGCCATTTCAAGCAACGTTTCAATTCTGAATGGTGGTCTTACACCAGGGCGATGCTGATAGTATCTTCCACTCTGGAACGTGCCGCAAATATACTATTTATTATTTTAAATGAATAAATTGTGAAATAACACAAATTAATCAAATAAAAATTATTTGCGCACGCCGGGTTCGAACCCGCGACCTTCGGATTGTGAGTCGAGAGTCTTGCCTCGGGACCACGGAGGCCGTCCATTGTATACCAATTGTATACCCATTGTGTTAATTTTTAAACCTTTATTAATATCAAAAGAATGACCTGTTTCTAAAATGTCGTTGACAAATTCTGAATAATTATTATTCAGAATTTTATTTTTTCTTGTTTTATGTAGCTCCTACATTGCATCTTGAACTTTGAAATTGGTGTGGACTTTAAAGTTTCTGGTAGAGTGTTATATAACTTCAACTCTTTGTACAGTTAACTGTTTTGCGTATTCGCTTTGTCCTTTTTTTGTAGCCTGATTTCCTTGCACGTCCTTGTGTTATGTCCGTGAATGTCCTTGTTGTACATAATTTTGTTTGAGAAGTATTTTGGTAATAGGTTGTTCACTATTTAATGGATAAATATCATTGTATTCAAATTCAGCACCTGTTTCACGGTTAGCCAATTTAGTTCCTTCAACATTTTATTTACTTTTGAAAATCTATATCATCGAAGTATTATTCTCATTTTCCTGTTTTGTAGAATTTGAAACTTATTTTTTTCTCGTTTGTTACACAGGAAAAGGATATTTGAGCAGTAGTTTATGTGTGGAGCAATAATTAAATGAAAAAAATAAGTTTCTTGGGAAAAGGGCCGCGCTGCCGTTCTTCTTAACATAAGTGCAAACATTTATAGCATATATATTTTTTTATTGGTCACAAAAAGATACACAAATTAAAAATAAATTTTATTGAATAATGAATTACGTAAGAGATGTATATTTGATGTACCTACCCCCATAAGTAAGCAAAGCTTGTGTGTATGGGGGGTGTTTTTATATTAGTTTTATTTGACATGATTCAGTTCAATTAGTGACATTTTTAAGGTGAGTTTAAAATTCTTTGATATAAGTTTTCATGCTTCTATTTTTTTTCTGGTTACGCACGTAATGACGGCCGGCGTAGTTCAGTGGTAAGGCTCTTGACTAGCATTCCGAAGGTCGTGGGATCGAATCCCGGCGTGGCAAATAAATTTTATTTGATTAATTTGTGTTATTTCACAATGTATTCATTTAAAATAAAAAATAGTATATTTGTGGCATGTTCCAGAGTGGAAAATACTTCCAGTATCGCCCTGATCTAAGACCACTATTCAAAATTGAAACTTTGCTTGAAATGGCTTAAGCCGTGTTTGGTGACCAGATCTGAAAAGACAGGTACTTCCTACATACCTCTTTTCCATCTCCTTCCCCTCCCCACTACCTTCAGCTTCATAACATACCCCAATTGGGGATGCCATAGTTTCACTGGCCCCAGACGGAAGCAGCTGAGACTCTTGTGCTGTATTCATATAAAAAATAAAGAAAAATATTAAAAATTAGCTCTGAAATATTTATGATTTAACTGATATATTGTTTTTTACAATTTGGAGTAGAAAGTATTAACGTTTGTCTAAGATTTCTATTATTTTTAAAGGGTGCAACTTTATTTTGAATGTTATCTTTATAAATTTGTAACGTTGCATGATAGAAGTAAAATGCACATCATTTTACAATCAAATTGTTTGAATAAAAGAGGTTTTTTTTAAATTATTCTTATTATTAGTTTTTGTGATATGTAAATTGTTTGTTTTTGATTTGTATTGTACCTCCCCATCCTATAATACCGTATTGTATAATTGAAATACCCTTACAATTTAACGAAGGAAAGTTTAATTCATCTATATATTGAAAGAAATCGGATTAATTGAATTGTATGTAATTTTATACAAAAATAAACTCTTTTTACTGACATTTCACTTTATTATCTGAACTTGAGCTTTGTCCGCTAAACATTGTTCAAAAAGTCTTTTGAATTTAGAACAGGTTCTCTTCAGAGGGTATGGGCCATTTCTGAATGGCAATTGAAAAACCTGGCGAATTGGGAAATGCTTGAAAGTTGGTAGTTCACGTAAACTGAACAGTTTTTGCATGCCCGCTCATTCTCTTGTATTTTCGTCCCTCTTCTATAATAAAGATGTAGATGATGTTTTAATTTAAAGGTTTTTCAATTTATTGGATTGATTAATGAAGCCTAAAAATATAATATTAACAACGAAATTCGAGACTGAAAAGCCAAACAAAAATTAAGAGATAACGGTCGTAACTGGGAATCGGACCTAGATTTTCTATATACTATACCAATAGGGTATTTTTACAGTTTTTTTTTATTATTGAAAAAAATGAAGTAAAAAATTACGATGATAACGGAATTTTTATTTTATTTTTATGACAACGGATAAATTTTCTACAACGTTTTAAAATACGCCTTTTTAAACGGCGGCCAAAACGATGTTTTCGCGCCGAATAACTCTGTGACGTCACCCCCGCCGAACATCTTGCGATCGCCGCGGTAAGTAACTGTAGTTAGTTCGTAAGTTGTAGCTGGTGTTATTTATTGACTTCCAGTTTGCTCGAATTATATCGTTTTAATCTTCCCACTTGCTAAGCATATATAATTTGGTACACATGCGTACAAATACTATAAGAAAAACCTAAAATAAGATGTTTTAAATCCTTTCTAATGCGACAAAAAACCTTTTCTAATTCGACCGTGTACAAATGTTGGGCGTGCGTTTGATGTGTTTGAAGTGATCAATGAAGCTAGTTCCTCAGAGCATCTTCTATTGAAATATCGGTAGAATAAGAACACCATTCCCACCTGAAGCCTGTGCTCTAAACATTGCAATCCGTTTGATAGAGAAGAAAATCTATCGAACGGACCGCCCGTTTCTGATTTCTTAGTAAAGGGTTTTTCAAGTATTTTGGTGTCCTAGACCAGAGGTGGCTGCCAAATTCAACAGTGGGGCGGATTTGCAATTTGTACAGGGTCAGCAGTTGTGTATCTGTGGGCCCTATAATAAAGCTTTGTGAGAAGCTAACTTGACTCTGGCTTCGATGGAGACCCCCGTGCCTGCTTTTTTTCAGATTTGAATTTTAACATTACAATAAAAAAAACATTTAGTTATTGACTATTTATATTCATAATTTAAACGCGGAAACACCTTTGCATACAGTCGTAAGATGGTTATCTACACAATAATGACGGCCTCTGTGGTCGAGGGGTTAGGCTCTCGACTAGCAATCCCGGCGTGAACAAGTAAATTTATGTAGATATATATATTTTTTAAGAAAGACAAACATTCCCGGGTTACGAATAATCTGACAATACCTATGCGAAAATCTCCTACTACCACCACATAATAGGAAAATGTTGCTTGTGTCGTAATATAACACTTAGCCAGCCGAGGAATCAAACCCGCAACGCCTGGGTGGGAACCAAACGTGGTGCCAACTCAGCCAATGACCGGTCTTTGAGTAAGTTGTGTCGCATTTCACAATTTATTCGTTTAAAATAATACGTTGTATATTTGCGGCACGTTCTAGAGTGGAAAATATTTTCAGTATCACCCTTGTGTAAGACCACAGTTCAGAATTGAAACGTTGCTTGAAATGGCTTTAGCCGTGTTTGGTGACCAGATCTGAATAGCCATGTACTTCCCACCTTCCTCTTTCCCATCTTCTTCCCCTCCCCACTACCTTCAGCCTCACAACATACCCCAATTGGGGATGCCATAGTCTCACTGGCTCCAGACGGGAGCAATTGGGACTCTTGTGCGGTATTCATATTTAAAAAAAATGGCTTTAGCCGTGATTAGTGACTGGATCTGAATAGCCAGGTACTTCCCCACCTTTCTCTTCAACATCTTCTTTCCTACCCTTCACTACACTACCTTCAGCCTCACAACATGCTCCAATTGGGGATGCCATAGTCCACTTCTCACTGGCTCCAGGTGGTTGGGAGCAGTTGGGAATTTTGTGCGGTATTTACAAAAAAAGGAAATTTACTTGTAGAATAGCCAAAGTTTAAAATATCATCTTATGACAGGGAAGTTAGGTGACAAACTGACACTTTCTATTTTGTTCTAATTTAATTTAAAAGGGCCAGAATTGACTCTATTTTAGGCGTATGTTGTTAAAATGTTGAAATATAAACCAGTATATAATATGAGAGTTTGTGTAAAAAAAAGTTTTATTACCATATCGCCTTAAAACCCCGAAATTCAGGGCTTATAAAAGTACTGTTACTCATTGTAGCGCCTATTTTAGGCAAGTTGTTGTATTACAACCGTAAAAAAAACCACCATCAGTCATTACAGATGGATCATATCATATAAAACTGTAGGAACATAACACAAGCATCTTAAAAATGAAATAAAACCGTCAATAACCGCGAACAAGTCGAGAATGTTTAGACATTTGTTAGTAACATAGTGTTAAACCTCTGAACTTTGACGGGCGTGACGTCATGATTCGATCGACCAATCATGGGCCGTTTACCTAATTCCGCCGTCAGGCCTATTTTGAAATCGATAATTATGAATGAAAATATTAAAATTAAACATTTTTAATGCGATATTCATAATCAGAAAAATAATCTTTAAATCTTTCACATGTTTTTAGCGGTATCCCTGGTTTGTGAAAATACCCTATTGAGCTATGAAATCCTTATTATTTTTCATTATTTCTTCGATCTCAAATAAAATAGAAGATTGAGAAATTTCCAGTTTTTTTAAACACTAGTTCCTCTTAGGAGGCTCTGAAAAAAATCATTCCCCTCACTGTGTCATCTGTATTTTTAGAAGAGAAAGGAGAGAAAGTTCAGGAAAAGAAAAAGGTATGGGAGTTTGGGTAGGAATCTGGGGGTCAGTGTATCCGGGAGTAACGGGCATATTTTTTTGTTTTATGTTTTTAATTAGCTCCACACAGGAGACCCCGAGGAAAATAATTCCCATCAGGGCCCATCTGGTGGGCATACGCATCCGCCGCCAAAACCCGGACATATCCCACGAACCCGGGCACCCCTGCTAACTCAATAAACGTAGCGAACCACTTGGAGTGACCTATGGCAGAGGTGTTTTTAAAAATACTGCATCCTCTACAAGACCGTGTATGCAAAACACTAAGTCAAATAAAAATGATATAAAAAACATTCCAAGTTACAAAACCACATTCGGACAAAGAAACTACACATACTTTGCAACAAAACTTCATAACATCCTTCCCCAAGACATAAAACTAATAAAAAAATCTGATGATTGCAAATCAAGAATAAAAATTTGGCTGAAAGAAGTCAAAGAAAAAACCCTAATGGAAAATGTTGACGCAACTATGTACACCTATCTATATAACTTGTTCCATTTCTCTTCCCATCTTTTTGTATCACAATTACCTGTCCATAATGACAATATTATCTACCGTACAACAATAAAATCAATATGTCAGTGAGTCTGTTATGTGCGGTGCAATGGTTCAGAATAACCTCTCTGTACATTCAAAATCCACTGTTGAAGAAGTCTAAGTGTGTTATGTGCTTGCAATGATCTACATTGATCTCTTGGCGCATTCAACTTCAATTGTTAATGGAGTCTGTTAAAAGAAACTGTGCAACGAACAGCATTATTCTCTCAGTTTTATATAACATCGACCAGTTTTATGGAAGCTTGTGCAGTGAGTGACTTAGTGCTCCCTTGCTCCCTCAGACCCATAATATTGAGCCGAAGATTGACCATAAGGGGTAAGTCAGTTTCCTTCCCCATTCATCTGTTTACCATTCCCCATAGTTGTGTCAAAGTATTCACAAGCATAACATTTTTTTTAATATAATGATACAGTCCACTCCACGTGTCGCATTTGCAATACCAGAGACACTTAAAACGATATATAAGACAAATAAAATATATTTAAATAATTTTAGTCCGCCTCGGCACAGAGCCCCCCTAGTGAGGAGGACTAAAAAATACAATATTTTTACATTAAATTTATCATTATATTTTATATATACAATCGTTTATATATTCACTAATAAAAAAATAAAAAATTACGATAAGCACCTCTTTTAATACACAAATAGCATTCAAGAGTTGGTTTCAACAGACAACGAAGAGGTGACGAGTATTGTTGGTCGCATAATGTTAAGTCCCTTAACAATGTAACAACCTATATAATATGTATTTGAATTCACTTAGCGTTCCTGCACCTGTGGAGTTTGGTTGAATTCATTTTAGTTAGAGTTGTTTCGTTCCTGCTCGCTTTTACCTGTTAGCAGGTAGTACTCTTGGCATAATATAAAGCATTAAACATTCTATGGTAGTTTCTGTTAGGTTATGGAGAAAGTTGGGCACTCTGGTTCTCCATACGTACACAGGCGAGCTTATACCTTACAAAGGCTTCAGTTGAGTGCTCTTTTAACCAACTGTTTTGTTGATGGTATGGTTCAATTCAATTTAATTTGAAATCAGTTGAATTTATTGGTTGTTTTAAAAAAGCTATGCAATTGTACATTTTAGTGCACTTATTTTAAATACACTAAACTAGCTTTCTAACTAGAGTTCTCGACCTTAATAAAGTGGCAGTGCCACTTAATAAATATGTTGTTGCTCCCTGCGTGTCCTTTCCCATTCGTCCTCGTTCCTTTTCCGCCTCACCTTCCCCTCCCACATCCTCTTTCCCCTACTGCACGCGTTCCCTCCACCTTCCTCGCTTTTCCTCCCTCGAAACCCCCCCGTCCTTCATTCCACTTTACCTCTTTTGGATTCCCCACCCTCTCCTGTCTTCCCTCTCTGCCACTAAACTACATGAAATACACTAAATAACAACAGTAGAAAATGAAACAACGGTGAACGTACGTCTGCACCCCACAAGAAAACATAATAAGTATCATACATCTCCCTAACACATAAAGAAAATGAAACGCAAGTTTTTTAATTTTTTTATATGAATCCGCACAAGAGTCCAACAGCTCTTGTCTGGAGCTAGTGAGACTACGGCATACCCAACTGGTTGTCAGGCTAAAAGTTGTGAAGAGGTAAAGGAGGTGGGGAAAAGGAAGGTGTCAAGTACCTGGCTAATCAGATCTGGTCACCAAACACCGCTAAAGCCATTTCAAGCAACGTTTCAATTCTGAATGGTGGTCTTACACCAGGGCGATACTGAGAGTATCTTCCACTTTGGAACTATACAAATATATACTAAATATTATTATGAATAAATTGTGAAATAACACAAATTAATTAAATCAAATTTATTTGCCGGGATTCGGGAATGCGAGTCAAGAGCTTTACCACTGGACTACGCCGGCCGTCAATTCCCCGGTAACTGAGCCGTAATAAGATATATCTGCTTCCTCCAAAGCCAAAAGTAGTACTTTGAAGGAAACAGACACACGTATTTGTGTGTCTAATCTTTTGTCTCAATATTATTTAATGTGTGAGAAAGAGCTGCAGCATTACAAGGATAAAGAACATACGTTTTGTACCGTCGCGGTACCATTATCGTGGGTCGTCACGGTAATAATAAAAGCGCTCATTCAGTGATGTTTTAATACTCTTAAATATTTATTTTCAACTATAAATCAATATGCTGGCAGGTGGAAATAAAAGTCTGTGTAATGGGTTAAGAGATTATAGGAAATAGCATTTTTTTTTTTTTTTTTTTTTTACATTAACTCCACACAGGAGGCCCTGAGGAAAAAATAATTTCCCTCAGGGCCTATGTCATCTTTGAGGATGCTGTGTGGAGGGTGTTTTTGAGGAGAGGAAGGAGTGAACATGGGTCTTGAAGAGACCCATATTGTAGGAGGGAGGAAACACAGAGGCCGGCAAATCGTTCCACAGCCGAGCTGTTGAACTCAAGAACGAGTCGTAGAAACGACCCGTTCTCATGTGACTAATGTCAACCGTGTACAAATGTTGAGCGCGCGTTTGGCGTGTTTCCCGACTATGCACCGGTGCCGAGGGGATCAATGACGCTAGTTCCTCGGAGCATCTTCCATTGTAATACCGGTAGAACAAGGACAGCATTCCCACCTGGCGCCTGTGCTCTAAAGATTGCAATCCGTTAGTTAAATTAGGAGAATCTATCAAACGGACCGCCCGTTTCTGCACAGAGTCAAGGGTTTTTTTCAGGTATTTTGGGGCTCCAGACCAGAGGTGGCTGCCAAATTCAACCGTGGGGCGCACTTGCGATTTGTACAGGGCTAGCAGTTGTGTACTATTAAAGTATCTGCGTGCCCTGTACAGTATGCCCAGTTTCTGAGAGGCTAATTTAACTCTGGCCTCGATGGAGCCCCCGTACCTGAGCTGGTCACTTAGAGTTACACCAAGCATATCAATGGAAGGCCTGTTCGGGAGAATGCTTCCGTTGAAGGAGACTAGATTATCATTTCGATCCCTTTTAGACGTGATCAGACATGATTATGTCTTTGAAACATTAAATTCGACGAGGTTATTCTTACCCCAAGAGGAAACACTCTGGAGGTAACCGTCCATTCTTTGTTTCAAAGCCCTCCGAGCCATTGGGGTTTGTGAGCCCTTTGAAGGTTTGTCAAACAAAAAGCTATCATGGACTGTACTGTCGTCCGCGTAGCAATGGATCGGTGCACACGTCAAGAGGTCATTGATGTGCAACAAAAACAAAGTCGGAGACAGAACCGATCCCTGTGGGACGCCAGCATTTATCGAATGCGAGGAAGAGGTGAAACCATCAGCAACCGCCTGAATCGACCTCTCCCTCAAAAAGTCGGCAATCCACATACACAAGGATGCGGGAAGTCCGTAAGAAGGCAGTTTGTTGACAAGCCCTCGGTGCCAAACCCGGTCAAAGGCCTTGGAAATATCCAGTGAAACCGTTTGGGTTTCACCAAAACGTTCCAGGCACCGCCCCCAAACATGCGTCACATACGCGAGAAGATCACCGCACGAGCGGTTCCGCCGGAATCCGTATTGACGGTCGTTAATAATTTTGTTCTTCTCGAGGTATGTGAGCAGTTTGTCGTTGATCACACGTTCCATCACTTTTGACAGAACAGATGTGATCGCTATGGGGCGGTAGTTGGCCGGGTTGGAGCGGTCACCTTTCTTTGGAATAGGGCGAATGATCGCTTTTTTCCAACCGGAGGGCACAGTCCCAAACTTCAGGGACATTTTGAAAAGCTTCGTCAAAATTGGAGCTATTTCTGCAGCGCACCTCTGCAATACCAGGGCAGGTATTCCGTCAGGCCCACTAGCTTTATTAACATCGAGCCCTCGTAAGACTTGGAGTACATCCCGATGCCGGATCCTCAGCTTTTTCATATGAAAACCGCAGTGAGGAACCGACGGCGGGATAGCACCTTGATCATCGAGGGTCGAGTTTTCCGCGAACATTTTGCCTAATAAGTTAGCCTTTTCGGCGGCGGTATTAGCTAGAGAGCCGTCAGTTCTGGTAAGAGGTGGCAGACTGGATTTGCAGAAATTGCGACCTATTGAGCCCGCAAGCGACCAGAACGCTCTGCTGCCATGCGGGCATGCAGCCAGCTTTCTGCTGATCTGCTGGTCGTGCTCAAATTTCGACCTATTTATGATTCTCTTGCTTTCCTTTGACATTTTGTTATAAACTATTCTGTTTTCGGACGTTCGAGATGTGTTGTAGGCTCGATAAGCCGCGTTTTTTCGTCGCACTGCTTCAGAGCATTGTCGACTGAACCACGGCTTTGAGCCCACACCAGTTTCTTTAACAGTGGAATGGATGAAGCCATCCATCGCGGACGCGATGACTTCACCAATTTCTTGGGCACATCTTGAGGGATCCGAAGTCCGAAAACAGACAGTTGACCACGGGAAAGCATTAAAATGTGCCCGCAAACCGAACCAATCTGCAGACCTGTAGTGCCACACTTTTCTTTTCAGCCTCTCGTTTGGCGGTCTGAAGGTTACGGGGATTGACGACGTCACCAGGCAGTGGTCCGACGATCCTAAAGGCGCTGTGACGTCAATCTTGTAACCGTGTGGCACAGTGGTTAGAAACAGGTCTAACAGATTAGAGCGGTGAGACTGGACATCAGGAACCCGTGTGGGCTCCTGAACCATTTGCTCCAGTCCGTGGCAAAGGGCAAAGGATTCCGCTTGTCGTCCAGCTGAGTCTGTTGACCCTGAGAACTTCAACCAAGGTTCGTTATGAACATTGAAGTCCCCCAGGACCACAAACTCTGCCGTAGGGAAGCGGGGCAAGAGGTCATCAATAGTGTTGCTTAAATGTTTGAAGAGCTCGGACGTGTCTAATTCGTTTAGGTTTGGTGAACGGTATAAACACGCATAAAACCTTACCGTACTGGCAAGATTGACGCGCACCCACATTACGTCGAATCTGGAGTTTTCCAGATTCAACATTCGCACACAGTTGACGTCAGCTCGGCTGAAGAGACAGACACCTCCCTTGGGTCTGAATTTGCCCATGAGGGTGAAGCCCGGGCAGTCCAGATAGGAGGCGTCAGGAGGCTCGCTCAAAATAAGGGCAAGCTCAAAATCTCGCCCTCCATAAATCTCTTAACCTCCTAACATCCACTTAAACCTAATAATGAATTTCATACCAGACTATAAATTATAACTTGACTCAACATTGTTTAAAACTTTCCATGGATGAGGTTTGTAATATTATTTTACATGGACAATATTTCTAAGTTCATCCCCTATAAAGTATTTGGGCTTATGAAAGGTGACCCATCGTATACGCCGGATTTTATTTTAAAGCTTTTTTCTTTCATCAAACTTCGCAAATTCACTTTGTGGCGTCGTTATTAATTTAAGGAAAACAAATAACTTTGTTAACACCACTATTTAATTAACAAGATCGACATGTTTCAAAAACTGTGTTTTCTTCGTCAGGATAATGATAATATTTTATTAACTTATTATCCTGTCGAAGAAAACATAGTTTTTGAAACATGTCGATATTGACTATTTAATTAACAATATCGACATGTTTCAAAAACTGTGTTTTCTTCGTCAGGATAATGATAATATTTTATTAACTTACTATCCTGTCGAAGAAAACATAGTTTTTGAAACATGTCGATATTGTTAATTAAATAGTGGTGTACACAAAGTTATTTTTTTCATTAAATCAATCTTTTTTATTTACGGAAAACTTTAGTTTTTTAATTTTATTAGAATACCTTAGTTGTTATAATAACTAACCTTTAACTTATTGTGTGTTGAAAGAGCTTCTATTAGATGCCGACAGATGCCAGCAGGGAAAGAGCTTCTATCAGTTGCCAATAGATAGGGGTAGCAGTGGCTGTTGATGGCATTAAATCGCCAGCTTCTCAGCAGATTCAATTAGCTACTCGTATACATAGGTCATGTGTCTTGTAGTTTTATTATTGTAGATACGTAAACTCAAAACAAACCAGTTTTTATCAAGGACCTATTGTTATTGAGAAATATCCTCACAGAACAAATAGTGTTTGATTGTAAATAACACAAACATCACACTTGTTTTAAACAAGTGGTTTGCAAATCTTTAGAGCGTGATGCCTGGTATAGCTCTAGATGACCAGCTCAGGTACAAAAGCTCCATCGAAGCCAGAGTCAATTTAGCCGCTCACAAGCTGGGCACTAGTACATAGCCCGCAGATACTTTAGTAGTACAAAACTGATGAACCTGTACAATCGAAAGTGCGGCTTACTGTTTATTTATTTAAGGAACATTAACAGTCTTAGTAATACAATAAACATAAGAGGATGATAAAAAAACAGATCAATTATTAATGTTCACAGATAGGTATTTAGAAACAAGACTAACTGAATATAAATTAGAATATTTAAAAAAATAATAAGAGTACAAATGTGAATTCAACAAATGGTAAACTAATACACAACATTAAAATAAGTGTGATTATAACTGAAATAGACTGCAAAATAGGGATTTGGGTTGGGAAGGGTAAGGGGAGGAGAGGGATAAGGGAAAGTTGCCACGCAAGTAATAAAAAAATATTAGATACAATTAATTCATGTGTTATTCGCACCTAGAATGTTATACAGTGAAGTTCTGAAGCGACAGTAACTGGCAGTAAATACGTCAGCACGTGTGTCTATATTTGCAAATTTGTTGTTATAGTAGTTACATGTCCTTTGTATAAATTCATTTTGATTGGAATTGGTGTTGCATCTGTCAATATAGAAAAGGGTATTTTGTCTACTATATCGAATGGACGTGTGAAAATTTATTTTGTTTAGCAAATCCGGGCAGTCAACTTTTGAGTTAATAATTTTGTACAGGAGCATCTGATCAGCGACAAGCCTCCTGTTGAGTAGTTTTGTGATTCGAAAATGTTTCTCGATTTCGTCGTAAGAGTTGTATATGTTGAATGATTTAAAATTGAGGAATTTGAGAAATCGCTCCTGAACTCTTTCTAACCTGTTAACATAAACAATATAGCGCGGGTTCCAAACCTGTGAACAGTATTCCAGGTAAGGACGAACATGTGAATTGTAGAGAATCAGATAAGTCTTAGGACGGGTTGTTTCAAAAAATTTGATGGATTCATCAAATATTTGATGTTAATTTTCACGTTCTGTGTAAGTTCTATTCAAGTTCTGTGATTATTTCAGTTTTGTGAAGCAGCTGTCCTATAACGATATAATAACAGAACTTGAATAGAACCTACACAGAACGTGAAAATCAACTTCAAATATTTGATGAATCCATCAAGTTTTTTGAAACAACCCATCCTTAGTGTTTGAATTTGATACCCATCTCTGGTCTGGAGCCACAAAATACCTGAAAATAAACCCTTCACCCTTAGAAAGATTCCCATATCTTAACAAACGGTTTGCAATCTTTAGAGCATAAGCGTCAGATAGGTATGCTGTCCCTTTTCTACCGGTATTACAATCCACTGGAGCGACAGCGCAATTTAAAACTATTTCTCCGATTGCTTAACATTTTTTGGTGATCATTTTGAATATTTTTCGCTCAAATTAAAAAAAATCATACCTCCAAATGTTGATACAAAAACAAACAAACTGATACTAGATTTACAAAGCCCATAAATTTATCTTTATTTTATTGATTACTACATATTCATTGAATTTATAAAAAAAAAAATATTATAAAATCATAAACTTCTAATTAATTATTTCTTCAAAATTTGCAAATTCACTTTGTGGCATCATTTCTTAATTTAATGAAAACAAAGTAATGTGTTTTCATTAAATTTTAATTAATTACTTACAAATAAGGGAAAATTTGCCGAAACTGGCAGCAAAGTAATCCGATGTATTTTAATAGGTAATTTAATAACAAGCGTTTTTTGTCATATTGTGGCGTTAAAGTAAATGATTGGAAAGCACACCAAACGCGCTCTCAACGTATGTACGAGGTGAACTTTTTTCATACGAGAACGAGTCGCTTCCAGGACTGTTTCTTTAATCCAATTGCTCGGCTGCGTATTAACCGGCCTCTGTGTTTCCTCACTCCTACAAGACAGGACTCTTCAAGATCCATGTTTACTTCTTCCTCTCCTCGAAAAGACTCTCCATACAGCATCTTTAAAGTCGACATGGACCCTGAGGGAAATTATTTTCCTGTGTCGTTAATCTTTATCGAGGCCTGTGTAGAGTTAACGTTAAAAAAATTTAGGTTATTCCCATCAATGAAATACGTAATGATGAACAAGATAATACTTATAAATTGAAACCGAATTTGAAAAAGAACAAGACACATAAAATTGAAAAGATAACGGTAGTAACTGAAAATCGAAAACAAGATCTCTTATCCTGCCAGGACAAACGTTTTAACCTTTTCTTCCTGGAAAGAAAAAAAAATCACACACGATCCCAAAGGGGGTCACTCGGAACTCCCAATTTATTTTGCTTTTTAAAGGGTGTTAATAACATTTTTTTTGTATTTTGTTTTGAAAATACTTAAAGGGAAGCATATTCGTAACATTTCAGTAGTCATTATCGAAATCGTTTTGATAAATAAAGTCAAAATTAATATATTAATGAATATAGGCCATAATGCTTATTTTTCCATAGAAAACAGAGAAGACGGGCCGATAGCTACCATGACTTCTTGTCTACAAATCTCGACTGACGATTGTCGATTACAGTTCCTGTCTAGTTTGTTGCACAGGGTGGAGGGGATGGGAACGGGGTAGCGCCAGGCAATCTAACAGAGACAAAGTGGGGCGGGCGAGACAAATACTCCGCCGGAATTCGATAGAAATTATTTAATATAAAAAAAGTAGTAATGCAATATATATTTTTAAATGCAGATCAATAACCAAATAGTTTTTCTAAGATTACTTAAACAATTGAGTACGTGGCTTAAAAAAAAAATTTGATACAGCGTAAAACTCTCTTTAGGGTAAGTGCGCTCCCCGGTCCGGTACGGAAGTGTTAAACTGTTGCTGAGTCAATTAAGGTATTTGTTTGACTCGCTTTTGCGACCGTCACCTTTTTATTTTTCTGTATCTTGTTCTTTTTCATATTTCGTTTAGATGTATGAATATTGTCTTCTTCTTCAATGATTACATTACTGAGATTAAAATTATGAAATGTGATGGCTGACGAATGGTCACTGGGGCTGTACTGGTAAACACTGAAATGGCGATAACCATTATTTTTTTCAATGGATTTTCGTAAAATTTTGGTTCTTAGCGAGTTCGTATTAGTGAGGCAAGCATCATTACCCTTAAGAAGAATATAAATGCTAGAAATATTTTAATTCTCATTCCCAAAAAAATTAAAATCGCACGTCGTATTTGCACGAGGCAAGTAAGCGAAAAAGTTTTTTTTATTTATTTTGTGCATAATTTTATAAGGATGAAAAAAGTTAGAACATACAAAACCTCGAAAATAGTCTTAGCCATAAAGGGGTATTTTTAAAAAATTGTTTCTTTTGTTACTTCGTAGTAAAGTCATGAAAAAACATTTTTTTTAGTGGTATACGCGTATATTTTTTGTTATGTAAATAATAATTTAATTGTTATTCCAATACATATAAAAGCTAGTAAAAGCTTCAATTTTACCGTAACATATTTTTTGATGTTCATAATGTAAACCGATTCGTCGTAAAGTTTAATCTAAATAGTATCTAAATAGGATTTCACGTATATTTTCATCTTTCGTTAAGTAAACCGGAGACCTGCAAGCATTTAGGTCAAGTGGCCGACTTTCTTAAGTGCTTGAAACTAAAGTGCCCACCCGCAATACCTAAATAATTAAGTGTAATGAACGTAGGTCGGAGATTATAGAATAACCATGAACGTACGTCGTCACTTCGTTAGACAAGGTTTTAATTTGCATTCTATCCAAAAATGACCTTTGCATGAATATTTTTGCTTATTTCTTTAACCAAAATAATTTTCAGTGCCAACTGTATGGTATTTTCGTTTATAATTGTAGCGAAGTTCTAACATCAAGTTGACTTTATTTTACAAAATTATAACATAAAATATCTTTGAACCTTTTGCAATCTCTATTTTGTTTGTATCTGACAATAAATTGATTGTTGTTGGAAGGAACAGTGAAGTTCGTCACTTTGGTTGGAAAAGGTTCTAATTTCGCCTTACCATGTTTTGAGGTGTCGAAGTTTGAAGAGACGAATTTTCATAATCTTTTTAACAATGTTTGTAAAGTGTAAATCTAGTGAAGTGTAAATAGTCTTTATCAAAGAGCTCATCGTTAATTTATTAAAAACAAAAAATAGGTTTTCTGGCTGTGTAAACCTTAGTATAATTACATTTGAATGCTTGCAATTTTCACTCTTTAGTTAATTTAATTGTTCATATATTTTCTCAGTTTCACGCAATTGGCAGATAGAACCTTCTTATCTCAAATAAATAAGCTCTTAGTACAACGCAAATGCAACCAAATTGATCCAAAAATATTTGTTGCATGGCAGATAAAAAAAATTCGTGAAAACGGAACCTAGTTAGTTTAAAAATTAAAATTAAATTTCTTCAAAATTCGCAAATTCACTTTGTGACATCATTATTTAATTTAATGAAAACAAATAACTTTGTGTACACCACTATTTAATCAACAATATCAACATGTTTCGAAAACTGTGTTTTCTTCGTCAGGATAATAAGTTAATATCCTGATAATAAGTTAACTTATTATCCTGACGAAGAAAACATAGTTTTCGAAACATGTTGATATTGTTAATTAAATTTAAATAAATGTTTATGCTCTCAAATTGCAATCATCTCAAGTGGTTTGCTACGTTTGATGGCTTGGCAGAGGTGCCCGGGTTCATAGGGTGAGTTACATCCAGATTTTTGCGGCAAATGTGTTTGCTCACATACTACATGGCCGGCCGAATGAGGGAAATCCTTTGACTTCTCTACTCAGATTTTCTCGACCCCAATGCCTTGCATCGCAGTAGGGGAATGAATTCACACGTCAATCCTGGACACACTGATCCCCATATGACTACCCACTCCTTCACACATTTTTTCTTCCCAGAACTCCTCTACTTCCTTACTTTTAAAAGACCTTCAGCATGATGATGCAGCGCCAAAGATGACAGGTTGCCAAAGGGGCTCAGGTTACATATTTTTCTCAGTACCTCATGTGAGGAGTATATGCAAAAAAAAATTAAACCGTGTTGTTATAAAATAAATAAAATCAACATAAGACGATTGATTTCTTGAATACATATAAAAATTGAATCAGTAAAGAAGCCTGAGCGGTAATCAGACGTTTTTTAAGCGCCGTTAAAGTGATTTTCCAACAAAAATGGTGCTATATAAATCATCCATTTATTGTTAGTATTATTATTTTAACTCCACGACCTCCTGTAGTTACAAATTTCTATTGTTTTCTCAAAGAAATCCTTGAACCCAGAAACCGACAATACACATTTACTACCCTCTACGATTTTTTTATGTGATTCATGAAAATAAATCGTTTTTAATTTCTCTTCTAGTGGTAGAATCCATTTTCCCGAAAATAGCCATTAACTAATTAAGGCTGTGGCGGAATTAATATAGAGTCCCTACCGGCAAGTCTGTACTTCAGCTACATGAGTATAGATTTACCGTTTTAATTATTGGCTTGTAATAATTACATAGGGAAAATGGGGTTGAAATTAATGGGAGCAGCTTTATTAATGTTTTATCGTATGTATCTGGATGAAGCGTCATGTTATTTCAAATGATAATTCATGGTGAAATTTCATTTCCTTTATAAATTAATGATTTCTGAAACCTTTGTATTTTATTATCACGTATGCACTTGCAGTGGAAAAGTGTTGTAAAGATATTTGAATTGTATATAATAACACTAACAATTTTTGGGTGAGATATGCAGTTGTGCAGAGTGGAATTGTTACTGTGTGTGTATTAAAAATGACCTTGATTGTGTTTACCATCACTGTCTGAAAAAATATGGTAAAATAATTGCATGGAGAGGAAGGACTCACCGAAAAGGAATCTGTAGGCCGGCCCTCGTTGGTCTTCTCCATCCAACATGCACACACAGTAAAAATGCGCGAACTATTTTATTTTAATAGCGGAATTGGGTTAAAGGCGGAGCGGAGCGCAAATGGCTATATGATGCGGCGGGCAGTTTATTACAGACACTGAATTAATGAAGGACGGGTAGGCAATGGACGGGTAGGAAAAAGGAATTGGCAACAATATTACTACCAAATCCCAAGCAGTGACAGTATGTATGTGTAAGAGTAGGTGTGTATAAGTGCAGGTGCGTGCTTGGGCCTAACCAATTTTTTTTAATCTCTTAAGAAAAATTCATAATAATAATAATAATAATAAGCCTTTTTATTCTAAACTTCTGTTTGGTTTGAATTTTGGCATGTTCTATTTTTTATAATATATCCCTAAGCTCAGTTTGCCTCTTGGCATAGGCTTCCTCTAACATTTTCTACTGGGACCTGTCACGCGCTACTCTCCTCCAATGATGTCCAGCCGTGAGTTTTAGGTCGTCTTCCCATCTTATTTGTTGACGTCCTCTGCTTTTCTTGCCGTCTCTGGGATACCAGTCAGTGACATTTTTGCACCATTTCTCTTCTGGATCGCGGATCTTGTGACCTGTCAATTTCCACTTTTGTTGGTCTATTCGGGTAACTATATCAGCAACCTTAGTTTTCTCCCTTATTATGCTACATCTCACTCTGTCCTGTTTCCTTATTCCTGTCAAACTTCTCTCCATGGCTCTCTGGCAGCGTTCCAACTTTTCTCTGTGGCGTTTGGTGGGTGCCCAAGTTTCACATCCTGTGATGAATCGTAATGCCTACCTACTCCTGCGCTATGGGAGGAGAAATATTTTCACGTTCAAGAGTGCCTGCGAAGTTTTTTTCTTAATATCGTGTAAATTATGGGTACATCCAATAACGCCTAATAATCAAAACAAGAGACACGTGAACTTTTATCACGATGGGCGACCTTCATTTTCGTTCCCACAGGAATTAAAGTTGAACGAACTTTATTTTAAACAGAATCAAAGACAAAGAAATGAATGTTTATTGGCCCTGAAGAGTGTTTATATAAGTGACATTGGAAACATGAGTTTCTTTGGGCGCCGTTAGTCTAATCAAAACAAAAAAAAATTAAGGCGTAAGTACATGTTTGGTTTAACACATCAGACATAGAAGTTTACTTTAGAGAAACCCGATTATATTTGACAGTGCGGCCATTAAAATTGAATTATAACCAAGTACGAAAAAATTCTAATATAAACAGAATTCAATTAATGAAGATTTATTTCAAAATATTTTAAACATAAGAAGGCGTTTAACAAGTTTGAAGGGAAATAATCCGGCCCTTGTCGTCAGTTGGGTGAGAGTTAGCAGCAGAGACGGTCTGGAGAGAGTTGAATCGTGAACGATTCGGTGTATTCTTTTATAACCTTAATCAAAGTGTAAAATTCAGTGAATTTAATAATAATAATGATAATATTTGGATGATTTGAATTTATATTCGGTGTTTCCGTACGACTTAAAGATAATTGGAGAGTGGTCTTTAAACACTATAGAAATTCAGTGTCACAAAGTGTATTAACAAAATATTAAACAATTAAAACTTGGTTTTAAAACGAATAAAATAACTTCAGCGAAATAAATAAATAATAATAACGAATTGCTCGAAAGCGATAGTGATTTAATAAGATGGTCAAATTTTAAAAATTAAAACTTTGGTTTTAAAACAAATAAAATAACATCAATGAGATAAATAAATAATAATAACGGATTTATTATGAGTGATTAAAATGATTTAAACTAAAAGAGGGAGAGGATCAAAGGGCTTTAACATAATCTAATAATACTCAAGTGAAAATTTAAATAGAATTGTTTTTTTTTATATAATTCAACAAAAGCAGAAGGTTTTAGACATAGTCTAAAATATCCAAGTAAAAGATTTTTTTTTTGTATCGATTCTTTTTATAATGGGAAAATCTAATATTGAAGAATGCGATTAAAATCCTTGAACACCAAATAAACAAATCACAGTAGTAAATAAATCAAATCTTTCTAAAATAAATAAGTAAAAAGGGAATCATGTTTGAGATTTTAACTCTTTGCCCAATGGAAACAATGAGAAATTAGCACTACGGAAAATCGGAATATTACGAATATAGGAAGGATGAATTATTCATATTATATGATCATAATTATTGTACTTTAAAAGCAGGGTTAGAGTTTTATCCATTTAACACTAGGGGGAAGCAGAGGTGATCAGATATGCGATAGAAAAAATAGGAAGCGGAAGGAGTTTGGGTGAGTATATTCCATATTGAGGTGGGAATTATTACAATGTGAAAACCGGGAGACCTGATTACAACATCGTGGAGAGCCCAATTGGAATTGTTGAAAACGTATCATGGCACATGTAAGTTTATCAAAATTATTTTTATTATTTTCAGAGATTGGGAAGCTGTTAGCTGCTGATCAATTCACCGAATTTTAACAACCTTACTAACAAACACTGTTACTAACCCAAAAAAAAAAAATATTATATTCCCCATGTGATTATCATTCCTACAAAAAAACTAGGCCAATAAAAATAATACGTATGTTAGGAACTAGGTCATCCAGGCAAACCCTTTAGAAGTAAGCTATTACCTATTTAAACGGTTATATTTAGCAAAATTAGGCCATTCAGGTAAACTCCTTAATAGAATACCTACTAAAACGATCTATTTGGGCAAGACCTAAGTCAATTAAAATTACCAACCATAACGAATAAAAAAATGGATCGAGGATTGAAAGATCAATGATCGTAAATGTAAACAATCTTTAAAGGTGGGTCACTGTGCCAAGGGACGTCTGTGTGGGCACATTAGTCATAACAATAATATAGCTTCGTTTATTGCGTTCAAATATTGATAACACGTTAAAAATTAGAAACCACATGGTTTAATTTAGATGTACTTTACGAACAACTTTAGGTATACATGGAAATTCGTATTTGCGGTTATCTCGGCGTATTTGTAAAAACAAATACCTACCGCTCCCTTCACTAACAAAATTAGGGTTTATTTATGTTACCTTCGATTGTGGTATTTATTTAATGTCAATGTTAATGACCAAATGTTAATGTTAATAACCAGGCGATCTACATATGAATCAGTATATAACAAATGTACTGGACTAGGGGCAAGCTTATTAATTATAGTTTTGCGATAGACTTTCGGTCGATATGTGAAAATTAATATGTGCAATTTTAAAGCAATAATCAATAAGCATAAAATCAAGGGACAAGTTTATCAATTATGGTCTGAAAATTTAAAATTTAAAAATTAAATTTATCAAAATTGAAATTAGAACTTTGTAAATAACGTTGCCTTCTAGTTATCTAGGTGGATACCTACTACTTCATGAGGAGGGCTTCCTCAATAAAAATAAAGCCAAACCAAAAACTCACTTTTCCATTTATACCTACCTAATAGGATAGGTATCCCCTATCCTTTCATACCTAAACACGTGGACTCAGTGACCACATTAAAAGCACTGGTAGCGAATGAAGACATACAGTCCAAATCCAAAAACTTTACCCACGCAGTAAACTTCCGGATTGTTGTATGCAATTATGTGTCTCTAGGGAAGGTTAGTGAGAAACTTTCCCCAAGGGAGAGAGAAGCTTTAGGCCCTGTGACGGTATTGCCAAGACGGAGGCATGCGGAGGCAGGAGGAGACGTATGCGTGGAATACGCTGGCGTGGCGCTTAAAGAAAACTCTAAGTCATTTGCATATCATAATCTTGTCGACCTTCGATTTGATGCGAGCCAACTGGAACGCTCCCTTGGCGCAATCGCAGCAGGTCTAAGAGGTGGCAGGAGTGCGATTCTGTCGGATCACGTGGGAGATGGATACGACAAAAACAGTCGCACACCACATTCAACGCGAGTAGAGTCGTGATAAGGGATGCAATGAAATACCCCTTCTAGAATCAGTCGAGTTAAACTACCTGGAGGTGAGGAGGTTGGGATAGTTCTGGGATACGATGGAAGACCTGGTACTTATCTCTGGTACGTAAAGCTCCTATCGAAGCAAGGAATCCCGCAGAAGAGGGTAAAATCCGGTCTTTAGGTATGTGTAGCCGTGCATTGACAAAGGCCTTTTCGGAAGTCGGTCACCAGAATCTATTTGGTTAGTGGAGGAGCCAACCTTTGCAGAAAACAATTTTTTTTATCCTTGACCCAATCCCTACACACGTCCCTTCCCCAAACAATCTAGTGTTTACTAACCATGAAAATAAAACTCATGTTAGGTGGAGGCTTGCAGACTTCAGGTGAAAAACTGAGACCTAGAATTAGGTCATCTCACGCAGGTAAAGTAAATACTCTTCATGAAATGTTTGTTATAAATTGATAACTGTTATTCTCTTTTATTTGTATTTTAAATATAGCTGTGTTAGGGAGGAAATAAACAAAACGTATATCAGGTATAGGCAGAATCTAAGACGGGGTTAGTTTATCAAACGCGGTAGAAGATATTTAAAGCAATTAATTTAGAATTCTTTCACTCTTACTCTAAAGAACCAAAGTTACCACAAAACCATACATTATACTCTTTACATTTGTATGCGTTTTATTACGCGCATAGGTGTAAATCCTAAAACAAAAAATTACACAACGCAGGATACGGAGATAATGTAAATAAAAATTCAAAAATCTTGATTACTGTGTGAAATTATCACAGGGATTGCGAACAACAGGGTTAGATTAGCTCAGAGTAATGTAGAAGTTTGAAAAATAGATTAGGGAAAGAGGTCTTCACAAAAGTGCGAATGACTTAAAGTTAGACTGGAAATACCCTAAATGATAGGCTAGGTACATCATGATAGAAAGCTACGAAAATTGAAGCTACGAGGGTAGGCGCGACACAGCGCATTCGGTGCCGTGATCGTACATAGGGGTAGAATCTCAACACATTTGATACAGCGTAGCCAGGAGTAGATTTATCACGATTTGGTGCGCGTAGGCAGGGTGTATCGTCACAATCCATAGGTGATGACTGGAAGTATACATGTGTTGAAGACTTTCCTTTTTATTTGCATACTTAGCTCCTTGGATTTCAAGACTTCTTTCAAAGACCAGTATTTCTTCCATCCATTTGATACTCTTCGCTCGATTTCTTTAGTGGTTTGATCTTTGTGAGATATTATCTGTCCTAAATAGATGTAATCTGACACATATTCGAGTGGTTGGTTGTCAATTTTTATGGTTACTGTTTCAGAGTTTGTAAGCAATTTTTTTGTCTTTGTTTATGCGTAGGCCGACTTTTACACTTTTGTCGTTTAGTGATTCTATCATTCTATTTAGATGCGTTGGGTTTTCCTCGGATAGGACTATATCATCTGCAAATAAGTGGTTCAGTTTTGCACCTTACCTTGCACGTTGATACCATATTTTTCCCGATCTAGTTTGCGGAAGATACTTTCTAGAGCAGCCGTGAACAATTTTGGTGATAGAGGGTCTCCTTGTCTTACTCCTCTCTCGATCTTGAACTTTTTTCCCAAGGTTTCTAGTTGGATCCTCGCTTCGCAATTCAAGTATATGTTCTTTATAATATTGATGTAGATTGAAGGTATCCCCTGCTTTTCAAGGCTGTCCCATAAAGCTGTGTGTTTTATGCTGTCGAAGGTTTTGGAGTAGTCGATGAATGCCATGTATACTTAAGAAAAATTAACGATGACTGAAGTTTTTTGTTTTAAGACAGCTTCACACAGGAAGCCCTGAAGAAAACAATTAGTCTCAGGGCATAAGTCATCTGTGAAGATGCTGGGAGGCGGTTCTTTTTAAGAAAAGGAGGAGAGAAAGTTCTGAAAAGGAAAAAGGTATGCGGGGTGGTAAGGAAAGCGGGAGTCAGTATATCCAGAAGTGACGGACGTCGGATACCATCCCGCTTACTACAGTACAAGGCGATGGGTTGAGAGAGTCCGATTGGAGTCAGTATTTGAGGTATTAACATAAAAAAGTATTATTAGGTATTCACATAAATAAAAACTTCAAAACATACAAAATAATACATCATGCTGAATTTAAAAAAAGTGTATTTACAAAACACCGATAAAAAAACATTAAAAATGGCTCCTTGATATAGGCAATTTACATTACATATTAAAAAGATTGGATTATTTTTTGGTGTTGGGGCCTTCGCTCATGGAGAAACCGAAAACAACGCAATTCAACCCAATTAATGTTGCAACTCAAATTTGTAATTTCAGTAATTATATCAGCTTTTTTAACAAAAATATATTTTATTATTAATTTATAAATTATCACACTTAATAATTTATAAATTGCCACCTTCCTCTTCCCCATCTCCTTCCCCTCCCCATTACCTTTAGCCTCACAACATACCCCAATTGGGAATGCCATAGTCTCGCCGCCTCAGATTTAATCTTTCTCTTTTACGATTAGGTCAGCTAACTTGTAGCCTTATTATTGTAAATACTTAAACAGAAATAAACCAGATTGTTAATATCGAGAATCTACTAATTATTTTTGGTGAGACCTCCACAAGTTAAAGTATGTATTTTGAAGCATTAAGAAGTACGCAGCACTACAGTTGCCAACTTTCTTTTTTTTCAGTTTCTCCATGAGTCTTATTGTTATTTGTAATAATTATTGAAATACACTCTTTCAGTCAAAGCTATTAACTTTATCAACTAAAAATGGTACAAACATAACGTTGCTCATAATAAGCGTATTGTTAATTCATTATTAACCTTTTCGTCCCGGAAAGAAAAAAATCACACATGATCCGAAGGGGAGTCACTCGGGGACCCCAATTTGTTTTGCTTATTAAAGGGTGTTATGACATAATTTTTTGTAATTTGTTTTGTTAATAATTAGAGGGAAGTATATTCATTGTATTTCAGTAGTCATTTTCAAAATCGTTTGATAAATAAAGTCATAATTAATATTCTAATGAATTTAGACCATAACATATATTTTTCCGTAGAAAACAGAGAAGGCGGGCCGATAGCCAACATAACTCCATGTTTCCGAATCTCGACTGGCGATTGGCGCGTAGCGGAAACGATCCAGACCGAATGATCTTTGACCGGCAAGCGAATATTATGGCATTGTAAAAAGGGCAAACTAGATGCGCAGTGTAAACAAACGGGATCTAGCCCTTTCCACTAACAATTCAGAAATTACTTGCTATCGCTTAGAATCGTTCCGATACTTCCAGCGGATGGGTACGGGGTAACGCCCGAACAGAGGGGAATGGGGGCGGGCTAGACAGATTGTCGACCGGAATTTGATAGATATTAATTAATATTAAGAAAAGCAGTAATGCGATATTAATATTTTTAATGCAGATCGATAACCAAATATTTTTTCTAAGATTACTTAAATTATTGAGTATGTGGTTTAAAAAACAACTTAGATACAGCGTAAAACTCTCGTTAGTGTAAGTGCGTTCCCCTGGTCCGGTACGGAAGTGTTAACAAAGCGCAAATTTAAAAAAAAATTACTATTTATAAAACTTTCGACGAGTTCCTCGATGTAGGCAATTTGCGCTGCACGAAATTAAGTTTGTTTTGATCCATAGATTTTACATCAATTTATTAAAATAAAAAATGTATTTATTTCAATTTGGAAGATGATTATGGGTACCGTTGCCCCGTCAATCATTTATTGGATATATGGATAAACTATCTAAATAAATTTTCAACCAAAACTTTATATTACGCTGATGCTTTTTTTTCATATTTTTTTACTTTGTTCGTCCATTGCATATGCTGCCTAGGAATACTTGCTTTTGTTTTTTGGGGTCTAAGACTATCATTGTTCATCTGTATAGATGATTTACATATTTATTCTTATTTTTTATTTCTATTATCCTTAAAATATTATTATTTGTTACTCTTATTTTTATTTGTTATTCTATTTTATTTTTATTTATGCAAGATTCACCTAGTTTAACTCTTTTCCTGTATGTGATAATGTACTTAATACTAGTATGAGTATTTTCCTTAATATGTATGCTATATGTTTGTACTCTCATCTACATATATATGGATGATAATTAATATTATATACTTAACATCTTATGAATCTCAAATACCATAATACGGGCATTTGCCTAGCTTGGTCGTCGAAATACCATGTAAAACACTCCTGTTATAAACAAAATGAATAAAGAAAATTAAAAAAAAAAAAAACAACGCTCTTCACGTCGAGTAAAGCGTATTTCTTAATATTTCTATTTTTTAAACTGACAACTTCTGTCTTCTTAAGTGAGGTTTTTCTAAGTCTTGATGGTGAATGCGTTTGCTCAACTACTGAATTGCATAAGATCGGGAAAGACTGGTTGAGGGAGATATAATCTAGACCTTTTTATCTGCGCACGCCGGGATTTGAACCCGCGACCTACGGATCGCTAGTCAAGAGCCTTGCTCTTCGATCGCGGAGGCCGCTACAAGTGTTAATGTTTTTTTTTTTTACATGAGCTCCACACAGGAGGTGTTGTGTTGAGTGATTTTTTTAAGGGAAGGAAATGGAGGAGAATTCTGAGAAGGAAAAGGGTTTAAGGGGTGGGTAGGAATCTGGGCTTCAGTGTGTCCTGGTCTTTCGCCACCAAGACCTAGACAAATCTCACCCCATGAACCCGGGCATCCCTGCTTAATCGCGAAACGTGGCAAACCACTTGGGGTGACCTACGGCAGAGGTGTTGATTATCAATAAAGGTTCCCGTGGCGGCGGTACCCATTTCTGCCTCCAAAATTATTGACCGGAATTTTGAGATTCGTTAAATAGGGAGTATCTACGTATATTTATAATTATAATAATTGGTTGTTGGGAATGGGTGATATCAAAAACAAATGGAAAGTTGGGGAGGCTTGGGGTGTTTTGCGCAAATTCCTTAATATTCACTTCTCAATAATTGATTGAGTTTGGCACAAAGATGTTTACTTGTATTGACAGCTCTGATAATGGAATGAGTTTTCGTGGAAACGGGGTAGAAGAGGTTGCCAGAAGGAAGAATAAGGCTGTATCTGAGTCTTGAGCACGGTCCAAAACAATAGCAAAATTCGAATTGATTTGAATTAATGGCTTGAAATAATCTAGATATTTACAGATTACTAACAAAATACTTCCTCAATCAATGGTCTCATTCTGAGGTACGATCATTCATCTTGATCTAATTATTATAATGAAAAGTACATCAGAATGTGATCGTTAAAAATTTTCAGCTGTCTTTTTGCTTATGACGGCAGAATAAGAGGTTATAATTGATAATTTATTTACGCATATTTAGGCTTTTACATATAACCATATTTACGAAATTATACTCGTAAACAGCGCAGGAAACGACTGTTTAAAACACTTGCACCAAAATAAATATAAAGTAAAAATATTAGTGATCCACACAGTATATAGGTACAAAATAGTTTTTACAAACGCAAAATAGTTTTTTCTTTCAGTTGACAAAATACCGTTTTTTTTTGTTGTATAAGGCAATTCACCCTAAAAAGAGTGTATTGTAAGGAAGATGGTTATAATTTTATGGGAAATCTATAAGGGTAAAGGAAATCTCAAATATTGAAATCATTCAAGTCTATGAACTTGTATAGAACTGACAAAATGCGAGAATTGTTGAGAGAAAGCAAATAAGGAATACTGAGGGGAGATTGGTGGGTGATTTTAATAAGTAAAAGATAAATGCCTTGGAAGGATGAATGATTTTTACATTTAAAGAATTCATGGTCAAGAGTCTCATTTTCCGTGCCGCACTGGCAGAGTGGACTATCTAGAACCCGGATTTTAAACAGACGGGATGCAATGGGACCAATTCTCATTCTCGAGATACAGGAATTAAATCTTTTGGATTTTTTCTTGTGGTGGAATCAAGGCTTACTTGGAATATAATTTTGTATTCCAGCATAAAAAGCATCAGTTCGGATTTTCGTGTTAGTTCAATTTTTTTCCAGGAGCAAATCATGTTGGATTTAAGAATAGGGATAACGTCAGAGATAGGAGTTCTAAAATCAAAAGGATTAAAGCCAGAAAATGTTCCAAGTTTAGTGAGAGAATCGGCTTTATTTTAATGTGTTAGTCAATTTAAATAGCTTTATCAAAATATTCGTCTACTACTAAAAAATTTCAACAAGGTATGCTTATATATTATTAATATTGATGTACTAAATATATTAACAATATCGGAGTATTTGTTTCCTAGCTGTTGAATCCGTCGCAAAGGAGTGTAATATTGTGACGTTGATGTAGAATTGTTACAATAATATGGTTGGTACTGTCTTGTAATATTAATGTTGTGCGCACGTTTCTTAAGGCTCCATTGTAAACATTTAAAAAGACATTAGAAGACGGTTTAAAAGGGAGATATGTAATAGCGAATGTTAGAAGGGGCGAGCTATGATTTACAAACGCTAATAATTTAACTAAAATTGTCAACATATTAAATAATTCATTTTAAATAGACCAAAATCTCTCGATTTATAAATGAGTTACACTATGAATTTGATTGTGTCCATAACACGATAACCGAACAAAATGTGTTTTTAATAATTTTCGGAGCTTACTTTGCGATTTTTATCTGGTGATTAATTTCACGTTATTAATGTTTTTACTTTACAAATACGTAGTTATTATCCTTCCAAATTACGTGTTTTTTTCGGAGCTAGGAACAGTTAAACTTAAAAAGAGTGTTCAAAAGAAATATGTTATAAATCGGTCGACTGCTGCTTAAGAAAAAAATGTCCCACACGTTTTAATTTGGAATCAGAGTTAAGTTTGGGAGTAAAACCATTGCGAGATTACCAAACCGCCGAAACTTTCGCAGACGTTTTTGATCAAAGCAAAAAGTAATTAGTTCAGAACATAACTTTTCATTTTGGGATGCGGGTATGGTTAACGCCGCCCAGGAACCGTTTGTATTTAGCATTGGTCACCTCAAGTATTGGTGACTTGGCAGAGGTTCCCGGGTTCATGGGGGTAGGTTTGTCTAGATTTTGGTGATGGATGTATCTATCCACCATCCGTCCATCGGTAGAGACTGATGAGGGAGACCTTTTGATATCTCTAGTCGGACTCTCTTGATCGTCTGCATCACAGTCCGTCACTTCTGGACACATCTTTGGGGATGATCCCCATATTCCTACACACCCTTCATACCTTTTTCCTTCCCAAAACTTCAACTTATTCTTCTGCCTTCTTTCAAAATATTTGTATAACAATAAAACAAGTCTTTTCAACAGATTTAAGAGGAAGTATAGGGTGGGCCATTAATATTTGCACTTGTTGAAATAATCATGAAAAAAAAAATACAGATTGTATTTAAATAAATGATTATTGATAAGAACAAAAATATGGTGGAAAATCATTTTGTTAAAATTCAAAAGCAGATTTTACTTTTAAGAACTAATGGTGATATTATAATGCGAGATGCCTAAACACTGTCAGATTGATTTATTGAATCACATATCATTACAGTCATCTTAACCCTCTGCATCGCGTTATAGTTTGTTTGTACCCGTCTCCTATTTGTTTTCGTCTATAAATATCATATGTCGTTGATAATATCGTATAAATTTATTCGTTTTGTTGTGGCGATAATTAGCTCGAGCTATCGCGGTGGAACTATATAACTTTATTGTTATTGTGTTGTGTGTTTCTTTGCAGGTGTACAGTGAAAAGTGATTGGTTATCCTTTTTCCTTGTATCCCTAGTTTTTTCTACACATGTTATCACCCAATCCCAGCAAACACCATTTCGTCTTGTTTCATTTTTAGTATTTCCAGTCTATTTTCGAGTGCATTTGAAGCTGTTTAGGGTGCAACAAAAAAGAACTCGTTCTATTATACACTGTTTTTGGAATTTGTACATAATATTTTCAATGAATTAATCAATGTTTTCATAACTTTGAAATGTTTAATTTTTTTCTGTTAGATACACCCATGATTTTCATCCCAGAAAACAGGAGGGTAGCCAAGCCGAAAACTCGCTACTAAGAGAAGTTTGGCTGCGAGATAAATCACTTCCACACACTGCCAAGTTCATTAAACTTTAATAAGATCGTAGTATCAACCCTTATCGGCTTGTGAACAACTCGTACTGTGATTTTAATTGGTTCTTGTCGTTGATATGGGGTACGCTAGAATACTCCCTGGATCAAAAGTATTAAAACAAATTAATTAATTAAAACAAAGCGAAGTGATTTATTCATGTTGTAACACTAATCAAGACAATCGACGTCGTACCATTGGAAACGCATACTTGTAAATGGAAGAGCACTTTATAATAGAATTAGTTTATAACAAAAATACAAATAACAAAACAATGTTTAAAATAAAAGATAACCGTCATCGTACCATTGGAAATGCAAACATATAAATTGGTTTTGATGCATATATAAAATTTAGTTGCGAAATCGTTTTTGGCTGATAATTCAACACTAGGTGCCTGATTTATATTCCACTGGAGCGATTATGGTCGAAAAATGGACCACTTTTATTTTTCTACAATTGATAGTGGTCCAAAATTCGACAACATTTTTCTACCATTCGTAAAAAAAATATTGAAATTATTTCAAACATTTCCATGGCCATTTATTTAAAAACGAAGCTATTGAAATATCCTCCCCGCAAAGAGATCAGGTGATCTGGAAAGAGCTCTTGCAAGATTTCGCTTGAACGATGGACAGCATGGGACATGGCTTCATCTTGTTGAAATCAGAAGGCTTCTGTGTCGTGTTCCTCGCCATGTTCTTTCATTTTGGGACACTTAAGATTCTCCAACATCTCACAATAGCGAGACAAAGTCACGGTAATGACTAATCCTTTGTTGCTAGTGCACAAAACAGCGCCGAGGAATACAGCAGTTACGATTGCAATGCTAGCATCTTGACGTTTCACAAAATCTTGTAGGCTCAATTCCCGTGCATGCATCATCTTGTAGGGTACAGGTGAAGCCTGAGTGAAAGATTCGCCTTACAATTCTGAATGATATTCCAAGTGTTTCCGCGCTGATCGGATTGGAGACTCTTCAATTGACGCTCTTACTACCGGAATGTTTTCAAGTGTTTGCACACTTTTAGGTCGCCCAACTGGTATTTTAAGATCTGCAGTTCCTGTCTTTCTTACATTACTGATCCATTTTAAAATGGTTTTAGGATCAGGAACACTGTCATTACGATTTAACTCGAGACGGATCCGAAAATCCCCGTGCGTAGCCACAACGCTGTCCCTGTTTTTAAAGAACGTCTCCACAACAAAGCCCTGGTACTTACCTGACCACGGCATGGTCACTGACATAAACGGCATCATTTTTCCAACCTAACAGCATTCGTTTTGCCTTTTTGCTCGGTCTGGAGGGCCTTCAGTGATTTTTTGAAACTAGTAACTCCTCTCTGCCCCACCCTGTATTTATTTTTATAAATCCTACAAATATGAGATAAACAGTAAAATACAGGTTAATTTATTGACCATATAGCATTATAATAAGTTTTTATATTTCCATGTTAAAATTCGAAGGTATGGTTTTTTTAACGTTGACAATACATTTTAAAAATGATTTTCTGAAAATTTCGAGCAATCGAGGAAAATTTATTTATTTCGCGTGATCGCTACAGTGGTTAAAATATTTTTTGTTCTATCTAAAGGCTAGTGGATTGTAAACTTTGGTGCAAACTCTCTTTGGCCTTAAGTTGTTTTAGTGAAAGGGATAAGTAAGAGATTGTGTCCTTTGGTTCTAGTATCTCGAGGAGTTCGGACTTTGTCAAAAGCAGTTACGTGTTTGAAGAGGTATGTTGGTATGCTTTTGGCATAAAGTTGTCTAATGTCCAGTTTATCTTCACGAACTGCTGGTGATCGGTAGTTTTAGAATAATCTTTATTTTAGTTTAAGAATAATCTTTTTAGTATTAAGATTAAATTAGATAAATTGTTTGACTGGTATAGTCATATAGGGTATATGTTATCTTTCGTAGATGTCAAGGAAGTCAAGACTACAAAACTACAAAGCTGAGAAAACGGCTCTCAAAGATTTTTTTTGAACATTTTTTTTTTTTTAAGATAGAAGGGTGAAACTTTGAACGTATATATTTTGTGATGTTATTTATGCGGCTTGTCGTCATTGACTACTTTAATTTGTATTATTTTTTTCTGAAATCAAAAGATCTATGTGGTTTTTAGTCATTGACTGTTTTCAGTTGTGTTCTTTAGATCTGTTTGCAATTTTCAAAATACAATTTATAAAATTTTCAAAGAAGTGTTTTATGCCTCAAATCCATTGACTACGGCGACTTTGGAGGATTTAAAACAGTTTTGCGTACTTAACTCATTTTCGCCACATTTGTGGCTTGGCTTCCTTGACATCTGCAGTGACGCTTTGTGAATGCAAAATGGAGGGGCGAAAGGGTGTAAAACGCGAAAAGAAAAGACTGAGTAAGAGTCCAAAGAGATTCATATAACAGGAGGTCGGAAACATTAAAAAAATTTTAGATATATTCTGCGTCATTATAAGACATAAGTTTTTGGGTTCCATGCCAATTAAGAATAAGGTCAACTCAACACCTCTTTGAAAAGTCATTAAAAGCTATGAAAAAAATAATTTTAAAAAAGCCAACAACCCTAACTTATTGTAACCTATTTAACCTTTTTTTTCGTCACTCTTAATTAATTTTGGTTTCATTCTGAGTTGTCCAGTCACCAATTTTTTGTTTTATAATTTTATGATTAATTATTAAAAATATCGATAAATTTGTGATGTACAATCCGATTGGTGACAATTTAAAAAGTGAATAAACCAACAATTCGTTTTGAAAATGTGGTAATTACAAAAATGTATTAATTTTGAGGGAATAGATCAATATTCTTACAAATAAAAAACCAAATTATTTCATCATATATATTATATTCAAATGAGTTTTCAGAAATCAAATAATGTCTTCAGCATTTTGAATAGAAACTAATGTTCACTTAGTGCCTTTTAGTTTTAAACCATTTTGCCGGCGGTTTATCTCTCTTACACTTGCCTGAAGATAAATATCGCCATCCCATTTAAATTTCGTTATCATGTTGAATCACAGTTTTGTATGGAAATATAGGCCCAAATTGGATCACAAAACACGCCCGTAATGCACTTCTTGTGTAATTCTTTTTTTTCTGTGTGTTTCACCGAATTTGTATTTCCCTCTATGAACTCAAAGTACGGAAAAGTAAGTTTTTCCCTTTGTCCTTTTTCCATATAAAATAAAGGAAATGGTTTATTCTCCACATCTGGATCCAATATCGCTTAGATTGTTTCTGTGGTTCGTGTGGCTGGGGTAGTTTATTAGTTATTTAATCATGAATGAGATTAAGAGAGGGAGTTATAATTAGTTTTGTTCATTGGGTAAGTGAAATACACGTTTAATAATGTCGCTAACGATGCATGTGATCCAATAAACTAACTAGTCGAAATAGGCGCTAATTTTCTAACTAACTTTATAACTAGTTTCATTTTGGGAGGCGGTATGGCTACCGCCTCCCGGGAACCATTTATTAGATAACCAATATCTCATTTCAAGCGGTTTGCTAGGTTTGGTGACTTAGGTCTGATCGGGAGAGACTGGATGATGGAAATTTTTTGACCTCTTCAGCAGGACTCTCTTGGAACATCGTCTTGCACCGAAGTGAGAGGGATGGATTCATACGTCCGTCACTCCTGGAGACACTGATTTCTACCCACCTCTCATCTTTCTTTTCCCCAAAAGACTCTGTGTGTCTCCTTTACGCTTTAAGAATGCAAAAATACCACGCTTTATATTCAAATCTAAAATTTAACCAAAAAATACACCAAATGAATCCAAAGTTTCAGACCGCAATTTGAAAAAAAAAAAACTTAACGTTTGTTATAGAATAGTTTAATGAAATATGTGTGTTTTTTTTATTCAGGAATTTTAGTTAGTAAAAATGTAAGGTAAGCCATTTTTAATTTTTATTTTTCATTCTTATATTTTATAAGTCAAAAATTATTTGTTTTCTTCGAATTACAAAATTTGAAAGTATTTTTTATCACCTTTTAAAAACAGCTTTTAGAATTCGAATTCATTCAGAAATATTGCATTTATTTGGATTTTATTGCAAAGCGAAATTATTTTAACTTTCTGACAAAATATGCTCGAAGCCTGAGGTGTTAAAAAAACGCAAATTTAAAATTTGGCTTCAAATTTAAAATTCTGTAAAAATTCAGAAACATCCTCAATTTTCAGTCAATTACTTTTGCCTTGTTATAAAAGTCGCTCAGATTTCGTGCAAATTTTCCTCCAGTCAGTTGCGCGAAAGCCTACTTTCTCCTTCAAAGGTTGTACTTCTGTGCGGAGTAATCCGCCGAGTCTAATTTAGCGAAACAACGGCGTCACTTAACACCCCTCGGAGCGCCACTTGAAACTGCCCATAAAACCCACCTTCCCTTAAGATGTTATTGTACGGGGTGTTGTTAAGGGTGGAGAATATTTGAGGGGGTTGGAAGCTACCCCATTGCTGCGGTAGAATTGTTAAGCGAATCTGAGTGCTTACAGCTTTGTCGGATAATTGCTAAGTTACTGAAAATGACGCGGTAATCGAAACCGTGTTAAAACGAAAGAAACGTTAAGTTTGTTACAGCTGTAGACAAAAATCAAACTTTCAGTTTAACACAATACGAACACAAATTTATCTATTTATCGCATACAGCGTGTTTCAAAGATTTTAACCTACTTTTAAAAAGGCTTTATAACTGTATAACAAATTTTTGAGGTGTATTAATTTTAGACTTGGAATTCCCTTAGAATCAATAAATTATGATTTTTTTATTACATTCATTGAAATTGTTGATGTTAAGTAACAGAAAAAAAAATTGACCTAATACTTTTATATAAAATCGTAATTTATCAGTTGGAAAGCCCTGATATATTAAAGTTGATTCACTTTCATGTACCTACCATTAGATCAAGGTTCCCTAGTATGTATTATTGTGACAACTACACGTCATTTTTGTTATTGTTTTTGGGGGGTTATGCCGTGTTTCGCTACCAACTTCTTTCTTTAGCCAACGTTTCGGACAGCGTTACAGTGTCCATCATCAGGGCAGATGAGTAAATGATATTGGTGAGAGTGTTTACTTATGTGTGTCGAATCGATACCGTGCTGCCAGCTCCATTTCTCTACGAGCTGGTGTTAGAAAACATTCAGCATGGTTTTTTGCGTTTAGTTTTGATGTAGCCGTCAATTACTGGATACCAAGAACTATTGAGCTTAGCTCCGTCGTCTCTGTTAATATTGATGGGGTTTTTATGGATTTCAATTGCCTCCGTAATTAGGCGTGCTCTGTAAGTTTTGGGTCTTCCCAGGACTTCAGGAACAAATCCAAAGTAATGGATACACGGCATAACACCCCAAAAACAATAACAAAAATACTTTTTGGCCGTGAAAACCTAAAAACATACCCAACTACACGTCAGTCTCAGGCTACAATTCTATTTTAAATAGATAACACACCATTGGTAATTTTTATGCCAATGTTGCTGATATTTTTAATTTTTCCTTACTGAAATACAAAGCTGTACTGATCAAACATTTCAGCTAAACATATTTTAACGAGGGCACTACATAAAGAGTTTTTTTGTTTATTTTTAATGTTTTTTTTAAGTTGTTAGTAATTTTTTTTTTCTTATTATATTGTTGTGTAATTAAATCTTATTATATTGTTGTGTAATTTCTACAATGTACTACGACTTTATGAAATAAACACATGCTGTAAATGGCACTTTGTGCCGTAAATTTCAAATAAACAAAAAAACAAAAAAGTTTTATAACCACAACCAGATAAACTTGTGTAGTAAAAGCTTTAGAATATTATTTATTTAACGCTTGTTGGGCTTTTAGACACATAATACAAGTCAAAATTTTACCTTAATCACTAGTATAATATATATCAGTGCTGTTATATATATCATTTTGTTTTTATTGTTCTTCAAAGCAATTTTTTTTTTTGAAATTTTTGCGCTGATGTATATTATTAGACTTATTAATTGTGTATTATTAGACTTATTACTTGAAATGGCTTTAGCCGTTTTTGGTGAAGTGATATGAACAACCAGTTACATTTTTCACATCCCCTTCCCCTCCCCACTACCTTCAGCCTCACAACATTCCAAAATTGGGGATGCCATGGTTTCACTGGCACGAGACGGTTGGAAAAAATGAAATAATTTGCATTACTACTTTTTATACTAATATCCAAATACAAGACAGTATATTAAAAACACTCAAGTACTTCCATTTAGTTTCTGATGCTACTAGCCGCCGACACATCTGCACTATTCACCAGATGGACGCCAACCGACTAAATTGAAATATTCTCTACTGACAGCGTAGACAGCGTAAACAGCGTAACCGACCACAGTCGCTTACGCTAAAAGCTACAGCTACTAAAAAAAGTGTCAAGCATATAAGATATAGCTTTAATATTTTTGTCGCTGATTTATTAGGCAGCATTGAACAGTTTGCGTTAAAAATCGTAATTTGACAAAAATGTCGTTTACGCTGTTACAGGTATTATCTGCGTTTAGGTTCACATTCAAAATATTTTTTTCATGGGATATTACATCCTGAGGGTTTGCAATTATTTGCACATTCCAAAATCATATTATGATGCAGATTTGTTTCCAAAATGTGGTTGGCAAATTCACTTTAGGTGATTTAAAGTATTAAAATTAATTAACTAGTATTAAAATTTTTAGAAGTCTCTCCTAGATAGAAAAGTTACAAGTTCATTTATAAACCTCGGATTCGTTAAAAAAAATCACCTTTTCGTTGTCATTTAATTTATAATTTTTTATGTTTTTAATAAAAAAGCTGGTTAAATAGTATTTGGAATGTGTATATTTACTATATTTCTATTTATCACTCGTAATATATACAATACCTGTTCGAATTTCTTCATGCATCAAAAACAGTTCCTTGCTAACACTGTTTGAAGTGAACTAATTATAAGTGAAATAAAGATATAAAGTTTCGTTTGATATTCTGAGCGAGTAACTTTTCATCCAATTTGCAACAACTAATAATTACCGTTTATTGTTAGGTTATAATCGAACTTTATTTTGCATTATTATAATTAAAACATCTTCTTTTTCTTCTTCCCCTAATCTTTTTCGGGTCGGGGACCCATAGCATCGACAAGACTCCTCCATACGTCCCTGTCTTGTGCTGATTGTTGGGCCTCCGTCCATGGCAGTCCCATTCTCTCCTCACGCTGTTTCGTTCAACAGTACCAGTCCTCTTGTCATGCTATGCTGTGCTAGAACATCCGTTCTGCCGTTTGGTATTTTGAACAAGTCATGTCGACGACTACGGCTGAAATTTTTATGCAAGTATAAGCCATAGCATTCCAAGAGGAATGGGCTGTCAATATAGTTATGGATTATTTTAAAACTAAGAAATGCAAGATTTGCACAACGTCTAGTTTTTAAACTAAATCTATTTGTTACCTCAAGTAACTCTATGTGGTGCATGAACCTGGGATAAGTTCCATGCATTCGCATATAGACATGCCTAAGGATTTTTTTCTGGATTTGTTCCAGCATATTCATATATTTAGTTTGATGCGGAGTCCACACACCACTAGCATACTCCATTTTACTTCTTATGACGCCATCGAACGTGACTCGCCCAACTGTGTCTGAGGCGGCCCACTGGACGTCTACCCTCTGGAATCGCACTCACTATTTTCCACGGAATTCGGTCATCAGACATTTTTTTTTTAATTTTACTTTTTTGGTACATGCCACCTCAGTTGTGATTTTTCTATGAAGAGTAGCAGTGGTTCAATGTTCAGATAGTCTCGGATCGTCATGTTTCTTATGTGATCCCATTTCTTCACCCCTGCCACTGCTTTACAAATCAGCCAAATATTATTATTATTATTTATACCCTGTGTTAACCGTGAGAAAGTGAGCATTGCTCACGAAACATTCCGGTTTCTTATAAACAAAAAACGTGGTTAAAACTAAATAATTTATTAATTTTGAATTAAAATGGTGCCAAAAACTTAAGAACCAAGAAGTTTTAAGAACCAAAATGTTTGTCGCACGTCTCCGTGTCGTTCAAATATCAACAGGTTTTTCTTTTCAAACTTTTCCCTCCACCTCTGTCGCCTGTCGATAAAACTAGAGGCAGTCTTACGTTACTCCTAGAACCTAGAAGGACTACTTGCTTCAAGTTTTCTGAAGGCTCAACACTCTCAGTGTCGAATAACTGTCATAGAATTTCTGAAAAGGATTTTTCATGAGTTTGGTTTTGTCTATGGTGCTTATAAGTGTGAAAAGTGGGACAAAGGGGGCTTGTAAGTAAATAACGCTTTCAAGTATGAACCTTTCTAGTTTCAAAGACTTTCCGTAAGAGAATTTTCTTTATTTATTTTTTTGTTTATTTAATATGGTGGTATAATTACATATTATATAATACATAATTTAAAGTTTTTCTTTTAAAAATATATTACATAATTCGTGTTACACCTTTTATTAGAGCAGTGCCCGTGTTAAAAAGGAAGAGAAACGTATATAAACAACAATTTTATATAACATAATTTCTTATAAAGAGTAAGGAAAGTGAAGAGTTTATTTTTTTTTTGTTTGGATAATATTACAAATAATAAACAAGAATGCAAAAAAAGGGAGATTAAAAAAAGAAGAGAGAAGAAAAGAAAAAAAGGATAATTTATTATATATTATAATTGTGAAGTACTTTATTTTACAATTAGATTTTAATTATTGTAATTTGCTATTTAAAGAGTGTTTTTATTGTACTTTTGATTTTTTTTATAATTTGTTTTCCAGTCTTACGATAACTAGTAATTGGTTAAACCGTTTCACTCCAATATCTTTGAGGAATTGTTGGGCTGTGGTGGTGTGACAACAACATAGGTCACCCCAAGTGGTTCTCTACGTTTGGTGGTTTAGCAGGGGTGCCCGGGTTCATGGGGTGAGGTTTGACTAGGTTTTGGAGGCGGATGACCAGGACACGCTGAACCCCAAATTCCTACCCACCCCCTTAAACCCTTTTTCTTCCCAGAACTCTCCTCTCCTTCCTTTCCTTAAAAAACCCTCCACACAGCATCCCCAAAGATAACATAGGCCCTGAGGTGAATTATTTTCCTCAGGGTCTCCTGTGCGGGAGTTCATATATATGTACGTATGTGAGGAGTTGTCTATGAATTGCAAAATTAAGTTTAGGAAATGCTTAAAACTTTCAAAAAACCTTCGTAAAACCCCCGCAAAGGTTTCTCGATTATTACAACCACGTGACGATACATCTTTAAATTTTTTTAATCATTACAAAAACTCTTGCAAGACTGTCAAAAATTTGAGAATGTCATTTTGCATAACAATGATTTAACAATTTAAACATTTCAAATAATTTCAAGTATATTTGCGGCACGTTCCAGAGTGGAAGATACTTTCAGTATCACCCTGGTGTAAGAAAACCATTCAGAATTGAAAGTTTGCTTGAAATGACCATATGACGTGTTAGGTGACCGGATCTGAACAGCTATATTACTTCCCCACCTTTTTCTTCCTCGTCTCCTACCCCTCTCCATTACCTTCAGCCTCACAACATACCTCACTGGCTCCAAGCGGTTGGGAGCAGTTGCGGCTTTTGTGCGGTATTCATATAAGAATAAAAATAAATTTTGAAAAACCTAGAGTGTCGAGTATGTACTCTTAAGTTGACTGAACTGAGGTCGTGCTCCGAATTTAAAATTTTAAAACAGGAGCAAAACTTGCTCAAGCCTTCGCCCATCTTGAAGTGTGCTTATTTGGTTTTTAAAAAACAAAGTGAAGTTAATTTGTTTTAAGGAGAAATTTAACCTTTATAAATGTTATCATATCGTTGACATATTTGGATCAGAGAGCTAAAATAGTCATCATCATTTTCTTCCCCTTACCCTATTTGGGTCGGGGAATCACTGCATTGACAAGGCTCCTCCATACGTCCCTGTCTTGCGCTGATTGTGTGGCCTCTGTTCACGGCAGTCCAAACCTCTCCTCATACTCTCCTCATACAGTTTCTGAAGTTTCCTCGCCCAACTGTGCCTGAGGCGGCCTCAATCCTCTCCTCATACTCTCCTCATACAGTTTCTGAAGTTTCCTCGCCCAACTGTGCCTGAGGCGGCCTCAATCCTCTCCTCATACTCTCCTCATACTCTCCTCATACTCTCCTCATACTCTCCTCATACAGTTTCTGAAGTTTCCTCGCCCAACTGTGCCTGAGGCGGCCTCAATCCTCTCCTCATACAGTTTCTGAAGTTTCCTCGCCCAACTGTGCTTGAGGCGGCCTACTGGAGGTCTACCGTCTGGAATCGCACTCAGTATTTCCTTAGGAATTCGGTCATCAGACATTTTTAGTACATGCCCAAGCCACCGCAGTTGCGAGTTTTCTATGAAGAGTAACTGTGGTCCAATGTTTAGATCGTCGAGTTTATGTGATCCCATTTCGTAACCCCTGCCACTCCTCTCAAGTACCTCATTTCGGCAGCTTGTACTCTAAAGCGTGTTCGTTTGCTTAGTATCCATATCTGGTGACCATAAGTAAGCGTCGGGCGGTATATCATTTTGAACACAGCCATCTTTGTCTTGATACTAAGCTCGGCTTTCTTTATTACTGAGCTGTAGAGAAGATGAAACACACTAAAATAGTTAATATTTTTATAAGCTTACATCATACTTTGGGTAGCTATCCCAACATTTTGAACACGTAAAATCGTACAGGAATGAAAAACATAGGTTTCAAATCTCCACCAGAAGTTAATGACTTTAAAAACATTATAGTTTCACTCGACAGCGGAACATGCATTACTTATTTTAGCAAAAAAACGAATTTCAAAACGAGATAACGATGCCCACTGCCTATAATCACTGAAGAGAAAATATGATGGAAATGTATTGTGGGCGTGTCCGTGTACTCGAAGTTAGTTCATTTTTTTACACTTCTTATGCTTTTTTTACATCAACTCCGTACAGGAGAATAATTTCCCTCACAGCCTAGGTCATTTTTAAAAATACTGTGTGGAGTGTCTTTTTGAGGAGAAGAAAGAGTGAACAAGTTCTGAAGAGACTGAAGAGTTGTAGGAGGGAAGAAACATAGAAGCCGTCAAATAATTTCATAGCTGAGCTGTCGAACTCAAGAACCGTTCTCATGTTGGGCCCGCATTTGGCGTGCTTACCGCCTATGCACTGGTTCCAAAGGCATCAACGGAGCATATTCCATTTTAATACTGGTAGAACAACATTTTAATACAGGATAGCATATTTATCTGACGTTAGTGCTCTAAAGAATGCAATCCGGTTGGTAAGATTGGGGAATCTATCATAAAGATCTATACAAAATCAAGGGTTTTTTTTAAGTATTTTGGTGCTCGAGACCAAAAGTGACTTCTATTTTTTTTTTTTTTAATAATGAAATTACTTCTTCAATAATCGCAAATTTGTGGCGTCATTTTAAGTATGGGGGGAAATAGGTGTAGATGTCTCAAAAAACTTTTTTTTAATAAATCGATAGTAAAACTATTCAAAAATATATTCTGAAAATTTCAAACAAAAATTCTACGCCTTTTAAAAGTTATAAGCGTTTGAGTGAGTGTCTCTCGGCCGAACTACTTCTAGTTCACCGCCATTCTTATTTTCAAGCGCGTTTTTCTCGAAACTAAACTTTTTTTTAAATTTGTGTAACCTCTAGCTCTTACAGTTTTTGATCAATCGCTATAAAATTCAACAAATGGTTTCTTTATATAAATACGCTATATGTGAACCTCAATCCTAAACAATATCTTTATTTTAACTATTTTTTATTGCAAAAAAATATAAAAAAGAATGGCAAAATAATGAATTTTCGTATTCCTCAAAAAATGATTAATTTTGGATTTTTTGTGAGGAGCGAGGTTCAAGTAGAAGAAACACTTATAAAAAGAGTTTTTTTTTTTTTGAAAAATTGATTTCGGATGAAAATTGTGACCTCGAGAAATTACAAAAATTGCCCAGCCGAACAATGCGCGGCAGCTGATATCTCAGTTATTTTCTGGGAAAAATATTTGAAAATTTTAGAATACACTCTCGAATACATGTGTTTAATGGCTGTGAGTTATAAAAAATAGATAATCTTAACATTTTTAAAAAAATCGTGAAAATCACTAAAAATGCGCTGTTCTACTCATATTAAATGAAAATAAATCAATATGTTCGTATTATCCTGACAAAGAAACCATTGTTTTCAAAGCAAATTTGATTGAAAATATGATTAAATAAGTGGTGTATACAATTCAATTTGTTCTCATTTAATAACAAAATTATTTACTGGGCCAATAATCAATTTCATTTCCTTGATTGAAATTTGGCATCGAAATTCAGCAGTTGAATCACACATCAAATATTCAACATGTTTTGGTTAACAATTAAAAAACATAACTGAATTTTTGTTTTTACCATAAAATCAAATTTCAACAAACGCAAACTAACGTAAATAAATTAGCCGTAAATGTTTATGATCTAGTAATTTACACATGGTCTCTTTACCGAGTTCTGCCGAAGTGATCGTAGATAAATTTACGAAGTCTTTAGGTTTTTTTTCCACATCAAACTAGCCTTCAGCCTGAAAGGACATTTTTCCTCAGAAGTATCGAACAGTGTTATTAGGTTAGCGTCTGCGTGGTTAAATTTCAGACCCAGGGTGGATGTCGACGTCACGCCGTACGCGCCGCGCCACAAATAACATCCACATCATGGCTAAAGCCATTTCAATTCCGATATGGTGATCTTACATGGTGATTCTGAGAGTGTTTTCAACTATGGAACTACTATACTACTGGAAAGACTAATATACTTTATAATATTTTTAATAAATTAATTGTGAAATAACAAAAATTAATCGAATGAAATTTATTTGCGCATGCTGGGATTCGATCCCGTGACGTACGGATTACGAGTCAAGAGGCTTACTCCTCGACCTCGGAGGTTGTCATGATGATACGTCGAAACAATTTCAAACCATCATATCAATAGTACGAATGATCGATAAAACAATCGGTGTGAATGGTCAGGTACTTCCCCTCCTTCGTTTTCCCTATCTTCTCCCCCTCCTCAAAGTAGCCCGTATACCCTGATAAAAGACCTGACTAAAGTAGTCAACATACCCTGATTAGCTATTCTCATTGGCTCTAGACAAACACAGTTAGAACTCTTCTGCGGTCTAAAAAAAACGTTATACTTAACGTAATTTATTCTTGTATTAATTTGAAAATAAATTTAATAGCTTAATTTTTTTTTTTTTATATTTGGTTTTCAAATTCAGCCTCAACTACCTTCAGCCTCACAGCATTAGCCATAGTCTCATTGGCTCCAGACGAGCACAGTTAGAACTCTTGTGTGATATAAAAATAAATAAAAAAAACGTTATACTTAACGTAATTTATTCTTGTATTAATTTGAAAATAAATGTAATAGTTTACTATTTTTTTTATATTTGGTTTTCAAATTCAACGCATTGTAATTCCATCCCTTGCAATGAAATCTTTCAAACTGGTAAGCATTGCACTTCTAGAAACAATTTGTTCAGTGGGCACAGTGGGTAGTAGCGGGCTGCGCGGTCACTAATCGAGGCTTGTATCGCTGCCGCAATAAATCAATAAGCAGTTTCCAACTTCAGGCGGTAAATCACCCTTTGATAAGAGTGGAAATTTGTTCAAAGCTCGAAAGTCCAAATAGTTGGTTCGGATCTTTGATAAAAACACCGCCGTTTAAAATTTATATGAGTGCTAGATAGCATTGATCAGATAAAGGTTTCATTAATATTATTATTAATGGATGAATTCAACGACCTAAAACCTGCGTACGCGTTCAGAGGGGAAATGTCACTTCCACATTCCACCTGGCGCACTTCTCAAGGTAATTTTGTCTGCGCTGAACAAGCATGTGTGCATTACTTTCTAGCACACTCTCGTATAATTAATGTGGTGATATAAAATTTATCTACTTATACACGTTCATAATTGTAGCTTTCATGGATTCGTTTTGTAGTTTTGAGCATTATATATAAATATGAGATTCACTTCAAAGTTCAACTCAGACATTATCCCATAGAACGGGGTTGTCTATACTGCTTACCGACAACAATTATAAGAAACGCCTGGACTATTTCGTATTAGAAATATTATTGAACGTCGGCTTTGGGACAAAATTTGTGTAAAATATTCTTTCATGACCACTCACCGTCTTCTAAAAAAACCCAAAATCCATATTCCTTTACAAATAACCATCATAAGCTTCTCCCAGCCTCTTTTTATTTAGCTCTATATGGAAGGCCATGAGGAAAAAAATCATGTCATCTTTGGTCATCTTCAATCTCTTGTTTTAACTGACATCACTCGACTCGAACTTTGTTGTTTATTAAATTAAATTTAATTAAACTAACTAACCATCACGGCGTCCCCCCGCAGGGGTAGGCGAGAGGACGGCCCACCAAAAAACTCGGTCTTGGCACTCACTCTTTGATTCATTAATACTACTGTAACCAACCTGAAACAAGTCCAAGTTGTACAAAACGCAATTGTAAAATTATTAGTTGTCCCTAATATTTTCAAACAAAGACACAATACTCCGTTGCTGTTTCAGAGTGCAAAAATTTTACCTGTGAAGGCAATACTATGGTATAAAATTATAATTCAGCATATATTTACCCCGCAGCATAAAGAGAAACTAGATCATAAATATAGCACTAGATTCACGCGTAACGACGGGTTAATAATAAGTACGGACAGAGAACGTTTGAATACAACATACCGAAGATATTTAATTTATTACCTGACAATATAAAGCAACATAATTCTATGAATAAGGTTAAATATATGGTGAAAAATTGGTTATTGGAAAAAGAATATTTATTTTGATACTTATGATAAAATTTATGAAAATATGTTTAAACTGTAGATAAAAGATGTAAATTATAACTTTAAATATATTTGTAAGTAATTATAAGCACCTGCTGTCAAGCCAATTGCAATTGGCTTAGCGGGACTTGTTTTTTGATTTATAAAATAAATAAATAAATTAAAAAAAAAAAAAATCTCATTCATATATCATCTCATACATCTTCTATTATTCTGATTCTTGATAAGGCCCGACTCAAGTATCTGATCGTGCCATGTCTTCCCCGGGCGTCTCCGACTACTTCTTTCACATTTGCGTTGTTTCTTTTTTTTTACATATTATTAACACCGTTATTTGACGGTTGGTATTCATTCTTCAATATATTTTAATAAAAACCATATTTTTTTTAATCGTGGGTTTTTTTTTTTAAATATTAAACACATAAGCTTTATTTCAAATTGGTGTACAATACACGTCGATGGATATTATATTCAGTGGCACGAATATTTATTAGTTTTAATATGATCCGACGTACGATGATAAGGGTGATTTTGTTTAAGCTGTTAAAAATGGGTTTGGCATAAAACAGTTTTTTTTTTTTAAATTACAATGTAACCACAAAGTGTTGGCCTACCACGCCTGCACAATTTTTCATATTTTTAACGTGAACCCCGCAGGCCCTAAAGAAAATAATTTCATCCAAAGCTTGTGCTGTGTGGAGGGTCTTTTTGGAGAGAGGAAGCAGGGAACATGTTGTAAAAGGAGAAAACACAGAGGCTGGCAAATAGACACAGCCGTGCTGTTGAACTTAAGAAGGAGTCGTAGAAAAACACCTTTCTAACGTGATAAATTTCAACCATTTACAAATGTTGGTCGCGCGTTTGGCGTGTTTTTTGACTAAGAACTGGTGCCGAAGGGTTTAATGACGCTAGTTTGCACAATCGTTCATTGAAATACCGGTAGAATACCTACATGACGCCTGTGTTCTAAATAATGCAATTACTAAGACCGATTATAAGGCTCGATGCCAAACTTAAGCGGACTGTAAAACTTAAGCTATTGAACATTTGATTGGGTTTTTTTTCTATCACAGAACAAGAGAATGACGGGAAAAGCTCTACCTATCAATGTGGTAATCTGCCGGTCCATCCAAGGGTCACAATTGTATAGGTTGGCATAATTACACCATAAAAGTATCATATTAATTTACATGAACGCGAGTTTTGAGAGCAATCATACATAAAGATGGCAGCCAATAAAATATGCGTCAAGAAAATGCACATAGTTTGGGTGGTTCTTAGTCAAAGAACAGTCTGATACAGTTAAAAGTGACCGAATTTGATATTGACACCTTGGCGCAATGGTCAGCGCGCTCCTCCGGAAAGAGAGAAGTCCTGGGTTCGAGTGCCAGAGGTGCCAATATCTTTTTCTGATTTTTCTGTTTCCAGATTTTTGGTTGAGTTTCGCTCATAGTGTCTTCATTTTTTCAAAGATATTGAAATATAAAGACTGTTGGTAGTTTTTTATTGGATGGGACTACACTTCCTAGTGTTGCCGACATTTTTAACCAAATCTACTGCACACCTGCAAAAAATCAAATAAATAAACGATTTTTTCCGTATTCAAACTATATTGTTAACCAATACTACTGCACACCTTCGAAAAATCAAGTAAATTCCGTATTCAAACTAGCACAATTAAGTCGTTATATTTCATATATTTCAATATATTTATTTTCAACACTAAACAGCAATAAATTTTTGATAGAGGAACCTGTCAAACGGACATAAATATTTTTGATAATTATGTTAAGATAACATTTCTACTGTTATCGGTGCTACAACAAAGATAGCTTTAATGAGAAAAATACAGATATATATTCATAACTATTATTTAATTTACGTTGAAAACTTTGTGGAGAGCTTCAAAAGAAAATTATACGCGAATTTTCGTGGAGATGAAGTTTCCGAGAATTCACAATTCCACGATTCCACAAGTAGCGTTTGTTTTACTTTGAAAACTGATCGGCGGAATTTATTCATGTCCTCAGCGCTTTTTGCACCATTGATTTATCAATGGAAATTGAAGAATTGGACTTTTTGAGACTTTACGGAAATTTCGGCAGGCCGGTTGTTGAAATAGTATCAAAGTAAAAGGTTAATTCTATTCTGAGAAGCATTTTTAACAATTTTTCGGAAAATTAAATCGAGCAGAAATTTCTCTATTAACGTTGACTTTTGATCAAATTTATTCATTACTACTCTTTTTTACGGCATCTGTGGCCGAGGGGTTAGGTTCTCGACTAGCAATTTGAAGGTCGCAAATTCTAATTTGGGCCTGCGCAAGTAAATTTAATTTGATTGATTTGTGCTGTTTCACAATTTATTAATTTAAAAATAATATATACTATATTTGCGGCACATGTTGAAAAGAGGAATATTCTCTCAGTATCGTCCTGGTGTAAGACCACCATTCAGAATTGAAAATTTGATTGAAATGACCCATTTCCCTCCCCTCTTCACAACCATCAGCCTCACAATATACCCTTATTGTGGATGCTATAGTCTCACTAGCTCCATACGAAGCAGTTGTAAAAAATTTATTGTTTTATAAAATTTAGTATTGAATTTTTATTAAGTTTTGTTTTGATGTTACAAAATTTCAATAACCTGTTATTTGCTGGAAACACGATTTAACAAATAAATAAAATATCGGTTGTTGACGCAAATACGTACATGTACCATTCTCCATCCAACCTACTTTCCATACCTATCCTATCTGACAATATGTGCCAATATAACCTACATGTGACATTGTGGAACAATAACTCCGAGAATGGACGGTCACTTCGAGGGTGTTTTCTCTTGGGGTAAAAATAATCTCGTTGAATTTTAATGTTTCAAAGGCCCAATTATGTCTGATTACGTCTAAAAGGGATCGAAATGAAATTCTAGTCTCCTTCAACAATCTCCTTAAGCAATCTTCCGAACAGACCCTCCATTGATATGCTTGGTGTAACTCTAAGTGACCAGCTTAGGTATGGGGGCTCCATGGAAACAGGTTTAAGTTAGCCCCTCTAAAACCGGGCCCGCAGATACTTTAAAAGTACACAACTGTACAAATCAAAAATGCGCCCCATGGTTGAATTTGCCAGCTACCTCTGCTCTGGAGCCCAAAAATACCTGAAAAACCATCGACTCTGTGCAGAAACGGTTTGATGGATTCTCCCATCTTAACAGACAGATTGCAATCTTTAGAGCACAAGCGTTGGGTGGGAATGCTATCCTTTTCTACCGGTATTTCAATGGAAGATACTTCGAGTAACTAGCGTCATTCAATCCATTCGGCACCGTTGCATGGTCGGGAAACACGCCAAACGCGTGCCCAACGTATGTACACGGTTGACATTTGTCACATGAGAAAGGCTCGTTACACAGCATCTCAGATGACTTAGGCTGTGAGGGAAATTATTTTCCTAATTTTTTTTAATAATTGTACTTTATTTGTTGCAGCCCAACCAGGTCAGCTGATTCGATTGGACTTCAGGGATGAATTCAATATCGAGCCTTCTGAAGATTGCCGGTTCGATTTTTTAGAGGTGAGTCCAACCATTTAATGATATCTTCAAACATAGCGGTCCAGATTCCTGACTTTTTTTTACATATTTTCCACACAAGAGGTCTTGTTCAAGATCTATGTAATCTTTAGGGATGCTGTGTAGAGGGCCTTTTTGAGGAATGCAAGGAGAGTAAGTTGCGGGAGGGAAAAAGAAATGAGGGTTTGTTGGAAATCTGGAGTTCAGTGTGTCCAGATCATCCACGGCCATCATGTCATTAAAAAAGAAGATGTTACTTATAAATCTTGTCGATAATATGAAGAGAACAAGACACAGAAAAATAATAAAAGATAACGGTCGCAACTGAGACTCAAATCCAGGATCTATTTTCCTTAAGAAATATTAGTGTTACTTTTTTTCCAGTAAATCGGTTCAACCGATGATAAATCATTTTCCCAGTAAATCGGTTAAACCGATAATAAATCATTTAAGGCACTTTTAAAAATTGAAATTGGGCGGGAGGGAGAGGTGGGAGAGATAGAATCACAGTCGCCTTAAAGTGATCTAACCATATTTTGAAAAGAGCCTTATCACCCGAAACAGATGTCACAGTAATTAAAAAAAAAAACGGAAATACTTGCAGAACTTAACGAACATGATTAAATTTTTTGTAAATTTAATTAAATAAAAAATAAATGAAACTCTACGAATTCAAAACAAACACAATAAATAATTTAATAAATAAATAAACAATTTTTTTGTTCTTCTTTAATAATATAAATATTATGTTGTTAGGAATAACCTTCAAATTTTGTTAGTGCAAGAATTATTCCGATAAAATAGAAAGAAAAAACTATAAAGATGGGCGTACGCTGAGACATCGGTCGCGCAGCATGTTCAGCGCAAGATAGTTTTGGTTTTTGTGTTGTGTGGAAGTGTATGGAGCGACATACGCTGAGACGTGCATGTTTCTCATACATTCCACAACTGCGCTGAACATGCTGCGCGACCGATGTCTCAGCGTACGCCCATCCTTACAGTTTTATTCATAGTTAAGGGTTTTCCAATAAGAGGTGTTATTTTGAATAGCCCACTATTGCGATTGCGCTATCGAGAGATGATTAATGATTTTTTATGGTCGGAATTGGATGGTATTGATCTGGACAACGTTTACTTTCAACAAGACGGCGCTACGTGCCACACAAGCAACAAAACCATTGATCTTTTACGGGAAAAGTTTCCGGACCGTGTTATCTCTCGAAGAGGTGATTACAATTGGCCACCGAGATCTTGTTATTTAACACCTTGCGACTTCTTCCTTTGGAGCCACAGAAAAGGTCTAAAAAAAGGGCCAAAGAAAAGGTCTAAGCCAACAGCCCAGCGTCGATTCAAGACCTCATAGATGGAATTCGTGAGGCTGTCGAGGACATAGGGCAGCCACTTTGCGATTTGGTTATGGAAAATTTCATGAAAAGGATATGGTCCTGTAAGCGTGGTCGTGGTGGTCATTTGCCTGACGTTACTTTTTACTCTTAACGGCATACCTTTTTCTTTGTAAAGAAATAAACATTTGATCATTTATATTGAAAAATGGCATTTTGCTTTGAATATCAAAATAACAACTCTTATTGGAAAACCCTTTAGAATTGAAGTTTCAAGGGTAGTAAATGTTTTTTTTTAAGCAAGATTTAGTTTGTTAGTCAAAAAATAATCATTTAGTGCCCATATTAAACGATAAAGCCTTACAAAACAAGCCTTGCCTCCTCCCTGATTGCCAAGTTTATGTGGTGTTTGGGGGATGTCTGGTAATAAATTTAACAGGGTAGTTTCTTGGAGTTAATTAATATTTTAAGGCAATCGTTATTAAACGAAGTGTTTTGGAATTTGTGGTTTCCTCTAAAGCACACAGTTTATATACGGGGATATTATAATAATGTGTGCTGACTAGTGGGTGTTTAAAAATATGCTAAAGGAACTTGAACAGAGTTACACTACTAATTTTAACAATAAAAATATCAACATTTTTCAAAAAAAAGGTTTCTTCATCGGGATTTAAAGTAATTTGAAAATTAAGACTGTAGAATAGACAAATAAGTGTCTATAAAACAATGTTATACGAAGGCTGTTCGTAAAATAAGGTCTTCCACGCTGCACTCTTTGCGACACTTAGTCTCGACATGGCAGCCGTTCGCAATAAATCTTCCACTTGCCGCACTTGCTATAAATTCCTTTAAAACATATATAATGTACAGCAAGTCGTATACCTATATAAAGACTAAATTGATTATTTTTTAAGCTCTGGTGAATTTTATGCCAAATTTTTGTCAAAATTTGCTACAATATCGCAATTCAAACTGTCTATTCGTTTTGCAACTCGACAAGCGCTCAACACACTTACGTTCTCTCTCATAGGCCGATTTGATGGCTTGCAAATAACGCTTTCTGCGGTCGAGAAAAAATTCACACACGACCATGAATATCCTCTTCCCAGCTTCAAGAAAGGACACCAATTTGCCATGCTTTATTTGTTTGTGAAAGAAAAATAAAGGTTTCACGTATTTTAATACACCTCGTTCATATATTTATCTATTTACTCTTTTATATGCCCACGACTAAACCGTTCTACACTGGGTTAACTAAGTACCGACGTAGTTAATAAACAATAGGTTGTAAAAAATTATTTCTTTTTTACAGCGCTTTACAATGGGATAAAACTTAAAGCTATATAAAAAATATAGGTCGCCTATCCTTCACCGATCTTCATATATATGAATTTTTAAGGCATTCAATAAAAAAGTGAAATTAATTTGTATGTATAACATAAAACTAATAAATCACTCTTGCTGAATTTTTTTCGTAATTTTTTTATATGCATTTTATTTTAAGTTGACCAAACGACGGAGTTTTATTCTAATTGGCTACAAACATTGATATTTTTAGAACATCCTGTATATTATAGCACAGTATTAACTGTATCTGATTTACACTTAACAACATCGTTAGTGTCTGGGGTATGAGAGAAGGTTTGGCGGATGTTTGTGCTGGAAACAGTCGCGGTACGGAATCCTACTCACCTCTTACAGTCCTAGGAATTGAAATCCGTCACAACCAGGCTGTAGACCTAAATAATTCTAATGCTAATCTGTTCATTCTGACATAGTATTGTGTAGAGACCCTTCAAAAACAGATTTGACTTGTATTTATGCCCTTCAAACAACATTCATGTGACATTTGGGCCAAAATTGACTTATTAATCAAAATTCTTTACTTTTTTAATGTAAAACCTTGTTATTAACCCTTGATTCATAAACATACGTCTTTCATACACCCTGAAGTAGTAAAAAGTAGTAGAGCGCAGCGTGAAAGAGATGGCAATATGTGCGTTTCAGTACCCTCCCGATACGGTTAGAGCTCAGTGTGGCGTATCACAGACGTATATTTATGAACATTGTAATGGTAAATATAGTTTATGATTCTAGGGCTAAGTGAAATTTTAATTAATACCTTTTATTGCTCCTGGCTTGTTTTCCAAATAACAAGTGTTTGTTTTCTGCATCTTTTATGAAATTTATCATGCAAACGCATAGTTATTATTAAAATCTGTTAAATCTTAACGAGACCCAGAAAGAGACAAAACGCAAGAATAAAAAAAGAGACAGAAGTGACAAGAAGATGAAAGAAACAAAAAGTTGTAATCATGAAAAGTTGGAAACAAAATGAAGTGGGAAGCGAGAAACCAACGTTAAACCATCTCCTTTATACCTGGTCTCCCTAACTTCCATTGTTGTTGTGGTATGAAAGTTTTTTAAAGTAAATTTATTGTTATTTGTCAAACTGCATTTTATTTTTTATGGTCCAATAACAATTATGTCATCCACTATCAACAGGAAAGGAACTTGCGAATTTCATTGGCGAACTGCACACAGGCAATTTGTTAAAGACTGGTTGTCAAGGTATAACAGGTTGATAACAGTACCTACACGCGACGTTTTTACTGCTGCCAACACTTCGTGTTGGTGTGTAAGAGAGAGAACGTGGGAGCGGTCTCTTTCGGCGCGGCCAGTTTCAGCTGAGCTCTCTTGGGGAAGACACGGTGTTCGAGCCTTGCAGATTTGGTGTGACGGAGTCCGTGAGAATTATTCGTTTCTTGTTAGTCGATCATGTTTAATATTTTATAACATTTTGTTTAGTGAATTACCATGTTTCTATTAGTGTCTCATGCTTCACATGAGGATGGCACTCACAACCAGGTTTGATATTGTAGCTTTTCAATTTGTCGGTACATGTAACGATGACGCAGCAGATTCTAACTTCTTTTAGATTCAAGTTTTCTAGAAGGCCACCCCTGAGTTAATCTTAACATATTTATTCATAGTCTGATGTCTCTAATTAGAAATTCCTAATTAAGTAATAATTTTATAAATGATTTGCCCGCATACTTGTGAATAAATATTAATTGTTCTTAACAATGTGAGTGTTGATTTTAAATCTACCTTAGTTGCCTTTTCTCTTGAATATTTGCTTGATGGCGATCCTGGGACACCATTTGATCATTGTTTTAGGGTTCCAGCCTGAGCAGAGAAGTGATTTTGGTAGGTTGATATAAAAATAACAATTATCATTGTTACAAAATGGCGCCCAACGGCTTTCGAAATGTTCTTTTCTGCTGTGTCATAGTATCATAATGTACGTTATTGTTAATATTTTACAAACTAGATCGACTCTCAAGGCGGCTTATTCCCGCGGTTTCCGTTTCTGCAAGGCCCGAACACAGCTGCTTCTAGTAAATTCCAGTTTAATTTAAATTCATAATTTGTACATGATCTCAGCTGTTGCTCAAGACGTTTATCGTCTCTTATAATTGTTTTGATGCCCAGTTCGCTGGCATCACTCAGAAATTTTTCTTTTTTAAGAGAATTCTGGATTGAACTGCATGGCTGAAATAATTTGTTACAAAATTTTTTTAGTTGCATGTATTAATTTTTTTTCTATCTTCCTATTAGCTAGGGATGGAAGAACCGGTTGTCACAAGGAGCCAAGCGAAAGCTAAAGAAACAATGGCGAAGCAAGGCGACAACAATCGACTTCTAATATGGATTGTTCATCTTCACCGCCATTGGTTATACCGGTTCACAAATTGTACATAGAGTACGATCAGCTGATAGGATGGGGTTTATTTTATGCAGATTCAATCAACTAGCATTTCAACTTTCTGATGGAAACTTAGTAAGTTCATTTTTAATTTTACAAGCTAATTTCATGTAACCATAGCTGAGCTAATTTTTTTTTAACCTTATATTTGATTTGATGGCATAAATCTTGGTTCCAATTATTTTGGCGACAATATTTTTATCTTATCTATAATTTACCTCAACAATTTTGTTGTAATTATTTCACTGTGATTCTTAACAATTTTATCAAAACCCACATAAAAATTTCAGTATATGATCACATGTGATTAAAAATTTTTTTTTTTCCTACCTTCTTTTAGGTTATCATTGCAATTCTAATGATTAAACTAATAAAATTTTTCAGTATACCCAACTTTTAAAAAAATTTTACAAGGTGGTCTTTTACTTTAATAATGAATTATTTCCCTTTATTTTTTTGGTTCTCATTTATATTCAGATTTTATCTTTCATCTTTATTAAATATAACCAAACGTGCATTTCAGACTTCTTGGATTCTTCGGATATTCTTCTGATCACATGACGTCGTGAACGGTTGGGTTCTGCAGTTTTCCAGCTGACCTGATAATGCAAGGCAACTAAAGTTTGTTTTTCAATTTTCTTAAATTCTATAATTCATTGTCCGGGTTGTTTTGGGTTTATCGATGAATTTTTCTTGTGCATGTTTTTATTAAGAAAGATAAGTTCCTTGCTAAAGTCAATATCTTCTTTTGGGACAATATTTTATACAATTTTTTTTCTCCTTTGATGGAATTTTTCAACTATTTCTGATTGCGTTTCATGAACAAGGACTTGAAAAGTTTTCATTATGGTGAATAACTTCCATCGAACATTTTGGGTCTCCTAATCAAATTTAATATGTAATTGTTGCTGGGGTTTTCAAATTTTAATTTTCTTTGTTCTGGATTTTTCAAATAATACAATTTATTTTATTCACTATAAAGTGGTACAACGTAGAAAGCACATATTATTTTATTTAATTTTATCAGGTTCGTAGTTTTTTTTTGAAAGTTTTCATCTAATTGGGTATTTAACATTAATTTTCACATCTTAAATTTAATCATTTGCTAAATCTTTTAAAGTAAATATTTACGTCAATGCCATCTATTGGATTTTTCAAAACTAAATATTTTGGTTCCAGTCTTCGCTTATTATTACCTTCTTTTAATTATATTTTGGATAAACATTGATTATTGCCATCTTTTGTTTTTTTTAACAGTTACACATTACGGTAAACATAACAAATGGTTCCTTTTAATATTTCTATTCAGAATTGGTTGGAATCTTAGCTAGTGATCTATTGATTGAAATGCAATTTAATGGGATATATTTGAATTTCTTTATCAGGATTATTTAATGTCCGCAAGTTATTATAGGATATTTGTATTAGGGAACTCGGGTTAAACATTAAATTTTAGCTTTAATGCTCTGTGGTATGGTTTCACGAGATCTTCTTATTTGCTGCGTTTTCGGTATTTGAGCACGTTCCATGATTTCTTCCTGCTGGAAAATCCTCTGAGTTCGTTCGCTTTTCTTGTGTGTTTCCATGCCGGTACTTTTCCTGCCTCTGAGTTGCACACACAATTCTTCTGAATTGACCGTTGTATGTAAGCTCGGATGACGAGTTACTTTCAAGCGCAGGAGACGAAAGAACCCTTTGCTTAATCGATTTGTTCTTAAGAGGAGGGTAGATTCGTTTCTGTTGGCATATTATTAAGAATTTTGGATTCCATATTTTGGGTTTTTTTTTTTTCATTTTGGGGAAGTTAAAATGTAGTTTTGTACCTATATGTGTAGGGAAGACTCTTGGTTTCATCTCGTTCAGAGGTTTTCAATGAATCTTGGTTTTTAAAGGGGGGTTTTCTTTGCAAAATGTGATGAAGGATTTGTGTCTACTTCTGACATTTTGTGGGGGTAGTTTTTTTGTGCATACATGTCCACCACATGTTGCATAATTTTGTTTAGTCATTGTTCGTCTTACATGTTGTCTTGTCTTGTCATAGTATTATGTAGCGAATTAATGTATAATTGATTTATGTCATATTCAACGGGGAAGGATGATTAATAGTTGTTTTGTGTAAATTTTATTGGAATGAGTTTTTTTAATGTGATAAGTGACGGTGTTTTGATCTAGTTTCATTACGGATAATTGAAAATTAGTTTGGTATCATTTATGTAAGTTGGTTTATGTTGGTTGTATAATTTCTTGGAATTTTAGCCAAGAGTTTTCAAGAAAGTCTCAGGAGCTATAAAATACCTATTACGATTTAGGAATCACCCTCTTGGTTAATCTTCCAATTAAGTGGCATTATTCTGGTATTTGCTCTCTTACAATGTGCTATTTTACAGTTAATTTTATTAGATTGCATGTTTATTAATTCAGTACTATGGATATTAACTATATTAAGGTGTTTTCATATCTCTAGCTCTCCTTCGGGTGTTATTTTCATGATTGATGTGGTGGGAGCTGATCTTCGTATGTTCTTCAATTCCGGATAATTACATATTAACATTTTCGACTATAGACATGTTTCATAATCAATATTGTGACATCATTTAACTTGAGAATCTTGTCTTTTGAGCTCGAGGACATTTTTCTCGACTTATTTGATTTCTTAATATTGTTCAATTCTATTTTGTTTTACCTTGTGATCGTCAGAGGTGGCAAGGAAAAGATAATTATATTTTTTTTCATGATTACGCTATTTGTTTTAATTAAATATTAAATATTGATTTTTATCTCTATTGATGTAGTTCACTGACACCTTCAGTCGGTTATTGCAAGTTCTTAGATTTTTTTAGTATAAATCTTATTGGTTTGTGTCTGGGGTGGTTAGGCTTTCAGACTTTTTCAAGAGATGTCTCAATTTTAAGTTTGTTAATTTTTAATTTTATTTCAATTATTCTGTCATATTGAGTTTAGGTTTCACAGTATTTATTGATAATTTTCAGTAGTTCAGTAATTTTTACAATTTTACAGCAGCACTATAAATTCTTAGCATCACTTGTTTTTATATTGGTAATTCTATAGCTAGGCAGTAGATTAGTTTAGCGAATTTTCTCACAAGAAGAAGATGTGGACCTCCATGCAGTGGATTTTCAAGATTTCAAGAGATACAGAGTATTCTGGGTTAGTTATCACACCTCCTCCTCCCCGCGAGTATGTTACGCTAGCGCTTTTCAAGAGGCTCAAGATGGTTCCTGTTACAAACATTGTCTGCCAATTTCATTTCTGAAGAAGCTTCTGTTGTCGCTGGACTGTATTATTCAATTCTGGCTCAAGACTGAGATGGATGTCTTCTGATCACTCCTTCGGACCTGTCGGTGATTAGTGTCTTGGATCCAGTATTGCCAATCAACATACCCACTTGCAGCACCTGGTGAAGGAAGAGTTCGATTCAACGCTTCCTTTGAAATACTCAGAACAATTTGGTACTTTCATCTGGACACCTATCTTCTTGGAATTACCGCTACTGAGTGGAGCGTAGAAGAGGTCCGCTACAATTATACCTCACTACCGGAAGGCATTATTCCACCTGAGATGTTTTGGTGTTTGTCATCATGACTCATCACTCTTCATCGGTCACGCTGCGTTTCCATGGACTACATTCCATAGAAGAATCCTTCAATCATTTTCTCCACCGTTTGGATCAACATTAGGCATGATCTGCAGAATGTCCATACTGGGTTTCAACGCCAGGAGGCGTCCGCCAGGAGGCGTCCGAAATTTTCTGATGAAAATTTCGCTTTTCGTGGGAGGGTAATATAACAGGTTGATAACAGTACCTACACGCGACGTTTTTACTGCTGCCAACACTTCGTGTTGGTGTGTAAGAGAGAGAACGTGGGAGCGGTCTCTTTCGGCGCGGCCAGTTTCAGCTGAGCTCTCTTGGGGAAGACACGGTGTTCGAGCCTTGCAGATTTGGTGTGACGGAGTCCGTGAGAATTATTCGTTTCTTGTTAGTCGATCATGTTTAATATTTTATAACATTTTGTTTAGTGAATTACCATGTTTCTATTAGTGTCTCATGCTTCACATGAGGATGGCACTCACAACCAGGTTTGATATTGTAGCTTTTCAATTTGTCGGTACATGTAACGATGACGCAGCAGATTCTAACTTCTTTTAGATTCAAGTTTTCTAGAAGGCCACCCCTGAGTTAATCTTAACATATTTATTCATAGTCTGATGTCTCTAATTAGAAATTCCTAATTAAGTAATAATTTTATAAATGATTTGCCCGCATACTTGTGAATAAATATTAATTGTTCTTAACAATGTGAGTGTTGATTTTAAATCTACCTTAGTTGCCTTTTCTCTTGAATATTTGCTTGATGGCGATCCTGGGACACCATTTGATCATTGTTTTAGGGTTCCAGCCTGAGCAGAGAAGTGATTTTGGTAGGTTGATATAAAAATAACAATTATCATTGTTACAAAGGGCAACGCGGTGACACGCAGGGCTAGTCGCTGCAGCCGGCGCGTTTCAGTTGCCATTTTGACAGTTGCCAGGTTGCCAGGTTGCCATAGTTACGCCTCACAACCTGTCAAGTTTTCGAGTATTACGGGATATTTCAAACCTGATTAATATCGATTTTATTCAGAAGGTTTATGTAATGTTATTATTTAATAACATTTATAAATGACTAGCTTTTCTCCGCGGCTTCGCTCGCATGGTATAACGGGAAATTACTATAGCGGTTGAACTTATCAATTATCCCCCCTCCTCCCCACCCCCACCCCCTCCCGCATTCCATACATTCATTCCCTTACATACAGTTTTCAAACATCTCTCCTGCCACCTAAATTTCATAAAGCTATTGCTCAAAGAAAAAAAAGATTTATCCAATTTTGTTCATTCATTCGGAATTTATGCGCTTACAAACATTTCGGATGTTTATTTTTAATTAAATATTTGGAAGTTTGTTAATATAATAAAAAAATTACACTATTTATTATTCAGTCTTTATAATCGTTACGAATTATATTTTTAATGTAGGAACTCTTATCTGACATTTATTCCCTGCTTGTCCAAAAAAAACAAAACATATTCTAATATTAGAATTTTCTGGAGCAGTAGCTGAACAGGAGGCTGAGTACCTACCAGCTAAGAGCCCACAAATATATCAACATCGTTTCCATGGAAACGATTTTTTTCTGACGTTAGAAATAACTCGCTTTTGTTAGCGACAGAAAAAGTATAACAAATATAATATATTAATATTTATAATTTCATAACGCCAGAGCTTGCCATCATATAAAGACTGTAGTCTTCGCATATAATTTAGCTTTCTATTGGTGAATGAATTTACAAAGCCTTTTTATTGGTTAATGCGTGAAAGCGTCATAAACGAACTCGAGCAGTTTCGCATTTGTAATATTAGTATGGATTAATCTCTTTATATAATTAATTTAAGTCCTCCGCCGCGTTTTTTTGTCTATTTGCGATAAACTCAAAAGTTAATGAACGGATTTTCATGCGGTTTTTACCAATAGATATAGTGATTCATGAGAAAGGTTTAAGTATATAATTTGTCAAGGTTTGGTGAAAATTGTTTAAAATATATAATTAAAGGTGAATGTCTGTATGTGGTGGACGAGCGAGATGGCAAGTGAGCGATGTGGATTTGATTTGTATGCAAATAAACAGATGGCGGTGTGAGTTAGTAACACTTGGTTATAAAGGTTGGGTAACCATCTGGTAATGGCGTTGTATTTTGTTAGCCACAGTAAGGCGTAGCCGGGTCAGCTAGTTATTAATAAAAAATATTTTTGTTAAACAAGCTGATATAATTACCAATATCTTAATGTTGAATTGCGCCGTTAATTGAGTTAAATTGAGTTGAAAACCAGTTTTCGGTTTCCCCACGAGCAAAACCTGTACACATTAAAAAAACTTTGTATTTTTATGACGGTTTTTGAAGCATTACGAATTACAAAATTATATTATTAACATCATTAAAAATTGTGTCAAAAAGCTAAAGCAAACAATATTTTATGTCTTCCTTTTCAACGAGAGCTAATTTGTATTAAAAACACAAAGATTTCGTTTGTTACCACTGAACAGCTAACTCCTAGAAGCGCCATCTATAGTGACCCGACTCTTGATCCTTCGACAAGCGATTTTAATTTTTTTTTTAATGCGAACACCTCACTGCTCAGCTGCTCTCGTCTGTGGCATCCCCAATTGAAGAATGTTGTGAGGCTGAAAGTAGCAGGGAGGGGAAGGAAATGAGGAGGAGGAAGGTGGGGAAGTACCTGGCTATTCAGATCTGGTCACTAAACACGGCTAAAGCCATTTCAAGCAACGTTTCAACACTGAATGGTGGTCTTACACCAGGGCGATACTGAGAGTATTTTCCATTTTGTAACGTGCCGCAAATATACTATATTTTATTTTAAACGATTTAATTGTGAAAAAACACAAACTAATCAAATAAAATGTATTTGCCGCGCCGGGATTCTTTCCTGCGACCTTCGGATTGTGAGTCAAGAGCCTTACCGCTAGACTACGCCGGCCGTCAAATATAAAAAAGAAAAAAAATAGTCGAAGATTATATTGTAAGTTCTTAAAATTTGAAATAAGAGATCGACAAATGTATCAAGTGTTCAAATAAAAAAAGGTTCGAATTGTCCCGGTAAGACGAGAGCTTCTGGGTCCGCGGCCCAGTTGTGACCTTTGTCTTTTTTTCTGTTATCTATTTTTTATCTTTTTCATATAAAAAAGGTTCGAATTGTCCCGGTTAGACGAGAGCTTCTGGGTCCGCGGCCCAGTTGTGACCTTTGTCTTTTTTTCTGTTATCTATTTTTTATCTTTTTCATATAAAAAAGGTTCGAATTGTCCCGGTAAGACGAGAGCTTCTGGGTCCGCGGCCCAGTTGTGACCTTTGTCTTTTTTTCTGTTATCTATTTTTTATCTTTTTCATATAAAAAAGGTTCGAATTGTCCCGGTAAGACGAGAGCTTCTGGGTCCGCGGCCCAGTTGTGACCTTTGTCTTTTTTTCTGTTATCTATTTTTTATCTTTTTCATATAAAAAAGGTTCGAATTGTCCCGGTAAGACGAGAGCTTCTGGGTCCGCGGCCCAGTTGTGACCTTTGTCTTTTTTTCTGTTATCTATTTTTTATCTTTTTCATATAAAAAAGGTTCGAATTGTCCCGGTAAGACGAGAGCTTCTGGGTCCGCGGCCCAGTTGTGACCTTTGTCTTTTTTTCTGTTATCTATTTTTTATCTTTTTCATATAAAAAAGGTTCGAATTGTCCCGGTAAGACGAGAGCTTCTGGGTCCGCGGCCCAGTTGTGACCTTTGTCTTTTTTTCTGTTATCTATTTTTTATCTTTTTCATATAAAAAAGGTTCGAATTGTCCCGGTAAGACGAGAGCTTCTGGGTCCGCGGCCCAGTTGTGACCTTTGTCTTTTTTTCTGTTATCTATTTTTTATCTTTTTCATATAAAAAAGGTTCGAATTGTCCCGGTAAGACGAGAGCTTCTGGGTCCGCGGCCCAGTTGTGACCTTTGTCTTTTTTTCTGTTATCTATTTTTTATCTTTTTCATATAAAAAAGGTTCGAATTGTCCCGGTAAGACGAGAGCTTCTGGGTCCGCGGCCCAGTTGTGACCTTTGTCTTTTTTTCTGTTATCTATTTTTTATCTTTTTCATATAAAAAAGGTTCGAATTGTCCCGGTAAGACGAGAGCTTCTGGGTCCGCGGCCCAGTTGTGACCTTTGTCTTTTTTTCTGTTATCTATTTTTTATCTTTTTCATATAAAAAAGGTTCGAATTGTCCCGGTAAGACGAGAGCTTCTGGGTCCGCGGCCCAGTTGTGACCTTTGTCTTTTTTTCTGTTATCTATTTTTTATCTTTTTCATATAAAAAAGGTTCGAATTGTCCCGGTAAGACGAGAGCTTCTGGGTCCGCGGCCCAGTTGTGACCTTTGTCTTTTTTTCTGTTATCTATTTTTTATCTTTTTCATATAAAAAAGGTTCGAATTGTCCCGGTAAGACGAGAGCTTCTGGGTCCGCGGCCCAGTTGTGACCTTTGTCTTTTTTTCTGTTATCTATTTTTTATCTTTTTCATATAAAAAAGGTTCGAATTGTCCCGGTAAGACGAGAGCTTCTGGGTCCGCGGCCCAGTTGTGACCTTTGTCTTTTTTTCTGTTATCTATTTTTTATCTTTTTCATATAAAAAAGGTTCGAATTGTCCCGGTAAGACGAGAGCTTCTGGGTCCGCGGCCCAGTTGTGACCTTTGTCTTTTTTTCTGTTATCTATTTTTTATCTTTTTCATATAAAAAAGGTTCGAATTGTCCCGGTAAGACGAGAGCTTCTGGGTCCGCGGCCCAGTTGTGACCTTTGTCTTTTTTTCTGTTATCTATTTTTTATCTTTTTCATATAAAAAAGGTTCGAATTGTCCCGGTAAGACGAGAGCTTCTGGGTCCGCGGCCCAGTTGTGACCTTTGTCTTTTTTTCTGTTATCTATTTTTTATCTTTTTCATATAAAAAAGGTTCGAATTGTCCCGGTTAGACGAGAGCTTCTGGGTCCGCGGCCCAGTTGTGACCTTTGTCTTTTTTTCTGTTATCTATTTTTTATCTTTTTCATATAAAAAAGGTTCGAATTGTCCCGGTAAGACGAGAGCTTCTGGGTCCGCGGCCCAGTTGTGACCTTTGTCTTTTTTTCTGTTATCTATTTTTTATCTTTTTCATATAAAAAAGGTTCGAATTGTCCCGGTAAGACGAGAGCTTCTGGGTCCGCGGCCCAGTTGTGACCTTTGTCTTTTTTTCTGTTATCTATTTTTTATCTTTTTCATATAAAAAAGGTTCGAATTGTCCCGGTAAGACGAGAGCTTCTGGGTCCGCGGCCCAGTTGTGACCTTTGTCTTTTTTTCTGTTATCTATTTTTTATCTTTTTCATATAAAAAAGGTTCGAATTGTCCCGGTAAGACGAGAGCTTCTGGGTCCGCGGCCCAGTTGTGACCTTTGTCTTTTTTTCTGTTATCTATTTTTTATCTTTTTCATATAAAAAAGGTTCGAATTGTCCCGGTAAGACGAGAGCTTCTGGGTCCGCGGCCCAGTTGTGACCTTTGTCTTTTTTTCTGTTATCTATTTTTTATCTTTTTCATATAAAAAAGGTTCGAATTGTCCCGGTAAGACGAGAGCTTCTGGGTCCGCGGCCCAGTTGTGACCTTTGTCTTTTTTTCTGTTATCTATTTTTTATCTTTTTCATATAAAAAAAGGTTCGAATTGTCCCGGTAAGACGAGAGCTTCTGGGTCCGCGGCCCAGTTGTGACCTTTGTCTTTTTTTCTGTTATCTATTTTTTATCTTTTTCATATAAAAAAGGTTCGAATTGTCCCGGTAAGACGAAAGCTTCTGGGTCCGCGGCCCAGTTGTGACCTTTGTCTTTTTTTCTGTTATCTATTTTTTATCTTTTTCATATAAAAAAGGTTCGAATTGTCCCGGTAAGACGAGAGCTTCTGGGTCCGCGGCCCAGTTGTGACCTTTGTCTTTTTTTCTGTTATCTATTTTTTATCTTTTTCATATAAAAAAGGTTCGAATTGTCCCGGTAAGACGAGAGCTTCTGGGTCCGCGGCCCAGTTGTGACCTTTGTCTTTTTTTCTGTTATCTATTTTTTATCTTTTTCATATAAAAAAGGTTCGAATTGTCCCGGTAAGACGAGAGCTTCTGGGTCCGCGGCCCAGTTGTGACCTTTGTCTTTTTTTCTGTTATCTATTTTTTATCTTTTTCATATAAAAAAGGTTCGAATTGTCCCGGTAAGACGAGAGCTTCTGGGTCCGCGGCCCAGTTGTGACCTTTGTCTTTTTTTCTGTTATCTATTTTTTATCTTTTTCATATAAAAAAGGTTCGAATTGTCCCGGTAAGACGAGAGCTTCTGGGTCCGCGGCCCAGTTGTGACCTTTGTCTTTTTTTCTGTTATCTATTTTTTATCTTTTTCATATAAAAAAGGTTCGAATTGTCCCGGTAAGACGAGAGCTTCTGGGTCCGCGGCCCAGTTGTGACCTTTGTCTTTTTTTCTGTTATCTATTTTTATCTTTTTCATATAAAAAAGGTTCGAATTGTCCCGGTAAGACGAGAGCTTCTGGGTCCGTGTCCCAGTTGTGACCTTTGTCTTTTTTTCTGTTGTTTTTATTTTTTATCTTTTTCTTAATACATTTCATTGGTGGGAATAACCTTCAAAAGTTATAAAAAAGAGAGTTGTTCTAATAAAAATTGAAAATTTTTTATCACTTTCGGAAGAAGAAGGAAAAAATGCTTTCTCCAGGCACACGCCCACACACACTTATATCAGTTTGTTTCTTCGGTGTTTGTGACAAAAAATGTTTCGCAAAGTCGTCAGCAAAAAGTTTGGCCATTAAAAAAGTTGAGTACGATCTAATAATTGGGAGTTGGAAAATGTGGATTGTCTTCAAGTTAAACACCGTTTTCGTTAATGTTCGAAAACGGTTTTATTTCAGTTTTTTTTACAGAAATGCGTAAAACTTTCTTTCGTCACGTAATAATAATTATTGTTGATAGGATGACAGTGTTGTTTGTAAGTAAAGTTAGACAGTTCAATCGAACCTCGCATTATTTCAAGTATTTTTAGATTATATTGCGGATAGGGTAGGACCAAAATTAACAACAAAAAAACTATTGATTGAAAGTCAATTTTTCATTTTAATTAAAAGATCCACATATATTTAAGTACTGTGTTATACAAAAGAAAATAAAAGACACACCAACGTGTTATACCAACTTGGAGCCAGGTTTGGGAGAGACTCGTTGAGGGGTCCTTTTGACTTCACCAGCACAACTCTCTTGGAAAATCGACTTCGACATCGACTTCGACATCGATTTTGACATCGACTTCGACATCGACTTTGAAATCAACTTCGACATCGACTTCGACATCGACTTCGACATCGACTTCGACATCGACTTCGACATCGTCTTCGACATCGACTTCGACATCGACTTCGACATCGACTTCGACATCGACTTCGACATCGACTTTGACATCGACTTCAACATCGACTTCGACATCGACATCGACTTCGACATCGACCTCGACATCGACATCGACATCGACTTCGACTTCGACTTCGACATCGACATCGACTTCGACATCGACTTTGACATCGACTTCGACGTCGACTTATACGTCGACTTTGACATCGACTTCGACATCGACTTCGACATAGACGTCGACTTCGACGTCAACTTCGACGTCGACTTTGACATCGACTTCGACATAGACTTCGATATCGACTTCGACATTGACTTCGACATTGACTTCGACATCGAACAGCGCCGCAGTGGAAGGGATAGAATAATATGTACCCACTCTTTCATTCTTTATTCCTTCCCAGAACTTCCTTTCCAAAAAATCCTTCCACCTATCATCCCTAAATATGACGGAGGCGTTGATGGGAATAATTTTCCTGTGTGGAGGTTGTGTAAAAAATAAATAAAAGGTTTTGAGCAAAAACATAAATAAATAAAAAAGTTTTGAGAAAAAAGCATGGAAATTTTAGAAAACAATCGGTGATTTTTCAATATTGTCTTTACAAGCGTATAAAATAGAATAAAAACGAAATTAGTTGAAATCGTGTTGGTTTTAAAAAGGTAAGATTTCGAAATTCATTGAACCATGGTTATAAAAATAAATCGGAGTTTGCACTAGCAGTAGAAGTGTGACCTTCAGAAAACTAAAGTAGACAAGAGTGAAAAGGTTACGAAGCACCGCCCAAAAAGGAGAACGATATCCTACAAAGACCGCACAAAAAAAGACCGATCATACTATCTCATTCTCTCGCAGGCTAAATCCTATAGTTGTATGTGTTTGTCTCTTTTAGTGTGTCTATTTTTCATTTCAACGAGTTTCAGATCACAACGGAGGTTAAACAAGTTTTTTTTTACTTCAATAAAGTGTACTTATATAATAATCTGAAAATAACAACAGAAAATATGCTGTATCAATTTTCAGTCGCTCATTCATTATCATTCAATAGGTTGATGGGAAATATGAAAATATATTTTAACTATTACTGAAAAACTGGTTCGATAAAAATCTTCTCTCATTAAATACTGAAAAACAAAATTTATCCCATTCTCTATCAATAAATGTAAATCAAATCCAGAAATAAAAATTGTAATACATCAGAGTAAATGCGGTGGAACTAATTGTAATCAAACATGTTCTACACTTAATTCAACTTCCAATGTTTACATAGATCAACATTTTAAATGGAAAACACATATTTGTGAACTTGTCAAAAGAATTAGGAAATATATATATATATATATATATATATATTTATCAGAATTAGAAATATTCTTAGACTAGAAAACCTCAAAAGAGTGTACTATGCAATTGTTCGATCTATATTACAGTACGGTATTATAGGGTGGGGAGGAACTTATGATGTTATTTTAAATCCTCTGAAAATAGTTCAAAGATTGATAATTAAGGTTATCTTGAAAAACTATCTACATTCTCGACTGAAAAAATCTTTTCAATATTCAAAGTATCTACAACAGACAATATATATAAAAAATATGCAATTTTACAGATTTTTAAAGAAATACAGCTAAAAGAATTACAATTCAATATATCAGCAAGATTTCAAAGTAATATCAAAATCCCAAAATTTAATACCAAGCATATCCAAAATACCTATCTGTATCTAGGTATAAATTATTTCAACAACCTCCCATTAGAACTAAAAATTATCGAAAATATACATAAATTCCAAATAAAATTGAAAAATTACCTGAAACAACTGTAAGAGTCCATTTCTACTGTTAATATTTCATTTAAATCTTGAAATTTATTTATTGTTATTTAAATTTATTTCGTATCTTTTGTTATTAGATGCAATATTATTATTTACTTACTAAATGATACATATAATTGAGCTTGAATTCCCTCACCAAACACAAGATCCTTGTCTCTTTATGATGAGGAAATGCTATTATTATATTCATTTTTCAACTCTGTTTTAACATGTAAAAAAAATGTATACTTATTGTAAAAACATATTAAAAAAAAAAAAAAAATTCAATTATTTCAGACCGCGGAAAGCCATTTACAAATAATTTTAAAAAAATACCACACATCTCTTGCTAACTGAGTTAAAAAATTATCTGAAACTACTATAAGAGTTTATTGTTCTCTAGATTTTATGTCCGGGTTAAATCTTCATCACAGGAAAAACTTAATCCTTCCACACACTTTTCCACAAATGTTAATCTAGTCAATTCACGCGATGTAATTGCATTGTATAAGTATACTAAATACAAAACTATACAAGAACAACACGTCAACCTACCAGAGACCATAATATGGGAAAATACTTCACCGACTCCAGATATTTTCATATCAGAGGGTTCGGCTCGATAGAACTCCTAACTGAACCGATAAATCCTACCGATCCGTCAATATAAATATTTAAAAAATCTTTCGTAATCCTACATGTATTTAATATGACTGATCTTTGCATTTTTATATAAAGATTCTTTGACAAATCTAATAAGCCTAAATTTTTAATTAGAGAGCTAGGTATAATGCCAGTAGCCGAAATAACAAATGGTTATATTTTTATAGTCCGAGAATGCCAAATTCTTTTAATCTCATTTCCTAAATCTGTATATTTTCTAATTTTTTCAGAAACAGATTTTTGAATATTACAGGAATTTGGAATAGCGACATCAATGATATAAGTTATTTTTTCAATCGTTCTGTCTGTTAGTATAGTTTTATCATAATATATTTTATAAAATTCATTTTCTAAAAACAAATTTGGTTCGTATTCTCATAATATGGTACTACATTACGGCAGTCAATCAATTTATGTTTAATTACATAACTTTGATGAATTATTTTTAAAACCTGATTGTGTCTAAAAGTATATTTGGAAGGCGCTAATATAGAACATCCCGATATAATAAAATCTATAGTTTCCGGAGAAGCCAAACATTTTCTACATAAATCATCAATTTGATTTCTATCTTTGATTATATACTTCCTATAATTTTTAGTATTAATGACTCTATCCTGAATGGCAAGCATAAATCCATCTATTTCTGCGCTCAATTCTCCAATACTCAACCATTTGTTTGACGAAAGTTTGTCAACATACGTTTGGTTGAGATAATTGAAGTGTTTGGCGTGAATAATTTTATTTGACCGGTATTTAAAAGAATGTTGGCATTATCGTCGTATAAATTTAAAGGTGTAATGTATATATTATTATTATTTCTTTTAAATCTTGAAATCTATTATTGATAAATCTTGAGTTTTTCTTACTTATGTTTTTTGTTATTGTTTGCAATATTTTGTTATTTACATTTACATGAATCCATTATAATTGAGCACGAATTCCCTCACCAAACACAAGAGCCTTGTCTCTTTATGGTGAGTAAAGGATATTTTTATTTTCCTTTATAACACTGTATAACCTATAAAATGTATACTTATTGTAAAAACCATACAAATAAACATAAACAAATAAACATATAAAATGAACGATCTTTCCAGCCCTGCAACACGTTCTATACGTACCCATAGTAGATCCGGTATTGTGTATAGACATGTCTATTGTTACATGCTGCTGTAAGTGCTTTGAATAACTCCATGGTGTTGTGGTTCGAACTGCGGTGAGACCTTTGGCAGTTTCCAAACCCGACGAAGTTCATATAACTCCATAATGTACTAGTAAACAAAATTGAACAGATCAAACTCTAATAATGATGAATAAAGTAAAGACCTCAAAATCCTCGCCGCAATCTTAAATTCAGTAAACATAAATATATTACACAGAATTTTGATAAGTTTTCAGATTTTCAGACATTCAGCAAAAAAAGTACTTTACGTTAAATGGCGTTTACCACGTTTCAATGATGATTTTACACTATTTATTTCTATCCTAGTTTGCGACCGGCTTGTTCCTCGTGTTTAGGTCTAAATGTCTTGCTTGCCCCGCTAGCAAATTAGAAAGGAGAAAGATTCAAGGAATCGAATTATATTTATATAACAAAAATTTACATTCCCCGAGGGGAATAATTGAGTCCTTGCCCGGAATAATTTTATATCCTACCAAACTATCGGTGTTGAGTTATTGATTGAAAAATGCTGGGCATATTATTAATATGCATCTTTAAAGGTAAGAATTATTATGGTAATGAAATTTTTTTTAGGCCTGTGGCAGCCTTTTATAGTTTGGTTTGTGGAAGAATGTTATATAACGCTATTTATCAAAATCACAGCACATTTTTTTTTTACATGAGCTCCACACGGGAGGCCCTGAGGAAAATAATTTTCCTCAGGGCCTATGTCATCTTTGGGGATGCTGTGTGGAGGGCTTTTTTTAAGGAAAACAAGGGAAGGAGAGTTCTGGGAAGGAAAAAGGTTTAAGGGGTGGGTAGGAATCTGGGGTTCAGTGTGTCCTGGTCATCCAGACCTAGACAAACTTCACCCCAAATGAACCCGGGCACCCCTGCTAAATCACCAAACATGGTTTAATCTATGGGAATTAATGGAGAAAACGGAATGTTTTGCATGTTTTGTGGAATATCGTTGTATGAGAAAGTTTTCATATACAACATTATTCCACAATCTAATTTAATTGCCTTTTTAGATGATTTTTCAATTAAATATTTTAAAAAGTGTACGTTTTATGTATTTTAAATATAAAATGTTTTGAAACATAACTGATACAACATTCTTCCGGACAAGGCCTCAATTATTTTCCTCAGGGCCTCCTGCGGAGCTAATGTATTAAAAATCCCATTGCAGCATTCTTCGGAACGTTCAGAATCATGCAATGGTCTTACGTTTACTTAATTTTCGAGTTCGTGGTTCATTTTGATGCATTTTCTAGCATATGTTCAAAGCGCAAAAAAATATGCCTTCTTCTTAGTTGTTTCCTTACCGCTGTATATGGTGATCTTCACACCAATTTTCCTAGAAAACAAGGCTTTTCCACTCTTCACGATCCTGCGCTGCGTGAAGAATCAAGCAGACTGACGTTTCAAGAGCCTGTGATGTTTTATGATATGACAGTCATTGTTGAAATTAAACTGCTTCTCTTGCCTCTTATTTTGTCCAGTGACCATGAGTTTCTCTAGGATTGAATTCTCGTATTTTTTTTCTTCTGTTTACGTAGGCTCCACACAGGAGGCTCCATGGAATACAATTTATCTTAGAACCTATGTTATCTTTGGGGATGTTGTGTGGAAGGCTCTTGAGAGAATGAAAGAAGAGGAAGTTTTGTGAAGAAAAAAAAAAGAGTAAAAATCTGGGGGTCAATATGTACAAAACTGACGGACGTACGGATTCATCCCTCCCGATGGTGCAAGGCGATAAATCGATAGAGAGTCTGGCGAACGCTCAAAAGATCTCCCTCCACTAGTCCGATCCGACCCGCCACGAAGTAGGTGGACAAATGCACGTTCCGCGAACCTAGACAATCCTCCACCCATCCGGGCACCCATGCTAAGTCACCAAACGTAGCCTACCACCTAGGGTGACTTTTGGCAGGGTGTTGGTTAACCAATTCAATATTTATTATAAAGGTTTTAAAATGTTCAACGAACTCCCGATACATGTTAAGGAGGCTAAAAGTCTTGCAGTTTTTCGTAGTTTATGTCTTAATGTTGTGAAGTCCAAATTTTAATATAATTGTAGATTAAGTTTAGATTATATTAGATATAAAATGTAATTTTTATAGCTAAATAAAATACACTTCAAAAAAAAAAAATCATGGTTGCTGGGGTGGTGGTATCCATACCCGGCTCCCAAATCGTATGTCGAGCAAAATGTTCAGAATATGTGTGGCGTGTGCACAAAAAGATGTTCTACATTAATAAAAATTATTTGTGATTTCAGGTGAGGGATGGGGCACACGGCTACTCGCCCCTGATTGGTCAGTTTTGCGGAAGGGAGTTTCCTCCCCTGGTGACGTCGCAGGGCAGGTACCTCTGGCTACACTTCCACTCGGATGACAACATCGAATACGGAGGCTTTACGGCGGTCTACGAATTCATTCCGCGACCTACGACCTGTGAGTTTTTTATTTGTGCCTGATATGTCACATACAAGGTGCGGCAAAACAGACAGTGCAGTTTTGAAGGGCTATTAAAAAAAAATGGCGCAACTTACAGAAATGAGGTTTATTTTATTTCATTTGGTACATTATGCCGTTTTATGCATCAAGTCCTGAAGATGACATCCAAAATATGATGGTCCCCAGCAGCGATACATTGATGAAGGCAATTTCTGAAGTTTTCGGCTGCATTTTGGCAAATCTCCATGGGCATAGCGGCGATTTTCTCCCGAATTCGATCTTTGAGTTTTTTCAAGGTTGGGGCCGATTTTTTTTTTTCTTCAGATATCTCCACAGAGAAAAGTCGCAAAAGCTTAAATCAGGTGAGGGCGCGGGCCATCCCACGTCACCCCTTAGAGAGACGAGGCGCACAGGAAACATCTGTCGCAGTTTTGTCATTTAAACTCGAGCAATATGGGTCGTAGCACCGTCCTGTTGAAACCAGATCTGTTTCCTCCGATAGTTCTTCCAATTGAGGTTCAAAAAAATTTTCTTACATGGAAACATAACGTTGAGCGTTGACATTCACGGTTTGTCCATTCTCCTCGAAAAAATACGGCCCAATCACCCCAAGTTTGGAAATCGCACACCACACGGTCACTTTTGGAGAGTGTAGAGGACTCTCGTAAAGTGGTCTTGCTTATTTTCAGCCTAGATCCAAAAATTTTGTTTGTTTGCTATGCCCATCGAGGTGTGCCAAAATACAGCCGAAAACTTCAGAAATCGCTTTCATAAATGTATCGTTGCTGAAGGTCATGATCTTTCCGATGTCATCTTAAAGATGATGCATAAAACGGTATGATATACCTAATAAAATCAAATAAACCCCATTTCTGTAAGTTGCGCCATTTTTTTTAATAGCCCTTCAAAATTGCACTGTATGTTTTGCCGCACCTGTTTTGCTGTTACTTCTCAACCTCCCTCTACCCCAAATTCTCCCCCCGCCAAACTCTTCAACCTCACAAAATACCGCTAATTATGATGTCATAGTCTCATTGACTAAGGGCAGTTGGGACTTTGGTGTGACATGCACATTTAAAAAAAAAGTATAATCGTGATTTATTTTTAATGTATTTCTCCCTCTTTAGCCAATTTTTGATGCGTGTTGGTAAACACCCGACACTTTATCCTTTTGAGATATTTTGGCCGCGCTCAGACCCTCAGTAAATACCTGACGACTCGACACAATACGTCTGCTGTTTACTTCCCTCTTAAGAGTATTGTTTTAAAGTTCAGAGTTCATGCGTTATTTTAAAGGAAAAAATATATATAAAAAAAATCCTGATTTTAGTGACCTGCGAAGTAAACCGATAAATAAATTTGTTCCTAACCTAACCTTACCTTATCTTACCAAATCTAACCTCACCTAACGATTTAATATTTTTCTAAAGTACCTTTAATTATGACGGCCCCCATGGTCGAGGGGTGACGATCTTAATCCAAAATCCTAAGGTCGTGGGATCGAATCCCGGCGTACGCCAATAATTTGTATTTAATTAATTTGTTATTAAGTGTTATTTCACAATATTTAATTTGAAAAATATATGTTTTATATTTACAGCACGTTCCAGAGTGGAAAATACTTTCAGTATCGCTCTGGTGTAAGACCACCATTCAGAATTGAACCCTTGCTTGAAATAGCTTTAGCAGTGTTAAGTGACCAAATCTGAATAGCCAGGTACTTTTCCTCCTTCCTCTTTTCCATTTGCTTCCCCTTCCCACCACTTTCAGCCACACCACATCCCCAATTTGGGTAAACCATAGTCTCACTGGCTCCAGACGGAAGCATTTAGGATTTTAGTGCGATATTCACAAAAAAAATCTCTCATAAATAACGGATTGCAAGTTCCAAATCTACGTTAGATTTTGTTCATATTTTTAACTTAACAGTGTAGGATTTCTACTGCCTAGAAAATACTTTTATTATTTGTTTTCTTCCATGTTCCGAGTATCTCTGTTGACTGTAGTTGAACACAGACCAGAGAGAGTAAATTAACTGAGCGTGTTAAGCAATTAACTCTTTTATTTGAAGGTAGTTAATAACATTTCTCAGGTGAAAGGCTTTAGTTAAAAGTTGAAAGGATTAAGAATTGTTCTTAAAACAACTTAATTATTACGAAACAAAGAGATTTAGCAACATAAATTTTCCACAGTTGTATTTTCTAGATTTTCTGGGTAAATCCATTACTTTCAAAATACAGCTCCATTTCTGTTATCAGACATTCAAATTTGAAATGTATATCTGTGAAAAAAATGTAACAAGGTGCGATAAATGAAAATATTTGTTAATAGAAACGTTTGCGCGGCCCGTTTTGGCTAGTTTCATACAAATTTAAAATTTGGATTTAAGATCAAAATACCCAACCAAACTGAAAAATTATTTTTATTTATTTATTTTTTTTATTTTATTTAATTTGTAAGAAACAAACAGCTTATATACATACAATAGACATCAACATATACATGTTAACTGCAGTGAAGCCAAAAGAGTTTCTTATGCTAATATATTTTCTAGATGGAGTTTTAATTTATCTTAAGCTAAATTTTAGACTTAGGAAGGGTAGAGGAAGGGGAGAGGAGGGGGAGGGGAGGGACAATATAGGATAACGATATGAGATGCTCTCGATACCTTCCACACTCCGTATCAATCCAATATCGCACGCGTTACTTCTATTCGATACTTCTGAAGGTTTAAATTAAAAATGTCTACGTTGTGAAACAATTCGTTGTATTGCGCACATATTCGAGGAATCGGGGAATTTTTTCTAAAGTTTGTTCTACAAGTGGGCAAATGAAGTAAATTCGATTGTCGGGTTAATCTTGAAGGAATATGGAGTTTTATTAAATTGGTAAGCTCTGGTGAGTCCAGGCCATTGTTTAAAATTTTAAATAATAAAATTTGATCAAAAATTAATCGTCCTGTATGAAGGGAGTTGAACTGATGAAATTTAATAGAATCGGTGTAATTTAGAAAGTGAAGGTTAAGTTTATAATTTAAGTGCTTAAAAATTTTTTTTGAATTCTTTCGATCCTAACAATGTGGGCTTGGTAGAAAGGAGTCCAGATCGGTGTGCAGTGCTCTAAGTGTGGGCGGATATATGCGGTGTAGAGGGAATATAGAGTATTTACATTTCTAAAAGGTTTCGATATACGAATAATAAATTCCAGCATTTTGTTGGCTTTGTTGATGATATTATTAGTGTGTTGGATAAAGTTTAATTTAGAATCAAGCGTTACCCCAAGGTCCCTGATAGATTCAACTTCGTTGATAAGTATCCCGTTTTGTGTATAATCAAATAAAATTTTATTTTTATTACGTGTAAATGATATTTTATTACATTTTGAGATATTCATGACTAGTTTATTCAATTCACAGTAGACAAAAAGACGATTGAGGTCCTCTTGAAGTTTAAAGCAGTCTTCGATTGATTTGACAACTAGGTATATTTTTTTTATCATCTGCGTATGCTAGATAATTAGAGTGTAAAAAACATTTGTGAATATCATAAATATACACATTAAATAATAATGGGCCTAGATGAAAACCTTGAGGTACGCCGAAGGGCACGGAAAAGAAGTTGGACTTTGATCCCTCAACTGAGACGCATTGGAGTCTACTCGAAAGTTAGCTGGAGTCTACTAGTAGTTGGAGTCTACTCGAAAAGTTGTTATCAAAAGGTATATCAAATATCTAGTACGGATGTTAGCTACTTTATTTATTTTTGCTTTAAATTATAAGACATACTCACAAATTGCTTTTAAAATCATGAAAAACTCAAATCTTTAATGGCTATCTTATAATTTAAAGCAAAAATAAATAAAGTAGCTCACATCCGTACTAGATATTTAATATAATTTTTATTTGCAAAAATAATTTTTCAGTTTGGTTGGGTATTTTGATCTCAAATCCAAATTTAAGATTTATTTGAAACGGGCCGAAAAGGGCCGGCAATCTGACACTATTTGGAATCAAAGGCGGCAATGAAAAAATGACACTTTCAAATACGGATTTTTATAAAATATTGTAACAATTTTTTTTACAAACATTTACATAGAAAAAATTTAAACCCTTTGAATGAACCGGCCATAATAAAACCACACAAAAAACAAAACATTTGTGTAATTTTAACCAAGTAATCCGAGTTGAAGGTTTTTATGTCTGCTGAAGAGATGGCCTAATTCAAATTACCACTTCTGATTTTTATTATACGACTCGTGACATTAGCTTATCCGCTGAAAAACTGACTTTTTCTTTTTATGTGAATATCGCACAAGAGTCCCAGCTGTTCCCGTCTGGAGGCAGTGGACCATGGCATCCCCAATTGGGGTATGCTGTAAGGCTGAAGGTTGTGGGGAGAGAAAAGAAATGGGAAAGAGAAAGGTAGGAAAGGACCTGGCTATTCAGATCACCAAACATGGCTTTAAAGCGTTATGTCTACGCATTTTCAGTGAATGTTAGATCAGTAAAAGATTAACGTTCCAAGATTTACCTTAGTAATACTGAAATGTACATATGTACATATTATTATTACAATGTACATATTATTATTACAATGTACATATTATTATTACAACGTACATATTATTATTACAATGTACATATTATTATTACATATTATTATTACAATGTACATATTATAGAAATCTGTAATAAGGGCTTAAAAATGTTGGGGTTTATAACTAGGCTAACTAGAAACTTTAACAATATAAAGTGTATTAAAATGTTATATTTTGCTTATGTTAGAAGCCAACTTGAGTACAATTCTCCTGTCTGGAATCCTCATTATAATATGCACGTACAAGCTGTTGAAAGAATACAAAACAAATTCTTACGTTTTCTAAATTTTAAAATGGGTATTTCAGCAAGTATGTTAAACTACAACACACTTTTAAACGATATGAATATGCTTAAATTGTCAGACAGAAGAATTTTCACTGACTTGGTATTTTTATATAAAATTCTAAATGATTTAGTTGATAGTCCGGTATTACTTGAATTGATAAGCTTCCGAATTCCACTTCGTAATACTAGAAGTCAGGATTTATTTCAGTGCAGAAATTCTGGGACTAACTATCATATGTATTCCTCTTTGCCCAGAATACTAATGGAGGGAAACAATTATACCAAGTCAGTGGACATCTTCAATTTATCTTTGAATAAATTTAAAATATTGTTATTGAGGCAGTTCAGTTATGTACAATAAAATGTTTTTTCTATGCTATATATGTAAAAGCCCCGAAAAAGGGCGTTTATTTATAAATAAATAAATTATTATTACAATATACAAATTATTATTATTGCTGTTGTGGAGTGAGAATAGATTTCTGACTCTGAATATTTCATGTTTGAAATTTAGTAAGCAGGTTATTATAGTTTATATTGTGTTTTTATATCTTTTTTTTAATAATTTTCATAATTTTTATATTTTTGTTAAGTTCTTGCGGGTACAGGACCCTTACTTTTTAATTATAATTTTAATTATGTGAAAATCTGTCATTGGATATTATGTATATTATTAATGTTATTATTATAAATGTAAAATATCTGTTGATTTTCCATAAAATAAAAAAAATACTGGTCAAATATTTTAGAAAGGTAAGAATTGTGAAGAGTGTTATTTTATTTTTACACAAACATAAAATTTTCCTTTTTTATATTTATTCTCGATCATCTTTATGATATAATTAGCAGCTTGCTTAAGGTAATACTAATTGCCAATCAATTTCTTATTTCGCAGCCTACTACCAACCGGAAGCTGAGCAGTGTCGTATCCCGGTGGGCGGAAATGAAGGTTTCATCAACAAAAGTGACATCCCCCCCATATTTCTCACCCAAACCACAATGTACGGCCTCCCTCTAGACTGTATGTGGATCATCACTGTTGACAAGGAAGAAAGGGTAAATATTTTCTTTGTTTTTTGGCTTTATTTTTTCTTGTTTTTCAGTCTCATTAAACCTCAATTAGTCAACAGGATGTTAATGTTCATTTACAATGTGTTTTCAATCTCAATGTAAACATATTGATCGTTCAGTTGAATAATCATACATCTCCAAAAAATAAATATTCGTTTTGAGTAGGCAGATATATATAAAAGTGTGCCCTCTATCTAGTACAATTCAAAAAACATCAAATCAATTATAAAGCAGAAAACTTGTAGTAAATTAAACGAAATGTTGTGTTTTCGTTCACTAATAGGATATTTCAAAATTTTGTATCAATTTAACAATCCGTTTTGCCTCTCGCAGCTATTTTATTGCATATTTACTTTTAAAATCACAGACACTTCTAAATAACATTTGATTTATGGAGATCATTCGAAAGTAAAAGTAAGTATTTACAGATTCTAACACAACTCTACGATCGATGTATACATAAAAGTATTACTAATTTTAATATAACCACATATGTAAACTGTCATAATTACACACATGATTTAGTTTAAAGCATCTCTATTTAGTAATGTTTTCAGCATATATCCGAATCTATTTTGTGAATCGCAATTACTTGGTCATTAATGTTCCAGGGTTTGCTGTCTGTATTTATTGTTATATTTTGGATCAAGCATTCCTTTTTTCTTTGTGAACCTGTATTATGTTCACATTCCACTTTTCTCTGATATTCAGCGCCAGATTGAATCAACATTTTGTTATATATATTTTGGTATAAGGCCTGCGCCGGTAAGATAGTTAAATGATATGACAAAATACGTTTTTGAACTAGTAACTTAACCTCTCCGCGAGTGAGTTTTGGCGAACAAAACTGTACGTGAGGAGTGATTTTTTTTTTGTTTATTTTTTTATAAATTATCATAGTTCTACTAAAAATAATATTATATTTTGAATTAAAACGTCGGCAACATCAATTCACGAAAATAAACCAACATCGAAAAAAAACATGTCCACACAAAAAAGCTGCTTCAAAAAAATGACGCAAAAATAATTTTTAAACTAAAATTGTGAAGTTGATTTTGTAGGTATGACTTCCAAAACTTCAACAAACTACGCGCAGTTATCAGAAAAAGCCACTACAAATCAAATAGTTTCATTAAATATGACGGAATTTGAATAATAGCCACTGACGAACCGTTTCGTCCATACTCTTCTGGGCATTTTTTCGCTACGACGAACCGTTTCTTCCATACTTGTGGAGAGGTTAAAACGCAACATTTTCTACTAATGGGTAATTTAAACTTGTGTAAGTGTCCCTAAGTGGTTATTCCATACCTTAAAATGGATTCTGCGAGTGATAAGTAAACATTTGTTTTATAATCTAAATGATAATATGAAAGAAAACAAGACACATAAAAATAGAAAAAGACAATGGTCGCAACTGGGACTCGAACCCAGACCTCGTCTAGCCGGGACGTGCGCGTTATCCAATTTCGCTATTGCCACCTTCTGTCAAACCGTCATATTTGTCAATCTCATATTTCAAATATTTAGAATCAACAATATTATCTTCAACTAGTTCTTTTTTTTCCATATTATAGGCAACTACTCTTTTTTATTGGAAATTATGACAAATATGACGGTTTGACAGAAGGTGGCAATAGCGAAATTGGATAACGCGCACGTCCCGGTTAGAAGAGAGGTCTGGGTTCGAGTCCCAGTTGCGACCATTGTATTTTTCTATTTTTCTGTGTCTTGTTCTCCTTCATATTTTCATTTAGATTATAAGTTTTATCTTCTTTTTAAATGATATATAACGTTGATGGGAATAACCTTCAAAAGTTATAAAAAGAGAGTTTTTCTTATAAAAAATTAAATAAATTTTTGTTTTTTTTTTCAATAATTTCCGGGGTAACTTTGTTATCCGGTGTTATCTGTAATTAATCAAATGTGCGTTAGTTTTTTCTGAGTAAAAACTGGTTCATCTCCAAAATTTAAACTGATTGTTTGAATAATTTAGAAAATGATTGCAAAATGAAATCAGAAAACAATATGCTAATGAAAAAAAATATTATCCACGAGCTCCTAGATATAGGCAATTTACACAGCACTAAAAAAAATTGTGAATAAAACCAGTGATGGCAGGAATTAATTTTAATATGTGTAGAGCCTTAATAAATAATTTATTTATTATTTTTATTTATTTCAGATAAATCTGCAGTTCAAGCACTTCTCTCTAAATAATCCAAATGATTGCGACAGCAACTTTGTGGACGTTTTCTCCAACAGGACTGATCTCCCATCAAGGTACTTTTTCACTATAAAAAAAATAATTGTTTTTCTATTTCAATTTTTTTTAGTGTTTGTCAAATGATCATTATTATTTTATTTATTATAGCTACAGCTCTACTAACCAACAATAAGCATGCATAATATATTGTCAAGCGTACTGTACATAACCAATAATAAACATGCATAATATATTGTCAAGCGTACTGTACATAACCAATAATAAACATGCATTTTGTTAAGCGTGCTGTACAGGGCTTGCAGGAACTTTAATAGTACACAACTGCTAACCATGTACAAATCGCAAATGAATTGGTGGCCACCTCTAGTCTGGAGCTCCAAGATAAGTGAAAAAACCCTCGACTCTGTGCAGTAACGGGTGGTCCATTTGATAGATTCTCCCATCTTAACAAACGGATTGCAATATTTAGAGCAAATGCATCGGGTAGAAATGCTATCCTTGTTCTACCGGTAATTCAATGGAAGATGCTCCAAGGAAATAGTTTCATTGATTCCTTCGGCACCGTTGCATAGTCAGGTAACATGCCGAACGCGTGCTTTACGTATGTACATGGATGACATTTCTCACATGAGAACGGGTCGCTTCGTCGACTTGTTCTTGAATTCAACATCTCGGCTGTGGAACAATTTGCCGGCCTCTATTTTCCTCCTTAACACAGCATAGGTCTCTTTAATGTCTCCTTCTGCTCCTCAAAAAAACCTTCCACACAGCATCTCAGATGACAGAATTTAGAAAAAAATAGATGGAAATTTTAGGCAACGCCTGATATCTCAGCTAGAATATTATATTAAAAGACAGGTAAACAAACTTTGAAAGCCGACACTTGTCTACGTAAACCGTTCAATCTTATTACATGTGATTGGCACTTGAGGGGTTGAAGTGGTGTTTCTTGCTAGAGAAGTATATATGTTGTTTAATATTATGTCATCTTATTATTTACTCTCCGTCAATTCATCATGTTGTTAACCCTTCAACTGTCATCGCGGAAAGAAATAAGGACGTCTGAATAAAATAACATGAGGCATACCACATTAAACCTCTTGGATGATTTGGAGTAAATTTTAAAGGTTTCTACTTTGCATAAAAACTGAATGTAGTTTTAAGGAGGAAATAATATTATTTTGAAGAATTGAAAAGGGTATTTTTTTAGAGTATTTGTTTGATTTGATCGTTCTACGTCTTCTTAGGGCCTCCTCGATTTACTGCAATGTAATTCGGAAAAAAATTAAGAAACATGAAGGAAGGCCGTGCACTATTAATATTATAGATAGAAATATAGCAAGGAAGGATCTGCTCTATTATCATTATAGATAAAGATATAGCAAGGAAGGCCATGCACTTTTTTATTAAAGATACATATATAGCAAGGAAGATCATGTCCTTTTATTATTATCGATACTGATATAGCAAGGAAGGCCATGCACTATTTTTATTATAGATACAGATAAAGGCAAGGAAGGCCATCCACTATTATTATTATGGATACAGATATAGGCAAGGAAGACCGTCCGCTATTATTATTATAGATAGAAATATAGCAAGGAAGGCCATGCACTATTATTATGATAGATACAGATATAGCAAGGAAGGCAATGCATTATTTTTATTATAGATAGAAGTATAGCAAGGAAGGCTTTGCACTATTATTATTTTAGATAAAGATATAGCAAGAAAAGCACTTTTATTCGTATGAAACCGTGTGCTTAAAAGTGTCGCCACATTTTCTATTGCAAATCACATCTCAGCAAGCGGCGCCCCGACTTTGTTTCCACCTACACACAATTTGCATAACTTAATGAATTGTTAATTAAACGAAGAAAAACTTCTGTTTCAGATTGAAGAATTTCTGCGGCTCCATTGCAGACGCTGTAGAGTCCTCTAGCAACGTTCTTCACATACGCTTCATGGCGGAGGCCAAAGCTGTCAACTCTTCCTTCGAGGCGCTCTACACAGCCTTCCGAGAGAAAGGAAAGGACAAATGTAATACAATTAATACATTATTCATCACATATTAATTTTCCGAATTCTTAAGAAAGAACCAAAGATATTGAAAAGTTTGCATCAACCACGTACCACAATGCGTTCCGTACTACAACTGCATTGTTATCAAGTTTAATTTGTAGAACTCCATTCAAATTTTAAATTTTTCTCTTTTACCCAGATCAATATAAGACCTACCAAACGTTAACCAGTGATTCCAGACATTATTTGAACAAAAGAATGTTAATGAAATTTTGGTCAAAATTGTGACTTATTTTGAGTTTTTTTTTTTTAAATTAATTTTTCTTCAAAGCCTAACAAAAATCTTTCACTTGTCATTACTGGTAACTCAGCCGAGTAACCAGATAAACCTTCATCCTAACTGTCCACACCTAATGATTTTTCAAGTTTTGAGTTTGAAAAAAAAAACAAAAATGTCGCTTGAGACCAACATTTCGTTAACAGTTTTTACTCCAAATAATGTCAGCAATAACTGATAAAAGGAAGTCAATTTGTTCCTTTACACCTTGGATATTATAAATAATAATATTATTCAATTAATAAAAACAGCTATTTAAGGTTCATTAATCAGCGGCCAAGAATTCAAATTTCATGGTAAGATGTTCTTGCGATCACACCCTTGCAACTGTACAGGGTGGTTTTGATGAGAAAGTTTAACTTGTTTTCCGAACTAGCAATTTAAACTAATAATTCAATTTCAAAATTATTTAATTTATAAATTGCTTTGATTTATAGCTATATTCAAGGTATCCTTGCAACTGTACAGGGTGGTTCAGATGAGAAAGTTTAACTATTTTCCGAACCAGAAATTTAAACTAATAATTCCGTATCAATTTTATTAATTTAAAAATTGCTTTAATCTATATCTATATTCAAGTTAGCAATAAAAATGCTCAAAAGCGTGATGATGAAATTATTTTTTTTTAATTATTTTTTTTTCATAAATATTTATAATTCTTCAAAAAATCTGAAATATTTTAGTTAGAGGAGTGTAAATAAATAGACAAACTGAAGTATTTTGTTTTTGGATTTTATTTTAACTTAAATTAAAATTCTTTGATTTGTTGGACTGCATGATTATATGAAATGTGTGTTGTAAAATACAATATTTTGTTTGAAAATTTAACAAATCTGCCAACGACTTACTGTGTAACTTCATTACAATAGACTATTTCACTGTTCTTAACCACGTGCGTAATCAATTATGATAATATAATAAACGTTGTTTGTATATTTGTTTTGCAGCTTGTTTGGACGATGAATACGATTGTGAAGACAACACTTGCATATCGGATGCATTGCGGTGCAATGGGAGGTTCAACTGCAGGTTCAAATGGGATGAAGATGACTGTACTGTAAGTTAAAATTATGAATACCTTTATGTGATTTTTATAATGTTTATAAGGAACCTTTAGCAGAGTAATAACAAATAATGCAAATTGATAGAAGCAAGCTAAAAGTTATAAAATCAATTCATTTACACGATGTTCTCAACATGCGTTCAGTATTGGATACAAATGGAAATAATTAAAGTATTATTTAATTCAATTTTTTATAAGAAAAATTCTCTTTTTATAATTTTTTAAGGTTATTCATTAAATTATTCAGCAAATTAATAAATCATTGAAGATGAAGATAACACTAATAATCTAAACGAAAATTTGAAAGAGAACAAGACACAGAAAAATATAAGAAGATAATGTTGGCAACTGGGACTCGAACCAGACCTCTCGTCTAACCGGGATGTGCGCGTTAACTAATTTTTCTATTGCATTTATAACAATATGACGGTTTGACAGAAGGTGGCATTAGACGAGAGATCTTGTCCCAGTTGCGACCATTGTCTCTTTCTATTTTTCTTTTATCAAGGGATACAAATATATATGACCAAAGAGGGTCCCATTTGTTGAGTTGTAGAGCACCGCCCAGGCAAGGTAATGATCCAGAGTTCAAGTCCCAATTACGGCCATTACTTTTTACTTTTCTGTGTCTGGTTTTGTTTCAAATAAATGTTATTTATTTCTTTGATAATTAATTCTAATAAAAAAAAACCGTCTGCTTTATTTAGTATTATATCTCAAGTGTAAAACGGATAGTAATATTTATGTTCAAAATTACAAATTGTAGAAAAGACAGTCTTGATTTAACTTAGCTCATTGAATTTCATATACCCACGGGAGCCTAAACTCGTTCTAAAATCCTATTTAAATGCTACAATATCTGGACTGAGTGGGACTGAGTATACGAAACACTCGCTTGTACCTAGTTTACATGAAGTAAGTAATAAATATGCAGATGTGTCAAATCTATTTAACTGCACGGAAGCTAGGTATAAGAGGGCTAAATCAAATCTTTTCAATCAATATTAATTTTATTTGTAGTATGGATTTTTGCATGTAATTGTATCTCTGGTGTCATTTCTCATTCAAACGCCACAATTATCTGTTATATTTACTCTTTTTTACTATTTCTAATATTTTTCCTATGAATTGTGACATATGTGCTTATGGTATATTTAAACCGTTGATATTAAATAAATGAATAACGGCCTGATGTCAATAGTTTATATTTGACAATATTTCAAAATCATAATATGAACACTTAATTATGTTTTAAACCATGTTATTTTCACGTATTAATCAACCGGATTTGAAAATACCCTTTGACCATTAGGACATTATTGTTTAGACCACAAGAATTTTAGAAATCCCGAAATAATAATACCAGTGTATTGAATAACTGGGTAAATTAATCTTATATCCTATTCTAGACATTTCAAGTACACCACTCTATTACTCCCACACACCCCCTCCTTATCACCCCTTTTTGCCTGTGTTCACCTCCCTCTCTAAACCTTGATATTGATGTATATATGTCAGTATTTTGTATTTAATGATGATGGAAGGGAAGGTACTTCCGAAACCAGTCGATCAATATGTTAAAATAAAGTGGTTTGAAACAAATTTACGTGAATATATTATGTTTAGAGTACGAGTATGTAAGCCACAATGTAAATGCGTTTTACGAATAAGTTTTCTGCTAACCCGTCAGGCTAATTTGTTCAGTTTTCGGAACAACTCACATAGGTCTCCACACAGCATCCCAGATGACATAGGCCCTGAGCGAAATTATTTTCCTCAGGGCCTCCTGTGTGGAGTTAATGTAAAAAAAAGGTCTCATAGAAATCGGTTTTTGAAAAAATAACACGCTTTATATACAAATCAAAAGTTAACCGCAAAATAATTAAAATAAAGGCTTTTATAAATCCAAAGTTTCAAATAAATTGAGAAATTTTGGGAATTTTTTATTTATTATTTTTAATGAAACGAAAAAAATTGTGTGTAATACATTTGTGTGTTTTTATTTTTTTTTCGTTTTTCAGTAATTTTAGATGAAAAAAAATTAAGGTGAGCCATTATAAATGCGAAACTGCGTATTTTTGTTTATTACGCTTTCACGCATAAATAAATAAACCGATTTTAAAAATTCTTTCACCGATAGAAAACTTCATTATATGCAATCAATAAAGGCTGTTTATAATGGTAAGCTCTGGTGTTATTAAATTATAAATATTAATAAATAATATTTATTATACCTTTTATGTCGCTAACTAAAGCGAGTTATTGCTAACGTCAGAAAACAAATTGTTGCCATTGAAACGATTTTGATTTATTTGCGGGAAATTTGATTTCAGGCGTCGTAGTTAATATTTATCTACATAAATAAAAATGATTCTCCGAAATGTTTGCACACGCATAACTTCCGAACGACTGCACTGCTCTGGCATTATGAAATTTAGGTGGCAAGCGAACTGTTTGTAAACTGAAACAGTTTTTGGCGGTCCATCCTCTCTACCTAACCCTGCGGGGAAATGGCGTGATGGTTAGTTAGTTGGTGTAAATCATTAGAGTAAATATTATAAATCCATATTCAGATCCTCCAGTGTTGCCAGAGTATATCAATTTCTGATTTATTCCCTGTCAATATCAGTCTGAATATAGACAATGCGGCCGTGCTCGGGAAAACGATATAAATTCATCGGTAGTAATGTCAATTGATCCGATATTGTTAAGTTATCGATTTCAATGTGGTAGGCCGTATGAACAACTCAATTGGGTAGTCAACCAGTTAGCTGAGAAAAATTCAACATAATCATCAATATTTTTATTTTATAATTACCCTAAAATCTACTGTACTAAAGACGTAACGACTGTGTGCGTTTTAAAAAAATATGTGTTTATAATTTTGTAGTAAAAATTATGTGACAGAGTTGTAACTCCTCGTGATAGAAGTGTATTTCATACAAATCACAGTTGTCTTCTGCCACCTCGACTCGAATGTATTCTATAATGTTACAAAAACATGATATGACGACATAAAATATAAAAATATTTTTAAAATTCAAAAGGTATAACCTATCAAGTAACAGTGATTATTATTTTTAATGATGTATGATAAAATACTTTTAAAAATCTCAAAAACTTGTCACCTTCAATTTTTAAGTCATACGAAAATTTTGTCACGTGGGTTGTCATTCGAAGTAGGTATACACGCACCTCGTATTTGTCATCCCCAATAGACATTTTTGGCCTCCTTCCCCCCTTGCTAAAATTTCCCTCTGAGATCCAGAGAGATTCATTTACAGTAAAAACAAAATGTGACAGAGTGGTTGAAATGTGACAAAGTGGTTGAAATGTGACAGAGTGGTGGAAATGTGACAGAGTGGTGGAAATGTGACAGAGTGGTGAAAATGTGACATAGTGGTAAAAATGTGACAGAGTTGTGGAAATGTGACAGAGTGGTGAAAATGTGACAGAGTGGTGAAAATGTGACAGAGTGGTAAAAGTTTTGTAGGTTAAAAAAAAGAACAATCCAATTGACAAAATATTCTTGAAATTCAAAAATATTCAATTTTTTACGAGAAAAACTCTCTTTTTATAACTTTTGAAGGTTATTCCCATCAACGTAATATATCATTTCTGTGTCTTGTTTTCTTTCATATTTTCATTTAGATTTAAAAGTGTTATCTTCTTCTTCAAAAATATTGTTTGTTGCATTTTCAGAAAGTGAATGGATCAGCCTGGATGCAGTCTGAACATATCATCATCATCATGGTTGTATTTTCTCTCATCCTGGCTGGGATGAGCGCCGCCTTCGTGTTCAGCTGCATGAAAAAACTGATCAGCGATCACAGAATAATCCAGGTAAACCTTTATTTGTAACAGAATGTAATCACTCAAATTTTCTTCTTCTTAAATCTTCTATCGTCTAGCTTTGGATTCCTTTTTTGATGTTTTGTTTTATTTATTTTATTTTAGTAAATTGTACATTTAAGTTTACAATTTCCTAATTAATTATATCATTTCATATTTCAAACTATATTTTTTCTTGTTCTATGTATCTCCTACAATAAATTTTGAACTTTCCAATTGGTGCGGCCTTTAAAGTTTCTGGTAGAGTGTTGTATAACTTCATCCCTTTGTATAGTAAACTGTTCTGCGTATTCGTTTTGTCTTTTTTTTGTAGTCTGATTTCCTTGCAAGTCCTTGTATTATGTCTGTGAATGTCCTTGTTGTATATAATTTTGTTTGAGAAGTATTTTGGTAACATGTTGTTCACTATTTTATGGATAAATATCATCGTGTGCAGGGTCAACATCTGTTTCACGGTTAGCCAATTTAGTTCCTTTAACATTTTATTTACTTTTGAGAATCTATTTCGTCGAAGTATTATTCTCATTGCCCTGTTTTGGAGAATTTGAAACTTATTTTGTTCTCGTTCGTTACACAGGAAAAGGATAGTTGAGCAGTAGTTAAAGTGTGGAGCAATAATTGAATTATAAATAGTGACTGCAGTTTTTCTAGAAAGTTTTTGCCGTATTCTTCCCAAAAAAGATATTTTTTTCCAATTTTCTTTTGGGTATATTCAGCATGTTTGTTAAAGGTTAGTTTGGAATCTAATATAACTCCTAGGTATTTCATTTCAGTCACACTTTCAATAATTTCACCGTCAATTTTAATTTTGCTTTCACTGGATGTCTTCTTATACCCAATCATCATACATTTTGTTTTTTTTGTATTTAATTTAAGCTTATTTATTTTTAGCCATCTTGATAAATTATTTAGTTCATTATTAAAAATATTTATTAGTTCTTCGTAGTTATCACCAATTAATTATATTAGTGTATCATCGGCAAATAATCGTACTTTGCATTTTGAAAATATTTTCACCATGTCATTAATATAGAGTATGAACAATAGAGGTCCAAGGACCGATCCCTGCGGTACTCCTAATTTATTTTCCATTGGTTTAGAAAACTGATTATTTATTTTTGTCACCTGTTTTCTGTCTTAAAAATGTAAAACTTCTTTACGAACGTTTGACTTGGGGAGTAAGCTGGTGAATGCGTGACGAGGGCGTTACGAAAAGTGAAATCGGGCGAGGCAAACGCGTATTGAGTGGGACATTTTTTTTTTTTTACATGAGCTCCACACAGGAGGCCCAGAGGAAAATAATCTCCTTCAGGGCCTCTGTCATCTTTAGGGATGTTGTGTGGAGGGTTTTTTTAAGAAAAGGAAATGGAAGAGAATTCTGGGAAAGAAAAGGGTTAAGAGGTGGGTAGGAATCTAGGGTTCAGTGTGTCCTGGTCATCCGCCTCCAAGACCTAGACAAACCTCACCCCATGAGCCCGGGCACCCCTGTTAAATCACCAAACGTAGCGAACCACTTGGGGTGACCTATGGCAGAGGTGTTGGTTATCCAATAAATGTTCCCGGGGCGGCGGTACACATTCCCGCCTCCCAAATTGAGGAGATATAAGTTAGTGAAGATAGAAAGAGAGTGAAGGTAGAAAGAGAGTGAGTTACGTTTCGTATATTACTGTAGAGGCGCGAGAGAGAGGTGCGAGCACACATTTCCTTTCTCACTTTCTCTCATAGCCAGTTATGTTTCGTATATCTAAGACACAATGCAGGCCTATTGTCTGTCTCACACTGTAGGAGCAAGAGAGAGCAGTGAAGTTTTACTTCAGTCGTGTGGTCTAAAGCACACTCGTATTTTTTCTTTCAAGATTTTCCAAACCTTTTTTCTGGCTGATGCTAATCCGAAGCTCGAAGTTCTTTTTAAATAATTGGCAATCGGATAACTCAGGACAGTGACAAAGAGACTTTAAAAAAAATGTATTCAACTTCGCAGAATTTAGTTACACAAAGGTTATAATGCATCATGCACTATATCGCACCTTTATCGAAATATTATTGTTGCTATGTTTCGATAAACACGTACCAAATATGTATAATAAAGATTGCAAATTATAAACATAAATAATAACAATCTTTTTGTCTTTCTCTTTATAATTATCTCATGTACCAACCTAAAAAAATCCGACCAAATTAAATATCTGGGGATTGTTATAGATGACCAACTGCGTTGGGAGGACCATGTCAATTTCACAACAAAAAGACTCCGCAAATTGTGCTTTATATTTCTCTCTCGCAGATCAATCCTGAACCTTCAAACAAAGAGATGCATATATTTTGCACTATTCCAATCAATAGCCACATACGGTATCGTGGGATGGGGAGGTTGTGCAGCTTCAATTATATATCCTAAGATCTTAATTCAAAAGCTGCTACTAGGGATTATATTAAAATGTCACCCATCTCACCCATCAGAGCCAATTTTTAAAAAATTCGCAATCTTAGACATTAGACAATTATACGTTTAGACAATTCTCATACACATAAGGAAAAATGATTAAACACTCAAAACTCAACAAAATATTTACACCCGCTATTCATCACACCAAAAATGCAAAATTCCTCCAACAAAAACAGCTTTCGCCCAACGACATTACATCGCGCCTAAAATGTTCAACTTACTGAGTATTGATATTAAGACATCGAAAACTGATGATCTTTATACCATTAATATACAGAACTGGTTATTTACTCAGGGAATGAAATATTATAAAGAATGCCTTACATCTTAAAAACTGTTCTTATTTTTTCATATTTCTCGAGTAAAAAATCTTATCTCTAAATTAATTTTCAACCAAAACTTTATATTACGCTGATGCTTTTTTTCAAATTTTTTGACATTGTTTGTCCATTTCATATGCTGCCTAGGAATACTTGCTTTTGTTTTTTGGGGTCTAAGACTATCATTGTTCATCTGTATAGATGATTTACATATTTTTTCTTATTTTTTATTTCTATTATCCTTAAAATATTATTATTTGTTACTTTTATTTTTATTTGTTATTCTATTTTATTTTTATTTATACAAGATTCACCTAGTTTAACTCCTTTCCTGTGTGTGATCATGTACTTAATACTAGTATGAGTATTTTCCTTAATATGTATGCTATATGTTTGTACTTTCATCTACATATATATGGATGATTATTAATATTATATACTTTATATCTTATGAATCTCGACTACCATAATACGGGCATTTGCCAAGCTTGGTAGTCGAAATACCATGTAAATCAATCCTGTAATAAACAAAATGAATAAAGAAAAAATTAAAATAACTATCTTACATTAATGACTATTTACCTGCTTATATCTTGGTACTCTTGCTATTATGATATATACCTGATTAAATTATATTCGATGGTCTCTTCAAGATCGATACAATAATAACTAATAATTATATTTGGATGATTTACATAGCGCCGATTTTGTGAAAAATCACCTCAAGGGCGCTAACTAACTTTAATACTTATGTAAAGATTATCTAAGTACTTACTTTTCTGCACTATCTTTTTTTAACTATATTTTTTTTATATAAATTATCGAATTGATTAACTTTTTACGAAAATGTAACTCTTGTATTTTTATTTTTTTTATTATAACTTTTATGAGTAAAACATAATACTGTAATATTTAATTAAATGAAGACATTATGTGCGAAACTCAATCGAAAATCTGGAAACAGAAAAATCAGAAAAAGATATTTACACCTCTGGGACTCGAACCCAGGACCTCCTTACTATCCGGTTGGTTGCTCTTATCCACTGAGCTAAGGTATCGATATCCAATTCGGTCACCTTTAACTGTACCATACTTCGACTAAGAACCACCCATATTATCTTCATTTTTCTTAACGCGTATTTTTTATTGGCTGCCATCTTTATGTATGATTGCAAGATTCAACTCAAACTAAATGCAATCTAGATGGTGTATGGATAAATTTTTATCCATTTTATTTAATGTGCGACATCTATTGACTCTTCTACAAGTGTAGGATGAATAATATTTTTTTTTTTTTTTTATAAAAAAAAATAATATTCATAATTATAATATTTATAATTTCATAATGCCAGAACTTACCATTATATACAGCATAAATTACTCGCATATAATGTAGCTTTTTATTGGTAAAAAATATTCTTTTCTGCCTCTCTTTCTTCTTCCTCACAACATAACCCCAATTTGGAGTTTGCATAATCCTTCTCATCTCAGACTTTGTGAAATTGTAAATCTTGTAGAGTCATAAGAAAAAAAAGTTTAGAATTTTTTTGAATCTCTAGAAAAAGTACGTGAATTTAAAACTATTAGATTTTTAACGAACAATGCATTTTAATCGATATCCTTTTGAAAATTCGTTTCCTTCTCGATCTTTATAAAACCTTTGCCTTGCTCCGTGGCATCCAACATTTTTTTTATTATTTATAGGATCGTGGCTTACTTAGTAAAATAAAAAGGAACTAATATAAAAAAGGAATAACCGGAACTATGGAATGAATTTCTTTTACCGATAAAGATCGTTTGCAAACCTTTGTAGATTTTCTTATCGATAAAACACTTAAGGCGCGGTTTACCCTGTCAAAAAGAAGAAGATGGACAGATAAGTCAAAATGAATATTAAAGAGACCGCGCTTATATTAAAAACGATAATATTTAAGCGAAAATTGTGAAAATGTTTAATAAAACACGACTAGTTTAAAAAAGAACACAAATTTTGTGGATAGTATCTAAAATAGCATTTCAAAAGACACTGAATTTTTTCAAACATATTACTTGTAAAATAAATGGAAAAAAATGTGTTTTTAATAATTTTCGGAGCGTCATATGCAGTTTTTTTTTCTATCGTGGGAATTTCATATGATTGCCGCTTTGGCGTGGGGAATTTATGTATATTATAGCAACATGTATATTTTAAGGGCTTTAAAACCTAAAGTACTTTAGGAACATATATAATATATCGGTAGAAATGTAGAGAGCTGGGTCTTAAAGTAGGAAACGTTACTTTATAATAAACCTCCCTATTTAATTTTCTTTGTTCTTTAGAAATATCTTGATTTTAACCCTTAAAAGGAATGGCTGCATTATTTTATAATTTTATGATTTTTAAAAACTCAATCTTGCGTCACGATTTTTGTTCGAGATAAACTCCGAAACTAATTAACCAATTTTGATGAAATTTAGCTTACTGTGTGTGATTTGGTCCAACTCAAAAGATAGGATAGCTTTTATCTCAATTATTGACCTCAATATTTATCATTGCTAATTAAATGTTTGATTTGTAAGTAATTATTTGTAAGTTCCATAAGTTTTTAACAGATGGTGGTGTGAGTTAATTGATCGTCACAACACTTAGATATTTAAGTTGGGCAACCATCCAGTAGATGGCGTTGTCACAGCGACTCGTTTTTTTATAAAAACAACTTTTATTACTTTCTTTTATTACTTTCCTTCAATTTAATAGACCGTTATCTTTTTCTGTGTCTTGTTCTCTTTCATATTTTCGTTTAGATTATTAGTGTTACCTTCTCCTTCAATCCTTTTAAAACTCTTCTAGATTTTTTTGGTGCGTTAGCTCTGGATTTATTGACAAAAAAAAACAAAATTCCGCAAAAGATCGATTAAAAAATGAACCCGAATATTTTTCGTATAACTTTTAAGGGTTGAAGTAAAATCCATTATCGCTTTTGCGGCTTGATATCCGATACACCCCGATATCTTATTTCAGAGGGTTATATATTACGAAGAAGTGACGTAGAAGGCGCTGATGTAATAAACAAATAGGAGTGTTGTGGGCCAATCTGTGAGTCAGTAATGGAGTGTATTGTTGGCCAATTTATGAGTCAGAAATAAACTAATAGAAGTTAGTGTATTGTGTGCCAAACTGTGAGTGAGAAATAAACTAATAGGAGTGTATTTTGTGCCAATCTGTGAGTCAGAAATAAACCAATAGTGTATTATGAGCCAATATGTGAGTCAGAAATAAACTAATAGGAGTGTATTGTGGGCCAATCCGCGAGTCATAAACAAATTAATAGGATAATATTGAGGCTAATGTGTGAGTCAGAAATAAACGCAATTTTCTTTGACCATTGAAGACAATTTTAGCAACTCAAATGAAAAATTGAAACAAAAACATCAGATACTTTCGCATCTAGGAATTGAATTCGGGATCTATGCCTTGCCGGGGCTGTGCTACAACCACTGAGCTAATTCAATCCTACCCTTTCCCCATACGTCATACTTAACTAACTACCAATAATGGCTGCATAATGCCTTCATTTAATGTGAGATATCTATTGACTTTTTTTTAAACAATTTTCTTTGAAAGGTCATTGTTTATGTGAATACCACGCCAGAGTCCAAACTGCCGGGGTCAGTGGTCTTATGGCATCATCAACTAGGGTATGGTGTAAGGCTGAAGTGTGAGGGGAGAGAAGGAGATGGGTAATGAAACACGTGTAAAACCATTTCGTGCAAAGTTTCGTTCCTACATAACTGAATTTATTAGCGTTTGTGAGATTAAATTATATACCTACCAGTCCTCAAACATATTGCGATTATTTTGTTTAAAAGAATGTTTGGAAAGTTTAAGATTTAAACCCGCCACTAACTAACTATCACGCCGTTTTCCCGCAAGAGCATGCAGAAAGAACAGAACAAAATAATCGCTAGTAATAAGATAAAGTTAGAAACATTCTTATTTGACCCGAGATCCTCTATTCACAAACTACTAGTGTGAAATATACAGATCACATTTCTATGGATTCGCTATTCATTGGTAGAAGGCCTCTCCAGGCCTATTCGCATTTTCTTCTCTATAGAATTCCGGTACTAGAACCTACAGGAAATACCCCATTTCGAAAAATTCCAATAAATGGAAAAGGAAAGCCAGGAACAGGAACACGGTGGATGAGCGCGTAATAAGTTGCCTAGTGACACGAAAGTCCTAGGATCAATGCTTTCATTGAAAGCTTCCAACGAAATTAAAAGCTTTTAACGTTTTTCGCACCATTTTTCACGACCATAACGTGAAACTTCAAGGAATGAATTCACGAAAATCAATGGTGGTGTTACGCCACCATTTAAAAACACCACCATTTAAAAACAAAAGGTTGCTTAAAAAGCCTTAAGCTATTTATGTTGAGTGACCAGATCTGAATAGCCAGGTAATTCTTTCTTCTTCCTTTCTGACTCACAACACACTCCAACTATTAGATTTGTCTTTTTTATGTGAATTTTTTATTTATGTATTTTTTTTTTTTTTAACATTGTTTTAGAAAAGAATGTATCCTTATTGGGGTGCCCCATTTTAAGGTTACATTGTACATGTTTTTGTGTTTGAATTATAAGTTAATACCTACTTTAAAATATTACAAGAGGAAAATTATAAAATTATGTCTAAAAAAAATCACAAAACAAGCAGTAATATTTATTTGGTTGTAAAATTGCATCTATGTTCTTCCTTTCCATGTCCATAATTCATATTTCAATTCTTTTTTTTAAGTCGTTTATTTTTTTAACGGTTTTTATTGCAAGAGGGAGTATATTAAATAATTTTATAGACAACTATTGCATATTTCTTTGTCCAAAAGTCGTTTTAGTTGTTGGTTGGTGGAATGTATGTTGTAATGTGGATCTTCTGAATCGGCCCGAGTAAAGTTATCCTGGTTTTTGAATTTGTAAATTAGAATATATTTTGCGTATAATTGTTTCAGTGACATTAAATTCATTGCTTTAAAAACTTAGGATGGGTTGTTTCAAAAAAATTGACGAATTCTTCAAATATTTGACGCTAATTTTCACGATCTGTGTAAGATCTATTCAAGTTCTGTGATGATTTCAGTTTTATGAAGCAGCTGGCCTATGATGATAAAGTAACAAAACTCGAATAGAACTTACACAGAACGTGAAAATTAACTTCAAATATTTGATGAACTCATCAAACTTTTTGAAACAACCCGTCCTTAGTCTGTAGGTGTTTTGATGGGGACTCTAAGTATAATTTTCAAAATTGCCCTTTGGGCTATGAGGACTGGTTTTACAGTGGAATTGCACGAGCTTCCCCATCCGATAAGACCATATTGTAGATGAGATTAGGCTAATGCATGGTAAATTTTAATTAGCTGTTCGAATTTTAAATATCTTCGAAATATTAATATCTTCACAAGATTCCCAACTGCTCGCATCTGGAGTATTTGGGTATTTTGTGAGGCTGAAGGTAGTGGAAAGAGGATTCTCCTTTCGTATGGTGGGGGTGTCAGACATCTAGGTCTGCGAGCCAGTCTAGGTCCTCAGACTCTGTGAACCTCATCAATTCTGCCGGGGAATGAATGGAGCGGGCATTCGTTGACCACATGTTCGGTGGTCTGAACATACCGCATTCACACATCTCCGACTCTTTAAGGCCCCATCTACGGTCACAACGGCTATGGGAGCACCTTATCCTATTGATGGCGGACCAAAGCGTGAAGAGAGGAAGAACATGTGGAAGAGAAAAGCGGAAAATACCTGGCTGTACAGATCTGGTCGTCAAACACGGCTAAAGCCATTTCAAGCAAAATCCCATTTTTGAATGATGGTCTTACACCAGGGCGATACTAAGGGTTTTTTTCACCCTGTAAGGTGCCGCAAATATGCTTTATGTTATTTTAAATTTAAATTTTAAATGAATATCATTGCGAAATAACAAAAATTAATCATCTTACTTATATTATATAGGCAAACGTTTGTACGGATGTATGTGTGTTTGTTACTCTCTCACGCAAAAACTACTGAATAGATTTTAATGAAACCTTACAATAATATAGCTCACACATCAGTCCGCTAGACCACGCCGGCCATCACACAAATCACAGACCGTTCGACACAAATCGTAACTGGCACCGCGTGACTCGAATATAGCATAGACGACTCAAACAACGTTAGAACTGACCATAGACTGATATTAAAATATATTAAGTTACCAAACGTAAGGAGTTCTGTGGGGTCTTCCAAATAATAGTTGATGCTTTAGTGACCCTGGCTCCGCTCTTTCTAGATCTTAATATTAAAAAATTCCTTTATATTAATATTGCATTGTTTTATGCTTCTCTAGGCGTGAATAATCAATTCCACAGCAGCCTTAAGGCTATCTATAAAATAAACTAAAAAGTCCACATTTTCCCCGGATCACCTCGTTAAAAAAATACGAAAGCCTGATTTTGCAGTATTGCTTCAGAAGAGGATTTCCTTTGGTACCGTAATTCGATTCGATCTGATAAAAAAAATTCACAGAAGAGAGTCTATGATTTTCTTGGCTGATCCCAATGCCATTTTCAAAATAAAATTAAAAATATCGAAACGTATCAGGGAGGTATTTTTCAGTGATTATGTTTAGGATGGTTGGGGTTCATTGTCACACAACTCAAAGGTATAAAAAAACCTTTTTTTTCATGTGAACCTGAAGTGATGTGAGATTATAATCTTTTAATATATAAAAATGAATGTTTTTTATTTGTTTCGTATGCATTCCTATACCTTTCATCTGATTGCAATGAAACTTTGGTAAGTTGTTGTGCACACGTCCGCAAAAGTTTCTATAAATAATGGTGAGCTATGGCTTTATGAAATTATTGCTTATACCATTCTTCCGATTGCGATGAAACTTTGGTGATTTGTTGTGCGCATGCCCGCAAAAGTTTTTCTGTATGATGGTGAGCGATAGTTAAGTGGAAGGGGGAAGAGAAACCGGAAAGGAGGAAGAGGAACGTGGTAGATAAAGGGGTGTTGCCGGACAGGGACAAATGGGAAAAGACACGCAGGAAAACACAATTTATCAACACCTTTTGCAAATTTTCAATACAAATTTCATAACGCCAGAGCTCACCTGTATAAATAGGGCGTTTGTATAACTTTGCAGGCGTTCGCACAACTTTGCGGGCGTTCGCACAACAATTCACCAAACTTTCATCGCGATCGGATTTATAGTTTAGAAAATAATCTCATAACGCCAGAGCTCACTATTATATATAGAAACCGTCGCGGGCATGCCCAGATCAAATCATCAAACTTTCATCGCAATCGGATGAATAGTTTAGGACCGACGGCCTCCGTGGTCCCGAGCCAAGACTCTCGACTCACAATCCGAAGGTCGCGGGTTCGAACCCGGCGTGCGCAAATAAATTTTATTTGATTAATTTGTGTTATTTCACAATTTATTCATTTAAAATAATATATAGTATATTTGCGGCACGTTCCAGAGTGGAAGATACTATCAGTATCGCCCTGGTGTAAGACCACCATTCAGAATTGAAACGTCGCTTGAAATGGCTTTAGCCGTGTTTAGTGACCAGATCTGAAGAGCCAGGTACTTCCTTACCTTCCTCTTCCCTATCTCCTTCCCCTCCCCGCTACCTTCAGCCTCACAACATACCCCGATTGGGGATGCCATAGTCTCACTGGCTCCAGACGGGAGCAGTTGGGACTCTTGTGCGGTATTAACTGTAAAAAAAAAAAAGGAATGCGTAAAGGACAAACAAAAAAACATTATATTTTATATATTAACATTTTAATCTCAAAGCACTTATCAACACAACTGCTAACTACAAAAGAATTACCATAAAGCCTTCAAACAACGATATTAAAACTCAAACATCCGATCCGAAGTAACGATCGTTAAATATTGTTTGGATGACTTCCAAAGTTCCCAAACATTTTGTGTATTTTCCTTTGTCAGTCCAACGCCTTTGGAATAAGTTACGGGTTGTTTTGGGTAATTCTAAACCCTCATCAAAATGTTTCCAACAAATTCTTAATCTGCAGAAGGCTTTTTAATAAGAAATTTACGTGACAATGTCAGATTTATGAATATTTGACTTTATAATGTAGGTGCACTATACCAGAGTTGAAATGGTTCAGTAAAGTGGTACTACGAACGCAGTATTGTAGAATCGTTAACCTTTAGCTACCGACGTGATTTTTTTACGTATACTCTGACGAGGGGGCCTGGGCGGCCTGTTACTTTAAATGTTTATATTTTAGAGATTAATCAAAATTTTGAGGTCCAAATTATTATTTATTGGATAATTTATACAAATAAAATACTTTTTTTAATGTTAAGTAACTTATATTTGACAATTTCGATATCTTAACTAATATTTTAAATGCGAAACTGCGTGTGTTTATTTATTACGCTTTCACGCATAAAGCAATAGATAGCTAGATTATACGCGAATACTATATGCTGTTTATAATGGTACGTTTTGCCGTTATGAAATTTTAAAGATTAATATATTCTTTCTTCAAAATTCGCAAATTCACTTTGTGGCGTCATTATTAATTTAATGAAAACAAATTACTTTGTGTACACCACTATTTTATTAACAATATCAACATGTTTCAAAAACTGTGTTTTCTTCGTCAGGATAATAAGTTAATTTAACTTTTATTCTGACGAAGAAAACATAGTTTTCGAAACATGTTGATATTGTTAATAAAATAGTGGTGTACACAAAGTTATTTGTTTTCATTAAATTAATATATTCTATTTATCACGTTTTCTGTCCCTAAGAAAAGCTAGTTATTGCTAAGCAAAACAAATCGTTGCCGTGGAAAACAAAAATCTTCGCCGTGGAAACGATGTTGATGTATTTGCGGGAAATTTTATTTCAGGCGTCGTAGTTAATATTTAAAACAACGCAACGCATGCCGGGAACCAGCATTAATATTTTTTGGCAAAAATCATTTGAGGTCAGAAATCGGTCTGCATTATCTATTAAACTCAATTAAATCAATGAACTCACTTTTATTATCATATTTCAATAGTGTCTCGAATAAACTATATTATAATCAACTAAAGTAATAAAATAAATAATATTAAATTGCAAGGCACCAAATCTTACAAACTATACACAGTTGGGGAAAACTTTTTTTGCACATTGGAATCAAATATGTTTTTTGCACACAAAACAAGCGTGTATAGACTTTCTCTGAAGCTTCAACGGACATGTGTGACATCTTCTTCTTAGTTTTAAGTCTTCTTCTACCTCTGGAAGTTCTGGATGATCAGATGTAGGCATATCAGGTCAGGAAAAGTCACATAAGTACTGATGATGGGTCAGAGAGGCCCGCAAAAAAATTGAAATGACACCACCTCTCAAAGTTCTGGCGTCACTAAATTTGAAGCTGCTGGAAGCGGCGTATGCGTCGCGCACGGGGGAGTGAAGTATTTCTATGATATCATTGTTGCTAGAACAGAGCGGCCCCTTCGTCAGCAATTAAAGTTTAATAAAAATACCTGAAAAAAAATTGAATCGACACCCACAAATGTGTCCATTATGGATGAGCTAGATATCCACAATAGGCTTTCAACTATCTGCAGATATCTGCTACTTTGAAGATACTTTGTATACGTTGCTAGCTAAACTTGGACACTCGTAGTCTGTTGCGAAGTGGAAGGCAGTCGAGGGCACCCACCACTTTCCCGAACCGTTTTAAGGACCAGATTGGTCCCTCTATTGGTTCTCACATCAAGACTCTACATTTATTTTTAAAACGAAGCTACTGTGAAATTATTCTGAAAGCCCCCAACTGTCCCTACACGGCACAACATACATTTATACAAACCAAAAAATTTTAAATGTTCTCATCCTAGGCAGTTTGTTCCTGTTTTTGAAGCTAGCGGAGAAAGCATTTATATAGATGAATATAAATTAGAAAGTAAAAGCAATTCAAACACGTTTCCACGGCAGCGTACAACACAAGAGCAGCATCTAGAGCTTCTGACAAGCCACTGGCAGTCCTGAGGATAGACAATTAGCAGTGGAAGAAAAGTTGGTCCTTCAAACCCTTCACACCGTCCCCGGCAGCACAGTGGACAGACGTGACCCATATGAAGATGGTGGGATAGTTAAGAAGAGACTTCTGAAGAACCCAGGTGACTGGAAGGGGAAGTGGAAAGTAGAAAAATCAAAGTACCATCAATTAGCTTGAGTGACCAATTATCACTGGTATCTGGTACGTCGGTGTCCTTTGCTCTTGACGTAACGCAGATCAGCGAGAAGTGGAAGAGCCTTATCCACCATGGAAATTAGAGTAGCAGTCACGATCCTCAGCCTCAGACTCAAAAAGAAAAAGTCGAATTGAAAGATTGAAATGATTATGTGAAATTTTCCCCTTTTAAATATCTCTAAGAAAAGCAGTGACATTAAATTTCTCATTTCTGGCGCAGTAGAAACCTCGCTTTTAGCAATATAACCAGTTTCTATTGACTACTCGTGATAGGTCTTCATTAACTGGGCTCCGATTACGCGTCACTTTCATGTTTTCTTAAAACTTATAATAGTGACTTCCAATAGGGACTTCCGAACTTTGACAGTTGATAGAGGCCATAATATTGAAGTGACATCTGTCAAATTGGCTGTAATTTATTCAGTCTGTTTTTTAAAATTACCATGGACGGATATAGCGTTCAAAAACACTTGCAAATGATAAAATTGTTATGATCATGATAAATTCACAATAAAAACAAAATTTAATACTTATGTATGCAAAGATTACCTAAGTACTTACCTTTTTATCCTCTCTCTCTTTTGTATTAATATTATCTTGTACTTTTTGTACCATAATTTGTACTATTTTTTACTATCACACTATACACTTGTTGAACTCATCTGTATAACTTTTCAAGATATTACAACTCATGTATTTTTTATTTATTTTTTTCTATGTGTAGGTACTATTTATCGCTGCGTTAATTTTGCTGAATTCTTGAAAAACTTGCTTTCGAACAATTTATTCATGATCAAGTTAATAATAAAATCAACATAGTAAATACCTACACGTTCCTCAATAACTACTTTTAAAGTATCTTAAGCACTCTTCTGTTTTACCATTATTACACTATGTAACTTTTTAACTCCTTTGTACAATTTTAACGATAACGAAACTACATACCTATGTTCATATTATACCTGTTTGTATCCTTAAATTACAGTTTATAATGTTATATACTTGCTTACAATTATACTCCTGAATACCATGTGTAACTTTAATAATGTGATTCTGTAAAAGCCCTCAAGGCGTGTATGAATAAATAAAAATAAAAAATAAAAATAAATAAAAAAATTTTGTGATAAAATCTCACGTGAAGGTGATGTGAACTGGCCACCGAGATCGTGCAATTCAACCCCGTTAGACTTTTCTTGTGGGGTTTTTTTAAGTCGCTCTGATGAAACATCTTAAAACTACACACAACTACCTACCTATACTAACGACAGCTGTTGAGAGAGATTGAAGCTAAACAACATGGTAACTAAATCTCAGTTTATATTATTTTAACTTTAGCAGTTAAATTCGTTGGCAAAGAATGCAAACAAGAGTGCTAAATTGTGACAATTTATTATTTGATTAATGTATTTCACCGCTGCCGCGTCACCGTGCACATTATCACCGGAGAATGGTGCTACCGTTGCATAGATTGCACGAGAGATTGGCGGCCCCATTTTTCAAAGCCCTGCCTCCCCTAATTATTACTGGAGCAGCCACCTTATAATCTAGCAAGTACCAAGCAAGGGTGTGGTTCATTTTAAAATTACATTATTATTTTATTTTTTTTATTTATTTATAATCTAGCAAGTACCAAGCAAGGGTGTGGTTCATTTTAAAATTACATTATTATTTTATTTTTTTTATTTATTTATAATCTAGCAAGTACCAAGCAAGGGTGTGGTTCATTTTAAAATTACATTATTATTTTATTTTTTTTATTTATTTATAATCTAGCAAGTACCAAGCAAGGGTGTGGTTCATTTTAAAATTACATTATTTTTTTTTTTTTATTTATTTAGTAAAATATTATACATTATTTAAAGACAAACACATACGGTATGTTTTTAGGTTTTCACGGCCAAAAAGTATTTTTGTTATTGTTTTTGGGGTGTTATGCCGTGTTTCGCTACCTCCTTCTTTAGCCAACGTTTCGGACAGCGTTACAGTGTCCATCATCAGGGCAGATGAGTAAATGATATTGGTGGGAGTGTTTACTTATGTGTGTCGAATCGATACCGTGCTGCCAGCTCCATTTCTCTACGAGCTGGTGTTAGAAAACATTCAGCATGTTTTTTTGCGTTTAGCTTTGGTGTAGCCGTCAATTACTGGATACCAAGAACTATTGAGCTTAGCTCCGTCGTCTCTGTTAATATTGATGGGGTTTTTATGGATTTCAATTGCCTCCGTAATTAGGCGTGCTCTGTAAGTTTTGGGTCTTCCCAGGACTTCAGGAACAAATCCAAAGTAATGGCCGGTTTCGATTAAGTGCTCGGCGATTGCCGATTTGTCAGGGTGGCCAAGTTTACAAGCACGAAAGTGTTCCGAAATCCTTTTGGAGATCGTCCGCTCTGTCTGGCCTACATAGACCTTGTCACATCCGGAACAGCTGAGTTTATATACTCCATCTGTTTCCAGAGGAAACTTAGTCTTTGCCGACCTCAGTAGGTCTTGGATTTTTGTCGTGGTTCCGAAGACCGTCTTGATGTTCTCTTTTCTCAACAGCCTGGCAATTCTGTCTGTTACATTATGGACGTAAGGCAGGAAAGCGCAGCCTTTTGACTCTTGTTCACCCCTGTCTTCGTTTCGTGCTGATTTGGCTCTTATGATTTGCCTTGTCTGCCTTGCTGGGTAGCCGTTACGCTCCAGTGCATCGGTGAGTTTGGTCAGTTCTAATCCGATTAGAACTAATTAGAACTAATAACACCGGCATAACACCCCAAAAACAATAACAAAAAAAAAACAAACACATACGTTTAAAGGATTTAGCTTGCGAGAAAATGAGAGAGTATAATCGGTCTCCTTTATTTGGGGTGCTTCGTAGTCTCCCCACTCTTATCTTCTTTAGTTTTTTGAAGGTTTCACTTCTACTGCATGTGATTTATACACGCGAATTGCGTCCTTCAATTCGCGTGGAAGTCGCCCAAGTTGAGAGAGCGATGTTGGAGAGAGTCTACGCGAACTTTCAAGAATGCCTCCAGCACTGCATCAACGATTTCAGCCACCACATGCCTGATGTGATTTTCCACACTTGACTGTCTCAAATGCTATTTCCTTGCGAACCTGATCCCATCAATAAATTTGTTTTTGAGTAAAAATTAACTATTTTATGGTTTTTTTAAAACCGTCCGTCCTCTCTGCCGCACCCTGTACAAAATTAATATCAGTATATTCAAAAGTAACATTCAAGTACCGCCGCACGGGAATCATTTATCAGATAACCAACATCTCTGCCATAGATCACCCTAAGTAGTTCGCTATGTTTGCTGACTTATCAGAGGTGCCAGGGTTCATGGGGGTGAGGTTTGTCTAGGTCTAGGCGGCGGATATATCACAAATCAGCAGAGACTGGTTAAGGGATACTTTTGACTTCTCCAGCAGGACTCTCTCGGAACATCGCCTTGCACCGCAGCGGGAGGGATGGATTCATACGCCCGTTACTCCTGGACACAATGAACCCCAGATTCTTACCCACTCCTTAAATCTTTTTCCTTCTCAGAATTACCTCTCCTTCTTTTCCTTTATATGACGGCCAGCGTAGTCCAGCGGTCAGGCTCTTGACTCGCATACTGAAGATCGCGGGATCGAATCCCGCATGACAAATAAATTTTATTGGTCAATTTGTGTTATTTCACAATTTATTCATTTAAAATAATATATAGTATATCTGCGGCACGCTCAAGAGTAGAAATTACTCTCAGTATCGCCCTGATGTAACACCACCATTTAGAATTGAAACGTGGCTTGAAATGGCTTTAGCCGTGTTTGGTGACCAGATCTGAATAGCCAGTACTTCCCGCGTTCCGCTTCCCCATATTCTTCCCCTCCCCACTATCTTCAGTCTCACAACATACCCCAATTGGGGATGCCACAGTCTCACTGGCTCCAGGCGGAAGCAGTTCGGACTCTTGTGCGCTATTCATATAAAAAAAATAATATAAAATAAGACCTTCCTTATAGCATTTCAAGGCAACATGGGTCCAGAAAGAAATATTTTCTGCAGGGCCTCTTATGTAGGGCGAAATAAAGAAACAGTCGTAATACTTACTATCTTAGATATCATTTTTTCTACCTGTTTTAGTGAATCGTCGCCAAGTTTGACCATTGACATGCTTGGTGTAACTCTAGGTGACCAGATCAGGTATGGGGACTCCATCGAAGCCAGAGTTACGTTAGCCTCTCAAAAACTGGGCGTACTGTACACGGCCTGCAGATACTTTTACAGTACACAACTGCTAACCCTGTACAAATCACAAGTGCGCCCCACGGTTGAATTTGGCAGCCACCTCTGGACTGTAACCCTAAAATACCTGAAAAAATCCTCGACTCTGTGCAGGAACGGGCGGTCGGTTTGATAGATTCTCCTAATTTAACAAACGGATTGCAATCTTTAGAGCACATGCCTCGGGTGGGAATGCTATCCTTGTTCCACCGGTATTTCAATGGAAGATGCTCCGAGGAACTAGCATCATTGATCCCTTCGGAAACACGCCAAACGCGTGCCCAACATATGTACACGGTTGACATTTGTCATATGAGAACGGGTCGCTTCTTCGACTCATTCTTATGGTCAACAGCCCGGTTGTGGAACGATTTGCCGGCCTCTGTGTTTCCTCCTTCTTACAACATGGGTCTCTTCAAGACCAATGTTCGTTCCTTCCTTTCCTCAAAAAGACCCTCCACACAGCATCCCAGATGACATAGGCCCTGAGGGAAATTATTTTCCTCAGGGCCACCTCTGTGGAGTTAATGTAAAAAAAAGGTTTAACACAAACTTACGAGTGATAGCACGCCCCTGACAGCTGCCTACAAATAGGTACTAATTCTACCGCCAACCCCCGTTAGGAAAAGTGTAAAAGCAACCCTTCCTCTCTGGTAACCGGGAGGCGGGGGGAGGCAGGGGACCGCCTGTGAATGGCTTGTGAGCGAGTCCCCTTGATTAGCGCCGGCGTAAGCTGCAAAGAGTGCCCGTTAATTAACTGCCGTACGCCGAGTAAAACTATGGCCTTGTCTGCCTTATTACGGCGGGTCTACCAAGACCTACAAGGTGTTGTTTCTCAACACGTCAACTTTATAAATAGAACAACTAAAAACTTTAATTCCATACAAGCCATTAAACTATTATATTTATCTCTAGTTAGAAGCATAATTGAATATAACTCGGTAGTTTGGTCTTCATTTTACAAAATTAACATTAATAACATTGATGGAATACAAAAAAATTTCTGTAGTTTGTAAATTTTAAATTAAATATCCCACTAGAAGACTTGTATGTATTTTTTTATTAATATTCCTAAAATACACACCCTAGAAGACAGACGTAAAATAAATGACTAAATCTTTTTATTTAAAATAATTAAGAGGAACGTATGCGTGGCCTATTTCATACAAAATTTAGTTCCGGATTAACGGCTAAAATATCAAATTAATTGTTTTCATTTTTTTTTTAAATGATAGGTTAGATATATAAAAAGTACGGATATGAATCCGATTTTCGATTTTTGCTTTAAATTATAAAATATAGGCTTCAAAAGATGACGATTTATCGATGAATTTAGGAGGCTACTTTGGAATTTTTTTCTGACCAAATGGATGCTATTTTTGAAAAATCCTTTCATATCCTGCCTCAGGAATATGATGAAGTATACGATAAAATTTTAGTTTGCACTGAAAACAGTTATATTTGCGTCAAAAACCGGATCTAGTTACACGCAAATTTATCGTAAAATTACCTAGGTTTTTTGTTGCCTTCTCACCCACTCTTTTGCTAGTCACGCGGGAGCGAAACGTGCGCGGGCCGGGGGGAGAGATAATAGAATCGTGTATCTGTGTGTGTGTTGTCAGACAATCGCAGGTGCATGTCGTTGTTTGTTTTATTATTTTAGATCTGTTTACCGAAAACTGGAGAATGCATTCAATAATGCCAATATACTTGTGTTCACTAGGTAGTAGGTAGGTAGTAAGAAACACTATTTTGGCAGTTCAGCTTTTATTTTTAAAATATTTTCTACGATACCAGGATACCTAACTAGGTATAGATATGTATGGCAGTAAGGCATGGAAACTGGCAGACGAAGGATGAAGTAGACTGAATGCGAGGCGGGTATGGATACCGCCGCCCCGGGAACCATTTATTGGATAACAAACACCTCTACCAAGTGGTTCACTACGTTTGGTGACTTAGCAGGGGTGCCCGGGTTCATGGGGTGAGGTTTGTCCGGGTATTAACGGTGGATGCGTCTGCCCACCAGCTGCATGGCAGGCTCGGATCGGGAGAGAATGATTGAGGGAGTCTCTTTGACTTCAGCCGTAAGTACTCTCTCGAAACATCGCCTTGCACCGCAGCGGGAGGGATCGATTCATACGCCCGGGACACTCCTGGACACACTGACCCCCAGATTCCTTTTCACCCATAATACCCTTCTCTTTCCCAGAACTTCATCTCCTTCCTTTCCTAAAAAGACCCCTTTTTCCTCAGGGCTTCCTGTGAGCTAACGAGAGCTAAGAGCTAACGTTAAAAAAAACTGTACAAAAAGATCCCTCAGGCGTATGCAAGGAAAAGCAACATATACATATAGTAACCTCCGAGACACCGATTTTGGAACCTTATAGTATAATTGAATGTGAAGTTACACATATTCTTTGACTTTCAAATCTGACATATCAAAAGACGCATCCGCCGCCAAGACCCGTACAAACTTCACCCCGTGATCCAGGCACCCCTGCTTAGTCACCAAACATAGCGAACAAATGGTTCCCGGGGCGGCGGTACCCTTACCCGCCTCCCAAATTGTTGAATGTGGTGAGACTATGGCATCCTCAATTTTGGTATGTTGTGAGGCTGAAGTTGGTGAGGAGGGGAAGGATATGGGGAAAAGGAAGGTGGGGAAGCACCCGGACATTCAGATCTAGTCGCTAAACACAGTTAAAGCCATTTCAATTCTGGATGGTGGTCTTACACCAGAGTCCTACTGAGAGTAATTTACATTCTGGAAAGTGCCGCAAATATACCATATATTATTTTTAAATGATTGAATTGTGAAAAAACACAAATCAATCAAATATAATTTACCTACTTGCCCACTCCGGGATTTGTACCTGTCACCTCCTGATCGCTAGTCGAGAGAGAGTCTTACCCTCCGACCACGGAAGTCATCATTAATTTTTTTTGTTTTCATGAAAGTGCCTAAATTTGTCGATTAGATGGTTCCATGCCAACTGAGAATAAAGTCAACTCAACACCTCCTTGAAAAGTCAAAAAGCTATGAAAAAAATAATTTTAAATTAGCCGATAACCCTAACCTAATGTTACCTATTTTATATTTATAAATATTTTATCACTCTAAATGACTTATCTGAGATGGTTCTGAGTTGGTCTCATTCCGAGTTGTCCGGTCACCGATCTTATTTTGTATGCGAATGTTAGGCCGGGTTGTTTAATCGTACCTCCAAATTAATATTTGACAAAACTTCACATTTTGAACTCTGTTCTAACATGTAAACATCAAATCGGGGTAAAATTCTATATTGTTTTCTTTTGTTATAATTATAATTGTTTTCAATGATTCAATCAAGATAAAACTATCACAACATCGTTGAATATAAATTTTAGTATATTGTGAAACAATCAAACCTAACCGAAGAATTATTGTAAAATTGTAAATTTTGTTGACACCCAGCGTTTGTACTATAAACAAACTAACACTACGAGAGTCCGATTCGAGCCGCGGTCAACAGTGGTTGTGTGTACCTTACCTATTGCTTAGTGCCGTTCGCCCGTTCCCGTGCCTCATACAGATAAGAGATTATTGTTACATTTTATTTAATTCTGTTTATCGTATACTTATTTGTTTGCATTCCTACTTACGGCTAATCCGTTTTTGTTTGTGCAGTCAATGAAATAGACTGCGTATTATTTTTTCAGTTTAATTTTTAAAAGTTAAGTTTTTTTTTTATATAATGGAGGAAGACGAAGATAGACCTCCCGACCCAGGATCGATATTAGATTTTTCTGATTCGGAATCTAACACTAGCCAGGCTTCTATTACGCTTCCATCTCGTAAACGACGACCATCGCATAGCCTTCACATCCCATCGAAAGTTAAATCTATACCGCCGATTCAACAAACCTCGACCTCTAACGACCTTAACCCCAATAGTAACACCCAGACAAGTACTTTAGCTAGCGATAATACAAAAAGTACTGACTTACTTTATCCTGCTTCCGCTTCCGGTCCTTTTATCGTAATTGTTCAGAGAACTGAACAAGGAAAACTTATTCATCCTTTAGATTTTGGAAAATTCTTATTTGACTCAAAAAATAATAACCTTGGTATTGTTAATGGTTCAATTAAACCGGAAGGGCGATATAAATTATCTATCGAGTTTAATACTGCCGCTTCCGCAAATGGATTTGTAAAAAAAATTGACTCGCTCTCAAAACATAAATATAAATCGTTCATCCCGTCATTTAACCTTACGAGAATGGGTCTTGTTCGAGGAATTCCCACGGATATCCCAGAGGCTGAAATTGTTGATGCTTTGAATAATTCCCAAGGAACCCCGAAAGTAATAAAAGCACGTCGACTGAACTACAAGGATTCTACTGATGGAAACAAGATCTGGAAACCTTCCCAATCTGTTGTTGTTACATTTGAGGGACAATCCCTTCCGTCTCGTGTGTTTATTTATTATACCTCGCTTCCCGTCGAAGTTTATAAATTTCCAACTGTTCAATGCTTCAATTGCTGCCGGTTTGGACATACAAAATCCGTATGCCGCTCCCCTCCACGTTGTTACTTTTGCGGAGAAAATCACCCATTTGATCAATGTCCAAAATCTTCCAATAATCCCATTTGCATTAACTGTTCGGGTGCACATACCGCGGTCAGTCTAGCCTGTCCGGAATTGACAAGACAGAGGAACATAAAACATAAAATGGCTACCGACAACATTTCGTACTTCCAGGCCTCAAAGTTATTCTCTCCTGCGAAAAAATCTTTCGCAGAGATGACATCGTCCTCAGCTCCTTTCCAATCAACCACCTTTTTAAATTCAACGTCATCTTCTCACAGAGAAACCATTCTCAAGCCAGTCAAACCCAACCCAAAATATACTCCTTACCTTGATAAAAAACAATTGAATAATATTTTGACCAGCCCGAATGGGAATGCCAAATCTCGGACCCCCAATGGGTGTGCCATTAATAGTAATACATCCCCTCCTGCTCTCCCCGAAATATTGAATAATAATTCTTTTATACAAACTTTAATTACCCTTTTAATTTCTATCCTTACAAACAACAATACTGTACCGTCCAACGCTGCCGATTACATTAAATCTTTATTATCTTGCCTCCCCAATGACTTCGAAACTGAACAAAATTCTTCAGTGGAACAGTAGAAGCCTCTTCGCTAACAAATCTGACCTAATTCAATTACTCGACGAACACGACGTTTCAGTGGCCGCCATTTCTGAAACGTGGTTAAAACCCTCCTTTCACTTAAGAATTCCGGGTTATTATTGTCTCAGACACGACAGACCGGATGGTAAAGGCGGCACGGCTCTGATAATCCATAATTCTATCCCGTTTAAACAAATTAATATACATACTCCCTCCGACGATATCCAGATAATAGCAGCTGTCTTATCTGATATCACAATATTATCAATATATATTCCTCCCTCTACCACTTTTATTGAAAATGAATGGGCACCAATCTTAACCCAGATTTGTTCCCCTTTTATGATCCTAGGAGATTTTAATGCACATTCCCCTTCTTGGGGTAGCAAAATAACAAATCGTTCTGGCCGCAATCTTTTAGATTTTATTGATACCCATAACCTATGTTTTTTAAATGACGGATCTCCAACCAGATTCACCCCCCCTCATCAACGGAAAAGTGCTGTTGATTTATCTCTTTGTTCATATTCGTTAGCATCTAAATGCTCTTGGGACATCCTAAACGATCCCCTCTCTAGTGATCATTTTCCAATTATAATCCGATTCCAACATCAATCTAACACTTATCCTCCACCAGTTAAAAATAATCTCAAATTTAGAATAAATGATGCGAATTGGAGCACTTTCTCTTCTGAACTAGATAACCTTATTAATTTAAAAAAAAAATCGTCCCCGGGAGACATCAGATTGCAATGTGAGACGTTTCCCTCTATGGTTATAAATGCAGCAGAAAAATCCATCCCGAAACGCAATGCGAACATTAAAATAAAACACTCTAATCCGTGGTGGGACGAGGAATGCACTCGCTCCGTCAACTCTCGTAAAAAAGCAATTTCCTCTTTTCGTAAGTGTATGACACTAGAAAATTTTTTATCAGTTAAAAAAGCCCAGGCAGAAACCAAACGAATTTTGAAAAATAAAAAACGCGCTGGATGGCGGAAGTTCTGTGAGAACCTGTCTCCGGAAACTCCCCAATCTTCAGTTTGGTCTAGCTTAAAAAAATTCGGATCATCGTATTCTCCGCCGAGTACCAAGCATATATCAGAAGAAATTCTTATAGGATTTGCGGATAAAATAGCCCCCCCATCAGTGGCCGGATGTGAAGAAATGCCTTCTATTAAGCCATATCCATCTCACTCTAACTGGCTAGATGCTCCTTTCTCCATTGATGAGATGAAACTAGTAATAAGAACCCTTTCTGACTCTGCTCCGGGTCCCGATGGAATACTTAATAGTTTCATTAAATCATTTTCTGATATGGCGGTTGAATATTTCTTATCTCTTATTAATAATATGTTTGAAACAGGACTAATTCCGGATGATTGGAAAACTCAAAAAATCATTCCCATTTTAAAACCTGGAAAAAATCCATCTGAAATTTCGTCTTATCGGCCTATTGCTCTTTCATCATGTTTGATGAAAGTAGCGGAGCGTTTGATGAAGAACAGATTAGAGTGGTTTGTTGAAAGTCAAGATATTATCTCACCAAATCAGTATGGTTTTCGGAAAAAGAAATCTACAATGGATAATTTAAGTTTGTTCACAACTGATATCCGAGTTTCCCAATCCCTAAATTCTTATACATTGGCCACATTCCTTGACCTTTCATCAGCTTACGATGATGTTTTACTGAATGTTTTGAAAGAAAAGCTAATTAAAAAACAAATCCCCCCGAAATTAGTCCAATTTATTATTAATTTGCTCGCAGATAGGTACATTATTATTGAGTCTTCCTCTAAATGCTTAAGGCGCAAACTATGGAGAGGTTTGCCCCAGGGTTCTGTTATTAGTCCTCTGTTGTTTAATATTTATATAAGCGACCTAGACTCAGCAATTCCTTTTTCTATCAAGCGTCTTTACTTTGCGGATGATATCCTTATATATTTGTTACATAAAAATATTATTTTTGCGGCTAAGGAAATGAATTTGGCTTTACAATATATTAAAAGCTGGTTGTCAATAAATGGGATGAATCTGGCGGCATCTAAAACAAGGGTCGTGGCTTTCACGCGCAAAAGAAAAATTCCCCAATTCTCAATTTCTTTTGATAATGTGCCTCTACAAACCGCTACTCAAATCAAATTCCTTGGTCTTCTTTTGAACCATAAACTTTCCTGGCTTCCACACATTCAGATAATTTCTACAAAGTGTGAAAAGGGACTTAATATGATGCGAGCAGTTTCCAGAGTATGGTGGGGATCTCACCCTACCACTCTTAAATTAATGTATAATTCCCTAGTTCGGAGCCACTTGGATTATGGCTCATTCCTTTTTGACCCACTCCCTAAATATCTAGATAAGAAAATGGAAAGAATTCAATCAAAAGCCCTCAGAATGATTATTGGAGCTATGAAGTCTTCTCCAATTAATGCTCTTCAGGTGGAATGTGTGGAGCCTCCATTATATTTCAGAAGGCAATTCCTTGCCAATAAATATATTTTCAAGGCTTTATCGTTATCACATCATCCTATTAAACAAAGTCTTAATAGGTTAAGTGTTAATTTGAATTCTAACAAAAGATTGAGAGAAAAACAATGTTTTCCTCTCTTAATTAAAAGTTTTCATCTCTATAATTCTCTATCATCTTCCCTCCAATATCTTCAAGAAGTTCCCAATCTTCCTATATACAATATTCCATTTAAGGCAATCACTTTTATGCCGAACACAATAACATCAGTCTTTCGGAAGAATATTTTATCTTCCCCAAATAAATTTCAAAATGTGGATGATTGTTTTAAAAGCATAGTGGCTTCGAAATTCCCTGGATTTTCCATCCTTTTCACGGATGGTTCCAAATTTGAAAATAAAAGATGTGGAGCATCTATATATAGTCCAGAATTCAACATCAATCTCACTTATAAATTACCGAAAGAAGCTTCCATATTTACAGCCGAATGCTTTGCAATTGAACAAGCGCTAAATCAAATCCAGGTTCTCAACATTCATCGAACCTTACTATGTACTGATTCGCTAAGTGCTCTAACTAAAATTAGGTCAAATATTTTACGTTATCCGGAAGACAATATTATATGTAAAATAAAAAATCTTCTCAATTCTCTTAGTGAATCTGGGTTTGAGACGATATTGGCCTGGGTCCCTGCCCATTTGGGTATCGAGGGTAATGAGATGGCCGATTTTCTCGCCAAATCTGGTTCAGATTCCGGAACTATCCCACTAAATTTTAGAATTCCTATATCCGATGTCTTTCCGATTCTTAAATCTAATATGACTCGTGCCTGGGAAGAAAATTGGGCAGTCTCCAAAATAAGAACTGGATCTTTCTATGCGGGAATTCAAAACCATATCCCTGCTAAGCCATGGTTTCACGGTAAAAAACTTTCAAAACGATTCATTTCATGTATCTCGAGAATGAGAATTGGCCACTGTTCAATTGCATCTCACTTGTCTAGAATTAGAGTTTTAGATGATCCGTTCTGCCAGTGCGGTGTGGAAGAGGAAACCCTCGACCACGTTTTCTTTAACTGTAAAAACCATTCATCTTTCAAGAACATATACCGCCGGCTTATTAAAATCACACACCAGTCCCCCCTTAACATTTCATACCTTTTATCTCTTAACAATTCTCGTGTTCATACAGCTTTATGTAAGTTTATTAACCTGAATGAATTCAATATTTAATTTGTTTTAGTGATCTAAATGAGTCCAATATTTAATTTGTTTTATTATTTTCCCATTAGATTAACCGAAATTTCTTATCCATTTTAAATATTACCGGCACAAAGCACTCTCTCCAGGGTGAATTGCCTTAAACCAAAAAAAAAAAAAAAAAAACTAACACTACTACAGAATATGTCCAGAGACCTCCGCAAGTGTGTCCCTCGTCCGCTAATGCTAAGGTACTAAACGAAAGGGACCGTTCACCGGCTTCCTGCAAATATTCAAGCGTAATATTACATATATTTTCTGCTTTGTTCACTACATAATTATTTAATTTTTATGTTCGCTCGCGATGTGCGACAATACGTATTACGATTTCCCCCTTCACTACCGCCTCTCGTACGCCCCTCTCCTGTACTTTACTAGAGCAGGACACACGACAATTATACCTATCATTATCCTTTTTTGGATAGTCAATCTTAGCCCGCGTGAACAGACCTCTTAAATCTTTGTTCGACTGTTGCGAACTCCTGCAACTCATAAATTTATGAACACCGACAGTAGCTACATGACAAAATACATTATTCTAAATTGAAATAATACAATAATTTTGTTTATAACCACGATTTATTTTTCCACTACCGACCGGTTTCGCTTTACATAAGCATCATCAGGGCATATAGAAATTAAACTGATCAAAAATATACAGTGTATGAGTTTTTTTGTTATTTATTTTTGGGGTTTTATGCCGTGTTTCGCTACCTCCTTCTTTAGCCAGCGTTTCGGACAGCGCTACAGGTCTGTCATCAGGGCAGATGAGCCGCTCATCAGCTCATCTGCCCTGATGATGGACACTGTAACGCTGTCCGAAACGTTGGCTAAAGAAGGAGGTAGCAAAACACGGCATAACACCCCAAAAATAAATAACAAAAATACTTTTGGCAGTGAAAACCTAAAAACATTTCAGTGTATGAGTTTATATACTCATACACATAACCACAAAAATACATGATTCTACTGCAACATCCATAAATGAAACTACAATGCCCACTCTCCGATACAACGATTTCACACTATGGGAAATAAATACTTAGGTGATGTTGACATATTTAAAATCAACTTGGCTAGTTTAATGGATCATGTAAAAAACTTATTCCAACATTATTCCTCAACAGATCTGTGTTTTTGAAAACCTTTAAAATCTCTGTATTTTTGTAATTTTTTGTATTTTTATGCCTCTCCCGTTTTGGCCCGCCACGCATTAGGTGGCTCAAATGCATTCACCGCCAAGACCTAGACCAACTTTACCTTCATGAATCCAATAAATTGCTAAATTTAGCGAACCACTTAGGGTGACCTATGGCAAGGGTATTGGTAATCGAATAAATGGCTCTCGGGGCGGTGATATCCATACTCGTCTTCCAAATTTGATATTATGTTTTTTTAGCCATAATAACTGGAGCGACAGCGCAATTTAAAACTTTTTTTTCCGATGGTTTGACATTTTTTGATGATAATTTTGAATAATTTCCGCCCAAATTAAAAAAAAATCATGCATCCGAATTTTAATATACAAACTGATTAAAGATCTACATATATACCCAATGAATTCACCTATCTTTTGTCGATTGTTATATATTCGTATGATTTACAAAAAAAAATCTTATAAAATCGTAAACTTCTACTTATTTAATTACAAATAAGGGAAAATTTGTCAAAATTGGCAGCAAAGCAATCCGAAGTATTTTAAATATTGCCACATTGTGGCAAAAAGCGCTCCAGTGTAAGGATGAGGTAATTTTTAAATAAAAATTCTGTATTCTTAAATGTACACAATAAAAAAAAATTGATTTCCAAATTGGCATTATATGACTGGAAGGACTAGGAGGGAAAGGTTATGGGGATGAGAAATTTTGGAAAGTATCAAGATATGTATTTGGTAATGCCATTTTAATAATCCCAACGTAACGGCACCCTGTACCCTGTACCCTGGCAGTATCAACTCGCCATCTACATCACAATCTGTTTAATATCACCAACATGGCGGAAATGTTGTGCTTGTCAACTGAAGGACACTTGGAGAGATAAATTAATGAAAACTGGCGACGATGCGGATTTTTAAAAAATTGTTACGCGAACAGCTTGCACGATAATACTGTTTTAACTGAATGTTTTATTTATTTAAAAACATTATCCTTTTTCAGATAATAATATAAAAGAAACCGTGTTTTTATTTTAAGACTTTCGATAATTTATGCCAACAGTGTTTTAACTACGCGGATTTTTCTATACAAAATGGTTAGCTCTGGCGTTATAAAGTTTGCTTAAAAATTAACAAGTGGTGTGCGAGTTGTTTGAAAAATTTGGGTATTTCATATTGTTCAAGAAGACGGAAAGGGAACGCGGGAGGTAAAGGGGACTTCGAAACGGGAAAGGGGCAGGATAGGGGAGACAAGAGAAAGGACACGCAATAATAAACCAATTTTTTTTCTTCATGTGGCATTGCAACCCATGCCGGGTACTTGCTAGTTACTTACTAAAAAAATTTTTTCGTAGAAATTTATGAACGCACATATGAAACAATTTTAAACAAAAATACTTTTTCGGTAATTCTATGGCTACAATTATCTATGTTTCCATTAGACAACTTTTTTTTTCTTATAAAATGATTATCAAAATAAAAAAAATACTTTTGCACTTGAAATCGTGATCTTTAGATTTGCCAGGCGATTTTAATGCTTATTACCTTGCTGACTTAGCAAGGATGCCTTGTTTGGGTCTTGGCAGCGGATACATCTGCCCATCAACTGAGTGGCAGGACTAATCGGGAAAGACTGGTTGAGGGAGACCTTTTGACTTCTCCAGAAGGACTCCCTCGGAACAATGTCTTGTCACTCCTGGACACTGACTATCAAATCCCTATCCATCCTTTATACTTTTTTTTTCTCCAATATTTTTTTCAGGGCTTCCTGTTTGGAGCTAATTAAAAAAAAAGTCTTTACGCGCCATAACATTTTTTTCGTTTGTTGCAGGAACACCTCAGGCAATCCAGGGAAGGCCACCTAGATGAATTGGGACGCCTTCCAAAGAAAATTCCTGAACCCGTCTCTAAGATTAGTCTGAAGCAAGATTCAATTTCGCCCAAAAGCATATCTGAAAACCACCTTGAGAACGTAGATTGCTACGTACCTGGGGTCGGAGAAATTCTGCCAATTCTATTGCAAGGAAATAAAAGAGAAAGATCTGCTGGCGATACGACATCCTTACCACAAAACGCCAGCATGAAGAATAACAGAGACAATGAAATCATCGTCCGACAACAAAGCTTGCAAAGACAAGATCCTTCAATGAGTGACAGAGAGAAGGAATTCGAAAGCGACGATCAAGGGGCCTGCGATATTACTGGAAGTGGAATCGTTCCAGAAATGTGTGACAGCTCTTGCCAAACAAGAGAAAGCCTCTTCCATACACCAGCTTTCAGCCATCCAGGCTCCGACAGGAGTTTTTCACCGACAGCACCAAGCGTCGACTATTCCAGAAAACCTGGAAGAAACAGGGAACACCTCTCTTCAGACTCTAGTAACAAACCAACATATCAACAAGGCACCACGCCTTTCAGCACATTTGGCTATAGCGGAAGCACAATGCAGAGAGCAGACAGCAGGTCACAAACGAGCAGATCAAAAGATCCAAGATATAAAGCCGAAGCCGTTATAGAAATGGAAAAATTCGACGATGAAGGCAATCATCTGAGCGACTCCAATCGAAACATGGAAATCAAAAGACAGCAACAACATCAGTTTGATTTGGACGAACGGAACAGAAACAAGATGGAACAACACGAACACCATTCTAAAACTCCAACCAGCGACAGGACATATCTACACGACGACAATCTCCACTTTGATAAAATGCAAGCTAAAAAAGATAGAAGACCTTACAGCGTCGAAACGACCAAATCCGCCCCGGATGTGATTATTATGACAAAATCGCACTGACACGACTCAAACGAATGGGAGCCGTATAAAAGAAGACTACCTAGAAACTTCCTGAGGATATCAGGAGTCCTGAAAAACCCAGGAGCCGCTTTGTGTCCGCACTCCGAGTACAAGTCTCCTGTGATTTTCGTTAGAAACTGCCAAACCCAAACCTACGACGAGGATTTCTTCGCAATAGAATTAATGTTCGACCAAGAGTATGCGGCAAATGCTGATCACAATGACTTTCTTTCGTGATATTCAAATAATGTGTTCTGAGTGTTGTGTGGTTGACACTTTTCAAGTATCGTTAAGATCAGTTTGTAAAACTTGTGACAATACTATGTTATTACCATGAAAATAATTCAGCATATCCATCTATGATTTTCAGACTGATAACAAACTATTTGCTAATAGCTCTAGTTAGCGCAATTCGAGTATTTCACAACTAAATTAATTGTATTCGCTTTAAAAAAAAAAAAAAACATTTATTCAACCATCGATGACAGAATTTTTACATTGATTACAGATTTATAAAAACTGGTATAATTTAACTCACAGCATATAATTTTCTAGAGTACAACAAATATCCCTACCACATTTCAGAAATCTGATATTTTTAATACCCTAGCGTCTGTACGGTTGAAATACATCTCCGAGTATATCTCCGACGCTGCGTCTCATGCAAAACCATTTTCATACGTGAAGTTAGTTACAAAGTTACTGTCGTGACGCCCGCCGCCCTCAGGGCCTAGCATATTTTTTTTAATATCAGATGAATGGTTAATTGGATGAATGGTGAAATATTTCATCATTCTTGAAAATAGACAAAAAAAAAACTTTTATAAATGCTCTTCATAAGTTCTGACGTCATATGTACCGTTCAGGGTGATAGCACGGTCAATCCATAAAACTTTTTCATTAGTCCGATATTGACTTAATCCGTCATTAACCGATTTTAACGAGCACGGTCAGCATACGATTCCGACAGTCGATAGACAAGCTATCGCTTTTAGCGCGGCCTCCTAGTTCTTTTAATTTCAGTTCAAACTTCGGCTTACTGTCAATACACACAACATTTTGAATAATGGCGTTCGTTATGCAAAATAATAGGCTTATTAATGAATGGAGGTAGACTAACGAAGCTCTTAGAATTGAAAGTAATCGTGTGCGTGATCCATAGACTTAATTGACTCCCCTCCAGCTTTGAAAAACGAAAGTTGTTCAAATATGACTGAAGACCTCTCTTACTAATTAACTCCCGTTTTAGTGTCTAAAAGTACATGCTGACTGCCAACGTGTTTAAAAGTTAGTATTTGAATTCGACATTCGATAGCATTTTTAATTTTTACATGGGCGTTTGATTTTTGGAATGTCAATCAAACTGTTCTACCGATGTGGCCATCGTATAACGATTTCTTATTTATTTCGTGTCAAAATCGGTTCGGCCATCGACAGCTAGGCGATTCGACATAAAATCATAGGAAGTTGAACCTGTCGATCTGATACTGTTAGGTTATTAATGTGACCGTGCTAGATCCCTGGAGATCGACATAGGTTATTGAACAACCTTACAACTATTTACTCGGACATGACACCAAACAATCTCTCGCCTCTCGGCAACTATAAAAAATTGGACTGTTTTGACGAGTTCTAAAAATTTTAATTTAGACAAAATTCTTAAATTTTTTTTTAAACTACTTGTATAAAAAGACAAATTTTAAATATTGATACAAAAAAAAAAAACAAAAAACTGCGGAAATGGTGAAAATTGAAAGGGTATCCCAGATATGCAAGAAAGGTGAACAAATTCATTTTTTTTTTAAATTTAATATAAATTATGTTTAATAGCGTTATTATCAATTTCTGCAAGTATTTTAGATATTATTTTTGTTACAGCTGTTTTGGCTTACAAGACCGTTTTCTAACTGTGGGTAAACCACTTTGAGACGACTTATTTACAGGATTCAAAATGTCAATTTTACGTGCAGAACTTTTTAAAACATTATTAAATTTTTTTCAATTAAATTCAAAAACCATATACATATTAAACTCGACTCAACATCTCAAAATTTACTTTTAAAAAAATATATATATTTTGCATTTCTGTCAGCCGTGTTTTCAAAATGAATGTTTTTTGTTGTAACCAAGAATTATTTGAAAACTGTTATCCTCAGTTATATTAAACCTTTCGATTACTTAGCATTAAATGGGGTAACGAAATTGATAGCCTGTATAAAAATTGATTTCGAAATTTTAAAATTTTTAATCAATCTCATCAAAAGTAACGAGGAATTGAGCTTACTTCTGGCACGCTGACACGCCCATAACACATTTCTATCAGATTACCTATTCAGTGGTAATATGAACAGTTTTAATTTTTCTGTCATCTTAATAGACAAGGCTTTAATTTTGGTAATTTATATTTAATGATTGAGTAACGCGTTTTTTTCGCTTAAAACTGAACACCTTCCTCAGGAAAAGCAGTTTTAGTATGTATGTAATGATAACATATTTAAATGTATATAAATTTTAAACTTATCTATAAGTATTTTTTTTAGAAAAATTATGTCGTTTTACATTATTTTGAGTGTTAATTTGTTTGAGACATCGCACTATATGATTTAAGATAATGTGTTGTATTTAAAAAGAAAGATAAAGTATTTATTTAAAACAATTGTATCTTTGTTTTACCGGTATTTCAATAGAAGACGCTCAAGGAACTAGCTGATACCTTCGGCTCTGGTGTATAATACATCAAATATATCTACATACGTAATACAAGAGAACGGGTCGCTTTTACGACTCGTTCTCTTATTCGTGTTCAGCTGTGGAATGATTTGCGATTCAAAAAGATCCTCCACACTGCATCCTCAAAAATGACAGAAGCCTGTGAAGTTAACATATTTTATAATTCTTTCTTATTTTTAAATTTCCAATCAAATTAGTAACAATACTATAACCATTATCTGAAAATGACGTAAGCATTTAGTGTTAACTATATTTGAGGTTATAACATTATTTATTTAATCAAATCGGAAGATACTTTCAGTATTGCCATGGTGTAAAGCCATCATTTAGAATTGAAAAGTTGCTTGAAATGGCTTAAGCCATGTATGGTGACCAGATCTGAATAGCCAGTTTTCCCATCTTCTTCTTTGTCATGTATTTCCCTTCTCCACTACCTTCAGCCTCACAACGTTTCCCAAATGTGGCCATAGTCTCACTGGCTCCAAGCGGGAGCAGTTGGGACTCTTGGGCAGAATAAACATTAAAAAAATTTAAAAAAGTTGACATAGACATCAAAAATCATTTACTTTTTAATTTCATTAAAAGTGAAAACTGGCTTATTTTTTGGGTAGTTCATAGATTTGCTCAGAAAGTTAATAAATTTTTTTATTCTTATAGAATACATCTTAGATAATAGAGAAAAGGAGATAAATCATCGAGGCGTACAGACTGTCGCCGAACCACGAACGCATGGGCTCTCAAGCGGTTATGCAATGAAAGCTATGCGTTTAGTGTGGTTACGTAACAGCCCCCGACAGTTGGCCCCCGGCATACTTATATGCGATATGCAGTCGGCTTAGGGAAAATACGGAATAACTCTTTACACAAAATATAACTAGGTGTCCTCGAAGGGGTGTGCAGAGAGGATATACCGCCGAATAACAAAAGTATTAAACATATTTTCATTCAAGGATAAAACTACTTGTTTGTAAATATCAGCATATATAAACCCCACTCCTGAGTGAGCGATGGGCCTGAGCTCACCCCAGACCACGCTCTACATAGAATTGATTCTTTATTTATTTTTTAATTTTATTCATTTATTTATTTTATTTTTTATTATTTTGTTTTTTTCTATTCTATGTTTTTTAAAAAAATCTGTTTTATTAAAATATGTATGATTATACAAATATGTACAATCATATGGGATCCTCCCCACATTTTAGAATATAACTTTTATTTTATATGTGTTCTAGACTTTATGTCCGGGTTGAATCTTCCCCACAGGAAAAACTTTACCCTTCCACACACTTTTCCACAAATGATCATCTAGTCAATCCACGCTATGCAATTTATTGCACTGTAAAAGTATAATAAATACAAAACAATTCAAGAACAACATGTCAATCTACCAGAGATCAAATGGGAAAATAATTCACCGACTCCAGATATTTTCATATCAGAGGGTTCGGCTCGGTAGAACTCCTAACTGGACCGATAAATCCTACTGATCTCTCAATATAAATATAAAAAATAAAAAAACTTTTTTATATTGACATATTATTTCGACAAATTTGCTTGATATCCATACCAACTTATTATTAAACGTATTTTTGATGTTGACCTTAGATTTGAAATTAATGCACAAAATTTATTAATTTTTAGTAAATATCGTTTCGGGAGGTAAACTGTCGGGTCACCGTTTGGTGTCTAGATAGAAAAAATACATGCTAATAATGGCTCATTTCCCTCGTTTCTATTATCTATAATGTACCTTTCCCAAATGCGCTTTTTTTCATATTAAAATGTATAATACATATTCTATTATTATTATATTTTAAGATTTAAAATATTTTGAATTAATCTTCAGGATTTTAAGTAAGACCCAGAAAATATTGTTTTAATTTTTGGAGCGATGTTTTTATTTAAATAATTTTAAGAACTTATCATAATGTTGTTTGTAAAACATAATTTTATTTATTGTAATAATAAAATCGAGATTTCTATTGAAATGTTTTTTTCTTTATTTGTCTTTTAGAAATCCGTTTTACCCACTGAACAAAAAATACGTAGAAACAAAAAATATAACCAATTTATAAAATGCCAATTTTGTCAATGTACGCACGATTATTTAGACTTCTAGGCCCCAAAAAGCAAAATAAATTGATTATCTGCTCAAGAAAGAATTTCGAAAAAAATGTTTTATTTATTTTTACAAACTAGCAGTTACAAACCCGCTGCGCAGGTTTTTGCTGCTAGGCCCTGCGGGCGGCTTTTGCTTGGGCTTCGCCCAGTTAGTGTTTGACCATTTTGTTACAAAAGTAACTAGTTTCAAAAATAGCCTGTTCCTAGGGACACGAAAAAAGTATGGATACTTTGTGGTATCGAGTACATTTCTTTCGATACCGATACTTTTGTACTCGATATTTTGTATTCGATACTTTTACTCAATGAGTACTTTTTGGCAAGTACCGATACCTTTAAAATGTTTGGTCTTTTTGGCCCGTATGGGGCTTACTACGTATCAATCCCCCCCCTTTCCCCCATAATCAGAATTTTCAAATTCGTGGATTTGGAGGTCAGAGCTGTAAATCAAGCCCCATATGAAATGTACTCGATACTTGAAGTATCAATACTTTTGTTTCAATACTTTTACTAGTACGATACTTTTTTTCCGATACTACTCATGAGTACAGTATCGATAATTTCTATTCGATATCGTGTCCCTACCTGTTCCTCTGATCCACTGTCATCGAGTGATAGTTACCGGTTCAAAGTAACCGAGAGAGGCAATGACGTCATACGTAAAATATAGCTGCACGATACAACTATGTAAATAGCAACTTTCCCATATCCAGGAAGATACATTGTTTCTACAAATCCGTAGTACATATACCTAGGGGGGAATTTTCCACATGCAAGCTGCTGACGGAAGTAACCACATCTTGTGACAGATTCTTGAATTAAAAACCAAATTACAACGGTAGTTTTGCCTCAAATTTCACCAACACAGATGTTATTTTGGCGCAGCGAGTAAGGCGTGGCCTCATATGCTATCGAAGTGGGGTTCTGAAATTCAACCACGCAGATCGAAGGCTATTAATATGTTTGATACCCCAAACTGCTCAAAATCCCTGTTATGATGGAAAAAAAATGGTACCTGTACACGTTTTTTAGTATACTCATGAATAGAGACGCTGATTTATAGCATTAACGATATTTTCGCGAATTAAAGCGATAAATGGTGTTTTTAGCGATAAATACGTTAAAACGCGAAATAGCAGCGATTTTTACGACAAAACTCAACAATATTCAAATTTTTCAGTAATGCGAGCGAAAGTAAAAATTTTAGGTGATGGTGTTTTCCCTGCCAAAACCTTAAAGACTGTGCAGGAGGTAAAGAACCAGGTTGTCTTAACCCAAATAAGAGAGAGTTGTCAAAAGAGTTCTGTGAAACTGGCATCTCATATGCTGAATCTTCAAGACAACAGCACTAATCTATTTCTTGAGCACGCAGGTAAAACGTTCAATCCTGCGATTGTAGGTCAGAATGTTCAGCGATCAGAAACTATTATTTTAGCAAGTAAAAGTAGGTTTGCACATACATTAAAATCTTTTGATGACAGTAAGGTTAATTCCTGGAAGATAACAGCTATTTTCAAAGATAGATCAAGTAGATCAAGTGAGGGATGGAGTCACTGTAGACATAATTCAGCTACTCTTAGCTGTAAAAATTGTCCACAGAGAATTAGCTGAGGCAGCTCTTATGACTGTGTGGCCCCCTGTGAATAGTGTTGTTTAGTCACTATAATCTTGTATTGACAGAACGTAAAACTCAACAGTTTCAATCAATAATACGATGAACATGTTTCAAGTGATTTTGCTAATTTAATTGTTTTTCCCCTCTTGCCAACTCTCATTCCTTGAGGTTATTCTATTTAGCTATAAACGCTATGAAAACGAAAAATAAAAGCTATAAAAGATATTTTTTCAATAATGAATGCTACATTTTTTAAAAATTAAAGCTATGAATCAGTGTCTCTACTCATGAATAAGCATGCTTAAAGCCAACAATGTGAACACATGCTCTTTACACATGCTCTCGGCTAAAATGAAAATGGAAAGATTTACCGATAGGCTTAAAGCCGGTAAAGCAGGGTGCTGTTGAACGTCCAGATGTCACTTCTTGTAAAACTTCTTTAACGTTAAAATGTGTTTGTGTTTAGTTTTCTTATTTAAAAGCCCATTCCCGTATTTACAGTCATCCATTTTTTCTAGCAATAATCAAATAACAAACAAGGCTCTACCGCCTTTCTTGCACTTGAACGGGGAACCGGCCCCTAATTATGATTTGAAGAGCATTTTAACGTATCTGTCGTGTTAACTTCAAAGGTGTAAATAAAAAAAAAAATCAGTTCAAATCTCGTGTGTTTATTATTTGAAGAAAGAACCACACAATTCTTTACATCCGTTCTGTTTTGTTACTTTCCTGTTTAGTTATTGTTTCAATTGTGACACTGTTAAGTTTTGTCACCGTCCTGTTTTTTGAAACCGGTTGATTGTGTTTAATTGTCAGGCCAAACGTTCTCTTCGATCCACGGAACGAATCCGGACACTCGGGTGTAGATGGCTGGAATATCAGGTACACCGCACACCTTTCCAAAGGACGTGATACCGATCAGAAGATAGGTGCAATCCACTCTCCCACTGTTGTATATCTGAAGAGGACCACCGGAGTCACCCTGAAAATAATACTTTAAATAATTCAATCCCGGTTGCACCAAATACAGAGAAATGCACGAGAAAGTGTCCATGATTTTAAAATGAAAAAGAAGTGCCTGTTTTAGGTGTGCTGTTTATTTTTACGCCAAAATACCGAGAAAGTCTGTTGTTCTTCCTGTTGCCGGCAAACATTTAAGAGATATTTGACCTTCCAGGGATGCTGAATTATATTTATTTTACATTTTCTCCATAAAACAGTTATACACAAATATATTATGGAGAAGATTACAAATTAAAAAGTGCGTGGGAACAGTTTTACTATGTTGTGACGTGGTCAGAAGATGGTTGCTTAACTCTCTGTAAGTGACATTAAAAATGTCAATGGTCAATGCAGAATCGTTAAGCAGTTGAGTTTTTTATATTTTTTTTTTATATTAACTCCACACAGGAGGCCCTGAGGAAACGTTCTGAAAGGCAGAAGTTCTCGCTTTCGGAGCACAAAAAAGTGCATGGGATCTTCCGCGAGCATACGCGTTAGGGACATATGTATAAATTAATCTTTTTCAACATAGGCGGATTTAATACCAGAGATTAGCTTAAAAAATGTTTACTTAAAAAATATTTTTCTAAGATATTAAAATCGAGCATTTCTGTTAATAATAATAATAATAAGTTTATTATTATTATTAAAGATTATAGATAATATCCCGTCCCGGGATGTGGGGAGGATGCAATCCCACACGTCCCATATGATTGTACATATTTATATAATACATTTTATAACATATTTTAAAACAACAGATTTTTTTTTTAACATAGAATAGGAAAAAAAACAAAAATAAAAAAAAATATATGTTTATATAAAAATTAAATATAAAAAATAAATAAGTAATCAATTCTATTCTTCAAGCTCGGGCCCAGCGCTCACTCAGGAGTGGGGTTTGGTGCTGGAACGCTGCGGTCACCACTGCATTGTCGGAAGCCATTAGCCGCATCCTGGCTCCAGTGACCCGATGTCTCTTTAGACCGGCAAATCCGTGCAGTCCTAGTTCAGTGAACATTGTCGATGCACTGCTATATCTTCTGAATCCAAATATAATTCTACATGCATCATTATATTGGATCCGGAGTCGTTCCATCGAGGTGGTTCGGTAGTTACACCAAGTTTCGCATGTATATAGATTAGTGCAAAATGCATTGAACAATGTTTTTTTTACATGGTTACTGCATTGGAAAAATCTTCGGGCAATCATATTGGACAATACACTGATACTTCTCCTCTGTCGTTCAATATCACCATCATCCGAGAGGTCTTCAGTGATGATGTGACCCAAGTATTAAGTATTAAGAACAATGATAATGTAAACATCACATACAGGTAATGCATGAACCTTTTTTGTACTTTTTCTGTTTCTAGGATATGGTTTTGTTTAGAAGGGGCCCAAATAATGGAGCTATATTCCAGGATGCTGCAAACAATTGCTTTATATGTTTTCCGTTTTTGCAATTCCGATTTCGCATTACGAAGAACAAATCTAAGCGTTTATCATATCATTTAGGTCACCCCAAGTGTTTCGCTACGTTTTGTGACTTAGTCGGGGTACTCGGGTTCGTATGATGAGGTTAATCTGAGTTTTGGTAGCGGATACGTCTGCCCACAGCTGCATGGCAGGTCGGATCAAGAGAGAATGGTTGAGGAAATCCCTTTGACTTTTCCAGCCGTAAGCCGGAGGGATTCATACGTCCGTCACTCATGAACAGATTACTTTAATGTTGTCTGGAGAATACCTTACTTATAAGTATTATGAATTATTAACAACCCATAATATTATCGTCATGTCTAAAAGCTATTATAAAGTAATCGATAAACCTGAGTAAATTATATCTACTGCTAATAGCCCAGTAACAAAAAATCCAATCATCAAAGACGATATTACAACAAATATGGATAGAATGAAATCATTGGTGACTACCCCCCTCCCTCTCCCCCATATGTTGTGTTTATAAACTGTAGATTTAGAATTATTTGCACCAATCTGAAGATGGTTTTAACAATCTAAAACCGGTTACGGTAAAAAAAAAATATGTGGAAATAAATTTTATATGTGTTTTATTACATTAAGCCTAAATTAGGATATGTTGTGTACGGACCAAAAAGCAATGACGATTCAGAATTGTGGATATTGCAGACCTTTAGTGTAGGAGGGAGGGAGGATGATGAAATTGGATGTAGTCCTGCAATATCTACGTAGCGACGGCCCTGACCGCATAGATAATGTCACGACTTATGAAGTGATGACAAACCTTGCAAGTGTCACGACTCTCATTCCTGTGTCCATAGCAAGTCTGCGTGGCATTCAGGACCCCATGCACGAGTTTTGGAGTTTCTACCCGGTAGGTCTGATTGCATTCCTCGAAAGTGAATTTCTCCACAGTTGCCTGAAAAAGAAGAAGAAGTTATGAAGAATGTTCTTTATCCTTAAAAAAACCCTCCACACAGTATCCTCAAATATGAAATAGGCCCTGAGAGAAATTATTTTCCTCAGAGCCTCCTGTGTAAAGTTCACGTAAAAAAAGGTTAGGTTAGAACAGAGAAAACGGAACTGTTCTGTTTTTTCTCTTTTCAATTTTATCTCTGTTCTGTTTTGTTTTGTCAGTGTTCTGTTTTGTATCTATTCTTTCTGATATATGCTATTTTTCTGTCTCGGTTCTATTTTGTCACTCTTCAGTTTTGTCGCTGTTCTGCTTTGTCATTGTTCTGTTTAGCCCCTCTTCTGTTTTTTAACTGTTCAGTTTATTTACTTTTCTATTTTTTCTCTGTTCTGTTGTTGTCTATGGAAGCATACCTTCATCAAATTCTTGCTCTTTTGTCCACGTTCTTCGATGGCTCCCCATCCTGTCACCAGAGCCTTTTCGTCATCAACAGGCTCCCCAGTATGAAGGCAGATAGGCCTGACGTTCATTGAGTAGTATACCCTGAAAGTAACAAGTACATCACAGAAAATTATTAACCTTATTGTTAGGATTTGGTAGGATACCTTCTTGATTAAACCACTTCAAGAATTTGAATTGAGTTATTTATTTATAGATTAAAACATGACTGGACAATTTAACAGTACAGTTAAACAGAGATCCTATGGATTACTAACTTGACGTTTGGCTGTCATCTCTCTGTTTACTTTCGATAAAAACATTATAAGTTAAAGTGTTTGTAGTGAAAAGTGCTTAATCTCACTAAAAAGACGACCGCGCTCCGACTATGCCCAGTCTTTCTCCTAAATATTATCACTTTCCAGCAAAATTCTGCTTCCAAAAATAAACACTCAATCATCAAAAAAATCGTGTGGGTGTCCCAAACAAAGTTAAACAATAATCGAGTTCAGCATAAAAGTGGATACTCCACGTTAATGGTTATATTATAGTGAAAACAGTGCTCAAATAACTCGACTAATTTTGACTTACATTTTTTCAAACTTTGACGTTGTCTTTGTGTCGCTGTTATTGTTCAAAATATAACTTACCGGCAATCGCAAACTCTAATCAAATTATTCACAGGCGTCATCGATTGTTCTATTGTTTTTGCCTGTCAACAGGCGCTACCGACAAAATAACATGGATCAAGATATTTCGGCCCAGCAGTTCCTGGCAAAGGCAACTTCTATTATGAACCTGCTTAACATCATTATAATGGACACTTCAAACAAATTATCTAAGGAACAAATCTCAAAACTCGCCCTAAAATTTACCGATCTTTTGGGTAATGTCGGTCAAATGGGTATAAAACTGGGGAGCCTTGAAGAAGAACTAAAAACATATAAAAATATTTCTTCTAATCAAACATCCGAAAATGGGAATAGAACGTGGAGTTCGATTACGTCCAATCAAGCCCACCCTAAATATCCACCGAACACACGAAACAATGCCCCCATACTTCCTGCAAGATCCGCGGTATTTATCTTCCCCAAAGATGATAAGTTACTTCCTTCCAGCAGTACCCTCGAAACTCTAAAAACTTCAACAAACACATCATCTCTAGGAATCACAATCATTGGAGTCCGTAAAATAATGAATGGAGGTGTAGTTGTGCATCCGAGTACCGATGCTGAGGCCATCAAACTTGCCAATGAACCGACCCTATCCGATGCCGGTCTGAAAGCGGTAGTTTCTTCGCATAAACTTCCTCGGATAGCTATTCACGATCTACGTCGAGTTGTGCCCCTCGAGAACATCACCTTGGCGATTCACCAGCAAACACACAAAAAACCGGTCTTCAACTTAATGAACTGAAAGATAAGTTGCAGTTTTCCCACAAAGTAAGACCTCGTACTGGATCGTGTATTCATGTCTTCAGAGTTCCTCCTTCTGTTCGTCACTTCCTCATTTGCTTCTCCAAACTGGCTATGGACTGCCAAATTCATACCATAAGGGACTGGATAGACAGTCTAAAATGTAGAAATTGTCAAATTTACGGCCACACAGCGAAATGTAACGCAGACTTGTTCTCACTGTGGAAAACCTGGACATAATCGAGATGCTTGCCCAACTCCTGAAAAGCCACCAGCATGTGCCACCTGCAAGTTCTTCAGGAAACCGGCCACACACAACACTGGCTCCCCTGACTGTCCTGCCCGCCAGGCCGCTGAGAGACGCAAATTATCTCGAGTCAATTTTTAGGCTAAATCAAAATCGACACCTTATTAACCCTTAATTTACCCGGTAGGTACCTGGGGCTCCATTGAAAACTTTCAGCGCTCATACAACCTTTAGTTTTTAAAATTACAAATTCTGCGTTCCAGTACCTTCACGAAGAGACCTGCTAGACGTGGCGGAGAGTGAACGTCGATGTGCGATGCTCCGATTGGTAAGTAATCACTGGGGCATTAATGTTATAGTTTTAGCCTATTGACGGTATCGAACAAAAAAATCAAAAAAAAGAATTTTGTAATTTTTTTGGTTTTTATGAGAATTGATTTTCTTTTTGTTATATTTCTTAAAAAATTACTTTGAAAAATTGTTTGGTTTTTGAAATGTTGAGACTAGAAGTTAGGTCTTGTAATTTTGTTACAAAAAGTGCCATATTCTAGAAGTTTCTTAATAAAAAGCTGTTATTCTATAATTTTAAATAAAAATCTATGTCATTGTTAAACCAAATATATCCATACTAATATTATAAATGCGAAACTGCTCGAGTTTGTTTATGACGCTTTCACGCATTAACCAATAAAAAGACTTTAAAAATTCATTCACTAATAGAAAGTTAAATTATACGCGAAGACTATATTCTGTATATGATGGCAAGCTCTAGCGTTATGAAATTGTTAATATTAATATATTATATTTGTTATACGTTTTCTGTTGCTAACAAAAGCGAGTTTTTGCTAATGTCAGAAAAAAATCATTTCCATGGAAACGATGTCGATATATTTGTGGGCTCTAAGCTGGTAGGTACTCAGCCCCCTAGTCAGCTACTGCTCCAGAAAATTCAATACGTTTTGTTTTTTTTTGTACAAGCTTCTGTTTTGGAAGAAATGTCAGATAAGATACATTAAAAATATAATTCGTAACGATTATAAAGACTGAATAATAAATAGTGTAATTTTTTTATTATATTAACAAACTTCCAAATATTTAATTAAAAATAAACATCCGAAATGTTTGTAAGCGCATAAATTCCGAACGAATGAACAAAATTGGATAATTATTTTTTTTTTGAGCTATAGCTTTATGAAATTTAGGTGGCAGGCGAGATGTTTGAAAACTGAATGTAAGGGAATGAATGTATGGAATGCGGGAGGGGGTGGGGGTGGGGAGAAGGAGGGATAATTGATAAGTTCAACCACTACAGTAATTTCTCGTAATACCATGTGAGCGAAGCCGCGGGGAAAAGCTAGTTATAAATAAATATAAAACGCATTTTATTTAAAAAGTGTTTATTTCGTGATAAATTAACGATTTTATTTTCGGGAGTCCTGGGGACTCCACCAGGTAAATTGTGTATGTATGAAGTCACCAGGTAAATTGTGTATGTATGAAGTCACCAGGTAAATTGTGTATGTATGAAGTCACCAGGTAAATTGTGTATGTATGAAGTCACCAGGTAAAAAAAGTGTATGTATGAAGTCACCAGGTAAATTGTGTATGTATGAAGTCACCAGATAAAAAAAGTGTATGTATGAAGTCACCAGGTAAATTGTGTATGTATGAAGTCACCAGGTAAATTGTGTATGTATGAAGTCACCAGGTAAATTGTGTATGTATGAAGTCACCAGGTAAATTGTGTATGTATGAAGTCACCAGGTAAATTGTGTATGTATGAAGTCACCAGGTAAAAAAAGTGTATGTATGAAGTCACCAGGTAAATTGTGTATGTATGAAGTCACCGGGTAAATTGTGTATGTATGAAGTCACCAGGTAAATTGTGTATGTATGAAGTCACCAGGTAAATTGTGTATGTATGAAGTCACCAGGTAAATTGTGTATGTATGAAGTCACCAGGTAAATTGTGTATGTATTAAGTCACCAGGTAAATTGTGTATGTATGAAGTCACCAGGTAAATTGTGTTTGTATTAAGTCACCAGGTAAATTGTGTATGTATGAAGTCACCAGGTTAATTGTGTATGTATGAAGTCACCAGGTAAATTGTGTATGTATGAAGTCACCGGGTAAATCAAGGGTTAACACTTACTTTTCTTCCTACTATCAAAATATTCATGGCCTCAATACCAAGCTAAATTTCTTTAGATGCTCCGTAAATATTTGCCCCTATAATTTTCTATTTTTAACTGAAACATGGCCATCAGATAATATTGCTTCAACCGAACTTGGACTTCATAACTACAATATTTTTCGCGGGACCGCTCTTCCTCTTCTTACAAGTGTAGAAGGGGTGGGTTAATGATATGTGTTACAAGAAAACACCCTTGCTATATTCTAGAATCGTCTTATAATGTATTTGAACAATTATTCACCTGTTTTCCACTTGGTTCCAAGAAACTTGTCATTGGTTGTGTCTGCATTCCCCCCTCCTCTCCAACAGAAATCTATAAGTCACATACTGAAGCAATGGAGCGTGTTTCTATAAATGCCGATTCCTTATTTATTTGCTGTGATTACAATCTGCCTAAAATAGTGTGGCTAAATGATGGTCAGGGTGTGAAAACTCCTATTAACATTTCCTCTCAAGCTTCGATTATAGTAAATTCATTTGCCTACTTTAATTTATTTCAATTAAACTCCATCAATAACTGTCTAGGTTACTGTCTTGATCTGATATTTACCAATATGCCTAGCGTTTCTGTAAGTGAAGCTACTGACTCAATATTAACGATTGATAAATATCATCCACCACTCGATATAAACTTCTCTAATCCATTCAAAAGTGATACTTTAAAATCAAAAGTTACATACCACTACAAATTTAACAAAGGCGACTATACTTGCATGAACAAGTATCTTGCCTAGTTTGACTGGTCATCCATATTATCAAACACCAATTTTAACGATGCTTTACTTAAATTTAATCAATGTATAACTTATGCTATAGACTTGTTCGTTCCAAAGGGAACTTATTTCCAGCCTAAATTTCCTATTTGGTTCAGTTTGAAACTAAAGCAATTGATTATTGAAAAAAGACAATACATAAACTATTCAAAATAACGAACAACTTTGCGCTCTATCAACAATTTTCTCATTTAAGAGAACTATCAAAAACTGAATCTACTATGTGCTGCAAATCCTATATTGAATCCACTGAGACAAATTTAAATCTTAACCCTAAACAATTCTGGAAATTTGTTAAACAAAAACTTATTGGAAATGATCTCCCTACAAGTTTATTCTTTAATGAAACTCACGCTACCAACTATATTGATATTGCCAACCTTTTTGCTGAACACTTTTCCTCCGTCTATTCTGATAGCACTTGCACCATCCCTCCACTTAACTAGACTAATACTGTTGACCTTAATAATGGCAATCACACTTATTGATGTCTTCAACTCCCTAAAAAATCTTCCCAGCAAAACAAACATTGGTTCGGCTGGTATACCTGAAATATTATTGAAAGAATGTAAATTTATTGTATCAAAGCCAATTTGCCTATTATAAAACTTATCTCTATCATATGCCACTTTTCCGGATTCCTGGAAGGTTTCCTATATAAGACCTATTTTTAAATCGGGTAATAAGTCGAACGTTGAAAACTATAGACCTATATCGATATTATCTCATATTCCTAAAATCTTTGAGTCTATAATCACATTACTGATTGAGGAACAGCGTGGCTTTAGATCTGCAAAATCTACCACCAAAAACTTACTCTCCTTCATCAACACCATTTCTAGAAGATAAATCACAAGTAGATGTTTTATATACCGACTTTTCTAAAGCCTTTGACAAAGTAAACTACTCCATCCTCATGGCCAAGCTACAAACTTTAGGTATACAAAACCCATTATTATCTTTCTTTAAATCTTATTTAAGCGATATAAAACAAAGAGTTAAAATAAAAAGCATTGAGTTATTATTAAAATAGCATCCGACGAACCGCAAGGAGCACATCTAGCCCCGTTTCTTTTCAACTTATTTTTAAACGACATTATTAGTATTTTCTCTCACACACAGTTTTGGCATTTTGCTGATGACAATAAGATCCTAAAAATAATCAAAAAGTACCATGACACCTTCTTTTCCAATCAGATAGATATTGACTCATTCAATGACCGGTGTAAAATTAATTGCTTGAAACTAAATGTCGATAAGTGCAAAATTATGTTCTTCTTTAGAACTAAAAATCCGATAGTTTTCGAATACAAACTAAATAATAATTGCTTAACAACTGTTCAATCTATTAAAGATCTTGGTGTCACCCTTGGTGTCACTCCAGCCGTAGAAAATCACACAAATTCGACAGGACAACTCGCGGGAGAACAATCTCGTTCTAACAAAAGATAGAGAATAGCTCTTCTGGTGGTTAGTTAGTCATAAAAATCTGTTTTCCTACGGCGCATCTGTGCTATCCATCTGCATCTGCGCAAGTCTTCCGATACCATCAAGATACCGAATAAATAACCTTAGCTCTCAAGGCAGATGAGAATTAATTTTTACAATTCTCATCTGCCATAAGAGAAATAAGAACTGATCTAAATCAATTTGTCGGTTTGATAGCAAACTTACTTTTTGTTCAGTTTTATCAGGCCAATGTCATTGTATTTACTGATTTTCTTGTACTTGGGATGTTTCAGATGCAAATTAACAATGTAAAGGTTTTCTTCTGCTGGTGGAACGTCTAGGTTCCCCCCTCCAAGGCGAACGAAGGAAGCACTCCTGGAATAAAATTCATTCTTTATTTATAAAATACATGATATTTGTTTACAAGACATTTACAAAAGATTGAAACATGAAGTCATCGTACCAGACGGCTGCCTGTTTGTTGCAAAAAGGGTTATTTATCTATTGTTTGAACTGTTGATAAATAATAAAGGTATTTCAAATGTTTTGTATTTTTCTGCTTTTGAAGTTGTTGTTAAACAACGTCGAAATTACAAAATTTGAACCACATTTTAAAACACAAAATTTAAACCACACAATCTTTTTATTGAAAGAATTTTCAAGAAAGCTGTCACCTCACTTTTTATCTTGTTCATACAATAAAAAAATATTTTTAAATTTAGAGTCGCCTTTAATTCACAAAAAAAAGCTAAAAAATTTTCGTTTTTAACGCATCGTATTTCAAATACGCAAGGTATTTCAAATGTCCTATATTTTATACTTAAACTTGTTGTAAAAACCAATATTATTTTAAAAATCAAATAAAATTTCCTTTTAATTTTTGAGTTTGAACTATATATTAATATTTGTAAAATGCAATATTTTAATTTCAATCGTGAAAAAGTTGAAAAAAAAAGATTTCTTGAAACATTTTTAAACAACGTCGAAATTACAAAACTTAAACCACAATTTAAAACACAAAATTTAAACCACACAAACTTTTTATTTGTAAGTTCCTATCGGATTTATAAGATGGTCACCAACACTTAAACTAGGTAAAGCCGAACCGAAAGCCTCCCGCAGGGCCTAGCAGCAAAAACCGGCGGAGCGGATTTTTAACTGCTAGTTGTCTATGAAATTAATAGAGGAACGTGTTTCTTTATTCTTTGAAAAACAAATCTGCTGTCTACATTCTACATGATTGGTTTACTCGTATCTATACTCTCCATGCGCTGGGAAATCGCGATGTTTTGATCACGATATTAAAATAACGACGGCAGTTTATTTTTGGGTAGGTTTAATTTAAGAATTGATTTTTGATTAAGTTACTCCCTTCAATCAGCATAGTGCTGTATGCGAGTATTCTAATCTTAATCAGTATTTAGTGCACAATTTGTAAAATTGACCGCTGAAAACAAACTGTCTCGACATTTTGCTTTCGGGTGCGTACAAAAGAGTCGCTTCGGAAGCCTTGCCAGTTTTGGCCGGCGTTTTGCTTATCGATCTTGAAATAAGGGAGATGTTAACAAAGAAGCTTCTATAAAGAGGAAGAACTGCTACCCACCATGGTATTGAACTTATACCATTGAGCGGTTTCTCTCGCAGGACTTCTTAGAAAGATTCGAGAAAGAACTTTGAGATAATGGCAGGAACGTTGGGATAGGTAAAATACAGGGAGATGGACTTTCTCCTTCTTCCCATCAGTTAAACTCAGAATAGAAGGGGCGTACATTACTAGTGATCATCGTGTGACCCAACTTCGGTCCGGTCATGGGGAGACTTCACAATCTCTCTATCGCCCCATTCTAACTGCGAGATTTTGACGAATGCCCGAGAGGAAATGCTCAATGGCTTGCAAGTTACTACGAGACCAGCTTGGAACGCATATCTCGTTTCGAATTATGTGAACTTTGAGTGTTTGAGGAAATTTACGAAAGTCTGGGTTGAGAGATGGCCTGTTCTTAGTGTCGCTGATTAGCTGTAAAATCAGGTGCCAGGTGTATCTGTTCTTGAATCCACCGACATCCTTATTACGTTTTTATAGCTACTGCTAGAATTTTATGTTTCATGCTTTATATACATATTTTTTTTATATCATCTCTATTTTATGTATTTTTATCTTTTTCTATTGGATGCATTTTGTTTCTATTTCTTTAATTTTTGTGTTACTTATCTTTTAGCTTATTTTTTTTTTTTCACATTGTTTATTTTAGATTTCACTAAGCTTTGCTAGGCGATGTATTATTAAGATAGTTGTTTATTGTTTTTGCCTTATATTCTTTGTTTTCCGGTTTCCTGTTCAAAGAAACACTGTTGCGATCAAATAACATTTTCAACTTTGCTTTTTTTTTGTCACTTGTTTTGGTTTCCTTGTTCTTTTTTTCTCTTTAGTCTCACAACCTCTACTTTGCTCAAAAAGTTGAACTGAACTGCACCTATCTATTTTGTTATGTCTCTTTTTTCCCATCTGAGGGTGCGCTAGACCTTGTCCTTGCATCGACAGGAGTCGATTGACGACGGCACGATGCCCTCTAAAATCATTTGCGCCACCCCCAGCAACATGTGAAGGCTTGAAGTTTGGTCGGGCGACCTCGGCTCTCCTTTGCCTTGCCTCCGGCTACTCGATGCTGAATTTCTTAGGATCGTCGGGAATTTTCCCCAATCACCCATTTACTTTTCTTTGAGGCTGAGTGTGGTTTACGGCTAGACCGAACGTCATGCGCATTTTTTCTGGAACTGCCAATCGATTGGAGAAGACTCCCACCCGTTTGCCATGCCTTTATTATTTGTATACTGTGTCTTCCTCCTATACAGGTGCTTTTAGGATATGTTGACTGTGGACTGTTTATGTGGACTGTCACCAACCTGTCCAACTGTCTTGTCTATATTTTGTCATACTAGCAGATATTGTATCTTGTATTTACTGCCAAACACTTGCATACTGCTTATTAACAACGTTCCAGGAACACTGGAGGTCTAGATTCGTTTTAAATTAAAATTAGCTTCATTCTTTAAAAAAATTAGTCCTTGCGAGAGCCCTGAAGCAGTAACCAGGGCGGGTAAGTGGTGGATAACCGCCAATTTTCCGACATTTTACTCATTTAAAATCCCTTATCAGACTATTTTTGATTGATTATCAATTAATAACATCGTCATTTCTCATTGTTCGATGAAAATAATAGTCTTGTATACTTGTAAAATTAGGCAACTTACGGAAATCTCAGTGCGAAGTATTCATATGTTATTAACGTAAATATCAGATATGGCATATGACTACTGGTGCCTCGGCTAAAATCGGAACCATTCCGCGGCTTAGCAAAGCTTGAGTTGTAGATTTAGCCCCCTTAAATTAAAGCTGACTGATATACCGGACCGCAGTGGGAAAAATAAACATAATTGTAACTTATTTATCGAGCGCCCAACCACTGCCAAAATATCCAGAATGGACAATACATCGGATATTTACGAATATGAGTACAGGACAGAGAGGAGTGGAGAATCCTGGTTCACCGGGGGAATTGGAGTGGGATAACGATTTTAACAATGAGGAAACGACTAATGTAGTAAAATAAATAGGTAAATGGACCAAATCTTACTGTCTCTCCCCCCCGTTGAGGCAATGTGCTGCTGTGAGGACCCACCATTTACTTATGAGGCTCCCACCGCAGAACCAGGAAATATAGGCGGGGTCTCCGTAGCCAATGGCAGCCTGCAAGCAATGGTGGAACATTATTAACGCCAAACACCCGTAGAGTACTTTGAGAAACATTTCTTCCAGATTTTCCTATATCTTATATATAAAATTCTCGTGTCACGGTGTTTGTTATCATACTCCTCCGAAACGGCTGAACCGGTTTTGATGAAATTTTGTGTGCTTATCGGGTAGGTCTGAGAATCGACCAACAACTATTTTTTATACCCCTAAATGTTAAAGGTGGTCCACCCCGAATTTTTATTTTTTATTTTTTGAACAAAATTTTTTATTTATTTTTTTATGGTGAGGAATTAAAAAATACATACAGCCCTAAATTTTCACCCTTCTACCGTCAACCCCTATTTTTTAATAGCGATATAAGTAGTTCAATCAAAATTAAAAAAAGTAATACCGGCAAATTTCCGAGTATTAAATCACTTTACACTACATTTTAAATCATCACAAAAATTCTTGAGAAACTGTCAAAAATTTGAGAATGACATTTTGCAAAACAGTGATTGTTAAATAAAAATTCTATTTTCAAAACTCTTTACATAAGTGAATTAATTGTGTACTTTCATAATGATTTGAATCGAATCAAGAATTATAGATATTTAAAATAGGTATCTATTTTAGGTACCAAATTTGATTGATCGTTATTATAATATTTTATTGTTCTTGTAATAAACAAAAATGAATATTTGTAAACCATGAAAAATTAAAAATGATTAAAAAAAATTGTAAAAGGTATGCGAGCTATTAGGGAACTGAATGTCCTGGGAATGAATATATGAAACGCAGAAGGGAGATTGGCGGGACGGGGAGCGGGAGAGTGGAGGGCGGGGAAAGTGGAAGTGTTACGCGGGAGGGGACGCAGGAGGGGAACGGGGACGCATGGAAAAGGACATGCAAAGAGAAACAATTTATTTATTTGAATATGGCATTGCGAAGCTTGCCGCAAACCAGCTTAATATATATATTTCTTCTGTCCGTGTGTATGTCACTGAACTCCTCCTAAACGGCTGGACCGATTTTGATAAAAAAAATTGTGTGGGTTCAAGGGGATTCGAGAATGGTTTAGATTCACAATTTGGTCCACTGGAAAATGTTCTTTTAATTATTTTTTTTTATTTCTAAGGAGTTGTTGATTTTGGAATGTTTTACATTGGATCCGGCAGACTGCGCTACCATCGCAGTGTCGAATATTTAATATTATTCTATTTTGATTTTAGTTTGTCCCGACAGTTGTGTCGGCTATAAATAAATAAAATAAATTGTGGAACATTCCAGAACACTCTCGAATGTTGTCCTGAGCGAAGCCGGGTAACCCAGCTAGTAATTATGTAATATATAATTGTATAATATATAATAATATATAATTGAGCCCTTGCCCGAACTAATGTTGGAACCAACAAAACTATCAGTGAGTATGGAGTTATTGATTGAATAATGTTGGGAGTATTAATTTGCATTTTTTAAGGTAAGGATTATGATAATGACAATTTTTTTTGGCCTGTGGCAGCATTATTTGGTTTGTGGAATAAATGGAGAAAACCAACGTCTCATGGCTTCTAATAGAAAAACTTAAAAGAAAAGAAGCTGCAGAACGCAGAAAAGTAGTATTTGTCCAGAAAAAATATTATGGCTGGTTTTTAGCCACTAAAACAGTTTTGTGGAAAAATGTCGTAAGTTGATCCCAAGACCAAATCTCGAACGTAAATGGTTTCAATTTTTTATAAGAAAAACTCTCTTTTTATAACTTTCTATAAAAAAAGAGGTCACGCCCCGGTTAGACGAAAGGTCTGGGTTCGAGTCCCAGTTGCGACCATTGTCTTTTTCTATTTTTCTGTGTCTTGTTCTCTTTCATATTTTCATTTAGATTATAAGTCGTCGCCTCAGTTCTTATTTGTCCAACAGACCATTTTAGTTTTTGATCAATCTCCACTTTAAAATTAAATATGGAGTACAAAAAAGTATAGTAAATCACTTAACTAAGAATTATTCAAACTAATGAGACCTCTGCCGTTATGGAAATAACCTTAAACACCTTTCATAATGTTTCATTGAAGTAATGAAAGAAAACCTTCTCCTCCTGTAAAATTTTCTAAAGGTCTGTTGGACAAATACGAATTAAGGCGGCGAATTCTTCTTCTTCAATGGTAAAAGGTTTCATTAATTCATACTGTTTTTTGCCTGTTAAGCTCAAATACACAAATGACATGTGTAAATTAATGTAAGAAAAGCATGTTATTTCTGAAGAGCAATAACAAACATTTTGTGGAAGAAAATTTTGTGCGAAATTTTTATACATGAACTTTTTTCACTAACTCATTATAAATTTTAGTAATCAACTCTAATTTAATTCCTTTCTTCAAGATTTTTCATATAAAACTCTTAAAAATTGTATGTTTATTGTATTTTAAATATTAAATGTTATGAAACATAATGCTTTAATTTTTTTCATTTTTTTCAATATTGTTGGATACAACATTTTTCCGGTCAAGGGCTCAATTTATAAAATTCGTGCTCATTTGGCACTAAAGATTAAAGGTGTATGATTTGCACAGTGTTTCATAGAAATAACACTACGCTCTGTGTTTGCATTTATTAGTAAACTAGCTTTTACCCTCTGTTTTGCTCGCATTTTTAGGGGGTAATTACTGTAGCGCTTGCACTTATCAATTATCCCCCCCCCCCATCCTCCTCCCTTCTCCCTCCCCCTCCCCCCACCCCTACCCCTTCTGCATTTCATACATTCATTCCCGTTACATTCAGTTTTCAAACAGCTCCCGTGCCACCTAAATTTCATAATGCCAGAGCTCACTAGTAGTAAATAAAAACTTTTCCGATTTAGTGCAGTATTTCGGAAGTTATATGCGCGTACAAACAGAGATTTCAGAGATTCATTTTTTTCATATAGATAGATAAATATTATCTACGATTTCCCGCAAATACATCAAAATCGTTTCCATGGCAACGGTTTGTTTTCTGACGTTAGCAATAACTCGCTTTTGTTAGCAACAGAAAACGTATAATAAATATAATATTGATATTTCTAATTCTTACCATTATATACAACCTATATTACTCGCATATAATGTAGCTTTCTATTAGTGAAAGAATTTTTAAAATCGGTTTATTTGTTTATGCGTGAAAGCGTTACACACAAACACACGCAGATTCGCATTTATAATATACAGTATAGAATATTGAGTTACACACAGATAATTAATATCTTGTCAAATGCAGCTATTATTCAAATAGCAGCAACAAAATCTTGAATGTTTCGAGGTAACTTTAGTTAGTTAGTGGTTATATTTACCATGTGAGGGAATTCAGATTCAGCAGCCATTTCACCCCCGACTACGAGAGGTTTGGAACTATGACCGCATTCTTGGTATCGGACGCCGTTGCGCGTGTCCATGAACGAAGCTGGACGGCAAGGATTCACACTCTCGGCAATGTCAATGCATTCTGGAAGAAGGCATCATTATTATTTTAAAGGCATCATTATTATTTTATTCTAGTATAGAAGCCGGAAAAAAAGCATTAACATATTAACCATACATTTTTTTAAAGTATATTTATTTATATTTTAAGGATTCACAAAAAAAAATCAAAAATATATATATATATACATGGTATCTGGAAACTCATGGTACAAGCGCAAAACTGGGGAATCTACATCAAATTTGGAGTCGATTTTGTGGTATAACTTTTTTTGATTTGAGCTTCCGTTTTCGAGTAAATCGAGTCGAAAGTTAATTATTAGTGACTATCACAGTGCCTAAATAATAAAAACTATTTAAAAGACAAACAAACAAAGAAATCCAGATTTAAAGCATTATTTTGAAATCGCCCATCATTAAATCAATGTAAAAATTAAATAGTCGGCTGCTCAAATGTTAAATCACAGCTGATTGTAATGTTATGTATGTTCACGCACCAAATAAAGCTAAAAACCAAATATAGCTCAAATTAAAGCTCAAATTAAGCTCAAATTAAATTGCGATATTATAGCTGTCCCTATGTGCTCGGTTCAATAAACACATGAAAGAAGGGACGAACTATAGCTCCGCACCCTACCGATACCGCAGGAATCCCCGAATTGAGGTTTACTTTTTTCCGCAGTTTGGTTCACGCCGGTTTACCGTTGACATCTATTCTATCAAACAATCCTTTCGTTAATTAAAAACTTTAAAACAAAGTGTGTGTTTGTGAATTACTTTTATGTTATTTTCATATTTAAACAAAAGTGCTTGATTAATTATTGTGTAATATACCAACGCAGAATATGGGTCGTGTAAAATGTGTTTTTTGTGGTGTAGTTTTTGGATTTTTGTGATGCAGTGTTTTTGAATTGGAAACGGAACATTGCTACATAATGTAAGTAGGTACTCATCTGTGCTATCAATTTATCTCACAAGATTTGTTCGAATTGGTCCAGTAGCGAGTATCGAAAATCGTTCGTATTAGTTTCAAGTAGAGTACATTATTGGCCGCCATTAGTGGACTGCTACACAACAAAGTAAATACGCTAATTAACCATATTGTAATGCTTAGAAGAAGTGAAATTTTAGAAGAAGTGGAAGAATAAATTAGTAAAATGAAAATAAATAAACTATTGACACGAAAAGAGATTAATAGTAGCATAAATAAATAATTTTAGAGTAGCATCTTCGCTCCAACGTCAAAATATTTCTACGTTAACCCTAAAGTAGCTTAAATTTTTTTATTTTTTAATTTTGTTTTAATTTTAATTGTAAAAATGCTTAAATTGAAAATCTTTATGTTTATTTGGGTTCTCTATGTGATGTGGATTCACCAGTTTTCCGCTTGTACTACGAGTTTTCGGACGCCTTGTATATATATATATATTTCTCGAAGTTACACGCTGTTGAAATAGATGAGAAAAAATAGAGCGTGTCCATCTTATCATGATTCCAACCCTTCTGGTCATTAGAAAAATAAAAAGGATAGATTATTTATCAGTACAAATGTCATTATGGTAGTATGGCTAAACAATCTTAAAACATTACCAAAGTTAAATTTTACCAACTAGTATCCCTGAGAGTCGCTCTCCGGTCGAGTGCATGATATTGCAAATTCTTTTCGGTTCCCGCGTCCGCTCATTTTAGCTGTTTTACATTCCCTCTCGTGTCACCCTCTAGTTGCTACGATTTTAATTTTGTGTCATGTTTATTATAAAATATAACGTTACTTGTAAATAAATGTTAGGATTCATTCTTAGGACATGTAAAAAATTCAATAACTTTAGAACAATGAAAATCCTTTACTTTGCTTATGTACGCAGCTTACTAGAATACGCGTCACAAGTTTGGAACCCGCAATACAAATCATATGTGGAAAATCTGGAACGTGTTCAAAATCGTTTTCTACGATACTTAGATTTCCGTAACTATCGCATCCATCTAAATCGCCAAGATTCAGCGAAGTATTTCAATTTACTATCATTGGAAGATCGAAGAAGCTCGGCCGATGTACTTTTTCTACAAAAAATAGCCAGATCCGTTGTAGATTGCCCAGAACTTCTGGAACGAATCCAGTTACGAGTTCCCTACAGACGAACCAGATCAGACATGATACTTAGCCTCCCTCGGTGCAACACTAATTCTAAGCAGAATTCCTTCATTTATCGCGCGTCTAACACTTTCAACACACACTACACACAATTTGACATCTTTAACTCTGCACCACACTCTTTAAAATCACACAGGCGGTCTCAACAAGAATAACAATAACTATAGATACCCATCTAATGCAACTTTCACACTTTGAAATTCTTTTTTTTTTTATATTTATTTATTTTTTTTTTTTTTTTGCTGTGCATTATTTTTATTACTATACCTCAACTTTATTACGATCCCCCCCCCCATCCTATCCCCTCCCTATCCCCATCTAAATAACTTCTAATAACGTTTCTTGTATTGTAATTTTTATCATCTATCGAATCACTTGTATATAATACCCATGTGGAAGCCTGTAAATGGTACAATTATTGTGACTCAATTAATATTATAATCTTATACTAATGTAAACTGTTGGTCTCCCAAATAAAGTAAAATAAAATAAAAATAAAATAAAATAAAATATATTTGACCCGCGTAATCAAAAGTTCTTATTGGCAAATTTCCCCTACACACGCATCTCAGTTAGTGCTCGTAAAGGCTGTAAGCTGCAAATCCAAATCAGGATAAAATATTTAATTAAATGAAGACAATATAAGCGAAACTCAATCGAAAATCTGAAAACAGAAAAATCAGAAAAAGATATTGACACCTCTGGGACTCGAACCCAGGACCTCTCGCTTTCCGGGCGAACGCGCTAACCACTGCGCCACGGTGTCGATATCCAATTCAGTCATTTTTAACTGTATCATACTTCGAGTAAGAACCACCCATACTATCTTCATTTTCTTAAAGCATATTCTATTTCTGATTTTTCTGTTTTCAGATTTTCGATTGAGTTTCGCTTATATTGTCTTCATTTAATTAAATGTTACAATTTGAGGTTTTACTCATAAAATTTAAAATTAAAATTAAAAAATCAGGATAAAATACATTATTCACCACCTTTCCAAAGTAGAAACCAAAAAAAAATGAGAAAAAGAATTTTTCTCGCAAAACGGCGGCTAGGCAAAAATAAAAATCTTTTCAGTTATTTTTTTTTAACTTTTCCTCTCGTATCCTCTCATTTATCAAACTTTATCTAAAATTTTCTTTCTCTGTAATTTAAAATGATGGCCTACAACACCCTTGAAGGGTGAAAGCCAGAAATAATTGAAAAAAAAACTAGTGGCTCCATTTCTTGGGGCGGATAGAGTAGCAAATTTGAGGACTTTATTTTGTTTGATTTGTCTGAGGATTTTTTCTTCCTCTTTCCTCTTCCCAGAGACTCGGGCAAGGAAATTTGTAATACTGCACTTACACCCGTATTCAGAGTCGATACTTTAGTTGAAGAACTCTTCTTTTCCTTTAAATAACGTAGTTTTGTATTCAGAGACACTACTAAGATCGGTGTGACGTCACTCAATAAGGAAGCTACCTTCCTTAAGATTTCTAAAATATTTGTATTTAGAGACAGCTCTACGAAAGTTTCTACGGAACTGCGCGTGCGCACTATTGCATCCTTTGAATTAGAACTGTCAAAACTCAAGGTTGGTGAGAGGGGTACCTTTGCCTTTCAAAGTAGATGATTTGTTCCCAATTGTTACTGTTGAAGACGTAAAACAGTAGAGATGGAAATGTTTAACAATTTCATGGAAATGGTTTTTAACAATTTTTTTTGAACTTCGTCACTCAAAACACACGATTTTAACAGCCCAAGGTTCGTAGAAAATGCTTTTAAATGCGTGTTAAAAGCATTTTCTACGAAGCTTGCAACAGCCAATTTAAAGAACGATGTCGGCTAGAAAAGATAACAGCGAGGCATCTAGTAATTCCTCTCTTATTTCCATTTTACGCTTTAATAAGTAATATGGCGGGATATTTGCATATAAGTAGTTTAAACACATTGTTTTTCATTAGGCAATTAACAATCTCGAATTTATTGTCGAAATGCGATGCGAAACGAATGAACCAACGGAGCATCAACGGAGCATAAATAAACCAATACGCAGACTTTTGACAGGCCGGTGTTGTTTTTAACTTTTGAGTTTTTGAATTTTGAATTTTAAACACACAGCTTGTCACAAAACGGGGTATGTTGTTCCAATAGAAGCCGGACATCGACAATTTTCGGATGACGTCACAATATTTTTTCGGCGTTAGAAGCTGGATTTGAATAAAAGCTTTTTCAATTGCGAAGCATTTTGCTGCAAATTTGGAAATATCTTTAGGAAATTTAGGAGACAGATTTGACAGGTTTGCTGCCGGCAACTCCGGTCGGAGCCATTCGGCGTCTTGCACTGGGTGCCGGCGGCTCCGGCCGGAGCCATGCGTAGTATGTCTGCACTCGCGGCGGATGGTTGTTTTGGAAGCTGGCGTTGTTTTTGACAATTGTACCAACATTTTACAAAAATTGGTTTTCAAAGAAAAATTAGATTATTGTTGTAATGGGCCATTGAAAAAAGTACACGATAAATTTGCGTTTTTTTTAATTTTTTTCTGAAAGGGTAACGCGCAAGAGATGCCGATTATGCACGAAAAAGGGAAGAGGAAGAAGGCAAACAAGACACCACTGTTTTGATTGCACAGAAAAACCCGGTTTGTGCGTTGAGTGCTTCAATGAGTACCACCAAATTTAATAAATATTTTTTCTTTATACAAGAGATGTATATTACTTTCTTTATTTTATTTTATTTGATTTGCTACTTGTATTTTAGTAATTATTTGTATGAAAGACAAAAAAAAATGTCTATTTTTGTTTGCTTTTTTTTATCAAAATAAAAAGTAGAGAGTAAAAAGAGTGCGACTTTTTTATATTAACTCCACACTGGAGGTCCTGAGAAAAATAATTTCGCCCAGGGCTTATGTCATCTGGGATGCTGTGTGGAGGGTCTTTTGAGGTTAGGAAGGAATGAACATTGGTCTTGAAGAGAACCATGTTGTAGGAAGGATGAAACACACAGGCCGGCAAATCGTTCCACAGCCGAGTTGTTGAACATAAGAACGAGTCGAAGAAGCGATCCGTTCTCATGTGACAAATGTCAACCGTGTACATTATGTTGGTCGACTAAACGAACGAAACCGCCGGCACCTGCTAAGTGATTTTCAACCGTGGTGCCGCCGGCTCCGGCCGGACTCGTGATTTTTTTTTTTTTTTACATTTCCACTGAAAAAAAACTTTTGCAACGATATATTATTCTTGTAAGTATATTTAAAAACTAAAAAAATAAATAATATTTGGCACCTAGGATCAGTTATATTGTGCATAGGCGGCAGCGAACTCAGGAATATACATATACCGTTGCACCACAACCCTTCAACGATTTGGAACCATCTGTGTAAATGAGCGAAAACCCTGGAAACTTTGAAGGGGTAATGTTTTTAAAACGTTCAACACCGAACACTAGATTCCTACCCACCCTTTTTACCTTTTCCTTCCCAGAACTTCCTTTCATTATTTTCCTTCAAATCTCCACACAGCTTCTTCTAAGATGACAAAGGCCCTGAAGGAATTATTTTCTTCAAGGCCTCCTGTGCGGAGCTAACGTAAATAAAAAACAACTTTATTTGGTGCCAATGCACCAAACGTAGCGAACCATTTGGAGTGACTTAACGCAGGAGTTTTGGTTATCCAGTAATAATTACCCATACCCACCTCCCAAACTGAAAATGTATGCAAATTTAGCGTATACGAGTTCACCATTATTCTACCATGTAACATATACATTATACATACATCCCTTTTCCACAAACTCTGATGTTATTTTTCCTTAGACCTCAGGAACACCATAAAGAGAAGTCACTTACTATCCCAAGCCTTCTGACCCGTTTTCTGCACTTTCACCGCTCCCAGCGGCAGGTCCGGACAAATTAACTTTTTACTGCCAGCAGCTCTAGAGGTCCGCCCCAGGATCAGCGATGGAATAGCGCCACTTGTCGCTGGACTGACAAAACCATCCTGGGAAGTGTCACAGCAGACTATAGATATGCTTCCCTCATGGATGCACACCTAAACAACAAAAAAAGAACTTTAGAATCGCACTATTTAATATGGTTATGATGAAAGATGAACGATGAACGATGCCCGACGAACGATGAACAATGAAAGACGAACGATGGACGATGAACAAAATGAACGATTAACGATTAACGATGAACGATTAACGATCAACGATGAGCGATGAACGATGGACGATGAACGATGAATGATGAACGATGAGCGATTAACGATGAACGATGAACGATGAACGATGAACGATGAACGATGAACGATGAACGATGAACGATGAACGACAAACGATGAACGATGAGCGATGAACGATGGACGATGAACGATGAATGATGAACGATGAGCGATTAACGATGAACGATGAACGATTAACGATTAACGATGAACGATGAACGATAAACGATGAACGATGAACGACGAACGATGAACGATGTGCGATGAACGATGAACGATGAACGATGAACGATGAACGATGAACGATGAACGATGAACGATGAACGATGAACGATGAACGATGAACGATGAACGATGAACGATGAACGATGAACGATGAACGATGAACGATGAACGATGAACGATGAACGATGAACGATGAACGATGAACGATGAACGATGAACGATGAACGATGAACGATGAACGATGAACGATGAACGATGAACGATGAACGATGAACGATGAACGATGAACGATGAACGATGAACGATGAACGATGAACGATGAACGATGAACGATGAACGATGAACGATGAACGATGAACGATGAACGATGAACGATGAACGATGAACGATGAACGATGAACGATGAACGATGAACGACAAACGATGAACGATGAACAATGAAGGATACTTTAAATTATGTAGGGTAGATACCTGTGGACGTTTCCTTAATCGTAGTTCGATGTTGGCTGACTTGCAGTCCTTCAGAGATACACACACTCCGGAATTCCCAGATTTTTCAAGAATGCACGTGTCTCCTAAAAACATCCGTACAAATATTATAATGCGAAACTGCTCGAGTTTGTTTATGACGCTTTCACGCATTAACCAATAAAAAAGTTCATTCACCAATAAAAAGCTAAATTATATGCAAAGACTATAGTCTGTATATGATGGCAAGCTCTGGCGTTATGAAATTATAAATATTAATATATTATATTTGTTATACGTTTTCTGTCGCTAACAAACGAGAGTTATTGCAAACGTCAGAAAAAAATCGTTCCCATGGAAACGATGTTGATATATTTGTGGGCTCTAAGCTGGTAGGTACTCAGCCCCTGGTCAGCTACTGCCCCAGAAAATTCAAATATTATAAAATGTTTTGTTTTTTTTTTGGACAAGCTTCTGTTTTGGAATAAATGTCAGATAAGAGTTCTTCATTAAAAATATAATTCGTAACGATTATAAAGACTGAATAATAAATAGTGTAATTTTTTATTATTTTAACAAACTTCCTGTACATCCGAAATGTTTGTAAGCGCATAAATTCCGAATGAATGAACAAAATTGGATAATTCTTTTTTTGTTTGAGCTATAGCTTTATGAAATTTAGGTGGCAGGCGAGATGTTTGAAAACTGAATGTAAGGGAATGAATGTATGCAATGCGGGAGGGGGTGGGGTGGGGAGGAGGGGGGATAATTGATAATTTCAATCGCTACAGTAATTTCCCGTTATACCATGCGAGCGAAGCCGCGGGGAAAAGCTAGTATTAAATAACTTTATGAACAAAAAACCGGATTTTTGAAAAAATTGGAATTGGATTTTTTTGTATTCAAAATTGGTCAAAATTCGTCCTTAATTTTTTTTTAATTACCTTGTTATCTGAGATGGTAAAGGTAACCTTTAAACATGAGATATTATTGTTAAAAATTTAAGTGAATTAAAGAGAAAAAAAAACATTTCTAATTTTCTCGTATAAAATAAATTAAAACCTGAAATACCTCTAAAATCACAAGATCTATTAGTGGGCACCTACCTAATTAATAACTTATGCAAAACTATTATAATGTTTGTTATTAACATTAAAACACTTTAATATTTTTAGGTAATATTTATTTGGAATGTAACTTGTTGACATGTTGACCAGTATACACGAAGTGAGATCCTGTTTCCGGACCTGCCATAGACAAATTTGTGTCATAGAGATTTTAACATAACAACTATTAGAACAGTAAAGTTAATGCTGGCTTCGTGAGAACGGGTCGTTTCTTTGACTCGTTTTATAAAAGTCGAGTTTGTGGTACGAGCTGTCGACATCGGTTTTTTTCCATCACATAATCCGGACCCTAACTTAGTCCGCCTCACAACGGTGCCCAACTGGGAGGCGATAGAGTTCCCCTGTCTTCACCTTACTTACTACTCCGTCTCTTGTGATATATATTTTTTTTTAATAATAAACAAAATACTTCAATAGACAGAATTAAAACGAACACTTTCTTTCTTCGAGTGGCATTGCAACGCTCGCCTGGTACTCGCTAGAGGGCCGGCGTAGTCCAGCGGTAAGGCTTTTGACTCGCATTCCGAAGCTCGCGGGATCGAATCCCGGCGTGGCACGGTGATATTTCACAATTTATTCATTTAACATAATGAATAGTATATTTGCGGCACGTTCCAGAGTGGAAGATACTCTCAGTATAGCCCTGGTGTAAAACCACCATTCAGAATCGAAACGTTGCTTGAATGGCTTTAACCGTGTTTGGTTACCAGATCTAAATAGCCAGGTACTTACCACCTTCCTCTTCCTCATCGCTTTACTCTTCCCAATAACTTCAGCCTCACAACATACCCCAATTGGGGATGCCATGGTCTCACTGGCTACAAACGGGAGCAGTTGGGATTTTTGAGCGGTATTCATATATATATTTTTTAAGTAATTTATATAGCGAGTTCCCGGCATGCGTTGATACGCCACTTAAGAACGAAATTGTTTCTCTCTGCGTGTCCTTTTCCCGTTCCCTTTCTACCTCCCTTTCTTTTCCCGCGTCTCTTCCCCCTCATGCGTTCCCACTCCGCCTTCTCCGCCTTCCCTCTCCCCACTGACGCCAACCCCCCTCCCGCGATCCCCTCCCCTTCCGTCCCCGCTAAACTCCCTCCCACGATCTCCTCTTCTCTCCCGCTTTCAATATATTCAGTACGTTCAGATTTTCAAACAGCTCGCGTGCAACCTACTGCATTTTTTTACAAATTTGGACCTAACATAGGTACCTATTTAAAAAAAAAATAAAAATGTTGATAAGCTTCAAAGCATTCAATTTTGGTTAGTACCATAGGTGAGAATAAATTCATTAATTTAAATATTTTCGAAAATTGAATTCAACAATCGATGGTTTGCAAAATCTGATTCTCAAATTGTGACAGTTTTGTAAGAGTTTTTGTAATGGTTAAAAAAAACTTTTCAGATGTATTGTCATGTGGTTGCAATAATCCGGAAACCTTTGCGAGGACAGAAAGAATGTATTTTGATACTACAAATCATCCACATCAAATCCCCAAAGTTTCATCCCAATCGGATGAACTGTTAGCAAAGCATAATTTTATGATGCCAGAACTCACTATTGTATATTGTAAGAATTGCGGGCATGCGCACATCAAATCCCCAAAGTTTCATCGCAATCGGATCAATGGTTTAGCAACGCATAGCATACATACATACATAGACAGAAACAAACAATTTTTCATTTATATATATATATATATATATATATATATAGATATTTGGAATTAAAAAAATCAATATTGCGTAATAATTTGATAAAATCGTCATAAATTTAACACAATTGTTGTGACTTTTCGCTCCCGGGGTAAGCAGAGAGGATGTACCGCCACACAACGCTGTGTTGGCACAATCCTTGCTCCATTCACATCCACACATCGTATCATATATTCTTTTATCATTCTGACTCTTGACGTGACCCGATATCTTGACCTAAGTATTTGCAATTCCAAATTTTTGAATGATAGTTTTTCATCAGAGTGATGCTGAGTTTAAAAGTCTTAAAGCCTTTTAAATATGTATTTATTTATTAATCATTAAGGCCCTTATGGGTTTTTACATTTTTTATGATTTAATGCAGTCAAATAACAAACTTAACATAAAAAGTCACTACACATGGTACGTAGGTGTAAAGGTGGTAGGTAAAAAAATATAACGTTATACAAAAAGAGAGACAAAAAAAACAATTTTTGAATTGCAGATGGCATAAAATATAACAAACTATGGGTTTTCAAAACATAATTTGTATGTGATAAAAACATAGCGAAGTAGATTTGAAAACAAAAATACACTACCGATTTGCACAGCACTAAAATTAATATTCAAAACAATCCCAATTAAACCAATTACATTATTTTCAGAACTTCTGTATAAAGAATAGGGTATTCTCACATTTTTTTTATTATTGAAAAAATTAAGTTAAAAATTACGGTGATTACGAATTTTTTTTTATGATGACGAATAAATTTTCTGTATCGTTTTAAAATACGCCTTTTATAACGTAAATTATATTTAAAACACTTCGTGAGTTCAAACAGAAAGCTTTTATTAACGAAAAAATATAACAAAAATAAAAAAAAACTAAAATAATAAGTACACGGTATAAAGATACTTCGTAAATACACGCGGCGCGTAACCTCCGACTGAGGTCTTCAGGCTTACTATCTCTAAAGGTTCCTCTACCGATCAAAGTGGACACACATCATCTCACAGTTGATCCTGTGTGGTTTACGGCTAGACCGATTTTGTGCATTTTTGCTGGAACTGCCAATCGATTGGAGAGGACTCCCACCCATTTTCCATGCCCTTATTATTTGTGTACTGTGTCTTCCTCCCATACAGGTGCTTGTAGGATTTGCTGAATGCAATACCCAGCGCTTGCCGCCTCGTGGACTGTCACCAACCTGTCCCATTGTCTTGTGTATATCTTATCATACTAACACATATTGTATCTTATATGTCCTTCTAAGCACTTGCATACTGCTTACTAACAACGTATGCAGGGACACTGGAGGTCTAGATTCGTTCTTAATTAAATGTAGCTTCGTTCTTTCAAAAAAATTAGAGTCCTTGCGAGAGCCCTGAAGGAGTAACCATCTGTTACTTATACCAGGGCGGGTATGTGGTGGATAACCTCCAATGATCCTGTGTATTGAGCCTTTAGGACTGTTTGCTGAATCTCTCCTCGTTCAAAGCCGTGCAGTCGTTTTTATAGGCGGCTGGAGGTACATCTTTTGGTAATTAGGTGTCCGGGAGCGGGGAGCTGCACGCTGATTAGCCGTTAGTTTGAATTGTGCAACCAATGCAAGTCCTCCGGCACGCTGAGACGGCAGAAAAGGATGCCGTATTATGTATGAAAGAGAAAGTATTCGGATTCACGCGGTGCCTCTCGTTACACTTTTTAAAATGCCGCCAAAACGATGATTTCGCGCCCAATAATTATGTGACGTTACCGCCGCCTAACATCTTGTGAATGGTTTTAAAGATCCTCTTATGGGGTGACAAACTGTCATTCGTTATTTTGTTGCAATTTAATACTGAATCCTCTACTAGACCGTGTATATACATAAATACGCTAAATACGTGTAATACATAAATACGCTACAAGGTTTACAGAAAATTTATTAATACCAAAAGCAAACAAAACAATTTTCCAAAAAGGACCCTTTTACATGGCCATTAAAGTATATAACAACCTTCCACATGATATTAAACAAATACCAGATACACTCAGATTTAAGTCATCACTAAAAACATTCCTTCTGAACAGGTCTCATTACACATTAAGTGAATACCTCACATAGGTACAACTGTTTTTATATTTATGTTTATATAATAAATTAAAACAAACTCAATTTGTATTACACCACTTTTATATTTATATTTCATTTGTGTTCATTTCTGTATAACATGTTAGGTTAACTGGAAGAAATAGGATGTAGGTACCTATAAGTTATACCTTTTGTACTAAATGAAAATTTTGTACAATAAATGATTTTGATTTTGATTTTATTTTATGCATAACACTGGTCGAATAAAAATGATATAAAAAACATTCCAAGTTACAAAACCACATCCGGACAAAGAAACTACACATACTTTGAAACAAAACTTCATAACATCCTTCCCCAAGACAAAACTAATAAAATAATCTAATGAATACAAATCGAGAATAAAAATATGGCTGAAAGAGGTCAATGAAAAAACCGTCATGGAGACACCAAAAACGACATAGAAGACAAATAAAATATATTTAAATCATTTTAGTCTGCCTCGGCACAGGACCTTCTAGTGAGAAGGAATAAGATATATAATACTTTAAATTCATTATTATATTTTTTATGTACAATTATTTTATATAGTCGCTAAAATAAAATAAAATCTAAAAGTTGATAAACACGAACAAGTCGAAAATGTTAAACCTATAAATGTCGACGGGCGTGACGTCATCATTCGATCAACCAATCATGGGCCGTTTACGTCAGGCCTATTTTGAAATCAATAATTGTGAATTAAAATAGTAAAATTAAACCTTTTTATTGCATGAAAAAAGTTTAAAAAAGTAATTTATATAAATACTAGCGAGTTCCCGGCATGCGTTGCCACGCCACTTGAGAACGACATTGTTTCTCAAAAAATAAGGTTCAAATCTTCCACATGTTTTTAGCGGTATCCCTGGTTTGTGAAAATACCCTATTCAATTTCAGAAAACAAAAATGCTTCATTTTGCTTACATGGAACATTTCAAATTTTTAAAAATAACCAGCTTTTACCCGCGACTTCGCTTGCATGGTATTAGAGGGAAATTACTTGCATTTATCTATTATCATTCCTCCCCCCACCCCCGCTCATCCCCTCCCGCATTCCATACATTCAGTTTTCAAACAGCTCGCATGCCACCTAAATTTCATGCCAGAGCTCACCAGTAGTAAAAAAAGAATTATCCAATTTGGTGCAGTCGTTCAGAAGTTATGCGCGTACAAACATTTTGGAGATTCATTTTTTTTTTCCTGCAAATATGTCAACATCGTTTCCACGGCAACGATTTGTTTTCTGACGTTAGCAATAACTCGCTTTTGTTAGCGACAGAAAACGTAAAATAAATATAAATTTTTTTTTTTTTATTTTTATTTATTTGTGGATGCTTATAAATATTTATTATTTCATTATATTAATATTTATTATTTCATAACGCTAGAGCTTACCATTACGTACAGCCTTTATTGCTGGCGTACAATGAAGTTTTCCATTGGTGAAAGAATTTTTAAAATCGGTTTATAGATTTATGCGTGAAAACGTAATAAATAAACACACGCAGTTTAGCATTAAATATATATTATTAGTAAAGATATAGATGTCACATCGTTACACTATCACGGAAAGATAAATAAATTTGATAATATATTATTATAACAGAGAATTAAAAAATAAAAGTAGGAAGTATAAGTCGTTTAAGTTATTTTGTTATTATTATTATAAAGATAAACACTAATAGATTGTTGTAAACTTTGTTCATAAATTATTAACCATTTACGGTACGCCATTTACGGTAGGTGTTTTGCAGAACATAGTTAAAAGGGGGAGGGAACATAGTAAAAAAAAAAAATTCTTCAGATTTCCAATGTTTAAATATTCAAAAATATCTCCTTAAAAGGATTTTCCGAAATTCGCATTATTTTAAAAGTTATAACCATTTTAATGTCGTGGTTTAGACGGAATCTAACCAAAATCTAGATAGAACAAAATTTTAAACCCATTTTTCTCAAAACCACTTTTTTCGAGGCGGTTGACACGATATCTCAAGTTCTACTAAACCAATTTACTTGAAAATTGGTGTGAGTCTTCTCTTTACATTTCTCTATGGCGGAAACTAGAACTATGACAAAATTTCAATTTTTACTATTTTTAAAAAATTTGGAAAGTCAAAAAAACTGGTACAAAAACGTCTTTTGTTTCAGACAGCCGCCATTTTGCGAAAAAATTTTTTTTTTACTTTTCCTTAGTTCGGGCCAAAGCCGCATTTGTTTGGATTAAAAATATATTTTTTTTTTTTAATTACTGGGAGGGCTGCAATCATGTCAACCAGGGCACGCCATTTTTTTGAGACCCCTCACTTCAATACCCTGTAACTTTCTGAATTTTTTCGATCGACTCTTTTTTTAATGGATTTTTTAATGTTTAATAAATATTTCATAAAAAAAAGGTGCAACAAAAGTGTTTTCTTTTGTTGCACCTGAAAAAACACCTACATTTCATGCTTCTAGACTAGAATATTCCCTTAAGTTGAGATTTCGATAAAAAGTGCAGGTGCTGGAAATTTATATTTATATTTCTATTGTAAATATTCTAATAGGCTGATTTAAATTTGGACTCTGATTGAAGACGATAAACCAATATGTCAATTATGAGTCTCATTTGGTCTGGTGAAATATAAAGCTCCTGACGAACTTTAGCGGCCAGACATTCAGCGGACCGAGGATCGAATCCTACGAAATCCAAAAAAATTATATTTTCATTTTTGTTAAATCAATATGATGATCAATGACGGCTTCTGTGGTCCCGAGGCAAGACTCTCGACGAATCACATTTAGGAAGATTAAATCCTTGTACTACTGTACCGCACACTACAAAATGTTGCTTTTGATTTCCAAAGTACACTCATTGAAGAATGTATTATATAATAATATTAAAATATATATCAGGATTTAATACATGTAACAAGTGTTCACAATAATGTTCTCTGCGTGCGAACTCTATCTAAATTTCTTTTTAGACAATGAACAGTGTTAATTTCAAGCGACCTCCCAGGTAAGTATGATCCAGTATACATTTTTTGGGAAGCATTGCGTTCATTAGTCGAGACATTGTACATATATTTTCGTATGAACCGGTGGATGCAATTTTTAGTCATAAGTTGTTTTTAATTGTTTGTCAAGTTTGTAGTTTTTCTAGATTTTAGAAATATATTGTAAGTTTTTGCAGCGCACTTGAGGTGATTTTTCACAAAGGACGGCGCTATACAAATCATTCAAATATAATAATTATTATTATAACAGGCGCCCTTAGATTGACCAGCAATGTGCCAATATTCTGCCCAAACATATTTTTATTGTCGCAGCCGATGCTACGACACGAGAATGTGAACTGTAAATCCTTTTTGACGACGAATAGACCATGTATTGTGTTTTAAAGTAAGATCGAAGGAGAATCGGTTTTGAATGGAAGTCTCCTACCTTTGACGGCTTCTTAAGGCTGTTCAGGGTCGTTTCTGATTTCACAATATATTTGCACAAAACAAGTTTCAAGCCACGACACTTTTGAGTTAATAAAAAATGGAATTTTCTATTATTTTCGATATTTTCAAAGAGCGAGTTGTGACCCATGTCACTATCAAAATGCAACTATATCAAGTAGGTAATGCACACTTGGGTGGCAATATTGTTCAACATGTAGGTAAGAACATTTTCTTCTTTTCCTGTTGGAGACTTTGAGGAAAGGAGGAAGAAAATGGATTACATGATGGAAGGACTAGGGGAATATGGATTTTTTTTTAAAACTGTTTCAGAACCAAACAATATATATATATTTTTTTTTTTAAACACTTTACAAAATATATGACAAATGAGTCCCGATGAACTGCTTTTTAGCAGTTTGTCTAACGGGTTCTTCACGTTTAAAAATCTTATTATGAGTTAAAAGTAACATTTTTACAATTTTATAAAATAAACATTAAAAATTTTACAGAAAAATAAAGAAAAGAAAAATAATTATGAAAACATAAATAACAATTTTAAAGTCTTTAGAATAATATGTCATTGTAAGCTAATACAAATTAATTATTTCAGTAAGCCAAGTCTACAGTAAAATCATCAATCGTTTGTTTTGGGCACAGTTTTTAATTTCAGCAGGTAACATATTTAAACAACTGGGAATCTTGTAATTTAACGTTCTTTGTCCATATTTATTTGTACGCTTAAGTGCAATTAGTCCTTCATTATAATTTAAGCCAGTATTATGGTTGTGTTCCAGCCTGTTTTTATATAAAGGATTATTTATGTTCTGAAATATAATTTTGTACCACAGAATTGCTCTCACTGAAAGAATTTTGAGACTTTTTTTTTTAAATTTTTTTTTTATATGAAATACCGCACAAGAGTCCCAACTGCTCCCCTCTGGAGCCAGTGAGACTATGGCATCCCCCATAGGGGTATGTTGTGTGGCTGAAGGTAGTGGGGAGGGGAAGGAGATAGGGGAGAGGAAGGTGGGGAAGTACCTGGCTATTCAGATCTGGTCACTAAACACGGCTAATGCCATTTCGAGCAACGTTTCAATTCTGAATGGTGGTCTTACACCAGGGCAATACTAATAGTATCTTCCACTCTGGAACGTGCCGCAAATATACTATATATTATTTTAAATGAATAAATTGTGAAATAACACAAATTAATCACATAAAATTTATTTGCGCACGCCGGGTTCGAACCCGCGACCTTCGGATTGTGAGTCCAGAGTCTTACCTCGGGACCACGGAGGCCGTCAAAAAGTATGGAATATTTTGCCTTTCTTTTTATTTATTTTTTCAGCTAATAATTTAAACAACGAATTTTGCACTGATTGAACATGGTCGATATTTGTTTAACAGGAAAATCCGCAAGCCGTTATTCCATACCTTATCACAGATTCAGCTGGAGATAAATAAATTATTCGAAGTGTGCAGATAGGAATAAAAAAAAATAGTTTATACAATCTTCTTACAATTGCGAGATCTACCTAAACGATATTTTTCAAATTTGAAATGAAATATTACAGAGATTGAAATGTAATTATGTTCAGTGTAATTAATACGGCAGAGCAGAGACCACAGCTCAGGATTATGGGACCAGTTTTCTGTCAAGTAGGTAGGAAGTCAGTAAATAAAAGAATATGAACTTTAGAAAACTATATTGTAACCATCAAAAAAAACAAACATGGGAGTGCAAATTTATACCGATGAAAGGTTAGGATTAAATTTATACCAATGTAATATTAAGAATACAAAACATAAACATACCAGATGGACTCCTGGATACGCTAAACTAACTACACAAAGCCGAATATTGTAGGAAAACACCGGATGACGACCGAAAACTTGGTTCGTAGCGAGAAACGGTCCCGGGACGGGACTTCCGGCCTCATCAACCGGGGACGGCGCGGAATCCAGGGAGCCTAGGTCTTCCTTCTATTTGGGAAGAAGGCCGCTACACCTCCGAGGAGCGTCTCCAGCCTCAGGCTGTCTCAACAATCTCCATCCGAAAGGCACGTGGCCCAACCAGTATCCAAGACTTACGGATTTCGGAAGAACTATCAACAATCCGTGATTTCGCGACGCGGGGTCATAAAGGCATATTATTCTAGCCACAACAAGGATCAATCATTTTACAATTTCAAGTAAAAAAAACATTTCCACAAAAATGGCCAACTGCCAACACCGGAAAAAAGTGGGATTCACATATCATCCACTAAAAATAATACCGTACACGAACTACTCGTGTTACGAAAAAACACCCCGCGCCTTTTTAAGTAAAAATCTACTTGGATTCACATGATTTAACGAAATTAAAACACCTCCATGGTGAGTGACTAATTCAGAAACAGCTCGCCCAAAAAATTGCCAGTCACCAAAAAAAACACCATAGACAAAACATCCAAATAGGCAAGAACCATATCCCTGCTAAGCCATGGTTTCACGGTAAAAAACTTTCAAAACGATTCATTTCATGTATCTCGAGAATGAGAATTGGCCACTGTTCAATTGCATCTCACTTGTCTAGAATTAGAGTTTTAGATGATCCGTTCTGCCAGTGCGGTGTGGAAGAGGAAACCCTCGACCACGTTTTCTTTAACTGTAAAAACCATTCATCTTTCAAGAACATATACCGCCGGCTTATTAAAATCACACACCAGTCCCCCCTTAACATTTCATACCTTTTATCTCTTAACAATTCTCGTGTTCATACAGCTTTATGTAAGTTTATTAACCTGAATGAATTCAATATTTAATTTGTTTTAGTGATCTAAATGAGTCCAATATTTAATTTGTTTTATTATTTTCCCATTAGATTAACCGAAATTTCTTATCCATTTTAAATATTACCGGCACAAAGCACTCTCTCCAGGGTGAATTGCCTAAAACCAAAAAAAAAACTGCACCAGTCACATAATATTTATGTGACAAGATGTTTGTAGATGTAATCTGAAAAGACTCCATTAAAAACGAAAGTTCGAAAAAAAAAGTTTTATCCACAGACTCCAAATGTGTATTGACTCACCAATTTACCACGAATTTTCGAACGCCCTGCACATCTCAACATAATTATTGATAGGCAAGTATTGACTGCAATATGAAAGGTGAATGTTACATAGATAACCCGCAGGCTATCGTAAGAAAAGAAAAAACACATGTAAACACCAGTTGCAATTACTAGATACTATATACACATACAACACAACACAACGTATACACACTACGAAAAATTACTACACTTACATATTTTTGATTTATTGCTAACACAGAAATTTATTAATTTTCTTAGCATGATAAATACTATTTTTAAACTACTTCCACTTAATTTATCATAAAACTTTTAAGCACAGTCAATAACAATTCGTGAGTACATAATTCTCAATTGCGAAATTTCACTTTTTCTCTCCGTACACTTTCTTCCTTGTTATAGTAATAACTAACATATTTATTAGCTAAGTTTAAGAACCGTTCACATCACAGGCAAAATAACTTATTGAAATTCTACTTAGTAAAATAATTTAATAAACATAACTTGTATTGCCTCCATAGTGGAGGGACGAAACCCTCAACTAGCGATCCGGAGGTCGCGGGTTCAAATCCCAGCGTGCGCAGATAAATGTTATTCAATTGATTTGAGTATTGGATCCATACAGGATGATTCCTTGAGAATAATAATTTCCTCAGGGCCTATATCATCTTTGGGGATGCTGTGCACAGGGTCTTTTTAGGAAAGACAGGAGAGGAAGTTCTGGGAAGGAAAAAGGTATGTACGAGTGGTGGGTAGAAATCTGGGGGTCAGTTTGTCCAGGAGTGACGGACGTATGAATCCATCCCTCCCACTGCGGTGCAAATCAATCCAATCCGAGAGAGTCCCTCAACCGGTTTTTCCCGATCCGACCCGCCACGCAACTGGTGGACGGTCGATTCCGCCGCCAAGACCCGGACAAACTTCACCTCTATTACCCAGGTCACAAGTCACCAAACGTAGCAAACTACTTGGGGTGACCTATAGCGGTGGTGTTGGTTATCCAATAAAGGTTCCTGAGGCGGCGGTATCCATACCCGCCTCCCAAATTGTAAAGTAATAAGTATTTCAATTTATGGCTCTGATGTAAGATTTCAAAAAGAAGACAGAGATCATTTGAAGGGGAGACTTGTAAGTACGAATGTTAGAGGGAGAGCGCTAATATTTAAAAAAATTATTATAATAAAATATTATAAAGGACGACTTATTTATAGAACCAATATCTCTCGAATATTGTATAAAGTAGCATTTAAAGAAACACTGGCAACTTTTTTCAAACCTAGAATATGTTAAATAACAGAACAAAATGTTTAAAATTTATATCAAAAATTTACTCACCTTCTTTTAAATTCTGCGCACAGCCGAACTTTGCAATCAAAACCACTGTTAAAATAAAATGTGCAACCGACACCATTTTTTCAAAAAATAACAATTTTTAAGAAAGTAAAATAGTTATTTGTCTTCAATACTATTTTTTTTATATAAGTTAATATGTTTTGGCATGATCAGATCACGTCACGTTCGGATATATGAAACGGACGTGACTGCAAGTCCACAGAATGAATATCGCTTCTTATCAAGTAGGTATTCAAGATAGTTGTTTTGCTTTGATTTAAGGTCAGGGGCGTCACAAGTTTGCGGCAGGTTGGGCAGTTGCCAGGGGTCGGGATTGCATGGCATTGTAAAAACATCCACTTTCTTTATTTCACATTGATTTATTTTTGAATGCTAGTGTTCACTTTTGTCTCAAGCGGGTGTCAATACTATATATTAAATAATGAGGAAAATCATCCTGTCTCTTTTTAAAGACCCTTAAATCTATGAGGCGTATCTGAGTTACCACTGATGCGAAATAAATAATTTTGCCTCGATTGCTAGAGATTTCCAGAAGATCATTTTTTAAATTTTTCGCCAATATTTAAAAAAATATGTATCTGTGGATATAAGTTCTTTATATTTAAAATTAATAAACCTTACCATCAATTTATTTTACGTACAACTATTTCAAAACTTTATAACCAGTTTTTCAACTTTAAAGTTAGCGGTAGGTACTAGATTTTATTTTTCTAGACGATGAATTAATAACTTCGGGAAGTATTGATTTAGAAACATTTTAAATATTTGTAACTCGTTCTTCAGAATCAATTACAATGAACGCGGCGGAAAGGTCGAATCTCCAGGCCCGCTAGGGTAAATTCGACCATACGTTCGTTTAATACGCCGTGCAGCGGGCGTATATTTGTTTAAACGCTTTCTTCACTTACGTCGTTAAGATTCTCAGATTATTTGTCTTTTTCTTCTTTTCTTTGATAAGGCAAATTCGACAGTAGGTCCGTCCAATACACGGGTCGCGAGTCGCGATTTGTATACACGGCTTCTTTACTTACGTCGTTAAGATTATGAATATATTTTAGGGTATATTGTCGTCTTAATATCACAAGAATATTATCTAAGTGAACCTAAGCACAAAATAGAACCCCTGCGCAAAAAAATATTTCGATGTATTTAAACACTGCAAATCCTACATATACGACCTTAGAATAGGTCAAAAATGGTCTCACCCTTTCAGATCGTGTGTACATTTAAAAATACATATCGGAATTTTTTCTAAGCTATCTCGCCCATTTTTTTAAATATTTATTTATCTATATAAAGTATGTTTACATTGGGTTTTTCGACGCCTGTCTCACTAGGATATACCTGTGTCGAGACAGGTTTAGAGGTACACAAGTGAACATCGTGGTTACTAGAATATTCAAGGTTAAACACATATTAATATGAATACAATTAAAACAGAAAGGTGTTTGGAAGTGTGGATAAATCATTTAAAGAGAGTTATCTTAAAGATGTACGGAGAGATGAATTAAAGAAGTAGATCGTGTCAAATCTATTTTTGGAGTTAAATTTGACACGATTCTATTATTTTTATTTATTTATATGGATTATATCAAATGTAAATTGTTATTTCTGCCTATGTGTGATTTATTTTACAGATGTTTGCAGTAGTGTGACGTCCAATACTTACAATCAATTCTTTATATTTTGTTTGAATTTTGTCAAGGATTCAGTTTGTCTGATCGTAGCTGGTGGTGTATTGTATAGTTTGCAAGCTATGTGTTTGAAGTGTTTGTCCAAAAGTGGTTTTGGAAAAAGGAGTTTGGAGAAGTTCTTTTTTTTTGGCTCAGATATTGTGCATTTTTTGTGTTGCTTTGTATAGTGTTTTGTTGTTTTTGTGTAAATTCACTAAGATGGATCTTTACTCACAGGAGATCATATTTATACCAGCTCACATTGGTCTCATATAAATCATTGTTACCTTACTGTCATGGTGAGAAATATAATCTTAACAGTGTTAGAAAGATAAAACTCCACGCTTGGTATTCAAATCTAGAATTTTACCGTAAAAAAAATTTAATGTGCTTCTCAATGAAACCATCCGATAGCAATTTTAGAAATATGTTTACATTTTTATTCAACCACAAATATGTGAGGTTATAAGTTATAACAACGTTTAAAGATTTCTTTCCAGCACCGTTTAGATCATATTTCTCACCATGACAGTAAGGGGGATACAAAGATTTCTATCAGACCTATGTGAGCTATTTCCAAAAGCGAACACATTTTCAATATATTTAAGCGAACACTGTTTTAAGAATATTTCAACATTAAAAAATTTGTATAAATCCTTAGTACGTAGTCAATTCGAATATAACTCCTCGCTCTGGTCCCCCCATTTTAAAATACAATCAGATTCAAAAGAAAAAAATCAACATAAATTTTTAAGGCACATTAATTTGAAACTCGGTATTCCCATTGAAAACATTAACTACAATTACTTGATGAAAGAAATAAATTTATTAAGACTCGATCGAAGAATTATATCCTAATAAATATTTATGTTCAAAGTTGTAAATGGTAGAATAAACAGTCCTGATTTAACTAACTTCATTGGATTTCGTATTCAATATTTAATATTCAGTACAACGCGTGTCGAGTTTTGGGAATATGGTAGAAAAATTGCAGGGGGTCCACCGAAACCAGTAAAATTTTGAAAGTGGTCTACGAGAAAAAAAAGTTCGGGAACCTCTGCTTTAGACCCATTATTTTTGCATTACCCACATCAGTCATTAATCGACCCTCGCCGCCTAAACATCTCTGCATACCGCTCATATACCGCTTACCGCATATCGCAAACCAAATCCCGCATACCGCGACTATTATAGTCATATAAGTGCACAATAAACCCAGCCAGGGTAGAAGCGCAGTAAGTCCTTTTTTTCCTTTCTTTGTGCATATTATCTACTTATGCAGTGGTCTTTCACACACGTAAACCACGCATCATTCATGGTTCTTTGACATACTCAAACCGCACAAAAAACGCTTCATATACCGTTGATATTAAATTAAATATTAGCTTGAGGGGTTAAATTACAATAATAATCTTTGTTTACACGACCATTTCATGAATAGAGAATCCCAGTCCAATTTTTTTTAATTTTTTTTTTTTATGAATAATGACCTTCTAACTTAAATAACTGCATATTTATTTTTATTTTTATAGTTAGTTTTAATAGTTAAAATAAATGTCAAGGTTTTAATTTTTCAAGATCCCCGAAAACCACCGAATCTAGTGTGACGTTATCATGACTAACCGAAGTATGAATTTTGTATGGAACTGGTATCAGCTGTTCGACTCCCGCCATTTTGAATTTCAGCATTGGAGCGTTTTCATAGACATTACTGGGCAATACGATCGTTTTTTGTACAGTTAAAGTTTTTGAATATTTTAAATAATATAGATGAACTAATAGAGATACTTTATTTTTGATACTGAATTATTTAGGCCTAAATAATGTTTCAATAAAAACAAAAATTTAAATATGTCCAATTCTCTATAAACCAATAACACGTAATGCCGAACGGCTTGCGTCTTATTTCTATTGATTTCTATACAACTTTGGCCCAGGTGACGCGACGCGGTGACGTCACGCCGCCAAAATCCAGCAATAGGGTGTTTTAATGACACGTTTTAAAATGGACTTTTTAATATATTTTTAAAAACTCTACGTTAAATATTATGTAATAAAAACTTATTTATTCAGAATCAGCGTATATTGGTCTATATGAACATATTTTTTTTAAACCCATAATATTTTTCACTGGAGTTCCTTATTCAAAATTCCTCATATGTCAGTAATAAGGTTCCCATAGTTTTTGTTCTAAATTTTTTTAGTAAGATAATTGTATTTTACGTTTATAATTTTTATTTAATTAAAATAATTATTATTTTTGCTCATATTAGATACCTGTAGGCATTTGGAGGCATGTAATTGTAGAATACGTGCACTGGGAAGGGGGGGTTGCTCCGCAAGTTGCTACTGGGGTAACCATTCATTGCCCGAATTTCATTTAATTATTTTTTTATTTTATTTTTGAAAACTGCGCAAAGGTCCATAATCTTAAGAGGAACGTATGCCCGGCCCATTTCGGACAGTTTCATACAAATCTTAAATTTGGATTTGAGATCAAAATACCCAACCAAACTGGAAAATTATTTTTGTAATCAAAAGGTATATCAAATATCTAATACGGATGTGAGCTACTTTATTTTTTTTTTGTTTTAAATTATAAGATATATGTCATTAAAGATTTTAGTGTTTCATGATTTTAGAGGCAACTTGGGCTATTATTTGTGAGTAAATGAAGAGGCAACTTAATGGAGTTATTATTTGTCAAGATGATTTATTAATTTGAAGTACTTACTTACATAATAATTTGAATCGAATCAAGAATTATAGATATTTCAAATAGGTACCTATGTTAGCTACCAAACTTGATTGATTGTTCTTATAATATAAAAAAATGAAAATTTCAATAAAAAAATTGTAATAGGTGGCACACGAGCGGTTTGAAAACTGAATGTACTGGATCTGAATATAAGGAACGCGGGAGGGAGTTTGGTGGGACGGGGAAGCGGGAGAGGGGAGACGGAAGGCGGGGAAAGTGGAAAGGGAACATGGAAGGGGAACAAGGATGCACGGGAAAGGACATGCAGGAAGAAGAAATTTATTAATTTTTTTAAATTCAATCTTTAGAGGCAAGATAGAGATCCTTGGTTCAATTCCCGGTTTTCGCATTAGCTTCACACAGTAGGTGAATTTGTCGTATTAGGGGATGCTGTGTGGAGGGAGTTTTAAAGGAAAAGAAGAAGAGGGAAGAAAATAGGTATGAGGAGTGGGAAGGAATCTGGGGGTCAGTCTGTCCAAGAGAGACGGATGTATGAATCCATCCCTTAAACTGCGGTGCAAGGCGAGGCCAATTGATTCGGGCTGGAGAGGTTAAAAGAACTCCTAAACCAGTCTCTCTCGATCCGGCCCGCCACGCAGCAGGTGGGCAGATACATCGGCCAAGACCTTGACAAACCTCACCCCATTAACCCGGGCACCCCTGCTAAGTCACCAAACATAGCGAAATACTTGGAGTAATAGTACCAGCGTAGTAATAGTAAGCAGCGATAGGCCCATTATCCTTGAGGGATTCCAGATGATTCTGAAATTTTGTCAAAGCTGACACCAATGAACCGTTCTCTTCAATTTTGTCTGGAGTAAGTTCCTTCATGTTGGTCAGCATAGTCAAGATCTCTCTCTTCTCTTCCATTTCATTTTTAACAATAAACATTTCATATTTAACAATAAATATTTCATTTTTGTAAATAAACATTTCATTTTTAGCAATAAAACCAGTTTTTTAAAATAATTTTACATTTTCCCCCTCCATATCTCCTTAAAAATGGATCCTTGCAAAAAAATTTATAGAACTTTGTTTGTAGAAAATTCTATGTAAATAATTTAATACCTGATCATTTTTTCGCTAGAGGCAGTAGTTTTTGAGTTATTAACGAAAAACTGAAAAAAGGGACCTTTAGAGACCCCCCCCCACCCTTAGCTCCACCCCCACTCTCAGGTACTTTTAGTACGTTGTTAAGGACACCTTCCTCTACAAATGTGCCAAAATTGGCTTCTGCATGAATTATTTCCGCTATTCGGTCTTTTTTGGTCTTCGTTGCTTGAAATGTTTTTATTGACCGGACTAATTTTCATTTGAGCATTTGGTCACCCTGAGTGTCTGATCGCTGGCATTCCCGGCGTTCCTAGTGCCACCAGCATACAGGCGGCAATAACTGAAAGCTCGAATTCTCGTGAGCAGGGATGCTAAAAGTTAAAATACCCTTTTAATGCACAAGTTTTAATATTACTGTGCATTAAAATTCTGTGTCTCATTTATTAGATTCTTACATGCCTTTATTACATTGGCTCAACACAGGAGGCCCTGAGGAAACAATTTCTTTTTGAGTTTATTTCATCTTTAGGGTTGCAATGTGAAGATTCTTTTTAGGGAAAGGAAAGCGAAGGAAAAATGTTTGAAGTAAAACTTCTTTAGCCCCGTTAATAATTTGAAATTTGGACGAAACGGAAATGCGTCATTAAAATATATTATACGCCAGACAAATCTAGCTCGAATCCTACGAAATCCAAAAAAAAATTAATTTTGTTTTTGTAAATCAAAATCCAATCTTCAAACCACTTTAAAGTAAACAGGAAAAAGAAAAGAAAGCGACATCTAGCGACTTTTTAGTTTCACTCTTAATTTTTATTTTAAATGTTTCCTTTTTTAGATTGATTTTTCATTTTTACATCAGCTTTACACAGGAGGCCCTGAGGAAAATAATTTCCCCCAGGGCCTATGTCTTCTTAGGAGAGGATCTTTTTAAGGTAGGAAAGGATAGGAAGCTCTGGGAAAGAAAAAGGTATGAGGCGTAGGAAGGAATTTGGGGGTTAGTGTATGCAGGAGTGATGGACGTGTGAATTCATTCCTCCCACTGCGGTGCAAGGCCGAAAGATCAAAGAGATGGAGGGGTTCAAAGGACTCTCTCAACAAGTTTATCCCGATCCGGCCCACCACGCAGTAGGTGGGCAAACGCATCCGCCGTCAAAACCTAGACAAAACTCACCCTCATGAACCCTGGCACCTCTGCTAAGTCACCATACGTAGTAAACCACTTGGGGTGATCTGCGGCAGGGGTGTTGGTAATCTCATAAATAATAGTAATATTTACACTGTGATTATAAGTAAAGAAGTCAATTTGTTATACAGCGTCGTTAAGCAATCTTAATTGTTCATATTACTAAATAAACATCACAATCTCGCGGCAGGATTAGGCAGATCAGATAGACCGCCACACAACTCTATTTCATAGATAACCACTCTTTTTTTACTGTCACAAGACTTACTCAATTATTCGTTTCACTTGATCGTGTCATGTTATCATCGTGCTTCTCGGACTTATTCTAACATTCGCTCTTAGGTCATATTATTCTTCTAACCCTCTTTTTTCTTTCATTTGCTCTCCATATCTGTAGTGAAATAATAACGCCTTCTTTACGAAAAAACAGTTCCCAACCATTAAACGGTGTTTTAATTACACATTGACTAAATAATGCATAAGCTCTGTTTTGAATTCATACTAATAAGAAATGCCTTTAACTGTAGTGCGAAAAATCTGGCTACGCCGCGTTTTGGCGAACTGTCGCGTTATAATTGATGTTATATTTATCATAATTTTTTTTTAATTGACTGTTACCGAGTGAATTCAAGAATTCCGTAAAAGTGATGTTTTTTATAACACAAATGCCATTTATGTTGCGCAAATTAATCAAAATTGGTGAATTATTATTAAAATATTAAATATTTTTGTTGTACAAAGTTGTACAAAGAGTTAAGTGACAGTTTTCTTGTAGATTATTTAAAAAAAATATATTTTTTATTTCGTATTCCCTACCTTTTGTCGATGTTTATTTATTTTCTCTCCTTTCTAATATTTTGTCTATGTTCTAATTTGTCTATACTTGTTTTTCTTTTGTTATTTTTTATTAACTTATTATCCTGACGAAGAAAACATAGTTTTCGAAACACGTTGATATCGTTAATTAAACAGTGGTGTACACACAGTTATTTGTTTTCATTAAATTAATAATGACGCCACAAAGTGAATTTGCGAATTTTGAAGAAATAGTTTATATATTTATTTATTTAATTATTTATTTATAAATAAATAAATTTTGACACCATATTGGACTTTTACATGTACAATAGAAATTACATTTATAACAACAGTACATATATAGTAACCATAAAAAAGAAATAACAAAATATATTAAAAAAGCATAAACTCAATTAAATAAATAAGAATATATCTAATGTAATTTTACTTGGCTTGGAAGACTTTAGAGAACTCGCAGGTACAATTCATTAACCTAAGAGCAACAAAAACATTAAAAAAATCAAAACACATTAATTTTTACAATAACATTTATTGTTAAAATATGTGTTTTTTAACTTTTTTTATTTGTTTTTAAAATTTTAAAAATTAACTTGGGAGTGGGTCGTCTACTGATGTTTGCGTCTATTTTATACATGAACTTAAAATAAACAAAATTAATTCAAAAATATAATGTTACTTATTTATTAAAAACATTAAAAAAAAAAATTTCGTACTTTTTTATGGCGCAATCGAAACATTGCCTTCCGGTGTGAAGTTTCGTGCTGCCATAATAACAAAATGTAATTATAAAAGGGTTGCCATTATTTAAAATTTAAAAAAATCAAGTCCAACCCTTGTTCAGTGGGGTGGAAGGTTCATTAGAGATAAACTGGAATCCTAACGGTTGAGTTAGGGGATGGGGAGTGAACAATTATTACAGGGGAGGTTTCAATACATCCCGTATTATTAATGCTTGCTATAATAATTCCATTATCAATACATTCAGACAAACATAAATTGAAATTAGAATTTCACCAAATTTAATGTAATATAATGTGCATATTATAAAACATTGTTTTTACATTAACTCAATTTGGGAGGCGGAAATTAATTAGATAACCAACACCTCTCTTGTAGATCACCACCATTGGTTTGGTACGTTCGGCGACTTAGCAAGGGTGCCCGGGTTTATTGAGTGAGGTTTGCTTAAGTCTTGGCGGGAGGATGTGTCTGCCCAACTGCTACGTGGCGGGCTGGGTCGGGAGAGGCTGGTTGATGGACCTTGACCTTTCCAGCCGGACTCGCTCGACCCATCGCCTTGCACCGAAGTTGTAAGGATGGGTTTATACTTCAAAATTCAAATTCACTCTTGAACACTCAGACCCCCCAAATTCCTTCGTACCCCTCATACCTTATTTCTTCTCAAAACATACTCTCCTTTCTCTCTTTCTTCTCCTTCCTTTCCTTCCACTCCTTCCTCTCCTTCCTCTCCTTCCTCTCCTTCCCCACCTTCCTCACCTTTCTCGCCTTCCTTTCCCTCCTCTCCCTCCTCGCTTTCCTCACCTTTCTCTCCTTCCTCTCCCTCCTCACCCTCCTCACCTTTCTTAACTTCCTCTCCTTCCTATCCTTCCTCTTCTTCCACTCCTCCCTCTCCTCCCTTTCCCTCCTCTCCTTCCTCTCCATCGTCTTCTTCCTCTCCTTCCTTTCCTTCCTCTTCTTTGTCTCCTTCCTCTCCTTCCTCTCCTTTCTCTCCTTTCTCTTCTTCCTTTCCTTCGTCTCCATCGTCTCCTTCCTCTCCTTCCTTGGCTTCATCTTCTTCGTCTCCTTCGTCTCCTTCCTTTCCTTCCTCTCCTTCCTCTCCTTCCTCTATTTCCACTCCCTCCTCTCCCTCCTATCCTTCCTCTCCTTCCTCTCTTTCCTTTCCTTCCTCTCCTTCCTCTCCTTCCTCTCTTTCCTCTCCTTCCTCTCCTTCCTCTCCTTGCTCTCCTTCCTCTCTTTCTTTTCCTTAAAAAAAAACACTCCACACAGCAACCCCAAAATAGGATATACGGGTAGAAATTCGGGTGTTAGTATGTTTATGAGTGACGAACGTTTTAATTCATCTCTCCCACTGCGGTGCAAGGCGATGATGGATCGAAAAAATCCTGCTGGATAGGCAAAACGTGTCCCTCAACAAGTCTCTCCGAATCTGGCCCACCACACAGAAGGTGGATAGACGCTTGGAGCGACCTATGGCGGAGGTATGGGCTATCCAATGAATGGTTCGTGGGGTGACGCTAGGCACATCCACCTCTCAAAATACTCGAAAACCTTCGACGAAACATTGAAAACCCTTGAATTTGGCATAGATTCAAGGGTTTTCAATTATTGGGGGACTCCAGACCAGAGGTTACTATTAATTCAACAGTGGAGCACTCTTGCGATGTGAACAGGGTCATGAGCTGTAAAGGGTTTTCCAATAAGAAGTGTTATTTTGAATAGCCCGCAAATGGATTGCGCTATCGAGAGATGATTAATGAATTTTTTTGGCCGGAATTGGAAAGTATTGATCTGGACAACGTTTACTTTCAATAAGACGGTGCTACGTGCCACACAAGCAACAAAACCATTGATCTTTTACGGGAAAAGTTTCCGGACCGTGTTATCTCTCGAAGAGGTGATCACACCGAGGCCACCGAGATCTTGTGATTTAACACCTTGCGACTTCTTCCTTTGAGGCCACGTGAAAAAAAGGTCTACGCCAACAACCCAGCGTCGATTCAAGACCTCAAAGTCACACACCCCTCCCAGTCCTGCTGGAATAAAACCTTAAATAAATAAATAAAAAATAAATTATCCTAGAACACAAAAAGCTTTCAGTTATTCGGATTATTTTCTCCGAGCATTTCCTGTTTCAATTACTGATTACTAACCTTTTTGCAGGGCAAAGTGAGCATTTCCAAGTAATTACCCTTCAAGTGACTTGTATTAAGATTAAGGCTATATTTTAAATTGATAAGGGTGTTAATTTGTAGGAACATTTCCACATCATTAATAATCACTGTTTGTTCAGGGGAACATGGAAACGATATATACCAGGATTATAATAGCTTTTCCAACAACATGTGTTCCCAATAAGGAACTCCAGTGAAAAATATTATGGCTTTAAAAAAATATATTTATATAGACCAATAAACGCTGATTCTGAATATAAAAGTTGTATTAAATAATATTTAACGTAGAGTTTTAAAAAAAATATTAAAAAGTCCATTTTAAAACAGTTCATTAAAACATCCTGTCAAGTTGGTATTATTGAATTTGTGAGGCGTGACGTCACCGCGTCCTTAAAACGCTCCAATGCTAAAATTCAAAATGGCCGGCGACGTTCAGCTGATTCCAGTTGCCTACAAAATTCATACTTCTGTTGGTCATGATGACGTCACACTAGATTCGGTGGTTTTTAGGGGATTTTGAAAAATTAAAACTTTAACATTTATTTTAACTATTAAAACTAACTATAAAAATAAATATAAATATGCACTTATTTAAGTTAGAAGGTCATTATTCATTTAAAAAAATAAAACAATTGGACTGGAGTTCCTTATTATGTCCTCCGGGAACAAAATGAATCGAAATTTATGTTTAAAAAAATATTATCATTTTGTGTAAAACCATGAGTAATAATAAATTTATTTGTATATAAGCATACTATGTTATATCTTGGTTAGAATTATTTAATTTGTACCCTGATGATGCTTGAGCAAAGCGAAACCGCTCGGTAAATAAATGTATAAAACCTCGTGGTTTTACACGAAATAAATGCTTTGTTTTTATTAAATATTTCAAACCACAAAGTTTTTAAGCTATCTTCAAAACTTACAATCCATGCTTCAGAAAAAAAACGCGCAACGCAATCCTACGTTCCCCACGCAACGCCGTTCTGCGTTGTCCACGTGGGACATGTTAAAGACCTTTCAACGAGTTGATTTGACATAGGTTATATTTTCGTTTTCGCCTCTCTTTTTTTAATTAACTCTTGAATAGACCCATGTTGTAGGAGGGAGGAAACACAAAGGCTGGCAAATCATTCTAAAGCCGACCTGTTGAACTCAAGAACGAGTCGTAGAAACGACCCGTTCTCATGTGAATAACGTCAACCGTGTACAAATGTTAGGCGCGTGATTGGCGTGTTTTCCGACTGTGCACCGGTGTCGAGGGGATCAATGACGCTAGTCAATGTTCCTCGGAGCATCTTCCATTTTAATACCGGTAGATCAAGGAGAGCATTCCCACCTGACGCCTGTGCTCTAAAGATTGCAATTCGTTAGTTAAGTTAGGAGAATCTATCAAACGGACCGCCCGTTTCTGCACAGAGTCGAGGGTATTTTTCAAGTATTTTGGAGCTCCAGACCAGAGATGGCTGCCAAATTCAACCGTGGGGCGCACTTGCAATTTGTACATTTGCAGTTGTGTACTATTAAATTATCTGCGGGCCCTGTACAGTATGCCCAGTTTTTGAGAGGCTAACTTTACTCTGGCTTCGATGGAGCCCTCGTACCTTAGCTGGTCACTTAGAGTTACACCAAAGTTGGGTTTGGGTTTTTGAAATATTAAATTCGACGATTTTATTCTTACCTCAAGAGAAAACACTCTCGAGGTAACCGAGGTAACTAACTCATTTACATACACTAACCGATTATTATTTTTGTATGGTTATTGTACTGATATTTATTATTATAAACGTAAACTGTAAACAACTGTTCTGCAAGTACGAGAAAAGAAATAAATAAAAATATAAAATTAAATGAAAGTATCACAAATTCTCGGATTGAGCGCGTTTAATATCGCCGTGACGATTCACGATTACGGTACCGTGACGACGGCACAAAAAATAATAAAATGTACGTTCTTTATCCTAATAATGCTGCAGCTCTTTCTTACACATTAAATAATGGTAAGACAAAACATTAGACACAATACATACTTGTGTCTGTTTCCTATAAGGTTCTTTTCTTTTGGAGTAAACTTATTACGGTTCAGCTATGGCGACGGGAATTGGGTTTCATTTTCTTTATACGAGTGAGGGAGATGTATGATAATGGTTGTATGTTATAATAGTACACAACTGCTAGCCCTGTACAAATCGCAAGAGCGCCCCACGGTTGAATTTGGCAGCCACCTCTGGTCTGGAGCCCCAAAATACCTGAAAAAAACCCTTGACTCTGTGCAGAAACGGGCGGTCCGTTTGATAGATTCTCCTAATTTAACTAACGGATTGCAATCTTTAGAGCACAGGCGCCAGGTGGGAATGCTGTCCTTGTTCTACCGGTATTACAATGGAAGATGCTCCGAGGAACAAGCGTCATTGATCCCCTCGGCACCGGTGCATAGTCGGGAAACACGCCAAACGCGCGCTCAACATTTGTACACGGTTGACATTAGTCACATGAGAACGGGTCGTTTCTACGACTCGTTCTTGAGTTCAACAGCTCGGCTGTGGAACGATTTGCCGGCCTCTGTGTTTCCTCCCTCCTACAATATGGGTCTCTTCAAGACCCATGTTCACTCCTTCCTCTCCTCAAAAACACCCTCCACACAGCATCCTCAAAGATGACATCGGCCCTGAGGGAAATTATTTTTTCCTCAGGGCCTCCTGTGTGGAGTTGATGTAAAAAAAAAAAAAAAAAAATGTTACCTTTGAGGGGTGCAGACATGCGTTCACCATTTGTCTCATTTTCAACTGTTGTCATTTAGTGTGTAAGAAAGAGCTGCAGCATTTTATTTATGTTTAAAGCGGTACACAACCCTTATAATTTTTGTTTGCTCAAAACTCTCATTTCCGGCGAACTTGTAACGATTATAACTTTTTTATTTCATAAACCCCTGGGGATATAAGTTCTTTATATTTAAAATTAATAAAAACAATACCTTACCATTAATATATATTACGTAAAATGATTTTAAAATTTTATAACCCGTTTTTCAACTATAAAGTTAGCGGTAAGCACCAGATTTTATTTTTCTAGACGATGAATTAATAACTTTGGGAGGTGTTCATTAGAAACATTTTTAATATTTGTAACACGTTCTTCAGAATTAATTAAAATGAACGCGGCAGAAAGGTCAAATCTCCAGGCCTACTAGGGCGAATTCGACCGTACGTTCGTGTATTACGTCGCGCCGCGGGCATATATTTGTTTACACGATTTCTTTACTTACGTCGTTAAGATTCCCACATTATTTTTCTTTTTCTTCTTTTCTTTGATGGGGCAAATTCGACAGGAGGTCCGTCAAATACACTGGTAGCGAGTCGCAATTTGTATACACGGCTTCCTTACTTACGTCGTTAGGATTCTGAATATATTTTAGGTATATTGTCGTCTTAAGAACAATAGCTAAACCATCAGCTCTTTGATGTTTGACGTTTTTGAATTTTTTTAATTCACTCACATTTCAAGATTATCCATTAAACTAGAATTCATACTTTCAAAATTATCGTCACAGATAGTAGTATTGTAAGGGCCTACGGAGACGTCACGGTGCGGTGTGTGAGAGAGATGTAAGAAAATGATTACTTTTTTTCCTTTGGAGGAAACAGACCTACGTATATTGTGTATCTCTTCTTTTGAAAGAGCTGCTAAGGTACGCATGTTTATTACCGCCGTTTTGTGCCGTCACGGTACCATAATCGTGGATCATCACGGTAATAATAAAAGCTCTTATTCGATCGAAGATCTGAAAATCCGAACATATCAAAAATGCAACTCTGTTTCCCGAACAGCAAACATTGTTCCGTATAATTCCGATTTTCAACATTAAACCACAGTTTGAAAATGGTCTTGTAAGCCGAAACAGCTGTAACAAAAATAAATATTAAAATACCTGCAGAACTTGATTAAATTTTTTTTTAAATCTAAATCTCAATTATATTATTCGTTCTTTATCCAATTTCAGTCTACTTTTGAAACCACGCAAGTAACGAAAATAAACTTCCAAATTCAGGTACGAAATATTTGAATACACCTTAATGAATAATTATAAATGGATATGTATTACACCCCGGGGAGGTTTTAGATAATTCAGTTATTTCGTTTGACCCTAAAATCCGGGTACGAACCAGCCTTAATTGAAATTAAGATCCTATTTTGGAATGTACGGATTATTCAACAATACCACAATACCAATAATAATAAATTAAATTAAATTACTTATGAAACATATTTTTAAACTGTTTTGAAAATAATGCATTTCAGATGTACGTATGATGAGGATTGAACCCAATCGAAAATACTTCCATACAGTACCACTTCCAAATCACAATCCAAAAATGTTTGCATTCATAATGTAGCCACGTTTTTTTTTTTCTTTTATTATTAGTCACAAAAAGATTCATAAATTTAAAAAAAAATTAAAGGGTAATTAATTACATAATAGATGTATTTGGCCCATAAATAAGCAGAACTTTTTTATATTTTTATTTATTTATTTAAGGAACATAAACAGTCTTAGTAATATAATAAACATGAGAGGATGATAAAAAAACAGACCAATTATTAATGTTCACAGATAGGTATTTAGAAACTAAATGTAAACTAGAATATTTAAGAAAAATTAAGAAAAGAAAACAGAACTAAGCAGCAATTAAAAAAATAATAATAATAGTACAAATCTGAATTCAACAAATCAATACACAACAATAAAATAAGTGTGATTATAACTAAAACAATAGGTATTTGGTTTGGAAAGGGTAAGGGGATGAGATGGATAAGGGAAAGTTAAGGGAAAGTTGCCACGCAAGTAATATAAAAATATTAGATACAATTAATTAATATTCATGAATATTTCTAGGTGCGACTAGAATGTGATACAGTGAAGTTCTGTAGCGACAGTAACTAACAGTAAATACGTCAGCACGTGTGTCTATATGGTGGGGTGTTATTATATTGGTTTTATTTGACGTGATTCAGTTTTTTTTTTACATTAACTCCACTCAGGAGGCCTTGAGGAAAATAATTTCCCTCAGGGCCTTTGTCATCTTTGAAGATGCTGTGTGAAGGGTGTTTTTGAGGAGAGGAAAAAGTGGACATGGGTCTTGAAGAGACTCATGAACTCAAGAACGAGTTGTAGAAATGACCCGTTCTCATGCGACTGATGTCAACCGTGTACAAATGTCGGGCGCGTGTTTGACGTGTTTCCCGATTATGCACCGGTATCGAGGGGATCAATTACGCTAGTTCCTCGGAGCATCTTCCTTTGTCATACCGGTAGAGCAAGGACAGCATTCACACCTGACGCCTGTGCTCTAAAGATTACAATCCGTTTGTTATGTTAGGAGAATCTATCAAACGGACGTTTCTGCACAGAGTCGAGTTTTTTTTTAGGTATTTTGGGGCTCCAGAACAGAGGTGGCTGCCAAGTTCAACCGTGGGGCGCACTTACGATTTGTACAGAGTCACCAGTTGTGAATTATTAAAGTATCTGCGGGCCCTGTACAGTATACCCAGTTTCTTAGAGGCTAACTTAACTGAACAGCTCAAGTTTTCAGTATAATTTTTAAGGTGAGTTTTAAATCCTTTTATATTAGTATTCATGTTTCTAATTTTTTCGGGCAATGAATTAAAAAAATTAAACTCCGAGATATTTATGATTTTACTGTCTTTTCTTTCAATAATTTTCTTTCTATTCATTAAATAACTTTTGTATTTAGTTTTTTGGAGGTTTTTCAACTATCACAAAAGGCACATTTTATGGTATGTATGATATGTTCTGGTAGATTTAATAATACTTCACTTTAATTTTGCCCTCTCAGAACCATCTTTACATGCACTGTACCCGTTTGGGGGAAACGAAGCGAAATCAAACGTAAAATCCTTGCAAACCCTGCAAATCAAGGTCTTTCGAATAATGTGGAATGCTCCTTCGCGGATGAAGGTAAACTTCATAAACAGAGACACTCACAACTCACATTCCCCTGATAAAGGAATTGATTAAATCACTTGCAAAACCTTTTTATGCCGGATTATCCGACCATGAAAACCCAACGATATATTCTTTATCTACGAGTAACTATGATTCAAATTCTACCTTCAAATATAACAGACCAAATACGGTGTAACTTCTGCAGAATCTTTAAGTTTAGTTTAAGCACTGGAGCGACCACGCAAAATAAATAAATTTGTCTCGATTGCTCGAGATTTCCAGAAAATTAATTAAAAAAATTTTGGCCATCATTAAAAAAAATCATACCTTTGAATTTTAACATAGAAACATGAAAACTTATTAAAGTGCTATATAGTCAATGAATGAACCTGTATTTTATTGTTTATTTCATGTTTGTAGAATTTGTAAATAAATTATTAAAAAATCCCGTGAGAGGTACTTATTCGCGTCAACATAGAATATTTTCGATTTCGGTATGTTGTCTGTGGAATATTTGATAATGAAAGGTTCATATATATTAAAAAAGGACTTCATTTTAATCGATAACAGCTGATCAAAAATACTGCATGAAAAAAATATATATTTTTAACCTCGTTCTAAAATAGTCTACGAAGTTCATATTTGCGACATCTATGGTCATAATAGATAAAACATTTCAATAGCTTCGTTTTAAAATACATGGATATCCATGAAAATGTTTTAAATAATTACAATAAATGTTTTACGAAAGGTAAGAAAATGTTTTCTAATTTTAGACCGTTATCAATCGCAGAAAAATTAAAGTGGTCCATTTTTCGACCATAATCACTCCAGTGTTAAAGAAAAATTTTCTCAATCCCGAAAATTCAATGAAATATCCAAAATGTTTTCTTTTCAATCCTTCAAGTACACCAAAAAAAGTTTTTTTTTATAGTAATGGTTCAATCATAATTAGAGAGCCTAGGGTGATAAAAGTATGTCGTATTTTGACTTTACCGGGTGCTACTTCGGGGAATCGGAATTTTCGTTATAAGGCCGCATATCCTCTCTGCATACTTACTTAAAAAAATAATCTTTTAAGGGATCAACTTCCCGAGGAATCAATTGGCAGAGAGATCAATCGGAGGTCCGCCGGATCAACTGTTCGGAGGATTAACTGTCGGCGAGCCAACTGTCATCGGATTAATTGTAATGGAACCGTTTACGAGTATGCAATAGACTCAATCCTAATATTGATGTTTATTTAAATAATTTTTAATCAAGTAATTTTCGCAGTAAGAATGTTTAAGCGCCTTTGAAGTGATTTTCTCACGAAAATAAAGCGATAAAATAATGCAAAAATTATCGTAAATGTAATGGAACTAACTAACTAACTAACCATCACGCCGTTTCCCCGCAGGGGTAGGCAGAAAGGACGGATCGCCAAACAACTCGATCTTGGCATACACTCCTTGCTTCGTTCACATTCATACATCGTCTCATACATGCTCTTCTATTATTCTGACTCTTGACATGGCCCGACTCAAGTATCTGATTCACTTGGTCGTGCCATGTCTTCCTCGGGCGTCCCCGACTTCGTCTACCATTCACATTTGCGTCATTTATTATATACATTCGGATAGGAAATATATCGATGAAAGATTTAGTTTTTATTTTTAAGATTTAGTTTTTATTTTTTGTTCACAAACCAATGAGTTTATATATTTTGTTTTCTTTATAGTTTTAATATATTATCATTTTATTATTTTAAACTTTGTAACTTTTCTCAGTAACTTTCACAACTATTACTATATTTAACTGCTTTACGGGCTTTATAACCTTGTACTTGAAATGATGTTTACATTTGTATCTAACAATTACAAATGTAAACATCATTTAATATTATGTTCTACAAAAAACATCAACTACCTAATGTGAACTAAACCAGGAAATTTGGCTGTCCTAAAACGGGAAATCTCCTAGTTGGACAGTCAAAGTATTTTTTTTTATAATGTATATGTATTTTTGTTTCAATAAATATGTATTTTTGTTTCAATAAATAAATAAAATAAATAAATAAATATATTCTCCTTACACTCCTTTCCTCATTCATTCGGGCCACATGCCCAAACCATCTGAGCGTCCCTTTCTTAATCTTATTCATTACGCTTACATCAGCGTGGTCATACATGGTTTTACCACACATACGTCTCAGGGATCTCATTTCTACAGCATTCAGTCTACTTTCATCCTTTCTCTGTTAGTTCCATGCCTCACTGCCATACATCAGGTTAGGTACCAGCACTCGTAGGCTAGACGGCTAGCTTCGCTTCTTTTGACAGTATTTTGTTGCCGCCAACGGCGTTCAGTCCTCCATTAATGGAGTTACCGGCATTCACCCTTCTTTCGATATCTCTATCAGTCTTTCCATCTCTCGTAAACATACTTCCCAAATACACAAACTCATCTACCTGCTCCAAGTATTCGTCATTCACAACTATGTTGTACATTGTTTTCGTACTCTCTCTTTTAAATACCATTACTTTAGACTTACTTACATTCATCATTAACTCATTCTTCATACATACTTCGTTCATCCTAGACACGAGCGACTGTAGAATGTAATGGAGAATTAGGAAAAATAATTTTATTTGCAAAATTACGTCCTTTGGCAAACTCTGTACGGGTTGATGTTATTGCATTTGTTTTCTCAGAGTTAACAGTTTTTGAACGACTTCATTCCGTATCTTATTCCGTTAATCCGTTAAATTGCCTCGTTATCCGTTACGTTAACATTAACGGATTAACGGAAGGCAATGCCGGGTGGTTTTTATGGCCTTAATTGGGCCGAAAACACCTGCCAAGCTTCCGTTTTGCTCAATAGATGTCACCAGGGGTTAATTATTTAACTCTCTATCTCGAGAAAAGGGCGGTGATTAGGTGAGAGAAGATTTACACCGTATTGATTGGCTTAGAATTGCTTGGGTAGAAATAATAAAATCAGGAAAAAACTTCGCAAAAATCATTATTTAAGTAATAAGCAAATTAACCATCACGCCATTTCCCACAGAGGTAGTCAGAGAGGATAAAGCAACATACGACTCTGCTCTCACATAATCTCTTTAAGATTTAGTCTTATGTTGGTAGGTACTCTGTTCTTTTTGAAGTAAAACATCTTTACGCACGCTCGCTTGAGGAGTAAGCTGGTGAATGCGTGACGAGAGCGTTACGAAAACGAGGCGAATGGTATTTGAGAGGGAGATATAAGTTTTTATTTATTTTTATTTTTTTTTTATTCTTCATTTTAATCACCCGCTAAACTGCCAAGGCAGTTTGTCAGCAGGTCAATTTGACAATATTAATAAAACACTAAAACATAAAATATTATAAGAAAACACAATAGCAAAATAGTTCCAGAAGAATAACTTATAAGTACCTACAATACAAAAGCATAAAATATACAGACAGACAGATATAACACAGGTAAATTACTGATAGATTAAATTAATTATAGATAGTATTTATACATAAGATTACAAACAATATCAGTACAAAAAGTTTTGACCCATTAGCCATTTTTTAATTTTTCTTTTGAGATCAGTGGGGCAATTGGATTCGATTTTGAAATTCATCGGCATCTTATTAAATATGGTGGGGACAAGATAAGTGAATGTCCGTTGGCCGTATTTATTTATAATTTTCGGAACGGACAAACCCTCATTTTTACTAAATCTAGTGCCATGTTCATGATCTACTTTTTCTTTGTAAATTGAGTCCGACAATAGGTTTTGGCATACAATTTTAAACCATAATATTCCTCGCACAGGTAATATGTTAACTGATTCATAAAGTAATTTTATGTCCCTTCTTTGTGCATAAACACTTTTGCTTACCAAGAGCTTAGTCAAAGAGTTTTGAATCGTTTGAATATAACCTATATTTGTCTTGCACGAGTTTCCCCAAGATGTTATTCCGTATCTGATAGTGGATTCCGCTAGTGACAAATAAATTATTTTTAGCGTACTAATGGGCATAAAATATTTTATTTTGTAAATTCGCCCCGCAATAGCTCTTAGGCGTTTGCAGATGTTGCTTATGTGGGTATCCCATTTCATTAGTTTAGTATTATTTCATTTCGTTAGTAAAGATATAAGAGGGCAAGAGAGAAAGGTGTGAACACAAATTTTCTTTCTCTTTTTCTCTCATAGCCAGTTACGTTCCGTTTATCTAAGACACAGTGCAGGCCTATTGTCTGTATCACACTGTAGGAGCAAGAGAGAGCAGTGAAGTTTTATTCAGTCGTGTGGTCTAAAGCACACTCGTATTTTTCATGTACTCTTTGTTCTATATTTTAGTATTTGATAAACTTTGTCGTGGGGTTTTTTTTAAGAAGACCTGAGGAAAATAATTTCCCTCATGGAATATGTCATCTTAAGGGATGCTATGTGGAGGGTTTTTTAAGTAGAGAAAGAGAAATTCTGGAAAGGCAATAGGTATGAAGGGTGGGTAGGAATCTGGGAATCAGTGTGTCCAGGAGTGACGGAAGTATGAATTCATCCCTTCAACTGCGGTGCAAGGCGATGGGTGGAGAGATTCTGACTGGAGAGGTCAAAAGACCTCTTCAACTAGTCTTCTCTTGGTCCGGCCCGCCACGCAGCAGGTGGGCAGACACAACGGCCACCAAGACCTTGACAAACCTCACCCCATGAACCCGGCACACCTGCACCACCAAACATAGCGAACCACTTGGGGTGACCTACTATGGCAGAGGTGTTGGTTATCAAATAAATGGTTTCCGGGGCGGCAGTACTCATACCCGCCTCCCATTAGGGACTTCCGCGATTTCATCTTGTATTCGCTTTCGCGTCAAATATTCTCCATTATTATGCGAACATCGCACAAGTTCCTACTGCTCTTAACTAAACGGAGCCAGTGGGACTATGGCATCCCTATTTATCATTTTGGTTGTGTTGTGATAATAAAGGGAGCGGGGTAGGGGGCAGTTAGGTAAGAGGAAGGTTGAGAAATAAATAAGTTTTGGAAACAACGCAACAACTAGTGGCCTCCGTGGTTGAGGGGTAAGGCTCTTGACTCGCAATCCAAAGGTCGCGGGATCAAGTCAGCAAATATTTGATTAATTTGTGTTTTTGCACTATAAATTAATTTTATAATAATATAAAGTATACTGGCTGACACGGCCACGCGTCGCTGTGTCTAACGAAAGACAACGCAATCTACTGGATGGTTACCCAACCAAGTGTTGTGTCGATCAATTATCTCACACCGCCATCTGTTAGAAACTTATGCAACTTAGAAATAAAAATAAAGCATTGTCCTACAACCAACATTTAAGCCGCCGCTATTCGAATTTCGACCGATTTCTCACATATCTCCCTTTAACATTTGAAGTTTTTAAGCTCTTAAAAAAATATATGTTATTTTTGAAAATAATACGTTCCACGCCGAAACGCAAATTATATGTAATTCCCTCGATAGAAAAAAATCGCAAAGTATGCTCCGGAAATAATTTAAAACAAGTCTATTTCTATTATTTTACAAGTTGCATTTGTGAAAAAATTCACAATGTTTCTTATGACACTTAAGATACGTTCCACGAGATTTTTGCTCTATTTTAAACTAGTCATGTTTTATTAAGCTTTTTCGTAATTTTCGCTTCAATTTTATCGATTTAAATATTAGCGCGCTATCACCAACATTTGTAATTACATATCTCTCCATCTTCTTCTTTTCGAGAGCGGTTACGGGGCCTTAATCAACATTGAATTCGCAATAATAAATATGGAGGTCAATAATCGAAATGAAAACCATCCAATCTTTTATGTTGGACCAAATTACACAAAGTAAGCTTAATTTCATCAAAATCGGTTAAGTAGTTTCAGAGTTTATCTCGAACAAATATCGTGACGCGAGATTTTTTATAATTAAAGATTAGCCGCACATTCCAAAGTGCAAGATGATTTCAGTATCGCCTTGGTGAGACCACCATTCAAAATTCCATGTTGCATGAAATGGCTTTTGCCGTGTTTGGTGACCAGATCTAAATAGCCAGGTATTTCCCCACTTTCCTCCTCCGCATCTTCTTCCCCTCCCCATTACCTTCAGCCTCACGACATACCCTAATTGCGGATGCCATAATCTCACTGGCTCCAGGCGGGAATAACTGGGACTCTTGTGAGGTATTCACATAAAAAAAAAAATTGAAAACAAAAACGGTTAGGCGTTCGGGTAAGTACTGAAAATACGCTACCAGTGTCCGCGAGGGTGGACAGAAGGCATTATGAAAGTTTCAAACATTTCCTATGCTTAATATAGCAATGCATAAACAATGTACATTGAAGCAAGTATATTTGATTTTTATATATATAGATAAGATCTGCTAAGTTTTTGAGTTTATTTTTATTATGACAGCTGTTTCTTTGTTTAAAATTCAGCAAGTTTCACAAATTAATTTAATTCAAGCAATTCGCAAGATTTTTTTACAAAACGTTGAACAGTAATAATGCCCCCTATCCTTGAATAAAATAGGCTGGTTCATTAAACGTTGGAATAACTGAACAAAACTGTTTTACTTCCGGAAAACACCGCTAGATGGCAATTTTCCTGCCTATCGGAAAATAAATAAATCATTGACATCGAGTGTTATTTTCAGAAACTAAATTATCTTTTTTTCGGCTAGGGAAATAAAAGTATAAATGTCTTACATTATTTTGCATATTTTCAATGTTTTTTTTTTTAAATTAATGTCATATGAAAACACTTGAAAACTAATTATTTAAAGTTCAAAAGATGATCAAAAATATTACTATCTTCTGTTATTTGTTAGCGATGTTGGAATAAACAAAATAAATAAATATTTTTTTCAGAATCCCTTATCTCTAACATATTATTTACATTTCATTTTACGTGTATAATGTTATGTTAGGTGGAGAGAAAAAAAAATGTGTTTTCAACGAAGATTAGGTAAACCGGTCAGTGGCTGAGTTGGCATCGCGTTTGAGTGCCACCCAGGCGACCTGTGTTCGATTCCTCGGCTGGCTAAGTCCTCCATCACGATACAAGTAACATTTTCTGCCTACTTTGCCTTGTGATAGTAGGAGATTTTCAAATTTTGTCGGGTTATTCATAACCCTGGAACATTTGTCTTTTTTTAACCCCTAGGATACGATCAACTACAATAGCACTGCAAAGAAATCATGACTTTACCTACAAATGCACTGCAATATTTGAGTGTAGAGCTAGGTTTCAGAAGTTTTTAACGCATTTTTTATTATTATACTAGATTTTACCCGCGGCTTCGCTCGCGTGGTTTTAGGGGAAAATTACTGTATTAAGAATTTTCTCACGTCTTCCAGTCCTCCAACTATCTCTGTGCAAAAAAATCACGTCGATCGATTGCTCCATTTATGATATTATTTAGGATTTTAGAGCAGGTACTTTCTATTACATAATTCAATTTACAAAATTCTGACATGACATTTAAATACAATAGCGAGTTCCCGGCATGCGTTTTGCTATACCACTTAATAAATAAATCCATTCATTCATTCATTCATTTATTCATTCATTCATTCATTCATTCATTTATTCATTAATTCATTCATTCATTCAATCATTTATTCATTCATTCATTCATTCAGTCATTCATTCATTCATTCATTCATTTATTCATTCATTCATTCAATCATTTATTCATTCATTCATTCATTCATTCATTCATTCATTCATTCATTCATTCATTTATTCATTCATTCAATCATTTTTTCATTCATTCATTCATTCATTCATTCATTAAATCATTTATTCATTCACTCATTCATTCATTCATCTATTTAATCATTCTTCCATTCATTAATTCATTCCATCTTTCATTCATTCATTCATTTAATCATTCTTCCGTTCATTCATTTATTCATTAAATCATTTCTTCACTCATTCATTTCTCGTCACGCGTTGTTATGCCACTGAATAATAAATTGTTTCTCCCTGCGTGACTTTTTCCATTCGTCCCGTTCTCCGTCCCCTTCCCCTTCCTTTCCCGCTTCCCCTTCCCGTCTCGCGTTCCCACTCCGCTTTCTCCGCCTTCCTTCTCCCCACTCCGTCACCCGCTTTCCCCGTCCCGCGAACCCACCTTCCGAGTTCCCCTTCCCTTCCATCTTCTTATCATTTTGTTAACTAATTTTTTATTTATTTACTTATTGTTTTTAATTTCTAATGTTTCTAAAGCGAATAAATTGAAGTAGATATGTATTTATATTTAAATTTTTAAACTTGTTTTTTCTTTGTTGAAGCTATGTTATTAAGGCCTGTCTCTATTAAATGATACGTAGACAGATTTCGGCCTATATTAAGGCCTATGTATCGGACATATTAAGGCCTGTCTCTATTAAATGATACGTTAACAGATTTCGTGTTCCCTTGAATTTCCCTTTCGTGTTGAATTCCAGTTTTAAAATATCTAGTAGTCATATTTACATACTGTGCGCCACTATCGTGACATTCTTAAGTCGTTTTTAAGAATTTATTAGAAACATGCTTGGTATTAATTAAATTTTTATTTCGGAATTAGTATAGATAGCTGGAGAAATATGATATGTAGGAGATAAAGAAAAAAATTATTAAGGGGATCCAATAGTCCAGGGAAAAATCGAAGTCGGAATTCACGCCCATTGTGGGAGGAGTTTAAAAATATTTGAGAAAAAGCTTTTGGAACGGATGAAAAAGGTATTTGAGAATTTTTTTTTACAGGTTGATTTCGTAAAGACCTAAAAAAAACATTAATTCCTTTTTTACACATTGTTTATTGTAACAACAAGGAAATTTAAAATTAATTTAACGGAACCGAGCGACGTGGAGTCACACGTCTGTTCCCTGCTCCGGCCAGGGTGTTTCTGAATGGAAGTGGGGTGTGGCAAGCCAGTAGTCCTTCGGTGAACGACATAAAGGTCACTTTGAAAATCCACATTCGTCGGCTGCCAGCCGTATTGTGAAATAACAAAGCAAATATGCATATTTTATTTTATTTTGTGAATATCGGGCGTAAATATCAATTTTTTTTGCGATTATCATAAAAGAAACTAAATTTGCTACTATAAGCAATAAAATTATATCCGAAAAGATGTTCATAAGTAGGAGAGTTTGCACTTGAAAGTGTTTTTTTAAAGACCTGTTACTTTATTTTTTTCTAGGCTTATTAAAAGATTTATAAAAAAAATGACCGATATTTTTAAGGGCCAAGCTATGTTTAACACGCATTATTTTATTGAAGCATCTATAATATTTCTAAGCGATCAAATTTTCAAAACAAAAACACATGATTTTGTGTGATTTTGCATTATTTACTATGGCTTCATCATAACAAATATTATTGTAAAAATTTGATTGTAGACAATTTTCTCAAACAGTTTACTAAATACCGTGTGAATTGAGATTTGGCGGTAATTAACATTGTTGCTTTTGAACATAAAAACAACACGTAGAAAAACTAAAAACAAAAATCATCCCATTAATTGGTGTATTTGGTAGAATTGCTCATCTTCTACCAACAGAGGTAAAGAGGGGCTTATACTTTAGCTTAATCCAGTCCCACCTAAATTATTTAATAGAAATATGGGGAAACACATACATTACGTACTTAAACGACTTACAAATAATACAGAACAAAGTTATTAAAAAAGTCTTCAACTATAACACAGACACTCCCACAAAAAAAAACTATACCAGGAAATGAACCTTTTGAAAATAAGAACACTGTACGAATATAACAAATGTCTTTTAATCTACAAAATACAAAATGAACTTATACACACACACACAACATTTATAAAAAAATCACAAGTACACGAACATTATACTAGACAACACAATAAATTGTACACAAATACAGTCAAGACTGAAAGTGGCAAGAGAAGTATTGGCCACGAGGGAGTTCACATATATAATCTCCTTTCAGATAACCTTAAAACGGAAAAGAATATAAAAACCTTTAAAAAAAAAACTATTTAAACTTAAGATGTTGGAACAAAATTAAAAATATTACTTCTTACTACTATATTATATATGCTCTGTATTTAAGTTAAGAAAGCGAAATATTATATTTCCTTTAACTTTTAACTTAAAAAAAAACTGTTTTATGAATAGGGATTATAATTAGTGTCCGACGGAAACAGGACTTTCTACCAAAACCGAAAACGAATCTTCGGTATCCGTCTTAGTTTTGGCCGAAACCGAAACCGATACCGAAGCTTTTTTAGACATGCTAAAAATCTATTGTTATTTTTATAGTTAACACGTGTTTAATGAAATCAAAAAACAATAATTGAAGTAGGTGTGTGAAAAAAAAATCTTTTGATATTACTGCTATAAAACAAACAAAATTTATAAAAATCAATAAACATGTTAACTACTTCTTGGACCAAAATTTGTCAAGAATAATAAGACAATAATAATAAGTCAATAATCAAAACTTACATTACAAACGAAGAACTTCATTAATTGAGTATTTTAACCGGCCGGGAAACTCAGCTGTTGATAGCGAGTGACACACGGGCCACCCGAACTCACCCGAAGTCAGCCGAACGAAGCACGATAATTCACGAACGCAGAGTTTCGGTGCGGCCGAAGATTTGGCAGATTTTCTGCCGAAACCGAAACTGAAGCCAAAACTAAATTTTTTTGCCAAAACTTGCCGAAACGAAAACGAAACCGAACATTTGGTCGGTTACTAAAATTGTTTTTTTAAACTTTGTAGGAAATTTTCCTGATCTTAGTGACATTATAAATATATTAGTTGAAGAGTATAAAAGATTTTTGTCACATATTGAGACAAAGTATAACGAGATACCATCACTGCCAGCATCTTTACTAATATCTTAATTCTTCAGGTGTTACAAGAGTTACAATGAGTTAGCAATGAAAAGCGTCCTTTATAAAATTTCGTTTAATATGTATAAAAATGAGTATAATTTTTTTACTGTAATCAAAGACAATCTTAAATTAATTTTTTTTCCTCGCACTTTACAACACCATTATTGGCAACTAATCTTTTTCTTTTTTAAATTTTCTTTCACGCAATGTGACGGTTTTTTTTTACTTGCCAAAGAAATTATTTCACTATGCCTTAGCAACAATTTAGCAGAAATTTAAAGAAAATAGTTAATAAAAAGGGACTTTAGAGTCCAAAAACGTTGAAAAATAATAGAAAAAAAGAAACGAGCATAAAGAAAACAATCAGGTCTTAGGACAGTTCCCGCAGCTGTTTCAGAACCCAATCCCTGAGCTTGTAGATCTGGGTGAAGGCGGTATAGGTGTTGGCCCTGCACGTTGTCTTTTCGTCGTTCAGAGGACCGTTGCTCACAATGCCACGAAGAAACCATCGGGTTTGCTGCGACAGGTCTTTCACCGAAACAACGAATCCTCCGCCGCTGTCACCCTGGCAGAGTGCTGAACCTGAAACGATATGGGATGGCTTAAGATTCTCACCGCTAAAAAATGTCCTTCAACGGAAGCAATATTCCCGACATGTCTTTCGTAGATAAGCTTCGTGCAACTCTACATGACCAGCTCAGGTTAGACGCTAGATCGAGACTAGAGTTAAGTTAGGCTCTCAGAAGCTGGGCACATTACATAGGACTTGCAGACAGTATACAATTGCTGACCCTGTACAAAGCGCAAGTGCGCCCAACTGTTGAATTTGGCAACCAAGTCTTGTCTGGAACTCCAAAATACTTTAAAAAAAAACAACTTTCGACATGTGCAGAAACAGGCGATCCGTTCGACAGTTTCCCCAATCTTAACTAATGGATTGCAATATTTAGAGCACAGGCGTTAGGCTAAAATGCTGTCCTTGTTCTACCGGTATTAAACGGCCTCCGTGGTCCCGAGGTAAGACTCTCGACTCACAATCCGAAGGTCGCGGGTTCGAACCCGGCGTGCGCAAATAAATTTTATTTGATTAATTTGCGTTATTTCACAATTTATTCATTTGAAATAATATATAGTATATTTGCGGCACGTTCCAGAGTGGAAGATACTATCAGTATCGCCCTGGTGTAAGACCACCATTCAGAATTGAAATGGCTTTAGCCGTGTTTAGTGACCAGATCTGAATAGCCAGGTACTTCCCCACCTTCCTCTTCCCTATCTCCTTCCCCTCCCCACTACCTTCAGCCTCACAACATACCCCGATTGGGGATGCCATAGTCTCACTGGCTCCAGACGGGAGCAGTTGGGACTCTTGTGCGGTATTAACTGTAAAAAAAAAAAAAAATTAAACGCTCGCCCAATATTTTTTCACACGAGAACGGGTCGTTTGACTCAGTCTTTTCCCGATCTGTGTGTTTCCTCACTCTTACAATATGGGTCTCTTCCTTTTTTTCAAAAAGACCTTCCACAGCATTCCCAAATTTGATACAGAAATAATTTTCTTAGGGACCCTCTGCGTGAAAAACAACAGCAAAAAAGTGAATTTTTTTTCTTACCATTCGTGTAACCTGCGCACATCTTATCCGTAGTCAGGTATTTACTAAATTTGTACTTGGCTAGTTCAATTCGGCACTGGTTGTAATTAACGATCGGAAGAGTCAGGGTCTTAATTGCAGATGAGGGGTCACCAGTTTCTGTTCTACCCCATACTGCAACCTAAAAATAACAAATCAAAAATTACTGAGTCTCTTTTTTACTTCCAATATGAACGTAAAAATTTTATTATTTAGGTTAGAATTTCCAACAATTCACAAATTAAAAATTTTGTTCACGTCTTCCGTTAAAAGAATTCTTGAATACAACTCAACAATACAGTCATCTTTCCTTAATAATTACAATAATCACACGGGTCTAAAGCAAATTTCTAGGAATTAAATTAACATTATAATTGGAATTCCTTCAGATTCAATAGATTGTGATTTATTATTTAGTTCATTGAAATTGTTGAAATAAAGTTACGGAAGAAAATATTTTTATCTTTTTTTGTATTCTGTTGTTAGTTGGATAACCCTGATATTTTAATGTCATTAGATCAAGGTTCCCTTGTATGTGTTATTTATATATTTATTTACGGTATAAATTATTTTTTGATAAAAATGGATTACAAAACATTTACACAGAGTTATTATTTAAATGAACTCAATTTTAATTAAGCGCCCTTGAGGTGATTTTCTCACAAAAATGGCGCTATAGAAATTATCCAAAAATTATTCTCTAGATTTTATGTCCGGGTTAAATCTTCCTCACAGGAAAAACTTAATCCTTCCACACACTTTTCCACAAATGCTAATCTAGTCAATTCACGCGATGTAATTGCATTGTATAAGTATACTAAATACAAAACTATACAAGAACAACACGTCAACCTACCAGAGACCAAATGGGAAAATACTTCACCGACTCCAGATATTTTCATATCAGAGGGTTCGGCTCGATAGAACTCCTAACTGAACCGATAAATCCTACCGATCCCTTAATATAAATATTTAAAAAATCTTTCGTAATCCTACATATATTTAATACGACTGATTTTTGCATTTTTATATAAAGATTCATATATTTTATATTTTTTATATTATTATTATTATTAAAAATTATTAACAATTCTGTAAACAAAAAGTAAACTAATAACTCATCATCATCATCATCTTCATCCCCTTATCCTATTCGGTTCGGGGACCCATTGCATCGACAAGGCTCCTCCATACGTCCCTGTCTTGAGCTGACTGTTCGGCCTCCGTCCATGGCAGTCCCATCCTCTCCTCACACAGTTTCTGGAGTTGCCTCGCCCAGCTGTGTCTGGGGCGGCCCACTGGACGTCTACCCTCTGGAATCGCACATAGTATCTTCCTTGGAATTCGGTCATCAGGCATTCTTAGCCTACACCACCTCAGTTGCGATTTTTCTATGAATATTAGCAGTGGTTCAATGTTTAGATCGTCTCGGATCGTCGAGTTTCTTATATGATACCATTTCGTTACCCTTCCACTCTCCCTGCCGTACGTAATGAATTTCGGCAGCTTTGACTCTAGAGCGCGTTCGTTCGCTTAGCGTCGGTGAGCGTCGGGCGATATACTGTTTTGAACACTGCCATCTTTATGTTATACTGAGCTCGGCTTTCCTTATCACTGAGCTGTAGAGAGGACGCAACACACCGCTTGCTAATAAGCTAAACTAATTATTATTTTCAAAAAATATGTTAAATGTTTTTTGTAAGTTTTTTCGGTGCTGTTGAAAATATTTGGTACTTCTGCATATTGGTTACCTAAGCTGTGTGCGCATGGTACGTGGGAGTTCATAAACGAATTGATATTGATATAATTGTTGCATTCAAAGATATTTTTACTTCGTGTGACTCTTTTAGGAACATGAAATTAAATCAATAGAGAATTCCAGTCCAATTTTTGAATTTTTTTTTTTAATAATGACCTTCTAACTTTAATAACTGCATTTTTATTTTTATTTTTAGTTAGTTTTAATAGTTAAAATAAATGTCAAAGTTTTAATTTTTCAAGATCCCCCGAAAACCACCGAATCTAGTGTGACGTCATCATGACTAACCGAAGTATGAATTTGTATGGAACTGGAATCAGCTGTTCGACTCCCGCCATTTTGAATTTCAGCATTGGAGCGTTTTCATAGACATTACTGGGCAATACGATCGTTTTTTGTACAGTTAAAGTTTTTGAATATTTTAAATAATATAGATAAACTAATAGAGATACTTTATTTTTGATACTGAATTATTTAGGCCTAAATAATGTATCAATAAAAACAAAAACTATTGTATGTCCAATTCTCTATAAACCAAAAACACGGAATGCCGAACGGCTTGCGTCTTATTTCTATTGATTTCTATACAACTTTGACCCAGGTGACGCGGCGCGGTGACGTCACGCCGCCAAAATCCAGCAGTAGGGTGTTTTAATGACACGTCTTAAAATGGACTTTTTAATATTTTTTTTAAAACTCTACGTTAAATATTATGTAATAAATTTTATATATTCAGAATAGCGTATATTGGTCTATATGAACATATTTTTTAAACCCATAATATTTTTCACTGGAGTTCCTTATTGCAATAATGCAAGGCTATCAATGAGGGAATCAATGATATTAAAACGAAAAATTACTTCGGATACCAATCTTCTGTTGGAGAGCTTTATTAATTTAAGATTTTTATCAGACAGTTATTTTTAATATGAGTTTACATTTTTTTGTGTTGTTGTTTTAATAAATGAAAAGAATAAAATAAATAATAAAAGTTATAGACTAAAGAAGTGTGCAAAAATATTGTGACATATTTTGTACCGTTTTCGGCAGCAGCAAGCTTTTTTCGGTAGCAACAAGCTTTAGTAAGTATTTTGCCAATGTTGTTGATATTTTTAATAAACCTCTATTGAATTTTTATTTTTTATTTTTTTTGTTATTGTTTTTGGGGTGTTATGCCGTGTTTCGCTACCTTCTTCTTTAGCCAACGTTTCGGACAGCGTTACAGTGTCCATCATCAGGGCAGATGAACCGAAACGTTGGCTAAAGAAGGAGGTAGCGAAACACGGCATAACACCACAAAAACAATAACAAAAATACTTTTTGGCCGTGAAAACCTAAAAACATACCAGCCTCTATTGAAGTATAAATCTGCACTTTTTAAACACTTTATCAGTACAAATTGTAATGAGGTCACTGCAAAATGGATTTTTAGTTTTTTGACTTCATTGATTTAATTAACTGTGTATTAATGATGTTCGTTTTTTCTTGTTTTGTTTACTTATTTTTTGTTTACTTATTTTTTTATTTATTTATTATAGATATATAAGTGTACAGTAAAGTTATATAAATTACATATCGGTACAGAAATTATTTAAAATTGCAATCTTACCAAAGAAAAAGCTAGTTTTTGTGTTTGATGAGCGAGTTACACTAATTATAACAGAAATAGAATAACATTATGCAATAGGTAAGTATATAATAGGAACAATTGAAACTTCTGGATCATCTATATGTGTATACATACATAGGATACGATTACATACTAAAATATTGTGCACTTAAGAGAAATTTAAAAAATCTAAATAAAATAGAGATGAATATAGATTGAAAATAAATAGAAAATTGATAATAAATATGCTCTTGAATTATAACGTCTCCACTCTATCTAACCGGCGAACATACCTTGACCTCATGACTCTATATAAAATCTGCAACAACGTTATTGACTGTCCTGACCTACTGAAACTAATTAACTTCAAAATACAACACAGAGTAACAAGGTTTAATGACTTATTCCACATAAGCCGGACGCGTACAAATGCTGGTGTCAGGGATCCAATCAGAAGAATGTGCGAATCGTTTAATCAAAATCAAAACCTCAAGGATTCCGACACATTTTTTGATACATACTGTTCTTTTAGTAGAAAATTGAAGTCTGTTTTCCTACAAAGTACAACAACTTAGACATCATACTTCGTTTATAACTCTCAGGTATTTTCTTTTAGACATACTTCGTTTATGATTTTAAGTACTTTTTTCTTTTAAATTCTGTTTAACATTATTTTTTATCTATTTATGTATTTTTTTCTTGTGTCTTACCATCTCAATTTCTGCAAATATAGTTTTTAAACTTTTGTAAAGATATTGCGCATTTCTCTCATCTCTATTTTTGTAAAATAATATTCTTATGTTTTTCCCTATTTATATGTAAAAATATTTGTACATGTTTTTATCTGCTGTTAATGTCAATTCGTGAGAAATAGTTTGGATGCAGGTGAGTTCTCTAGTTGTTGTCTTGTATATTCTTGTCAATTAACATCTGTATCTGTATTTTCTCCTTAATAAATAAAAAAAATAAAAAAGATAGAGAAAAACAGGTAATTATTTAGTCAATTATTCCTGATGAAGTGTAGCTTCAGTTTGAGTTTCAGTTTATTGATGTCTTCGGTTTTTTTATTTCAATCGGAAGGTTGTTGAAGTACTTTATTCCTAAATAAATATAATTGTTTTGCAGTAGTTTGGTATTAAATTTTGGTATTTTGATGTTGTCTTGATATCTTTTTGATTGGTGGGTGTCAAATTTTTTGCTGATATTATCTTTGTAAATTTGGATAATTGCATTTTTCTTGAAGATGTTCTCTACTCGAGGCACCGTGGTTCTCTACTCGAGGCACCGTGAAATCTGCGAAAAGCGTTTCTGTTGGATATGTGGAGGGTTTCTTTAAGATTACTTTAATGATTAGCTTCCTAAAGAAACCCTCCACATATCCAACAGAAACGCTTTTCGCAGATTTCACGGTGCCTCGAGTAGAGAACCACGGTGCCTCGAGTAATGTTGTAATGTTTTAAAAAGACACAGTTTTTTGTTGATAATCAAGAGATGCCGTTAGGCTTAAAACTTCTACCAAGTTTTGAAAAATGTGTACGAGTCGAATTGCCGAAGACACAAATACTGCCGAGGTTGCCCGAACAGCCACTGCCTCTGGGGTTGGTCAACGCTCGCCAGCCAGCTGAGATATAATTCGTGGCCAGTAAAGGTCGGTCGTGTGACCCGGTGGTATAATATATTGTAAACACATAAATATAATAACAAACTAGACTGTAACGAGGACGTTTTTATTCTTGATGAACCCCGACACAACAATTAGTGTATGCCAGTGGATAAGGCAAATATTACACCTATATAAACTTTCTTAAAATTTTTCGTTTCTTTCTTTCCTTTTTTCGTACTAAAAGCGTCAATAATTGTTAATCTTGTAGGTAAGTGGCACTTGAGTTGTTAATTCTAAACAAATAATATGGTTAAAGAAATGTTGAATATTTTTTTTTTTAATTTCTTTAATTTTGTTTTACCTTTCCAAGTACGCCATCGGTAGTTTGTTGTGTGTTGAGCTGTTCATCTAAAAGGTCGAAGCACACTGCGCCAACGGAGTCTGAGAAGGCGAAGGGTTTCTCCAGCACCACAAGAGCCAAGTCGCTCTGTTGGTTTTGCTCGTCACCTCCGTAGCGTTCGTGGAACACGATTTTGCTCACCTAAAATAACACAGATTTTTATTTCATTACTGATTCAGACCCGTGATAAGATACATCTATACTTTCTATACTTATATTATAAATGCGAAACTGCTTGAGTTTGTTTGCTACGCTTTCACGCATTAACCAATAAAAAGACTTTAAAATTCTTTCACAAATAAAAAACTAAATTATATGCGAAGACTATAGGCTGTATATGATGGTAAGCTCTGGCGTTATGAAATTATGAATATTGATATATTATAATTTGTAATACGTTTTCTGTTGATATATTTGTGGGCTCTATGCTGGTAGGTACTCAGCCTCCTACCTACTGGCCGGCTACTGCTCCAGAAAATTCACATAAATAGAATATGTTTTGTTTTTTTTGGACAAGCTTATGTTTTGGAATAAATGTCAGATGAGAGCTCCCATATTAAAAGTATAATTCGTAACGTATATAAAGATACGTATAACGTATATAGCTGATAAAGATTTGCGAAGAATACGCTGCTGAATATAACATGGTCTACAACCCAACTAAATCTGTGTTGATAGTATTCAAATCAGGCGCAGGCACCATAAAAGTACTACCCGTCAGCCTAAACGATACAAAAATAGCTGAAAAATTCGAGGTCAAATTCTTAGGACACATCATAACAGCGGACCTCAACGATGACTCGGATATTGAGCGACAGAGAAGATCACTGTGCATTAGGGCAAATATGATTTCTCGAAGATTTAACAAGTGTAGCCCAGGTGCAAAAAGGCAACTTTTTAATAAATTATTATAACCAACCAACCCGGAAAGTAGGGAGGTCCTGGGTTCGAGTCCCAGAGGTGTAAATATCTTTTTCTGATTTTTCTGTTTCCAGATTTTCGATTGAGTTTCGCTCATAATGTCTTCATTTAATTAAATATTACAGTTTGAGGTTTTACTCATAAAGTTAAAATAATAAATAATAATATTCATCCCAGACTTGCAGAAGAGTCAATAGATGTCGCACATTAAATAAAATGGATAATAATTTATCCAGACACCATCTAGATTGCATTTAGTTCGAGTTGAATCTTGCAATCATTCATAAAGATAGCAGCCAATAAAAATATGCGTTAAGAAAAATGAATATGGGTGGTTCTTAGTCGAAGTATGGTACAGTTAAAAGTGACCGAATTGGATATCGACACCTTAGCTCAGTGGATAAGAGCGCCCAACCCGGAAAGTAGGGAGGTCCTGGGTTCGAGTCCCAGAGGTGTAAATATCTTTTTCTGATTTTTCTGTTTCCAGATTTTCGATTGAGTTTCACTCATAATGTCTTCATTTAATTAAAAATTCTTTTTTTCTTCGAGCATTATGAAATTTAGGTGGCAGGCGAGATGTTTGAAAACTGAATGTAAGGGAATGAATGTATGGATTGCGGGAGGGGGTGGGGGGGGATAATGGATATGTGCAAGCGCTGCAGTAATTTCCCGCGAGCGAAGTCACGGGGAAAAGCTAGTTACATTATAATTGTGGGATTTATAAGGCTGAAAGTATTTATTAAAATAACTGGTCTCAGGATCATTTTCTTTCAAAAGAAGAAATTCATCTTTTCAATTTAAGTCACGTCACAACATCCTAGTACTTAAGTTTAAATTTATTGTACACTATTTTTTAAATTATGTTATAACAATGAAATAACTCCTACGCCAAGCTCAAGAGCTAGCACTCTTAATTGGCGTAGAAAATCATTGAATTATGTATTTCACTATTTTGTTTTGCCTACTACTTTGTACAATGCTGTAACAATGTTGTAAATCAAACAATAAAATTAAAAAAAGTAAACTGGAAAAATCGCGACATCTAAGCAATGACATGCTAATCGAACAAAGAATTGTTTCAGCTTGTGAAATGACATTCATTCACTGGACCTAGTTGAGTGAAACCATGCACAACTGCCAAACATTTATACAAACCAAATACACTCAATATATTTATCGCTTGTTTGATGTACTAAATAGTTCCAATATTAAAAATTAAAGCTTTATTTAATAATGCGTTTCAGCTCAATGCGTTTCACCACTGATAATATATCACCAACATAAGTATTACTAATTAACGTGCTAGCAGCTTCTGGATAGTTAAATTGTTCATCGTTTGCGAATTGATGAAGTGTACGAATCGATAAAAAGGGTGCACATGCGGTCCCATATGTGACTGTTTGTAATTAAGATTGTTTTATAGAATAATTGGGCAATTCTCGCCATAAAATATGTTAATAACTGGAAGATTTCGCATCCACGAGTATTTGTCGATACATTTGATGGATGTCAGCTGTAAAAACGATTTTGTGTATTCGAAAATTACACATGAATTCGACGATGTCATTTTCTAATTTGGGACGGACCAAGTATGTCGTTCAATGACGTTCCCGATGAAGTTTTAGTATTTTCATCAAAAACGACCCTTAAGCCGCCGCTACCCAAATTTCTACCGATTGCTTACATATCTACCTTAAACATTTTAAGTTTTCAAGCTCTTAAAAAATAAATGTTATTTGTGAAGATAATATCTAGATACGTTCCACGCTGAAACGCAAATCATATGAAATTCCTTCGATAGAAAAAAATTGCCAAGTATGCTCCGAAAATTATTTTTACAGGTCATTTTTGTGAAAAAATTCACAATGTTTCTTTAAATGATCTTCTACGAGATTTTTGCTCTATTTTAAACGCGTCATGTTTTATTAAGCATTTTCCCAATTTTCGCATCAATTTTGTCATTGAAAATATTAGCGCGCTCTGTCCAACATTACATATCTCTTCATCTTCTTCTTTTTGAGCCGGGAAGCGTCGCCTTAAACGAATTGTAGAATTTTTTTCTTTGAATATTCCATGAGGGGGAATGAAATGGATACCAAAAATTTTTGATTGAGGTGGTATTTTCAACCTGTGGGCAGATTTTCCATATCAATTTTCGAATCTTCTGGAAAGCATTAATGAAATTAAGATTGAATTTCATTTTACACATTTTGAACGTGTGAGTATTTTGATTGAAGAATAGTTATGTCAGATTCTTCCTTTTTCAAAGCATTGGTTTAATACATGAGGTACAACAACATTTTCTAGACTGCTTGTTTAGTCAGTAAAACGAGTTCTAAACGAGGCTGACATTTCATACTCATATTCAGATGACTTGTAGCACTTCATTGAGAATGCTGGGTTTTGTTCTGCGTATTGCAAGGAATTTTAGAGACACCCGTGTTCTCAAAATTTTATTCAATTCCTTAGTAAGGAGTAGATTTGAAAGTGGGTCGGTAATTTGGAGTAAAATATTCCCTCATGTTGGAGAGAGTTCAGAAGAAATTTCTAAGATTTCTATACATGGGGGAGTATGGCTATTATCCGTGGCTCTATCCTACCGACTTTCTTTTGGGTAGGCTCGGAATGAACCGGGTCAGAAGGGATGTACACATTGCTACGCATTTCTTCAGATTGATCCGCGGATGGTTTGAACACTCAGCTATCATGGAGAGCATTCATTTCTATGTTCCCGATGGGTATCTTCGCCACCGACAGCATAGACTGTTCTATCTTCCGGCCTGCAGGGCAAACTTGCCAATGGTCATGCCGGTCGGGAGAGCAATTTCACTGTTAAACAGAATTAATTCGGATATCGACATATTTAGCGTTAGTGAAGCTGCCTTTAAAAAGCAAGCTCTATTAATGCTTGTATTGTTTGTACCAGTGTTACAAAAGTATTTTAAAAACGAATTAAATGTAAAATTTTGTAATGTTTTTAAAATAGTAAAATGAATTGAATTGAATTGAATAAAATCATTTTTATCCGATGATTTTAACGACTTAAGGCGGTTCACAACCCTAATATTTTTTGTTTGCTCAAAACTCACATTTTAACCATTTCCGGCGTGTTCGTAACTAAAATAACTTTTTTAATCCAACAGACAGGGATGTAAATTCTTTATATTTAAAATGTATATTTTACGTACAACTATTTTAAAACTTTATAACAAGGTCAGGTATGTTTTTAGGTTTTCACGGCCAAAAAGTATTTTTGTTATTGTTTTTGGGGTGTTATGCCGTGTTTCGCTACCTCCTTCTTTAGCCAACGTTTCGGACAGCGTTACAGTGTCCATCATCAGGGCAGATGAGTAAATGATATTGGTGAGAGTGTTTACTTATGTGTGTCGAATCGATACCGTGCTGCCAGCTCCATTTCTCTACGAGCTGGTGTTAGAAGACATTCAGCATGGTTTTTTGCGTTTAGCTTTGGTGTAGCCGTCAATTACTGGATACCAAGAACTATTGAGCTTAGCTCCGTCGTCTCTGTTAATATTGATGGGGTTTTTATGGATTTCAATTGCCTCCGTAATTAGGCGTGCTCTGTAAGTTTTGGGTCTTCCCAGGACTTCAGGAACAAATCCAAAGTAATGGCCGGTTTCGATTAAGTGCTCGGCGATTGCCGATTTGTCAGGGTGGCCAAGTTTACAAGCACGAAAGTGTTCCGAAATCCTTTTGGAGATCGTCCGCTCTGTCTGGCCTACATAGACCTTGTCACATCCGGAACAGCTGAGTTTATATACTCCATCTGTTTCCAGAGGAAACTTAGTCTTTGCCGACCTCAGTAGGTCTTGGATTTTTGTCGTAGTTCCGAAGACCGTCTTGATGTTCTCTTTTCTCAACAGCCTGGCAATTTTGTCTGTTACATTATGGACGTAAGGCAGGAAAGCGCATCCTTTTGACTCTTGTTCACCCCTGTCTTCGTTTCGTGCTGATTTGGCTCTTATGATTTGCCTTGTCTGCCTTGCTGGGTAGCCGTTACGCTCCAGTGCATCGGTGAGTTTGGTCAGTTCTAATCCGAGTTTTGGCTCCTCACATATTCTGGTCGCTCGGGTTACCAAAGTATGGATGAGACCTCTCTTCTGAGCGGGGTGATGATGCGAATCAGCGTGGAGATACCTATTTGTATGTGTTGGTTTCCTATAGACTGTGTGTCCTAGGCTACCATCCTCTTTTCGCATCACCTCCACATCCAGAAAAGGCAGGACTTTTTGGTTATTTTCCAGCTCCATCGTGAATTTAATTTTGCTGTGTAGTGAGTTGAGATGGTCCAGGAATTTGTTCAGTTTCTCTGTTCCGTGAGGCCAGATGGCGAAGACATCATCGACATAGCGCCACCATACTTTAGGAACAGCCGAAGCTGTGTCGAGTGCCACTTCTTCAAACTTCTCCATAAAAAAGTTGGCTAGAACTGGCGACAATGGACTGCCCATCGCAACTCCCTCCACTTGCTCGAAAAGTTCACCCTGAAAAGCAAAATAACCTGTTTTGAGGCAGTGTTCAAAAAGTTTGCAAATGTCATCCTCATAAATCTCCCTGAGCAAAGTCATGGAGTCTTCTAGAGGAACATTTGTAAAAAGAGACACTACATCAAAACTGACAAGGATATCTCTTTCATCAGTCTTTACCTTCTTGAGCTTACTGATTAGATCTGTGGAATCCTTAATCCAAGATTCAGTTTTCCCAGTTTGCATCTGCAACAATCTCGATAGGTATTGGGAAAGTTTGTACGTCGGTGCACCAATAGCACTGACAATCGGTCGCATTGGGTCTTCCCAGGACTTCAGGAACAAATCCAAAGTAATGGCCGGTTTCGATTAAGTGCTCGCTAAAAACTTACAGAGCACGCCTAATTACGGAGGCAATTGAAATCCATAAAAACCCCATCAATATTAACAGAGACGACGGAGCTAAGCTCAATAGTTCTTGGTATCCAGTAATTGACGGCTACACCAAAGCTAAACGCAAAAAACCATGCTGAATGTCTTCTAACACCAGCTCGTAGAGAAATGGAGCTGGCAGCACGGTATCGATTCGACACACATAAGTAAACACTCTCACCAATATCATTTACTCATCTGCCCTGATGATGGACACTGTAACGCTGTCCGAAACGTTGGCTAAAGAAGGAGGTAGCGAAACACGGCATAACACCCCAAAAACAATAACAAAAATTTATAACAAGGTTTTCAACTACAAAGTTAGCGGTGAGCACCAGATTTTATTTTTCTAGACGATGAATTAATAACTTCGGCAGGGATTCGTAAAGAAACATCTAACATATTTGTAACACGTTCTTCAGTATTAATTAAAATGAATGCGGCAGAAGTTCGAATCTCCAGGCCCGCTACGGCAAATTCGATGGTACGTTCGTTTAATGCCGTGCCGCGGGCGTGTATTTGTTTACACGCTTTCTTCACTTACGTCGTTAAGATTCACAAATAATTTGTCTTCTTCTTCTTTTCTTTGATAGAGCAAATTCGACAGTAGGTCCGTTCAATACACGGGTCGCGAGTCGCAATTTGTGTACACGGCTCCTTTACTTACGTCATTAAGATTCTGAATATATTTTAGGGTATATTGTCGTCTTAATAGCATTCAATGCTGACGTGCAAACGCTTTTCATGTCTAATATCGCCAAATTGTGTTTTATTTTACCGGAAACAATTTTACTGGAAATTTTACCTCCGAGAGCTGTCATAAGACAACCAAACCAAATTTTAAATTTTAAAAATCAACATCCAATAATAATTAACTCTTTTCTTCACAAACCTCTGATCTTTGGACAAAATTACTTCTCTCTCTCTCGTCATCCCAATCTCTGTAATACTTTCCCGCTGCCACTTTGTAATAAATGGCAGGAATGGGCTCGTTGTTGACGGGGTCCCAGAAGCAATGGCCGGCTGCAAATCACAACAAAGTTAGACTTACATTGTTATTGGCTTTTGTACATGAGTTTAATTATTTGCATTATTAGTTAACGAGAGGAGAGCACTCTGTTGATACGTTCAATTATAATTTCGCTAAGGGTCTATTATAGAAATTGAGAGTAATTAATTAAAAAAAATATATTAAAATTAGAAATTAGTCGATCCTTTCTTCTCTCCAAATGAAAAACAAATCGAACTTCAAACTGATTTATATTAGTAACATAGAAGACATGCTGTGGAAGTTTATTCTATGCTTCCACCACTCTATTTGCAAAGAAGTGTTTCCTTGCATCCACAGAGATTTACTTGTTTGTATTGGTGGTGAAGATATCTTAAAAACTAGGAACGGAAGCAATATTCCCATTTCATTGGTATGCTAAACTTAACTCTAAATTACTAATTAAGCTCAGGCACAAGGGCTCCACCGAAGCCAGAGTCAAATTAGCCCCTCGGAAACTGGACGTACTGTACAGGGCCCAAAAATACTTCAATAGTGTACAATAGTGTAGGGCCTCCTGTGTGGAGTTAATGTAAAAAAAAAAAAATTACAATTTAAATTCAAAACTGTATCAGGTATATGATAAATCTTGTTTCTATTGCATTCCATTTCAATTTGGGAGGCGGGAATGGGTACCGCCGCCCCGGGAACCTTTATTGGATAACCAAAACCTCTGCCACAGGTCAATCAAGTGGTTTGCTACGTTTGGTGATTTAGCAGGGGTGCCCGGGTTTATGGGGTGAGGTTTCTAGGTCTTGGAGGCGGATGACCAGGACACACTGAACCCCAGATTCCTACCCACCCCTTAAACCCTTTTCCTTCCCGGAATTCTCCACCACTTCCTTTCCTAAAAATAAACCCTCCACACAGCATTCCCAAAGATGACATAGGCCTTGAGGGAGATTATTTTCCTAAGGGCCTCCTGTGTGGAGCTCATGTGAAAAAAAAATTGCTGACCAAATCGGAAGGGCGCTCCACTGTTGAATTTGACAAACAGCTCTGGTATGGAGTCCCGAAATACCTGAAAAACTCTTGACTCTGTGCAAAAACTGACGTGTCCATTTAAAAGATTCCCCTAACTTAACAAGCGGATTGCAATCTTTAGAGCATCAGGTAGGTATGCTGTCCTTGTTCTACCGGTATTACAATGGAAGATGATTCGAAGTGCTCCGACTAGCGACATTGATCCCTTCGACATCGATGTCGGAAAACATGCCAAACGCCAACATACGTACACGGTTGACATGTGTCAAATGAGAACGGGTCGCTTCTACGACCCGTCATTGAGTTCAGGTCTTGAAGAGATCCATGTTTACTCCTTCCTCCCTTCCAAGAACCTCCAAACGCATCTTCAAAGATGACATGGGCCCCGAGGGAAATTTTCCTCAAGACCTTTTGCGTGGAGTAAATGTAAAAATAAAGTCCAGATAAAGTTTTGAAATTCTCTAAAAATTCACCCTTTTTTTTCTTTCTTTAGTTGTTTAATTCCTTGAGTCTATCTTCATGTTTCCGGTTTTTAAAAGATCTTGGTATTTTTGTGAATTGTCTCTGCACTCTCTCTATATCATGTACCGGTTAGTAACAATTTCAAAGATTTCGAAAAATATTTATCAGTTTTGTGTTGAAGTCCAATACATACCGGTGACAACAATGTTTGAGCGGATGATACTCCCGCCGCAGATCAGAGTGAACGCTTCTCCTTCCTTCTGGAATATCCCCACGTGCCAGTAGAAGATGCTCTTCTCAAAACCACAATCTGCAAATCCATATTAATATTATAAATGCGAAACTGCTCGAGTTTGTTTGCTACGCTTTCACGCATTAACCAATTAAAAGACTTTACAAATTCTTTAACCAATAGAAAGCTAAATTATATACGAAGACTATACGTATACTGTATATGATGGTAAGCTCTGGCGTTATGAAATTATAAATATTAATATATTATATTTGTTATACGTTTTCTGTCGCTAACAAAAGCGAGTTTTTGCTAACGTCAGAAAAAGAATCGTTTCCATGGAAACGATGTTGATATATTTGTGGGCTCTACGCTGTTAGGTACTCAGCCCCCTACCTACTGGTCGGCTACTGCTCCAGAAAATTCAAATATTAGAACACGTTTTGTTATTTTTTGGACAAGCTTATGTTTTGGAATAAATGTCAGATGAGAGTTCCTACATTAAAAATGTAATTCGTAACGACTGAATAATAAATAGCATATTTTTTTATTGTATTTACAAACTTCTAAATATTTAACCAATGAACCAATGAACAAAATTGGATAATTCTTTTTTTCTCTGAGCTAAAGCATTATGAAATTAAGGTGGCAGGCGAGATGTTTGAAAACTGGATGTAAGGGAATTAATGTATGGAATGCGGGAGGGGGTGGGGGTGGGGGTGGGGGTAAGGGGTGATAATTGATAAGTGCAAGCGCTACAGTAATTTCTCGTAATACCTTGCGAGCGAAGCCGCGGGGAAAAACTAGTATACAATAATCCTATCTTTACAAAAGAGCGCATTTATTCCGATTAAGGATTCCATTAAATATTTATTCCGATTAAAGATTCCATTAAATATTTATTCCGATTAAGGATTCCATTAAATATTTATTCCGATTAAGGATTTCATTAAATATTTATTCCGATTAAGGATTCCATTAAATATTTATTCCCATTAAGGATTCCATTAAATATTTATTCTGATTAAGGATTCCATTAAATATTTATTCTGATTAAGGATTCCATTAAATATTTATTCCGATTAAGGATTCCATTAAATATTTATTCTGATTAAGGATTCCATTAAATATTTATTCTGATTAAGGATTCCATTAAATATTTAAGAACAAAAGCAAAACCATCAGCACATTGAAGTTTGGCGTTTAGGAATTTTTGAAAATCACTCACACTTCAATATTATCCTTGTAACTGTTTTCCATATTTTCAAAATTATCGTCCCGGCTATAAGTATTTTAGAGGCCATCGGAGACGTCACGGTGCGGTGTAAGAGAGATGTAAGAAAATGATTACTTTTTTCCTTCGAAGTAAACAAACCAACGAACATTGTGTATCTCATATTTTGGAAGAGCTAAGGCATTATTGATTTATTTTTATTTATTTATTTAACCCTCAAAATTTTGGCGTTTTTTTTAAGTTTTTGAGTTTCAAAAAATTTTATTTTTGTTTCCTTTATTTCAAATTAATTGTTATAAATATTTTTTTAAAATACAAGGGTTAATCTGTGTATAATTAAAAGAACAACGTATTTGGTTGAATTTTGAACGAACTAACATATACTTCAATTCACAGGACTGTCCTAGAACAGGAGTCCTTCCTAGTTGGACAATCAAAAGCTTCCTCGTAGTGTTATTGTATTTTTATAACAAAAAAATAAATAAATAAAAAAATAAACAGCTTAAAAAAACCTGAAAATGGAGGAGTACAAACCATTCCTCAGCAAGCGACATTACGAGCGCATTAGGGCAAAAAACACTGCACGAAGATTGGAGAAGTTTTGAACATATTGTAAGCGCCCCCGGTCTATGGCCGACTACTGTAGATATAAAATAAGTTAATATATATTAAACAGAAGCCCGTTACAATATGCCCAAATGAAGAAGATATAACAGTTTGATCCAACCGCCAAGTAAGCCGAATTTTATCATTTATCATTTCTACTACGTCTTTTCACTTTTTCGAGCTCTGCTAACAAAATGACTCGATGATAATTATCCATTGACATCAATATCTATTATAATCCTGGCGCCTTCAACGTTCATAATAATGTTTGGAAAAAAAGTGCCGTGGGAGAAATCTATCAAATACTTAGGAGTCAGTCTGGACTAGAGATTAACGTGGCAAAAACATATCAATGATAAAGTAAAATCAACAAATAAGTCAATAGCTTCACTCTACCCCATGCTAGGTAGAAATAGTAAACTATCAGCAGACAATAAACTTCTCATCTACAAGACGACCATTAGACCGGGCTTCACATACGCTGCACCTATTTGGTGTCATGGAGCTCACACTCATATAAATAAACTACAAACCCTGCAAAACAAAGCCATTCGACTTGCGTTGAATGCGCCTAAGTGGATCAGGGTTCACACTCTTCGCAACGACACAAACATTCCTCTGATAAAGGAATTAATTACAACACAAGCGGAGAAATTCTATGCCGATCTAGCCAGACATGAAAATTTCACAATTAATTCTCTAGCTAAATATAGTGAGAACGACAAATTTAAACATAAAAAACCTAAAGTAATCCTCCGAAAGGAATGAAATCCTGCTCAAGATGCAGTATAGTTTTAAGTCTCATTTCCCAAAACCAACATAATAAAAAAAATTAATATCCATGTAAAGAATCATTAGATAATTCCATTTTGCCATTACGTTAGAATCATTAAACTTATTGTTTTAGGAACTCTGAACATGAATGATATCCAAGTCCAAGTTCAACGTTCTGACCTGGTTTGCACTTCGGGGTGGGGTTGTCCCAACTGCCTCCTTCGCCGCACTTCAAAACTTCCATGAATTCTATTGAGGTGTGTCCACTCTTGCACTTGGAGTAGACGATGGTTCCCGATGGCATCTGCTCTGCGCACGGGATAAAATTGTACATGGGATCCCTGCACTTGAAGTCCACTGTGAAGGAAGTCACCATTTTGCACGTTTCTGAAAGAAGACAATGAAATCAAATATTTTATCACTTTCCGATAGTCGTTAGAGAAAGAGATATTGTACGCATATGTTACGAGTTGACCACATAAAAAAGAACAGCCTGCTTTGGATGAGTGAGAATCTTCAAGATCGCTAAAAAAAATTTTTTGAATATTGAAAATAAAATTAAATGAAACGAGACGAAACGAAATCAAGCTAAATCAAACAAAATAAATTGAAATGAAATGAATTGAAATATAATTTGTTTTTAATTAAATAAAATTATAATCAATTCAATCGAATTCAACAAAATTTTATTGAACCTATTTCATTTAATACAATTACATTCAGTTTTGTTTAACCCACCCCATAACATTTTAAAAACACAATCGACAAACCTTCTTGTAACGCAGCGTTACTGTATTGGATCTAGAAATTATTTCGTAATAATTTATTGTAAAAAAACATTTTATTTGTGCCTGAAAACTATAATATTTAAAAAATAATCATTCAAAATAAATAATAAAATATTATTTGCAACGCCCAGTTTCAGGCACGACTGCTTTTTTTCTTATTTTTATATATTTGTCCTTTGTTTTCTACCACATTATGTTTTCTTTAATTTTTAATCTTATCTACGAGTATATGTATATACTATGAATTTTTGCGGAAACTTTGCTGCTTCATGAAATTATATAATATGTAACTTCTTTAATAAAATATATTCCTATATCCACTGTAATCTTTCAAATGTGTAAATTGCATTTGAAAGATTACAGTAGAAGCATTTTTTAACTGATTCTACAATGTTTTTATATTTGCAGTAATGGATTCCAAATTTTCTTCCATATTAAAGTTTACTTTATTTTTACATTAGTTCTACAAAAGAGGCCCTGAGAAAAACAATTTCCCTCAGGGCCTTTCTCATTTTTTAAAGGAAGGGAATGAGAAAGAAAAAAGTATGAGGGGTAGGCAGGAATCTGGGATTCACAGTGTCCAGATCAGCCGTCGCTAAGACCTAGACAATCCTCACCCCATGAACCGGGGCACCCCTGCTAAGTCCCAAACGTAGCGAACCACTTGAGGTGACCTATGGCAGAGGTGTTGGTTATCCAATAAATAGTTTCCAGGGCAGCGGTACCCATACCCGCCTCCCAAATTAAAAATACTTACTTCTAATCAATTGAGAATTGATTGAGGATCTTTGGAAGGATTTTGTGAATAAATCCCATCATTTTAAATGATTGGCACTTAAATGTAAACATTGTCAATATAAATTTAAAAATATTGATGTTATTGTTTCAAATAAAATAAAATATATAACACGTTGTCCTGCATAAAAGCCAAAATTGTTAATTGTGAAAGTAACTGACATGTATTTCTATTAGACATTTTCGATGGTATTGTTGTTTTTTGTTTGTTTTAATGTGAATACACAAGAATACACGTTGGTCAGAAGCAAATTGGAAAATGGAAGTGTTATCTGGAACCCACACTATTTAAAATATTCAAAGACTTGTATCATTTAAATTTGGAACAAATGCCTTACTCGTATCTTACAAGGAACGACTCCAACAATTTCATTTTACAACCCTGGAAAAAAGAAGACGATTTGCTGACTTAATATGTTTATACAAAATTATTCATGATAAGCTTCGAACCACTCATTGTCAGCATATAAAAGCATATAATATTCATATGAAGTTCCTAATAGACGCAATTTAAGGAGTCATAATACATTGCATTCCCAATTCAGATATATGACATACTTGTGCAAGTCGGTATCGGTGCCCAGATGTTATTTCCTTGGCACACGGACAGCTCGTAACTGGGGATGAAGTCAGAACTGCAGGAGTAGTGGAGCACTGCGGACTTGCTCACTTCATCTCCTGGGACGAGATCCTTCCCCTGGAGGCTGTACCTTCCATTTGCTGGGTAGCGAGGCAGTATACAGCTGTAAACAACACATTTTATACCACATAAATCACATTGTAAACAACAGTATGAAAACCTTATGATTTTTGCTGAGAGCCACTAAAATTTTAAATTCTCTACGTGACACGAACATTTTATTTTTTGTCATTTGTTCTTGAAGGCAATATATTAACAATTTTAAATTCTCTGCCTGACACAAACTCTGTGTTTGTCTCATTTGTTCTTGAAGGCAATACATTAACGATTTTAAATTCTCTGCCTGACACGAACATTGTATTTGTCTTGTTTGTTCTTGAAGACAATATATTAACAATTTTCAACATAAAAATCAGTAAATTTTAGGCGCATCGGACATATGATTTTCCGGGGCAGTTCTCTGACTACTGGACTAATTCGACCACATCATTTTCCATTATTTTTTACTGTGTCATCATAACAAGATTATAACCGAATTAACACATTTTTATATCATAACTAGCTTTTATCTGCTGCTTCACTCGCATGGTATTAGAGGATAGAATTTTCCATTCATTATTTCATTCATTCATTCATGCATTCATTCATTCATGCATTCATTCATTCATTCATTCATTCATTCATTCATGCATTCATTCATTCATCACGCATTCATTCATTCATTAATTCATTCATTCATTCATTCATTCGTTCATTCAATCATTCATTCATCTTTTATTTCCCGGCATGCGTTGCCGTACCGCGGACCCTCCTTCCGAGTTCTCCCTCCTCCTCCCTGATTCCCCCCCCCCCCCTCTTCCACGAACACATCAAATCCTCAAAGTTTCATCGCAATCGGATGAACGGTTAGCAATGCATAATTTTATGATGCTATAACTCACTATAGTATATAGTAACCATCGCCGGCATGCACACATGAAATCCTCAAAGTTTCATCGCAATCGGATGAACGGTTAGCAATGCATAATTTCATGATGCTATAACTCACTATAGTATATAGAAACCATCGCGGGCATGCACACATCAAATCCTTTAAGTTTCATCGCAATCGGATGAACGGTTAGCAATGCATAATTTCATGATGCTATAACTCACTTTAGTATATAGTAACCATCGCGGGCATGCACACATCGAATTCTCAAATTTTCATCGCAATCGGATGAATGGTTTAGCAACGCATAGCATATATACATATATATTTACATATATACATACAAACACATAAACAAACATGTTTTGATTTTTATTTATAAAGATTGAAGCATTTGACGTTTCTTTGGACAGGAGTGACGTTTCTTTGGAATAATTGTATAATTCCTTAATTGGAATTATAAAATTTGTCACTACCTCATATACTTTCTTACTTAGCTACCTCAATATTACAAAACTCTGCAAACTTAGCGTCTAGTCAAAATAATTCCATCCGCTCACGGGGCAATTGAAAAAAACCATTTGGCAACTAAATCGCTATCCACTGGATATCAACAGTTACCAGGTCGACAGGATGCCACGGTTGCACCTCATAACCTGTCAAGTTTTCGTGCAATTTGCGATATGTCAGAGCAGGAAAATATTGATTTTGTTCAGGAGGTTGATAAAATATTATTATATATAATTGAAAAATTATTAATAAATTACATTTTTTGTCAAACAAGCAGCGGTCACGATCGGTCAAGCGGTCACGATCCTCAGCAATGAGGAATCGACTTGAGAAGAAGAATAAACAGATTTTGGAAATCGGAAACGGAACAAACAAACAAATTTAAAGACAGATGAATTGCCAAACGGTCTAATTAACTGATATGCATTGCAATGCCACTTAGAGGAATTGTTTGTCTCCCTCCCCGCCCACGTCCCCCTCCCGCGTTCCCCTGCCACCTTCCCCGTCTTCCTCCCCTCCCGTGTCTTTCCCAATGTGTCCCCCTTCCCGCCCCCGTTCCCCTCCCTTGTCTCCTCCCCCTCATCCGTTCCCCTCTCCTCTCTCAAATTCCCTCCCTGCCGCTAAACTATATGAAATATACATTTTTTTCGGTAACGTTGTTCTAAAGTTTCATTGCAATCTGATGAATGGTTAAGAAAAGTATAAGAGACAAAAAAAAAAATTTATTCACTAGTTTATATTTTACAATAGAATTCAATAATGCTGGCCTCACTGGGTAGCTTACACGTGCTGAGGCCTCCATTTTATAATACAAAAAAAAATTCAGATGAAGAATTAAAATGCATTTTGATGAAATATGTAAAGTTGATAATGAAAAAAAAAATCGGAGTTTATTCAGGTTAAAGATTTTTCAACAGGTTAATAAAATGTTTCAAATTGAAAGTTATCATTTTATTTTATTTATAAGCGTTATAAACAGTCTTTATAAATGTATGTAGACAGTGATATTTATGTCACTGACCAATAAAAAAACGACAGATTGAAATTTAGGACCGTAATACAAACGTATACAACAATATCTTTACCTGATTGTGTAAACAATTCTGATAAAGTGCATCTACTTACTTAAATCTACAAAAATTGTTTAATGAAATTTTTCCAAGGTTTATTTACATTTAAATTTTGATGGAAATCAATAATATCTTTCAGGAAGTGATTTTATTCAAATTCGAACTGCTAAAAGTAAAAGAGGAAATGTGGTGAACTCAAAAAAAGAGAAATAAAGACATCAATGAAATATTAAGTTTTTAGTTAAAAATGTGGCATTCGATTGAGTGTTATTTTTTTATGATTTTTTTTTTACATGAGCTCCACACAGGAGGGCCTGAGGAAAATAATTTCCCTCAGGGCCAATGTCATCCTTGGGGATGCTGTGTGGAGGGTTTTTTTAAAGGAAAAGGGGGAAAGAAGAGTTCTGGGAAGGAAAAGGGTTTAAGGGTGGGTAGGAATCTGGGGTTCAGTGTGTCCTGGTCATCCACCTCCAAGACCTAGACAAACCTCACCCCATGAACCCGGGCACCCCTGCTAAATCACCAAACGTAGCGAACCACTTGGGGTGACCTATGGCAAAGGTTTTGGTTATCCACTAAAGGTTCCTGGGGCGGCGGTACCCAATCCCGCCTCCCAAATTGACATTGAATGAATATTGTGAATTTGGCAAGGTTCGCGTTAAAAACATCAATATTTGGGAATAATCTATTAAAATGTGCTACAGTTTCTTCTTATACATACATTTTCAAGGTATTTTGTATTATTTGTATTATTTAACTTACCTCAAATTGGAGACAGTCGCTGATAGCCCTGAAAAAAAGAAAGCATTCTATTAGTATTTTAAGTGAACACCGCACAAGAGTCCAAACTGCTCCAACCCTCTGGGGCCAGTGAGACTATGGCATCCCCATTGCAATTATTTCTTAGGAAAAAAATATTAATTTTTTTAATTTTTGGATTATCTTAATGAGTAAAACCTCAAAATGTAGAATAAATAATCATTGAAGACAATTTTAGCCACTCTAACGAAAATTTGAGGCAGAAGTATCAGAAAAAGAAACGTAGATACACGGTATGTTGTGAGGCTAAAGGTAAGTGGAGAGGGGAAGGAGATGGGAAAGTACTTGGCTTTTCACATCTAGGCTTAAAAAAAAATGAATAGCTCACAAAAATCCCAACTTCTCCGGTCTGGGGCCAGTAAGACTATGGCATCTCCAATTGGAGACTAAGGTAGTGGGGGGGGGGAGGAAGAAGAGAGAAAAGTGGGGCAGTATCTGGCCATTCAGATCTGGTCACCAAACACAGCTAAAGCTATTTCAAGCGACGTTTCAATTCTGAATGGTGGTTTTACACCAGGACAATACTGAGAGTATCTTTCACTCTGTAACGTGCTGCAAATATATCTTGTTATATTTTTAATTTTTTAAATGTGAGAACACAAATCAATTTAATAGAATCTACTTGCGCAGGCATGGATTTCGTACCCGCCGGATCGCTAGTCGAGAGCCTTTCCCCTCGTCCACAGAAGACATAAAATAATGTAAATTTACACCTACAAATATAACTAAAACTGGATGTACACCTACCTACAAATAATTATTAGGAACATCTTAGCTGACTGAAATCGTTAAAAATTAAAATGTTCATTGTATGGGACAGACAAAAAGACTAGCTTCCAAGAAAGTTTTGTTAGGGCTAGCAAATTCTTCAATAGTACCAGTCGTTAATCCTGTTCAAATCACAAGTTCGCCATAACTGGCTCTACAAGTAGTACGATAATGACTGGCTTTCCTTACAAATCTCCTGATTTATTTATTTATTTATACATAAGTTGTACATTTATTTATAACAATTACAGGCAATATAGCCTAAGACGTTATAATTGTACCATTTATGCAGTGTATATGCAATGCCAAAAATTTTACAAATGCGCTATAGGACACAAAAAATAAATCTATTTTTTTATCCACCGCATTCAAAAAGCACGTAGCTCTCCCCAGAGGTGAGTTCATAAATAAATTAGTGCGGCTTGCTCTACTATATAGAAGGTTGTGATGACGTCCTCGAGAGTGAGACTCTGGTACAAAAAAAATTAGTTGGGCCAGTATCTCATTATTAAATAAGTGACCGTTCATTTATTGAAAAAAATATTTAAGCAAAGCAATACCTCTACGTGTCTCTAGGGAGTGGTAATTGGTCATTTGAATCCCTGCAGGATTAACAACTATTGCATTTCAAAATATTGCAGGGCTCGCAATATAATCAATGCCCAAATGTCAATGGGCAAGCACTAGAGGTGCCACACATATCATAAATAAAGTGTGTATAAGGGGGTGCACACACCTTGTTACAAATACTTTTATTTAACATTCTAACTCGTTTTTAATATATACAATTGTAAAAGGCATGTTGTATTTAATCTTTCTTTCGTGGTTATAATAATACAAAGTGTAACAGCGTGTACTAAAATGATTTTAAAAAGTGAATTTTTGGCACATCAATCATCCAATTGATTAGTCAGATATCTCCAAATACTAAGTTTTGAGATAATGAGGAAAGCAACATTCGAATGGTCACCATAAATCGAATATTATTTACACACGTGCCTGTGTTTTGCATTTTAAATACAAGACCCAGAAAACTTAAAATTTTTGTTTAAATTAACTACAAGTTTTTTGCTGTATAATTAATTTCGTGGTGTTTATGTTTAATCTTAATATTGTACTAGATAGAGTGTGCACTTCTAAATAAAATTGCGTACTCGATGTTTCAATCAAATATCGATTTTTGGGGATCTCGACTGATCAACTGGACGATCGACATTTGGAATTAAAAATGTCGATGTCATTTTGCTGTCCGATAATAGTTAGTCAATAAAAAACACTGATAACGCTGCTACACGTCGCAACAGATCACATGATAGGCGATCTATCTGATCTGTTATCGCGCTGCGGGAACGAGACGAAGTGTGTATAACGTGACCCGTTAGGATGTGCCCCATAACCCAGTGGCGAGGTCTGATGGATTTTTTTTGTTTGCTATGAATTAACAAAACAATTTCATCAAAACGGGGAAAACAATTATTGTGATTTTGGATTATTATGCCTCGTTACCGTACCTCCTTCTTTGGCCGGCGTTTCAGACAGCGTTACAGTGTCCATCATTAGAGCAGACGTGTCAGATCAGCACACATCTCCCTGATGATGGACACCCTAACGCTATCCTAAACGTTGGCTTAACAAGGAGATTGCGCAACACGGCATAATAACCCAAAAATAAAACACTACCATACTTTTGGCTGTAAAAATTTAAAATCATAATGAATGATTATTAAAAAAAGTTGTTTAAAACCAAATTTATACGTTTATGTTGTATAATTTTTTGTTTTTGTAAATTGTTTAGAGTGAGTAATAATTTCTGATATAAATAATGTTATTTAACCTTTTTCACGCAGCATGATTTCGCTCTTCACATCTAAAGGTCACAAGTCATAAAATTATCAGGTTCTCTGAAGTAATCAGAAATTGCTTGCAAATTAATAAGCATTCGCTTGTTATGTTGTCTGATTCTAACAGGTAAAAGAAACATTTAATTAAATGAAGACATTATGAGCGAAACTCAATCGAAAATCTGGAAACAGAAAAATCAGAAAAAGATATTTACACCTCTGGGACTCGAACCCAGGACCTCCCTACTTTCCGGGTTGGGCTAAGGTGTCGATATCCAATTCGGTCACTTTTTAACTGTACTATACTTCGACTAAGAACCACCCATATTATCTTCATTTATCTTAACGCATAATTTTATTGGCTGCTTTATGAATGATTGCAAGATTCAACTCGAACTAAATGCAATCTAGATGGTGTCTGGATAAATTATTATCCATTTTATTTAATGTGCGACATCTATTGACTCTTCTGCAAGTCTAGGATGAATATTATTATTTTTTATTTTTACTTTTTATGAGTAAAACCTCAAACTGTAATATTTAATTAAATGAAGACATTATGAGCGAAACTCAATCGAAAATCTGGAAACAGAAAAAAAAACCAACCCGGAAAGTAGGGAGGTCCTGGGTTCGAGTCCCAGAGGTGTAAATATATTTTTCTGATTTTTCTGTTTCCAGATTTTCGATTGAGTTTCGCTCATAATGTCTTCATTTAATTAAATATTACAGTTTGAGGTTTTACTCATAAAAAGTTAAAATAAAAAATAATAAAAGAAACATTATTATTATGAAGAGCGAATTGTTTATTATTATGATAACAAACATTATTATTATGAAGAGCGAATTGTTTATTATTATGATAACAAACATTATTATTATGACAAAGCAGTTTTTTTGTGATTTGACATTATACTTAACAGTTGTGGAAAGCCAAAAACATTACTAGCAAATATATATTTTCCTCGGGGCCTCTTTAGTGTTGAGAAAAAAATCAGTCCATTCAAATATCGACATCGTCTTCAGCTAAAATTTGCTGACTGCACAATCATCCGTAGAACAATATAATTGATAAAACGACTCGTGAAAGGGATAAGATTCCAATTCGTGTGATTTTTTCATTTGAATTTGAATTATTTGATTACATTTGATTATTTGCTTTTGAAGGTCCCCAAAGTTTCATCGCAATCAGATAGTTTAGCAACGCATTACATCTCACATACATAAACAGAAACAAACATATTTTCAATGAATGAAGACACTATGAGCGAAACTCAATCGAAAATCTGGAACATATTTTCATTTATTATACAGATTGTTTGTAATCTTTCATATAAATACGAATATTGCCTGTGTTAAATCTGCCAATCTTTGCATTTTATGCCTATGTATTGTACGTTATTTTTTGTGAGTTACTTGAAATATTATTATTCTAAATATATCTCATTTATATATTGTGCTTTCTTGTTATGTGTGTGCTTTAGTGTTATAAATAGTGTTAAATTGACCTGCCCACAAACTGCTTTGGCAGAAAAATTAAAAATTTACATCATGAAAAAAAAATGTGTGTAGTGCACATACGGTAGAAGTGAAACCATAACCCACACCATCTCAACCATTAGGAGCCTTGAAAAGTGAGTTCATAATCAAAACGGCCAATGCAGTAAGGTTTCATTGTTTCTCATTCTCTCGCAGGCTAAATTCTATAGATGTATGTGTGGGTCTCTTTTTAGTGTGGTTTCCGTTTCATAGAGTTTCAAATCACAGCGGCGCTAAAAAAGTTTCACTTCAAAAATCGACCAAAAGAAAGAAACTGACTCACCTGGAGTAAATAATATTGTAGTACATAATATTATTAAATACAAGGAAAACATGTTGATTCGCAAGCAACCTCGATGCAACTGAATCTTATGGATTATTATCTCCTAGGTTGTGCAAGGTCAAAGATATCAGTCGTACCGGTTCTCGTGTCACTCTAGTTGTTACGAATTTAATTTTGTATCAAGTTTATTATAAAATAAAATTTTACTTGTAAATATTTTTTTTTTATTTATTTATTTTTTATTTTTTTATTAGCAACTATATAGAATAATTGTACATACAAAATAAAATGATGAATTTAACGTTAAATATTGCAATTTTTAGTCCTCCTCACTAGGGGGTCCTGTGCCGAGGCGGACTAAAATTATTTAAATATATTTCATTTGTCTTCTATGTCGTTTTTAGTGTTTCCATTAGGGTTTTTTCACTGATCTCTTTCAGCCATATTTTTATTCTTGATTTATATACATTAGAATTTTTTTTTAGTTTTATGTCTTGGGGAAGGATGTTATGAAGTTTAGTTGCAAAGTATGTGTAGTTTCTTTGTCCGAATGTGGTTTTGTAACTTGGAATGTTTTTTACATCATTTTTATTCGACCTAGTGTTATGCATACATGGTCTAGTGGAAGATTCAGTATTTTTGAAAAGCTTTAATAATATATTTTTGGCATATATTTGTTGCACATTTGGTACATCAAAGCTATTGAAAATTTCAATTGAAGGCGTTCTAATCACACCTCCATCACTGAGGCATCGAAGACCACTCGTAACTTAGTGATGACGGTGCCCGGACGAAGAATGTAATGAAGAAGTGTGTGATACCTTCCTTTGTGTAAATCCTTCCCAGCAACACGTGTCATGTGACCACTGTGCAAGTAGTCAGTTATGAAAGCGGTGTTTGGTTTACGTAAACCAAGCGTTGCTGTTAGTTACGTTCGAGTAAATGGAATACGCGCGAAGAGACTTCGCGTGAACCTGGGAGAGCGATATGTTTATCCTTTTCTCTAAAAGGCAAGGCAACGATGAATTGACCTGAAGGGTCACGTGGGTGATCAGTGATGTACACCTGTTCATAACGTTTTTCTTCGAGAATGAACTGTGAAGACTGAGGAAATGTGTCTAACTTCCTCAGTTGCTTGACTTCTTCGGGGAGACGGTACTTGTTGGTTACGATGAATGAGTTTGTTTCGTAATCGGTATCAAAACCAACTGAGCCCAGAAGAAGCCAATCGAATAAAGAAATGAAAGTTGAAGGCTGGTGAAGAGCACCCTTTGAGTGGGGTCTCGAAAGAGTTGGTAAGATCTCAGCATCTCGAAGTAGATCAGTCGGTCCAGTGTCAATTATCAGTTTGTGACAGTCAGAGTCGGCAAGAAGTTTGTCTCGGAACTGATGACAAGATAACTTCTCGAATTGAAACGTTGGCGATGGAAGTAACTTTGTGTTGACGATAATTTGTCCCTTAACATTGACCTCTAAATTAGTGACATCTGACGCGGTTGTAGAGGATTGGCCTAAGCCACGGATTTTCTGAGAGCTGACTGGACGCTCGACAGTGCGATCAGTTGCGATTTTTGCTAGACTGTCTGCATCGGTCAACGCACGAAACGTTTGAAATCTGCCAGATGAATCACGATTGCTAATACGAGCAGTTGGCAAACTTACAATGGAGCTGTCACCGAAATTAGCGAGAATTGGGGGGTTAGAAACAGAAGCTCCTTGAATCGTGGTGGCTCGTTTGCACTGTTCTTCAGAACGAATGTTGTCTTCCCTGTGAAGTAGAGTGTGATGCTTACGATGACATATCTGACAGTCAAACACAGATTTGCAATCCGTGAGATAATGAGAAGGCGTGAGACAATTCAAGCACCAACGGTGTGCTTTGGCGAATTGAGCGCGATCATTAACCGATTTAAGCCCGAAGGCTTTGCATTTAGCGATAGAATGGATTCCCTCGCAAAACGAGCACTTCGAGTAAGTGGACGTAATCAAGGACCCTTTTTCTTCCCCATGGAGAAGAGTATGATGTTTCCGATGACATTTCTGACAATCAAACACAGATTTGCAATCCGTGAGATAATGAGAAGGCGTGAGACAATTCAAGCACCAACGGTGTGCTTTGGCGAATTGAGCGCGATCCTGAAACGATTTGAGCGCAAAGACTTTGCACTTGGTAATAGAATGGGTTCCCTCACAAAACGAGCACTTCGAATAAGTGGACGTAATCAAGGACCCTTTAATTTCAGGTTTTGCCTTCTCCATATCCCAAGGAAGCGATGATGTTTGTTTTACAAGAGTTTGATCACGAAATGTTTGAATGTTTTGGTTTGGTACAATAATGTTCACGGGCTCCGATTCGAAAGATTGATTCGTTAATTCCTTGTGAATTACGACGATTTTGAAATGAACATCATCAAAAACGTCGCGAACTTGATTTTCAATGTCCTTGTTTGCCTCTTCTAAAGCTAAGATTTCAATGTGAACAGTTTGAAAATCATTAATAATGTTTTGCAACCTCGTGTAATACGCTAGAAATAGTGCGTAATTATTTGCATCTTGCAAAACGCTTTGAGCGACTTCGTACATTTTGTTTATTCTGCTAATAGCTACGTTCCGTATCCGACGCAAGCCTTGTACTGTTCTAGCCATTTTTATAATAATAAACAAACGTACCGACGAGATAATCTGGACAACAAAATTAAATAAACAAATAGAATCCGTTAAAATTCAAATATACCTACAGTAGGCCGTAAATGATTAAGAACCAGGTACCTAATTCTATTATTCACTGTTCAAAATCCGCTGTTCGAAATTATTGACATTTAAATTCACGAAACATTTCATAACATTCTTTCGTTTTGCCATAGAAAGAATTTAATATCTAAAGGTTTTCACTGATTTCGGCACCAAAAATGAATAAGGCAGGCGCGCTGATGGCACCACCTTATTAGGGTTAGAGTGAAGCTGATGTTCACTCTACGCAAGAGCTATACCTGTAGATCTCGATATGGTGTATCTTCTGAATCAAATAGCAAAGGTAGGATCACAAGGGTACTCACGATAAGTTGGCGATCTTGCCCGAATTGAGGTCCCTCGTGGTCGATTCTGCTATTCTGCGTCTAGATGAACCACAGGTAATTACGATGGTCAGTTTTGTAGCGATTAAGGGAAATACGGCGGTATTATCACCTTACGAGTTTCAATTTATGTCACGATAAAAACGTTAGAATGTTGACATTAGCGATACGATATGAAGACTGCCAAAACAACACACTTTTGTCTCCTTGACAACGGCTGTCCACCGGGCAACTATCAGCCTATGTTAGTACCCCGTGCGAATTCACCAATAGGTTTAAATTCTGGCCTTTTCTAAGGATGGGTTGTTTCAAAAAATTTGACGAATTCGTCAAATATTTGACGTTAATTTTCACGTTCTGTGTAAGTTCTATTCAAGTTCTGTGATGATTTCAGTTTTGTAAAGCAGCTGGCCTATGATGATAAAAAAACAGAACTCGAAAAGAACTTACACAGAACCTGAAAATTAACTTCAAATATTTGATGAACTCATCAAATTTTTTGAAACAACCCGTCCTAAGTGAAACAGAACAAACCCATCGAGATTCAATGTAGCGTTATGAAACAGCATCTGACAGGGTAAAACATGCTGACCTAATGAAAATGCTTGCGGATTGTAACATTGAAACCAAAGACCGGAATTTCATTAAAAATCTGTATTGGTTCCAAACAGCAGAAATAAGACTTGGGAATGAGAGATCTAATGCAATCGCCATTCAGCGTGAACAACGACAAGGTTGTACCCTGTCGCCACTATTGTTTAATCTCTATTCCAACTTTGTCTTTAAAAGAGCCCTAAGTAATACCGAGAAGGGTCTGAAGATCAACGGATTTGTCATTAATAACAATATGCGGATGATACTGTTTTATTAGCTGACCGTATCGATGACCTCCAAGATCTATTCAATCTTGTTAATAATTTTGGTGAGCAACTGGGCTTAACAATCAAAGTCAATAAAACAAAATGGATGACATTTGGGCGACTAGATCACTCTGGATTAGTGATACAATTAAATGGTTGCAATTTCGAAAAGGTGGCAAGATTTCGATACCTCGGCAGCATTCTCACGGAGACTCTTGACTCAGATGTAGAGGTTAGGTGCAGAATTGAGGCAGCAAAAACTGCATTCAGTAAAATGAAATCCCTCTTCTGCAATGACAACCTCAATTGAAAATTACAGGCCGCTTCAGAACAGGAAACCCTAGAGAGGAGGACTGTGAAAAAAAACTTTATTATACCTTAATATAATACAATTTATAAATACATTATGTACAAATTTTGCTATAGATACTAATAAAAAAAAAAAATAAATAAAAAACTAATGCAGAGAATGTAAAAGTGTTACGTGTGGTCAGTTTTGCTGTATGGATGTGAGACATGGTCCTTGAAAGTAAATACGATGAACATTGGAGGTTATCCACCACATACCCGCCCTGGTATAAGTAACAGATGGTTACTCCTTCAAGGCTCTCGCAAGGACTCTAATTTTTTTTTTAAAGAACGAAGCTACATTTAATTTAGAACGAATCTAGACCTCCAGTGTCCCTGCATACGTTGTTAGTAAGCAGTATGCAAGTGCTTAGCGGGAAATACAAGATACAATATGTGTTAGTGTGATAAGATATAGACAAGACAATGAGACAGGTTGGTGACAGTCCACGAGGCGGTAAGCGCTGGGTTATTGCATCCAGCATATCCTACAAGCACCTGTGTGGGAGGAAGACACAGTACACAAATAATAAGGGCATGGCAAACGGATAGGAGTCCTCTCCAATCGATTGGCAGTTCCAGCAAGAATGCACAAGACGTTCGGTCTAGCCGTAAACCACACTCAGCTTCCGCGCCCCTTAGCCGGTTCCTCGGTGATGCCTCAAAGAAAAGTAAATGGGAGATTGGGGGAAAATGCCCGATGACCCTAGGGAATTCAGCGTCGAGTAGCCGGAGGCAAGGCGAAGGAGAGCCGAGGTCGCCCAACCAAACCTCAAGCCTGCACATGTTGCTGGAGGTGGCGCAAATGATTTTAGAGGGCACCGTGCCGTCGTCGAACGACTCCTGTCGATGCAGAGACAAGGTCTAGCGCACCCCCAGATGGGGAAAAAGAAACATAACAAAATAGATAGGTGCAGTTCGGTTCAGCCTTCTGAGCGAAGCAGAGTGAAGGTTGTGAGACTAAAAAGAAAAAGAGAACAAAGAAACCAAAACAAACGCAAAAAAAAAAAATACAAAGTTGAAAATGTTGGTTGGATCACAACAGTGTTCCTTGGAACAGGAAACCGGAACACAAATAATAAAATACAAAAATAATAAACAGGTATTGAACGATGAACAGGTTAGAGGCTTTTGAAATGTGGCTTCACCGGAGAATGCTCAAGGTTCCATGGAACGACATGATCACCAACATAGAAATTCTCAGGCGGGCTTGAGCAGATAGAGAACTGCTCACATCAATAAATGTCAGGAAAATTTCATATCTGGGTCACGTACTTCGAGGGGAAAAGTATCACTTGCTCCAATTAATATTGAAAGGAAAAATATAGAAGGTCGCCGAGGGTCTGGTATGAGACAAATGCCTTGGCTACAAAATATACGAGAGTGGACCGGCATTAGAAGTGCGGAGGAGCTATTTCGGGCAGCACAATGTAAAGAGACATTTTCCAGAGTGATCGCCAACGTCGGGGGGACCTGATAGGGTACAAAAAGAAGAAGAAGATGTGGGAGGAAGATTTGTAATAATGATTGTATTTTTCCTTTCGGGGGTACAGACACACGTTCAACGTTCGTGTCATTTTCAACTGTTATATATTCGTGTCATTATAGTTTAAGAATAAAAGCAAAACAATCAGAGCATTGACATTTGACGTTTTTAAATTTATGGAATTCACTCAGACTGCAATATTATCCTTGTAACTATATTCCATACTTTCGAAATTATCGTCACGGCAAGTAGTATAGGTAGGGATCTACGGGGAAGTAACGGTGCGGTGTGGGAGAGAGATGCAAGGAAATGATTTCTCAACTTTTGAAACAGCTGCAGCAATATTGTGAGTATAATATTGATGTGTGAGTGAATTCCGAAGAAGAGATGGGGAAGTACTTTGATGTATGAGATATGGTCACCAAACACGGCTAAATCCGATTCAAGCGGTCCGATTGATAGACTCTCCTAACCTAACAAACGGATTGCAATCTTTAGAGCATAGGCGTCAGGTGGGAATGCTGTCCTTGTTCTACCGGTATTACAATGGAAGATGCTCCGAGGAACTAGCGTCATTGATCTCTTCGGCACCGGTGCATAGTCGGGAAACACGCCAAACACGCGCCCAACATTTGTACACGGTTGACATTAGTCACATGAGAACGGGTCGTTTCTACGACTCATTCTTGAGTTCAACAGCTCGGCTGTGGAACGATTTGCCGGCCTCTGTGTTTCCTCCCTCATTCAACATGGGTCTCTTCAAAACCCATGTTCACTCCTTCCTCTCCTCAAAAACACCCTCCACACAGCATCTTCAAAGATGACATAGGCCCTTAGGGAAATTATTTTTCTCAGGGCCTCCTGTGTGGAGTTTATGTAAAAAAAAGTCCCATATTTCAATGGGACGATACAGAGTGTATTTGTCACTCTAGAACGTGAGGCATATATTCTATACTCGCATAGACCATGAAAAATCACATAGGGATAGTAAGAATTCTTGACAAATCAGCTCCAACTTTGAAAGAGTTACTTAAGATCTGGTTATAAGAATTCAAAAAGAAAATAAGGGGAGAATATATAAATACGAATGTTAGAGGGAGCGCGCTAATATAAAAAACGATAAAAATTGAGTGAATTTTGTGAAAATGTTTAATAAAACGTAACTCTTTTAAAACAGATGAAAAATCTCGTAGGAAATGTCTTGTGTAGCATTTAAGAAATGCTTTGAATTTTTTAGTACATATAACTTGTAAAATAACAGATAAAAACGTGTTTTTAATAATTTTCGGAACATACTTGCGATTTTTATCTATCGAGGGAATTTTACATAATTACGATTTCGACATGAAAAATATAGAAAAATTATCTTAAAAATATTTATTTTTATGAGCTTAAAAACTTAAAGTATTTGAATATGAGGAAAGAATGTTATAAATTGGTAGAAATTCGGTAGTCTTAAGTTCAACGCAAGTTCGAATTCATATTGTTTTTAATCAATAAATTGTTTGGAAAAGTTATTATGGAGATTTTCAGAATTCTTCGCTGCATCCACACACTGGAAGACATTTTTACTAAAAGTTGAAATTTCGAAAAAAAAGGACTCTAGCTCACTGAAAACTGACGGACCGCCACCTATTTAAATACTTTCATACATCCTATTTAATTTTTTTCCTTTAAAATATGTTCAAATAAAATTCTTTATACAAGATTCAACCTCAAAATCAAAATTGATAAATTTGTAAACTTTGACATTATCTTAGACCGGTGAAGAGGTAACGAAATGTGAACAGAACACCTCCAAGCAATTTCATTTTACAACCCTGGAAAGAAGAAGACAATTTGCTGACTTAATATGTTTTTACAAAATTATTCATGATAAGCTTCAAACCACACTTTGTCTGAGCAATATTAAATTAAAGTTCCTAATAGACGTAAGTTTTGAGGAGTCATAAAATATTCCATCTTGAATTATTTAATAACAATATTGCATACTTCAATCCACTGTCTCGATTGTGTCGTCTATATAATACAATTGAATGTGACCATATAGATATCTATGCAAACAATCTCACATATTTCAAAAAACAAATTATGAAACTCCTACGTGGAGAACATTGGAGGTTATCCACCACATACCCGCCCTGGTATAAGTAACATATGGTTACTCCTTCAGGGCTCTCGCAAGGACTCTATTTTTTTTTGAAAGAACGAAGCTACATTTAATTTAGAACGAATCTAGACCTCCAGTGTCCCTGCATACGATGTTAGTAAGCAGTATGCAAGTGCTTAGCGGGACATACAAGATACAATGTGTGTTCGTATGATAAGATGTGGACAAGACAATGGGACAGATTGGTGACAGTCCGCGAGGCGGCAAGCGCTGGGTGATTGCATCTAGCATATCCTACAAACACCTGTATGGGAGGAAGACACAGTGCATTGGAGGGGACCCCACCACTTTCCCAACGGCTGTGTGAGGAAACTGATTGTTTAACCTCCTTAACCGCACACGTCAGGACTTTATTTTTTTGTAAAAAGAAAGCTACATTTATTTTTAAACGAATCTAGACCCTCCAATGTCCCTGCATGCATGATTGTTAGTTAAAGGGAAAATGGGTGGGCAAGTGGCCTGGCCGCAACGTGCCCAAACACCCGCGTCCTATAGCCGGTTTCCCGAGAATACCTTTGAAGAAGTGTTTGTGGAAAGGGGGGGAGATACTCCCAAAGACCCTGGGGAATAAAGTGAGCCTTGGATCACCGGAGGCAGGACGGAAGGGAATCGGACTTGCGCAAACATTCCTCAGGCTCGCTCATGACGCCGGGGGAGGTACGGGCGTCGGTGGGACCCTACTGGTGGGCCCTACTGGAATTCTGCCACCTGACTGGATGCAGGGACCGGGTCTATCCACCCCCATAATGAGGAATTGTACAATACAGTACGATGGAGTTCAGTACATCAACCTAGTCACAAGTCAGTGTGTTAGTAACATAATTAAACCAAATGAGACAGATAAAAGGCAGAAAATAAGTTGTGATCAACAACAAATTGACGCAACATATAAAGAAATAAGAGAAAAAAAATTTACGCATTAGTAAAGAGCAAAAAATAATAATGTAGGTATAACATTCATTATAAATAATAAAAAATAATTAAAAAAAAAACACAGAATAATAGATACAGTATGGTCATGCCACCAAAAAAAAAGAAAAGTAAAAACAAGAATATAATAATAGAAATATAAAGCAATCGGGCATAGGCAATATTAAAATTGAGATAGAGGAGTAACCATAGAGAGACAAGAGCAATACGTTTGGCACCTGAAACAAAGATGATTTTAATCTAAGTCAGCAACTCTAAGCACAGGCCATCTCTCCACCCACGACTTTACAAACTTTTTGAAGCATTCAAAATTATATCTGTTCGATACCAGATCGGCGTTCCGTGTCGGTCTTGTAATCCCTCTCAAACCATCCAACATTTCCTCTCTGGCATCCTTCATCAACTCGCAGTGCCACAGAATGTGCTCGGCTGTCTGGTTAGTGTCACCACATGCGCAGTTCGGATGAGGAGACAGTGCCAGACTAAGCAGTCGTCCCCTGAGCTCCCCATGACCGGACACCAGTTGCGTCATATAGTGATCCAGTTTTATGTGCGCCCCTTCCATTCTGCTTTTAACTGAGGGGAAGAAAGAGAAAGTCAATCTACCCTTCGTCGACCTATCCCATCGCTCTTGCCATACACTCAGCGTTCTATCTCGCATCGCTTTCAATAAGCCAGGGAGGGACACCGCTCCGCCTGGTGCCAGTTCGACTCCCAGATGGACAGTAGCCCTACCTCTCCTCAACGCCTTTTTTGTCAAAACTGCCCTAATTTCCAAGTCGATCGGCAGAGTACCAGAACGAGTATCGGCAGAGTACACTGGCAATGCATCGTTAGCCACAGTCCTATATGCGCCCGAGCAGGGCGAGTCCGTTGGCCCCGCTTGAGAGCCAGGTGGATCAATGCATTATCTAGCCGGTGCTCCCATACAGAGGCGGCATACGAGACTTGCGCCACGTACACACACTTGTATAGGAGGCAAAGTGCCGGAGTCCCGTTCTCGACGAAGAAAGTTTAAATCTAGCCACAAAAAATTTCACCGACGACGTAAAATCCGCAATTAATCTCGCCACCGTCGATGTCGCGAACGACAAACATAGACCCGACCTACCCGCTGAATTAAAAGAGCTCATACGTGAGAAAAACTATGCCCGAAAAGAGTGGCAAAGATTCTCAAACGCGATCGATCGCATTTGCATGAACCGACTCGCCCATCAAGTCAAAGTCGAACTCAAACAATTCAGAGACGAGCAGTGGCATGACAACATCTCCACTCTCGAAGACAACAGAGCAGCCTTTTGGAAACTCTCCAAAACCCTCAGAAAACCCCCCACCAGAATTTGTCCCCTTACGCGCCCAAAAGGCACAGTCTTTTCCTCCCGGGATAAAGCCTAGACTTTTGCCGACAGCCTCGAAGAACAATTTTCCCCGATTTTTTTTTTTTTTTTTGATTTACTAGATTCTTATATTCCTTGAAGAGGTGAATCATTTAAATTTACTGAATTTAAAGTTAATGTTCTTTATACAAATAGAACGGCGTCATTTGCGCCTCGCAATCTTTACCTCATGTGGGTATTTAAAAAATTTTACTTGTTTATTATAGACTTAAGGTCCTGAATTTAATCGGTAGGGAAAAATTGTTACCTAAAAACCCTACTAAAATTGCATCTTTTTTGGTCATCATTTACTCTTGATCGTCAGCAAACTGGAAAGCATAAATACATATGTGTGTGTTTGTGTTATGTTGGGAGTGGGAAGGAGGCGGTCATGTCCTTTTATTTGGAGTTCTTCCGCATTTGCCTTCGGGAATGAGGAAACCATGAAAAACCTCATCCAGGAAGATTCGGCCGGCGGTCAACATGAACCCGGTCGGCCTTCAGTGATATCGGTGTACGATATCCTGCATTGTGTGTGTGTGGGGTGTATGTCTGTTTTTATGTAGATATATACTTTATGGGACTATAGGGGATAAACATACATATACATACATACTATACAATATTATATAAATATATACATAGATATATAAACATAAGTTACGGGGGAGGGGTCTGGAGTTTGGGAATACCTACTGCTCGCTCACTCGTCGGCGTCTGAATCTGGTTCATGCCAGATGTGGTCAAGGTCCATCAGAATGTGTTTGGGTAGTCTGTGTACGTATTTGAATGTGAAGTCGCTGGGAGAATTGTATTGACCGATTTCCTGTATGAGTTTATTTTTACTGTGTCTTAAAGATTTGTAAAATCGGTCTGTCAGTCTGTGAGTGTATTCAAATAAGGTCGGAATGTCTTCTCTCGCATGTAGTCTTTTCAAATTTGTTCTGATTCTAGTGTTGTATGTGATTTTAATGCAGAGATTCTGTAGTGTCTGTAGTTTTGTAAAGTCAGATTGTGAGATGCTACTCCACACGGGAATAGCATAGGTCAGCACCGGTCGAATGAGCGAATAGTAAGTCAGGAGTTTGGTTCTGGGAAGTAGCGGACTTTTTCTATTGAAGATGGGCTTCATCATGCCGAGTGCCATTCTGGCTCTTGCGTGCATCTTGGCTAGGTGAGATTTCCAGTTGAGTCGTGAGTCCATAGTCAGGCCCAGGTAAACGACTTCATCCTTCCATTCTAAGACGTGTCCGCCCATTTCGATGTTGACGTCTGGTGTCCTTCTGACGCGTTTCCTCGTGTACATGATGACTTCGGTTTTGGCCTCGTTCAGTTTGAGGCGCCACATCTTGTAGAACTCTACGAGAGCGTCGAGCGCTCTCTGTAGGTATATGGCCGCCATCTCGGCTTTCAGCGAGGAAACGTACAGCTTGACGTCGTCTGCATAGATAGACAGGTTGCATCTCTCGTCTCGGGGGATGTCATGTGTAAAGATGTTGAAGAGATGAGGTCCCAGTAGACTTCCTTGTGGCACGCCTTTTGGAATCTCACGTAGTGACGACAGCGCGTTCCTGATGAAGACTCGGAAGGATCTGTTCTTGAGGTATTCTTGTATCACTCTCGTTAGGTATATGGGCGTGTTAGTTCTGTGCAGCTTGTGCAGTAGCCCTCTGATCCAAACGGTGTCAAATGCCTTCTCCAAGTCTAGCAGTGCAGCGGCGATGTAGCGATGTTCGTTAAATCTTCTGGTGATGAATTCCGCTACTCGGGTGAGTTGGTGGGTGGTGGAATGCCTCTTTCTGAATCCGAACTGCTCGTCTGGCAAAGTGTTGTTTTCTTCGTGGTGTGGAAGCAGCCTGTTGAGTATAACCTGTTCAAATACTTTGCTCAGCGTGGATAGTAGACTGATCGGCCGGTAGCTTGTCGGCTGCCTCTTGTCCTTGTTTGGCTTCGAGAAGGGCAGCACGGTCGCCGTCTTCCAGATCTGTGGGAAATGTCCGGTGATGAGACAGGCATTGAACAGTTTTGTGATGTAGATGATGGCTTTCTGAGGTAGATGTTTGAGTAGAATGTTGTGTATTTGATCGCTTCCCGGCGCCTTGTTGGTCTTCAATCGCTTAATAATGACGGCAACTTCGCTCGGTGTGCTGAAATGGATGTCTTCGACGTTCGTCTGCTCCGCTTGTTCGAGATGTCGTAGAGATTCATCTACTAGTCGATCCGTTTCCGGATCGGATAGGCCGTCCGTGGCTGCGTAGGCTCTCTCGAATCCGTCGGCGAGCGCGTTTGCCTTCTCTTCTAGTGACAGCGCCAATCCTGAGCCGTCTAGCTTCTCTAGCGGGGGAATCGTGTGGTCTTGATGTTTCAGAGCTCTTGCCATTTTCCATAGGCTGTTATCCTTTGGCGTGAGGGATGTAACTTTCTTCGTCCAAAGTTGGCGTCTGAGGTCCGTTATTTCCTGCTTGATTTCCCGCTGTAGAGTGTTGTAGGCCGTTTTGAAGTAGCCGTCGCGCGTACGATGGTAGATGCGTCGCAAGCGATTTTTCTCCTTGATGAGCGATAAGACATGCTCGGGAAGCTTGATCGTGTGTGTGTGTACTTCTTTGAGAGGTATGTGTGTGTCTTGTGCATGTTGTATGATTTCCGTGAGAGTGCTTGCGGCCTCGTCGATTTCATCTGTAGAGCGCAGAGTTCCCGATGTTAGGTGAATTCGTTCGTTAATCTCTTTCTTGAATCCTTCCCAGTCTGCGTCCTTGTAGTTTCGCTGTTTTCTGGGGCTCCTTGAAGTCGTTCCTCCAATACTGAAGCTCACGGGCAGATGGTCCGATGACAGTTCATCCAGCGTGCGCAGTGGCGAGATCGTCTTGACGTTTTTCTCGAGTACGATGTCCAGAGTGCTGGGGTACTGTGCGTGCACTGCGTGGTATGTCGGTTTGTCCGGCGCCATTATCGTGTAGTTGTGAGTCTGCATATGCGTAAAGAGCGTTTTCCCGTTCGCATTGCCTCTGTAGTTATTCCAATAGTTGTGTTTGGCGTTGAGATCTCCTCCTAGAACAACAATTGGGTGCAGATTAAGTAATTTGTCCAAATCTTCTCTCACCAGAAGGTTGTGGTGTCTGCAATAGGCGGCCATGAAGGTATGCGCTCTATCCTCTATGGTGACTTCGACAATCGTAGCTTCAGTATGCTTCAGCTTCGGAGTGGGGATCCTTGTAGATGTGATGGATTGACGAACGAAAATGGCGGTGCCTCCGCCTCCTCCTTCTAGTCGGTCGTCTCGGTGAACTTCGAAGCCGGGCACTCTCAGCGGTGTGTCGGGTTTGAGATGTGTTTCTGAAATGAGAAATATGTCAATGTTAGTGTTATTTGCCAGAGCGAGCAGTTCATCGATCTTAAAGCGGATGCTGAAGGCATTCCACAGGAGGACGTTCACCATCTCGGGATTATACATTGATGGTGGTGGTGATGACATCCATCAGGATGCAAGCCCTCTGGTATATGGAGGTGCAGCTGGCCAGCTGCGATCGCACGCCATCTAATCCCATGAGGAGGGACATCATCAGCGTGGCGTCTGGGTCTCTGGAGCCTGCGGACTGCTGCGTGTAGGTCTGCGAGCGGGGCTGCGGTTGGGGCTGAGGCTCGGGCTGCGCCTCGGGCTGCTGGGTGGCCGCTCTTCCGCCAGCCACGTGGGCCCATGAGCGTCCATCAGTCCGGTGCTTGGTGGAGCACGCCTCGGCCGAGTGCCCCAAAACCACCAGGGAAGAGCCCGCCGCGTGCTGCAACTGCGGAGGCCCCCATCCCGCCAATTTCAGAGGCTGCCCGAAGAGGGTAGCGTACGTCGCCTCCCTCCAGCAGCGACAGAGGCAGCCCCATCGTCCCGGACCAGGGGCCAGCAGGCCACATCCTCAGGCGCAGCAGACGACGAGGACAGATGGACGCTCATGGGCCCACGTGGCCGGCGGAAGAGCGGCCACCCAGCAGCCCGAGGCGCAGCCCGAGCCTCAGCCCGAGCCTCAGCCCCAATCGCAGCCCCGCTCGCAGACCTACACGCAGCAGTCCGCAGGCTCCAGAGACCCAGACGCCACGCTGATGATGTCCCTCCTCATGGGATTAGATGGTGTGCGATCGCAGCTGGCCAGCTGCACCTCCATATACCAGAGGGCTTGCATCCTGATGGATGTCATCACCACCACCATCAATGTATAATCCCGAGATGGTGAACGTCCTCCTGTGGAATGCCTTCAGCATCCGCTTTAAGATTGATGAACTGCTCGCTCTGGCAAATAACACTAACATTGACATCATTCTCATTTCAGAAACACATCTCAAACCCGACACACCGCTGAGAGTGCCCGGCTTCGAAGTTCACCGAGACGACCGACTAGAAGGAGGAGGCGGAGGCACCGCCATTTTCGTTCGTCAATCCATCACATCTACAAGGATCCCCACTCCGAAGCTGAAGCATACTGAAGCTACGATTGTCGAAGTCACCATAGAGGATAGAGCGCATACCTTCATCGCCGCCTATTGCAGACACCACAACCTTCTGGTGAGAGAAGATTTGGACAAATTACTTAATCTGCACCCAATTGTTGTTCTAGGAGGAGATCTCAACGCCAAACACAACTATTGGAATAACTACAGAGGCAATGCGAACGGGAAAACGCTCTTTACGCATATGCAGACTCACAACTACACGATAATGGCACCGGACAAACCGACATACCACGCAGTGCACGCACAGTACCCCAGCACTCTGGACATCGTACTCGAGAAAAACGTCAAGACGATCTCGCCACTGCGCACGCTGGATGAACTGTCATCGGACCATCTGCCCGTGAGCTTCAGTATTGGAGGAATGACTTCGAGGAGCCCCAGAAAACAGCGAAACTACAAGGACGCAGACTGGGAAGGATTCAAAAAAGAGATTAACGAACGAATTCACCTAACATCGGGAACTCTGCGCTCTACAGATGAAATCGACGAGGCCGCAAGCACTCTCACGGAAATCATACAACATGCACAAGACACACACATACCTCACAAAGAAGTACACACACACACGATCAAGCTTCCCGAGCATATCTTATCGCTCATCAAGGAGAAAAATCGCTTGCGACGCATCTACCATCGTACGCGCGACGGCTACTTCAAAACGGCCTACAACACTCTACAGCGGGAAATCAAGCAGGAAATAACGGACCTCAGACGCCAACTTTGGACGAAGAAAGTTACATCACTCACGCCAAAGGATAACAGCCTATGGAAAATGGCAAGAGCTCTGAAACATCAAGACCACACGATTCCCCCGCTAGAGAAGCTAGACGGCTCAGGATTGGCGCTGTCACTAGAAGAGAAGGCAAACGCGCTCGCCGACGGATTCGAGAGAGCCTACGCAGCCACGGACGGCCTATCCGATCCGGAAACGGATCGACTAGTAGATGAATCTCTACGACATCTCGAACAAGCGGAGCAGACGAACGTCGAAGATATCCATTTCAGCACACCGAGCGAAGTTGCCGTCATTATCAAGCGATTGAAGACCAATAAGGCGCCGGGGAGCGATCAAATACACAACATTCTACTCAAACATCTACCTCAGAAAGCCATCATATACATCACAAAGCTGTTCAATGCCTGTCTCATCACCGGACATTTCCCACAGATCTGGAAGACGGCGACCGTGCTGCCCTTCTCGAAGCCAAACAAGGACAAGAGGCAGCCGACAAGCTACCGGCCGATCAGCCTACTCTCCACGCTGAGCAAGGTATTTGAACAGGTTATACTCAACAGGCTACTTCCACACCACGAAGAAAACAACACTTTGCCAGACGAGCAGTTCGGATTCAGAAAGAGGCATTCCACCACCCATCAACTCACCCGAGTAGCGGAATTCATCACCAGAAGATTTAACGAACATCGCTACATCGCCGCTGCACTGCTAGACTTGGAGAAGGCATTTGACACCGTTTGGATCAGAGGGCTACTGCACAAGCTGCACAGAACTAACACGCCCATATACCTAACGAGAGTGATACAAGAATACCTCAAGAACAGATCCTTCCGAGTCTTCATCAGGAACGCGCTGTCGTCACTACGTGAGATTCCAAAAGGCGTGCCACAAGGAAGTCTACTGGGACCTCACCTCTTCAACATCTTTACACATGACATCCCCCGAGACGAGAGATGCAACCTGTCTATCTATGCAGACGACGTCAAGCTGTACGTTTCCTCGCTGAAAGCCGAGATGGCGGCCATATACCTACAGAGAGCGCTCGACGCTCTCGTAGAGTTCTACAAGATGTGGCGCCTCAAACTGAACGAGGCCAAAACCGAAGTCATCATGTACACGAGGAAACGCGTCAGAAGGACACCAGACGTCAACATCGAAATGGGCGGACACGTCTTAGAATGG